>OY978460.1:14651915-16093267 GCA_963854805.1 Plagodis dolabraria | reverse complement strand
AATAAAACAATATCGCAGAAATCTGTGACCATGCAAGGCAGATCATTAATATACGCTAGGAACAGAAAAGGTCCCAAAATTGATCCCTGCGGTACACCTATTTTTACCAAAGACCCGGAAGAAGTATTGCCATTTATTCCAACCATCTGTAGCCTGTCTGACAGATATGACTCTATTAGATTCAAAGCTTTTCCACGAATACCATAGTGTGAAAGCTTACGAATCAGAGTGCAGTGTTCTACACAGTCGAATGCCTTGGAAAGATCACAAAATACGCCAATAGCATCATGTGAACTCTCCCAGGCTTCAAGTATATGTGACATCAATTGAACACCTGCATCTGTAGTGGATCTGCTCTTAGTAAAACCAAACTGATTCTCATTCAATATATTATGCTCATTAAAATGAGATAAAAGTTGTTTGAGCATAATTTTTTCGAATACTTTACTCAGAACAGGTAAGATGGAAATAGGTCTATAATTGCAAGGGTCAGATGCAGCCCCGGACTTCAAAATTGGAGTGATTTTACATAGTTTCATTAAGTCGGGGAAATTTCCTCATGTAATATAATCCTTTCTTATTCTGTATACGATATATAACGATTTTTTTCGTACTGCATCAGCTGGATTGTCCACTGCTGAATACAGCCCAATGAAAGGGCAGTTTGCCATATCCTCACGTTTGGCATGCGACTTGAAAATCAATGTTTCAGATAGCAGTTCCTCAGAACGCGATATCCAACTACCGGTATATTACATATAGGCATTTACGATACCAACTGAAAGAAATGGGAGTGTCATTCTAGCCCGACACCCCGCGGGCATTTTTTACGTATCTTATAAAAATAGAGGTTTATATTCTGAGACGTACCGGGAAGATATATTTAAGTCAGGCTACCTTTTAAATATGCATACTACTATTTAAATAAAATAAAAGTAAAAATGGCGTCTCATCAATTAAACATTTTCGTTTTATAAATGAAAAGCAGGCGTTCGTAAGCTGGTATCCTTAGCACAAAACGAGAGTTTATTTATTCAACGAGTCTAATTATGTTTTAGGATACACTTTAAAAGAGGAACAAGGTGACAGGTTTACTTAAGTGACATTAAAAATCTTTAATGAGGCAGCGAAGTACGCCATCAAGGCTCATGAATAAAGAACCGTACAGAAGGAAAGCTTCACTACTACAAGCACAGCTATATATGTGTAACTTATCAGGACAAGACATGCGGGCGTTGCAGCGGCGCCACCGGGTACAAAATCAGCTTGAACCAGCTACGTCAGGTGTGCAACAAAGCAATATGACGCGGATAATTATGCAGTTTGATTTATCACAGTTTTGGATTGTTAAGCTGTATTAAAACCAAACAAATAGCTTTTGTTACTTTTTGTTTTACATTGTTCTTAAAAATGACAAATGACAAAATTGTTGTAGGTATTGTTGGTTCAAATAACAGTAGAAAAGCGAAACAGATTTCTCTTTTAGGGTTCTGTACTGGAAAACGAGACCTGTTTTTCGGCCATCAGTCTGTCCGTCTGTCCAATCTTTGTCGTGGTACCATTATGGTATCATTGAAAGTAGTACCGTGACATTTGCTGTTGTCTATTACCATTGAATCGTCAGACTTTAAGTTCCCTTCGTTTTTGCATATGTTGTTCATACGAAGATAAAACACTAACGAGTAATTTTCACGGAACTTAATATGTTTCAATAAAGATATGGCAGATGTTGATGTGACAGCTGTCAAATGTGATACTTGATGTCATAATGCTCGTTTTTTTAATTGCATAATATGGTTGAAAATATTTAAAAATAATTGGAAACATTCTTAGATACACATTTTAATATCACATCCTTCAATTTTGATCACATTCAAAATTGAATGGTTGCAAATATTCTAAAAATTGCTAGAAAACATGTATTACATCTGACAGATATTAATGTAACACTTGATTTCATATTTTTTCAATTGTGATTCCAAAATTGGACTGCATTTATGTTCTAAACTAAACACTAGGTCTTAGATGTGCTAGATGACAAACTGACATGGGATGTCCATTTTTCAGTTTGTATATCAACTTAGCTAATTTTTAGAATATTTTCAACCCAATTTTGAACTTATATCAAAATTGAGATATGTGACAGTAAGTGTCAATTTGATATCTGTCACATCTAAGACACATGTCTTAGTAGTTTTTAGAATATTTGGTATCTAAGTATGAAACTAAAATCGAGGAATACGTCTTCACCTGTCACTTCTATATCCTTACTCGCAGTTCCCAAGTTTTTAATTTTTAATAACTGAGTGTCAGCTCTATGAAAAAACGTAAGTATTTTGGACATTGGAAGCTTTCCTTCTGTACGGTTATTTATTTATTTGGTCAAGGTGACATTGTTATTGGTTGATAATGGAGTTGAATGATATCTTTTTCGTAGATGGCGCTGAAAGTTCTTTTTTATTGCTAATAGGCTAGCCTTTGACCACTATCTCATCTGATGGTAAGTGATGATGTGGTCGAAGATGTTGTTTAGCTTGAGGTTCTTAAAAATTAAGGTTCTTTAATTAAATATCATTTATCGTAGTTTAATGTGAATTTTACGGTCTTGTTCATAATCAGTTATAGATACTTTATAAGCTATCGATAGTACATCTTCAAAAAAAGTGTATTCATAATCACTTAGTAACCTTAAAAAATCCCATAACTTGTCAAACTTAAAAAAGAAGGACCCTACTTTAAGCCGATAGTCGATCCCTTTGATAGCAACGAAATGGTGGACCATTTCGGACCATGTGAAGTCGGTACCATGCGCCCAATATTGTGATAATAGGTACTTTTGAACTATCATGGTACCGACTTCAACAAGTTATTTCACAGTTGAGTGTTGAAATCGGTTCCATTTTTTGTATATTTATATATAAAGATATACAAAAAAAAATGTTTAGTTACATCAAAACGAGAGCCATTGATAACACTATTTTCAAGTTAGGAGGGCATTTTGCTAGCTTTTATAGAATACCGCACATTAAAGAAATGCTGTACAGTTCTCGTCTTATATTGCCTGTTCTTTACATTTTAGCTTATTTTTTTAAATAATTTATTTAACTTTCTTTAGGCAAAATTATAATTTATATTTGTCATAGATTATAATTAGGTAGGTAATGGCAATTTTAATTTATCCTCATTACTTCATTTCATTAATTTTGTCCAATTTTGATATATCTCTGTAATTTAATTTGAATTCTAATTTGTAATTTATTTTATTTATTGTGTAATTCAATTGTGTCATTCCATTATTTGCATTATATTTAAGATAAAGACAGATTACATTGAACCCATTATAAGTTATAACATCATTTTACATATGTAATTCAGCAATAAATATACTTTCCCTTTTACCTTTTTCCTCGTTTTTTTTGAAGAAATTAAACTACTTTACATTATGTCTCCAAAAACTTTAGCAGTTCAAGGCCAGGAAGATGATGAAGCTAGCCTTTGACAAATATCTCACCATAGTTTTTTTTATCGATTTTTTGTTGAATAAAAGCGGTATGCCTTTATTCATCTATACACAACACTATACACAACACTACAATAAAAGCATTAAGACAATCTACAAGTCATTGCAGACTCACAGGCAGTTTAAATGCTCTAACCTACTCCCAGTTGGCAGCGTGTCCAGCATGCTGGCAGCATTGCCTCGTTGAATTGCAATGCTTACTCACCATAGTTGATAAGTAATGATGTAATCTAAGGAACAGGCTTAGTTCGATTAGGAACTTACTATCAGTAACAGCTGCAGACACTGACCGTGCTAGGCGACAGAATTTATAATTGAGTGTGCTAGCTAGGTGATTCACATAATCCTCTACCAAATAGCATATTCTCAGATATAGCCTGTATAATAACTTCGACCACATCGTCACTATAAAAAACACTAAATAACCCACTCAATATCATTCAAACAAGAACAATTTCATAAATCATTTTCTATCACCACCTAAACTAGCCACATAACAGAAACCTCGTAAAACAATATTCAATACAAGTAAAGTGGCTAAAAGGGACAGGATGTAATGCCCTTTCCGAGGCCGACAGGGGACAGAGGACGAAAGGGCAAAAACAGACAGCCAGACACGCATTATAGGGAATTTATGTAGATGCCGCAAAAAGATAAGGGGACGGCTGAAAGAAAATGCGTTAAGCACAATGTGACGAAATAGTGATTACAGTTGAGAACGATACTTGAAATTGAAAATTTACGAAATGTCGCGATCTTATATGTTTTAAACATTCGTTGAAGGTCTGAATCCGGTAGCGATGATTTGTTACAAAACCGCCCAAAAACGGTGTATATTTTCAGAATTCATGTATGTTTCAGCAGCTTTCCTTGAGAGCCAGTAATTCTAGGTTAGCCTGAACAACATCTTCGACCACGTCATCACTTACCATCTGGTTAGATAGTGGTCAAAAGCTTAACTATCCGGCATAAAAAAAATAGGTGTGTATGTTTGTGAGTTTCTTTAATACTTCATAAATTCTAAACGGCTTAACAGATTTTAATGTATGAGATATCGTTGTATTCGTCTAAATAGTGCAAGTGATACTGTGTACATAAGTAAAATAAATAAAAAAACTGATTTAAAGAAATTAGATACCATATTATGAGAAAAAAAATCTTTTTCTTACAAACATATCTAGTGGGTTTAAAAAACGATTCCATGAATAATTTTCGAGTTATTGAACCATGAACAATTAAAACCACAAATTATAACTTGTGGTTTTATTTCAGTGGAAAAATAAAACTTAACGGAAATAAATAATTTACAGTCGTGTTTTTTACTTTTTTAATACTGTTATTTTATTTTATGTACTAAGTAGGATCAGTACTTAACCAATATATACTATAATGTCATCTACTTGAGTTGAACCCGCCTTTGAGGATCTCATTGATACAATACAGTATTAGTACAGTCATTATCAATCGGCTGAATGAGCGGAAATGATGGGTAATAAAGTCTGTTGGGTGCTACTCTTCCCCGTATACAGTAGCATGTTGCTAATTTTCCGTATTAAACGAAAGCATTTACAAACTTACAGTACAGCAACAAATTGAACACGTAAAAATATACGTTATTTTTTCACAAATATTCTGTACAACAGGTAGTGTTACTTGCTACCAATACAATATGTTTTTGTTTTAGCTGATAGGCTAGCCTTTGACCACTTTCTCACCTGATAGTAAATGATGGTGTGTTCGGAAAAGTAGATTCAGGCTAGTATGACTAGTTCTGATTGTAAGGGGGTACTATATTACGAAAGAATACTCCAAAATTGATTCTCATAGACATATTTCAATATTGATTCTACATTTACTGCCGCGTTCAGCACAAAGTTTATAGGGCCACACGGGCAAGAAACTTGGGGCCATTATTCTAAACATCTTTTGACAATGTGTTACAAAAATATACTATGACCATGTACATACCTCATTTTAAAACACTGTCACATATAAACACATACTTATCACTTCCTACTTATACCACTACGTCACAATTTGTCGTCCGTTCAAATCGACTGTCGAAGCAAGACTGACTGTAAAATGTAACTGACGTTAACAGAACGCCTCCCCCCTACCGCACTTGTTTGTGGTAACCCTACCACAGACAAGTGCGTTGCGCGTGACTAGGTAAAGTCAATACAAATACTTTTAATTTACAAATATTCTTAAAACAGTATTTTTAGCATTATAAAACATAGTACTATTATAAAACATAGTAGTATTTTCTTATAATTCCTAACATGATGGACAGCTGCCGAAACACACCGTTAGGCTTGGTGACAGATTTTCTACTTTAGGGTGGTAGCTAGCCAGATGGGAATCGATAAAAGACCCTAACAGCGTGCTGTAGGCGACTTAACGTGCCCTCTGAAGCAAGGAAGCACTCACTAGTAGTGCCACTAGCGGTCACCCATTCAAGTCATGACCACGGCAGACGTCGCTCAACTTAATTGATTGGTTAAGAACGGCTAAGCAAGCTACGCTACGAGCGCTTAAAAATATTGTGTAGCTAGATTACAAGCTTTAACACCCTGTTTCAGAATACTCATCCCTAATGAAATTAATAGGGCTTTTTCTCCTAGGAGCCCGCCTTTGATCCAGTCACGTTTATACCGTGGAAACAGTAACTTGACAAATAAAATAATTAAAAGGGTTTTAAATTTTATCGATGGGTTACGAATTACGATGTATTATACCCTAGTAACTTGTAATTTCCAAATAATAGATTAGGGTACTAGGTAGGCATTTGTTCGATTCGACGCGTGATCAAAATGGTGGCACCTATTTCGCTTAACGAATAAGCATTGCAATCCAACGGGGTAATGCTGCCAGCATGCTGGGCATACACTGGAGCATCTGGACTGCCTGTGAGCTGCAATGTGTGTGTCTGCTTGTTGGTTGTCTAAAGGCTTTTATTGTAGTAGTTGTAATGTCATATGTAGTTCAGTATTTTGATAATAAAGGTATAACCGGAGACACCGGTCATTAAACTGTTAAAACTCACGCACATTTTGAACTTTTATATTGATTACGACGGGTTATTCATGTGACATAAACAATTGCCGATGTCAAGTTGCGCTCAAAACGACAGAATAACAGGGCCACGTTCCAAGGATCAGAGAGTAGTTGTTTGGTTGCTTTTACTTACTACAAGGTTCCGAACGACTCGGTTGTTTTATAACCTCAAATATCGATTTTCGGCGGGGAAATAGCAAAATATATAGAAGTTATATGATTTTTGACAAGCAATTACTGCCGTTACCTGCAAAATAAAAAAGTGCCTATAATTCTTCAATCAAGACATTTCAAGATCATGTCAGTTAAAGATTCAACCTTTTAACGACCGCTTTTATAGTTAAAAAGTTGCGCTCTACTCGAAGGTTGTGAACGACGTTAGAGTGAAAAGTTGCACTCCAAGTGTACTCCGAGTGCGCTCTAACCAAGGTTCGGAACGCCCTCCAGTGTTGCTGGTCGCGGGTTGCGGTGTGGGAACTGCTGCTAATTGCACTGCAACACCTCTGATGATAGCTTCTTTATGAAGTCGAAACATTTGTCGGTCTTTACGACGGCAACATGTGTATATTTATATTACGTAAATACTCTACTAAATTTAAAAAATGAGGGGCTGTAAATTTTAGAGTAAAATGAGAAATTTTTGTTGCAGGGATCTTATCAAATATAAGGTTTGTCAAAACTTATATTTGATTGTTAGATAGTTTATTTGTGTGTCAAAAATATAATAATAAAGCTAATATTAATTACTAGACTAGTAAAGTAATTGTAAGAAAACAGTATGTATACCATGTTTTAATTTTACTTTCGTTGCTTTTATCGTTATAATTTAGGACGATCACGTTTGTTGTAAGGTACCTCAGCCTTTGGAGTATCACAAAGAAAACCCGTTTATTTATTAGGGTTATTTTAATAATAGCGTAGCTTTAATAATAGTAGTCGCTTAAACGTTTTCGCCGCTTATAGAATTACTAAACGGAGAATTTTGCTTTCAATTTAGAACAATTTGTGCTTACTCCCTGTTGCTTCCGTTTGTTTAGCTTATAGATTAAACTTGCGAAGTTAACACACTGTCTAGTTTTAGTACTAAGTTTTGGGTCGATCGACTTTGAATGTGTCTAAACCTTAAAAAAAACAGATAAGTGTGATTTAGTTTCACACACCGTGGGTTCCGTATCAGCACACAATATATTTTTTGTTATCTTTAACATAAATCTTAAACTATCTTAAACTTATCTTAAACGCTACAACTCGCCCGTCGTGCGGCATTTTGTGTGTTTACTTGTGGATAAAACTCGACAGGTATACGCATAGGGTTCCGTGCGATGTGGTGCATTTTAATGTTTTATTGTTTTTATTTATATTTTATACTAACCATTAGAAATAAGTTTGCACTATACCTGCTAACCAATGGATTTTATAATTATCCGAAAATAAAACATTTTGATTTTGATTTAACAAAAACTATACCTTATTTCGTTCAAATTGCCATCATTAGGAAGATTTTCCATTGGCTAGTTTTTATTTTTTGTTTTAACCATAGAGATTTTAATAAATTAGCTTGAAGTTTGATACCTAAAACCGATTCGACGACATTAAAAAATATATTTGAATATAACCTACGTATAAATAAATATGTAAAGAAATATAAATCAAGCTCAAAATCAACAGAACGCAAACCTTACCGCGGTGGGCGTGGTTTAAAAAGTGTACCAAGCGGCGCAACAATTTTTATTATTATTTGTTAGTCAATCCGCCATAATCACATAACATCAGCATTATCACATGACAATAACAAAAAAAAAGTCATACTCATCTATGATTTTCTAAAGTAGCACAAATTACCAATAAGTATTGACTGGTAATTTGTGCTTCTTACGATATATACAAATGGAAAAACTTTATCAAAATTGGGGAACTATAACGGCAATGACATGACACAAAATAAGAGAGAAAGTATATCGGTATTCAGCAAATAAGTTTTTATTCACTGAACTTCGGCAGTTTAATTCTACTGCTTCCGAAGTTTTCGGGTCAAATGAATTCGTTTGAAGTTATGAGCCTGTAAGTGACAGTACGAGGCTCCGACAAAGAATCTTTTTGTTTTATTTAGCTTTTGCTTATTTTTGGGAGGAATAAGAATACGTACTCGATGTTTCGTTTCCAGTTTTTCTTTTATCAATGTAACTAAGAAGATGGCAAAATGTTCTTCATTCTAAAGATTATTTTGCTGATATATAATGAGATAAATTTAATTACATGTTTTTTTTATGCTTGATAGGTTAGCTTTTGACCACTATCTCACCTGATGGTAAGTGATGATTTGGTCGAAGATGTTGTTCAGGCTAACCTAGAATTACTGGCTCTCAAGGACAGCTGCCGGAACACACCGTTAGGTGCTTGGCGACAGATTTTCTAGTTGAGGGTGGTAGCTAGCTAGGCGGGCATTCGCAAAATGCTCTACCACCATGCTATAACGACTGCAATCCTAATACAACAACCGGGACCAACGGCTTAACGTGCCCTCCGAAGCACGGAAGCGCTCTGTAGTAATGTCACCCACCCAAGTCATGACCGAGGCAGACGTTGCTTAACTTTGCCGATCGGTTAAGAACAGCTAAGCAAACTTTGCTACGAGTGCTTCAAAACTTCGCTACGAGCGTTTCAAGTTGCCGACCTTTGTACTAGATTATGTATATACCTATTTTAGTAGCAGTAGAACCCTCTGTGCGAGTAACTGCATTCCGGTGTGAAGGGCATGGGTGCCGGTGAAATTAAGGCACGTGAGACTTAACAACTATATGTCAGGGTGATGGTTGCAGTGCATTTCACCACTTGTGGCGAACCGCCAAGCAGCAATGTTCACACTACTGTGTTCCAGTTGAAGGGCATGAATGCCGGTAAATTAAGGCACGTCAGATTTAACAATTTTATTTCTAAGAGACATGGGCGCCGTGAATTTCAACACTTGTGGCAAACTGATAGAAAGAAAGAAAGAAAATATATTTATTTGACACAAACAACTTAAATTATGTACAATGTATGCAGCAACTGCATCTGTTATATGTACAGGTTACACTTACCACCAGGCGGGCCTCTTGCTTGTTCCATGACAATAGCATAAAAAACGTATAAGCAACCCACATTGCTTTTAATCAAATTATTTAAATGTTTTTTTTTGTGTTATTCTTTCTATCTACAATCAGTGGACACTTTAAGCAGATGTGTTGTGGGCGTATTATCAGATAGAGTATGTCCTCCAGCGAGTACATCTCCTCAATTTGTTATTGACTGTCCTGGACACTTAATGGGTAACTAGGACTTGTTTCCGTTAATCTTCTATTATAAACCTAGGGGTAATCAATTGGGCTGCCAAGCTGTTCGGGTGTTTCTTGAGTCGCTGGTGGTAGGACTCGCTCGCATTCCCAATTTCCTCTTTCGCTGTTCTCATCTTCAGATTCCTGTGTATTTCCGTGTTAGTGATATACCATATTACATTGCTTATTGTGCGTAGGATTGTGTTTTGCATTGTTTTCAGCTTTGAGATGTGTGAGTTACTTGCAGTGCCCCACAGTCGCATTCGTAAAGTAGACACATATTTGTAAAACTATTTTTTTCAAATAAAGTGATAATCAGTTGTAGCGCTCATTTCAACCAGTTCGCAGCGTATACAACACTTATCGTGGCAGGTACTGCTAAACGAGCATGAATGCATATCTACGATGTGCCAGGAATATAAGCGATGTGCGATGAAAAAAAATTTTTTTTTTCAATAAGATTGTGACGGGACAAGCACGAGGCCCACCTGGTGTTAAGCGGACTAACCTCTGCCTATAACAGATGCATTTCGTCACATTTGGTGATATAACACAATATTTTTTTAATTGAGAGTGGTAGCTATCCAGGCGAGCATTCGCAATATGCCCTTCCGCCATGCGGTGAATCTCAAGCCGGCAGTGAGAATCGAACCGTGGACCTGCTGCGCGGCAGTCCATTACTATTTCAGCTCGGCCATCATTGCTTGGATACGCGGCGATCTCATAGATTAATATTCGTGATCGTAATCGTGATTTTGTAGAGTATGTTGCGTAAAATCACTGTATGCACAATTTCGTTTTTTTCCGTTATTTGACGCATTCATATTATCCCCACAAACAAAACATAGTCACCGAGAATGTCTGCGGGTGCTATGTTTGGCGCTTATAGATGACGTTCCGTAGATATGAAAAAGTTTACATTAACATGAAAAAATATTATTTTGTCCATACTCGTTTGTTGACGCTTGTACCATACTAACGATCTTGTACTATACCTGAAACAAATGACTCATTCATATACCATCACTCACAAACAAAATAGTCACGGAGAATGGCTGCGGGTGCTATGTTTGGCGCTTATACACTCGAGAGCAATGAATCCGGGTCACTTAAAGAATCCTAAAAATCTCGGAAACTAAAAATGCTAGGTTAATGCAATAAATTGTATTTAATAGACAATATAATACTCCTTAAATGAAGGTATTAAAACTTCTTAGTTATTGTAAAGTTATATCATAAAAAAATCAAATTTGAAAAAGGGCCACTTTCGAAGATGGAACTACGAAATTACAGCATTTGGTTTTGCTTTTGTTTGTAATCTGTCATTTATGTGGGTACATAAACCATGTTGATAGTGTTCTATATTCATTATTCAAGCTGAAATTATGTCGCTTACGCCTGAAGAATGCACCAGAATACTTACAATGCTGGAAACCGGCCGGAGTCAGCGCGATACAGCCAGGACTGTCGGTGTGTCGCTGTCAACAGTACAAAGAGTTCTCCGACGTTACGAAGAAACTGGTTCTAACCTACGCAGACCAGGAACGGGCAGAACCAGGTGTACCACAGCACGAGAAGCCCGATACTTGGTGAACACCATGCTTCGAAATCGCTTTCTCACAGGAACTGAACTCACCAATCAGTTTCGACGCCTCGGAGGAAGTAACCCAAGTGCATGGACAGTAAGACGTCGGCTTGCTGAATCTAACTTAAAACCCCTTAGACCTGCAAACGGCCCTAAACTGGAGCGTGGGCATCGTATTTCGAGACTAAGATATGCCCAGAGCCACGTAAATTGGAGTATTGAAGATTGGTCAAAAGTTATGTTCTCCGACGAATCAAAATTTATGCTCTACAAGCACGATGGACACAGAGTGTATCGAAGACCAGGGGAAAGATTCAAGCAAGCATGCATCGAAGAAAAAGTAGCCTACGGTGGTGGGTCTGTACTTGTGTGGGCCGGAATTTCTTCTGAAAGTCGCACAGAGCTGGTGATCATAGAAAACGGCTCTTTAACTAGCGTAAGATATGTGGAAGAAATCCTCAATGATCACGTTGGTCCATTTATGGTCAATTTAGGTGAGGATGCTATATTTATGCATGACAATGCCCGACCTCATACAGGTAGGATTGTGAATGACTACCTTCAAGAGATGAACATTACTCGTATGGAGTGGCCAGCGCGCAGCCCGGATATCAACCCGATCGAGCATGCTTGGGACGAGCTAGGCAGATGCGTAAAACAACGAAACCCTCCCCCAATCACGCTTCGTAGGCTCAAAATTGCTCTCACAGAGGAATGGGAGAATATTCCCCAAAATCGTATAAGGAACTTGGTGTACAGCATGCCAAACCGCGTAAACGCAGTAATGGAAGCACGAGGAGGCAATACGAAGTATTAAAATTCAAGAAAATCGTAATAAAGTTCAAAAATTTCATGTTTCCTATTTTTGTTTTAAGGAGAGATCAGCAGTTTTTTTCTTTATGTAATTTTGTGTTAATAAAATGTATGGTGACTCATATTTTTTTTACTTTCATTTAAGGAGTATTACATTGTCTATTAAATACAATTTATTGCATTAACCTATCATTTTTAGTTTCCGAGATTTTTAACATTCTTTAAGTGACCCGGATTCATTGCTCTCGAGTGTAGATGACGTTCGGTAAATATGAAGACGTTGCCATCATATTATTTTGTTCATAATCGTTCGTTGACGCCAGTACCTACCATATAAGCGATCTAGCACCTTACTAGAGGTACTACAGATATCCTTAACAAACAAATGACGCATCTATACTATCGCCCACAAACAAAACGGCGAATGTTTGTGGGTGCTATATTTGGTGCTTATAGAGGACGTTCGGTAGATATTAATACGTTTATAATAAGATAGCATAATATTATTTTGTCCATACGTCTAACTATCTAGTATCATGCTAACAATCTTGTGTACTATACTAGCGATACCACAGGTATCCGTAAACAAACAAATTGTGTATTATTCCAATGTTAATTTGGAACAGATTGTACTGTTTCATTAAGTCAATGCTGCTGTTACATTTCCTTTATTAAACGTGCTGTCAGCTGTCACAAACCTTGTCCTGTATCAGATTATCCAATAAATAAGGAATAGCGATATTGGAGTTTGATAGGCGACATATTGGCGTGATAGTTTCGACATAAAATGAATGTATCTCTAGAGGATAGATTTATTGTACACCAGCAGAACAGACGTAGTAATAATAATGACTAACGAAACAATGGGCGATCTTTGCGCTGAGAATCAAGATTGCTTTTTTCCAGATTATTTCGGATGGAGAGAATTCCATATAGATACGTATTCTAAGAAACGAATGTTTGTTAACCGAGCAATACGAAAGATAATTCGTGATAATAGAATGTGCATGTAAGTTCGAATTCAAGGTTAATTGTTCATGAGGTTGCAATTCAAAGATAAATAAGGTTGTGTCCAAAATGGGGTAGCAGAAAAAGTATTTTGTGGAAATTGGTCAAGCGCAATATGAGTGTGAAAATTATTATTTATACTATTATAAACCATATATTTTAATCTTTTAAGGATAACTGTATATACAGATCGTCCACTGCTGAACACAGCCTCCCCTATTAAGGGGGTATTTGCCATAATCCCCACGCTTGGCAGGCGTCTTGGGGATCGCAGTGTTGGTTGGCAGTTCTTTAAAAGGCGCTGCTGCCCACCTTCCAGTATTTTTTCCGTAGTCGCATCTTACGACACCCACGGGATGATATGGGGAAGTGCAATTTTAACCCGGCACCCCACGGGGCAAAAATAATTAAAGGAATAGGATCAAAAAAACTTTTAAGAATTATAGTTATCAAATATAGGGTTTTATTTAAAAACCACAATTTCTGAAATGTTTCTCAGCTTCGGGTTAACTTGAAGCGTTGGTAGCGAAGTTTGCTTAGCCGTTCTTAATCGATCAGCTAGGTTAAGCTACGTCCGCCGCGGTCAGGTGTTGTATGGGTGACCGCTAATGACATTACTACTGAGCGCTTCCGTGCTTCGGAGGGCACGTTTAGCCTCGGTCCCGGTTGAGGTCTTAGAATGGCAGTCGTTATAGCTTGGTGGTAGGGCATTTTGCGAATGCCCTTCTGGCTAGCTACCACCCTCAAGTCGAAAATCTGTCGCCAAGCACCTAACGGTATGTTTCGGCAGTTGTCCTTGAGAGCCATTCTAGGCTAGCCTGAACAACATCTTCGACCACATCATCACTTACTATCAGGTGAGATAGTGGTTAAAGGCTAGCCTACCAGCAATAAAAAGAAAAAAAAATTGGGTATTGTCCCTGCATAGGCATAATACATGACAAGATAGTCGAATAAAAACTTGTATGCACACGTGTTTTTCATTTTTCGTTGCTTTTATTGGAACACTTTCAATATTAAATTAAAATAATAATCGGTTATTTCATTAGAAATAGTTTGCATTATACACTAATAGGTACAATATAATTATAATTAAGGTAAGGATATTCAGTATTATTTAGTACTATTCAGTACTCATATTATAAATGCGAAAGTAACTCTGTCTGTCTGTCTGTCTGTTACGCTTTCACGCCAAAACTACTGGACCGATTTGAATGAAATTTGATATGGAGATAGATTGAGACCCGGGAAAAAACATAGGATAGTTTTTATCTGACTGCGCAAAAAGAGGTTAATGTTTTCGCGCGATAACCGACATACGTGCGGGCGGACCCGCGCCCAGAAAGCTAGTTTTAATATATAATATTGTCATAAAGATATAACTTACCTACAAGTGTTACTATAAGCGAAAACTTCTTAAGCTTAGAGTATTAAACTACTGTTCTCATTATTTTGTATTTAATAAGCTGTTTGTTTTCCATGGAATGTAAAATGAAATAAAAATATTGTCCATCTTTTCAATTAAATATTAATATTGTCACTGTCTGCAGTATATACAATATGGTACCTACAATATTGTCAGTGAAATATCAAATGTAATTCTCACCATAATGCCTGCACTGTATCCCATTATTTCCATTTCCCGTACGTAACATTACCCGCAAATTATTTAATTGCTCACATTTGGTTGAATAATGGGGAAATGTTTTCACACATACCTGCGCTGATTAAAATGTGCTTATTTATGTTTATTTGAAGCGCTGGTATTAGCGCTCACCTAGACGTTCTTACTGTTTCACCCGGATCTTCCACTGCTGAACACAACCTCTCTTAATTAGGGAGTGTAAGGCATGGTGGCAGTGTAAGATATCACTTCTTTAGAAGGCGCTGCTGCCCATCTTGCAGTATTTTCCTCTTGCAATATTCTTCGATATCTCAGTTGAATTTGATGAATCAAATATCAGGTAAAGGATAGAATGTTGGTCTCTGCAGCAAAAGCCCTGGTACCATGACTTTTTTTTTTGAAGCGCTCGTTGGGAAGTTTGCTTAGCTTTTCATAACCTATCACCAAGTTAAGCAACGTCCGTCACGTTCATGAGTTGGATCAGTGACCGCTAGTGAGATTACTACTGAGCACTTCCGTGCTTCGGAGTGCACGATAAGCCGTTGGTCCCGGTTGTTGTCTTAGGATGGCAGTCGTTATAGCATGGTGGAAGGGCATTTTTCGAATGCTCGCCTGGCTAGCTACCACTCTCAAGAAGAAAATCTGCTGTCGCCAAGCACCGAATGATGTCTCCTAGTATTAGTGGCCATAGGTTAACCTAACAGGCATAAAAAAAGTTCAGTACATAGAATACAATGCAAAAATTGTTTATTGCAAGCTAATTTACAAATAACACACATATTAAATATTAACAATAACTAACAAAATGGTGTTACTATGGGCGGTCTTATCGCTATAAAAACGACCTCTTTGGATGGACAGAATCAGGAACAGGGAATAGGCAGTTGGTACAACTTGAAATCATATACAAAACTTTTACTTGTACTTACACATAAATTCTAATACGTAAATATCATTAAAATACACTAATACATACATACTATTTAAAGATAATATATATATTAACATATATACTATATATTATATGCGCATATATTTAAATATGAACATAAAAATCAAGCAGTATCAGGAAGACTTATAGCTTACCGGAAACTTCTTACTAGATAAAGCCCTGGTACCATAATTTCACTGCACCCATAGCAGTAGCCGGGACCTGAAGGGTATAGCCCTAGTCTGCTCCAATCACATCAAATTCAGTAAGATCTGCTCCTCTCACCAGCCTTTCAGTCTCCCCGAACGCAAGATGTCTTCTCCTCTTGTCCAGTCGAGAAAGGTAGATTATAACAGTCGGTGCTACGACCCGTAATGGCAATAGCTGTGTCGCATTTATTGAGGTTCTGCCGGGGTTGACAGCTCTTATTTTTCACAAGGTTGAAGGTTTTCACACTTTACATGCATAATCTGTCTCTGCATTTTTAAAGTAGTAGTCATTATTAAACAGAATTGCTTTCGTTGTTTGCAATGCAATCATGTATATTCATCAGATCCGCCATGATTAAAGCGTTGGGCATATTGTTCACAAAATTTAGTGCAATCGGCGCGGAAGTGATCGGTGATTTTGGACGCTGTATTTGCTCTGCTGTTTTCAATTAGCGAAAATTAGTAGCTAAATATTTCATTTGTCTGATTATGTGAGTTTAGCTGGTTAGTATGGTATTTGTGTTATCATAGTACCTAACGGCGTTTTACTCGTATTAACTGAGTAGATACGCAAAATATGCGATATGCCCTACCACGCATGGTGGTAGGGCATTTTGCGAATGCCCGCCTAGCTAGACTAAGTAATGACTTATAAAAACTATCATATAAGTAATGAAGATATTTTTTATAAGTAATCACAATATCTTAAAACCGTAGAAACAATAATATGAAAAATTCACGTTAACGTTTGTGGACTATGAAAAAGGCTTAGATTCAATCGAAACCTGGGCCGTACTGCAGTCTCTTCAGCGATGCCAAATTAACTATAGGTACATCGAAGCGCTGAAGTGTTTGTATAGTAACTCCACCATGTCGATTCGATTACAAGACAAGAGCACGGAACCAATCCAACTGCAGCGAGGCGTGAGAGAGGGAGACGTTATTTTTCCGAAACTGTTCACAAATGCGTTGGAGGGAGTTTTTAAGCTCTTGGACTGGAAAGGATTCGGCATTTCTTATGAGATTATATAAATAAAGTTCTTTAAACCGAAAGCCCGTTCATTTCTTATACCAAGCTTTTCCTATTAAAAGCCCGCAAACATTCAATCATAATAGAAGCCATCATCAAAACTTTCTACAAACCCAATTTCCTCCCTTTTCTTATAAGTGCCGGCAGCCACTAAAGCAAAGTTATCGGCGTCCAATATCAATAAAGGTAAGTGTCCACTAACCGTCTAATCTGTGCCTAAACGGTGCTGGTCAAGTGTGTGCGGAGTGTAATGGGGATCCGCTTCTCAAGGTTCCGGATCCACTGGACCAAAAGTGATCTCGTATTGGCAAAGAATAGTAACAAAAAAAATGAAATTCCATCACTACACAGTATAAAACAAAGGCACTTCCCGCTGTCTGTCCCTATGTATGCTTAGATCATTAAAACTACGCAACGGATTTTGATGTAGATTTTTTAATAGATAAAGTGATTCATGAGGAAGTTTTGTATGTATAATCTATGGATAATATAATAGAGAAATACTGATAATTTTAGGGGTTTCTATTGTGATGTCGTAAATAAATACATTGTTTTGCGCTTACTTTGCAAACACTGGCTGAACACTAGGAGATAAATAAAAATAAGGTACCTACTAAAGTATTTTACACCTTAAAAAGAGCTACAAAAAGTCCGCGGTGGTATATGCCTATCGCTTAGGAATAACCCACCATACAAAAAAAATTCCTTTACTTATTGCGAGAAATAATGGCTTTTTAACGAAGCGATTTTAAGCAATACAGCATTAATCCGTATCCAATAAAGTACCTTAAATACATTATGCATTTAATATAGATCAATATGGTCCTACAACATATTATTTAAATGAATATTTTCGAAAATATAACAGATTATTTAGTATCAGCATTGCGCCCGTGCGAAGCCGGGGTGGGTAATTTGTTAATGAATAATATTTCTAAATATTATGATTACAAGGACTACCACGTACTAAGCGAAAATCATAAATTTACAAATTATTGCAGCACAAAATGTTTTGCCTCGGGCGGGAATTGAACCCGCGATCTTCCGATTTCGCGCCGGATGCTTTATCTTTAAGCTACCGGGGGGTCGGCTGTGTCGCCGAAATTTCGTAGCTTAAAGATAAAGCATCCGGCGCGAAATCGGAAGGTCGTGGGTTCAATTCCCGCCCGGGGCAAAATATTTTGTGCTCCAATAATTTGTAAATTTATGATTTTCGCTTAGTACGCGGTAGTACTTGTAATCATAATATTTAGAAATATAGAAGGGTAGCGACATCATCCCGAGAGTTAAGTGTTTGAAAAAACACTTCTTTCGATCAGATGAAGTCTAGTAGTCTGGTTGATGGCCGCGCACCGTCCCCTATGACGGTTTAAGAAATACGATTGGAGCACGAAATTTCGGCGACACAGCCGACCCCCCGGTAGCTTAAGGTCGGGTATTCCCGTTTTTGCCTAAAGTAGATGTTGTTTTTTATAAACAAAGAAGAACATTTCAAATCTGAAATAAATATATGTTTTAGTTACATTCTTTCTCCTTATTGTGTATTCGTTCAAATCACGATACGAGTAAATTTTCTCGATAGAAAAAAATAGTGAACTAAGTTCGATTTGCGGTTTTTTTACCGGCCAAATTTCATTTTTAACAGGTACTAATACTCCACTTAATATATAACTTACACCATTTTGTAGGTAATTTAATTTGAAATACAACTAAAGCGATCCTTTTTTCTCATTACATCTATTCTTTTTTAAATCGAATATTGAAGTGATAATATATCCAAACGTCGCTCGTCAGTGTCCCGCGGGACGTCACCAAGACAAGATCTGTGTCAAATTTTTGCGCGCGCACTTCTTGGTATCTGCGTAAACAAATATCATGAGGATACACAATAAATTGTAAATAATTATTATTTAGTGAACTATAGCATATAATTATGACATAGTGTTTATTCCTCATAGTGTAAATATCTCTATTAGAACATTAGAGGCATTAGATAGACTGATTGTGTTTATTTCCCGTTGTGTAAATATTTTATGAAAACTTATGAGACAATATTTTTTTTTGGTTGATTTCTGGAAATGGCAAATAAAGAAAATAAACTACACTCTAAATTACGGTTGAAGGCAAAAGAAAATGGGAATTGAAATATGGTAAGTAATTTTTTGTTTGTTTATTTATTTCTATTGACCACAGTCTAAACATAACAGTAGGTTCAAAATGAGGTAAAAAGTTACTATTTCTAGTAATCCTTCAAAACACTTAACATTATGACTAGGTATGCATGGCTCTCAGATATTGTAGATTCAGTCAACTTTTCAGTTTGAAAAAGTGGTGATTTTTTTCAGACAACTAAGTTTTTTTATGTTATTGTGACGGAATAAGGTCGAGGCCCACCCACCTGATGTTAAGTGGACTAACCTCTGCCTATAACAGATGCATTTCGTCACAAGTCACGAATTGCACTGCGCCCGTCACTTTGAAACATAGTTGTTAAGTCTCATGTGCTTGTAATTTCAGTGGCTCTCAAGGACTGCGGACGGTTGAGAATTTTAAGAATGCCTGCTTTACTTGCTCCAATCCTTTCAAGTACAAAATCTGTCGCCTAGCACCTAACCATGTATCTAGCAGCTGTCCTGAAGAGCCAGTAATTCTACGTTATGCCCGTTAAAACGAACGAGTACGATTATTGCCTTAAGTATATTAAAATAAGTGTAAATTTGGGCTTTTTACTTATTCTATATTAGAATAAGGACTGAATTCTAAAACTGGAATTTAATAGGAATAATTTTCTTCATACTATCTTTATATCTATATATCTTATAATATTTTATGGTGTTACAGAGAAATTGATGGCAACGAGGACGCGTTTATTATTCAAATGGATAAATATAAGACTATTTTCAACCTATATCGGGACGGCGAATAATTGACATCTCCTACTTTTTAAAACAACTTCAAGAAAAATAACACCCCAATAATTTGTTTGAATGTAAATCAAACAACTTCTTCTTGATTGGTGAGAGAAGACATTAACTTATATCAATATACAAATTTGAGTGCAAAATGTGTAAAGAAGTTTGTTTGATTTCATCTGAAAACAAGAAAGATAACACCACGGGAGTTATAGGTTCTGGTATAGGATTTTCTCAGATCGAGGAGTTGTTTTTAGCAATAAATATTCCTATATTTTCTTCAAGATGTTTTATTCAACTGCAGAATAAAGTTTATGCGAAATGTTATTTAAAAAATATAATAAATAATTATATATATATATATAATAAACACATTAGAACTACTTCTGTAAACAAAAACTCAATTTGGTATTACCAGATTCAAGGTTACATTTTTGGAAACTAAGGTGAGACCAATATTAATAAAATTTAATATGAAATGCTTACTGCCCGAAATCATAGACAGCAGAAATGAGCGTGGTATGTCCATTAGAAACTTAAAAATTCAAGATGACAACATAAACATTTACCCTGATTATGAAAACAATAACGACAATGTTCACCCTAATTATTGACTACTAGGAGAAAGCATACGTCAAATAAATTTAGAGGAGTTTTAGAAAATATTTTTTATAAACGTAACTACATAAATTTCATACGCGAAAAAGTATGAAATAACTTGTGAAAGTCGATACCATGCAGATTCAAAACACTCTGAGCTCACAGTATCATTGTCCGACTTCCACAAGTTGCTTTCATCTTTTTTGGTGTTATTTTTTTTTATTTTTTTATGCCTGATAGGTTAGCCTTTTAACCTGATGGTAAGTGATGTTGTCGAAGAAGTTGTTCAGACTAACCTAGAATTACTGGCTCTCTAGTACAGCTGCCGGAACACACCTTTAGGTGCTTGGTGACAGATTTTCTACTTGAGAGTGGTAGCTAGCCAGACGGGCATTCGCAAAATGTCTTACCAATGCTATAACGACTGCCATCCTTAGACAACAACCGGGACTGACGGCTTAACGTGCCGTCCGAAGCACGGAATCGCTCAGTAGTAATGTCACCAGTGGTCAGTTGGTCACCCATCCAACTCATGACTGAGGCGGACGTTGCATAGCTTTGCTGATCGGTTCAGAATGGCTAAGCACACTTCGCTACGAGTGCTTCAAAAAGGAGTCAGTGACGTTTAATTAATTTTATTTCAACATTTTTAGTATCTTAAATATACGTCTAAGACAAGTTGTCACCCACAATATTGGTTAACATCAGCAAGAGTAGTAATTGTTTGTTATAGGCTCATTTAGCAAATAATTTCAATAAGTAAATTGAGTGTAACTTACGAACTACTAGAACACTCATTTCTAGGTATATGCTGCTCAACATAAAATAATCATAACGATACGCTTAAGCGTTACTTTTTACTGGATTTGCATGATCCAGTAACATAAAAAAATATACGTGATTATAACTTTCCTCCATATTTTTTAAGTTGATTAAAAAACTAATTCTTAAACATAAATTTAAATCTAAATTTATATAAAATAGGTAGTGTAAGTAGTTTATTGGATAGTTCTATACTTTTATCGTTTCGTGAATGTTAGATTTTTTTAATCATTAATATCTTCAATTGTATTGACTAGAGTCTTCACGCATGGCAGGCGGCTTGGGGATCGCAGTGTAAGTTGGCAGATCATTTGAAGGCGCTGCTGCCCACCTTCCAGTAAATTTCCCTTAGCCGCCTCTTACGACACCCACGGGATGATATGAGACAACTAGCGTAAATTATATTATGGAGCGGTACATTACAAACTTCATTCAAAATTTAAACAGCAACTTTATTATTTCATGATAATAATACTCAATAAGCAAATAAATAATACCGTGTGGTGTTTGAACTGTAAGATAATAAAATAAGAAACAACAAAAATAGTTGAGATATAAAAAAATAGTTGGTATATAAATCAAAAACCAAAAAGAATTTGAGAAGAAGAATGTTTTGATAATTAATAAACTATTTATTCATGTATGTGTTTGTAGAATTCAATGTATTCTATGATTTATTTTCAAGTAAACAAATGTTTTTCACAGTGATGGTTGTGTCATCGACGAACAAAGAACCTAATGGAATAATGGCTAACACTATAAACTCTTTAGTAAATTCTACTTCGAATATAAAAACGAGAATGCAACCATGAGCCTTACATTAGTAGATAAGCCCATGTGTTCAATACAACGTTTATCAGAATGTTTTTATTTTTTGAAGAGGCAGAACCATGATACACGTAACTCTTCTTTTTGGAAGTTCCTGTTTCTCGCGCTGCTTTCTACGAACAACCATGCAACGTGTACCTAAATTAAGTAAACATATTCTTGAAAACACAAGAATGATTTAATATGTTGTAACAGCGACTCTTGTATATACCTACATTCATGTTCAGACTCCATAACTTTTTCTTCCACCACCAAGCGCATCACCATTATACGGGTATAAAATAAGTTAATTTCATTTTTGTGATGTATGCTGCTAATGAGGGATAAAATGTACAATGTATAAACTATCCTATGAAATAGCATACCGGTGTAGGTGCTCATTTATACTTGGTACATAGCTTCTTAGTTAAAAACGAAAATGTGTAAAAATGGAATGCAGCAAGTTTTGTCGAAGCAAAGTATTTTCGCAGCAAACGATAACTCTACGACAGACGAAAAAGTAGGGCGTATCTATTACGAGATTATCATTAATCCATAATCAACTTAATTTCTAAATACGAAATTATAAATTCCAAATAAAATTTGGGAGTCGGGTAAAATACGGGCAATATTATTTCAATTCACGAAGTACGAATTTATCGAAATTTGGATCCGAAAGTGTTTCGTGGTAAGAAAAAGTGCGATCCTTCAAACGAAACTTTGAACTTCGTTTTTGGCAGTAGACCTCCTGGAGTCAATCAACTGTTTTAGTTGCACTGTGTGTGACGTGACATTGAGCTATTCGACGCTCGGTGTACTGAGAGCACGCTGTGCAACTAGAGCGCAGCGCCGCGTTGTGCGCATAGACAGCAACTCTCGCATGCCGAATTTACGTACTCATGGAGTAATAGATAGCCTTAAAGATAAAGCATCCGGCGCGAAATCGGAAGGTCGCGGGTTCAATTCCCGCCCGGGGCAAAACATTTTGTGCTCCAATAATTTGTAAATTTATTGAATAATAGTTTACACCTTGGTCAGTCCTTCAGTCTTCGTGGGCACCATCGCAGTACCAGATATTCTGGCTATTTCAAGACATCATTCCGAAGCAATGATGGCCGAGCGGTTGTAGCTATAGGCTTAGAATGTACCGTAGCGAAAAAATCCTAAGTCTATGGTTATAGCTACTTACTGCCGTGCCGCTGGTCCCTGGTTCGATCCCTACCGCCGGCTTGAGCTTCACCGCATGGTAGAAGGACATTTTGCAAATTTCCGCCTGGCTAGCTACCGCCTTCAAGTAGGAAAAATGTTGTTTCCAAGCACTTTAACAGTGTGTTCTGAGACTTATCAACTGTATGTCTTAATGTGACGGATGCAGTGCAATTTGTCACATGACGAAATGCATCTATGTTAAACCACTTAACAACAGGTGGCCTTCGTGCTTGTTCCGTCACAATCACATAAGAAAAGCATTAGTGAGCGAGCAAAACGGTAATTTTGAATTTGTTTCTTATAAAAACCGCATACGACATGAATAAATGTGACTATAACGTGATTGATCCGAAAACACGATTTTTAATATTTCCCTCGAAATGTAAAATGGCTCTGAAATTTTCTTTAACTACGTTTTGTGTCAATACAATAAGTGCAATTAATTAATAAGATATATGTAATCAATATGTATTAAAAGCACTATGAAATGCGTAAACGATTTTTGCGAAATAGCCTATTTTTTTAATTCATTTATTTACTCTTTGTCGCTTAGGGTATTCCATTATATGAGACTTGCATAGTTCTATTTCACTATTTCACTCGCTCGTCTGCGTTACGAATGGCACTGTAGCATATAAATATGTTCTATGACTGTATCAAGTTAAATTTGTTTATATATGAAATATTTTTCCTAGATAAATAATATTTCAATGTCAAAATAATTAACATTTCTAAGTAAGCTGAAAATTTCCACGATTCATACTAAATTTGTCTTCTCCTGACTTAATTTGCCACTTAGGAAAATTATCTTGGCATCCAAATTATTTGTTTGAACATGCTTTTGAATTATCGTCTGTATCCAGAAAATTTCAATATCAAATGACGATACCTCAATCAGCTTAGAATATCTTTTCTCTTTTTGTTTGTTTTGTGATCGATATCCATCGATATCTTTTGTAATGCAAATTTGAGTATATTCCAATAAAATGCAAATGGTATCAGTGTTTTCGACGATCCGCGAGCGCTTGCTACCTGGCTATTTTCAATATACGGTTATTTCGATTTATAGCGTTTAAACATCAATGTCTCGTTTATTGCGTTTAAACATTTGATTTAAATGTTGGATGAATATTATAATAGGATAGTTTTTTGTCTCGATGTTTTGTAAGAAGATTCCTTTTATTTATACCTATTTGTTTTTAATGCCAACAAACGATAACCGTTTGTCACCCACGTAATTTAAACAGATATTGTAATAATTTTATGATATAGTTTGTAACACATTTTTAGAAGACGTTTAAAAATATAAGTCCCGAGTTTAATTAAGTAATAGATACATTTTATTTATTGAGTGGGGTATAAAAATGAATGGCTTTAAAAACGATTCCAAGTATATATAACTTGCGATTTTAATTTTAATTAAAAGACATTTACATAAATTAGTAATTTAGCAGTTGGGTTTTTACTTTTTAAGTAATTTATACTTGTTTCGCATCACTTTTTTGTTCCTCATTCACAATGTGGAAGGCTCTAGTGAAATACTGAACCACCGTCTCTCTTACCGATAGTTTTTTTATATCATTTATAAAGAAATATAAATGATACAAAAAAACTATAATAAGATAGGCTAGGCTTTGAACACACAAAAAAAATATCTCAAAATGTTTGTTAGGACTAGCAGAAGTCAACCCTAAGAGGTTGTTATCATTTTAACAATAACCCTGTATAAACAGAGGTCATCAAGTCATTCCTGACTCATCAACTAGGTCGAAAAACGTACGCTGTGGTCAATTACTGGGATGGCCATATCACGGTAATATTTAGATAATATTATCTAAATATTACCGTGGCCCTAACTTCCTTCAATCTTACTCTCATACACGCAGTACGAACTAATAATCATTCATAGCTAAGTGAGTCTGTTTTTGTAGCTGTAAACCAATCAATGTTCAAAAATTGATCATTCACAGATAAAATTAAATCACAGCCAAGGCTATTCACAATTATATGCAAGTATGTGTTACTCTGTTAGTTTTAATGATATTAATTTTGAATACTTTTATTCTTTTGCTTTGTGTTGTTGCAGAAGACATAATTGTACCTACCCGACATGAATAAGACCTTTTTTTCTATTTCTATAGGCTAGCCTTTGACCACAATCTGACCTGGTGGTAAGTGATGTTGTGGTCGAAAGTGTTAACAGGCTTAACCTAGAATTACTGACTCCCAAGGGCGGCTGCCGGAACACACCGTTAGGTGCTTGGCGACAGATATTCAACTTGAGGGTGCTCGCTTGCCAGGCGTGCATTCGCAAAATGCCCTTCCACCATGCGGTGAAACTCAAGCCTGCGGCGGGATTCGAACCATGGATCTGCTGCGCGACAGTCCATATCCAATGCCACTGAGCCATCACTGCTTCGAAAGGGTACGAAGATGATGAGTAAACTTTCTTAACACTTGTTGTGTTCCACAAGAGTATTTTCGTAACTAACTGTGATTTTGAAGCCAAAACAGTTATTTACTGTCTGGTGTAAAATGTTGGTACTAAGCTAGTTTATTTTTATTATATAGTAGTAGTGCGCTACCGGAGATGCAACTTTTGATATATTACCCGCTATAGTACGATGTGGATTTAACTTTGGTAATTTCCGAATGTGCGTGGAGAGCTTTAGGTAAGGTGAATTTTAGTTTAGTTGTTTTAGTGTGAAATCAAAATCTTAATGTGTTTGAAAATTGATAACTAAAGGGAATCACTTGACATTATTAGCGTTACGAATAGTAAAAGAAAAAGATGACAGTTCCTAATATATTTTTACCCGACATTGCATTATTGGTAATAAAATTTATTTGTAATAACAAAAGTGACTTAGGGTCTTTTTCAGAATGTCCTAATAAAGTTACGGATTGGTAACCAACACATAAAATAACTGAATGATAAAAATGACAGTTAACGCGCCACACGTTTCAAGCTTTAACCGATGGATAGGCTAAATCGATGACTGTGAAATGCAAAGTTAGTATAATCAATTATTAGTTGATTAACGGCCATGGCAAATACAATATTTTTAGTAGGACACGACATGAAATGAAAGTTTTTTGAATTTTTATTTTGCATCTGCATCTGTATATATATATATATATATATATATATAACTTTATTAGGACATTCACATATATATATATATATAGATGCATTCATTTGTAAACCCATTGCATGGGAATTCTACAGATAAATTAGTACAGTGACTCGCGACTAATCGACTCAGTACCTAACTGATTTTTCAGGAGGATAAGAGCAATCTCTAATACAGTATTCTACTTGACGCCAATAACGATATATTCGATAACTTCGACCACAATTTGCGTCTATGGTACATAATTATACATACTTTTAATATAATCATAGACACAAAATGTAGTCAAAATTATCAAAAATATCGATAGTGGCGTCAAGTGGAATACGGCCTAACTAATATAACTATTCTTTACTGTACTCATATTATGGTGAATACTGCCTCAGACGTCTGAACTAACTATATTAAACTCATTTAAGAGAGTACTTGATCCCCAGATGCAAATTGAACATGTAAATCGCACGATTTGTTTTACTACACACGAAATATACTCAAAAATAGAATAGAGAGATATAGAAATGAAACTCCGGACTATGAACCCGAGTAGACAAAAGGCATCCTCACAAAACACTAATAAAATTGTTTATTGACAGAGACTACGGCTACGAATAAAAAAAGGAAAATTCCAATGGCATGACTGAGGTTCCAGCACCTTTCTTGTGAAAATAAGACAGTCATAAAAGTAAATTTATTGCCAGCAGTAAATAAGGCGTAACATATTGCGCTTTCGAGCTGTAAAAAGATATCAGAGCTCGCAAAGACATGTCGTTAAAGTTTATCAATGCTGTTTTGTTTCTACTGCATTACTGCTTGGAGAGATCTTGATTGTATAAGTTTATTGTCATCTGTGGATTAAAGGGATGAGTACTCATCTACTGTTCGGTGGCGCCCAAAAGGAGTAAAGATAAGCATGGCGGCGAGACATCAAGATTCCGGTGCGTTCGGTAAAACCGGGATTTGTGAGCGGAGGATTGTTTTTGTGCGGTTCTAGATAAGTGGAGAGTAAACGTTGAGCTACTTAAGGAACAAGTGACTGAAGGTGGATTAAGCTTATACTATACACAGTACACATAAGATCTAAACACACCTTAAACAGCTAGACACTTTATAATCATGGTTTTTGATGCGTTAATATACAGACATAAAAAGTGCCTAGGGATCAAGTACGTTTTCGAGTAAATCAAGTAAGTTTTAAACAGATCTCATTTGGATCAGAGGCAACCTCAATAGGTTTAAATGATAGAAAAACAGATTATTTAAATATATTATTTTTACAATAAAGATAGGAAAAATTCTTTAATTTCGTTTTTCTGCTAAACAAATCAGTTATAGTTCAAAATATACATGATCCCTGGGAACTTTTGATGTGTGTATTATTCCTATTAGGTGTGTGTTATATTTCTATTATTATGTTAACTAAAGCTACCACTGATAGAAAAAAGAATATGTTAAAAAATATCGTCATGCGTGTCCATGTATTAAGTACACGAAACTTTGTATTTTCTGTAATTTTCCCTGCATTGATGGTACTATTTATCAATAAAGTTATAATAATGGTTAATATAAAGACAAAGACGCTCGAATGCTTCTAAACATCCACGTTCTAAGCATTAGACAAGTTTCAAGTTCAGTATAAGTGGGCTAGCTTATAGCTGTGCATAGTTTTAGACTCCAGACTGTTACAAAGAAATTATTTAAAAGAGAACTCAGTAAATGTCCGAACCTGAGATTAAATCCAGTACTTACTGATTGATTGTATGACTCTATGAGTAGAGAACAGTCTCTGATGAGTAGACTCTAATGCATCGCATAAGTCTTTTTGTTGTGATCAATTGGTTTGCAATGGTCAAAACCAATTTGCAGCAGCGATGGATCAGTAATAATGGCTATGGACTGCCGCATAGAAGGTCCATGGTTCGAATTACGTCGTGGGTGGGCTTGAACCTCACCTTTTGGGCAAAATGCCGCTACCACTCTCAAGTAAGAAATCTTTCGCCAAGCACCTTCTTGTGTGCTCCAGCACCTGTCCTTGAGAGCCAGCAATTCTAGGTTAAACCTATAATTGCTTAGCATCAGGTGAGACTTGACCTTTTAGCATCCGCAGTAGACCTTATCGTCCATTTATATAGTTATTTTTATCGTCATAATTATATAGTTATTTTTATTGTCATGATTAGAATTATATTTGGACTCCGAAAACGAACATCAGTTAGAGAATATTTAAAAAAAAATCATATAATGACTGTCATATCATTATATGTTTATAATAGTATTTTGGAGATACACCAGAAAGTTGATAATATGACTAAAAACCTAGATGTACATAATTTTAATTTGCGAAATTTAAAACTATATATGCCGAAAACTAGACTAATAAAGGTAAAAAAACAAGGCGTCTTTAATAAAATATCTATATTTAATAAACTAACCTTGACTATAACGAAACTTAACAATCTTGAGTTTAAAAAGAAAATGAAATCTTTTTTTGAATCACATCCATTATATTCTTTAAAAGAATTCATGGACATGCGTCTAACGGAAAATTCATTCCAGTTAAAATAATTAGAAACAAATAACCAATCCATTTGACTGCTTAGGCTATAATGAGATGAACTATATAACCAAAGACGGATTTTAAATGTATATTTTTTTATTATTTAATTATCACAATTTTCTGACATTTATTTTTATTTATATTGCTTATAATTTTTCTTGGACATCTCGATTTAGTTACGCTTATGATAATAATAATTATTTTACCTAGTTTTGCATAACTGTAAATTTGACTTACCTAATATAACGTACAATGTTATAAGGTCAATAAATGAAATATGAAATATCTACGATGCGCGTGGATTAAAGACTAATATATTACCAATAATAAAGTTGAGTTTTATTGAACAATATTTTGTATATTCTTAAATGTACACGAGCCCTAACGATAGCTAATATTATGAGAGTGGTCAAGCAACCCAAGGGCACCTCGCCAACAAAAGATCGTTTGTCTAACCAAGTTATGACAAGATAGCCCATGTTTTATAAAGCAATTTGACAACTCGTTGTTAGTTGCCAACAATATAACTTTGATACAATAAAATGATCAAGTCATTGTATTTTATTACTTACTGGAATAGGTATAATATATCATTTTTAGATTCCTATACTGAAGAAACAATCAAACGAAAGAAAACTGCAGCTACTAAAACGAATGTGTTTGAGTTCGTGATTCTACTTTTTCAACCCTTAGCCCACGACCATGGAGTCGGTATAATATGTTTTAGCCTACCCACCGCCAACCCGCTTTAGAAATACTTTTGTAGATAGTTCATCTAGGGAGTAAATTTTAGGTAATCATGACCAAAAACAGATAATAGAAGTTAAAGACAGAAACAAAATATTATTGATGATGTAAACTTTTAAACTGTGATGTGGCTCAAGGAAGAAGCATTGCAATCGAATGGGTCGATGCTGGTCACGCTGCCTGCTGTTAATGGGCTAAAACATTTGGACTTCCTGTAGCCCTGCCTTTAAGTTGCCTAAATGCTTTCGTTGTAGTGTTATAAATACACCGCTAAATCAGCTAAGAGCTCTGCGGTCATGAGTTGGATGGGTGACCGCTAGTGGAATTGCTCCTGAGCGTTTCTGTGCTTCGGAGGGCACGTTAAGCCGTCGGTCTTGGTTTTTGTCTAGGATGGCAATCGTTATTGCATGGTGGTAGGACATTTTGCAAATGCTTGCCTTGCTAGCTACCACCCTCAAGTAAATAATCTGTCGCGAAGCACGTAACCGTGTATTTCGGCAGCTGTCCTTGAGAGCTCGAAATTATAGGAACAATATCTTAGACCATTTCATCACCTATCGTCAGGTGAGATAGTGGTCAAAGGCTAGCCTATGTTAGATAAAAATATAATTGTGTTGTTAATATTCTGTATCACTTACCTTTGTCAAAACCTTGCTTTCAGTTCAACTATCGTTAGATTAATTCTATTCTAGCTAAAGTATCTCAATTTGATCCACAATTATCTTTTAGCCAGCATTTGAATAATTGATGAGGCTACTAATGTTACCAGACCGACGTTGAATTCGAATTTCATGTTCACTGTTTTGTTAAGGGATGATTTGAAACTTGACTTGCGATAATATATTAATTAATACCAACTATTATAAGGTATGCGAAGCGAAGCACAAGAGGCATTAATACAATTACCAAATGCGTTTTCGACCCAGGGTCACTACTACAATTCACCGAAGTTTCGTTTTTCGAGTTTCGAGTGACACTTTAGACAACGAAAATTTGAGGTACGAAGTTCGTTGTTTAATATAGTCTATGGTCGATCTGCATCGTTCATCAGGCATAAAGAGTATAAATGTATCTGGCAATAACATACTATACATTGCAATTCTTTTTTCTCCGTGTCAACCCAAACACAGTGAAGTATTTAGGCAATTATAGTATTACTAATGCTATATGTACTTTTTATCTTGATCAAAGAAAGCATATTTGTACCATGCTAATGAGCAAATTAGGATAAATTTATTAGGATAAATGGAGTTTAGACAAGAACGCAATAATATATCAAGATAAATTAATGTAGCCATCTAGTAATGTACTAAATAATGACTGACACGACTATGTTTTATTTCTGCATATTTAAAACTCGATGTTGAAGTTTGACTACATAAAGGAAAACTTATAAATTATTATATGGAAAATTTACAAACCATACGAATCCGATTAAATAAAAGTTATCCAGATTCTATACAGGCAAATGCTTGCTAGTCTATGCTACGAACGAAGTTACACACGATACTTGCCCGTGGAACACCGCGTAGAACACCTGGGTGTTCTACGGGTACACAATTAAGCCAAAACGTGTTTAGCGGATATCTTTTTTCAAAGCCGAAGTTCGACACATCGACGAATCAGATTAGGGGCCCAGCAATGTGAAATCGTGGACTAATTAAATACATGTTGATAGAGTGTTTTTTGAATATTAGTGTGATTATAAACACTAGAATATTATGAAGGCAAAACTTTGTTAGTGTCCTTTGTTTGTTATTTCTTCACGCTCAAACGGCTGGATTAATTTTGATGAAATTTGGTACGAAGGTAAATGAGGCGTTGAATTAACACATTGAATACTTTTCATCACAATCATCATCCGCACTTTACTAGTAAGTTTATATTTCAGTGCCTAACACCGAATGAACCAAGATACGAGTGTACATATAAACCCATTATTGCTGTTAGAGGCACATTTTAGAATTCAGTTAGAGACAAAAACAAACAGGCATTCTGATTTTAAATTGAATTCAGCTATAAAACTGTTTCAGTTCATCTTTCTATACATTCTTCGGATCCAGTAGCTTCCCTACATACAACTTATATTGACTTGCTTAATCTATTGTTCATCATATCTGGGTGAATTTGATATTGGAGGCATATACATCTATCAATTTACTTATAGAATACCTTCTAATAATTTAGTTACCAAAATATTAATGAAAATGTTAAAGTATCGTATTAAAAACAAATATTATTGAAGCAATGGTAGTCGAGTGGTAAAACATATCACTCTGTAGAAAATCTGTCGCCAAGCACCTACTGGTGTGTTCTGGCAATTCTTGAGAGTCAATAATATTACAGGCACATGAGATTTGACAACTGTGTATCACAGGATGACGGTTTTTTTTATGCCTGATAGGTTAGGCTTTGACCACTATGTCACCTGATGGTAAGTGATGATGTGGTCGAAGATGTTGTTCAGGCTAACCTGTGCTTGGCGACAGATTTTCTACTTGAGGGTGGTAGCTAGCCAGATGGGCATTTGCAAAATGCCCTACCATACCACCATGCTATAACGACTGCCATGCTAAGACAACAACCGGGACCGACGGCTTATCGTGCACGGAAGCGCTCAGTAGTAATGTCACCAGCGGTCACCCATCCAATTCCTGACCGCAGCGGACGTTGCTTAAATTTGCTGATCGTTTCAGAATGGCTAAGCAAATTTCGCTACGAGCGCTTCGTTATGGCGGACGAGTGTTTTTGACTGAGAATGCCGCTGAATCTGATGACTTACGCAAAATATGATATTCATTCAGTTATGTTTAGTCACTTGCTGGGTAGTCTTTACAAATTTTCATGATATGGAACGGTATTATAGGCATGAGAGCAGCAAGGAAGTTTTACTTGTACTTGGGCAGTATTAAGTTAAATACTGTTATATAGCTAACTTCAATGAGTACCAACTTTTGAGCGCGGACCCGATATCAGTGTTATTCTACGCTAAATAAAAACTGTGAAACATCCTGGTTTATTAGATTTTCATGGCCAATAGTTAAAATATTAACTTAGAATTGTTTTCAATATTTGATATCATTATAATATATCATAAGTCAAATCTCACGTAGACATTTTCAAAGATTTTGCAGTAAATTTGACGTGTTGGTTAAATTAAAATGCGTTAAACGCTTTAATTGAATCGCGATAAATTGACTGTAAAAAAAAAGTGTGGCACAGCTAGCAATCCGCTTCAGAAAACTTGCCATGATATTTTGATTCGAATATTGCATTGGAAGCGAATACGGCAGAACTCAAAGTTGCGGAAGGACGGACATTGTCAGTTCGTCATATTGAGGGACCACAATTGGACTGCTACCAGGCACGTCAGCTGATTTCTAAAAAACGTTTTTGTGGTAGTCAATATCTGAAATGTTTGCGAAATAATCTGTATATATTTTCCTTACTTTTACAATAACTGTCGTGAAATACAAGATATTAAACATTTTATTCTCTCTTCTCCGGATTTAAACTTTTATTTATATCTAGTTTATAAACAATAAAACCGGACAAGTGCGAGTGGGACTCGCGCACGAACGCTAACATTATCTGTAACCTAATCTTGCAAGTTACAGATACTTTTTATTGTATGGGAGCCCCCTTAATTATTTATTTTATTGTTATTAATTATATTTAAAGATAACAAAAAACTATATATAACTATATATTCTGTGAATAGTAAAAGCGTCTACCTGTCACCGTTCTTGAGATACAGCCTGGTGACACACGGACGAACGCACGGACGGACGGACAGCGAAGTCTCAGCAATAGGGTCCCGTTTTTTTTACCCAATGGGTACGGAACTCTAAAAACCTACAATATATAAAATAATAAACATATGTTTGGGGCTGCAAATGAAATTTTAATAGTTATTTGTTATACAAGAGTGCAAAGTTGCTTTTTAACCGCGTCTTCAATTTTGATGACCGAGCAAGCGAAGGATTCTGATTAGAATCCTGAGCGTTAGCGAGGGAATCAAAAGTGCACGAGGTGAAAAATTTTTGCACTCGAGTGCAACACGTAACTTTTCATTCCACCTCAGCGAGAAAATGAAGAACCGCGTACAAAGCAAATTGAAAAAAGAACACCAAGAAGGTTCCGAGTCTGAGTTTTTAACAAATTAAAAAAAGTTGTATGATATATTCGGCACCATAGAGGTAGCAGTAAATAGGTTTAATGTTTTTTTTAATTCACAAACTTAGTGCACACGATGTTCTAAATTCAATTTACTTTATCCTCTAGAGAATAAAAACGGCTTTTCCACTCATATATTGAAGATTAAAAATACTCTTTCCGAGATGGTGGGATGAAAAATATATGCATATTGTCAGCATGATCAATAAAAAAAATCGGCCAAGTGCGAGTCGGACTCGCGCACGAATGATTCCGTACCATTAGCTATACAACATTAGAATTAATATTTTAACCTTTTTTGTGCGTCCGAATCGCACTTGGCCACCTTTTTGTATTTGTTATTATAGCAGCAACAGAAATACATCATTTATGAAAATTTCAATTGTCTAGCTATCACCGTTCTTGAGATACAGCCTGGTGACAGACGGACGGACGCACAGCGAAGTCTCAGTAATAGGGTTCCGTTTTTACCAATTGGGTGCGGAACCCTAAAAACAATTTGAAACATGATCATGCAACGTTGATACTTCGAAGACAATGCAATATAAGGCGGCGTATAATGGATACAGCGCCGACGATGGTAAACAATGACAACCCATTTCCCAACTAATTTGTCAACGTCTCGGAGTTGCTTATGATTGCGGTATATTGCAGCTGCAGACGATTTGATGTCATAAGTAAAGATGGTGCTTCACGAATGTATCGTATTATCACATAAATAATTTTAACTTTAAATAAAATAAAATAAAAACTCGAATTCACTAAAATACCGAAACAATATTTTTTACCTAAAAATGGAACCGACTTCAACATTCAAATGTGAGAAATAACGCGCACAATATTGTGATAATAGGCACCTTTGAACTGTCAACGCACCGACTTCAACAAGTAATTTCACACTTTTGAGTGTTGAAGTCGGTTCCATTTTTAAGTAAACATTTTTTTTATGTGCAAGACAAACTGTTCAACAGTTTGGCAGAAAATTAGTTAAGTAACTGTTATTATGCCTTGTATTAATAAATAAACTAAAAAAAAAAATTACATATCTATCTACTAATTGTCTACTTGTTACTTACAACACAAGTCTCCCTGAGATATACAATTGTTAGTCTCATTTGCTTGTATTTTTATTGGCATTCAATTACTGTTGCTGGCACACACTAGTCGGTGCTTCGCGACAGATTTAACCCAATGGTAAAATCTCCTTTTACCATTGGGTGAAGCTCAAGCCGGCGCGGCGGTGGAAATCAAACCATGGATCTTTTTTCGGCTAGGCAGTCCATCGCTCTCTCAGCTATCATTGCTCTCGCTCAGCTGAGCAATGGTAGCTACCATTCCTTCATAGATGTACATATTTAAGACTAATATCAGTTAAAAAGTTGTTTATCTCATTATAGGCTATGGCTTGACATTTATTATTTTCACACCCTCACTAACTTGATATGTTTAACGTGATTAATTGAACAACATTGGAACGACAGAAACTCAAGACAATGAGATAATCTTTTAATCTAAGTGATTAAATAGTTCTTCTGTCTCATTGGAAATACATTTGAGTTGAAATGAAGAAATGTGATTAATCTTCTGGGGATTTAAGTGAAAGTGTCCTCCACATCTTCTTAGGGTCGACAAAAGAAAGTGTTTCAGCTCAAATTTATGCAGTAAATATATTATTTTCTTCTACGTCTACAAAGTTTACTACTTCGACTTCTTTGATAAAAGTTTGGTTGTGTTTTGTAAGTTGTGTGTTTTTAAACAATGAGTTTTTTGCTTATTCCGTGCCAGTGCTTACGCTAAGTTAGGTTTATATAACAATGCTGGATTTCATTTTTTGCATGATGGTATGGCATTTCACGATTGTTTGTTTGGCTGGTTACTACCCTCAAGTAGAAAATCTGTCGCTAAGCACCTAACGGTGTGATCTGGCAGCTTTCCTTGAGAACCAGTAATTCTAGGTTAGCCTGAACAACACCTTTGACCACATCATCCCTTACAATTTGGTTCGTGGTCAAAGGATAACCTATCAGGCATTATTAAAAATAAAAAATAAACATATTCAGTCCACTTACAGGGTTCAAAATCTTGCATATAAATAAAATTAATACTGCAAGTATTATTCCAAAATACTAAACATAATCTAAAATAATACTGCAACTATATTTCCAAATGTACACTTATTACCGTTGCCGTAAGCCAATGCGCAAGCCAGTTTGCAGCCAAATGTGCAAGCCCACTACCGGTCGGCAGCGTGCCCAGCATACTGGTAGCATTGCCCCGTTGAATTTGTAAAATATATCGTCATCATCAACCGGAAGACGTCTAAATGCTTCTTCCCCCATAGAACGAAATATAGAACTTGCTTTTGCTTGCTACCAAACCTTTGGCTACCCGCGGCTTTGACGGTGTCGTCAGTCCACCTAGTGGGGAGCCTACCAACTCTACGTCTTCCGGTGTAATGTAGTAACCACTCGAGAACCTTTTCCCCATCGGTTATCAGTTCGTCGAGCAATTCGTCGGCCAGCCTATTGCCACTTCAACTTGAAAATTCCAAAGACTTTGGTTCTTTTTCGAATATTCGAAAAGTTTAGTTCACGCAAAGAAACTCCTCATAGCTCTCTCCAAAATATGCAAAATATATAATAATTATACTGAAGTAGTATTAATGATATTTAGTACATTGTATAAAGCTAACCCTCTCTAAGTGCATTTGTTCAACAATGGACGTCTTTAGGCTGTTGTTAATGTTAATGATGATAATTTCCAAATATAACGTTTAGCATAATTAAATCGTTATATTCTCGCCTCGGTCGCGGTCGCGGACCCCACCTTGACACCTTCTGGCTCAGACGCGTTGTTATTTTTGCTACCAGAACCGATAGCATAAGCAAATTTTGCATTCTAATTGATTTCTAACTATCGTAGGGTATCTCGCAGTCTAACGGATAGCACCAGGCTATGCTATCCGTGCTAGACTGCGAGACGTCATCTGATCGAAAGAATTATTATTTGTATATACCCTATCAAGTTTTTGGAATGATATCGCTTCTCCTCTTAATGTATAGTAAATTTTATGATAATTTACATCAATAAGTTGAAGCACTCGTAGCGTAACTTGCTTATAGTTGTTCTTAACATGTTACGATTTTGTGTACAGATGGGGTTATGAAATAAAAAATTAAAAATTCTTAAGGGGAGAGAGGACGGAGGGTTCCACTCTCCAGGTGAGGAAGAGAAGCCTCCAGACACCTAACTACACTACCTACCTACTTTAGGATGTCGACAGATACACCAATAAAAACAATATGGAAGCGTACAACAATTTTTTAAATATATTTATTTAAAATTAAAATTTTCACTAAAACTCATTTAAAAAAAGGAATAGATACATCTAGAACACTTTCCTTAATTAGGTCGGGTTATCCGTTAGTACCAGGTACAAAGAGTAACATAGAACATGGAAATTTGATAGCAATCACTGGTACTAGCGAACAACAATTTACTTAAGTTATTATGTCTTAGGTTTAACTACTTAATTTACAATTTCTGTGTGCCAGCAACGTAGATCCACAAAATTTAAGTTTATTATGAAGATATTATTCTATAGTTTAGTATATAAGTGTAGGTAAAAAAAATATATAAACCAGCTTGCTCAGAAAATTCTATATAGATCTCAGGGTAAGGTCGTGAGTCGCAAAGGGTGAAAGATGAATTCCGCAAAGTAAAAAAAAGAAGAAAAGGGCGCCACCCGGTTATAGGAGACCGGGAAATTCATAAATACCGGTACAGCGTGGAGAATCACAGCCTTGGACCGAAGACTCAGTTAAGGCGAGCAGTCCGGGATGTCAGGCAGAGCGCTGACCACAGGTACTGCTCTGGCTGTCTACCGGAGTTGGGGCTATGGTAGACGTGGGTATGGTTGGGTATTTTACCAGCCCTAACCAAGAACTCCTTTATTTTTGTGGAGGTTCGAAGGCTTTCGGAGGACGCCACGTGGATGCGTCACGAGTCCAGGAACGAAGTCGTCTTGTATTAGGTTAAATTGTTTCTTTTTCTCAGCCGGTAGGTCTATTATATCCCCTGGAAGGCGGACGTCGAAAGGAGCACTGCCTGGCTTCGTTTTGCAGCCCTCGCTTCAGGCAGTGCGTCGATTGGGGGCTGCTTAAAGTTCCAAGCGGAAAAAGAAGTGTAACGGGCCTTTGCAGGCCTATTTATAAGTTTCGGGATCTCTCGAACCTTCCATCAGAGGGGAGGCAAAAAAAACAGATAATATTCCTTTCAATCACAAGAAAACGGATTAATACTCTGTGCAAGGGGTGCGTTCAGAACCTCACTTGATGGAACAAACAAATCGTTCCGACCCTCACAAAAAAAACCGTAACAGTACCCCCCCCCTTAAGAATTTTTGAAGGGTACCGACAAAAATTTAGCTGGACCCCCAGCATCAACTCGAGCAAAGAAGTACAATGCCATACCTGGACCAAGGCTTCGACATAATATGGCCATCTGAAAATAAAACAACTGCTAAAATCTCTACCTACATGTCTATCCTAATTACTGAACTCTACCAAAATATTAAGTCCCGAAACAAAATTATTACCCAAAATGTTCACACATCCTATGTGCAGACACAAACCTTAATGAAGAAAGTATATTTGGTGTGAAACCTCTTCGTAGCTGAACTACTAGTCTCAAAAAAGAAACAACTTAAAATTATTGAACGCTTCATTAAACTAAAAAACTAAGTTGGGCAACCCTTTGGGGCCAAATTTTCTAAAGCGCATAACTAAAAACTAAAAGACAAGGACCGAAGAGCTAATTAGAACGAGGCTATTTGAAGCAAAATTAATTTACCCTTGTCCCTCCGGACAGACCTCAATTCTTAATGAGAAGTAAACAAATAAAAGGGTGAATAATCATCCATTACTGATACAGGTCTAAACTGTAGAAACAGCCTATATTAAGACCCATTAGTAGATACGAACAAACAAACAAAAAAATAGTCTTGGCCCTTGACAACAAAATATAAAAATATAAAAGAAAAAAAAGTTACGGGAGAATTACCCCACGCTCCGGCGACCAGACAGGACGTTTCCCCTCCCCATAGGAAGGGCAAGTGAACTCGCTATGGCGGAAACGGGTCGCCGAGGTGCTAGGTAACAAAACCCAACAAACAAAAAAAATGGGATAAGTACCCTAGGGGGATAGACAAAGTAACAGAGAAGAAGAGGAGAAGAGAGAGCGAGAAAGAGGAAAAAATGCCTTGGCTTCACCGGCACCCAGAAGGGGCACTGATGACAGAGTGGCCTACGGCATGGTTGCCACCTTCCAATAGGATCCACATAAAAAACTAACCTATAACTATGATAGGTATATAGTTATTCTATATGGTAGTATACAATATAGACCTATACTTATATATGTACCAGCTGAGATGAAAGAAATAAAGCGTTGTTAACGCTTAGAAGCCACTCCGGTATGTCTGTAAAATAGTTACAAAAACTTTAAATTTCAGCTAAATTGCCAATGATAAACTATGTATCAATATGAGCACTAACTGAGTAAGATTTAATTAATAATCCCTGCAGAAGGAGGGTAAAACGAAAGCTAAAATGACTGCCCACTCACCAATAAAATTAACTGGAATAAGGCCAGTTGTTAATATGGTTTATGTCTTGTCTAAAGAAAACAAAACAAACAAAAGAAGTTCCCACGCGCAACAAAAAACAAGCCGACATGGCTAAGGAGAGTATGGAGAAGCTGTCCTATTTAACATTTTGATAATTATTATTACATAAATAATACAATATAATATACATACATACATAATTTCTCAACTCCCAGGGAAACAAACAAGGGTCATGAGTCACACTCCACTCTCCTAACATTCCTCATTCATACAGAAGTCCCCTTTTTGTCATGTAAAGTCATAAGTAAAGTCAACAAAACATTATCACATTCAGTCTTCCCTTCCATACATCATCTATTGTACATAGAGCGTTATGCGGTTCCTCACAAGCATTACCGAATTACCTAGAAAATTGAATATATACCTATATCTATACATAGACAATACATATGGTACTAAATAAGAAGATATAAGGAGTGTCTTTATCATGATGTTGACTCATCACCTTGAGTACAACGCCGTGAATAATGACAAATATACAGATGCTAGGTATGAGGCTTTTAAAAGGGGTTACCTAGTTAAACCGCCCCTGTAATAAGGCTTAATTTATAGAGTTACAATCCGCTCTGCGAAGGAAATAAGACAGATAGATAAACTATATAAATAGGTACATAATTCATAATGCCATTAGAGATGTTGACTCACTTAGCTGAGTACAACGCCCAGACATATGACAAATAAATAGTTGCTAGGTATGAGGCTTCTTATGGGGTTACCTAGTAAACCGCCCCTGTAATAAATGAATATATTTAACAAATATATATATATGTATATATAACATATGATAAAAAAAATATTAAAGATACAGTGTTTCTCCGTACTCAACAACCAAGACCGGATAGTCTAAACGTTCAAAAGGAACATAGTACTTAAGGACTTTGTATAGGTACCAATTTGGGGAGTTAAAATATTATGGAAGTATAGAGCTAGGGATAATCTCATAAAACGAAGAAATTTAGTATCCTGAAACTAAGTTGACTCCACAGAGTGCAACTTATAATGATATCAGGAATACCAAGGTACAAAACAATGGTACAAGCAAAACATTATAGAGTGATCTGGTACCACCACAGTGAATTTAGAAGGCAACACTTTACCTCTGGCGAACCCACCAAATCAATAAACACCTACACAAGTGTCCTACAACAAAAGTGTCATATCTTTAGTACAAAAATGTTTATATTCGAAGAATGTGCCCTAATACAACTCTAGGTTAGCTAATATACCCAAAGTCAGGGAAGATAAACTGTATATAATTATGACTGCCCCCTTTTTAGATCCTTAATATGCCAACTGCCTAGCCATTTACCTGAAGTACAATCCTGAAGTTCATAAACCAAGCGACTTAACTTTTTGATGATTTTACATTTATCATATTTAGGAGCCAGCTTAGCCATAAAGAATTTATTAGCATCACTAAGTGGATAGGTCCGTTTCCAAACAATATCACCTACTTGGAATTCCTCATCTCTACGACGTCGGTTATAAAATTCGCGGCTTTTTCGATGAGCCTTCTCAATAGCTTGCGAAACGGACTTAAATACTTCCGGTAAGTCGCTTAGCTTCTTAGAATAGACATCACGCGAAGTAACTACTGGAGGAGACGAAGACGTGGTACTGTCGTAATGCGAACCATCCCATACGGCTTACGGCAGAGAAGCTGTAAATAAAAAATGGTGTATGGCGTGTAGTTTCGTTGGTGGAACTGCAAACTGTATTCTTGGTAGATAAATATCCTGCAAATGATGTTCCTTGCACTCTGCACTGCACTGCTTCACTCTGCATTGAGGTAATACCAGATTGTTAATGCTGAAACTACAAACAACGCCAACAAAAATTCCATAGCCTGTACAGGAGTGAGGCAAAAGGCTAACCAGATCAGCCTGTCTATTGTTAAACCTGTAAATAAATAAAAAAAAAATGTGAAACAAAAAAAAAATACCTACATTGAACAACATCACCTTTATCAAACATCATCTATAAATAGCAGCCAAACCATTCATCAGCAACTTCACCAAAGAAAACTGCATAGCGGCTTCCTTCAACAAAATTCAGCAAAAGCCGAACCCACGGACAACAACATCAATAAAATGAGGTGAAAACTGTATATGAACAGTGTTCAAATACTATCACTACAGGTAGTCTGTATGATCACAGCCTCCTATATCAGCATAAAATATCTGTATAGTGATAGCCCTCAATAATTACCGAAGACTGTATAGCGACAGCCTCCAATAACCAAAAGAAAGACTGTATAGTCACAGCCCTCCACAACATACAACGAAGAGATGATAACTGTATAGCAACAGCCATCAAAAATAACAAGAGAAAGCTGGATAGTCACAGCCCTCTCTATACAACGGAGAAACAGACTGAATAGTCGCAGTCTATCAAATAGATAAATGGTCAGCTAAAGAATGCTATAAATAATATTGTTCAATGAGATATAAGATGAGACTATATAAGTACTTGTTCACTAAAAATAAACTAGGTTTCTCCTTGAAAAAAAAATATCTAGTTAGTCCGGAATACTAATAGGCAGTATTTAATAAAAATTGTCAATTAAGAAAATAAATTTAAAAATTAGGCATTATATGCATATTGACTAGATTGAGTTTTGTAATAATTTAGAATTTAATTTGCTGGTGTTAAAATTTAAAAATTAAGTTTGCATTTTGATAATACTTGGCACATAGAAATTTCACAGTCATAATGTATACATACATGGGTACATGTCTAATGGCACATTCCTTAATAATAACATTACATACAGTAAACAGTTGCAAAATAAAATGGTGAGTGTATACAGATACATTTCAGTTAAATTGTGAACACTAGTCACATTAAATTTAAAAAAATTGCTGTGGAAAAAAAAAACACAATATGAAAGTAGGTATATGTTACATATAAAAAAAAACTAGGAATTCATCTTTCCCTATGCAAGGCCCCTACGTTGCGGCGTCATTGTTACGATTTTGTGTACAGATGGGGTTATGAAATAAAAAATTAAAAATTCTTAAGGGGAGAGAGGACGGAGGGTTCCACTCTCCAGGTGAGGAAGAGAAGCCTCCAGACACCTAACTACACTACCTACCTACTTTAGGATGTCGACAGATACACCAATAAAAACAATATGGAAGCGTACAACAATTTTTTAAATATATTTATTTAAAATTAAAATTTTCACTAAAACTCATTTAAAAAAAGGAATAGATACATGTAGAACACTTTCCTTAATTAGGTCGGGTTATCCGTTAGTACCAGGTACAAAGAGTAACATAGAACATGGAAATTTGATAGCAATCACTGGTACTAGCGAACAACAATTTACTTAAGTTATTATGTCTTAGGTTTAACTACTTAATTTACAATTTCTGTGTGCCAGCAACGTAGATCCACAAAATTTAAGTTTATTATGAAGATATTATTCTATAGTTTAGTGTATAAGTGTAGGTAAAAAAAATATATAAACCAGCTTGCTCAGAAAATTCTATATAGATCTCAGGGTAAGGTCGTGAGTCGCAAAGGGTGAAAGATGAATTCCGCAAAGTAAAAAAAAGAAGAAAAGGGCGCCACCCGGTTATAGGAGACCGGGAAATTCATAAATACCGGTGCAGCGTGGAGAATCACAGCCTTGGACCGAAGACTCAGTTAAGGCGAGCAGTCCGGGATGTCAGGCAGAGCGCTGACCACAGGTACTGCTCTGGCTGTCTACCGGAGTTGGGGCTATGGTAGACGTGGGTATGGTTGGGTATTTTACCAGCCCTAACCAAGAACTCCTTTATTTTTGTGGAGGTTCGAAGGCTTTCGGAGGACGCCACGTGGATGCGTCACGAGTCCAGGAACGAAGTCGCCTCCTTGTATTAGGTTAAATTGTTTCTTTTTCTCAGCCGGTAGGTCTATTATATCCCCTGGAAGGCGGACGTCGAAAGGAGCACTGCCTGGCTTCGTTTTGCAGCCCTCGCTTCAGGCAGTGCGTCGATTGGGGGCTGCTTAAAGTTCCAAGCGGAAAAAGAAGTGTAACGGGCCTTTGCAGGCCTATTTATAAGTTTCGGGATCTCTCGAACCTTCCATCAGAGGGGAGGCAAAAAAAACAGATAATATTCCTTTCAATCACAAGAAAACGGATTAATACTCTGTGCAAGGGGTGCGTTCAGAACCTCACTTGATGGAACAAACAAATCGTTCCGACCCTCACAAAAAAAACCGTAACAAACATATCAACTAAGATAAGCAACGTTTGCTGCGGCCATGACTTGGATGGGTGACCGGTGTGTGGTATTACTTAGTGGTATTACTACGCGAGTGCAGTATAACACGCGAGCGCTTGCGAATATCTGCGGCAAGTTAAGTCATCGCTGCTAGCTGTCGGAGCTGGCCGCGCGTCGTAACTGCTGAGCTTCTAGAACTTTCTTTTAGATAATTTTATGTATCTACAATTTTTGTCCGGAGTATTTTTAGGATAAAACTTACCGTTTTGGTAAAAATCGTGAAAATCTCATTTTTTAGGGTTCCGTACCCAGAGGGTAAAAATGGGACCCTATTACTAAGACATCGCTGTCCGTCCGTCCGTCCGCCTGTCACCAGGCTGAATTTCAAGAACGGTGATAGCTAGACAGTTGAAATTTTCACAGATGATATATTTCTATTGCCACTAGAATAACAAATACTAAAAATAAAATAAAATAAATATTTAAAGGGGCTCCAATACAAAAAACTTGATTTTTTACTGTTTTTTGCTCGATACTAATAACGTTGACACGTTGACGCTTTAACTATTCACAGAATATTTAGTTGTATGTTCTCTTTAAATATAATCAATTAAAACAAAATAAATAATTAAGGGGGCTCCTACGCTACGGAACCCATTGTGCGCGAGCTCCACTCGCACTTGGCCGGTTTTTTTTAACCTTTTACCTTGAATAATTTTTTTCCTTACAAGAGAAAGATGGGGAACTTTCAATTTTTTATTAAATCGTATTTTTAACAATCTTACTGATTTTCAGCTTGGTGGGAATTTATGTAGCTTTACTCTTATTTTTTGGTCTAATTTGACCGGACTAAAATGTATAAAATCATATACAGTATATACAAAAATATGAATAGCACATATTATGTGCTCTCGAGTGCCTATTTTTTTTTTGCCTATTTTCTGCTTGGTTAGTAACAAAATCTGATTGAAATCACAGAAAAAATGTAGTTTTGTATCATATTCATCATATTTGTAACAAACTAAAGCTGCTATAAACTGATAAACTTCAGTAAATTACAGCAAAAAAAAATAAGAATATATTAAAGCTAAAGTTAGATACAATCGTGAATAAGTAATAGCGAAATCACTTTTTTACGATTTGTTTGTTAGTAATCAGTACTTATATTATAAATGCGAAAGTAAGTCTGTCTGTCTGTCTGTCTGTCTGTTACGCTTTAACGCCAAAACTACTGGACCGATTTGAATGAAATTTGGTATGGAAATAGTTTGAGACCTGGGAAAAAACATAGGATAGTTTTTATCCAACTGCGCAAACAGAGGTTAATGTTTTTGCGCGATAACCGACATACGCGCGAAAGGAGCTGCGCCCGGAAAGCTAGTAAAATATAAAATTGTCCTGCTGGTTTACTGACCAGTTATGTTACCGACTGACGTGTTTCAAATAAGCTCTAAATCACACTAAGCGGATTTCGAAATAATTCATTTACGCGGGATTATGTAGGACCGGACATTTATTCAATCACACCCTTTACAGATCTGTCATTGAATTAGAATATAAGTATATACATGAATAATGTGACACCCTACGCTAAATCACCGACAGTTTTCATTTAATGAATTTACCGTGATTTAATTACAATCTAAATTTAAATTTGCAAACTAATAGCACAAATAAAAGGAATTGTTTTATGGTATTTGCAGTTGAATTTGCAATTCGGCAAACTTTTTTGTTTTTACTTCTTGCACTCTGAACATTGGTTTATTTTTAGTGTAATATTGACATCAAAATATATAATCTAATTTCCTAGGCTAATAATGATGATGATGGATGATTAGTACTAGAGGACTTTGAAATAATTTATTTACGCGGGATGTAGAACCGGACATTTGTTCAAATGAACTTTTTACAATTCTGTCATTAATTTTGAAATAGGTAAATTGAATAATGTGGCATCCCTTTGTAAAATCTCCGACATTAACGAATTTACCGTGATTTATTTGGAATCTAATATTAAATTTGCAACCTAGTATAAAAAAAATCGGCCAAGTGCGAGTCGGACTCGCGCACGAAGGGTTCCGTCCCATTAGCTATACATCATTAGACTTCATATTTTAACCTTTTTTGTTTTGGGTCCGACTCGCACTTGGCCAACTTTTTGTATTTGTTGTTATAGTGGCAACAGAAATACATAAACTGTCTAGCTATCACCGTTCTTGAGATACAGCCTGGTGACATACGGCCGGACGGGCGGACGGACTCAGTAATAGGGTACCGTTTTTACCCTTTGGGTACGAAACCCTAAAAGTAGTTGTTTCTTGGCATTTGCAATGCGGCAAAGTTGTATCGTTTTATTTATTTTTAATATAATAACAATTACGGTTTATTTTTAATATAATAACAATTACATCGAAAATAAACAATTAATATTCCTAGGCTTATGATGTTGCAAAATATTTTTACTTTTTAGTACTCGTACAATTATTTATTTCTGCGTACTTTTGTTAATAATATTTGAAAATAACGTCACGTTCGAAACCCACGTCTTTATCAAATTCAAGTAATTATTCCACAACTCCAACTTAACATCTGCGCCGTTAAACTAAAACTTTAACGGAACTAAATGGAGATGGAAGTAAAGTTTCATAACTTGAAAACCATAACTTACATTTATGTGACTAATGGGCAATTACTCGCGGATTTACCTGCAAAAATAACAAAAAGTGTACAAGATAAATTTAAAGAAATTCTGCGTAACAGAAGGAGTTAAGACTTAAAAATGCCAAATGCGTTCAGCTAAACATAAATAAAAAAAATTTAATAATATAATTTGCTGGAATAATATCCCCCGTACCGAAGCTATATTACTCATTAGCAAAAATTCTGAATGGGCTATTTCCACGCAACGAATTTGTTAGTCGTATATTTCGGCAAAGACGAGTTATTAATTTATTGTAGATTTCGTAGGCCGTGCGTAGGCCTCTACGCCGTAGTTTGCTACGTTCGCTACGTAGTTACAGCACACCGCAACTCTTTACGCTGTGCTATTTGCCAAAATATTATAACGTTCAGTGTAAGTCTAATTTCCGTTATGCTAAAGTGTGAGCAATAAAACGGAAAAGTGCGAGTCAGAAACACATCGATTCGTGAAGAAAGGACTCACAGCTAAAAAACTACACTATAATGCAGTCTACATTGTACATTGTATATAAATCAGTGTCAGATATTCTGCTGAACAGTTAACACCACTTTGCTTACGCTTGAAGGGCTAGATTATACAATAGCAAATAAAATTACTAGGTGAACGAGACAAACAAACTAACTTCTTTGAGTAACGACAAAAAGGTCAAGAAAAAAATCAGCCAAGTGCGAGTCCGACTAGCACACGAAGGGTTCTGTACCATTAGTTATACAACATTACACTTCATATTTTAACCTTTTTTGTTTTAACGTGCGCAATTCCGACTCGCAACTTTTTGTATTTTTTGTTATAGCGGCAACAGAAATAAATCATCTGTGAAAATTTCAACTGTCTAGCCATAACCGTTCTTGAGATACAGCCTGGTGACAGACGAACGGACGGACGGTCAGCGAAGTCTTAGTAATAGGGTCCCGTTTTTACCCTTTGGATACGGAACCCTAAAACGAAACCCAATCTCATCTCTATTTAACAAAATAAAATGGGTTTCATCATTTACTTTTTGAAATACATGCAGTTTCATTACTCCAGAAAAATATTTTTTTTTCTATTATTCTACAGGTATCTCTAGAACAAATAAGGTTCAACGGTAGCGGAGCGCGTTGTAATCAAATTCAATAATAAGGTATATAATATTCCAAAATAGGTTAAGCTGTCGTGAGGTCAAACTGATTCACCGGAAACGATCTATCAAACATGCGGGTTGAATTACAGGTGTTTCTATTTCTGCGAAACGGTGGTAGCACGCATCGATCAACGTTGAATCATTCATCAGCACGCTGACGGGAGGTATCAGGAAAGCGTACTAGGAAACCAGGGTAGCTGGCGTGTTTCAGAGTAGATTATACACAGGATGATTAAGTTCACAAATTTCGATTCATTGTGTATTAATGTTCAATCGTGTAATTGTTTTCTGTTACTGGATGCCAAAGTATTGTTTTGTTCCTTGAGGTTGTTGATTTGAAATCGGAGTGCAGCGAAGCAATCTAAGTAGAATCCTAGCCCCTAATAATGAAATCTATTTTTCATCACTACCTATGAGAGAAGAAAATTTGTAGATAGATTGATAATCAATAATAATTATTAAGTGTGTATCATATTAATAATCTAAGCACTTTATATTAATACATATATTTCTAACTAAAGCATGAACATGGACCAATCAGAAAGGAGATATTAAAATTCCTAAACCTGAATAACTTCTCGCTAATTGATCTTTTTCTAAAAGTTGTGATGTATGGTATTATCAAGAGGGGTTTTAGTATTAGTTGTATAAAAGTAGGAAACGTTATCAAGAATATGTATATGGGAGAACGCTTGTAAGTAGTGCCTGTTTCAGTAAAAAATAAGAGTATCTAGCGTGGTAAGGACACGTCATGAGAAGGGACGAAAGATCTTTATCAATAGGAATGTTGAGTATGTCTAGAAAGGTAAGAATAAAGAATTTCTGGTTAAAAATTCAGTAGTGGATGACGTACAAAAGAACAGAAGTGAACGAATCAAATTGGTTGCACTTAGCGCTAGATTAGGTCAGAAACAAAAATAAATTAGATTGTGGAGTTTCTAAGCGGAATTTAACCGTGTAAAAATCTAATCATTAGAAGTTTGGCCGATAGACTTATTCAGACTGCTATGTATAACTACTGCACTGGGTTGCTATTGTGACCTAAGAAACATGTATTAATTACGTTTAATTTTTATCCTATTTTTTGTCATTTTTTTAACAATGTAATATGGATCCCAGAGTCTGAAATTAGAACTATTATTATAATTATTTAAAAATAAATATATACACAAACGTACGCCACCTAGATCATATGTTAATATGTTCACAAATTTCTGTGAGCACTGTAAAAGGGTAGTTAAAAAAATCTGAACATTCATATATCATTTGACCGGAACATAATCTAACCATTGACATATATAATGTAACACTTTCGAACAGTATGATGAATTTTCGTGGGCAGCCATCGAATGTCGATCAATTTCTTCATTCGTTCCATTGCACTCACCTTGACAACGTAATTGAATAATATCTAATTATTTATAACTGTTGTATTTATAAATTACTGCATTATATACTACACACTGCGGATATAGATACATATATATGTACAATGTACATTTATATATATGTATCTTTAGTAATTATGCCACAGACCTCATTGCAGTATAGTCTAGCCAACAATATGGACTAATGAGTAATTTTAGTATGACTAAGGCTAGTATGAATAATACCCCGTGGGGTGCCGGTTTCGAATTGCACCTACCCATATCATCCCATGGGTGTCGTAAGAGGCGACTAAGGGAAAAATACTGGAAGGTGGGCAGCAGCGCCTTCTAAAGAACGGCCTATTTACACTGCGATCCCCAAGACGCCTGCCAAGCGTGGGGATTATGGCAAATACCCCCTTAATAGGGGAGGCTGTGTTCAACAGTGGACGATCTGGCTTTTACAGTACAGTGTGAATAAATGTATCTCAAAGTTGAGAATTTTGGCATTTATTGTATAAAGCATCTGTCAAAAACTGCGTCTTAAGATCGATCTCAATCGTGAGAAGCAATTATTAACACGATTCTTAAATTGCTAAATAAAGCTACGTATATTGTCGTGAATGACTACTATATAGCAGTCGAAGAGTATCTACAATTAAAATCTTTGCGGCTTGGTCACGTAGCGTTTCAGATGTTGATGATCCTACCTATGTAAGAAATTTTAGTGTACTAACTAACCCCCTCACGTATCCCAAAAAAGGTAAAGTAACGCGCATACATGTCCATGATATTTTTAAATTTTCCACCGCTCGGCGCGCAGTTACGTCTTATTATTACTGATTGTTTTCATTAAGTCAACATGTTATCTAAATATCTAGAAACTAGAACAAATTGCCAAAATCTTAGATGTAATAAATTTGCATATTGATTTTTTTCGATGAAATATGACAGCGATTGAACATTAAAATTTTCCTATGTCGAAATAATTTATTTTTATATAAGTTATATTTGCTGTAACTTACTCTGCCACATGTTTATTTGTATCGCTACAATCCTGATCAAGCTTTAGGAAATTATTATTATTATAATTGTTTTTTTTTTTAAATGAACATTATTGTCAGATCCTTATTGGATTGGTGGACTCAATATATTTTTACGTCAGTTTTTAAATAATTATGAAAAATACTTTAAAATGCAAAGTTCCTATGTTTGCGCAATGTAGGCAAATTCCAGACGAGAAAAGTCACCGATAAAGTAAGTACGACATATATCTATCCAGGCATGGCCTTCTGTGCATGTAATAGCAGCCAAATGTGTCATGGGCTAATGCAGATTCAATGTTCTGGTGAATAGAAGGTCGCGTTATATTTAAGTGCTATTACGCACTTGACTTAATAGATATAGATATTGATTTTATGTCTATAAACAAAACTTTATGTTTCGAGAAACATTAAGTTTTGGTCTCAAGTGTTAGTGGTGAGTTGGGTGGGTGACCGCTAGTGACATTACTACTGAGCGCTTCCGTGCTTAGGAACGTTAAGCGGTCGGTCCCGGTTGTTGTCCTATGAGGGCAATATTTACAGCATGGTGGTAGGGCATTTTGCGAATGCCCGCCTGGCTAGCTACAATCTCCATGTAGAAAATCTGTCGCCAAGCACCTAACTGTGTGAGAGTCAGTAATTCTAGGTTAGCCTTAACAACATCTTCGACCACATCGTCACTTACCATCAGGTGAGAAAGTGGTCAAAGACTAACCTATCGGGCATAAAAAGATAAAAAATAATCTTAGAATAATCTTAGATATGGGTTTGAACAAAAACAGATAATTGATCCGAGGGTGGTGAAAACTGAAATTTTGAGAATAAACAATTGATGTGCTTCGGCTCATAATGCCGTCAGTATTACGTCAGTTCTGACGTATAAATTTTTTGATCCCGTTCAAACTGGTGGAAACCATAATACGAGTATAACTAGGTACTATGAAACGATTATGCACCGAAAACAATTTCGTCATGAATGTTTTTTTGCGACACGTTTTTACTTCCCATTTCTAAACTCGGGATAATTTCCTGAGGGAATCCGCACTGTAACAGGCATTGTTGTTCAGGTCCGGAAAAATAAAGGTAAGGTCGGGATTTTTTTTAACCTATTTTGAACTTTAAGCCTTTACGTTAAAGGTGTGAGGTGAGGTGTAATTTTTGCGATTTGTTGAATGGACCGTACCGCTGAAATGAAATGATCCGAGTGAAACTCTTCAGGTATTTTAAGGCCAGGAATGTTTGATATTTAAAATGAGGGTATAAAGAAATGGAAGCACATTTTCTCATAGTACGAACATTAACTTTATTCTCTGTAGGAGTGACCTTGGAACTTTTACTACCAATCCAAATTCTCAGCTCAAAGATAAGCGTTAAGGATTGTTTTATAATCATTCCCACTGGATATTGTAAACTATTACTCAGAGGAAAAATGCAGCATGCAATTGCTTACATTAAGGCTAATGCTGATGTTCAAAGCAATAAAATTCAAAAGTTTTTTGGGTAAGTACAAAAGTTTTAAAAGTTTTATTTCTAGATTGTCCTACTATTATTAAAATTAATTGTATTATTAATTATTAAGTACTTGACAACGCAATAAGCGAGTTCGAAGAATATTTCTTACGATATCTAATATATATTTTAAATAACTTGAGTTGATATTATTTGATACGGGTAAACTAGTTAATATTTGTATTGGTTTTAGGGGTAGTATATATATCTTTTAGATTGTAAAACTATGGGTGTTTTACCAAAAACAACTTACTATGAGCCGATCTCACGATCGAAAATGTTTCGGCTTCTACTGGAAGCCTTACGCAAGTACTTCAGAGGGATTTGCTCACTGAAGTACCGCAAGTGTGTCACCGCGGGCGGCAGCTATTTGTGTTATAGCTGACAGCGCCGGTGGCGGAGAGTGTTGTGGCGAACACTGCGTTCTCGGTTCAGGCTGCGAGGCTTCAACTTCTTCGCTTCTGCTTTCTTTAGATGACGCTATACCAGTACGAGAAGCAACTGACCGTATCCACCACGTCCTGTTTCACATTCTTCATACGTCAATGTAGGCAAGTTCTCCAGCTTTGTATTTAGTGCGTCGTGCTAGAGATCAAGGGGTGCTCCGCTATAGCAAGACTAATGGCAGTCCGAGATTTCTTGAAGGGAATGTGTTCCCTAGCCTAGTGGATACGTTCTTTTTGGTTTCTCTAATGTACCAATCTCCACAATTACAAGGAATGATGTAGAACCCCAGGGTTCCAAGTTCCATCCTTCCAGTTCCATCCTTGTCCTTCGGATCTCACAATAATAATGTAATTCGTGTAAGGAGGAGGGAGGACGGTATACTGTTGGAAAAATTAAGAGGTAGCATGTATCTGATATCCGTCAACCTCTGATAAATTGTAGGTATACTGACCTCTTTGCCGTTGTCACACGGTCCTTGTAAACGTATTTGCAAGCCTAAATTATCCATATTCGAAGTTTCATCTAAATCAGTGCAGCCATTTCAACGTGAGGAGTAACAAACATATACACATTACTCCTTACCCACTCACAAACTTTTGCATTCCTAATATTAATGTGATACGCTATTGCGTAAATAGAAATATAATAAAAAGGCAAAACGGTTCATGACACACTGATATCTGTTTGTGCGTCCATTTGTCCGTCTAAGGTCATGGGTCCCTAACTCGTAAAAGCATTTAGTTACAACGATGAATTAAAAAGGTTTTGTATAGAACGTTAACCCAAAAACGAATATTGGACTAAGCATTCAATTTAATTATTTTTAAGAGTGCTCCAATGTAAGAAAATTGCTTACATAAAACTTTTTGGAGCCTAGCATATTGGGTGTCATTGTTGCTCATTAAGTTTTTGAAGTGCTCGTAGCGAAGTTTGCTTAGCTGTTCTTAACCGATCAACAAAGTTAAGCAACGTCCGCCGCGGTCATGACTTGGATGGGTGACCGCTAGTGACATTACTACTGAGCGCTTCCGTGATTCGGAAGGGATATTGAGCCGTTGGTCCCGGTTGTTATCTTAGATGGCAGTCGTTGTAGCATGGTGGTGGGGCATTTTGCGAATGCCCGCTTGGCTATCTACCACCGCCCTCAAACACAAAATCTATCGCCAAGCACCTAACGGTGTGTTCCACCAGCTGTCCTTGTGAGCCAGTAATTCTAGGATAGCCTAAATAACATCTTCGACCACATCATCTCTTACCAGCAGGTGAGATAGTGGACAAAGGAAAATCCATCAGGCACAAAAAAGTAGTGTACTCGTATATTTTTACTCAGAAAATTAGGTGGTTGTTATAGTAGATAATGTTAGATTACTTTAGTAACGGGTTATTTAAGAACGAATGTAGAAATTTCAAGCTTTGATAAATATGTTATTGACCGTATCCTCTATTCAAAAAATACTAAAAATATCAATTTATGATACATTTCTAAAGCTGTGATGAAAACTAACAAAATATAGTAATTTGATAACCAAGGCGAGTATATTTAACTTAAAGAACTTAGTTACCTAAAGAAGTGAAGGATTCTATAATGAACCTCGAGCAAAGCAGGTTTTTTTTTTTTTTTTTTTATGCCTGATGGGTTAGCCTTTGACCGCTATCTCACCTGATGGTAAGTGATGATGTGGTCGAAGATGTTGTTCAGGCTGACCTAGAATTACTGGCTCTCAAGGACAGCTGCCGGAACACACCGTTAGGTGCTTGGCGACAGATTTTCAACTTGAGGGTGGTAGCTAGCGCAGGCAAAGCAGGCGGGCATTCGCAAAATGCCCTACCACCAAGTGGTTCAAATATCGAAAAGAATCGTGAGCATAGCGAAGGCTTCAAAGGTACGAGACACCAAATATCTTTGCTGCCGGCGCAACACACAAGTTACTCCGCATTCCAGCGAGGAAAATACTAGGTTCAAGGAAAACAGCAGTGAATTCCCTTATAAGGTGAAATCATCAATCAATCGGAACAGTCATGCTCACGAAAATGTGTTGGCAAGCGGTGGCATCGTGTGTCGGGTCGCCCTCTTCCCTCAAAAATGGTAGAGGAGGACGATGGCTGGCACGCGAGCCAACTCGTGAACGAGTGATGTTTGAGGACACTGGTCCGTTCGGAATGCCAGTGCAAATCTGTTTGCTAATATTTAGTAGTAGTACTTTCCTTAAAACTGTGTTCCCCCATTTAGTATGTAAGAATGCTCCCCAGAGTAATGTCTTAACAAATTCTCGGTTAACTTAAAAATGGCACGGACCCCGGAGTCTGTGGAAAATGAACAAAACCAAATAAAAAAAAAAAAAAGTGAAATCATAGAAAAAACTAATATTTATGGAGACCATACCTTTTCCACGCTAGCGGATTATTAGCACTTTGCCACGTAGATTTCGAATTACAAACAACAACCTTACCGAGCTTATAGGTGTTTTTTTTCTTTTACATGCATACAAGTTGGGATTTTAAATGGGCGAAGCCCGACTCGCACTTTGGCAGTATTTTTTTCAATCTCTGTTTGTACGGTTTCTGGTATTAAGAGCATGAAAATATTTTTATTGCTCTTTTCTTATACATTCGTTATGTAATTAACTGAGGATCGAACCTCAAGTATATGTAATGAACTTTTGAGCAAACAGTATTAAATATCTGTACTGTACTGTAACAGCCGGATCGTCCACTGCTGAACACACCCTCCCATTTAGGGGGTATTTACCATAATCGCCACGCTTGGCAGGCGTCTTGGGGATCGCAGTGTAAGTTGGCAGTTCTTTAGAAGGCGCTGCTGCCCACCTTCTAGTAATTTTCCCTTAGTCGCCTCTTACGACACCCATGGGATGAAGGGGAGGTGCAATTCTAACCCGGCACATCACGGGGCTTATTAAATATCACCAGCGGATAAATCTAGCTGAATTGTTAGTTTGGACAACATTGATTTATAAGGAGGATATTTTTGTTGTTGTCACACAAATGTCAAGGTCTAAAAACATCTTATTACGTAGTTTTATTTCAGAAGTTTCAGGAATAAAAACTCGTCGTAAACCATATACCTGCTATTGTAAACATACTTTGCTTGTTGACTACTCATAAAATATGGAGTTAACTACTTAAGTTTCCTTTTTCATACTTTTTTTCAAATTCTTAGTAATACGTGATAATTTTATTAGGATAAAAATTAAATAATGTACTACACAGCACACTATCACTTGCCGGTCCCTTTATACTAATGAAGGGTAGGTATTTTTTTATTTTATTTTAGATACTTATATATGTGTAATTTTATTCGTTTGGCAGGCGTTTATGCCAAAGTCAACATTAAAGTAGTACGTTGCGATACAAGTGAGATGTGAAAGTGTTCAAACCTTAGTTCCGAGCTTACAATAGTGCAATGCACTGAAAAAAAAATAACTCCAGATTGAGCTAGTGCTACCTCATACCATGTCTGGCGGATTCAGATCTAATTTCATTTCAGTGCTTGAACTTATTTTTAATCATTAACACTGAACACACATTGATTATCATGAATCACGAATTAGAAGTTTCGGAATGTGAAAATCAGAATACTGAAACAAAAATACAAAATTCATTATATTATTGTTAAATGGGATTAAAAATGAATCTCGTAGTATTTAAATCCATACAATTTCAAAATCGAAATACAATATTAATAATAACATTATAATATTAAATAAACACAATTTAAAAGGCTCGATTAGAGCGAGCGTGATTTTACGCTCATCTATGCAGGCCAAATGAATGCCAATGAATGGGCTTAAGACTATAAAGGAATATTCAAAACGATCTTCTTGATTTTATGTGAAGGTACTTAAATAGAGAGATATTATAGTAAGTATTAAAAAACAAACAAGTTCCAAATTAAAATGGAAACTTGAAAATTGATTGCCAAAACTGACAACAACAAACAAATACATTACAACAAAAGACAGTCCTTTATCGTGCAAGCTGCTGCTATCTCTTGTCTAGAATGACAGCGGTTACAATCAACCCAGAGTTCCGTTTTTCCTATCCATCAATCAAATTGATCAATTGTACCGATCCGACAGGAACATGCAGACAATGAAAGCGTTATTTTTCTTTGATGAACACTCTTGTAATGATTATTTTTGTTGGGTGCAGTTAGGTGTTGTATATATATTTTTGACGTCATAGCACAATTAAATTTAATTAAATAATAAAAATTTACACTGTTTTTTTGCATAGCGGTAGGGCATTTTGATAATCCTATCTACCACCCTTATGTAGAAAATCTGTGACCAAGCACCTAACCATACGTTCCAACAGATGCCCATAAGAGCCAGTTTCATATTATCACTTACGATCAGGTGAGATTGTGGTCTAGTCCTGTCTGGTTAGTAGTAAAAAAACTTATAATTATGGAATAAAAAGCAAAAAGTATGATCGTGAGGGTAAGTTAACGTAGATCACCTGGTATACTAAAAATCCCTGACTGAACAAAAATACCATATTTAGAAAATGGTTTACATTTTGGCCAGATTGGGGGTAATCTGTGACATTTTGTCTACATTGGTCTACGTTATGCAGTCTTTTTGAGCAGACTATAACTATGATTGACTTTTTTTTACATAACTGATAGCTAGTTGACAAATGAGCAAAAGAGAAGCTACAGTAAATGGATTTTTAATTATTATTTTCATAAAGCGGCAAGTTCTTACAGCATCTACATAAATGTCAAATTATTCTACCACGTGGTCTCAGGTATTCATTATTAACTGGTGTATAGAGAAACTCACTAATTTTTATAAAACTATAACCATTATTTTTATCATGTATGACTTAATAGATTCCACCCGCGGCTTCATGCACTCTTGATATACATTTAGGGCCAATTTCACCGGACTAAGGTATAACTAATACAAGGATAACTTAAAACTCTGTAACCAACAATATACCATAGACGTTCAATGGCGTTGCAGTATTTTAAATTTACTATGGTATTACTTCAGACAGACAGATCTCAAAGGAATATACTCTTATCCAAGTTTAAAAAAATATGGTGTTGGATTTGGCGGTGTGGCTGAATAAATTTAAAAAAAAGATATGGGCACTTTGCTAAAGCTGATATTATACATTCCTATATCTTTATGTCCACTGTTGCTGTCACATGTCTTAAAAGTCATACCAAGGAGTTTTCTTTTTTCCACAACAGAAATCAACACAAATTTAAAATCTCCTTCTAGGTTTGACGTTCTATGATAGTGAATGACTAGGTATCACATTTTAATGGTTTTTAGTATAAAGTATTCTACGTATTAATTTTACCTGATATTGGTAATATTGGGCCTCAATACTCAGTATCGAAGTTTTAGATAAAAACTAATTTACATAGAACTTAAATACCATTAAGGCCCAATATTACCAATATCAGGTTAAATTAATACGTAGAATACTTTATACTAAAAACCATTAAAATGTGATACCTAGTCATTCACTATCATAGAACGTCAAACCTAGAAGGAGATTTTAAATTTGTGTTGATTTCTGTTGTGTAGATAGGCTAGACTTTGACCACTATCTCACTTGATGTTAAATGATGATGTGTGATGTGGTCGAAAATGTTGTTCAGGCTAATCTAGAATTACTGGCTATGAAGGTCAGCTGCCGGAACACACCGTTAGGTGCTTGGCGACAGTTTTTCTACATGAGGGTGGTGGCTAGCCAGGCGGGAATTTGCAAAAAAGTTTAACACCTTGCAAAACATGACGTGTGCAAAAGTACGTATCTAAATATTTAAAACTAAAATATGTCTAGCAAAAACTTTCAAAATATCGAAATGTAACCATATATTGTATCTTGGTTTATAAAGTAAAAAGTACGTATCTAAATATTTAAAACTAAAATATGTCTAGCAAAAACTTTCAAAATATCGAAATGTAACCATATATTGTATCTTGGTTTATAAAGTAAAAAGTACGTATCTAAATATTTAAAACTAAAATATGTCTAGCAAAAACTTTCAAAATATCGAAATGTAACCATATATTGTATCTTGGTTTATAAAGTAAAAAGTACGTATCTAAATATTTAAAACTAAAATATGTCTAGCAAAAACTTTCTAAATATCGAATTGTAACCATATATTGTAGGTATCTTAGTTTATAAAGTAAAAAGAACGTAAGTTTTTTTGATTCATAATCATCATCATCATCACTGGAAGACGTCCACTGTTGAACAATGGCCTTCCGCCATGTTCCCTCATTTTTTGATTATTCACGTCGAATTCTAATTATTTTGAGCGCTTGAGAAAAATATGGCAACATGTCAAAACTGCCTGAACATCGGCTTTCGTATTTTTGGTTGATTTGTAATGTCAATTTGATTGAGGTTCATATTATTATATAGTTATACTATATATAACTATATAATAATTCATATAATAAACTATGTATAATATATATCATATATATTATAACAAAAAAATAATATATATTATATATATGTATAATATATATTATACATATATACTATTTATGTTTACTTACCTCCACAATAAAATAATAGAATTTGTATAACGTATGGTTTTATAAACATTAAAATTCGTGTTTGGTTTATGTATCGTGTCTAAGTTAGTAGTATTTGTATGCGTTAAAATTCTAAGCAAAAATAGTACCTTTTTTTCAACCTAGATGGCGTCGTTAATTTGCAAGCTAGGCTGACACACGCAAGCATTTGTCAGCGTGCAGCGTTGTATTTACGAGTTAAAGTTGGTAAGCGAAATAAACCTTTCGTTCTCGTAGGTACTTTGAGTTCAGAGTGAAAATTTCAGTGTATTTTAGTGACTTGTATGGACCAGGCCTCTAATCCCAATATTTAGTTTACTAGTTGCCCCGACAAGTTGTTTTGCCATATGGGCAAATAAAAATGAAAAAACAGTTTAATATAACTTTTTAAAAAACTGTTAACATCCTATGTTCAGCTCTACTGAATATACACACTAAACTTCATAGGAATCGGTCAAGCCGTTTCGGAGGAGTTTTGTTACAAACACTGTGACACGAGAATTTGATATATTAGATTTTGGTAAAGATAAAAAGATATAAAAAAGTTTTATTATCCCTTTTGTAATTATTTTTACAGGTAAGTCCAAGGTACATATAAGCATATTTATACAAGTTAAATATATTAAATTCTAATTACGTCTGTGTAAATCATTGATTAAAATTTAATAATCATAATAATTAAATACAATTTGTAGTTATCACGTTTGCACTTGTCTTAAGAACAAACGTTCTAAAAGCTGCATTGTAGAAGGGATTGTTTTCAAAAAGTTTTTAAGTTTTAGTTTGAACAAACTGTATTTTTAAGATGGTCAAGCTGTTTTATACATCAGGATTTTCGAATACGACCTTGTTTCTGGACCTTAGCTAATCTGAGTTTTGGTACAACCCGAATTTCATTATTTTTTATAATTCGATTTTCATTATTACGCAGATTGTAAGGAACTTTTTCCTGCTTTTCTGGAATATTCCTATCTTCATGAATTTCTAATATTCAGTATTATGACAAAGATACCACCAGAAAGTATTTATTAGAAATAATATTTCCTCTATAAGAACAGATAGTATTTTAATATACTTGTATAACCTTAAATATTCAGACGCGTGTCCGAAAAAAAACCTCAAGTACAGCCTAGCTACCTGATTGATGTATAAAATAGACCCTGTAACTGCTTGTCACCTACTTTAAAATTGCCGTTATAGTATGTATCTGCGAGTGACAAACACAGTGTAAAAGCAAACAACGTTATAACCGTGCACCGTTCAACGCTGTACGCCAATTCACTTTGCGCTGAAATGTGCACCGTGAGCTATACAGCTATTATGGTCGTAGTAATCGAATAATCTTTGTTTACGTTTTGGGGTAGTGTGCAGAGAAGTGAAAGCATTTATTTTAGCAAAATTGGAAATGTGTAATCTTTTTCAGTGTTATTTGCCATAATTTTTGGGTTGCTGCTGGTATAACGTGTGATGATGATGTATTATTTGTACTTCAGCGTATGTGTATAGAAAAATATTTGTTTCAAAGAGCAAGAGACACTGAATCAAATTCAGTCAGAAAAAAATATGTATAAGTTAAGTGCTTATACATATTTTTAAAATGTATAAGTTATGTGCTATGTATAAGTACCTAATCAGAAACAATTTAGATAATTCAGTTATTTCTAACATATGTTGATACAATAGTACTGCATTCCAGTCGTACTTATATATAAAACTGGTATAGATCTGGATCGTTTGGAATTATTGAATCACTTTATAGACACAATTGATGCAGAAACGCAACAACACATGTACAAAAACACATATAATATCCTAGGTATGTCGTACCACTACAGTAACTTAGTTTAGTATCTCACTACTCACTAGACTCGATAGATTCTGCTCATAAACTCGTTGCATAAACTTAGTCCTCGCCTTAGAGGCATCGTGTCAATAAATAAATCTATAAGTTTGACGAGTTATAAACAAGTTCCAGCAACTTATCTCCAGTGGGTATCTGCTCTAAGTAAACTGTCATCGGCACTGCACGCGAATAAATTACAACTTTAATTGGAATCTATTTGATTGACACCAATATTTATAGATTAAAAGGTTTATGATTAAACAGGTTTATCAAAGTGGACGTTTGAATTTACGTAAGTTTATGAAATGTGAACATTTACTAGCGAAAATAAACAAGCAAGAATTTGACTTCACAACCTTTGTTGTCTTAGGTTTTTTGTGATACACATAGTAATTAAACAACTTTAAACGGTTTAAATCGTGTACATTTATCATTATTTTTGTAAACGTAGGGTTTTAAATACTTTGCAGTAATCAGTCACCCCGTGACCACGATCACTGCAAAGTGTTTGAAAAGTCGGGATAAAAATAATATATATAAACGATTTAAAGCTTTTAAAGTTGTTTAATTAGTTAACAAACTTTGTTCAGGTGTACAATAATAAAAATGGTTATTGTTTATCGTGAAGTTTCTAAATTACGGGTAAATAATAAATTATTAAAATAGTCTGGCGAGGGTTTTCTATTGCCTTTTTAGGGTTTTGTACGAGAAAACAACTGACGCCTTTAGGGTGTCCTTTTGTCCAGAAACGTTTTTTCTTTGACTCTATTCTATAACACAGAAGAGTTAAATAAATTATTGTAATCATACTGCAAAATTTAAAATAGAACAGCTAATAATAAAAAATCGTCCAAATGCGAGTCAAAATGCGCACGTAGGGTTCCGTACCATTAGCTATACAACATTAGACTTCATATTTTAAGGTTTTTTGTTTTAACGTGCGCGAGTCCAACTTTTTGTATATGTTGTTATAGCGGCAACAGAAATACATCATCTGTGAAAATTTCAACTGTCTAGCTAGCACCGTTCTTGAGATACAGCCTGGTGACAGATGGACGGACAGCGAAGTCTCAGTAATAGGGTCCCGTTTTTACCCTTTGGGTACGGACACCCTAAAAACCAGCCTGGATTCAAGCTGAAAACCCGGAACTGTATCAAGAAGTACTTTTTTGGTTAAATATACCAATTATATTGTTTAATTATTATATATCAACGGGGAAATGATGCCACCATGCGTGCATGCTGGGCACGCTCTTAACTGGTAGTTGGCAGGCTGACTGCCTGTGAGTCTGTAAGGGCTTCTAGGTTGTCTAAATACTTTCAATGTAGTAGCTGTAGTGTTGTATGTAGTTTGAAGTATTAAGGCCCACTGCCGGAAAAAAGGTTGGGATGTTGTTTGTTACACGAATCCTCGACGTGTAGTCCGATCGAGTTTTTTCATTTACTGGTGTTATATTACACATAGTATTATTATATGTTCTATGGTTAAAGCGACTACTTGAAAGAAATTATCCACGTATTTTGCTTTGATTCGTGCTGAGATTATATTTTTGAATCCAGCCTTACTAGCACGGGATGCTCTTTTTACTTTACATTCTCACATTTGTTAAACTTAATAAAAGCGACCATCTTGTGAAAATATCTACAAGTGTAAATTAATTAAATTTTTTTTTTTTTTTTTAATGGTGATAGGTAAGCCTTTGACCACTATCTCACGTGATGGTAAGTGATGATGTGGTCGAAGGTGTTAACAGGCTTAACCTAGAATGACTGGCTCTCAAGGACAGAAAAATATACTAAATATAAAATATCCATAAAAACCCGACTGCCAATTATTTAGCGTTTCAGAATTCTGATGTTGCCATTATTATATATTTATGGAATCGTTTCTTAAAGCCTTTCATTTTGATATGGGTATGAGAGATTGTTTCTTCCCACTATACCGTGTGTATAATCCGCTAGTTGATTTTTTCTATTTTTTATGTACCTAATGTCACCTACGTTATCAAGAAAAATGTCAGTTTCTTAATTATGTTTTATACATTAAAATCGGTTCAGCCGTTTAGAATTTATGGAGGAATTAAGAAACTCACACATTCTGCACTACTTTTCCAAGCATACTTTTGAACAACTTCAAGTTATAGTATTTCAGTGCTACGATCGATTTTTGGTAGGTATATCATGTATTTTAAACATTTGTTTTTTTTAAGTGCATACAGCATACTGATGAGACCCGAAGAATTATTAACGTAATTACCATTGACCTATATACACTAGACGCGACAGGATTGTCGACCAGAGCAAGTATGCTGGCCGGCATACTCTCCCCCACACGCAGTTAGGCACTCGTAAAAATTTCACGTGCTTTACGTTCGAATATTGTGTATTATCAATTATTTATTTTGAATAGACAATTGTCGAATGTAAAGCGCGTGTAATATCTACGAGTGCCCAACTGCGTGTGGGGGAGAGTATGTCGGCCAGCATACTTGCACTGGTCGACAATCCTCGTTTGAGATGTCACGTCTAGTATATATAGGTCAATGGTAATTACCAACATTTTAGCTACAATTCCATAGTAACAATATCGTTCAAAGAATTCTTTACCTTAGTTTCACTCACGACTGAGGTTAATTGCTATGTTCTTGGAATTTACTTGTACACTTCTTGAAACATAAAGCTATGTTTTCCTTCAGTTTAACTTGAAACAATAATAGGTACTTCTCCTTCACTAATTATCTTTTTATTTGAGACTACCGGGCCGCGCCGGCTTCTCACGGGTACTTAACAATATTGTTTTTTTTTACCTTTTATGAAAATATTCTGAACTTATATTCATCAAGGATAATGTAAGATTCTGAAGGTGAAAGAATTTTTCAAATCGGTCCAGTAGTTTTTAAGTTAATTCGTTACATACAAAAATACAAATCTTGCCTCTTTATAATATTAGTGTAAATGTAGATTATTATTCAGCTTTTCTACCTACCCCTGAAGAAAAGTTTCAAGACCCATGATTCATCTGATATATTTCAATGTTATATATGTAGGGCTAGCTTATTACAATCCAATAGGCACCTTTGAAAGCCTACTTTTAGAATTTGTATGTTGAAGTGGCGATAGGAAAGCCACACTGCTCGACGAACCGATAACCGAAGGAGAACAAAAGTTCTTCAGTGGTTCTCAAATTAAATCAAAATTGGAAGATCCTCTACAACGTGGACTTACTAATTGCCTTTGATTGTGGCGTTCTATATGGGAGGCTTTTGTTCAACAGTGGACGTCTTCCAGCTGATAATGGTCAATGACAAAAGGACAGTGCCAGACTGTTACTGAAAATATCTTAATCATAAAACCTATAAACTGTCTCAACCAGGGCTCAAATCCAGGACCACCAGAATCCAAACCGACGTATCACGCTACTCAATCAACGACTTACTCACTCGTTTTTTCACTTTGTATAATCAAGCGATATTTTATTAGACTTTTGAATACTAATTTCATAAGCCCTAACTTGTTTCTTTTGTATAAAGGCTTTTTGTGAATGAGTGTTATTAAAATGCAAATTTTCGTGAAATTATTTCGCGGTATGAATTCAAAGCCCGTAATAAAGAATTAATATAGAAAATAGCCCGCCTGAAATAATTTTATAAATTGTTGTCTAAACCAACGAATATTGGATAGGAGGATATGTGGGCACGATTGACTATTGTCTTTTGGATTATAAACGTACATCATATATTTCTTTCATCATATATTACTATATACTCAATATCCAGTTGTAGCGTTCGTAGCGTAGTTTGCTTAGCCATTCTTGACCGATCAGGTAAGTAAAGCAACGTCCGCCATGCCTTGGATGTGTAAGGCACCATGACTTGGATGGATGACCGCTAGTGACATTACTACGGAGCTCCTGCATGCTTCGAAAGGCACGTTAAGCCGTCGGTCCCGGTTGTTGTCTTAGATTGGCAGTCGTTATAGCATGGTGGTAGGGCATTTCACGAATGCTCACTTCGCTAGCTACCAGCCTCAAGTAGAAAATCTGTTGGCGCAGTACCTAACTGTGTTCCAGCAGCTGTCCTTGAGAGCCAGTAATTCTAGGTTACCCTGAACACCATCTTCGACCACATCATTATTACCATCAGATGAGATAGTGGCCAAAGGCTAGCCTATTAGTTATAAAAATATACTTGCTTGATTTCGATGGCTGCCTGGAAGCAGTAGTATGCAAGCACTGTTGCATTTAGGCGTGAAGGGTATGCAAGTAAGTTACTGGGCGTGGAGAGATAAGAACCAACGTTTTGACACGAGTACCCAAAAAAAGAGTGTTTAGTTTTCAGGTTTTTACGTGTATGTGAGTTTCTTTATTCCACCATATTTTCTAAGCGGCTTAACCGACTTTAATGTAAGAGATATTTTTAGATTCCTCTTAATAGCGCAATTGCCACTAGGTACATTAATCAAAGAACATTATAATGATCACGCTACACGCTCACATTCATTTGTTATTTATAATTAATTTTTATGAAATAAGTTTTATATAGGCAAATAAGCTTGAAAAACATATATAATTTAGATATGTCACTTCTAGGATTTTAAATTTACACTAGAAATGTACAATGTTTATAATTATTTATGGTTAATAAAGATCTTTTAAAACAAAAAAACAAACTAGGTACATTAAAAATAAATAAAAAATAAACTGGCGGGTATGAGACGCCATGTTATAAGAAAAAAAAATATTTTTCTTCCAACCTTTCGAGTGGAAAAAATATTTTTCTTCCAAAATCTTCATTTAAAAAACGATTTCATAAAAAGAAATAATTTGCAATTATAATTTCAATGGAAAGAAAAAACGGTATAATAGGATTTTTTTACTTATTTAATTAATTTATACTTGTAATAAATTCTACAAGAACAACGAAAAAATGTATAAAGAAATGTAAGTGAAGCTCAGAACAGCAGAACGGAAAGCTTACAGCGGCGAGCATGGTTTAGAAAGTGTACCTATCTTGACGCGACCAATTGGATGTGATCATTATTTTCTAAGCGTTAAATCATTTAACGAATGCTGTTTGATTTAGAAAATTGTGAGTGTTTTGTTAATGGAGAGTTATTGATAGTATAAGAAGGATTAAAAAACAAAAACTTCTCATGTTTGGCTTCAGATGAAATTCCCGATGAAAAACTATGAAAGATACCACTTTCAATGTTTTAATTTTCTCATACGGTCCTAGTTACAATGCACACTGATTTACTTAAACAAATTGTTAGAGTGTAACAGTTTTGTCCCGGACGGTAATCAAACCCGCGTCCCCCAATTTCAGGCCATGTGCCGAAACCACTCGGCCACCGGAACATGCCCGACTGAGCCAAATTTTGTGCTCTTATATTATTATTTTTAACCGTCATAAAGGACGGTGCTAATTACATACGGTTATAATTTGTAAATATGATTTTCCCTTAGTACGTGATACTGCTTGTATATAGAAACAACACTAGTTTAGTAACATATCTCTTTAGATTTTTGATCTCGTTTAACATTATTATCTACGAATAAATATTTTTTGTGCATTTTTTAAGCCACATTCATCGTCATTTGTTCAGAAGCGCCAAAATTTAATTTCAACTTTGCCCTCACCAATCCTACAAAGGTCCAACCTCCATATTTCATCTGACAATGGAGATGGAATAAAATTATTAGATACCCTACTATTTTTCCGCAACTAAAGAATAAATCAGGAAAGTACAAACTTTTGATTCAAATACGTTTTCTCTGTGATTTACGACGCGATTACGTTAGCGAAAACGATAGAAGCCTCTTTCAAAACTTAGCCTCACTCAAATAATCTAAGTTTTAATCAGAGGCTGCAGTCAGCACTTTAATAGAAAAGTTAATTAAGTTACTAAACTTGCCTATAAAGAAAACACTGCTGAATTATGATAGCTTTTTAAAGCTCTGAAACTTGGAGCAATTTGGCAACAGTCTAGAAATCTTTTCGTCGCGACTCCATATTTTTGGCATTTACAAATATTTTCACTCAGCAAGGCAAAGTGTAAACTGGAGTTGTGAAGAAAAGTAATAAAGTGCGGGCGCCGTGTGTTGCGACACAAAGACATAGATTTTTCGTGAAACATTTTGAAAGAGAAAAATCATTGTATCGAAGGGGAGAGAATTTACTTCCCTTTCTATAAACAAGTCTATTAGGTTGTTTGAAGCGTTAGGCGAGAGGCGACACGGTCGTACACGTGGTGAATGGGATTTTCTACTTTGCATAATGTTTGCCTTGCGCCGAGCGTCGGCGGCACCCGTCCTTCGTATATCAGTATGGACTGAGCCAGCTTTGTAAGCATTAATTAATATAACTTATAGAATTAATAAAAACGACCATAAGTTGCAGGGGTTGAATCTTCATCGTTACATAGGCATTAGACAGGCTTTACACGTAAGTTCATATACTTCAATAAATACCATAAAGAAAACCGGTCAAGTACGAATCGGACTCGCGCACCGAGGGTTCCGTACAAACTTATAGGTATATAAGTAAAAGTTATGGTATCTGTATTGCTAAATGAAATCCATAACATTTTAAAATTAAAAAAAATATTGTATATAATGTAACTAAAAAACATGGTTTTTGCAATTTTTCCGTCATTTGTACTATAAGACGTTGCTTTGTGCCAAATTTCAAGATTCTGAGTTCACGGGAGTACCCTGTAGGTTTTGATTTCTTTGCGAATGTCAAAAATTTGCGGTATAAACGGCTGTGTCTTATATGTGCGTTGGTTTAGAAGTTAGATTTTATCACAGCTCCAAGGGACCTGAGTTCATATTAAGGTTAGTCCGCTTATCGAGCTTGTTTCGTCATCATAACATAGAAAAGGGAAGCTTGCGTATTGGTATAAGACTAATATAAAGAAAATGTATCTTAACTACAACATTCTGTCATTGATCGTTATTCAACAATTGTTATTGGAACTTTTCGTAAGCTGGCGAGTTCATATTACGTTGAAATGAAAGCAAAACTTGTTCAGAGTTTGCTGTAAGTTACAGAGAAGTTCGATTTGATTTAAAAAAAAGTAACTTTAACAAAGTTCATATTAAGGAAATAACAACGATAGGAAAACATACCAATGAGCGGAAAAAAACCTGTTTGTGATTTTGTAAGCTTGTTTGCTGCCATTTAAGAAAAAAAATACTGTAAGTATTAAAAAGTTGTTTTTTTTTATTCAAAAATTTATCAGTTATTATATACAAGAAAGCGATGATGGCCGAGCGGTAAAGGCTATGGACTGCCGTTCCCCAGGTCCATAGTTCGGTCCTCAACGTCAGCTTGGGCTTCACCGCATAGTGGAAGGGCATTTTGCGATTACTCGCCTGGCTAGCAACCACCCTCAAGTAGAAAATCTGTCCATGCACCTAACAGTTGTGGCAGCACTCCTTGAGAGCCAGCAAAATTACAGGCACATGAGACTTAACAACTGTATGTTTCAATAAGACAGGCGCAGTGCAATTCGTCATATGACCAAATGCATCTGTTCGAGGCAGAGGTTAATCTGCTTAAAATCAGATGGGCCTCGAGCTTGTTCCGACACAATGACCGAAAATAAATAATAGTTAAATGGTTGCTCTTTTTATATACTCGTAGGAGAGATAAGGACAGGTCTTTCTTATTCATAATTGTTACACTTACGGCGAAACTGCATTTTGTATTAGGCATTGAGGTCAGCTGGATTTCCAGCTTTTTCGCTGCTTATACGCAGTGGGTTAGCAATTATGTAAAGTGCTGTAACATCAGAAAAAATTCTTAGTTTGTATCAAGCTTAAGTTCATTTTTGTTCGGAATGCTTCTGCCATCTTTGGGATGAATCGCCCGAATAACAACTCAAAACTTTGGTTTGATTTGGATTAATAATCACTTTTATTGTGCAAAGAAACTAAATGCTGACGATACGTTATTGGAGGCTTGTCTCGCTAGCCTCGATGAAAAAGTATTAGCTCACGTCTTTTGACAGCTTTTGCAACTTTTTCTAACACGCTTTTTTATTCGTTACTAAAAACGCAAAGAAAAGTGGCACATGTACATATGTACATGGTCATTATTTCAAAAACATTAATTGTACCATACTAATATTATGGAGGCGAAAGTTTGTGTGCTTTGTTTTGATTGTTACTTCTTCACGCTCAAACGGATACACCAATTTTGATTAAATTTACTGCGTAGATAGATGAGGCGTTGTATTAACACATAGAATACTGTTCATCATCATCATCATCCATCACCACGTGGGTGAAACAGCAGGGCGTAACTATTATTTATTAGGTATTACGTGCAGTTGACTTATGAAATCTACTATCAGGATATCGACTTTCAAACAGAAATAATACATCATTTTTTACGTATTTATCTGCCTTGTTTTGTATTTTCTGGGTATGCTTATGGCGGTAGTTGCCATAAGCATATCCAGAAAATACAAAACCGCGTTGTTGCGTTACATTCCAACAGGCGAGTCTGCAGCCAAAGGGTTGCTTTTCGTAAAAATAAGTAAGGATTAGTAGGTACTCCCGATTGCGTTGTTTTCTATATTTTGTTTGTACCTACATAAAAATATTGTGGGATTCATCACTATCCAGCCAAAAATCGTCCACTGTTGAACAGAGAATGCAACTGTATTAACAACTATATTACCATATTTACCTGTGTGCTACCTTAGACTCCGTACATGTAAACATCTTAGTTATTATCTTGTAGGTATGTAATATGTATCTATGTATATATTCTTTTTTTATGCGTGATAGGTTAGCCTTTGACCACTATCTCACCTGATGGTAAGTGATGATGTGGTCGAAGGTGAAGTTCAGGCTAACCTAGAATTACTGGCTATCAAGGAATTAGGTACTTTTATATTTTGTAAGAACATATATATTATCAACGTATTGGATTGTAGATATGCATATGTATATAATCAGTATAAGTATATTATACACCGCCCTCCCTTGTCAAAACTTGCTCCTCTCCATTCAAAGGTTGTCTGGCAGATATTGTTTTGAGCGTTAATGCCACCTGTTGTTCACGATCATTTAATAGGCTTTTAATTTTGGTTGAGTCTAAGGTGTTCAATAAAGAGTTTATCTATTCGTCTTTTTATTGGGTTTAGGTGCGTTATATTAGAAACGCAATGTTTCAAATTTACAAAACGTTGGTTGATACATGTTCGGGACGAATGACGTAGATACATATCGTAGAACTCTAGGTTAGCCTGAATAACATCCTCGACCACATCATCACTTACCATCAGGTGGATAGTGGTCAAAGGCTAACCCATCAGGCATAAAAAAAAAAAAATTATCATTTACGGGATATGTACCGTGGCGATTGTTATTTTTGAGTTTATTATTTTTATTTTTACATGCTGATGCATGATCGCGGGGTGACTGGAGAGGCGAGCGGTGGACAGACGAAACGGTCTACCCTCTTCTTTTGCTACGCGTAAATATTTATATACAAAACCGTGATTGTCTAAAAAAGTGAATGACGTAGACTCAGTAGTACCGCAGTAAAATGGAATTTGTACGAGTCTGCCCTTACTAAGAGTATGTAATGGCTTGGTACGCTCAGTGCGGCCTCATTGCGTTTATTGTGGCTTTATTTCATTCGTGGCGGAACTGCGGTTACGCTTACAGCGAGTTTTATAACAATTTGTTCATAAAATTGTATGCACAATTTGCGCAAACTGTTTGTGTGCTTTTTGTAGACGGAAATTTTAAGTACGTACATTTTAGAACTTAGAAATATGTTGTATATTATAAAGTTATAACTATATAGGAATTGAGTATTATTCAATGGATGATTATTATTTCTTATACTTATAATGAAAAGTACGGCTTCTTCTAAAGATCTAAGACCGCAGTGAACATGGCTTAACCTCATTGGTCCACTAAATAGCAAGTAGGCTAAGTAGATAGGTATTAACCTATCTACCTATGATATTAATCAAGAAATCTAATAAGAGCTTCCACATTCAAATTCAGAATCTATTTGAAAACACAATATTCTTGTTATAATAAAAATAGTTTCAACTATACCGGTCTAAAGCTATTCTATATTCTACAGACCAGATACTTTATCACAGAAATTTTAATCCTTTTTACAGAGAAAACCCAGTAAAATATCCTCGTGAGGTCATTATTCAGCATCCCTCGCAATTACTGTCAGAATTCCTAAACATTAGGCTTTCAGATCTAATTTAGTGCGTCTAGCCTGTTTGTAGGCTGCTTATTACAAATTTTGGGAGATCCGCTGTCTCCTTTGTATAACACAGACTGGATTAGGATATTGGGTTATATAAGTGAATTATTAAATGTATACAATTTTAAATTAAACGAGTATATTTCTAAATATGATTACAAGCACTATCGCGTGCTACATGAAAATCAAATCGACAAAATTTTAGAGTTCAATATTTTTCACCTGGAATGGGAATTGAAGTCACGTCCTCCGATTTTCGCACCGGATGCCTTAACTACTAGGCTATCGAGGATCGCTCGACTAAGCCAAAATGTTGTACTCTAATTGTATTACTTTAACCATCGTAGGGGACGGCCATCAACGTCATCAACCATGCTACTACGTAGGTCACGCTAAAAGTTTTGCGTAACTTAAAAACACAAAATGTTATAAACAAAATATTATGTTTTTTGCTTTTCAAAATACTCTTCTTTACATTTTAAAAATTGTTTTATGCGAGCGAACCATTTTTGAAATCAGGAGAACTACAGATCTGAAGGCCTGTTTTCTACGTGCTGATTGCACGCTATCACTGCCTCTTCGGAGGAGAAAAGTGAAACCTCTCATCAAATCTTTGATTTTGGGGAAAATACAGAAATCACAGGGTCGAGGCTATGTGCAGGATGGGTGACGAGTTGTACTTTTTCGGAAGCTAAAAATGACTTTGTTTTGTTGGCCATGTGTGAAGAAGCCTTGTCATGATTTATTTATTTATGTATTTACAACGAAACACCAACAGTATATATATTACAACATTCTAAAATACATGATAACCAATATTGATTCTGATAATTATATATACCCCTTATGGGTGTTTACAACTTTCTTAAAAGACGTAGAACATTATTCTCGTTGAATAACAAATTGATGTAGGAGAACGCGACTTTTTGGTCGTCTTTCGCGAACTTTTTCTAACACCATGTGGATAAACAAATAGTAGAATACGTCACAGAGTACGGCATTAACACTCTTTTTATCTTCAAGTGGAATTGTGCAGATGGGGCCCGTAGCTGGTAAAAAACGCGATAATTTTTTTACCAACGTTTCTCGCCTGCATGACTTTTGTTGGCCTGTTCTCATTTTCAAACACCCATTCACAAGATTGCTGTTTTTTTCGGGCTCAAAACAATAAATCCACGTTTCGTCTCCTGTGACAATGTCAGAAACAGCATTACAATGTCCGTGGTCGTACTTCAGTAGCATCTGTGAGCACCATTCCACGCGAGCCCGCTTCTGCTTCGCTGTCAGTTCATGTTCATCATCCAAGGACAACAAAGTTTCCGAACTCTTATTTCTTCGTGTAAAATTTTCTGAATTTGGCTCATACCAATCCCCAATAGTCCTCGAATTGTCTCATAGGTAATGCACGGTTTTCTTCAATTAGCCGTTTAACAGTAGCCACATTATTTTCGTTGACGGCAGTTGAAAATGTACTGTAATTTTAACGAAAATTTAGTTTTTTGCCGTCGGGTGTAAAAAATATGTATAGAGCGTGTAAATTTTTATTGTTTAGTCGTACTGCGTTAGCGGAGACGCAAAAGGGTAATACTCTATGGTACGCAGTAGATTTCACTATGCTCTTCTCTCAATGTATGGTCCACCTAAGGTGACAATTTTAGTATTGAAATTTCTATAATCTGCTTATAAAATTAAAACTACTATTCTGATCGCGCTCAAACAATCGGGAAACGATCGAGGACCGCGGCCCGCTCTTATAGATGTGATGAAACTGCAAAAATGTTTTACTTACAGGCCTGGATTACCACGTAAGATACTACCCATCATCATCATCGCTCTTCACTATTGTCTACGCGCACCGCAGAGCACAGCTAGAATCTACATATATAAATATTAATATTTTTACAACGAACGTAGTTTTGAAGCAATCATAGCCGAGGGGTAATAGCTATGGATTACCATGCCACAGGTCCATGATTCCATCCCCACCGCCGACTTGAAGGCCTTTTGTGAATGCTCGCCTAGCTACCTTCAAAAAAACCTATCGCCAAGCTCCTAAAACTATGTTCCGCAGATGTGATAAATGTATGACGAAATTCATCAGCAGAGAGGACTGCTTTATATCAAGTGGGCCACATACTCGTTCCGTCAGTCCTATAAAAGCAATATTTATTCTGTGTTAACCAGAGTGCAGTATAATGTAATTTTTTATAATTAAATAACAGCTTACGTTCTACATTGCCTTTCCAAAGTACATAATTATGTTTCTTATGTTCCGAGAAATAGATATATTGATTACTAGGGTGAGCCTGGCCTGTGGCGCTGCTAACATCGTTTATCATTATTGAGTGATTCCGCGTAGCTATTAATAATGAATATATACGCGATTGTAAACAGCTTTAATGATCTTTTGTGTTAGTTTTCTTGGTATTATAAACACATGATCGTTATTTCTATGAACTAACATTTGAACAAAGTGGACAAGATGTATAGTGCGGGCAAAAATAATATCAGATTGTTCCAAAAATCTAAAATCGCAATGTATAAAAAATATTTTTTCTTGGTAATATACCTAGCAATATATTTCATACAGTTGAAGTTTCTTAGCGGGTGGTTGAGCCATCGAGTAATGCTATTCGGCAGATATTAACTAAATTTTTTTTACTATTTGACCGCTAGACATTACCTACTACTGAGCCCTTCCGCGCTTCGGAGAGCGCGTAAAGCGACGGCTTAACGTTTTCCAGCATATTAATTTAATATTTGATAAAATATTTTTACAATACGTGATATATAATTTTAGTATATTATATGGAATAACTATGATTAATTGATTGATTGATATATGGTTGAAACTATAGTCGGAGCTGTCTGACTTATTCACGTGAGTTATTCTGTATTATTTACTAAAATGAGTGAAAACCATGTTAGTTTTTATAATAAAATATTTGTTAGAGTTTAACAAGTATTGTTAAAAATACAATTTAAAAAAATAAGATCCATTAACGGAAAAAATATCCTACCTTTGTAGCTTTGTAAGATTATTTCGCCTAACAGGCGTTTATACAGGAATTACTATATTATAATATGTAATTTTCCTATATATCTTTAATTTCCATTAAATATTAAAGGACTTTCTTTGCCCTACGGAGACATACTTGGTTCCAAAAGGAAGACAATACGCATTAAGCCTTTGAAGATGTACGTGACATTTATACCATTTCAAATAAACCATACATCTTACACAAAGTATAACAAAGTTTCACACTTACGAAAAGCCCGGAAATTCCGGAAACAGCCCAGTCATGTCAATTAAACTCCTACAACCCTTCTCAAATTTCAAACTGCATTATCATGAGTTATAATATAACTTGAGAAGAAACGGCTAAAATGTTCGCGTTGTATTATAACCGTTTGTTCCCTTCGCCATTTCTCGTCAACGTCTTTTCATTTAGTCGTGATATAAACAAATCTGTCCGTTGACCACTAACTTTGAATGTAAATAGTACCCTATCTGAAACTAACTTTATAGTGTTGACTTCGTTTGTGTTTGTAACTGATACCTACTTTTAACTTGCTACTAACAATAAACTTTTATATCGCATAAAGCATTCAATACGTATTCTATTTAAAAAATCTGTCCAATTGTGAGTCACGCCTCGCTCTTTTAAGGTTTCGCATTGCCCATAAGAAAAACATTTGTTGTTTTTTTTCATGTGACTGTTTCGGAATAAGCACGAGACCCACCGTAAATGCGGACTAACATCTGCCTATAAGCATTACTAGTGACGAATTGCTGCGCCAGTCACCCTGAGACTATAGAGTTAAATCTCATGTGCCTGTAATTTTACTGGCTTCGAGGACTGCTGTCAGAACAACTTTTAGATGCTTGTCGAAAGATTTTCTACATGAGTGTGATAGGACGAGCATTCGCAAAACCCCCTTCGACCATGCAGTGAACCTCAGGCCGGTGGTTGCCTCTCTAAAAAATATTTAACTGAATTTCTACTTCAAGATTAAATTTTGGTACAACCTTCAGCAGACAATTTCAAAACTTCATGTTTTAGCCCATTCCGGTTAGGAGACTAGAGACATATGATACACGAACAGATGGACGGAGGCACGAACATAAAAATAGATGGATAGCGGCGTCCAGGTTTAGTAGCAGTTGAACTCTTTGTGCGAGTTTGTCCGCGGAAGTATTACCACCAGACCGATTTGTACAAGCATTAATGTTCACATTACTGAGTTCCGGATTAAAAGGTAACAGGTGCCGGTGAAATTACAGGCGTATGAGACTTAACAACTTTATGTTATGTGCGTTGTGTAGTTCGACATTTGGATAAACTGCATCTGATATAGGCATGGCTTAACGCAAGATGGCCTCGTGCTTGTTCCATCATGATAGCATAAAAAGTCAATTTTTTACTACAGCTACTAAAACCAAAGCAGCTAAGCAATCAATCGGGCTTTGTAGGCCTACAATCCTCAATAAACAGCATACTGGTAGCGTAGCCCTGTTGCCAAACATTTTGGATTGGTTTCAAGTATCGCATAGACCAAATGGTGATGTAAATTGTTTTCTTCAAACGGTATTTAAACATGAAATGGTGAACCGTATACTTCAGTTTTAGGGTTCCTCATCCCAATTGCATTACGAAGACCTATTAATGTCACTCTGCTGTCTATCTGTCTGTCGCTTCATATGTCAAGGGTCTTAGCTCGTTAACGGAATAAGTTGTAAGCCGACGGTAAATATGATATTTTGTTTGGAATGTACACCAAAACTGAATATATAATTGAAAATACTATTAAATGATTTTAGGTGGAGTTCAATACACAAATATGTAGGCAAGAACTAGTTTATTTAGTTTTGTTACTAGTATGTGTCCATAAATGAAATAACTTTTGAGGCCTAAAGTGGACTATTTTGTAACGAGCTCTTTATAAGAGAATAATCTGGAATTACATAGATTTTATGCCATAGACTTTATTGAAAAAGAAATGCCTACTGAAACACCAAGTTATATTGCAATTTTTAACCTGTGCTAAAAAAAAAAAAAATTTTTTGGTTGTGATGCCGAAGCCTAGAAGGCTCCCATTTGATTTTTTAAGAAAGAAGTTAATATACACCGTGAAAATAAATAAATTAACATCGTTCAATATCTTCAATATTTAATGTATATAAAAAAAAATACCGGAAGCAACGCCTTCTGTGGAACTGACAACTTCTGCTGCGATCCGCAAAACGCCGGCCATGACCGCCCACACTGAGGACTTTATCCCTACTAAATAATTTTACAAACGAGTGCAAGCATGTTGACATTTAATGATAATATAAGTACCATTGTTACATATTTAAGAATATTTCTATGTCATTCATTAGTTCAAATAGTTAATATTTAAGTAGTTTGCGCTTTGGTTTCGACTGTAAGCATTCTATTTTCTTGAAGTAAATAAATAAATAAATAAATGACTGGGGATTATGGCAAATCCACCAACCAATAGGGGAGACTTGTTCAACGGTGGACGTTCCTGGTGTCAAGAGGAATTAAAGTAGGGGGACAAAAAGAATAGAATAGAAAATCATTAATAAACTAAGTAGCTCAGTAGCTTATTACTTACAAATAAGGATTAAAATGCAAAAGTGATGTATTGTAAAGCGATTGGTGTTAAAATTGCTTCATTTCATTTTATTAAATAACATACGTGTGTCTGTCTACATTCTCATGAAAGTGAATTTATAGGATTATTCCTTTTGTCCCCCAACTCTTCGACTCCATGGGGCCCAAAATGAATTTAATTCCTCTTGTCCCCCATAAATATCTTATTTGAGAATAAATTTATTTTAACCAAAACGTGTATCAGACACGTGAAACTATTAGGTGCGTACATAGATATGTGTGGAGAAAGTCTCATCTAGAAATCTAAAATGTAAGCTGTCGTCGTGGTTTAGACCAGTTGATTTATAGAGCACAATGGATGCAAGGACTAACAAGCCGAACGAACGCTGAAACGGCCTGTCATGTCACTTAATTGGATTCTGTTGGGAGACAAAATTATTATTCTACACGAATGTTGTTATTTAGGTAATTGTTTGAACGTGGCTTGGAGAATGTCATGTTTATTGAATATTTCTGAGGATAATATTGAAATGTGATGTTTATGATACTGATTTAATTGTACAGAAATTTACACCTGTATACAGGGTTTTGGAAATAATAATATAATAAATCTGTCAAGTAGCGCACGAGCATTGCAATTTCTCAGAATAGGGAACCAACCAGAAGGTTGGTTTTGATACAATGATGGCTCAGTATCATTGGCTATGGACTGCCGCGCAGCTTTATTATTATGCCTAATAAGTTAGCCTTTGACTACTTACTCACCTGATAGTAGGTGATGATGTGGTCGAAGATGTTGTTCAGGCTAACCTAGAATTACTGGCTCTCAAGGACAGCTGCCGGAATACACCGTTAGGTGCTTGGCGACAGATCTTCAACTTAAGGGTGGCATTTTGCGAATGCCCGCCTGGCTAGCAACCACCCTCAAGTAGAAAATCTGTCGCCAAGCACCTAACGGTGTGTTCCAGCAGCAGTCCTTGAGAGCCAGTGAAATTACAAGCACATGAGACTTATAAATTATGTCTCAATGTGACGGGCGCATTGCAATTCATGACTTGTGACGAAATACAACTGTTAAAGGCAGACGTTACTCCGCTTAACATCAGGTGGGCCTCGAGCTTGCTCCGTCACAAAAATATTAAAAAAGAAAAAACTGTCTACCACAGAGCCGAGGCAATCAAAATTAGTCTTAAACTGATTAATCTGACGCATCGTCACTTATATTTTCGTACACCATTCTTCATACAATTTATTACAGTTTATTCAAACTTCATTCGGCATTGTTCTCCCATTTCCGTTGTCATTCTTATTTAACGCTCTGTTTGTTATAAGGTACTTTTTGTCCCACCTCACGACCAAAGACCTCGCTAGTCTTTTTGCACTTCATCTTTTTCGTTATATCGCTTTACAGTATTACCTGGATCGTCTACTACTGTACACAGACTAAAATTGGGGTCAAATTGACCCCACGCGAGCAGTAGCGAAAGTTTTCCTACAGAAGTAACTGAAACTTAAGTTAAGCGTGGATGATTTATTACCAATATATTAATATAGTTTTTTTATGTCACATAAATAGTAGAGCAGCTTTTATCTAAAGCTTTAATTAAATAGCGCTGAAGCGAAGTTCAAGAAATGACTCATAGCACAGAAGCTTCGCTTCTGCAGATCCATTTTCAAGTTTCAAATCAAACTTAAATAGTTATCCAAGAAACTGGATAGATCACTTGACCTATATCGATGTATTAAAGCACCGTTCGTCTTGTCCAGTGACTGTTCAAGCTCGTTTCCTAGTAACTCAATTTGCTTTCCGATCAATTATGAAAAGTGCTTCGATAAAAAAAGTACTATGGTATAAGAATTTATCGTTTCGTTCTTATTTTATTTGTTTTAGTTTGTGTTTTGATACGTTGGCTATTTTTGTAAACGCTGGACTTTTACTAGATTGTCTGGATTGTTGAAATTGTTTTATTAGTGTTACTTGCTGAAAGGGCAAAATAGAGCAAAATGCTTATGTCACTGTCATCCCTTGTCCAACCGAATTTCACCGTTCTATCGTAAACGGAATGAATTGCAAACCAGGAATTAAAATATTTTGTAAATAGTAGAAGGTTTGACTTAAAACCAAATAAACTGAGTATTCAATCGTATTATTATATGTTACCAGGGATGGTTTAATACAAAGAAAGTAATACATGTCATTGCTTAGGATCACGGTTCTGTCGGATCAGAAAAAAAATACCAGACTCAATCCAGATTAACCTCATACTGTGTACTTGAGGTGGAAGTTGGTTAGCCCCTATTACATTCGACGTGAATACTTAACAGGCAAAACGTCATAACTAAGACCGTAATAAGACCCAGCTACATGGTGAAACTAGATTTAAAAGCTTGATGGCAAAACAATAGGTTATGCTAGAACTCTTTACCTGTGTATGTTTGTATGTTGTCTGTGAAATAGTCAAATCATACCTGTTTGTGTTAAAATTAAATCTTGACCCTAATTGCTCAGACGCATCGCGTGTTGGTCTTTGAACCCGCCTTGAAAACAATTCAACTCGCAATACAATATTATGAGGTCAGTTTTTTTTGTTATACATAATATTGTAGACGGTAGTTTGATTCGTTAGGTAGCTGAAGTGTAAGTGTTTATAAATGATCTGAATCTAGATAAAAAGTGGGGCGGGTAAACACATTATATAACTGTGTGAAGCGATGAGCTCCGCGCTACGCTACACTCACTTATTTAGTATCAAGAAGCGCATAGTTGTGTGGGTATGGCACGAAGCAAGGTATATTTTTTTTAACGGAGGCCCCAATACTTATATGCTGATTATGAAGCAATGATAGGCGAGCGGTAATAGCTTTGGACTGCGATGCTGCAGGTCCATGATTTGATCCCCGCCACTGGCTTGCACGTGCACCCGCCAATGCTTGGTGGAAGGGCATTTTGCGAATGCCAGCCTGGCTAGCTACCACCTTCAAGTAGAAAATATATCGCTAAGTAACAGTGTGTTCTAGAATCCATGAGCTCCAGTACATATATATATTACAGGCACATGACGAGACTTAACAAATGTATTTCTCAGAGTGACGGGTGCAGTGCAGTTCATTACTTGTAACGAAATGCTGTTTTTTAGCAGAAGATACAGCTTAACATCAGGTGGGCCTCGTGCTTGTTCTGTCACCGTCAAATAAAAAAAATACTCATAATATAATAATATAGTCAGTTTTTTGTTATGAACGATATTATACACATGCAGGTGGTAGTTAGATTTCTTAACTGAAGTGTAAGTCTATATAAATGCCCTGTGTAGTCCAACCGTGGCGCGGGGAAAAAAATAACAAAACTATATGGTGCGAAGAGCCCCCCTACACTCACTTATTTAGTGTCAAGAAGCAGAAACTGTTGGTACGGCACAAAGCAAGTTATATTTTATTTGAATTTAGGTACTAAGCCAACACGTTCTGTCATTTTTAGAGTACTGCGTACATATATACAGGGGGCAATTGAATTCATGGGCATCCTTTTAAATTTAGACACTACCAATGATACTATTTGCATTACGGCTAATAATAAGCTGATTAAAAAAATCATTTATGCAAGCAAGGGAAACCCAAAAAGTAGGTCTATGTTCTATGGTGCTATGTCTTTGTTGCAATATACCATTATTAGAAATAGTCATAAGGTCTACTATCTACACACAGTACACAGTGACATTTTCGTAGATGCACAACCAAAATTGATACTTTTTATGACAAGCTTTAATTGAGTTTCCCATAACATGCTTTAATTTTATTTTTGATATGCGTAATTTCAGCAGTTACATAAGCAGTCTCTTAATTTAAAAGGATGCCCATGAATTCAATTGCAACCCGTATATACTTCGAGATTGCATTAGTATAGATACCATTCGACAAACTTATTTGGCACTTTGTCAACCTTTAAATCTATAGGTACTGTATATCAGTCTGGGGATGTGCTGGTAAAACAAGTCATTTTAACAAGTTACTTTAGAGAGGGCTCAGTGGGCAATTATTTGACTAATTGTGAAAAATCCTTTCCGATATTCCACAGACTCATTATATAACAACTTTAAAGTGCTACGGGTAAGGCAGCTGTTTATATTTGTACAAACACGATTACAACACTAGGAATAAATATAAAATAGCAGTACCAGGTTTTAGACTAGCAAAGACAAATAAAAGGTCCTTTTTAGGTAATTGTGTGCGGTTTTATAATAAAATTCCCAAACATATTACAATGCTCACAGAAGGAAAATTCAAGTTGCATGTGAAAAATATTTTACTAAGAAATCATACTACAAAGTTTGTGATTACTTAAACGACAAAGATACTTGGAAAGTTCCGCCTCTGCCGAGCTATCACCTGTCACCTACGTAATGTAAACAAATATTGTAATAATCGTATTATATTGTATATAACACATTGTTATAAGTTTAAAAGAATGGCCCAGAGTTTCTTGCCCGTTCTTCTCGCAGTGGCTCTATAAATTTTTTGCTGAACGTGGCAGTACAATGTAGAATATTTCAATATTAAAATTTGTAATTGACCTTCATAAGAGCGTCGTAGACGGCAAAATTGAATAAATGATTTTGAATTTGAATTTGAATATTAAATGCAACTGATCCATAAGAGTGTACCGAGTAGGCCAGATTTTAGTATTTTTTTTATGCATGATAGGTTAGCCTTTGACCACTATCTCACCTGATGGTAAGTGATGATGTGGTCGAAGGTGTTATTCAGGCTAACCTAGAGAATTACTGGCTCTCAAGGACAGCTGCCGGATCACACCGTTAGGTGCTTGGCGACAGATTTTGTACCTGAGGGTGGTAGCTAGCCAGTATAATAATGTCCAAACGTGTGTGCAAAAATCCTATTCCCGTAGAAACTTCCTTGCTTGCGAAACGCTGCGTCCTAGCTTTTCTTTTATTAACACGTATAATAACGTGTGTGGCTTCTGTAATATAAAGAATTGTAAAATATTCCAATGCCAAAATCTTGTAAAAGAATTCTTTTTGAACTTGTCTTAAGTAGGTAGCCTATTGGGTAATATTATTAAATACACATCTCTACAACTTTTCACATACTCCAGAAATTTTGTATTTGTGAGTATTGTTGTCAAAACATTATTGTTAATACTAAATTTTATCTCCCCCCCTCCCCTACACACAAACACACGCAAACGCCTACCCTCTCATTACATAAACGTGCACACACAGTATCCACATTTGAAATATGTAGGTATTATACCTACTCTTAATGTTGATACTTAATACTGATTGTCATAATCATACACTCATTTATATTATTACCACTAATTTTATATTTTGTTGTAACATGTCAATAATAACAATCTTGTATAATCGCTTCTGAGCCCCAAGATACAGACCTCGTGTCTAGTTAGGGACTCAATAGTAAAAGTAATTCACAACCAGGACTGACCTCTGCCTATAACAGATGCATTTCGTCACAAGTCACGAATTGCACTGCGTCCGTCACCTTGAGACATAGTTCTTAAGTGTCTTGTGCCTCTAATTTCACTGGCTCTCAAGGACTGCTGCCGGAACACATCGTTAGGTGCTTGGCGACAGATTTTCTACTTGAGGGTGGTCGCTAATGCCCTTCCACCATGCGGTGAAGCTTAAGCCCGCGGCGGGATTCTAACGATGAACCTGCTGCGCGGCAGTCCATAGCCAATGCCACTGAGCCATCACTACTTCAAAAAATCTATTTAAGTATGAAAGTTTAGCACTTAGGAAAGACTTAACTTTTAAAAGTTGCTAATCATAATGTGGATCACGAAACCCATAACTAATTTACAATAATTATTTATGGTTTTTCTGTTAACACACTTATTATTATTGTAGACAATTTAATATATTCAATGACATGTAGGTAGGTAATTGTAGCAAATACATTCAACTAATCGATTTCAAACCACTCCAGCAATATTGTTGATGACATAATATTGACCTTAGTTAAACACAACAGAACAGTAACACGGTAACTTCAGCAATATTAATTCAAGCGACTCGTCACTGGACCTAACTTGTATATAAACTGGCACAACGTGAACAAGTGTAAGGAGCGTTGATTTATTCCAGTTGCTCCATGCATGACAGTTAATTATCTGGTGGAAAGCAGCCGTCTCTTGTTTGCTGATAGTTAAGTATCCGGAACATTTCATGGGAGATAATCACGTATAAATATCTGGTATTTTATCTCAACTTAATGGTAATTTATGGTTTATGATAAATATAGTCCGTTAATGTCAAAATATTAATGCTGTCGGTATTTATTTATTTTCTCGTGGGGCGTTGGTCTAGAATTGCAATCCCTCCTCCCCCCAGCCATATCTCTCTATGGGTGTCGTAAGTGGCAACCAAAAGAAAAATACTAGATGGAGCTTCTTCAGTAGCGCCTTCCGGAGAATTAACATATTACTTTACGATCCATAAGAAGCGTAGCCAAGCCAAGCGTGGGGGTTTTGGTAATCCCCTCTTAATAGGAGAGGCCTTGTTCATCGGTGGACGTTGATGTCATTCTATACCGTGGCCTATTATGGCTTTATAGCCTATTATCCGAAAGTTGTAGAAGTCTGGTATTGGGACTTGTCACTGGTATATGACAGTAGACTTGCCCGTTATTTAATTTCACCGAACTTGTTTCTGGTCATTCGGGGATGGCAAAGGCGTGATGGTATATCCCTATGTCAAATGACTGTCACAAGTTTTGAAAAGATTGTTTTCTACGCTATTTTACTTTCTTCTTCAAACAACAACCAAAAACAATGAACAATTAGGAAACATTTTATTCCTGTGCAACTAAAATTTAGCCTAATTTCCTTAAAGAGCAAGCTGATTTAGAGTAGAATCCCAGATAAATTACGCAATCATATAAATCTGAGCAAAACTCAGCACCGCTCGCCCAATTACAGGCAAGTCATCTTGAATACCTATTTCAATATAAACCTGTTAATTCTGGGTCAGGCATTCAATGTTTTGTACCACAGACGGAACATTCAAGAGCTGTCTGAAAGGAAAATCCTGTAGCCGCACTAACAGTAATTTAAAAATGCTTTTAGTCCAAATTTACGGTAAATGATCTCGGTTTTTTGAATTTTTTCAATCCTCACCAATGTTTTAATTTTTGGTGGAAACGAGCATTCATCCCGTTTTCAGGGAATCGCCACAAGCACAAACAATAACCAAACAAACAATGCTGCCTCACGTCCTGTTGTGCGCTTGATTACAAGTCAAAATGCAAAAGCAAGTGTACCAGTAAACAAGCACTTTATGTGTGTTCGTGGGGTGCCAAGCTAGATTCTCACCTTTCCTCATCTCCTCCCGTGGGTGTCGTAAGAGGCGGCTAAGCATAAAATACCGGAAGGTTGGCAGTAGTGCATTCAAAGACCACGCTATCTTACACTGAATTCCCACTCCTGCCAAGCGTTGGCGTAATGGCAAAACCCCTTTAAAAGGTGAGGTTATCTGCAGTTCAGCTTTGAACGATCTAGCTGAGTTCAGTACAGTTTTGGTATTTTAACGGAACTCTTTTTTTTTATTTATGGTCGTCCAGCTTTCTTAAGCCAACTCTTTAGAATGCTCTGCTTAGCAGCAAAGAGCCCTGTAGTACACGTTCAACACATACTTTCCCTTCCACTTCCATTAGCATAGAAACATTTATTTTGATTTATTTTATATTCTTTAACTCCCAACTCAAATATCTATCTACCTTTTACGTATTCTCGCCTTGTCACAAAATTTGCTAAAAGAACAAATTGAAAAAATAAAACAGTAATTTAAAAAACATCCGGAAGGTATCAAATAAAAGCTAAGAAATTAGGTGATTACAAGGAGAACTCGTAACCAACCTTTTTAATATGTCCGGATGTGACAGAGTCAAATATCCGATTAAGTACAAAAAGTACACACTTTACGACCTCATAATTGATTCACGTCGATCTATCGAATCACATGATACTCGTAATAATAAATGACACTTCGGATCTTTTAATTAGAATTCTATAGCGTGTTAGTCTATCTGACGTATCCCGCCCGTGGAATGTCCCACAATTAATCACCGAGAAGGGTGCCATGAAATAGCCACGGCTTAGACAGTTCCTTTTTTGCTGATAAACCTCGAAAGTAATTTGAATATAAATTATCAGGGGACTAATTGCTTTCTGATTTATTAAAAGTAACGTTTACCGAAATAAAAATAGGCGTATATTAGCGTGTTAAAGTTATATATTAGAAATCGAATTGAATTTGCTGTACCAGCCGTATCATCCAATGCTGAACACAGCCTCCCCTATTATTGGGGTATTTGCCAAAAACCCCCTCGCGTTGGGCGTGGGGATAGCAGTGTAACTTGAAAGTTCTTTAGAAGGCGCTGCTGCCCACCTTCCAGTATTTTTCCCTTAGTCGCCTCTAACGACACCCACAGGATGATATGGGGAGGTGCAATTCTAACCCGGCACCCCACGACATTTATTAATCAATTACATGTTAAATTCACAAATAAGGAAGTTAGTTACATCACATCGCTGTCAAATCTGTCACGAAGCACCCTTGCACCTGTCGTTTATTACATAATGGTAAGTGATAATGTGACGAAGATGTTGTTCAGTCTAATCTAAAATTACTGGCTACATTGTTAGGTTCTCGGTGACAGATTTTCTTCTAGGTGGTAGCTAGTCGAGCAGGCCAAATGCCCCACCCCCATGCAAAAACGTAGCTGGTATGTCGTGAACTCTAATTACTTTGATTTTCTAGGTACTTCCGATGCCTAACAATATTTTCATTAAATATCTATTGTAACAAGACGCAGTTTTAAATGTTTACATATAATATAAGAGAGCGAAGGCTATCAGCTTGCTACTGGGATACAATAACAAGTTGTTTGATATTTCAGCCGTGAAGCACTACAATGGAGGTAGGCTGCTAGAGAATAATGAAACTGAATATGTGTATCCAGCAACAATAATAACCTACGGGGTTATTATGAAATAATATTAGCTAAGTTCTTGCCCTTCAAGATCAAGAAGCAAGTATTTTCAAAAATGTGCTTAATTTTTTTTTTTTAATAGTTTATTTATATATGCTACACAAAACAAAATACAATCAAAACATATTATAAATAACATTGTTGAAGGTTTTATTTTAGGTTATTTTCCTAAAGATGTGTACACATTTTGCAAATGCTCGCCTGGCTATATACCAAAAAACTACAGTAGAACATATGAGTATATTCCGGCAGCAGTCCTTGAGAGCCAGTAAAATTACAGGTACATGCGACTTAACAACTGTGACTCAGCGTGACGGGTACCGTGCAATTCGTCAATGTGACGAATTCATCTGTTATAGGCAAAAATTAGTCCACTTAACATCAGGTGAAAATCGCGTTTGTTGCGTCAAAATAACATTAAAATTCACTTAACAGGAATATACAAGAAGTAGACGTAGTAATCAGTATTTTATGCATAAGAAAAAGACTTGATATATATATATATATATATTTGATGGAAATTCTTTTGATGTGATCGTTCTACAACATAGACCGGATGACATAATTGTATTCGAGGCAGCTACTAATGCCATATGCTTTATGAAGCCACACTTCTTAACTTTTGATCTGTATGGACAGTCTCAGTGAAGCATATTATAGTTTTAAATATAAACCTATATTCTTATTCATACTTACCCTATAATCTTAATTCTCAGCACAAGAATATGAAAAAGGAAATTTGTAGTCAACGTCATTGGTATCGCAAAAGCATAAATATTTTGTCTATTAACTTTTTATACAAATTTGTATTGTACACACAATACATGTTAGTTGATCCAAGAAAAAAAAATCTACAGGGCTTTTTAAAGGCTTTCGTAATTCTTGCGATGAATCCTAATAGTCAACTATTAGGATTTGATTACTTCTGCTGACGATGCAATCAAAGTGGTGATGGAGAGATAATTTCTCATCAAATAAAACACCATGGTCCCTGACCTCAAATGATGAACTCCGTAATTAAATGTGGTTCTATTAGATTTAAAGGTAAATGATATGACAAAACACTTTTTAACATATAAATTTATATTGGAATACAAAATGTTTTGCCCCGGGCGGGAATTGAACCCGCGTCCTTCCGATTTCGCGCCGGATGCTTTATCTATTAAGCTACCGGGGGTACGGCTGTGTCGCCGAAATTTCGTACTCCAATCGTATTTCTTAAACCGTCATAGGGGACGGTGCGCGGCTATCAACCTACTTAATAGATAAAGCATCCGGCGCGAAATCGGAAGGACGCGGGTTCAATTCCCGCCCGGGGCAAAACATTTTGTATTCCAATATAAATTTATGACTTTTTAACATACTTCAAAAAAGTGGGTGGTTCTCAATTCCACTGTTGTTTTTTTGTTTCACTTCATACCTCTTTACCGATTTGATGATTTTTTTTACATCTAAAAGCTGGTGCTTGTCATGCGGCCCGTTTAAATTTGAGTGAGATCTGACGAATCGTATTTGAGTTATCCAATGTAATGCGTTGTAATGTGTTTTTTTTAATTAGTTTTTTATTGTAATAATTTAAATTATTTACATCCAGGAATAAAAAGTTTTCTAGGCACATATCAATAGCAAAAAGATTGGCCTGAAGACCTGCCGAGTCATTTGCACACATGTAGTTAAAAAAATATTTTTGACTACTTACAAAGCTTTTTTTTTTTTTTTTATTGCTGATAGGTAAGCCTTTGACCACAATCTCACGTGATGGTAAGTGATGATGTGGTTCGAAGGTGTTAACAGGCTTAACCTAGAATTACACTGGCTCTCAAGGACAGCTGCCGGAACACACCGTTAGATGCTTGGCGACAGATTTTCTACTTGAGGGTGGTCGCTAGCCATGCGGGCATTCACAAAATGCCCTTCCACCATGCGGTGAAGCTCAAGCTCGCGGCGGGATTCGAACCATGGACCTGCTGCGCGGCAGTCCATAGCCAGAGCCACTGAGCTATCACTAACTAAAGCGCTCGTATATATCATATATATCAGTATACGTTATAAGGATTGTCCAGCCAAGCCCTAGCATGACAGCAGTGGCTTACAGTGACTAAACGAATGAGCAGTCTGCCGCAAACTAAGCTGTTACTTAAAAAATACTTTCTAGAATAGATATGGCATAATTCAAAGCGCTACTATAAACGCTTTTCCACTGATAAATTGAGTTTTAATGTTCTTGATATTTCGATTATAGCCAAGGAAAAAGGATTTGCTTATCATGGGAATGATTGCCTATATAAAAAAGCATTTCATTTTTAAACATAGAACTCGCGAAAACCGATCAAAATAGGAATTCTTCATTTAAGTGGCACGTCGTGTCCTCGTGATTGATAGCGAGAGAGCGTGACACTCTAAGTTGCGACACGTTTGTATCGGCCCATAAGGAAAACTTACGGGAAGTACTACATTACGATGTTATATGGGTTAACTTCTGCGAAAAGGAAACGAAATTGGATGACAATACTTTTTCATCGTTAGTAGGTAAAGAAATGTTAAATAGTATTACATACATATCTACCTACTATGTACTTATGTGATCAAACAGTAAGACTCAATCACGCTTTTTTGTGCGATTATGACAGAAAAAGTATTTAAGACAGTTTAGGCGTTTACGACGCTCTTATGAAGGTTAATTACAAATTTTAATATTGAAATATACTACATTGTACTGCCACGTTCAGCAAACAAAAATTATAGAGCCACTGCGAGAAGTACGGGCAAGAAACTCGGGGCCATTCTTTTAAATGTTTTTTAACAATGTGTTAAGTACATACTATATATAGTAAAATTATTTTGGCAGAGGCGAACCAGTCCAAGCATTTTTGTCGTTTGAGTAATCACAAACTGTGTAGTAAGATTTATTTATCAAAATATTCTAAGTAAGTTCTGATTCTAAGAGTCTGTGCCTGTTTATTGTCTCAAAAGGATCGCTGCCAGAGTCCACTTTTAGGGGCTTGAAGACAGATTTTCTACTTGAAGGTGGTAGCTAACCAGGCGAACATTATCAAAATTCCGTTCCACCATGCGGTGAAGCTTAAGCCGGCTGTGGCTCTCGAACCATGGACCTACGGCACGGCACTCCAAGGCCATTACTGCTCGGCCATCAATGCTACAAAATTACATCGTATATTGTCAAGCCAGTATTCTTAGGTGTTAGCGAAGTGACAGTGGGTAATAATTAGTTTATTCAATTTAAAAACCAGCAATTCAGTTCAAGTTATGCGGTTATTTCTTTCACGCTATAAGTACAAACCCACTGTTGATAAGAAGTATTTTAATTCTATGCGTTTTAAAATAATAAGCTACGTATTTACTTAGCGGGTGGATTACCAATTTTCTCAGTCAGTTACATAAAAATCTTTATATTTTACCGTTAGTGTATGTAATTTTAGTGAAAGGATTATTCTAAAAATATTAAAGTTTTTTATCAATAAAAAATTATACGCCATTTTGTTTTATTGATGAAGTTAAACAGCAAATCAGTAAAACACGATCGCTTAATGAATTCCTCAATCAAGTGGCGTGTCGCGTCTTCGTGATTGATAACGAGTGGATGTGACACTCTATATTGCGATACGGCTGTATCGGCACAAGCGGAATACTTGCGGGAAGTACTTTGGGCTGGAGTATTTGGTTAACTAGTTGGAAGTGTGCCCAGCATGCTGGCAGCATTAGCCTATTCGATTGCAATGATTATTCATTGACCCAATATAAGTACCAGCACTTCGATCACGAGCTTCTTCCTTATTCAAAATAATTATTATTTAGTTATCGCTTTCAATCATAATTGGTTGCTTATTGTAAAGTATTAAAAATGACACGCCATGCATTAATAGGGTTAAAAAGAATTCAATAAAACATCCGTAAAACACTAAAACAATCAGAATCAGTAAAATACGATCACCTAATGAATTCTTCAATCAAGTGGCGTGTCGCGTCTTCGTGATTGATAACGAGTTGATGTGACGCTCTTTATTGCGACACGGCTGTATCGGCCCAATCGGAAAACTTACGGGAAGTACTTTGGGCTGGAGTATTTGGTTAACTAGTTGGAAGTGTGCCCAGCATGCTGGCAGCATTAGCCTGTTCGATGGCAATGCTTATTTGTTGATCCAAAAAAGTGCCAGCCTTTCAATCACGAGCTGTATGTTAGTTAAAAATAATAATTATTATATTAATTATCGCTTTCAATCATAATTGATTGTTTATTGTAAAGTATTAAAAATTACACGCCATGCATTAATAGGGTTAAACAGAAATCAATAAACCTTCAGTAAAACACTAAAACAATCAGAATCAGTAAAATACGATCACCTAATGAATTCCTCAATCAAGTGGCGAGTCGCGTCTTTGTGATTGATAACGAGTGGATGTGACACTCTATATTGCGACACGGCTGTATCGGCTCAAGCGGAAAACTTACGGGAAGTACTTTGTTAAACTACTTACGGTGTTATATGGGTTAACTTTTTCTGAACAAGGAGCGAATTGGGTTAATATTACTTTTTTCTTCTAAGTATGTAGGTGTTTCGTACATATATTTAATACACTTAAGAAGTACACTTTGGGTTATTAAATGCCTACGATTTTATACATGCAGGTTATATAAGCAGGCATTTTTCGTTAAACTTGGGAAAAAACCCTTTGTTTTCTTTATATCTACGAGTGTTATATGTTTGTTAAACACGACTATTAACACTACAAAAAAATGGAACCGACTTCAACACTCAATAGTGTGAAATAACTTGTTAAAGTTGGTATCATACATGATAGTTCAAAAGTACCTATTATCACAATATTGTGTACATGGTACCGACTTCGACAAGTTATTTCGCAGTTTTGAGTGTTGAAGTTGGTTCCATTTTTTTTGTAATTTTTTTAAAGACCGTTTTTACTTACGGGATCGATTGCCTTTCACTGTCAACGACTATATCATCAAGATAGGAAATAAAAATTCAGTATTTAAGTGTAACTCAGAAACGGCTTCACCTATAAAATTTAAATGCGACTAAACGAAGCTTACAAATAAAAAAAGAATTATCAAAATCGGTTCACCCCGTCAAAAGTTCTGAGGTAACAAATATAAAAAAACAGACGAATTGAGAAGCTCCCCCTTTTTTGAAGTCGGTTAAAAATAGTCTACGTTGTATGACATAAACATCAGGAATAAAAACGATCTAGTACAAAACTAATCCTAAAAGTAAAATATATCATAAGAGTACATTTTATACTCCAATCGCGTAATTAAATCTCTTGCCAAACTACTCGTACATTAAAAATGCTCAATATGATAAATTTAAAAAAATATTATGTGAATTATTGACATTGAATTGTTTGTAAACGTTAAATGAATTTATGACTTATAACTTTGATGTGAAATGAACTTTATGTATTTTAATTATTAATTTTTTATGACATTGAATTATTCAATAGAAATTAAGAACTGTTTTTTTTTATGATCTCAGTTTATGCATTATGAGTGTTTAAATGTATTGTTTTCAATTGTTTTAAGTAGTATATAAGTAGATTCATGATTTTTTATAGGAAACAAGGTCTTTATACTGGCTTGATTGAAACGTGCCCTGTATGCTACTTATTTTGCAAACCAAATGGCAAATTATAAAGCAAAATTTATATCAGTTCATTATAGTATTTTATCAACATAATATGAGTATCAGAAAATTAATTATGTATGTGCGTTAGCTAGTTTTGTTTTTCTAAGCTTTAGGATGATATAGTCAAAATCAAATAATTTTTTCCTCATGTTTAGTTTACAACAACTTAACTTTATTTTTAATTTAGTTGACGACACAGTTTTTATTGAATTTATAGTCCTTTACGATATGACATGTCCATATTTAGCTTTTCATTTTAATATAGCGTTATTGCGTAGCTGCCGGATTGCTCACTGCTGAAAACAGCCTCTCCTATTAAAACATTAAAGGGGGGTTAGCCATAATCCCCACGCTTGGCAGGCGCCTTGAGGATCGCAGTGTGAGATATCAGCTCTTCAGAACCTGCTGCCCATCTTCAGGTATTTTACCGCTACTCGCCTTTTACGACACCCACAGGTAAGCAATTGGAGGGTGTCATTCAAGCACGGAACCCCTCGGGGCAGCATTCAAGCGTTTCTTTGACGAAATAGCTAATAACTTTTCTGTGGAACTATTATCATCAAAAGTTAGTTCATCCCAGATATAAAGTAAAATGAACGAAACAGACTAAAATTTCCACAATAATTATTTAGGAACTGGCTAGTTCTCGCGTAAAGTATACCGTATAGTTCTCCGACCAGTTTCCAACTTATTTGAAGTTTTTCGTTTGGGTGAGCCGGTTACTAAATAATAATTATGGACAAAACTCGCGACAGTTTTTAGCTCAAATTAAAATTTCCTCCTCGTAGCTACAGTGTAGCATCGTGGAAATTAACTGGACGACGCGCTTTTACAAATGTAGGCAAAAAGTGGTCGCTTTGAAATTTGAGGGGTTATGAAGTTCAATTACAATTGCCTGTTCATATTGTTCGTGATTGAACTGAACTGTCCTTCGGTGATATATTTAGCAATTTTTTTATAAAACCGCACGCAGAGGATAACTTTTCTGTGTCTATGCTAATCTACAACAACCTAAACTCAAGTTCTTTTTTTATTAGTAGTAGTTGAGCAGACCTGATATCAGTACTATCAGTACTAATATTATAAATGCGAAAGTAACTCTTGTCTGTCTGTCTGTCTGTTACGCTTCCACGCCAAAACTACTAGACAGATTTGAGTGGAATTTGTTATGGAAATAGTTTGAGACCCGGGAAAAAACATAGGATAGTTTTTATCTAACTGCGCAAAAAGAGGTTAATGTTTTTGCGTGATAACCTACATACGCGCGGGTGGAGCCGCGCCCGGAAAGCTAGTGTTAGTATAAGTAAATTAATTATTAGATTAAGTCGTAACTTTGCAGAAATCTATTACAAATAATAACGATTATTTAACAAATATTTTTAAATAACTTTCATTCATATTTTGAAATAACATTTAAAAGATTAAAAAAATATATCTAGTGACAATTCCGCCCATATTTTTTTGCTTAGCCGACGTGACATCCTATTAATATATGAACGCTCTTATATATTGTGTAGTCTTTTATGTATAACAACAAAGAGTCAAGACCTCCTCATGAAGCTTTTTATTCTATAAGCGAAATCCAGCCGCATCGAAAATTCTTTCAATTAGTCTACGGGCGTTGATAACACATTGGCTGGCAGTAAAGTAATAGGCGAATATTTTTAATCAAAGTATTTTTAAATATTTGTTATTATTAACAATAAATTTTCACAAAATCCCATTCCTGACTTAGTACAGTATCAGCCGGATTGTACACTGCTGAACACAGCCTCGCCCACTATGGTGGGTTTGCCATAATCCCCACGCTTGGCCAGCGTCTTGGGGATCGCAGGGTGAGATATCAGGTCCATCAGGTCCTCGAAACCTTTTGGTGTATTACCGTAAGTTGCCTTTTACGATACCCATGGGTAAAGATAGGGGGTGACATTCTAGCCCTGCACCCTACGAGCCCAGACTAATACCAACGTAGTATATTAAAATTAACAGTTTCACTTTTGAATTCACGAGCGTACTAAAACCAGTTTGCAGTGCTATGCGTAAGGATAAAGAATTGTACACATTAATCTCAATAAAGCAACAAATGCAGTTTTAGTAGTCAAGCTGGAGTTGAAGACATGAATTATGTGCGCATGTGTGGAATGATGAATGGTGCAGACAGTTGCTTTCGTTTGGACGCAAAAGCGACTTTTCATTTTACGTCTACTTTTTAAAAAGTTATTTCAGAGTTAGGTTATTTTGTATTTTTATGTCGGGGTCACCATAGCGGTCGTATTCTATTTGGTTGTGTTGCTTGTATAATGCTAGAGTGTTGCTTGTATAATGCTAGAAATGGTTGAATTTTTTTTCACTCATGCTACGCACGACTTTATTCGTAACAGATTTGTTTCATATATGCCCGCAGGAAGTATTTTTAAGAAAATTTTCTTAAAAATACTATATACAATTTGAGACAAGTTTTGACAAGGTTTGACACAAACGTGAAGGCTGGCGCTGCGGCGAAGTAGCCGCAGCGCCAGCCCTCACGCAGGGGAGCAACTCAAGCGGCGCAAATATTTATGTTAACCTCGCTATGGGTTACATATTTGAGCCGTTTGGTGTAGAGACGTTGGTTCCGTGAGGACCGGGAGCTCATCGTATTTTCCGGAACTTATCTGAGCGCTTGGTCGATGCGACGCGTGATGTAAATGCTGGCACATATTTGGCTCGACGAATAAGCATTGCAATTCAACGGGGCAATACTGCCAGCATGCTGGGCATGCTGCCAACTGGTGCTGAGCTGGAGCATACTGCCTATGAGTCTGCTATGACTTATAGGTTGTCTAAATGATTTTATTGTAGTAGTTGTAGTGTTGTATATAGTTCGTAGTATTTTGTTTAATAAAGGCATACCGCCGGTATAAAAAAAATAAGACAAAAGAGTAATAATATGAAGGTTACCTATGTGTGGGTCTAAGCAGACCTTTAAATAAAAAAATACTTAACCTAGTAAAATCAATAACAGATGTGTTTTCTCTGGAAATTATGATGTTGGATTTGATACCCCAGATTTTAATATTGTTATGTTTGCAATAACGCCTGCTAGGCGAATTACATTACCCTAGATTTATTTATTCCTCTTTAGAAAGCTTCCAATCGATTTGACAAATACGAGTCACCATTTACGACATCAAACAGAAGGATATCTTATACTTCATAAACATGGAACTGGGCCGCTACTACAATTCAACGAAGTATCGTTTTTCGTATTACGAGTGACACTTTAGACAATGAAAATCGTATTTGCGGTACGAAGTTCGTTGTTTCATATAATCTATGATCGGATCGCATAGTTCATCACAAATCGTGCCCTCTAGGGAATCTCCCATACTACTCTGAGAACGCTATTATAACTCAATCAATTTTAAGTCTTAATTGCGGGAATTTAAAGAACATTTTCACATGGTAAGAGTGACAGTCCTATGTAGTTAGGGATCAGCGAGAGGTGTCGCTACTGTTCTAGAAGTTAGATACTCGTATTTAGAATTTACGTTAATTTCTTTGTTCTCCATAGGTATTTATATCTTCATTAGTATTTGTGTTCTTTCTGCATATTTAGAACTCGACTTTGACTATGAATAAATTATAATTTCATATTTTGAAAATGTACAAACCATACGAATCCGATTAAAAAAATATCTTATTCAGAATCTACACAGGCAAATGCTCGCTAGTCTATGCTATGATCGAAGTTAAACAAAAGTGAACCAATACGTGTTTTGCGGATACTTTTCTTTCGGACCCGAAGTTCGAAACTTTGACGAATTAGAGTATATTGGTAGTCAGTCGGTGACAAAAATAAGAAAGAATACATTAAGGTAAAAACGGAAATGACTTTCAAAACTGAAAGATACGAAATACTTTATTGGAATCGTCACCATGCTGATTCAAAACTCTGATCTCACATTATCGTAGTCCGACTTCCACAAGTTATTTCAAAGTTTTCAGTGTTGGAAGTCAGTTCCGCTTTTTTTTATAAAATATTTTTTGACTCTTTGTGGCATAATATTTAAGGGATCATTCACTCGCCTAAAGTACACAGTACAAGTAAAGTACACAATCGATAAGAATTGGATTTACCGTTGAACCCCTATAGATCAGTAACAAATTTCCGTTCCTTTTGCGTTTCTTTGAATCTATTTTTAGATCATCTGAGTTTAAATGATCCGGGTATGCAAATATATTTTTCAGTATTTGACTTTAACTTAAAAACTACTGGACTAATTTTGATGATATGTAAATTAAGTGTACATTTTAGGAGAACAATTAGGAGGTATATTATCCCAGTAAAAATAATCATCAAAATCAGTTCATATAAGCGGGGTAAAATTTATTATTTTGGAAAAATCGGCCAACTGCGAGTCGAACTCGCGCATGAAGGGTTTCGTATACCTATACAAAATTAGACTTCATATTTTAACCTTTTTTTATTTTTACGTGCGTGAGTCCGACTCGCACTTGGCCAACTTTTTGTATTTGTTGTTATAGCGGCAACAGAAATACATCATCTGTGAAAATTTCTACTCACTAGCTATCACCGTTCTTGAGATACAGCCTGGTGACAGACGGACGGACGGTTGGACGGACAGCGGAGTCAGTAATTGGGTCCCGTTTTTACCCTTTGGGTACGGAACCCTAAAAACAAACAGTTGATTTGAGAACCTTCTTTAAGTCGTTAAAAACCATCTAGTGCACTTCAATAGAAATAACTGTGTAAGTTTTGGTCGCACGGTCGTTGTAAAACCTACTGCCGAATGGGACATCAAAAACCAAAAAGCCTACATTTGTTTAACATTGCTTCTTAATATTTGCTATGACAACTTAATAAAATACGCCAAGCATACTGGTGAATTATAGGTCAAGCGGACTCTAAGAAAGTTTGACGAGAATAAGTGAATATAAAAGCCTACGGCCTTCCCGATCGAGGTCTCATTGTTTCAAGCTATGTCATTGCCAGGGAAGGGGGCGGTCGTCATCAGGTGGCCTTCGGTATAAATAGCAGTGAGCATATGAGATCAAACGAATTGTGTGCCGTGGGCCGTGATCGGCCCGTCCACATGACGGCGTCGAGACCCCCTCTTCGCCCCTCAACGTACCCTGCCGCGAGTCTTCGTGTATATCAAGTTTACACTGATAGCATCGAATTGCTTGTAATTTAGTAGTTTGGAAATATCATCCCTTATGCGCATAGTGTGAGGGCTTTCACCCGCATGACTTCTATGTTACTTAGTGTTAAAAGTAACATATTAATCATTTGATATTTTTATTAGGCCCTTTTTTAATGTTATTGTGACGGAACAAGCTCGAGGATCACCTGACGTTATGCAGACTAACCTCTGCCTATAACAGATCCATTTTGTCACAAGTCACGAATTGCACTGCGCCCGTCACCTTGAGACATAGTTGTTAAGTCTCATGAGCCTGTAATTTCACTGGCTCTCAAGGTCTGCTGCCGGAACACACCGTTAGATGTTTGGCGACAGATTATCTACTTGAGGGTGGTCGCTAGCCAGGCGGGCATTCGCAAAATGCCCTTCCATCAAGCGGTGAAGCTCAAGCCCGCGGTGGGATTCGAACCATGGACCTGATGCGCGGCAGTCCATAGCCAATATCACTGAGCCATCATTGTTTTAAACATCGTGATTCATCATTCCTAGATGAAGCAACTCGTATAAAATACTTATAAAAATAATAACAATACCCACTTACGTGAACTTTAAAACATTGAACATGCTTTTCAAAATATTATAAAGTTTTCTTGATTTTGTTCTTAACACGCACCTAAAAAGTACGAATCAATTGATGTACTACATCCGCCGTTGGACAAAGGTCTCCTCCATTGAATGCCGCAAAAACGTGTCTTTCCTGACACGACTACGACTTTATTTTTCCTTAGATGGTATAAAATATGTACCATCTCAAAACAAGAAACTTTTTGTTTCTGGATGGCCCTGTCCGGAATTATTCTTTCTAGAACGAGTATCGTCTTTTTATAATTTGAAGAATTCAATATTGCGAAGTAGTAGGCACACATTTTAAATTATACCATCTTTATACCTATATATAAGAAAACCTGCGTGGTCGTGGCACGAAGTATAACAACAATGGCTCCCCGTGACTGAGCTTATATGACGCCAGTCCACCTAGTGAGGCATATATCACAATTAGGCTAGGTTTTACTGAAGCAAGTACTGAAGAATATTTAAAGCTAATTATACAGTGTCCTACGGCTATGCCAGACCGACTGGAAGTAGTTTAAATATTGAAGTTAGCATGATAGCACAACATAATTAATTTCGTTTTTAAAAATATGTAGGTTAGTCCGCATTTGCACATTTTTTTTAGTTATAGTCAGCCTCAAAGAGGAATCGATCACTCTCAAAATAAAATAAAAATATGATATCGGTTGAAAGCATAAAGATCATATTGAATCATAAAGATTATTTCTTCCTAAATAACAAAGTAAGTAAAAGGAAGACCATAAAATTCAACATTTTATTACAATTATGTTCTATGATAGACTGTTTTCTGACCTACCGTGCTTCCAAGTTCCAACATCTGACAATATAATTTCGAATTATTAACTAACCAATTTTTTTTTTATTAAAATAAAATAATGATATGAAAATGGAACACATAAATACAAGTTAACCAACAGGGAGACTTTGTATAAAATTGAATGGATCCCATTTTGTAGCATTTGATAAATTTTGTTTGTAAGTTTTAGTATAATGCAATTATAAAAAATAAAATGTTTCATTTCACGGTCTTTCTTCTATTTAAGATGCTGTGTTATTCCGGAAAACAAAAATCTCGTGTCTATTATTCTTTTGCCCATTTAAAAAAAATAATTAAATACAGTTATAAATGAAAAGTAAATTGTTCGCTCGGCATTAAAGGCGTTTTTTTACTTGTTACAGATCCATAATAAACACCCGCTGCCTACGAAAAAGTATGCGAACAAAACATGTGCCAGCAATCGGAATACTGGAATACAATGCCTGCCAAGAACGTTATTCTGAAATGGCTGCGGGCAAAACAAGGGAAGCATAAACACTCACCATGGCGCTAGAGTGCGAGTAACCATCGGAAAAATATGAACGCGTCCGAACCCGACCTATTGGTGGCAAGGAGCCAACTGGACATCGCATACAGAGGCCCTGAGTACTCTCTGGAATCTTCTGGAACTGGCTACAACACATCTTTAGAGTTCAATATCACTTTTGATAACAGTTCCGCCTACAACTTTTCTAACATCGCTGAGCCGTGGAATGATTACATCAAACTTCTACAAGATCGAGCCTTACTCGTCACATTTTTACTTCTTTTCTCTCTGACAACCGTTTTTGGCAACATGCTGGTTATACTTGCCGTGGTCCGGGAACGTTACCTTCACACTTCAACAAATTACTTCGTGACCTCACTGGCGGTAGCCGATTGCTTGGTTGGCCTAGTGGTGATGCCTTTCTCAGCGCTTTACGAGGTCCTAGAGCACACATGGTTCTTTGGCGTGGACTGGTGTGATGTGTGGCGGTCGCTCGACGTTCTTTTTAGTACTGCGTCAATATTAAATCTGTGCGTCATATCCTTAGATCGGTACTGGGCTATTACGGACCCTATAACGTATCCTATGCGAATGAGCGGTCGTAAAGCCGCTTTTCTCATCGCGGCAGTGTGGGTGTGTTCGGGAGCAATATCCTTCCCAGCGATAGCTTGGTGGCGCGCTGTGCGTATAGAAGAAGTGCCGGATTACAAGTGTCCGTTCACGGAAAACTTAGAGTATATCATATTTTCGTCGACAATATCTTTTTATTTGCCTCTATTTGTGATGGTGTTCACGTATTATCGTATATATCGTGCGGCAACTATACAAACGCGTTCTTTGAAGATAGGAACTAAGCAAGTGATGAGGCCAAGTGGGGAGTTGGAGTTGACTTTGAGGATACATAGAGGGGGGACTGTGCGGCAGAGAAGTGACGTATGCCAGGGGGTGTGCACGCCAGAAGAGGCAGATCAAGAGCCTCTGACGGCTCTTCAGAACAATGGGTTGTCGCGTTCGTCGACGCGATTGACTAATGTGGCTCACGCAAAAAACTTGCCAAAAAATTTTTCTCTTTCACGAAAACTGGCAAAGTTTGCAAAGGAGAAGAAGGCAGCTAAGACTTTAGGGATAGTTATGGGTGTGTTTATAGTGTGCTGGCTGCCGTTCTTTGTGGTGAACTTACTATCAGGGATCTGTTCCGCGTGCATCGCGCACGAGGAGATAGTGAACGTGGTGGTGACTTGGCTTGGCTGGGTCAACTCCTCCATGAACCCAGTCATCTACGCCTGTTGGAGCAGAGATTTTAGAAGGTAAATACTTAAACATATTCTTATGATTAATTTGACATTCGTGGGACATTCCATCCCTCTGACAGCTAAACAATAGAAGCAAAGGTATAACTACGACTCAATCCATATATGATAGATCATTTGGAAGAGTATGTCCTGGCTATAGGGACTGGTGGCCGAGGGTTCGAATCCCGCTCGTAGTTAAAGTTTTCCCTATCATTGTAAATTTCATGGGAAACTTAGATTTGATAGAATTTCGTCAACCTAGCACAAATGGAACATACATACCTTAAACACATTGTTTTGCGATTGTGACGGAACAAGCCCGACGGCTGACTAGTGTGAAGTGGTAACAATATTTAAGCGGTTATAAAAGATGCAGTTCGTCTCAAGTGACGAGTTCCACCCTGAACTACCTATCTCACCCTGAGATATAAAGTGGTCAGTTCAACCGAATACAGCAATGCGAATATTGGCGGTATATAAATAGGTATAGAGGCTGTAATACCCTGGAGAAACTCGTTCATAAACAGTTCTAATGCTACCTAATACATCAAATGAATATTTAAATGTCAATCAGTTATTTAATCCGATTATTATGTTTCCATGTATAGATGTTAAGGGCATAGGTTGTAGGCATCGCGCTACGAAGTTAAATACATTTCGTATCGCTCGCTGATTGTATTTACAAGCTCTTAAACTGAAAGCGCGTATTGATACGAGGTATTAAATTCAATTTATTTACGAACCATGGTGTTTGCCGTATCAATAATTTTCCAATATTTGATACTGGAACAACATAATCTAATTATATTATTCAAAGACGTTTTAGAGTAAATAAAAATAAAATTACAAAATAACGAGACGAAAAATTACAGTCATGTGCGGGATTTGAACCCGCGCCATTCAAGCCGAGGTATGATCTGACCGATAAGCTAACATGACATATGACTCATAACTCCAAATTGTCCTCTCGTTCTTAACCATGGTATGGAGATGGAGCTATACAAATGGTTCAACTTACGTGGTTACTACTACAAACAAGATTAATTTTTGCAATTAGCTTTAAACTTGTTTACGGTGACTCAACCTTGAAATAACAATATATTCCGCGGAGCATGCAAAAAAAAAATGAAAATTTAACTATTGTGTGCTACATAGTAGTAGCCCTAACTTGTGTTGCCAAAACATCTTGTAGGTTAATAAAAAAATATTTTTAAGCGAAACTATTAATATTCTTCCGGTTAGGCTGCGTGGCGTTTGTGACGTCACGTAGGCTTAACAGGAAAATGAGGCGAAATTGTCACTAGATATATATTTTTATACTTTTTTAAGTGTTTTATTATAGTATTATTTAATGTTTTCTTAAGATACCTTAAAAAATATTTGTTTTTATAAATATGGATTTCCGCAAAGTAACGCCTTAATCTATTCATTATTTTGTAGGTTTTCTATTAATCTACCTTGAATTATTACTATCAATCGCTCTATCAATAGTATAGATATATTTATTTATTTAAGATGCACCAACAGTGTACATGTTGAAAAATACATTATATACATATTGTCTTACAAATTCATGACAATTAAGTCATAACAAGGCCTGATATGTACACCTCTTACAGGCGCTATAGTCGATAGTGTAGAGTCGGCAGGGGTGGCGTTATGTACATGGGTCCATTTCAACAAGTCGTGATTTTTTCTCATTTCTATTATATTGAAAAACTAGCTATGTCGGTTATCGCGCAGAAACATTAACCTCTTTTTGCGTAGTTGGATAAAAACTATCCTATGTTTTTTCCCGGCTCTCAAACTATTTCCATACCAAATTTCATTCAAATCGGTCCAGTAGTTTTGGCGTGTAAGCATAACAGACAGAGAGACAGAGTTACTTTCGCATTTATAATATTAGTACTGATAGTAGATTGTTTACCAAGAGAGCAAACAAAGAGTATTTTTTTGAATCCAGAGCGGAACCTAGGATTCAAGAGCAGTATCACGCGTGTAGCGAGCGATCCTAAAGTAGAATCCTGAGTGCAGAGAGGTATTCATAGTTATTCGAGCTTAAAATTGTTGTTGGCCTCCCGAGGTGGACACTATTTTTTATCACCCTCTATGAGAATATAGTGCAACTTATGAACTAGAATAGTAAGTTTATTTATTAAGATATAATTAGGAAAAATAAGTCATAGCATTGCATTAGTTAGAGGCTAATATTTATATTTGAACAATTATGGAAATGCAATCCTACAATTTAACCACTACCATCGGTTACAGCTGTCGATTTATTAATAGCATGAAAATTAGAAAAAGTCTCAGAAAACATCGTCTCAGGATCTAGTTATTTCTATATATACATATATATGAACTATATATATTTTAGGCTGTGAAATAAATAAAAACAAAAGACAAACAGCATTACATTCGAAAAAATTTTTAATCAGATAATGATTACTCTAACAAGTATAAATTAATTTAAAAAAGTAAAAAAACCCATCTGAATATACTTATTTTCGTTAATTGATTTATTGTTCCATTGAAATTAAAACTGCAAGTTATGTATATTAATAAAATCTTTTATTAAAAGCTCTTCATTTTGATACCCCACTCGATGGGTTTGGAAGAAAAAAGTTTTTTACCTCACAATTGGGGTCTAGAATCCGCCAGTTTGTTTTTTCTATTTTATTTATATACCAAGTGTCACTTGGATTATCAAGACGAATTTAATGATATCTCTTACATCAAAATCGGGTAAGCCGTTACGAAGTTATGATGGAAAAAAGAAACCCACAAACATACATACATACATGAACGCTTAAACTTTTTTTTATATCTCATAACCTCATTACCATTTTAGAGTCAAACTGCTCGGGAGCTCCGAAATTTGACGAGACAAACCTCAGGAATGTAAAAAAGTCTTATTCAAATTACAAAACCCCGAAACTGAAGTTGATGAAATCGGGGTTTCAACATTCAGCCTAAGTTTACGAAAAAAAAAATTTAAGTTACCCAAAGGGTAAAAACGAATGCTGTTAATAAGACTCCATTATCCATCTGTCTGTCTGTCACCAGGCTTGTAGCTCATGAGCCGTGATAGCTAGACAGTTCAAATTTTCACTCATGATGTATTTCTGTTGCCGCTATAACAACACATGCTTAAAATCAGTCAAATGCTAGTAGGACTCGCAAAATTACAAAAAAGGGTTTATATTGTGTCTAACGTTGTATAAAGACTGGTTTGGAACCCTTCGTGCAAAAGTCGGACTCGCACTTACTGTTTCAGCTGGATTGTCCATTGCTGAACACAGCCTTCCCCATTAATTAGCTTTGCCATTAGCATTATAATCTCACGCTTGGTAGGCGTCTTGTGGATCATAGTTTAAGATATCAGTTCCTCAGAAGGCGCTGCTGCCCTTAGGGTATTAGAGTATTGTACCTTAAGTCGCCTTTTACGACGACACAAGTAGCAATAGGGGGGTAACATTCTAGCCCGGCACCCCACAGGGTACGACTCGCACATGGGCGATTTTTATTTAGAAATGTAGTAACTTTATGTTAGCTCCGGCGCAGTGGGCTCGCAGCTCTTTAGTTTTAGCGCGTGGACTCGCGCATCGCCTATGGCTTATAAAAAACACTCTAGGGGTAGAGCAGACAAGAAGGTGGAAGGTGCTTGCCCCCATTCGGTTCTGTCACACAATTTGACCTAATCTAAGCCACCTGAATAATTAGTTTCGCACTTTGACTAAGATTTATGAAGCAATGATGGCTCAGTGGCATTGGCTTTGGACTGCCGCGCAGAAGATCCATGGTCCAAATCCCGCCGCGGGCTTGAACATCACCGCATGGTGAAAGGGGCATTTTGCGAATGCCCGCCTGGCTAGCGACCATCCTCAAGTAGAAAGTCTGTCGCCAAGCACCTAATGGTGTGTTCCGGCAGCCGTCCTTGAGAGTCAGTGATTCTAGGTTAAGCCTGTTAACATTTTCGACCACATCATCATTTCCCATCAGGTGTGATTGTAGTCATTAAAAAAAAATTACTTTATAACAGACCTGAGGTTTGACTAGACAAAACTTGGAGCGCCCGAGCTTCGATGTTTGACTAAGCCTGATATGCTGCCTATACCCAGCTGAAATTCCATGACGTCACAAAGCAGGCTCCAACGGAAGACCATCAGCGCTGGGCTTACAGTAGCATATGCTGAGTAGGAGACCGTTTTACGACATGTAGTGCCTTCCTAATTATTATTTCATTTATTCAATACTATTTCTCATTCTACTATTTTTAATTTAAAATGTTTGGCCTAGTGTGGTTTAGTGATGAAGCAATGATGGCTCAGTGGCATTGGCATGCCGCGCAGCAGGTCAACGGTTCGAATCCCGGCGCGGGCTTGAGCTTCACCGCATGATGGAAGGTCATTTTACGAATGCCCGCCTGGCTAGCGACCACCCTCAATTAGAAATCCTGTCGCCTAGCACTTACTGGTGTGTTCCGGCAGCAGTCCTTGAAAATCAGTGAAATTACATTACACACATGAGACGTAACAACCGTTTCCAAGGTTACGGGCGCACTGCAGTTCGTGACTTGTGACAAAATGCATCTGTTATAGGCAGAGATTGGTCGGCTTAACATCAGGAGGGCCTCGAGCTTGTTCCTTCACAATAACATAAAAATAGATAATTAAGTTAAATTAAAAATGGTTCTCTATACCGATAATGTTACTATGGCAACAGCCACAACTAATACTCGTATGAGGGCATGGTTTTAAACAGTCACGAAATACGTTGCTAGTCACATGAAAGCTTTGTAAGCTTCAATATCAGACATTTTGATTGACATGTACAATGAACGTTGTTAATGGCCTTATAGACGGTGAGTTCCCTTAGTTTAAAGCAATATACCACAGTTAAATAGAGTATACAGTAAAGAGACTCAGAACAATTTTGTTGCGTATAGGAAAGTAGTTTAAACTGTGAGATAAAAGCGTATCTCTGCTTATTACAGGATTAACAAAAGGAGTGTAATGTTTTTAGGTTTCATTAATGTATGAATGTGAAATTCTTTATTTTAAGAGTCTAAACACATTTGGATGCATTTGATATCGTTAGAAAAATCGTCCCAAGTGACACAGGCTTTTTTTTTGTAATTAAACTACTTTAAACGGTTTAAACCGCGTATATTTATCATTATTTTTGTCCCGACGTTTCAAATACTTTGCAGTTATCGTGGTCACGGTGTGTCACCCCGTGTTTGAAATGTCGGGCCAAAAATAATGATAAATATACGCGATTTAAACCATTTAGAGTTGTTTAATTATACTTAGTAGTAACAATCGCGAAAACCTAAGACAACATTATTTATTTTTTCTTGAAATATTTGTGTTTTCGGGTAAAATTCTAAAATTACTCGTAATATAGGCATTGGTTTACATCGACTTTTTCACAGAACATTCTTTAAGCCGTTATTATATCCATAGATACCATACAATATCATATATCTGGTTTGCTCTAAAACAGGATACATTTTTTTTTTACTTTTTGCTGGGTAGCACTTGATCACTATCTCACCTGATGTTAAGTGAAGATGCAATCGATGATGGAGCGCGCTTACCCAGGAGATACCTATTCCGTGCACATCCGAAGCACGTACACAGTCAGTAGTAATGCCACTAGCGGTCACCCATCCAAGTCATGACCGGAGCGGACGATGCTTAACTTAGATGATCGGCTAAGAACGGCTAAGTAAAATTTAGCTACGAGTGCTTCACATTTTCACTCGCTCCGCACGTATTATAACTATACAGAAGGTTTTTTTTCGTTAAAGATATTTAATGTGGGCATGTATAAAACATTAAGGGTACATTACACATTGTACATTATACCTACATATGTTTTGTTTCACTGAGTCGAAAAAACATTACTTACGCTGTATTGGCATTTTTAAAGTGTTTTTATCTCGACAGGCTTAATTACTTGTTTACAAAAACGGTAAACGGCCTTTAGCAGAAATTCCAATATCATTAAGTAGGTACTTGTTTTTCTATTTAGTTGTTTTTTCGTATTTGTGAGTAAAGTTATTTATTTCATTATTTATTTATTTTTTTAATAAAATCCATATATTTACGAGTAATTTATGTTTTTTTAAATTACAGTTATTTATGGACCACTGTCCATAAAATATAACTGTTTATATTATATAATCAGTCTACTCGTGACCACGGTCAATGCAGCTTGATCGAAACGTCGAAGTTAGTCAAAATATTATTTTGATGTTAATTCGTGCGTCAATAGACCCGTCAGTAATTTAAAAAAATGAGTTTATTTCACGAAAGTTTAAAGAAAAGTATATGTAACTGTATAGTTAAAAAAAAGCTCTGTTTTCTACTTATGATTGTGTCCTCGTAGGAAATGGAGCTCACAATATTTGACTTTACTTAGGTCATAGATACATACAGTTACATAGTTTAATAATTTTGTATTGCTTTTCTGTTTATATTCTTATTGGAATAAATCAATATTGGTCTTCTATACAATTTATAAATTTAATTATCAATTCTTAAGCTATATAAAACTACCTACTTATAACAAAAATCTTTATTAAATAGATTTTGATTTTAAAATCAAGTCTAAACCTGACAGATCTGTCCTGTTTGAATCTGACCATTTCCGGCGCAAAGTTGCCCATTTTTAAATTAATTTTAATTAATAAAAAAATAGGCGCATTGTACAGATTTATCTATAAAAGCTTTATTATTTTCAAATGTTTACTACAAATTGCGGATCTTGCAGCTAAAGGGGGGCAGATCCAATGATCAAAAGTGATAAGTAGTAAGAAAAAAATACTTTTAAAATATGTTGCTGTGTATGTCATTTATTTGTATTTTATTAACAATAACAAAATTTAAACAGGTTTCCATATGTATAGCTAATTTTTATAGATCCAGCCAAGCATTTATCTATTAGTAAGTAATTATTAGAATTACTGATTTATTTAAAACTAGCTTTCCGCGCGCGACTCCACCCGTGCGTATGTCGGTTATAGCGCAAAAACATTAACCTCTTTTTGCACAGTTGGATAAAAACTATGCTATGTTTTTTCTTGGGTTTCAAACTATTTCCATACCAAGACAGACAGTTACTTTCGCATTTATAATATTACTAGCTTTCCGGGCGCGGCTCCGCCCGCGCGTATGTCTGTTATCGCGCGAAAACATTAACCTCTTTTTGCGCAGTCGGATAAAAACTATCCTATGTTTTTTTCCGGGTCTCAAACTATCTCCATACCAAATTTCATTCAAATCGGTCCAGTAGTTTTGGCGTGAAAGCGTAACAGACAGACAGACAGACAGACAGACAGACAGAGTTACTTTCGCATTTATAATATTATATATTAGTAGTGATATATAAAATATATATAGTACTCATGTAGTGTCAACTAACAACATGACTAAATATGTTTTGCTTTTTACGACTGACCTACAAAACGGCTGAACAAATTTTGAAAAACCTTTTTGTACTGATGTACTGATTGCCACCCGAGGGAGCACGCAAATCAATTTCTAAACAGGAAAATCTGCAGGCGGAAGCTAGTTAAATACGGAGAGTCGTATGTTCCGTGGGGGTCAGGATCTCAATATCAAAATACTGGCACATATTTGGCTCAACAAATAAGCATTGCAATCCAACCGGGCCATGCTGCCAGGATGCTGGACACGCTGCCAACTGGTAGTGGGCTGGAGCATTTGGAGTAGCTATAGGCCTGCAACGACCTTTAGGTTGCCTAAATGCTTTCGTTGTAGTAGCTGTAGTGTTGCATATAGTTTGTAGTGTTTTTACACGACTGCCTGAAAAAGAGTGTTAAGTTTCAGGGTTCTTGATATATATGTTCTTGTATGTTAGTGAGTTTTTTATTCCACCATAACTTCTAAGCGGCTTAACCGATTTTAATGTATGAGGTATCGTAAGATTCATCTTGATGGCAAAAGTACAACTAGGTCCATAGAAAATATAAAAAACAAACAGGCGGATTTCAGACGCCGTACGGAAAAAAAATCTTCCAAATCCATCGAATAGGGTAACAAAATGAAGGGCTTTAAAAACAATTCCATGAATTCAACATGCAGTTTTAATTTCAATAAAAAAAAACGTTCAACGAAAATAAATAACTCGCAGTGGGGTTTCTTACCTTTTTTATTAATTTATACTTGTTACTAAACATTACTTTCTATATTCCTTTTCAAATATTTCAATAATACATCCGTCCTTATTTGAGACTTGTTGCTGTTAGCCGTTTCGATCATAAAGCAATTGCAAAAGCTGTTAAAGATTTGCAATAGAATTTGATTCTTGTTCCATTCATTAAACATAACTTAAATATGATAGAGTTATAGTAATTAAACAATTTAAAGTTGTTTAATTACTATGTGTAATAGGACTACCTAACAAACATTTTGAGATGTTTTTTTTTTGTTTTGAAAAAGTTTTTCTTATTAATATTTTTTTTCTTAATTTAGTGTTTTTTTATGTGTATTTGTTGGAATAAGTACGAGGACCACCTGATGTTAAAAGTCTCTTGTGCCTGTAATGTATGATATCATAATTTTTGTTACTTTGCTCGGTGTAAATTTATTTATTTATTTATTTATTTATTCATAGCACACAATACAGAATACAATCAAAACATGAAATAAATACAAATATTTTGCTTAGATCTAGACAGTATTCCTTAACTATGTATGCCTAAGAGCTTCGTAAATATTATATATATGAACAGCTAGAGAGCTTAAATCTGTGGTAATTATTCATATCCTTGCTTATTTAAAGCTTTATGAAATCAAACAAATAAATGTGTTTTTAAATGCTTCCGGAATTTATACAAATTAAAATGAAATATATCTATGTCTCGGTTTGAGACGAGAATTTCATTATATTGGCGACACATCCTTACGATAGGGTTATAATAGGAGGTATTGTTTGTGTAAATTTGGAGGGTAAATATATTATAATTATAGTAAATATTCAAAACTCTATTCAAAGGGAGCACGGCGCTGTCCAGTGTTGCCGCGGCGGGCGCTTTTGTCTCGGAGTAGGCATTAATACACAAAAACAAAAAAAAAATTCAAAACATATGTACTTCGTATTTTATTTTTTCAAAACAAAAAAAATTATCTCAAAATGTTTGTTAGAACTAGCAGCAGACAACCCTAAAAGGTTGTTAGCATTTTACCAATAACCCTGTATATTGCGTGACGTGACTTACTTCCCATGAATGTTACTGGACTCTTTGAATAAGCCTTTTCTGGTGCCTGTTCAATGTTGTCAACGTTAAATTGTTGGTCGCAGGCAGTCACCGGCTGTCAATTAAGGATCTCCGGGCCGGCTCCGGGCGATCCGCTCACGTCCCGGGCCCGTCCCGTCCCGTGTGTCGGAGCGTGACCAGAATGGTAACGTTGCCATAAATCAGATAAAAAAGATTTTTCCGTTGATAATACGGCGGTAAATCACTCGATTTTTTGCAAAATCGGACGATTGATTGTTGGGTTTTTAGGGTGAGCGTGAACGTGGCGAACATTTTCAGTTTCAGTTTTTGTTAGACCAATTGTATTAACAGGCCGCTCGTTTGACCCACTAGTATAATTGTATGGTTTCCACATAAGCAGTCAAAATTACCGTTCATGTAAATAATTTTTATTAAATATGGAACAGAGTTTTAATACAAAAAATGTGAATTAACATTTTTATTTTTTGGAATTACGCATGCTCTGCGTATTATATTACAAAATTACACATTTACAAGAGTTTATAGAGATAAGTTTGTAATGTTATCCTGTAGTACAACGTAAGTTGAACTATAGATGTCGCTCCATCACAATACGATGGTTAAAAGAAAGAATTATGAATCATATTATGTCATGTTAGCTCAGTCGATCAGAACATACCCCAGCTATAGCACCTAGTAGTATAGGTATCCCGGGTGGATGACGCGAGTTCGAATCCCGTATATTACTATAATTTTTCCTCTCGTAATTTAGTACTGAATTAACATGTTGATATCTGCACCTAGCATTATAGTCAAAAACTCAAACAAACATCACACTTTAAGGGCTCTTTTCCTATCATGTGTATTTTTGCCTCGTGGATCCGGTCCACATGCTGGTCACACGCAGGAAAAAGACTTCGTTTGCCGCTGCAGTGTTGTGCGTGTCGCCAATCCGCGTTCTGCGCGCGTGGTAGAAAAACGTGTATGAAATTATAGGATGCCGGCAGTCCGCATACGGGCATGATCCACACGAGGGTGGCTATCCGTGTGACAGGAAAAGCTGTTAAGGTGTTCACCAAGAATAGTAGTCGTTCTTAACCGATCAGCTATGTTAAGTAGCTTCCGCTGCGGGCATGAGTTGGATGTGTGACCGTTAGTGACATTACTAATGAACGCTTCCGTGTCTCAAGATTGCAATCGTTATAGCATGGTGGTACGGCATTTTGCGGCAGCGCGCTTGGCTAGAAATCCCTCCAGTAAAAAAATCTGGTGAAAGCACCTAACAGTGTATTCCGGTAGCTGTCCTTGAGAGCCAGTAATTCTAGGTAAGCCTAAACAAAATCTTCAACCACATCATTACTAACCATCAAGATAGTGGTCACAGGCTAGCCTACCCCAATTGTCATTACTACGGACTCGTATGGTACCCTATCCGATTCGGATGACTCTTCATACAATATGGGTGATTTTGTTCCCACTATAAATATAATGAGCAATAAGACAAAAAGGACTCCTTAAAGCACATGCAAGCATACTAGTCCGGCTACTTGAAAAAAAAAATAGTATATTACTCTTGTTTTTTTTTTCCTCAATAGTCAGTGTAACTAATCCAGGCACAATAGTTTAAGGGCCTGTTTCAGAATGTTCGAGTAAGTTCCAGTTATACTACCCAGAAATGATTTATTAAACAAAACACTATCTTTGCGTTTCAAAATCATCGATTTAGCCTATCCATCGGTTAAAGCTTGAAACGTGCTGCATGTTAACTGTCATTTTTATCATTCAGTTATTTTATGTGTTGGTTAGCAACCCGAAACTATATTAGGACATTCTGAAACGGGACCTAAAACATATAAAGATACAAGTATACGAGTAAGTTCTCGGTATATAATAAACTGGGTCGCATTTAATTTAAATCAGTAGCCATTACCCTGTCTTCGTGTAATCCCGTTGTAATTTATTCATAATAATAATTATGCTAATAATAAGCTTCTGGTAACCAATAAAGGGTTGATTGAGAAATAAACCTTTATTAATTAATGTAGGCTAAAAACTCAGCTAACGAGGTTTTAATGCTGATTTAAATAAAGAATAGGCTGGCTTGTTGGTGTGCTTGTCGGCCTCGTTGGTGTGTGAATATATATAGGTGCTGTTTTGGAATCTTAAGGGTGAATTGGCAGCTTACGTTTCCATACAAACGTCAAAGGGTGATTACTCCCTTATTTGAGGTTTTAGGGCCAAAACTAAGCATGATATCGTTTGATCTCTACTATATCTAGGCTTGTATGGTACATTTTTTTTTTTTAATAATTTGCTTAAGAGTTATAACCCTCGAAACATTTTCACGTATTTTTTTATGGCTCGTTACTTTCAACTAAATTATATTTAAAAAAATCGTAACGATACAAGCCTAGTTATAGTAGAGTTCAATCGACACTATACCTATATCTGGACCTAAAACTTCAAATAAAAGAAAGATCACGACTTTTGTATGGAAACGTGACCGGCCTGTTCAATTTGATGATCCTGGATTCGATCCCCGGATCACCGTATAACTATACTTTTCTGACAAATATTTTAACAGTCCGAAGTCTGAGCTAAGGCCCTGAGACACAGTTGTTAAGTCTCATAATGTGTATGTTTTTTTTTTTTTTTATTGCTGATAGGTAAGCCTTTGACCACAATCTTACCTGATGGTAAGTGATGATGTGGTCGAAGGTGTTAACAGGCTTAACCTAGAATTACTGTATTTTTTCTTGCTCTCAAGGATTGCTGCGGGAACATACTGTTAGGTGATTGGCGACAGATTTTTTACTTGAGGCCGGTAGCTAGCCAGATGAGCATTCGCCTAACGCCCTCAGCCGGCGGTGGAGATCAAACGACAGCACATATCTATTACCGCTCGGTCATCATTATTTATATTTTAAGATTGACAATCACGGGCGCAATAGTCACTATTAGTCGATATCACCATCGTCACGTTGCACACGACGCGACCGCTGTGGAAGTACCACATTTAAGATCCTGATGAAGGCGTCCGATGTAAGCAACACATTGTCTATGGCAAGTAGTTGGAGATTCCCAGATCTGTAGGAAGGACATAGGATAGTTTTTATCCAACTGCGCAAAAAGAGGTTAATGGTTTTGCGCGATAAACGACATACATGTATATATAGATACAGGACGTACATGTATCTCCGTACCGTTTACCGATAAACTGTACACTTAGAGCACGGTTCGCCGAAAAACTATATTTATTCTACAAAATCTAGAATATTTAGCTTAGTTTTACACATCTATTCTAACCTAATTAAATATAAACATAGCACTCAGTCTCAGTAATTATAAACACGTCACTCACACATACAGCTTATTGAAAAAAAGCTTATCATCACAAGAAAAAACTAACTTCAAATCCACAACACTTCATGGCTCAAACAAACACCAAAAATCGGTCAATTCATTAATTGATCATCATCACAACTTTACTCGCCTCACGGCAATTATCTACTGCACATCGGCAGAACGCTATAACAGAGAAGCAGACGAGTTCCACTCACAAATAACATAATTGGCTTAGAGCGTGGATAAAAAGCTCAGCTCGAAAGGAAGAAATTAAACAATAATATGTTAAGTATGAGCACTTGGTAGTAGTTGTTGAAACTACACTCAAAAGATGGAGGTGGATCCAAAAAAAAACAAACTACACTAAAAACAAAAATGAAAGCGCACGTGAGTAGAATGGTCTGTACGTGGTGTTTATCTCTATCCAGAGGATATAGAGTACTGCAAGTGGTTTATAACCAAATGACTTCTAACGGTGAACATGCTTTAGACCTCGGACGATGGGTTGTACATTCGAGCTTTAGATTTAGGCTGGTACTATTATTATTTGATAACTTAACTAAGAAACAAACACTTAGAAGACCTAATGCGTACCTACAGGTAACTTTGATTTTGGGTTTTGCTAAGCCTTAAGCTTCAGTTGCACGCTATTTGCTTAAATCAAATCGTTTTTTGAATCAATTATTCCATTGGAATAAGTTTAAATTTAGAACGTTTTTCTCAAATTTTACGACAATATTTGGGGGTAGTTTATATTGTGGCCGGAATTGGTGCAATCCAGCCTTAATTTCACCCGTGACTTATGTGACTGCTTTAATTACAGTCACAAAGAAGTTGAGTAGATCTTTAGTAATAGAAGATTATGCTCCAAGGCCTTGGAGCATAATTTTCTATTACTAAAGATCTACTCAACTTTTTTGTGACTGTAATGTATCGGTCAGATCGTCCACTGGTGAACATAGCCTTCCCTATTTAGAGGGTGTTTGCCATAATCTCCACGTTTGGCAGGCAGTTTGAGGATCACAGTGTCAGATGGCTGTTCCGAAGAAGAAGCTGATGCCCAAGTTCTGGTATTTATTCTTTAAACACATCGTATGACTTCCAAAGGGATATGCAAGTGTTCCATTTTAACTTAGCACCATAGCCATAGTAAGTTTGTGACTGTATTATTTTTTCATTTACTTACATTATTTTACACATAGATAACACATTTAGAAAGTATAATTATATATAATTTAATTTAATTTAATTTATAATTTAATTTCATAGTATTTTGTTTAATAAAGGCATACCGCCGGTAAAAAAGAACTCACTGTCAATAAAAAAAAAAAAAATTATATATATATATATATATATATATATATATGATATGTAATAACAACAAAACAAATTAAAACCAATAATTGAACTTTCAATAAATTGTCTAGGTTAAATTAAATCGTAGACATCTAAACAAGGAAATGATTTACAAATAATCTTAACCTCATTGCAAACCCCTTTCAACCCAGTTTCTGCGGAAACATTTAAATTTAAAAGTATAATTCTCAGTAAACGTAAATCATCAAACCAACAGCCCAACAAAATACAATAACAGTCAGCTATGATTGCATTGCTTCTTATTCGTGTTATTAACGAAGTTTGTCGAGTTACCCTGTTATAGCACAGTGCAATGACTAAACCAGAAGTGAAACTCACGATATTTCAAAGCGTAGTAGATGATAAGCGTTGTTGCGTTAGAGCATATATCAGCTATTCATATTGCAGCAATTTTTGTATTATTGCTGATAGAATTGCCTGACACTACTATTCTCAGCTGTTGATACTTGACACTATGTACTAGTGATGATGTAGTCGAAACTGTTGTGTAAGCTTACCTAATATTACTAGATAAACACAATGTTAAGTGCTTTGCGACAGATTTTCTTCTTTAAGGGTGGTAGGCAAGCAATTGTAAAATACCTTACCACCAAACGGTGAAGATTAAAGACTTGCTGTGATTCGAACCATTACATCATAGGTTTTGATTATTATATTGTCAGGATTACTTCTAAGGTCATAAAAATTACTTTAAAAAGTATTAAAGGCATTTTGTCGGATAAACGGAACCGTTTCAACGCTAGTTACATGCTGAGGCTCGCCATCACCATTGTGTACAATCGTGGCTTCCAGAAGAAGAACTTCAAATATTACAAAATTACAAATTTACGAGAAAAAAAATTATATTCATGTACGGGATTCTAATATACGCCAATCACCGGTTCAAATCCCCCACAATACAATATTTTTTCCTCTTGTAAATTTGTAATTTTGTAATGTTATCCGCAGAGCTTGTGTTATTGAAAATAATAAAAATATTGAATCTTCAAATATGTTAGACAGCTTACAAAATTACAACTAGAGGAAAAAATGTAGTCGTATGCAGGATTCAAACCCGTGCCAGCCACCCCGTGGTATGCTCTAACCGCTTATCCAACATTATATTCTCTTTGTAATTTTGTGATGTGCGGAACTTGCGTCATATAAATAAAGAATATTAAAAGTTAGAATCTTGCCCGAGGAATTGCCGAAAGGTAAATATTACGCGAGTCCTAACCGGTTGCTTAGTAATTAATGATTATGGACAAAACCCGCGATAGTTTTCTAAAATATTCTGTTCTAAATTTAAAACATCGATGTCCTCAATTACTCTATAGTATACATTTGTACATAACGTATGTTTCAAGTTAACATACTGAGGTAACTGTACCTACTCCTATTGGGTTTATTCTGTCGTTCGCTCAACTTTGTTTTCGTTTGATGAAATTTGTGAAAAGTTTGTTTTATTGGGTACTAATGCGACTTTCAGGATTACGACCATTTTATTTTTAAGGGGTCAGCCGGGACCTCAAAAAGATTTAATGAATAAAGAACTCGATAAAAGGTTTTAAAGGTAAGGGTAGATTTAAGGGTGCTATATATGGCAATGATATAGATTTCCTGGGTTGGTAAGTGATAATAGAAGGAAGGTGTTAAATCTTGACTTCTATCAAGTAAAATTGTGAATATGTGTGAGCTTACCCTAGAATGGGCATAGGTACTCAAGGCCGCTGCTGGGAGACACCGATAGGTGCTTGACAGATTTTATACTTCAGGGGCGTTACTGGCCAGGGGAGCTTTTGCAAAATATTCATGCACAATACAAAAAGGGACTTTGAACACGAAAAGTTTCACACTACACGGTTCAACATATTCCTCAAGCTATTTCCATTATTAATACTAGTATTTTTTGTAATTCATTGCTTACAACTTGTAGCCTTGTGTTAATGTCCAGTATGGGTATTTTGTGGCAATGATAGACGAGGGGTTATAGCTATGGACTCTGGTGCCGCAGGTCCAAGATTCGATCCCCACCTGCTCGCTTGAGTTTCACAGCATTTTCGGAGGGTATTTTCCAAATGCTCACCTTGCTAACTACCTCCTCCAAGTAGAAAATCTGTCACCAAGCACCTAAGAGTATGTTCGGGCAGCAGCCCTTAAGAATCAGAAAATTACAGGCACATGAGAATCAAACAGCGCAGTTCGTCACCTGTAACGAAATGATTCTAATATAGGCAGAGGAAGGAAGTAGTAAGCTTGACATCAGGTGGCCTCGTACTTCTTCCGCTACAATCGTGGTTCGACCTCACATGGAGTACTGCTCTCACCTCTGGGCGGGAGCTCCCCAGTACCAGCTTCTTCCATTTGACCGCATTCAACGCAGAGCGACTCGAATCGTCGACGATCAAGTTCTCTCCGGTCGGCTCGACCCTTTGGCTTTGCGTAGAGATGTTGGATCACTCTTCTTCTTTTACCGCATATATCACGGGGAGTGTTCTGAGGAACTGTTCGATTTACTACCTGCAGCTCAATTTCACCACCGGACTTCCCGACAAAGCATGATGTTTCATCAATTTCATGTCGACGTCTGGCAGTCCACAACCTTGCGATTTTCACGGCATTTTTTACCTCGCACTGCCATATTATGGAACCAGCTGCCTGGTGAAGTATTTCCGAACAGTTACGACTTAGGAACCTTCAAGAAGAGAGCATATTCCCTCCTTAAAGGCCGGCAACGCATCCTCGAGACCTCTGGTGTTGCGGATGTTTGTGGGCGACGGTGATCACTTACCATCAGGTGAGCCGCCTGCTCGTTTGCCTTCCTAGGACATAAAAAAAAAAAAAAACAATCATTTAAAAAGTGTTCATTTCATGTAGTATCTCAAGTCATTTAGTGCTTCTTTGCTTATCTTTGTTTTATAATGTGCGAAATGCAAAGTTTATACATAATTTTATTTGAAAAAAAATACCAAGGAAACACATTTAATATCGGTGTTAAGCTAAAACCGCCACTTTAATACTCAACTGCAACATCAGTACCATATTGTTGCTGGTGTCATGCCACGGTGGAAATGAGTTTTAATAACGGTATTCACGAAATTAAACTATTATTATTAGTTTTATCTTCAAAAGTTAATTACCCCTAAAATTATAAAAACATTATAAATTTACCCGTTATAACAAATGTAATCAAATCAATGTTTTAAAACAAAATATTTTAGACATCCTGAAATATATTCTCAGACTCTGGATTATTACGGGAGTAAGTATTTACAATAACTGTTAGACGACAGTAACAAATCCAAAAAAAAAGTTTTAATCCTAAATTCGCGTGATAATAGTCAGATTTTGCCTTAAGTTTAATAATCGTAACCTTGTCTATAAATACACAATTCACAGTAACAAGAATATAATTTGGGTAACAGTGTAATTTAAATCAAGCGACCGTACCCTCGCAGCCTGATGGCGTTAAAAATATACTTTACCCTAATGAAATTACTGGAAAGTGACAAGAAAAACCTTCCAACAGGATAATAAAATTGTTTTGATTGCGAAATTCTGGATAGAAACAGAGCATTATTACAGAAAAGTAGATAAAAGTTATACAATGAACTTAATGAATTTTATAATGGTAAATAAATTAATTAAATAAATAAATATATTAATTCTAAAATATAATTAATTTTATTTTTCATCGTATTTTCCAAAACTTATCTGAGCGCTTGGTCGATGCGACGCGTGATTAAAATGCTGGCACATATTTGGCTCAACGAATAAGCACTGTAATTCAACGGGGCATGCTGGGCGCGCTGCCAACTGGTACTGGGCTGGAGCATTTAGACTGCCTATAAGTCTGCTATCACTTATAGGTTGTCTAAATGCTTTTATTGCAGTAGCTGTAGTATGTTGTATATAGTTCGTTGCATTTTATTTAATAAAGGCATACTTAATGAATTGTTTCTATTGAATATATCTGTCATGCTTGCAACTTTCCTTTTACAAAATGTATTTCCTAATACGGTTTCGTGGATGCGAAGTTAGGTCTATGTATAATCCTCAAATTCGTTTTTACTGGGATCAAAATTCAAATACTTTACTAAGTATTAGGCGTTTAGTTGACAATTATAAAGATGGAACACCTATTCTCCACGCGAGGCTCGAAATCCGTACCGTAAGAACCAGGACTCTTTTGCCAGTGTTTAATTACAATTGTGCCAAACAAGATGACAATATAAAATTATGTATATATCAATTTTAAATTAGGTAAATTGTCATCTTGTTCGGCATATATTTTTATGAAGCGCTCGTAGCGAAGTTTGCTTAACCATTCTGAATCGATCAGCAAAGTTAAGCAACGTCGGCCGCGGTCATTAGTTGGATGGGTGACCGCTGGTGACATTACTACTGAGCGCTTCCGTGCTTCGGAGGGCACGTTAAGCCTTCGGTCCCGGTTGTTGTCTTAGGATGGCAGTCGTTACAGCATGGTGGTAGGGCACTTTGCGAATTCCCGCCTGGCTAGCTACCACCCCCGCAGTTGAAAATCTGTCGCCAAGCACCTAACGGTGTGTTCCGGCAGCTGTCCTTGAGAGCCAGTAATTCTAGGTTAGCCTGAACAACATCTTCGACCACATAATCACTTACCATCAGGTGAGATAGTGGTCAAGGCTAACCTATCAAGCATAAAAAAAATATATATATAAAGTCAGATGTATTTACGAAATCATAATTCCTAAGGTCACCATCATCAGAGTAATCCATGGTTACACCAATAATTACACTCCAGTTGGTTACTGCGTACTTCAATTTATTCACTTAAAAATGTAGGTAAAGAGAGGTCCGAACGCTCTGACGGTCGGGTCGGAGCTCGAATGAATCGAGCTGCTTTTTTTCTTAGAGAGGACAAGAATGTTGTTTTCCGATGTCGATAACACCACCCCACACAAGAATCGCGCTGCACCGTATGTATAGCAAAATTTGGCTAATAATAGTAATACTATAAAAAATATTATAAATAGTTTTGAGTGCCTGGGCTTGTGTTTTTACAGAAAAACAAATTAAATAAACTTTTATTTGATGGTTTAAAAGTTAGCTAAAGAATTCAACATTAACTAGTTTTATCCCATTACGTAGCAAACACTAGTTACCGTGCGAAGATGAACTAAGAATGATATTAAGTGGGGACTGAGTAGAGAAAGTTCAAGTTCACCACCTACCCGAAACCTATAAATAGGTTCACCACTTACAAATAAGTTTAGGGTAGGTGGTGATTAGTCGGATTCGCTCGAATACTTCGGATTTTGGACAAAATATGTATCGTATTCCAATCTGTATCTCAATCGTAACGTGGCGGTATAACAAAATTCCTCAAACAACAAATGAAAATATTTTCATTTAAAACACGCCGGGCAAGTGTAGGCTTTGACGTCATCTCCATAATTTTTCTGGCGCAAAACCTCTTAGGTAGTACTCATGTAGATAGCTAACCTGCAGCAATAAACCACTTACATCGACGAGGGTTTTGTTACGTTGCTCATTAAGTATTTTTCTTCCTTTAGTCGTTTTTCAACAGTATACTATGCAATTGTCCTGATATTCTTAAATATAGAACCTCTTGTTCCATCATTTCAATGTGCCTTCATTAAACCAACACGATCTACTTTTCAGCTGTTACTGCGTTGGAGTATCATAATTAAAATCTTAATTAAGTAATGCTTAATTCAACAAACAAGTTAATTTATAATTTGTTCGGGAAGCGAGGGCGAGCCTCTAGCGGTTTTTAGCGCCGTGGTAATCTACTTAAAGTTGAGCCACGGAAAATCCCTTCCAACGAATTTACCTAAACAACCGGCAAAACTCTGATGGGTACAGAAGAACTGTCAGGAGCAATGGTACAGAATTGAAATATTGATTACGATGCGTGGAATCTATAAAGGATTTAAGAAGACTCTGTAATGTGTTTTACATAGGGCAGGAAACTAGTTTATATATTTATTGATACTTAATTTTCTCATGTTACCTACGCAGTAGGTACACTGCAAGTTCTCTTTTTAGGGTTCCGTACCCAAAGGGTAAAAACGGGACCCTATTACTGAGACTTCACTGTCCGTCCGTCCGTCACCAGGCTGTATCTCAAGAACGGTTATCACCGTTCTTAGCTTGACAGTTAAAATTTTCACAGATAATGTAATTCTGTTGCCGCTACAACAACAAATTCAAAAATTTGCCCAAGTGCAAGTCGGACTCACGCACGTTAAAACAAAAAAAGGTTAAAATATGAAGTCTAATGTTACGGAACCCTTCTGTATAGCTAATGGTACGGAACCCTTCGTGCGGGAGTTCGACTCGCACTTGACCGATTTTTATTTGAGTTGCTGGCTAGCTATCTCCTTCAAGTAGGAAATCACCAGCTATTGGACGACACCTGTTGGTGAGTCTGTCTTTAAGAGCCAGTTCAAGGTACCAAGTGTTGTAACTTGGTGATATCTCCCATGCGTTTTCTATGCTTTCTGGTTTGCCAGATTAACGTAAAATGATGAGTTTACAAAATCGTTCGAAGACATTGTTTTGAATTGTAATTTTTATTTTCACATTTACAGTAATAAATAATAAAACGAAAAACTGGCAAACCAGAAGCATAGATGCAGAGGCTCAAGGACAGCTTTTTTTATTTTTATTTATGTCTGATAGGTTCGCCTTTGACCACTATCTCACCTGATGGTAAGTGAAGATGTGGTCGAAGATGTTGTTTAGGCTAACCTAGAGAATTACTGGCTCTCAAGGACAGCTGCCGGAACACACCGTTAGGTGCTTGGCGACAGATTTTCAACTTGAGGGTGGTAGCTAGCCAGGCGGGCATTCGCAAAATGCCCTACCACCATGCTATAACGACTGCCATCCTAAGACAACAACCGGGACCGACGGCTTAACGTGCCCTCCGAAGCACGGAAGCGCTCAGTAGTAATGTCACCAGCGGTCACCCATCCAACTCCTGACCGAGGCGGACGTTGCTTAACTTTGCCGATCGGTTCAGAATGGCTAAGCAAACTTCGCTACGAGCGCTTCTAGCTTTCTGGTTTGCCAGATTAAGAGTCTTTACGCCTTGCGCTATCGTTCAAATTTAGGCATTTATCGTAGCGCAGCGCACACGAGCACACCGTTAGCAAGGATCGAGCGGTCAAAGACGATGTCGCATGGAATAAAACATTTTGATCCTTTTTGAAGTGTTATTTATTTTTGATAAATAATGTGGAATGTTATGTAACTTTGTAAATTCATTTCGCATCTTTACAGTTTACATACAAGGTAGACTTAAATTAACCTAATCTGCATCTTATAAAGTCATATCTGTCAGACAGGCTACAGAAGGTTAGAATAAATGGCAATACTTCGTCCGGGTCTTTGGTAAGAATAGGCGTACCGCAAGGATCAATTTTAGGACCTTTTCTGTTTCTAGCATATATAAATGATCTGCCTTGCATGGTTAAAAATTTCTGCGATATAGTTTTATTCGCAGCTGATACCTACCTAATTTTTAAAGTAGATAGGAGGGATAGTGAACTTATTCATGTAAATAATGTGTTATCTATGATCTCTAAGTGGTTCGCGGCTAATAATCTTCTCTTAAATTCAAAAAAGACCAAATGTTTAAAGTTTTCTTTACCAAATGTTACTTATGTTGAACCAAACATTAAGCTTGGCCTAGAAAAACTCTCTTTTGACAATGCGACAGTCTTCCTGGGAATTAAAATGGATTCAACTTTACAGTGGAATCCACATATACATGATCTATCCGGAAGACTTAGTTCTGCTGCATATGCAGTTCGTAAGATAAGACAGCTAACAGACGTAGCTACTGCCAGGCTCGTTTATTTCGCGTACTTCCACAGTATTATGTCTTATGGTGTATTGCTGTGGGGAGCTGCTGCTGAGATAGAGACAATCTTTATCTTACAAAAGCGTGCAATTCGAGCCATATATGAAATGGATCCTAGGGAATCCCTGAGAGATATTTTTAAAGAAATTGATATTTTAACTTTACCAAGTCTGTATATATTTGAAAATATTATGTATGTTCGTAAAAATTTGAGCAAATTTAAATCAAAAAGTGACACTCACGATTATGACACTAGGAATAAAGATAAAATAGCGGTGCCAGGTTTTAGATTAGCAAAGACAAATAAAAGGTCCTTCTTAGGAAATTGTGTGCGGTTTTATAATAAATTGCCCAAACATATTACAACGCTCACAGAAAGAAAATTCAAGTTTCATGTGAAGAATATTTTGATAAAGAAATCTTACTACACAGTTTGTGATTACTTAAACGACAAAAATGCTTGGACTGGTTCGCCTCTGCCAAGCTAGCGCCTAACACCTACGTAATGTAAATTAAGTATTGTAATAATTTTACTATATAGTATGTACTTAACACATTTTTAAAAAACGTTTAAAAGAATGGCCCCGAGTTTCTTGCCCGTTCTTCTCGCAGTGGCTCTATAATTTTTGTTTGCTGAACGTAGCAGTACAATGTAGTATATTTCAATATTAAAATTTGTAATTGACCTTCATAAGAGCGTCGTAGACGCCTAAATTGAATAAATGATTTTGACTTTGACTAATAATAAACCTCTTATTGACTAACATTAGCACACCTATAACTATAGTCCATTGAAAAGTTACATGAGCTTTGCATTTTTTAGAGCACGCAATTTTATTTTTGAGACATGTATGGGGGTCTATAAAAGAAGCTTAACCTCAAGTTTGTGGGGTCGCCACCCTTGTCCCCCAGCCGCCATCTTGTAAAAAGGGGTGAAAACACGTATTTTGCGATATCTCAGAAACTATGCGTTTTACAAAATATTCGTTAGGACATAATTTGTAGCAAATTGTTTTGCATATAAATATGGTACGTATATAACTTTGTGCCCTAAATTAAAAATTAAAGAAGTTATAAGCAAAAATATATTTTTTTACTCTATAACTTTTTTTTATACATTTTACAAAAAAAATTACCCCAGAACTATATTGTAGATGATGTTTTGAGGATTTTTCCGAAACCCGCAGTTTAATTGATTAAACTGAAAATAATATCCACAATTATCAACACGTTTACACGTGACAAAAAATGTAGCACAACTAAGAGAATAAACTGAGGTAGTAGAAACAGCTAAGCCTGCGTATAACAATAATAGTCGTAGCAGGCAGATGTTCCTTTGTAAGACCGGTACCTCAGACCTTTTCTACCTGCTTATCCTTCAGTAAGTTATATTTGGTAAGTTCTATGGTAAGGAAAACGGTTAGGTATGGATAAATGAAGTTGTACGAATTAATTTTTTTTAAGGATATGTTATTATATGAAAACTAAAACATTTCATTTTGACCGGATTCCCATGAGCATTGATGAACCTGGTCAACTTTGTAGCGCTGTAAGTGTTTTAAATGAATTAAATTAAAAAATCATAAAAAAATCCACAAATGATAATCAACAAGATTGGTCTGATGTATCTTTTTGGTAAAATGAGAAAAATAAAGTTATAGAGCAAAAACAAATATATGAAAATTTTCTTACTTTTTTTGGTTATAACTTCTTAAATTTTTAATTTAGGGCAAAAAGTTATATAATCATATTTGTAGGCAAAATAATTTTCAAATTATATGCTGTAGAATTTTTTGTAAGACGCATAGTTTCCAATATATCGCGAAATAAGTGTTTTCACCCCTTTTTCCAAGATGGCGGCCGGAGGACAAGGGTGGTGACCCTACAAACTTGAGGTTAAGCTTTTATTGACCACCCACATTTGTCTCAAAAGTAAAATTGCGCCCTCTAAGAAATGCAATATTCGGTCTCAAATTGTAACATTTCAATGGACTACTGTTCTATCTATCTATATTCGATTATGTACTTCTAACCATCATTGTATATAGGCAAATAACTTAGTTTTGTAGTTTGTATACCTGCTTTGTGCATGCATATCTTGGTTCATTATATTTTGAAGCGCTCGTAGCGAAGTTTGCTTGGCCATTCTGAATCGATCAGCAAAGTTAAGCAACGTCCGCCGCGATCAGGAGTTGGATGGGTGACCGCTGGTGACATTACTACTGAGCGCTTCCGTGCTTCGGAGGGCACGTTAAACTGTCGGTCTCGGTTGTTGTCTTAGGATGGCAGTCGTTACAGCATGGTGGTAGGGCACTTTGCGAATGCCCGCCTGGCTAGCTACCACCCTCAAGTTGAAAATCTGTCGCCAAGCACCTAACGGTGTGCCGGCAGCTGTCCTTGAGAGCCAGTAATTCTAGGTTAGCCTGTACAACATCTTTGACCACATCATCACTTACCATCAGGTGAGATAGTGGTCAAAGGCTAACCTACCAGGCAAAAAAAAAAAAAAAAAAATGTATAACTGCCCCTTTGGCGGAGCGGCTTTAGTGGTCGCTACGGAAAAAAAATAAGGTGCGTTTAATATAGAAGTCTTAAATCCTAACTCAGGGTCGGTACTAATTGTTTAATAAAATATATAACGTCTATATTATTTTAAACATCTTTTACTTTTAACCAAATCAGTACACGGTACAGACCGTTAGATAGTCTTGCCTTAAATTAAATTATTTCTTAGAGGCATAGATCGTGCTTTTTGATGGCCAATTATTTCGTGTAAAAGACACTTGTTGTAAAAATTTATTACTTCGTTTCCATCTGTTTGGCCAAGTTAATACCTAATATAAAATAAAATAAAGAACAAATAAGAAAAAAAATACATTTTAGCCTCTCTAGCTAGTTTCAAGTTTTTTAAAAACTTTTTTCTTATGTATAGCAACCACGGAACTTCTTGGTTTTTGCCATAGTAAGAAAAAATTTAACCATAAAATGGAACCGACTTCAACACCCAGAGTGTGAAATAACTTGTTAACCACTCGGTACCATGCGCACAATATTGTGCGCATGGTACCGACTTTGACAAGTTATTTCACACTTTTGGGTGTTGAAGTCGGTTCCATTTTATGGTTACATTTTTTTACTATGGCAAAAACCAAAAAGTCGGTTTCATTTTTTGGTAAAAAAATTGATCACTAGTTTTAGTAACCCTTGCTACTTACGATATCGATTGTCAATAACTATATCATCAAGATAGGTAAATACTTTTCAGTTATTGGAGTGTAACGCAAAAACGACTTGACTGATTTTGATGCAATTTAAATGGGACCAAACGACAAGCATCAGCTTTCAAACAAAAAAATAATACTCAAAATCGGTTCACCCTTTCAAAAGTTCTGAGTTAAAAAACATAAAAAATACAGACGAATTGAGAACCTCCTCCTTTTTTTGGAAGTCGTTTAAACATTCAATTCCGATCAGGAAATAATAAATCCAAGTTAATAATGAAAAAGGCATGGTCTCAACAAAAATACCTTTACAATAATAAAAGCATACGCATAGATCAAAACAACTCGGTCTCGCTATATTTTCATTGCGCACCGTAGTTGCGGCACGTGTAGGGCGCGGGACGAGCAGCGATACGTCCTCCCTCCGCGAGCGCTAGGCGCAAACTGAGATGCAAGGTTTGTTTGTTTGTTTAGGGAGGACAGAGATGCTGGCTACCGCCTGTGCGGTCGTCCAGCTCCACCGGGTTTTGGGCGAGGGCCTGGCCCTACAATAGCCCGGGAGGGAGAAGTGCCGAAGGCACTTCTCCCGAGACGGGCGTAGAAGGCGAAAAGCGCTTTCTACCTCCGTCTCCTGCGGACGCCGAAAACGTGCCGCTACTATAGGAGGGGTTGACAGCGAGCTCAAGGGCACCACTGTGGTTCGGACTTCGGCTTGTCTCGCTGTCGAGAGACATGGGGGGGATCGGAGCAAAATGCCTCTGTGCAACTGCAGTGTTGCACAATTGGGCCCTACTGAATAATACTCTTTGACTATTTGGAGAGCAATTTATCGTGACCTTGTTTTTGCCTCGAGCTCGCCGGCGGGCTCGGTGTTTGATTGTGTGACCTCTAATTACCTCACACCTGGGGATTTTACCTCGACGACTTGCGGATAACGCTAAAGCTGCCAATGTAATGGCTGCGATGGGGTCATCCGGGTCGTCTAATACCTGCCGTGGTCGGCGACGGGGGGGTTTGAAAAATGGGATAGAAGAGGCAGTCGAGTAGTTCGATGCCTGGACAACCAATGGGTTCGGGTGGTGGGGCGCTCGATCAAAGTATCGGCGGGCGCAGTCCTTATTGAACTGCGCTAGAGAGGGAAGGTTTAAGTCGCAATGCAACTCGGTGTTCCGGATAAACCACGGGGCGCCGGTTGCATTACGAAGAAAACGGTTTTGGATGACTTGAAGTTTATGAAGGTGGGCCTCACTAGCATGACTAAACACTACTGATGCGTAAGTCATGATGGGGCGGATGCAGGCAGTGTAAAGTGTCTTCTTATTACTAAGAGACATTTTACTCTCTTTGCGAAGTAGGGGACCAAGGCGACCCATTACGAAGGCCGCTCTGTTACGGACGGTTGTTATGTGATCGTTAAAGGTGAGATGACGATCAAGGGTGATTCCGAGGTATTTTGTTCTAGGAACCCAGGGAATGGGTTCGTCGAACAAAATAAGCGGTTTCGGGTAAGGGGAGCGTGTCTTCTCAGTAAAGCACATAGCTGTGCTTTTAGCTGGGTTGACCGCGATGCGCCATTTTCGGAACCAGTCACCGATCTCGGTGACGGCCCGTTGAATGACGAAATAGGACTGTCTGTTGATATGCCACCCAGTGGTGTAAATGGCGATATCGTCCGCATATTGGGCTGAGAGCGTGGGATGTCACTGGTATACAGTGCAAAGAGAATAGGTGATAGCACGGAGCCCTGAGGGACTCCGGCTCTGACTGGGTGGGGGGAGGAAAGGGTGCCTTCCACGCGATAGCGAAAGCTTCTGGCTTTAAGGAAGTCTTGTAGGATGAGCACAAGACGTTCTGGCACGCCAAATTGGTATAGCTTGTAGATCAAGCCATTGTGCCAGACTTTGTCAAAAGCTTTCGCTACGTCGAGGAAGACTGCTAGCGTAGTCTGGGGTTTGGGGTACTTATTGAAGCCCTCAATGATGTGCTCCGTGAGGCGGTGCACCTGTTGGACGCATGAGTGTCCGGGTCTGAAGCCAAACTGCTCATCTGGGATAAGGTGGTGTTCCTTAGCATGGGACTGGAGACGGTTTGCAAGTAACCGCTCGTAAAGTTTGCCTAAGGCACTGAGGAGGCTGATGGGGCGGTAGCTGGTGGGGTCAGATGAGCTTTTGCCTGGTTTGTGAATGCCAATGACATTTGCACATTTCCAGGTGTCTGGGAATAGGCAGTGGCTCATAGCAGCATTGAAGATGCTGACTAAGAGATGGATGAGAGGAGGAGAGAGGGTTTTAAGAACCCTGTTGGAGATGCCATCGGCACCGGGGGATTTACGCGGTCGGAGGGCCTTGATCAGTTTTGCCACCTCAGCGTAAGTCGCTAAAGTGATGGGTGGAGTTCAGAGGTGACCACAGAGCTTTTACGTTCGACTTCAGCATCCACCGAATCGAGGTGAGCTTGGTCAACGTGATCTACGTTAGGGGAACACTGAGCCTCTAGGCTATCAGCTAGGCACTCAGCTTTGTCTTCGTCAAAGAACGCTGGGACTAGTGGGACTGGTCTGTATAAGGGAGGCATGTCGTTATGGTTACTTCCTTTCAAACCTTGCGCCAAGTCCCAGTAAGCATGGTGGCTTGGCACGAGGTTTGAAAGTTTATCGCCCCATTGTTGATCACGCAACTCAGACATGCGACTTTGAACCATGCGTTCAAAGTGGCGTTTCTTAGTTTTGTTCTCTTTACTGGGGTAAGAGTCGTAATGTCGGGTCACTGCTTTACTCTCCGTCACCAATCGTCTCACATCCGCTGGAATGACAAGGCGCCGGTCGTCCGGCACTATGACCTCCTTTGCGGATGCACCTACTACGGTGGAGAGGTGATTGGTGAACGAATCGATCGCAAGGGTTACGTCATCTTTTGTCAGGATGTCGTCAGGGATCTTGTCAAGGTCCGGTGAACTGATAGCCTTTAGGGCATCGCCTACTTGCTTCCAGTTCACTATCGTCTTAGTGGGGCGGGGGAGGTCAGTCGTTGGGTCGGGACCTAGTCGCAGTATAATGGGTCGGTGGTCAGAGTGAAGCTCGTGAACCACTTCTATGGAGCGTAACCGGAGTGTTACGCCTCTGAGTAGTGCCATGTCAAGCAAGTCAGGTCGATGGTCTTCCATATAAGGGTAGTGAGTGGGCTCAGTGGGCGCAATTATGTCAAAGTTAAGTTCTGCGATTAGGTTTTCAAGTGCAATACCTTTGGGATTGTTGACGTTACAATTGTGATGGGATGTGCTTACTGTTGAAGTCGCCAATCAGAAGTACGGCGCTTCCTAATGAGAACAAGGCTTCTAAGTCAGCTCGGACGATCGGCTTGGAGCAAGCTTGGTAACAGGACGCTATGACTATAGGTTGATGACCAGTCATAGCTAGGAGGCAACAAGATGCTTCCATATTAACAAGAGTCGGGGTAGGTAGGGGAATGCAGTGTAGGGACCTTTTGTAATAGATAAGAGTGCCTCCCCCACGGGAGTTCACTCTATCATCACGTACCGTTCTGTAATTGGCAAACCTAGGGTTCACCTTCCCCGGTTTTAGAAGGGTCTCCTGCACGCATATGATATCGATAAGGTGGGTACAACAAAAGTCGTGGACGAGGTCACGTTGTCTGAAAAGGCCGTTAGCGTTAAATGACGCTAACGAAACTGAGTGCGGTTTCGTGCGTTCGGTTGTACTACCCATAGTGGTTGTAATGGGGAGGGGCCTGGGGAACGAAGCGCTTAAGGGCGCTTAGTAAGTTTGCGTGTTCCAATGTGTATTGGATCACGTCCGCTGGGGATTGAGCGTATTGCATCTTGTGAAATAGCTCTTGTACCTCATTGATGTCAACCGACATAGCCAGATCGCTGACTAGGTTGATTGCCTCTTGAAGAGGGGCAGCCATCAATGGCATAGGGGGAGCTTGTGGCCGGGGAGCGGCGCGGGGAGGCGCGCGAATGGTGTTGGCAACGGGTGCCGGGAGCGCGGGGCGAGCCGGGGCCGGTGCGCGGGCAGGGGCCGCGGCGCGGGCGGGTGCGGGTGCGGGCGCGGGTGCGGGCGCGCGGGCCGGTGCGCGGGCGGTAGCGACGGTCTTAACCATACTGGGTGGTTTAGACCATGCGTTACGGGCTGGGAGCGGCGCGGGTATTACCTGTGAGGCAGGTACTACCGTTAGTTTAGGGCTTACCCGTTGGTAACGGTCGTAAGAGGGACGGGTCGGCCTATGCCTTGCCACCCTGTGGTTCACTCGTGGTGCTTTAGGGCAACCACGGTAATTCGCGGTATGCCCTTGAACACCGCATAGAACACAACTGGGTGGGTCCGGCGAATCCCGGGTGCGAGTGCACGCTGCTGTCGCGTGATCGCCTAGGCACTTAACGCACCTAGCGCGAGCGAAGCAGAAACGGGAGGCGTGCCCGTATAGTTGGCAGTTATGGCACTGCGAGGGACTCCCATTTTTGTATGGGGCTTGGACATCGAGTCCTGAGAGGCCACAGACCTTTTTTAAATTAAAAATGGCCTTGCCTTCAGGTGTACGATCTAGTACTACGAGTACTAGATCGTAGGGACTGCGGTCCTTCCCGCTGTACATGCGGTGAACTGCATGTACGGGGAAGTCTTGTGCTTTCAGGTCGGCACATACCGAATCGGTATGTACCTCCTTGGGCACACCGCGGATGACAACTCGGAGGACTTTCTCCTCTTCGAGCGCATAAGTGTGAAAACTTATGCTCTCTTTACGGAGGAGCTTTGTTAGCGCTCTGTGGTCGCTAATGGTGGACACTTGAACTTTAATGCCCTGCTGCGTGGAGCGGGCATTGGTGTAGTGGATCCCACGATCCGAAACTAAACGGGACAGCATGTCCCATTTGGTTTTGTCCTGAATGAACAGGGGCGGAGGCGGTTTTTCGCGGCGCGCGCTCGCGTCCTGAGGGGACGCGGCAGTGGTGGCCGGAGCGGAGGGAGGAGACGCGGGGCGCGGGGCGGGGGTCGGCTTCTTGCCGGAGGCGGGGGCCTTAGCGGGTGCCTTGGCGGGAGGGGCGGAAGTTGCGCAACTAGCGGCTTTAGGAGCACGCTTGCGTTTTCTATCTACGACGGTATAGCCGTCGTTATCGGAGTCCGAGTCAGTGCGTAAGGCACGACTCGGATCTACATCCATCTCCGTTTCGGAGTCCGAAGTGGGCTCGACAACGGCGATGGAGGGACGGGTGCTCGCTGGCCTCCCGATCGGTGAGCGCGAGCGAGACCTCTCACGGGGAGGGGCTGCCACCGTGCGTCTGTTGTCAGGGCCCGGAGCGGGCGAAGTCGGGCTGTCCTCTGAGAAGGACCGGGTCAGAGGAGGGACGATGGCCTCCGGAATTGGAGTTCCGGAGGGAGCGATGAGAGTGTCCGTGAGGCGGGCACTCTCTGCATCGTTAAGCGATTGCTGATGATCAGCGTAGAGTTCGGGGTAGCGGAGGGCGAAGGTCTGAAGGACCTCCACCTCACCGTTAGAGGGACGTTGCATCCTGAGGGGAATACTCAGGATGGCCTAACGGGTTCTGTCTCCCTCTCACAACTCGTGAGCTCACTTGTGTGAGAGGGAGTGAGTACCTATGGTGTGCCCTAGTTGTGTACCCTCTCCGAGCTTTTTTCTCGGCGGAGAGGGGTGATCCTAATGCTGCTCCGGGGTTGACTAGGGGCGACCCCAAGGCCAGTTATCCCGGAGCCCAGCTTGCTTCGGCTGACCCGTGAAGCGGGAAAGGCCACGGTGCAAGGTTAAACCAAAAACAACAACAGTGGCCGTTGTCACCGTAGGGTGTCACACTGCGACCGCAGCAAATGGCGGATTTGATCGTTCAGACGGGTTTGGCTGACGCTACCCCACGCCTGAACGACGTCGCTTAACAGCACAAAGTGTGTTGTTACGCGCACTGGTACAATGTTGTGTCGAGTAGTAAAGTTGTGAAGTGCGCACCGAAAAGTGCGGTCAAAACAAGACCACCAGCCCGGTATGATGTTGTAACGAAACAAGGGACTTGGGTAGGTGGTGATGCCTGACGTCTTAGAGCGCCTCAGCGCGCCGGCACGGCGAGCTCGTAGCTCACGTTGCACGGCGTTCGGCGGCTGCTCAGCTTCTGCACACAAAACAAAACTTCGTCAGGACTGCGTATTCCAAGGCACTGGTCTGCAACTAGCGTCGGAACGATGACCCGAGTGAGACGGCAATAGTGCGGGGACTATTGCGGTCTCACTGGGAGATACTGGCGGAGCTGTAGACAGGTGTGCACGGCGTGGCGGCACAGGTCGGAGTGTGAGTGTGTGAGATGCAAGGCGTTGTGTTCCGTAATTTATAGGTCATATTGAAAAAAAATTGTATAAAATACATTTTACACTTAATTAACGACAAAATATTATTATCTATTAAATAACAATTTCAACTAATGAATTGCATATTTATTTATTTGATAAAATACCAGATTTTGTAGAAATAACAAGAAATTTGAATCATATATTTGTGCCAAAAGTGCCCTTTCAATCCCTTATTTACTCAGTTGTAACATATATTTATCAAAATGTTGTTAATGCACTCCATTAGTGGTAATATGAGTGGTTTACTGATATTTTTCCATCTGTAAAACGAATAATGTTTGTTGGATAAAAAGACTGTAGAAGTCACACTGATGAAGAAAATTATGAAAACATGAGTTGGTAAAAAAAATTTTGTCGGATTTCAGTTGTTTTTTTTTACTGTTTTGGTTAATGCACTCCATTACAAAAACAATAAACTTTCTTCCTGCATCATTTAAAAAACAAAAACTTTTATACTTTAGCTGCAACAGCCTTGAGAAAAGGGCTGTAAAATGGCTTTGCTGGAATAAGGGCTCTTAACGTAAAATGATGAATTTACAAAATCGTTCGAAGAAATTGTTTTGAATTGTAATTGTTATTTTCACATTTACAGAAATAAATATTAAACCAAAAAATTGGCAAACCAGAAGCATAGATGCAGAGGCTCAAGGACAGCTCATGCATAATTTCGCTTAAGTAGTTTGAGCGTTTACTGTTTAATATATGACGACACTTTGTATGCAAGGAAAGCGATATAAATACAAACCCTTTAAAATAAAATCCTAATTAAACAGTACATTGACTAACTTGTAGAATAGAATAGAAAACTCTTTATTGTTACACCACATTTAAATATTAAAGTTTACATCATAAGATTTAATTAAATTATAATAACATAGTGTTACAATGGCCTTATCACTAAAAGTGATCTCTACCAGGCAAACTTAGGATGGAGTTGAATAAACAAAACTATTGGGGCGGGTGTAGTCTACCAATTAACAATGAAAAAGTACAAATTCATAAAAATATTTAAAAAATAAAACTAATTTTATTGGTGTTTCTAAACAAATGTATAAAAATAGCATGTAAGTTTTTAAAATAAATAAATACACACATAAATATATACCTACATATTTGTTAAAAACGGATTTTAACTTAATTGAAATCAAAAGTTATTACACAAAGTTTGGATCCAACAACGTAATTAGCGACACGTGACTAACCCAGAATAATGAATAAATAATATTTTTAAACCTTTTTCGTCCTTTACATATGATTTATAACCCGAATCGCTTTACTTAATTACCAGCAATTAGTGTAAGAATCTAGTTCATCCTCATAATTTACTAGCTAAGTTTCAAGCATAGTAATTAACGGTATAAGTTGCGAACATTCTAGGCGGCATATTTCAATATAAGAGCATAATTGCTCATTTACTTAAGTGTATTAAGTACACACTTCATGCTGCCACGGCATTCAAGAGACGAAATGTTTGCAGGAAAGCATTTCGTGAAAGGTTTCTCGTTTCAAAGAACTTGTAGCTTTAAGAAACTCTACACTCGCTTTAAAATAGGTTTGCTACTATAAATGACAATCGTCCTTTGAATCAAAATAAAATATAATGTACCTATTTTTTTGGTGCAAGTAATTTTATAACTACACCATTTTTTTATTTATTGCTTATAGGCTAGCCTTGACTTACTATCTTATCTGATGGTAAGTGATGATGTGGTCGAAGATGTTGTTCAGGCTAACTTAGAATTACTGGCTAGGACAGCTGCCAAAACACATCGTTAGGTGCTTGGCGACAGATTACCTACTTGCGGGTGGTAGCTAGCCAGGCGGGCATTCTCATAATGCCCTACCACCATGCAAAAAAATATTTGTTAATTACTACTTATAATTTTTATGGGCAAAGTGCTAACCTTCTTTTTTTTTTTATTTAATCTTTTAAATTTTAAATCTTTTACATTTTAAAAAATCATTTCAATTGTAAACATATTTCTGTAGTATATTTTATCAATATACGGAAGTAGTCGGTGTTTGTACATTATTTTAATAACACGACGTCATAAGCAGTGAGCAGTTAGGTGCCCATATTTTATCTATCTTCCTTATACAAAAAAAAATTAAAGGAATCCACGCTGTATTGACATTGAATATTGAGCTTTGAATGTTCTTTGAATTTTTTTTACCAAACAAACTTCATTAGTGATGTCAAACAGTTTTTAATGGTATCTTCTGTGTAAGTCTTTAAGTACTTAAGTATGCTTATTTTGTTATTCATACAAAAAATAGGGAAGACAGTTTCTTTTACTTTTGATATATGATACTTGAGTAAATAACTCGAAAACAGCGTCTCATCTGGCCAGTTTTCTCCGAAGGTGTCCAAACACATGTACGACAGATATTTTTAGTCACTAGGTACATGAGAGCGAGCCTAGAACACATAAAAAAATTCTTACTTAAAATAGTTCCTTTATCAAATTTCCCCTATAATCAGAAAGAGCGATAGCCGAGCGGTAATACCTAGCTATTGACTGCCCTGACCTAAGTCCATGGTTCGGTCTACCACCATAGGCTTGAGCTTAACCGAATGGTAAGACCAAACGCATCTGTTATACGAATAATATACCACTTAACACCAGGTGGGCCTCTTGGGTGTTTAAACACAACCCCATAAAAATATATGTCTAAAAATATATAATCACCTACCTGAAATCATAAAAATCGGCCAAGTGCGAGTCGGACTCGCGCACGAAGGGCTCCGTACCATTAGCTATACAATATTAGACTTCATATTTTAACCGTTTTTTGTTTTAACGTGCGCGATTCTGACTCGTACTTGGCCAACTTTTTTTATTTGTTGTTATAGCGGCAACAGAAATACATCATCTGTGAAAATTTCAACTGTCTAGCTATCACCGTTCTTGAGATACAGCCTGGTGACTGACGGACGGACGGACAGCGAAGTCTCAGTAATAGGGTCCCGTTCTTACCCTTTGGGTACGGACCCCTAAAAAACGAAGTCACATACAAAGAATTTAAACAATTAAAACCCTTATTACTTATAAAATACTACTGTACAGTATATAAATATATTAACGTTAAATTGCAGTACATCACAGCATAAAAATTACCAGAAGTACTTCACAAAAAACCATTACAATAAATAAGCAACTCTAACTATGAAGCAATAAAGTGTACTTCAGCTCGCAAAGCATGGAATACCTAATATTTATATTAACCTGCAAGGCGTCTGTATTTCTATAGCATAGCCACGTATAGCTCTGATCTCTTCTGACGCGTCACGCACCGTAGAATAGTCCCTTGCAGACGGATACACTGAAGTACCTAAAGTACTGAGTGAGCCAAGTCTGTTATAATACTCAATATTATTATAAATACCTAATTACATAACAAACCAACCTACATTAGAACATAAGCACTCGGGTTATATGGAAATAAATGAAATACTCGTATGTTAACAAATAATATATAAACATTGATTTTAAGTTGTTGTTTATAGCTATGGCTTAATACGATTAAGATATTAGTTATTATAGTTTTAAATAATAAGGAACACTCTCATAATTTGAAGTGCCAAAGGGATACCCCCACAAGAACTACAATGGTATGTTAATAGCAATGTGATATTTAAATATTACAAATTAAACCGGCAAAAACATTCACGTTGGGGATCGAATACGTCGACCCGGGCTTCGAGCATATCAGATGCTGATCTGAGGTAACGCTTTCTCATACTGCGATCCTCGCTACGCCTGCCATACAAGGGTATTATGGCAAAACCCTCTATGATGGGGGAGAATGTATTCAGCAGTGAACATTCCGGCTACTACAGTAAGACTTTTGTACTGACAGGTTACGAACTGTGTATATAGCAAGTATCGAGTTCAAATATGGGTTTAAATGACTGGGGTTAGTAGGTTTAGCGCTTGAGCACTGGCATGTTTATGATCCCGCTTAAATAATATGTCGTGCCAGACTAGCGGCAGTCCTGGCAGACAGCGTAGTCACGGTAATGTTATCTATACAGTATTTCAACTTCATAGAAACGGACGAAACGCGAGTTATACCTACGCGCCTCGATCTCGGCCCGCGATCGGCCCTCAGACAGTCTCGAGTGTCGCGACTACGCCGCAGTGACGAGCGAATGGTTTGTTGTTGTTTAAACATAACCGCGCGATTTTTTCACCAAAAATAAGTTCAAGGTATATTGTGCTGTTTTTAGTTACATGAATTCGTCAAAAACGCATCCAGAGATAACTTTTTTAGATTACCTGGAAACTGAAAGGTAATACTATTAAATAATTTTACTTAATACCATAAAACAATTTTACTTACTAGTAAGTAAAATTTTTTTATAGTCTACATATAGTTGACGGGACATAATGTGTGTCTTTTTAATGGACAAGTATTTCTTTTTATCCCGCGAAAAAAAAATGTCTCAATTAATAAAAAAAGTGAATACAGTAAAGGAAAGTGATCGACACGAGTGAAATAGGTAGTAGTTATAAGCAAGTTATAATAATATTACAGGTAGTTATTAGAATGTGGATTTTTAATACTTTAAAATATAATAATAAAGCATTTCGTACGTCTCACAAATATTTTTCGGTTGCTAATTATTAAGAACGATTTTTCATTCAAACATATAAACATGGTTTTTTGTTTAAATCTACCTACTGGTCAAGAAAACAACACGCATTTTTAGTGATCACTTCCTGTTCAATTTACAGAGTATTTTATTTGTTTATATAAAAAAAAAGTATATTTACAATCACAAAACTAAATAGAAACACAAAGTAGGCAAATGTTATTAAAATGCTGGAGGCGAGCAGCCCTATCGCATGTTTACGTACAGCGCGGCTGTAGGTACTTATTTCGAAGACAGAGCCGAGTTACAATACTGTATAGATAACATTACCGTTGCGTAGTGTCGAGTAGAAGCACCCACTTTCAGAAATGTCGTTGACCCCTCTGTTGTCGTGGACCCGTGTAAACGCACGACAAGCAGTCGCTGGCATTGTGCCAATGTGGTTCGCAGTTTCGCACTGTATTCTTTCAGGAAGATTTTAGTGACAGTGAAAATCAAGGAAAATTTAAAGAAACTAAGAAGCCAATTGATTTTTAAGAAAAGATGGTAAACTGTTTTTTATGCTGATGGGCTAACCTCAGCTATCCTGATAGTAAGTGATGAAGTGGCTGGAGATGTTGTTCAGCCTAACCTAGAATTACTGGCTCTCAAAAACTAAATGGTACAAGTAAAAAAATTCTTATCGTTTTCTCTAAATGGTTCACCGATAATAGTTAACGACTAAATTTAAAGAAGACGAAATGTTTATAAGTGCTTCTCTTTACTTATTAATACTATTAATATATTTTTAAAAGCATTGCATTGCAATAGGGCAATGCTGCCAGCATGCTGGACACACTGCCAACTGTTAGTGGGCTGGAGCATTTGGACTTCCTGTAGGCCTGCAATGGATGTAGGGTGCCTAAATGCCTTCGTTGTTGTAGGTGTAATGTATTTATTTTTGAGTGTTCAGTGTAGTGTAACGTGCCTAATATATGTTAAACCAAACATTTAACTACTAAAAGATTATGTTGACATTTTATTGCAATCGATGTGTTGTGAGAATTGAAATTTATTCATATTGACAATGACAGACGCCATGTACTGGTAAATGATCTGTCCGGGAGAGTTAGTACTGCGGCATATCCCATTCGTAAGAAAAGGCTGTTCACGGATATATATCGGAGCATACGCTCAGATTGTTTATTTTGCAAAATTTCCATAGCATAATTTCGTGGTGTATTTGTGGGGAGCAGCAGCTGTTATAAAGACCATCTTTATGTTGTAAAAGCGATAATGAATTCTAGCGGATCTCTGGAAGGTGTATTAAAGAAATTTATGAATTCCTTTATATACTTCGTCTACATTGCCTTTGCTAAACGCGATAGTAGAATATTTCTCAATATATATAAAAACACTATCGCGTGCTAAGCAAACAAACATTTACAAATTATTAGAGTACCTACTTACATCATTTTTATCCTGGGCGGGATAAAAATGATGTAGCCCTGGTCTCGCGATTGTACAATGCGGTAGTAGAATCTTAAAAAAATATTGTAGAACCGAGCGCCGTAGACGCCAATATTTAATAAATAGTTTTAACTTTGAAAGCTTTCATATCTGCGCTTACCTTATTGTCTGTGGCCATTATAGAGGAACAAGCAAAATGTTGTAGCAACTTACCAATCATTTTTGCAATTTAGAAAAAGACATAAGTACGTTGTAACCAGTGTATATCTTCCTACATGTTCGCACATTCCATTCTTTAAGGCACTCGTAGCTAATAGTGGAAAAAGAGAAAAAAAGACTTCACGTTTGATTGGAAATTGACTCATGATGCCAATTGTCTTCATCTTATTGACTGCATCTTACGATCGATCTCGGCTTGAGAATGCAATTATTCATGCAAGTATGAGAATGGAGAACAGGTCCCTTAACTACTTTCACCCATCAATCAGTTTAGGTACATTATAAATTACTTAATTTTATTCATACTTCCACATATTATCACACACGACACTTATCCAATAATATGTTCTATCATTGATTTTACTCAATACTTTACACATACTCACACTCACATTCTTTACATTACAAAAATAAAAAACTGGAAAGGATACTTGTATCACTGACATACTTGCGTATATATTATTACTGACTGAATTTTGCTAATTTACGGTTTGCAGTATCATCCTACTGCCTGTACTGTCTACATGTTTTATATTATAATATAGGTAAACAAACAACCATGTTTCCTACCAAGCCATGTTTACAAGGAAGAGACTGAACCTCACGACACAGGACATCCTAGAGTGAGGTTTCAGGGAACAATGTGTATAAATTCTCATATTATGCTTATACCTACAAACAAATAATTGTATACATTAGCTCATGTTTTGGAGACAAATAAAGATTATTATTATTATTATTCACATCATTTATTTTAGAACATAATTTTAAACTTTTTACAACATTCATAAATAAAAAAAAAATATAAAAAACTTAAAACTAGGATGCCGCCCGCAGCGCAGCGGGGCAGGGCCCAAGGTACCAGCGGTTAGGATTGCAGAGAGAGGAACCTTCGGACAATGCGTGTGGTTTCGAGTATCACTGCCTTCTGCATCTGACCCTTGATCCAACCGTGTAGCGAGAGTCTCTTGAGGTGTTGGTCGAGGCTCTTCGCTATTAGGCCGTTCGCCGAAACGACTATCGGGACAATGATCGTCGAGTCAACATCCCACATGGCGGTTACCTCGTGAGCCAAGTCAAGGTGGATGGATGGTACGGTCGACATTTGCCGAGCATGCCGCCGTCCCGGAGAGTCACTCAGGCATATCATTTCCGGTTGTTCGCATCTTGCTAACGGCGAGTAAAAGTCATTGCTGACTTTGTCCTTCTCGGCCTTCATGAGGTTCTCGTCATGTGGGATGGTGATGTCGACAAGCACGATATCAGGCTTATTGCAAACAATAGTCCTGTCCGTGATGATAGAGCGGTCCCAGTAGAGCAATGCACGACCATTCTCGAGAACTGGCGCCGGTGCGTACTGGTAGTACGGCACCTCTGACTCAACAAGGCCGTATTGAAGGGCAAGTTGCTGGTGGATGATCCTGGCCACTTGGTTGTGCCTGTGCAAATACTCGCCGTTAGCAAGATGCGAACAACCGGAAATGATATGCCTGAGTGACTCTCCGGGACGGCGGCATGCTCGGCAAATGTCGACCGTACCATCCTTCAGGATATATTTCCGATAGTTGTTCGTCATCATTACTTCATCTGCAATTGCACAGGCAAAACCCTCGGTTTCTCCAAAGAGGTCTCCGAAGCGTAGTAAGTTCACCGAAGCGGGTAGGTCCACATCAGGCCCTGTTAGGGCCCGGAAGAACCTCCCGTGCAGCTCCTTGCTTTTCCATACTGCCTTGCGGTCATCAGTGCTCAGCATCGTTGGTTTGCGCCAGTTATCGTTCGCCAAGGAGAGCGGTGTGAGGCTCTTGTCAATCGCCACGACATCGCGATGCATCCCGCACTCGTGGTTACGGAAATAATCCCTGAGACTGCACACTTCATGGTTGTGAAGGGTCTTGGAATTTAAAAAGCCACGTCCTCCCCATTTCCGTGGAATGTACAGTCTCATAACTAACGAGCGCGGGTGTAGCATGCGATGCGAAGTGAGCAGTTGACGGACCTTTCTATCCAGAGCGTCCAGCTCAGTCTGCGTCCACCTCAGTATGCCAAAGGAGTATATCAGTAAAGGCATCACCCAACCATTAATGGCGCGTGTCTTGTTGCCACCAGACAAAAGACTTTTAAGTACTTTTGTCAGGCGGCAAAAGAAGCGCTCCTCTATCGATTTCCTAATGTCCTCTACCGAAATACCCAACGACTCTAAATTATTATTATTATTATTAATTATTTGCCACAATAGTTGAAGCTAGCTACTAGATTAATGTAAACACCACAACATGCCAATAATGTACAACAGATCGTACACATGTATAATGTGTATCAATTCTAAACTTACGACGTATATAATCTACGTTAAGCATTTCGATAACGCCGTAATAGATAGCATAGTTTACCAAAGCTAGCAATAAATTACAACACCTACATGTGCAGTGCATACCTACTCGTAAAGGGTGATCCAGGTTTATATAGTTATAAGTATTTAACGGGACTTAATCGCGATAAAAACATTTATATTTTTATTTATTTACGTTGTGTTCAAGTCGCGAAAGCCTTAAAGTTCCTATGATCCAGGTTTAGTTGCCTATATTGGCAACACTAATAATTAAAAAAAAAATTAAGATAATCACGTGTGTTTTAAACAAAAAAAATTAGTTTAAGACTCTAAAGTGCTAAATTGCTTCACTCGAACAGATTTTTAGCAAGATGTATTTAGTTTGTAACAGTAAGAAAAAGTCCGAAACGCGTTTGCTTAAAATTTTCTCTATAGAATAAAATTGCAAAGTTAACTCTAAATTACTCTTGTAACGTAAATATCTTACTTATTTACGTATGAATGTGTATGAAAATATATTAATAAATTAGCCTTACCTTATCAAGAGTGACAAAAAAGTTAGATTTTCTGTTACTAGTTTTGTGTTATTAACCTTACTTTAAAATTTTACCTAAACTGATCGCGATTTTTGCATCGCTGCCTCTCTTTCACTCCTACGCAATCCTATAGTGACAAAAATTCAGCATTTGACATCGTCTTAAGTTTAAACAATTAAACTCACGATAAGAATCTAATAAGAAAAAATGTTTTACAACTCTATTATTTTCGACTCTGAAATTCTTTTTTCGATTGAGATAATTTTACAAAGAAATTTTTGTTTAATCCTGTAACATATTCCCTACACTCTTGGGTATGTTAACAAACAAAACTGCGGTATTTGGAGTGTCTGAGTGTGAGCATGCCTAAAAAAATACTGCGGTTAGGTGGCGTGAGTGGGCCTTTGTTTTTTGAAAACAATTAAAGTCAGGAGGAAACTATCAACGGTAAGTGCTACTGAGGCATTATACCTGGTTATTTTTTGCATCAAATCTGTGATATTGACTTGGAAGACCAATGTTATCAGCAAGAAGACAACATCGTAAGCAACTTTGGTTGTTTAGCGTGAAAAGTTCAGAAGTCGCATCCATCATTCACGACACGGTGTCGTCAATTGGCCGCCAAGTCCAGGTGATTTTACGCCATTGTTTTTTTCTGTGGGGTTTTTGTAAGACTATATATTCATATTCATTTAATTCTGTTTCCACAATGTGGATATAAAATGCAGATCTCAAATAAGTAATATAAAATAATGCAAGTTAACAATATGGACCCTGATGGGCGCTACAGAATGACTTAATAATTAACAAATAATATGGTAAGTTATTGATATTTAAGCTAGAGAGACCGAGTGAGATTTATTTTTTATGTCTATCGTCAAAAAATTCTTGCAGTGAATAGTAGCATTTATTAGTGAGATATAACTTTAATTGCTTGAAAAATACGGATTCTTTATCAAAATCCTTTAGATCCTGAGGTAAGTGGTTATACATTTTTATACACATTGGTGCTTGTACTGTGCATTTTCAGCTTAGACTTCGGAAGCGCCAACCTATTTGTGTTTCTAGAGTTGCGTTGATTAACTTCTCCGAATGTTTGAAAAAGTTGAGATTGTTTTTTTACAAAGTTACACATCTAGAATGTACATAGAGTGTAGTGTTAGGATTTGGTACTCGATAAAGTGTGGTTTGCAGCTTTCTGTACTATAAATTAGTAGTCATACTTAATTCTATAAAGACAAATATGCAGCGTTGGAACACCTAAAAACTACACGATAAATAAAACTTACGAAAATGACCTCCAACGAATCAACTCCTGCAGATCCTCCATCATCTATATCAATCTTTTAGTATACGGTAGAGAACGAAAACCTATGAATATAGAATTTTAAAAATAGAAACAGGCACATGTTATATTTTTGTCATAACTCATAACATAACCGACGGTGCTATTACGGAAATCGCGACATCGTGCCTGCGTAAATAGGCAATTCTAGAAAATAATGTCTAATAGCAAACTAAAATAATAGACTCTTTTCTACCGATTTCAAAAACACAATTGTTTGCAAATAGATATGCTTTCTTTGCCATCAAAACTTCCAAAACTCTGTAATTTAGCAACAATAATGGCTCAGTAGCTATGTGGTATTGTGAAAAAACCTTCCCCTCCCTTCAAATCCTGCACGCGTTTTCACTTCACTGCATAGTGGTAGGGTGTTTTATGAGTTAGTATTCGTAACATCCCTTACTTCACCAACCGTGGGTATCAAATTTTGTAGCCAAGCACCTAGAAATGTGTTGTGATAGTTATCTTAACACAGTCAGTTCCCGTTCTAGGTTTACCCTAATCAACATTTTCGATCACTTCATCACTTACCAAGAAGTGAGATGGTTTTAAAATCTCACTTCTTGGCATTATCTTTCATCTATAAAAATACCACCACGTTCTTGTTACCAATTTATTGCAAAATCTTCCGATGATTCGAATAAAGTAGGAAACAATAAAACTTTATATTAATTTTAAGGCCAGAAGAGTGCGTCATGTATGCTACTTACATCTACTTCTAATATGATGTGTCACAAGGGTTTAGGTTTGCGGGCAACATGTGCAGCAAAGAAGTTCCCTAAAGATATATTTTATTCAAATATCCAGATGACACGGTAGGTACGAGCACACGTAACGCACAGGATTGATCTTTGCCAACGGGTCCAATTTGATCCCAATAACAATTGAAGCTTAAATAAAATACCTACTGTTAATACAGATAAAACATTAATTATATCTATATATACTCTACAATTTTGAATCATGATTAAATTTGTCGAATTTATCAATAGCTGTTAAAATAACAGATTTGATTGAATTCCATTAAACAAAAACGAAAGGAAAATCAAATCAAACATTAGGTTAAAAGAAAAGTGAAAATGGCAAGATTTAATTCATCAAACAATCACCGTATTTCAGAGTTGGGTCAGATTATGAAATTATTTGTACGACAGTAAACCATGTTTTCGAAACTGTTACTTTAATTGCCTGTCGCCAAGCACATAACGGTGTGTTCCGGCAGCTATCCTTGAGAGCTAGTAAGTCTAGGTAAGTCTGAAAAACATCTTCGACCACATCATCACTTACCATCAGCTGTACTTTAATTATTATTTAGGAGCGAAATCGTTTCGGGTGCTTCAATGGCCGCCGCCGCGGCACGCACGCTTCGCTTGCTCGGCTCGCTCGGACTCTTATGTTACACCTGTAACATAACGGTCTTCCTCGCTTCGCGTAACTAATTTGTAATTTGTAATTGTGTAACTAATTGTGTTCTTATAATTATATTTTCTTGTATCTCACTAAGTTCAACCTTGTGTATAGTACCGTGTTTACGATAGACCAAAAACATATAATAATGAAAATACCTGTATCCTCCTATCAGGATGTGACAATTTCACCAACCTACCTATCACGGTTCAATAGGTACAGTCCTTTTAAGGTAGAACAGACTGAACTGAAGGATGCACGCAGGGAGTATAGGCTACGCAAAAAGTCAAAATCATTTATTCAATTTAGGCGTCTACGACGCTCTTATGAAGGTCAATTACAAATTTTAATATTGAAATATACTACATGGTACTGCCTCGTTCAGCAAACAAAAATTATAGAGCCACTGCGAGAAGAACGGGCAAGAAACTCGGGGCCATTCTTTTAAACGTTTTTTAAAAATGTGTTTGGTACATACTATATAATAAAATTATTACAATACTTAATTTACATTACGTAGGTGTTAGGCGCTAGCTTGGTAGAGGCGAACCAGTCCAAGCATTTTTGTCGTTTAAGTAATCACAAACTGTGTAGTAAAATATTCTTCACATGCAACTTGAATTTTGTTGTAATATGTTTGGGCAATTTATTATAAAACCGCACACAATTTCCTAAGAAGGACCTTTTATTTGTCTTTGCTAATCTAAAACCTGGCACCGCTATTTTATCTTTATTCCTAGTGTTATAATCGTGAGTGTCACTGTTTGATTTAAATTTGCTCAAATTTTTACGAACATACATAATATTTTCAAATATATACAGACTTGGTAAAGTTAAAATATCAATTTCTTTAAAAATATCTCTCAGGGATTCCCTAGGATCCATTTCATATATGGCCCGAATAGCACGCTTTTGTAAGATAAAGATTGTCTCTATCTCAGCAGCAGCTCCCCACAGCAATATACCATAAGACATAATACTGTGGAAATACGCGAAATAAACGAGCCTAGCAGTAGCTACGTCTGTTAGCTGTCTTATCTTACGAACTGCATATGCAGCAGAACTAAGTCTTCCAGATAGATCATGTATATGTGGATTCCACTGTAAAGTTGAATCCATTTTAATTCCCAGGAAGACTGTCGCATTGTCAAAAGAGAGTTTTTCTAGGCCAAGCTTAATGTTTGGTTCAACATAAGCAACATTTGGTAAAGAAAACTTTAAACATTTGGTCTTTTTTGAATTTAAGAGAAGATTATTAGCCGCGAACCACTTAGAGATCATAGATAACACATTATTTACATGAATAAGTTCACTATCCCTCCTATCTACTTTAAAAATTAGGGAGGTATCATCTGCGAATAAAACTATATCGCAGAAATTTTTAACCATGCAAGGCAGATCATTTATATATGCTAGAAACAGAAAAGGTCCTAAAATTGATCCTTGCGGTACGCCTATTCTTACCAAAGACCCGGAAGAAGTATTGCCATTTATCCTAACCTTCTGTAGCCTGTCTGACAGATATGACTTTATAAGATCCAGTGCTTTTCCACGAATACCATAATGTGAAAGTTTTCAAATCAGAGTGCGGTGCTCTACACAGTCAAATGCCTTAGAAAGGTCACAGAATACGGCAATAGCATCCTGTGAACTCTCCCAGGCTTCAAGTATAAGTGACATCAATTGAGCACCTGCATCTGTTGTGGATCTGCTCTTTGTGAAACCAAACTGATTCTCATTCAATATATTATGCTCATTAAAATGGGATAGAAGTTGTTTGAGCATAATTTTTTCAAATACTTTACTCAGAACAGGTAAGATAGAAATAGGTCTGTAATTGCAAGGGTCAGATGTAGCCCCCGACTTCAAAATTGGAGTGATTTTACTTTGTTTCATTAAGTCGGGGAAGTTTCCTTTATCAATACAAAGATTGAATATTGTTTTTAAATATGGTGCAATAATGCATATTATAGACTCTGCCACTTTAACTGACATACCCCACAAGTCTTCGGTGCTCTTTATATTTAAATTTTTAAATGTCTTTATAATTTCAAATATTGTTGTGTGTCTGAAAGAAAAGTCCGGCGATTTGCAGGGGAAATTATGTATTAGCAGAGTTTCTGCTACATCGGGACATGCATCCAATGACTTAGTGACTTCTAGGGGTAAGTTAGAAAAAAAATTGTCAAATATATTTGCCACTTGTATTGGATCAGATATTTGATTTTTATCAACATTTAAGACATATGTAGAATCTCTAGGTTTATTTTTTCCGGTCTCAGTATTTATAGTATTCCAAATGGTTTTTATTTTATTTTTAGACTTGCCAATTTTATTTCTAATAAAAAGAGATTTAGCACACAAGCAAACAGACTTAAACATTTTTGAATAGTTCCTAACATAATCACAAAACTGCTTGCAGGATGTCAAATTCTTCCTGCGATACAGATCATACAAATAATCTCTACTTTTTCGAATACCTGTAGTTGCCCAATCACCGAACTTCAACTTTCCATTTACTTGTTTCTTTATTTTTGGACAAACTTTTTGAAACTCAGTATTTACTAGAGAGAATAAACTATTATAAATGTCATTCGGGTCACTATGAGAAAAACTTGTAATGGCAAGCTTAGCTTCTATATTGGTACTGAGTATTTCTAGCCTACTGGTTGTTAACGGCCTATGTTCAATTTCATACCTTGCTGTTTCTCTGCTTCCATCAAATCTAATTGCCAGGCCCTCATGATCAGATCTAACACCCTTCATTATTGACTTTTGTTTAGTCTTACAGTTCGAGTATATATTGTCTATACAGGTAGCTGAAGTATCTGTTATTCTAGTGGGCTCACAGAATAGAAATTTCAAATTAAATGACTTAAACAATGAAATAAGATCAGTCTTATTTTTAGATTTCAATAAAATATCGACATTAAAATCACCACATACAAATATGGGTTTTTTACATTTAGAAATTTTTAGTAGTATACTTTCCAGAGTGGCTAAGAATTCTGTAAAATTTTGAGCACGACCTTCATCTGTTGGTGGTCGATATACACACAACACAAGATGCCTGTCCACCTCCACACAAGCAACTTCACAGACACGTTCAACAGAACATCTGACTAAGTCACGGCGTTCTTTAAATTTTAAGTTATTTTTTACAAGAATAATACACCCTCCTCCTTCTGCAGATGATCTGTTAAACGCACTGCCTACACTAAAATTCTTAACATTAAATAACATTGTATCAGCTCTTAGCCATGTTTCAGTAAAGCATAATATATCAAAAGGATATTTATCTAAGAGCATTTCAATTTCAAGTATTTTGCCAGAGAAGCGATTTATATTTTGGTAGTACAGTACTATGTCAAAACACTTCCCTGTTGTCGGACTTAAAAGTTTAAACAGTTTGACTCAACATTTGTATTAGTACATGTACTAAAATCTGTATCGTCAATGGAAAACATGGTTATATTTCCTATAACCGACTCAATATTATAAGCTACCAAAGTAGCAATTAAATTCTTACATTTCTTAGGTAGGTACATCCTATCCTGAGTCAACATAAATTTAGTAATAAATTTATTACAGTCATAAAATAAAAGTTTGTCTTTATGACGACATGTCATATTATATAAAATTGTATTTAAGCAGTTAATATGCTCATTCTGACTTTTAGTTAGTGCATCTGAGTAAGGAAAAGCACATAACATAATTTTAAATGCATTAAGGCTTAACAATGAGGTTACATTTGCTATAACCTGTTTCCTGTCTATACCTAAACTTTGGCCTAAATAGACAATGACTATAGTATTGCTATCAATTGCGGCAGACATAATTTTTTTCTCAATTTGAGCATAAGAAACACCAGGCATGCAGTAATTTTCAACAGAGCAGTCTAGTGAATTACAAAGCACAGAACCAAAATTTCTGCCTATTGCATCTGAAAAAACTAATACTTTGGTAACCATATCCTGGTTTGAGGTGATACCTTGATTCTCCCTCCGTACTGCTTCAGTGCATGTTTTATTCAATGGCTGAACTGTATGACAAATTGTTGGTATTGAATCTCTAGTTGGTTGCTGATTATGAGACTTTGAGCATGCACACTCAGTAGTTCTCACACTCTCCATATTGGTGGTCACAAGATCCATTAAACTTATAGCTTCATTGTAGTGCTCACTAAGATGGTTTTGAGCTGATAAGTAGCTAGAGAAAATATTTTGCAATAATTTTTCTTTATCTAGCAGCTCAGAGCGAAGACTCAAAGTATCATCATCATACAATTGCTTAGTAATTTCTACTTCATCCAAACAATTTTGAAGTTTTTCCTGTAAAACTAGCTTATCTTTCACCAAATTCACATTTTTCTTGAAATATTTGCGGTTTTTTAGTTGTTTTTCGCACTTACGCATCAGTTTCTTAAGTTTAAAGTACTTTTTAATTTTCTTATGGCTCTGAAAGACTGGAAATTGACTACATATAGTGTTCTCATCAGTCAAGTCAATAGTTTCAATAGGCTGCAGGGAGCTTGCTGATTCCATGCCACTACCGACCAGCTCATGGTATAAATTTAAGGTGTCAGCGGTCTGTTCATTAAACTTTGTTGATTTTAAAGACAAGATTTCATGTTGTGCCTTGCTTAATTCAAACTCTAGTTCTGATATACGACTCAAGGCCTGTTCATGAGTCTCACTACATTCTTTAAATGATAGTACAATGTTTTGTAGTTGTTCATTTTGATGGAGCGCTTCTGAGTAATTTGTGTATAGACCGGCAAGTTCATTCTTGAGGTCAGTGTTACGCTATCCGTATCAACAGCTGATTAAGATAATTTTCTGGAACGGAATCCTAAAAACGGTTGCCAAGCATTTTTGACATGGAATAGTAAGTGGTAGTGCATATACCGTATAAAGCCGTCAAAAGCCTACCAAATGCGCTAATCTTCAGTACAAGGAAAAAACATTATTGTAGATGTCCACAGGCTATGGTATTCGCTTTCACGGTTTACGTGGTATTAGAAAATTAAAGTGTTATTAAAGTGTTAAGTCATGCTATGTCTGCAGCAGAGCCATACCCATGTAGCAAACAAAAAAAACAATATATCATAATCCTCGAGATCTACTACTCCCGAATAGATTAATTTTCTGTCCAAGGGCGGATTTAATAAATAGTATACCTACATTTTAAGCGATTCTTAAACTGAAACCTAAAGCTGGGCCATTGCTATCATTGTATGAACTTTCCGAAAAAAGGCGCAATGTAATGTAACAGACAAGTTTATATCTCGAAAATTTAACAATAAGTTAGAATTCACTGAAATTTGTTTCGACATTTGACTAACTAATGTTTATGAACCGACCCTTAATCAAATCAAACATTAAATAAATCACCTGCTAAGCTTTGCTACTGTTATATTGTGAACCTGGCCAGGTACATTTCGCTGAAATCGAGGATTATCTCGAATGGACGCAAATAATGAAATCACACGAGCTACGAACTTTCTCGTATTTAGATATTTATTTAACCCTAGGTTTATTGCGAGTTAATTCTGAAAGGGCCAACTGATTGCCAAAGGTTTCATTGATTTTGATTGACAAAAGCCAATTTGATTGTAAAATTAAAACTGTATAGCTGTCAGAAATTAAGATTTAAATTTTCTTCAATGTTATAGAGATATTGCATAAAAATTTTTAAACCTCTCTTAAAAATAATAAAGTAGCATATTAATGTTAAGTATAAGTTCATATTAATATATTATATAATGTATAAGAGGCAGCGTTTGAATATTTTAACAGTATTTCAAATAAAGGAGGATGGTTCCAGTCAATGCGTATATTTTTTATTATCTGCGACCATGCATAATTATGTTTTTACCGTATAATCTTTTGATGATTTTGATGGTTTCTTTTTTGAGTTAAGTGCTCCTATTCCAAAATTATGCATTTTAAATTTCATCATAATGATTTATTTACTGTCATTTTTAAACTACTTTTATAGAGAGTTATCTTTAAAAAATAAACAATACAATTTAGAGTTTCGGTATATAACCACGTCCGCTCCATGAGTGTACCAGGAAAGCAGCGGTGCAAGAAGAATAATGACTGATTGTGAGGCATGTCACCACTCCTGATCTGACGACCACGACTACTCTGTCAAGAGTGTAGCGGATAAGATATAAATTATGTATTTCGGTTTGTCTTTCATTATGTATATGATATAATTAATTCACAAATACTGAAAATGCTTGAAAATGAAGATCACAGTCGTAATGCAGACTAAAATAAAAATGTTATCTTTCAATGTGCGATGCTGAACCCTAGTAGAACGAGAATTTAATCACATATCACTTTAATTTAAATTTTCTCATTCCAGTCCATCTTCACGCCATTATTTTTTGAAGAAAGCTACTTCCTTCTGCAGAAATAATATCTTATCTAATTAGATGACCTCATGGTGAAGGCAATGCCACAAGCAGCACTGGGTTAATGAATTTTTCAACTCTTCTCACGGGTTCAGTTTATGGCGGGTTAAGTTGATGTAGGAAGCACTGACTGACTCCACGTTTTAGGCGTTTTTACATTTGTTATGGACAGGGCCACTTCAGATCAACTAATTATTTTTTTATATATTTAATCAATATAATCAAGATATATCCTTAAACAAGTACTTTTCAAGTATAACGGTGTTCTTTTAACAAAACTCTAAGAAATTATTTTGTAATATCTCGAATAGATGCAGTGACTTTTTTTTAAGGAGATGATTTCCTGATTTTAGGTCACTTAAAAGGTGAACTCCTCCTAATTTTAATTCAAAAAATTATATATTATGTACGGAAGTTTTGGCTACAAATCTGTGTTGAAGGTTTTCAATATATTATCATAACCCAAATTTACATCTAGGTGAATCAATACCGTCTTAAAATCTTAGTTAGCTTTGTCTAGACAGTAACGTTCTCGAGATGTCAACATAACAACAATCATACTCCAGTAGGTAGGTATGCAAGTAATTAATCATAATAGCACATCTTTTACAATATTTTTATTTTAGCAATGACGGTAGCTCCGTGCGTATTATATTACAAAATTACATAACATATCATTATTGCTTGGTTAATAAGTAAAGTAAATTGAGAAGCAGCTGTAATAAAATATTTTTTTTAAACTCCTCCTCAACGATAACGAATTGTCACATCTAACTAAATTCTAGGTTAAGCCTGTTAACACAGTCGGCCACATCACCACTTACTATCATTTGATATTGTGGCCACAAGCTTACCCATCAGCAATAAAAGAAAACTTGCGAAAAAATGTGAACAATACAATCCTTAACCAATCGGTGTTGAAATTGTTTTTTATTGGACAATAGCATCAATGCGAAAAATATTAATTTTTTGCACTTATCGGACAAGCCAAAGACCGCCACGAGTAGCGCGCATTGAGTTCAAACTTTATTTAATGCAAATTATGTTTCATTTTCCGCTAAAAGTGCCCATCTGATCTGAATCCCACCCTTATCAGTTTCCCTATCTTTGAACTTGCTTTGTATAAAAGCACATAATACAAAAGCTAAGTCTTTTGTGCCACAAGGGTCTAAAAACTTTAAAGAACACTGACACTATTGTTTTTTAAACGTCAGCCTACTTTCTTTGAGGTGCATCCAAGCAGCGTGTCCAGAATATGTAAAGAGGTAATATGTGGGTATATACCTCGACAATATTATAAGAATAAATTGTGAGTTTTAAAGCCTGTCTATCAGTTTTATTGGCTGTGTACCTATTTCTTCAAGCCTACACCAAAACTAATTATAATAAAGAGGCAAAACTTTATAGTGATCTTAGTGTCGTGGTAGTTCTTAAGTAGATGACCTACTAGGTGGACTGACGACATCGTAAAATTCGCGTATACAAAGGTTACCAGTGGCTATAATAGCCGTTCTTTGTGGCGTTCTATACGGTTCAACAGTATCAGTCCGCCGGCTGATGTTATTAACATCTTACCTACTCATCATACTTTATTCGAATCCCATCACGATGACTGTAGACTACGTGCCTTCGCTCGCCACCTGAAAATATGAATAAAGGTTAAAATAGTTACATATACGACAAAAAATTCTTTATATGAACCTAGTTAAGAAGGTTTTAAAGAAGATTTTAGATAGTTCCTTATCAAGAGATTTTCAGCTTGAATATCATTGCTAGCCATAGAAAAGAGAATAGTATTTTATATCTCTATGTTGCTATACGATCATACAAAAAATATTCGATCAGCATCCAGTAAAGCTCTATAGCTTTACTATCTAAAATCGTCTTTAAAGACCTTTAAAGAAGTGTCCTTAACGTGGCTCAAAAAAAGATTTAGTTTTCATTACTTGAAATTACGTGGAAATTATATTTAGTCATGCAAAACTCTAAATAAAAAGAGATCATGCAAGAGAAAAATTTAAGGGGATTTTAAAATCTAGCATATATTCCGGCAGCTGTTCTTGAGGGCCATTTTTCTTATAATGGACCTTATCTGCTAATATTTCCATACACATCATTATTTACTTCCATGTGAGATAATATATCGAAATAGTACTACCGTATTTATAAATATAGAAGAGTAGCGTCTTCATGAAGAGAGTAAAGTGTTTTAAAAACACTTTCGGATCAGAGGAAGTCTGGTAGTCAATGAAATTCGGCTCTGTTTATCCAGCCTCAATAGCACAGTGGTAAAACCGGAATATGCGGGTTCGATTCCCGTTCTAGGTTTAAAATTTTGTGCTCTAAATATTTGTAAATGTGCAGTTAGATAATATTCAAGTCCCAGCAACAATAAAATATACTATTATTAGTTATAGTTTCGCTTTAAAATTTAATTCTGGTAGAATGCGATAAGAACGCGTATAACAAACTCCCACGGAAGGGAAGTTGGCAGCTCATTTAAAATAAGAAGTGGGAGTTACAACATTATTCAACGGTATATAGTGGGCGAAAGGGCAAGAGAGAATTCGGTTTTATTATTGTACGTTTTATTTATGCTATGTTACTTAAGTGCCTATATCACCAAAGTAGGGTATAACTTTACGAGGGTAAGTTTAATTTCTGTATCCAACAAAATATTGTAGTACCTTTCTACCATATACTAAGAGGCATTGTGAACCGAATTAAGCTTACGGTATTTATACGTCGAGAAGGCGTCTCGACCGAAGCGACTCTGAAAGTCGCGAAACCGGTCGAGACGCCTTCTCGACGTATAAATACCGTAAGTTTAATTCGGTTCACAATGTCTTTTAGTATGTGTCAAACTTACGTTAGTATTAATCAATTATTACTTTGTACCATATACGTCCAATGCTGTTACAGTATTATAAATTTTTATTGGTAGGTATTGACTTTTATGAAATTTGTACATCAAGCAAATTCCTGTCGCAAAGGAGTAATTCTTATTCAAGTTAAAACATTATACAGTCAAATTTGCGATAGCACCATAAACATAAAATATATATGGCCACTTTTTCCTACAGCTTATGACACATCATTTCTATTACAAAATTAAAAATTTACGAGAGGAAAAATTATAGCTATGTGTGGGATTCGAACCCGCCCATCATCCACCCATGTAACCGAGGTATGCTCTGACCGATTGAGCTAGCATGACAATGACTCGACTCCATTTTTTCCTCTCGTTCCTTAACCATCGTATAGGGATAGAGCAACACCTATGGTTCATGGCTATAGGGGTGGATGACGAGGGTTCGAATTCCGCACATTATACCTTATCCCCTCGTAAATTTGTTATTTTGTAATGTAATCTCCAGAGCATGCGTTATTGCAAAAATAAAAATATTTAAACAGCATATCTATTATCAGGCTGCCGTAACTTATCATGAAAGCTTAAACCAAGGACTTTTATTTTCTCAACGAGAGAAATTCAAATTTTAAAATATGCTACTGTATAGGTTTGACGTTCTATTATAGCAAGGGCTTACCATATTTTAATGGCTTATAATATACAGTTATCCGAGTATTCATTAAAACCAAAATTGATGAAATTGGGCCTTACAACACCACATTCTAGGGCTTGATTCGCACCGAAATGGCAGCGGTCAAAATTTGACTTGTCAACCAAGTTTCGAATTTATATCTATCAGACCAACGCATAGTATCGCTTGAAAGACTTACATAAGACGCGTGGCTGCCCACGCACGTTGCCGTCAAGTCTATATCTATATCACAATGTATACACTATTCTATACATTGTACTAATAGAGACAAAGTCTAAAATGGCTTTACAGTAATCCTTACATCCGCTGCACTGCTGGCTGCTGCCATTTTTATGTGAGTTGACGCTAAGACAATACTGGCTTTCTGAATACGAATGTTTTATTTCCAAAAATTTTAATCCAGAGCTGAGTGAGCTCCACCGCATGGTGGTAAGGGCATTTTGCGCAGCAGTCTTCGAGAGCCAAAACATTTACAGGCACATGAGACTTAATCACTGTATGCCTCAGGGAGATAGGGCAGTTCGGTTAGTCACATGGACAAAATGCATCTGATAAAGGCGGAGGTAACCGCTAAATATCAGGTGAGCATCGTACGTGTTCAGTCACAATCATTAAAAAACAGAATTGAATTGTGATCGTTGCTTTAGCCTTACATAAACACAATTAACGTAAATTACTCTCAAAGTTTTTTTAAAGTACACATTATATAAAAAGAGGTATAAAATAGACAAACGTTTACCGAACAAACTTTTTCTGTCAACAAAATCCTGCCAAACACGAGCCAGGTGGCGGGAACGGTGTTATTAAATTATCCTATGCATAAATCTTGCGAAAACATTTTTAGGCCTTACGGGTCGCGTACTCAAGGGCAAAAAGGAGTCACTTTACATTTTTACTGGGATCGTAAGCCTACAAATAAAAAAGCTCAAGCTATACAACTACACACAGTATCCCAGTTTCCAGGAATTTATTGCATAGTAACTTTTAACATTATAATGTTAAATAATGTTAGCATGGACGCCTGTTCAGTAAATACGCTATAGCCTTTATATTTTGTAGCGCTCGTAGCGAAGTTTCTTAGCCGTTCTTAATCGATCCGGTAAGTTAAGCAACGTCCACCTTGGTCATGGATGGGTTACTAGCGATTACCCATCCAACTCATGGCCGCGGCGGACGTTGCTTAACTTTGCCGATCGATTAAGAACAGCTAATCATACTTCGCTACGAGCACTTCAAGAATGACGATTAACATCAGGTGAGCAATGTATCAATTTATAATCAATTCTTGACATTCAGAAATAATTATTAGAAAATTAATAACACCACAGCTACTACATTGAAAGCATTTAGGCAAACCAAAAGCCATTGTAGGCCTTCATGTAGTTCGAATGCTCCAGCCCAATACCAGTTGGTAGCGTGCCCAGCATGCTGGTAGAATTATCCAGTTTGATTGCAATGCTTATATGTAAGAATGTTGAGAATATAGTAATTAATAATTCTAATGTAAAAAATTGGTTATTTCCACGTGGGGCTGAATTGAACCTATGGTTAATCTATTTCTGGAGAATGCTTAATGTTCTACCAATCGGAAATCATGGTGAGAAGTTCGAATACGTTAATATATATAATTAATACCTAGTATATATGCTTGCCAAAACTAAGTTAAAAATATATATTATATAATTTGGTTTAAAATATCTTACAACCTAAACTTGCTAACTAATACTTTATATGTATAAAAAAAAACTATGCCTATGTTACTTAAGTTGCCGCAGGTAAAGTGCTTTAGTCCTCAAGGTCCCGCCGAGAAGCGGTAGAGATGGAAAACACGGTGTGTTATTTAGTCGGTACTTGCTACTGTGGGAGTAGTTGGTGTTGAGCCCGATATATCCCGGCCACCTGCCCCGTGGGTGGACGGTAAATCGTAAAGGCATTTTTCACAATTAAAAAAAAAGTGAAGTGCCCAAAAAGCTAGCAACGTTACCTTGTTGAATAACCAAGTTAGTACCTTGACCGAGGTAAAAGTCTTCTGCGAAGTCAAACTCAATTTGAAAAGAAATTAATATAAACAGATATGACCTGCATAGATTTACTTAGTAAGTCTAATGGAAAAGAAAATCCCCAAAAATCTATAAGTATACTGGGAGAAAACTATATTAGTCTATATAGAAAATAACTATTAGTCTTTATAATAAGACGACTGCGAATGGTCGCTTCGATAACGTGTCACATACGAATTATTGCGTATTAGCAGCTCGCCCCGGCTTCGCACGGGTATTCAAGAGAAATTTCAAGAAAAAAAAAACACTTTTTTGTATATATTCTATAACCTAAGTTTATCAGGAATAATGTAGGACTCTAATGGTGAATATTTTCATATCAGTTCAGTAGTTTTTAAGTTTATTCGATGCATACATAAATACAAATCTTTCCTCTTTATTATATTATATGTATGTAGATTATATCGCCTAGTTATTTTTTTATTGTATGCAAGATTCACTACCTTTTTTGTGCTACGCCCAAAAGCTAGTGTACATGTATGTGTTTCTGTGTACAGGTTGTGTTTCACAAGCTATATACGTTCAAAAGAACTGGAATTCTGAGTACTTCGTATAAAAAAGTATGACGACCGCCCTCCGGTCCGGAAAACGTAGGCGTCCCAGAGGCAAACGACGGCATTTTGTCATCTCGCAAAACCACAAATTGTCGCGTATTCCGGAAAAGCCTTTTCTTTAGCGCTCACTATATTTGAGCTTTGTTGTATTTTATTAACACTCTTATAAAGGTCTCATGTTGCGGATTTGGATACCGTTGTGTGCTTATTGTAGATTTGTTTATGATTTTAGTTTGACTGTTATATATCTTGACCTTCCTAAATAGAGCCCTCTTGTATCAAAAATTCGGTTGTGACGAAGCTGATCACGTATAAATTTTTGTCTTTAATTTATTTTAATTTCAAACTGATTGTCATATATTATGTGAACTATCTGAAAACTAGCCAATAGAACATATATGTGTTTTAGCATCTGATGTCAAGTAATTGTGTTACCGGGCTAAAAAATTAACGCCCTATATCTTTGCTTAGATTATCTTTCCCTTAAATAACAAGATTCAGAACGAGATGATGAATTAGTCATATGTCTTGTTGACTTTGCAGTCAGAGCTTACACCTGCTCTTTGTTCAATTAACATGACTATATTTTTTTCTTCTCTTTGTAATTTTCTAAACTACACCTATTATTTACATTCTATGTTTATTATGGCGAATTGCCTAACAATCAGTATCAGTACTAATATTATAAATGCGAAAGTAACTCTGTCTGTCTGTCTGTCTGTCTGTTACGCTTTCACGCCAAAACTACTGGACCGATTTGAATGAAATTTGGTATGGAGATAGTTTAAGACCCGGGAAAAAAACATAGGATAGTTTTTATCCGACTGCGCAAAAAGAGGTTAATGTTTTCGCGCGATAACCGACATACGCGGGGGCGGAGCCGCGCCCGGAAAGCTAGTAATGAATAAATACTAAAATTACGATAGGTCACAATCACAAATCATTGTTTGCTGGTCACAATCACAAATCATTGTTTGCTGTTGTGACTGTCGTAAAACGATAATAGGAATACTTATACATCCTTACAAATATTGTAAACGCAATAGTTTGTATGCATGGATGTATGCATGTTTGTAACTCTTTCAGGCAAAATCTACTGAATTTATCTTAATGAAACTTTACAATAACGTAGCTTACATATCAGAATAACACATAGGCTATAAATTATAAAGATATTATGTGAATTGTCTAAAATATAACGATAAGTGTCAAGTAAGTTGGTAAAAATATTTCCAAATATAACCTATTCTGGCGTGCGCTGCAAAAATCTTTAGTATCACATGTACGTAATTTATAATGGAAATATTTATCTTAAATAGTCCCACAAAAAAGCCCGAGACAGCATATATCTTTTATGTGTAAGTCATAATTGCCAAAATAGTGAGCCATAAGTACTAAAGTAAAGTAATTCGCGATAATGCGATAGTGCTATCGCGACTTAATTCACATATACAATAGAGTAAAAAATTCTTGTCCCGAGCAAGAGTCGAATCTGCGTCCCCCGGATTTAAGCTGAATGACCTGATTTCTAGGGTATTGAAATTTGTTCGACTGAACCGATAACCGAAGTCTAATAGTCTGTTCTGTTTGGTAGGCGCACCACGATAAAAGTAGAAAATAAAATTGTGCATAAGAATGGCTCAGGCAACCACGTTTATTTAGAATCGAGTTCGATTCCCTCTCAGGACAAGAATATGGGAGTCTAATAATGTAAATGTGTCTATTCATTTAATCATACTTTCTGCTTTAATATAATCCATTCTTGTTCCTGCTTTATCAGTCATAATCTCACGACCTAAAATCTTCTTTTTTTTTTATTCATGATAGGTTAGCCTTTGACCACTATCTCACCTGATGGTAAGTGATGATGTGGTCGAAGATGTTGTTCAGGTTAACCTAGAATTACTGGCTCTCAAGGACAGCTGCCGGAACATACCGTTAGGTGCTTGGCGACAGATTTTCTACTTGAGGGTGGTAGCTAACCAGGCGGGCATTCGCAAAATGCCCTACCACCATGCTATAACGACTGCCATCCTGAGACAACAACCGGGACCGACGGCTTAACGTGCCCTCCGAAGCACGGACGTGCTCAGTAGTAATGTCACCAGCGGTCACCCATCCAAGTCATGACCGAAAAGGCAGACGTTGCTTAACTTTGCTGATCGGTTCAGAATGGCTATATAAGCAAACTTCGCTACGAGCGCTTCGAATTCTTCATTAAGTAACTACTTTTGTGATACCGAACAGTTCGCCTAAACCGTACCTCCCACGTTTCAGTATTCTACCCACAATACCCATCGAGATACCAACGACAAAGTTGATTTAATAAAATAAACTGGACAACATTGTTTGTTAGGAGTTCCTTTTAATTTTTGTTTGCAATGCGGTCGCTGGGTGTCGATTAAACTCTAGCGTATTTTAGAAAACTTTGTAGTAAAAGTTGTTTGCTTTTGCTTCGATCGAAATCATGAACAGGACAATAGTATAGTTTTTTTGGTGACATTATTTTGTATCAAATTTGTTTGAATACCTACTTATAAGAGTTTCTTTGTTGTCACCATCATCTTCCTGCCCTATCCCACTTGTAGCAAGAGGTTGGTATATGCTTTCTGTAATAATACCAAGAAGAACATAACAGCATACAATCCTCACTACAGTGTACGTCGATAACCCAATAAGAGCAATGAGCGTTATTCATACGTTCCCATGCCTTTTCTGTAATGATAAAAGAGGCTTGGGATTTACCTTGAAAAAGTGCTTGAAGAAATTATTTCGAAAAATCACGTAATAAAGATGTAATAAAAATTATCACTTGCGTGGTACGAAAGGAATTCAATAAATAGTATAAATATCTAGTAGGAATCTTTAAAAATTAAAAGAGTTATATAGCTAGCAAATCTGAGTTTCAAGTATCAAAATAGCTTATTCTTTTTCTTATAAGTAGAAATTATTTGTTTACAATCCTTGTAGCGTTTGAAAGAAAATTCATACAAACGAAAGACTGCTTAAAATAGGAAAAAAATCACTTGATAAAAAAAAAATTATAAATATTTTATTACTGCAAAATACATAGAGATATAACAGTACATGAGTTATAAAGCATACAATTGTAACAGCTGTATAATGTAGAAGAAACATATATCTCAATAAGTAGCTTTATCCTTTGGTTTCCTCACTAGGCAAGCCTGTATCGAGGAAGCCTGATTACTCATTCATAAACGATTGATACAATTTTAATCCTCAGCAGACAGATAGTTTTATGTCACTAACAGATATATATGTATAAATTAAGTTTGTAAATGCAGGTGTGGCTTAAAATAGTTTCTATTAAGAGAAATAAAATGAAAACTTCATACTATAAAAAAAAAATAGAAATAAAAATAAATTACAAGGTACATACAGAGATATTTACTATAGATATTATAAGACAGTATTTTAATATATTAGTCTTTGTAGGTTATGTCTAACGTACTACGTTCAATATATTTTCTGTGTCATCATATCCTAACGTTAATAGCCAATTATAAATAATTTTGTGAGCTTTTTTCACTGTTTTGTCTTTTATATTACATACTGAGACTACTCTGTCATAAACATACATTTGAACAAAATCACCAAAACGTTTAGCAAAATTACTGTTGACGGATGGTGTGGTCAATCTGTACACTCTACGACTTGCCAGAAACTCATAGTCGCAGGAAGAAATTACTGATCGGTGCATCGAAATCGTTGTTTTCAGTATAAACAGTTGACGCACAGAAAGCACTTCGGCTTCTTTATAAAGCTCAAAAGTTGAATACCTGAGAGGTTTTCGAAGCATTACCTTTAAAACCGATCGCTGAGCACGTTCAGCCCGTATAATATGTGTTTTTGCAGCACTACCCCAGCATGTTATGCAGTAGACAATTAGCGACTGACAGAGTGCATAGTATACAGATTTAAGGGTGTCAGCGCACGCCACGAACCGGAGATTGCGCATTACACTTATAACCTTTCTAATTCGTGCTGAGAGAACCTCAATATGTTTTTTGAATGTAAGATTCTCATCTAAGTGTACACCGAGGTATTTGAACCAATGAGTGCGGGTTAATGTTTCACAGGTACAGGGTTGGGCATTGCAAAACTGTTCATGAATTTTGATATCTGTACAAGTGTCCGGCGCTGATGCAGCAGTTTTATGGAAACATAAATACATTGTTTTCTTAGTATTTAAGGTAAGCAGATTTTGCTGAAACCATTTGGTTACTGCACGCATACCTAGTTCAGCAGATGAGCATACTGCAGACCATGTAGGTCCATGAAATATTAAAGCAGTGTCATCAGCATAACAAACAGTATCAACATTTTCAAGAGAGAGATCGTGAATGTCATTAATATATAAAAGAAATAGTGTGGGGCCAAGAATACTGCCTTGCGGCACTCCAAATTTAATGGAATTCAAGCTACTAATTGTCTGGCCAATCCTTACACACTGTTTCCGATCCGTGAGGTAGCTATGAAACCACTCTAGGGCAATTCCACGGATGCCTAAGATTTCCAGTTTTCTCAGCAGTATCAAAACTGAGACAGTGTCAAAGGCTTTGGCCAGATCTAAGAAGATACCAACACAGCATTGCTTATTATCCAAATGAGATGATATAATTTTAATTAGCAGACTAACTGCATCTTCAGTATTTTTGCCTCTGCGGACGCCAAACTGCTTAGGAGAGATTAAGTTTTGAGACTCTAAGAAATATACAAGACGCTTGTTGACGAGTCTTTCAAGTAATTTGGAGAATGTTCCTAAAAGCGAAATTGGTCTATAATTTTCAGGGGAATATTTAGAACCACTTTTAAAGATTGGAGAAACGGAAGCTATTTTCCAATCTTGTGGAAAAACTCCAGTCCTCAAACTTAGATTGAATATGAATGTGAGGGGTATAATAATTTCGTTTTTTACGTGTTTTATAAGTAAGTTAGCAAAACCGTCAATTCCTGGAGCTTTATCTTTTCGTAGGTTCATAATAATTTTATCGACCTCATTAGTATCGGTTGGGCTCATGAAGAATGAGTTAACTGGGGATTTGTTGAGTCTGATAGAGTCCGCAAGTTCACTCTCAGTTTTTCCAGTGGTAGATAAAATTTTATCTGCTAATTGCTGCCCAATTGTGGAGAAGTGGGTGTTTACGCAATCAACAGATTGTTGAGCATTTGTACAGTTCTTAAATTTAAGTAGTTCGGAGGGCTCTTTATTACTACAAGTAAGGTTACAGATGTCTTTAATGGAACGCCAGAGCTTTTTTGGATTATTTTTGTTCGCGTTAAGTTCGCGGTTTTCAAATTCTGTTTTTAATTTTCGTAGTAAGTCTGTAAAGAAGTTTTGGTAACGGTTATACGTAATTTTTAAAATTTTGTTGTTTGGGTCCTTTATTGCACGTAAATGTAAGCGATCACGATGCCTCATACATCGCATTAACCCAGGTGTTATCCATCCCTTTAGATTATACTTTGTTCTACTAATTTTGACTTCGATTGAGTGTTTGTTAACAATACTAGAAAGTACATTACCAAATATTACACTGGCTTCATTAACGTCAGTTAAACTGTAAAGATCTGTCCAGTCAGTATGTGTAAGTTCAAGTTTAATTGCGTCATAGTCTCGTTTTGTAGTAATACGATTAGGGCGGATAGGTTTAGGTTTTTGTAAGCTCATGCCCACCATGACTGGGTAGTGGTCAGTAACATCAATCTGGCAAACAACACCAAGCAGTGTCTGAGGGTTTCTTATATTTTTGACGTAGATATGATCTAGACACGATGATTCTCTAGTTGGTATTGTTATAGAGGGCAGAAATCCGCTTTCAGCCATAAAACATTGAAATTCAAGACTTTTTTGTTCTTCACGCTTGCTTACTGTTTCCAAGATATTTACATTCATGTCTCCTGCTATCACAAAAGGTAGTCCGTCTGAGTTTTTAATGTAATTTTCTAATGAGGAAAGAAATTTATCTAGGTACTTATAAGATGGTGAACGGTAGACTCCAAGAATGTGAATAATTTTAGGAATAATAATGCATAATGAGTCAGATTCATCTAAAAGCGGTTCCGAAGCTATTGCGTTCCAAACTTCCTTTTCATAAATAACTACTCCACAGTTCTGATTTGTATATCTACTGGTTTTAAAAGAACTGTATCCAGGTATTTGTGGAGTTATAATAGATTCAGATAGCCAGCACTCTGTAAGAACTAAGATATCGATCGAAATATCCAGGCGCTTTAATGCAACCAACATTTTATTTGAGTTTTTGTTTATACTCCTGATATTTATTGTAAGTATTTTAAAATTATGTTCGGTGGTAAAAATATATTTACAGTTTTCAGCCTCGGTTACAAGATTACAGTTAATTTCAGATGCATCTAATTCTGATCCAATATGGTCAGCCAGCATCATTTTTGTTTGCAGCTCTTGTCCAAAACCCAGTTTGACCACAACAACAGCACAGCAAATTTACTGTAGGTAATTTGCCATTGTACTTTTATAACTTTACATTCTATTTTATATATTAAAAAGACAGCAGCAGTAACAAATACCAATACTAATAATGCACATCCAATATCCCGAAAACGTAGGAATGACACTAGAGTAGGTATTATTTCTGTAAATTCAAGACAATTAATAATATAGGAATAATAACTCATTTTATAATGGTTGCAACTAAACAAACTACTTGAGTTTGGTGTAGGCTTATTAAAAATGAAAATTGTAAGAAAAACGACTATCTTGTAAATCTGAAAAAAAAAATCGTAGTCTCTAGCCGGCGGTAAAGGTGGAAGATGGAGGGAGTAACCGATCCAAATCTCTGTGTGAAGATATAGACACGGCAGCCTTTCCTTCCCGCTGCCTGACATATATGATTCCCTGAGCGCACCAGCAGAATATGTAACCGTGCTGTTTTGCTCTTGATCTGGTGTCACGAAATAATTCTCTGTTCTCTTTTGTTAGTCTTTCATTAAAAAAAACTTTACGTTGAACGCCGGGTACCTCGAGGTCAGAACTGTTGATATTTTTCCGTAATTTGGTCGCTTTAATAAATTGATCACGTTTATAACGCCGAAGGAGGCGGACGACAACTGGACGAGGCATCTTAACACCATCCTCAGGAAGTGTCGTAGTCATAGGTGGTCGACGTGGGCCTACTCGAGTAACCCAATCTATATCACTATCTTGTAACTCTACACCTACTTTCTTGGCTGCAATAAGCACGGTGTGAAGAAGGTTTTCAGAGCTGGTCTCAGGGATGCCAATAATTTCTATTTCATTTCAAAGACTATACTGCGTGTGCAATTTAATTTCACCCTGTAGTCTTGCCACGGTAAGCTCCAGGGATTCCACATCTTTGTCACGTATTTCCAAATATTTCACCCGTTCTTCGGTGGCAACCAGTTTCACCATCAGTTCTTCGATTTTCTCACTACTAAATGCAAGGGACTGGATCGTGTCTTCTAGCTTATTTTTCACCGAGCTAAACTCTGCGGTCAACAACCGCAGTTGCTCTGTGAGCTGTCTCATTTCTGACCCAGTGGAATCTGTCTTCTTACGGGTAGTGACGTTAACAGATCCGGTGCGGACAGGAGTACGGCTATTGTCACCACCTTTTTTTTGCACAGCACAGCAGTCGGGGCATTTCCAAATTTTCTTACGTTCAGCTGTGAGAGAGGAAACATTTATGCACAATGTACAGAAGTTTTTTTCACAAACATCAGACGTGCATGTAACAAAGTTTAATTCTTTAGTGGGTTTCAAGCATCCAGCGCACTCCATTATTCGTATTTCTACAAATTAAAAAAAAAAAAAAAAAAATGTTTTAAAGAAAACAAATACAACTGCCTCACTGCTTCGACAGCGCAAAACGCACTTTTGTCCGTATCACTTCTGTGGTGTTACTCTTTGATCCGTATGCCTCAGTGACGTGCTGCACTTGCTTCCCTGCCGGTGCAAGCCACTCTCGCGGTTAAGCAGTGCACGCAAAGTCGAAATTAGTATGCTCGTTGTCGGTGACACTGATACCCACACGAAGGTCGAAATAAATACCACACTTATTTCGTTGATCTAACTTACGTCGTATTTACTCAATTATGCACTGTTTCGATCGGATACGTAGAAAAACACTTAATTTGGTTAACGTAGAATAACCGTACAAAATATTTCAGCACACATTCCACTTTAAGACTTTTATTTTAAAAAAATATTTACGAGATGTTTCTACACAGAGTTGACTGTCTGACAGAGGCGTCAACTTCTCTAAAGTCAATTACAATTTACGGGATAAGTTACCTGTATACTCTCTTTTTTTGGGGGGAGATTCAACTAATAAAGAAGTCGTCTTAAAAATGCAAAAACGCTGTATTAGGACAATGTTTGGGCTTCGAACAATGGAAATTTGTAAGGAAAGTTCCAAAAACACAGAATTTTTACCCTTCCTTCTTTGTATACTCTGGAAATAGCTATATTTGTTAAAACCAACCCTGAATTGTTTCCAAAATTATCTGACTTTGTAGAGAGAAACAGACGTGACAATAATATAGAGTGTCAATATTCAGACAGCACTTCTCTTCTGGGAAAGAATGCAGACTGTATGGCACCACGAATTTATAACAAAATCCCAAAATTGTTGAGAGATTTAAGTATTCAAAACAAGATTTAAAAAAAATATTGGTTGATAAATGTTATTATAATATCTATGACTTTCTAAATTATAAATTTTAACAAATAATGACAAATATAATAAATAATAAATTACAATGAACCTATGACATAATCAATATATTTATAAAATTTTATTGAAATGAAATTTAAAAACATGACATTATATTATAAATTCGTGATGACATTAATATATTGTATTTTGTGTTTAGTTATAAAATAATAATTTTAAAATTTTAATAGGTGTACTTAATAATGTTATAATTTTTTAATTCTATATAATTTTACTCAATATTGATTTAGGGTTGCTCCATCTCCTTTAAAATTGTACGCCTACACAGACAAAACATGGTGGAACGTGAATTTTGAAACCAACAACTCTACATAACCATGAAATTATGTATAATTTACCCATGTTTTGAAATATTAATAAATCTTTATCTGTTAAAAAAATCTAATATCGCATAAGTTTTTTAGAAAAAGTATATGATTTATAGATATGAATAATAAATGTAATACCATATTTTACAGTTGCACGTTAGTGCGCCGAATTTAAACGTGCAACAAGATTTACTCAATATGATTCTCTTTCAGAACACCCTAGGACAGGCGCCTGAAATGGATATAAATCTTGATAAAATATATTAGCAGATTGTCGTGAAACGGTGCGATGATTAATCATGTTTCAAGATACGAAGAAGACCGGTACTGGGCTTTAACTTTTAAGAAAACTTGGCAATCTTGAAGGTTCCGTACTTAGGGCTGTTCTTTGCGTACTAGAATCATAGACTACCTTAGAATACTTACATCTACGCAATAGCAAATCAGTTGAATATTTTCCGAAGCTCTTTAGAGCCGTTCCCACAAAACTTACTTGAATTTTTTATTATTAAGATAGACAAATAGGCAATTCTGAAGATACAACCTTTGAAGGTAGGACAGCTGGACGACCGAACGACAAAGACCATTTTCTAGAACCTCACCTTATATTGTAACTAAATAAAACCCTTCCAAAAATCCAAACAATAATGCGACACAAGATATTTAGATTATGTGTTAAAATGGTTCATAGATTTATGAACTTCAATATTCTTTTTAAATGACATTCTGATATATATATGATATTGTAAATAATGTTTTAATGTTAATGATTTTATGATATAAATTTCGAAAATTGTAATGAATTTCATAGTAATAATTTATATTTTGTTATTAATTTGGTAGCCCCATCGCAAAAATGGTACGCCTACATAGGCAAAACATGGTGGGACAAAATATTTATATATCAACATTCCATGTGCTTAAATCTGATTTTATGTATCATGTAAGTACCCATGTTTTGAGCAATAAATATATCTTTATCTTCCTACTGTACCGTAGTATTAAACAAAGTTATTTAAATATCAATAGAATCAAATGCAGTAAACACCACATGATGCGTTTACTGCAACTGCATCGCTTATTGCCTTCTCGTAAGTCTTCTAAACTAGCTATTACTCGCAACTGGCTCCCCGCACAAGCACTTAAACTGACTCATTGTTACATCCGCAGTGAACAATTGGCACTTACAACTAAATTTCTAGCGAGGAGACTAGACACTGTTAAATATTTACGACAGTTCCATTTCAGGGCACGTTATGCCGTCGGTCCCGGTTGTTGTCTTTGGATGGCAGTCGTTATAGCATGGTGGTAGGGCATTTTGCGAATGCCCGCTTGGCTAGCTACCACCCTCAAGTAGAAACTCTGTCGCCAAGCACCTAACCGTGTGTTCCGGCAGCTGTCTTTGAGAGCCAGTAATTCTAGGTTAGCCTGAACAATATCTTCGACCACATCATCACTTACCATCAGGTGAAATGGTGGTCAAAGGCTAACCTATCGAGCAAAAAATTTCTGAATATAAATTTTTAACAAAGAACTATGGATGTTAGTGTACATAAAACATACTATTCGTGAAAACGCTGAGGAACAATGTGTTTGTTTCACGAGAAAATATAAATGTAAATTATAAACCAGAACACGTTACGTATTCAGAACTATTTAAAACGTAACAACGAGAAATTGAAACGTCCAGAAACTGTGTAGAATAGAGTCGAATTCATTCAACGCCATCTGAGACAATGGAGTAGTTGTGGATGACACGATATCTTACAATAGGTTCTATTGTAAGGTGGCAGTTGCTGCACCATTGTGGTCGAGATAGGCAGACAAATGAATGTAGAGATTGCGGAAATCTATTTCAAAGCGTTTGAATGAGTAGAAAAATAGCTATTTCACTTCTTGCGAACTGTTATATTTATATAGAGAATCTTGGTATTTCTTTATCGTAACAGAAAGATTTCAGTGCTCTTATAACTAAGAGGAACATTATCATGGTCGTGGATATTCTCAATTCTAATTATCTGTGTCAAATATTCAGGCGAAAGTAGAAGCTATATGCTGAAAAAGCACTTACTTGTATTTGATTTTATTGACAAATAACTAAGGGATAACTCATTTAAAATCAGATCAGACGTAGTTTTAAAGCAAGAAACAGAAACGAGCGTTGCGAAGACCACTTTAATAACTGATCGTGAGTTATTCTATGTATTATTTTACTATTAGTATATTACTTCACAAAATTCAGCCAAAATAGATGTTTTTATTAATAAGCAGGATAAGATTATATCCATTTATTTCGATAAAACATGAGTATCATGCATATGAAACGCATGCATATTGGTGTCATAATTATAGTGATCTGAATGTCTTGCCCATATAGGCGTACAAACTTTTGAGAGGCGGCAATCAATCAAGAGAATTAACAATAACAAAGAAAAAAGTATGGTTTAGATAGGTACTTGAACAATCCATACAAGTTTCAATATAATGTCAATAATAAAATTCAATCCAATACAAAAAAGTGGATGTAATGAAAATACAAATTAAGGTCAAAAATCAATATTCAATTTAGATTTTTGTCTCCAACAATTCGCTTACGCTATAGTAACTTTTCTCCAATAATGTTTTCTTAAACTTAATTTTGAATAAATTCGTATATCCCTTTAAGGAGTTTCTTTTTTTTTTAGCTTGGTATTTATTTGTATATTTTTGGCCCCATAAAAGCTCTGTAAGCAATCTGAGCTTTTCTTACATATTATAAGGAATTTATCTGGTAAGCAAGCCAATATAGTTACAAAAACATTCCGAATATTTATACCTTTAATAATGCAGTTTTAATGCAGTTTTATTAATTCTTAATAAAACATGTATAAAGGTTAGTTCATACATTTGGGTCAAACTGTTCATCGCATGTTATTGTTGAAATGACATTGATTTCATATATTTATGAAAAGTTACGTGTTAAAGTTTGCAGTTACACGCAAACAAAATATAATTCGTTTGTAGTAGTATGGTTTACTTAGCCATAATGCACAAGTCATGTAGGAACAATGCCTTAAAATTGAAAATATTATTTAAGTATAGGAATATAATAATAATTTGACACACAATATTTCTATACAAAATCCGCGCAAATCGTAGATAAGTTGAAAAGTATTATTAAAGGTTTTTGACTTACTTCTGATAAAAAAGAGAAAACCTTTCTGATACTTAGTTTTTTTGGAGATGTGATGGAAATGAAAGCCCGAGGCCCACATGATGGTTAGCGGGCTAACCTCGGCCTATAACAGATGCATTTCGTCACAAGCGACGATTTGCTCTGTACCCATTACCTTGAGATACACAAATTTTAAGTCTCATGTGCCTGTAATTTCTTACTGGCTATCAAGGACTGCTGCCGGAATACACTGTTATGTTAGGTGCTTGGCGCATCAAATCATAAACACAATAAATTGTGATCGGAAAACTCAGCTATAATTTTATTAATATCATTGATCTTGTTTTATTTAGGTCTATCTATCATATGTATGTAAATGTTGAGATAGGAAATTAAACATTTTATGTGTAATTTAATTTTCACACATATGTAGTATTTAACAAATTTTCTTTATTACCTGGTATCTTCCAAACGGCTGAATGGATTTCGAGAGTTTAGGTGTTGTTATATTCGTCTTAAACTCAAGTATTCTTAGATAGGTATTAAAAAACAAAATATCCGATTTATTAAGCTAAATACGTTAATAAATAAACTATCGAGTCAAATAAGTGTATCAAAATTAAAGAAATTAAAAGGGGTTTACAAAAATATATAAGTTTAATTTTATGAATATTAAATATTCGTGTTTTGAGACACTAAACAGTCTTAAATAAAATAAATAATTAAAAATACGACTTCACTAAAAATACAAAAACAAGATTCAGAATACCGCATTAAGTTAAGTTGCAAAAAAACCCCGTTCATTTCCTTTCAGCGTATATAATTTGCAATGTGGTCCCTGTTAATAAACTTAATGCGTGGTTTCCGATCTACTTTCGGTAATTTTAGTTCACTCTGGTATTTATATTTTTTATAATTTATTTTATTTATTGGAACATTATAATCTAGCGCCCATTCTTATAATAAACCCACACGCATATACGAGTATATGCTACCCTACTTTGTTCACCTTAAATTGTTTACTAGTGTCAGTTTCAAACTTCCTCAGATAAATTACTTCCACCTTGGCGTTCATTGATCAGCCACAAGTTCTCTCATCCATCTCTTTCGTTGCCCAAAAACAGATCCATACACCACTACAATGGTCTCATAATTATTTCCCTTATACTTTATTATCATTCATAGTATTCGTTCAGCAGTGCTCATTTTTTATACTTGATTGACTAGCTTTTAATCACTATCTCATCTGATGGTATGTGATTGTGGTCGAAAATGTTGTTCAGACTTTCCTAACTGGCTCTCAAAGATTTTCTATTTAGGGTGCCAACTGCCAGCTAGACAGGCCAAATGCCACCATGCTATAACGACTGCCATTCTTAGCTTAACGTACCCTCCGAAGCACGGAAGCGCTCAGTAGTAATGTCACTAGCGTTCACCCATCCAACTCATGACCGAGGCGAACGTTGCGTAACTTAGCTGATTCGTTAAGAACGGCTAAAAAAACTTCGCTACTAGTGCACAGATATCGCATAGCAGATAATACTATCTGCTACATACGTTCTTCTTTCCCAATTTTCTGAGCCCACTCAAGAGGTCCAGACCTCAGTTGTATCTTCTTCAACAAAGACAATGTTTCTGGAGAATTGCGCATATGATATGAATATATCAAATATCAGGAGGAGCAATATAGTGTTAGGCTGATTCCAGTTCAAGACAACGGTGCATACTGAACTTGCAAGAAACAGCTACCTCTGACGAGACATGAGTAATTTAGTAGGTGCTAACTGTTTGTGAAATAATGGAATTATCCAGGTTGGCACCTTCACCTTAAGTACCTTTTTTTACTCCCATATGACTTTCCTAGGTACGTGATCAAACGCCTCTTTGATATGAGTGAATGAACATCACATGTCAAATGTAAGGCTGCGTTCGCACGAGCGCTTTTTAATTTTTAGCTCGAGTTATGTTTAACGGTGCTAAATGTACGTGAACTAGTTGCAATTTCCAAATACGCACGTTCATCTTAAGTACCTTTTTTTCACTCTCATACGACTTAACGAAGTACGCAATCATACGCCTCTTTAATATCAGTGAATGAACATCTCATGTCGAATGTAAGGCTGCGTTCGCACGAGCGCTTTTTCATTTTTCCGCGTGTTATGTTTAACTTTTTTGAATGGACCATAATTATAACTGTTTCTATACACGGGTTCCTTTTGCATCGGGAGATTTTTATGGGGCCAATCGCTATTTAAAACTCCGAGCGTAAAGTGTTTAACTAAAACGCTCATTCGGACTAATTTTCATCTTTAGGCAGAACATCTATGTATTTTTCACATAAGTTTATTAACCCATATCTAGCTGTGAAACAGCTACCTCTGACGAGACATGTGTAATTTCATAGGTACTAACTGTACGTGAAATAATTCCATTTTCCAGGTTGGCACTTTCTTATCCCCTTACGTTTGTTATCCCATATCTAGCTGTGACTGCCTACTAAGATTATGAGAAAAGAGAAATCCGAACTAATTCTTGGTCACCGCACACATCTCTCATATTCATCCACCTAAGAAAGAAAAACACTTTTGTTTACTTTGTAAAAAATTCTAGAAAACACGATGGAAAGTTAATAGAGCAAAAATAATTATTTCCTCCCCATTTATGGGTCGCGTGTTTGCTGGACCCACTGGCCGTAATTAACATCTACTTAAGCCACGTCTACTTTCTTTTCTCTAAAACACGATTGGAAAGTGGGTGATTATTTAATTTGTTATTTTTTTGCTTGTATATATAATCGCTCTATCATATAAGCTTTTGTGATAAAGTTTTATTTGAGTACTAGGGTACTAATATATTATGTATATTATTATTACTATTGGTACACAAAATGCCATTAAATTAACAACAAAACTCGACACTAATGCCAAAAGGACTTTCAGTCCACATATTACTACATATTTACAACATATCATGTCTTTAATTACATTTAGGTGTTACTTTGTGATTTCGACTTTTCGAGAACATTACAAGGTTATTGGAAAAATGCTAACAACCTCTTAGGTTTGACTTCTGCTAGTCCAAATCAACATTTTGAGATGATTTTTTGTTAAGAAAATAAAAAATGAAAAATATATTTCTTGTGTTTTTTATGTTTTTATTTACTGAATAAGTACTTACGTGCGAGAATCACCTGGTTTTAAAAAAGTCTTGTGCCTGTATTATTTCATATATTTTATTACTTTGCTCAATGTACATATTCAAAATTATATTCAAAGGGAGCACGGCGGGGTTCAGTTTTGCCGCGGAGGGCGCTATTGGCTCAGAATAGTCATTAAAATACAAAAAAAATATTATTATTATTTTTAAATTGTTTTTTATTTCAAAACAATCTTAAAATATTTGTTAGGATTAGCAGATGTCAACCCTAAGAGGTTGTTAGCATATTACCAATAACACCTGTATATAGCGCGCATTTCGGACTTTTTGCATTTTTGATCTATTACGATTTGAAACATTTACAAATATTAAGTCCCATATGCCATCCAATATTAATCCAACGTTCCTGATATATTGCACATAAACGTCTCTAACGAAGTATGAATTCGTTCTATAACCAATTTAGAACTTCGAACAACTTTCTCTAAAGGCATCCTGGGTGGAATGCCGACGTGTTGTAGTAGATACATTCGTCGAGCTTCCGCTTCCCGTTGCCAAGTGAACTACCAGTTGCCGGAACTGGCAAGTTTGCTGCAGTACTGGCAACATTAGGTGTATTGTCAAAGTTCTAGGTTTTTGTTCTCATTGTTCTAGTTGCATATACGATTCTGCAATATAATTTATGCTACAGTTTCCTTTATCCATCTATGACGATCGCAAATGGTACACTATATCATTCTATTGTCATCAGAACTACCCTCAATTACCAAGTTGTTTATAGAGAAGTGGAGAAAACTCAGTCCCATTTCATACATATAGGTGAACCTGAAATAAGCGTATAAAAATAGAAAGAGTAAGTAACATGTGAACTAAAAATTAACTTGAAAGAAATAATATTTGATTTCGCATGGTGGTAGGCCATTTTGCAAACCTCTGGCTAGCTACTACCCTATAGTAGAAAATCTATCGCCAAGCACCTAACGGTGTGTTCCGGGAGCCATCCTAGACAGTCAGTAATTCTAGGTTAGCCTGAACAACATCTTCGATGACATCATCACTAACCATCAGGTGAGATAGTGTTCAAAGCTACCAGGTATAAAAAAAGTTAAAAATTGTAATGCCATCATTATTATTGTAGCTTTTAAGCTCAGTTATTATTATGTACCATGTTCATCAAATAGAAACGTTAAATAATTATAGAAGTATAAATAACAAAATACGCCACACGTTTTAAGGAAGTAGGGCAGCTATTGTAGCGTTCTTGGAGAATATCCGGTCGGCTGAAGATTAAAGCACCTAACGGTGCGTTCCGGGAGCCATCCTTGACAGCCAGTAATTCTAGGTTAGCCTGGACAACATCTTCGATCACATCATCACTTACCATCAGGTGAGATAGTGTTCAAAGCTACCAGGTATAAAAAAAGATAAAAATTGTAATGCCAACATTGTTATTGTAGTTTCGAAGCTCAGTTATTATTATGTACCATGTTCATCAAAAAGAAACGTTAAATATTTAAAGAAGTATAAATAAAAAAATATTATAATTTTAATTATAATTGTTTTAAGGAAGTAGGGCAGCTATTGTAGCGTTCTTGGAGAATATCCGGTCGGCTAAAGATTAAAAAAATAGTTGACTGTGTACTGCTTGACAATTGTGACTTTTCATTGCTGGAATATTTTCCAACAAATGACGATTTGGGTGCGGTTTTAGCTTCTACTTCTGACTTGTCAATAAACCAGTTTTAAATTATATATTAATAAATGATAACGTGGGAATTACTTCCATCGAAACTGTGAAAAATAATTCACAGAAATGGTAGGTAATTATTAATAAGTATAAGGGCTACTGACTTCTCGGATGTCAGTTAAAACGTTAAGAGGTCTTATTTGTATTATTCATCTTTGGAATTCATCTAAATTGCAAACTGCAGGTCTATGATAGTAGATAATTCACTCGAGCACAATGTAGCCCTTGTTCCTGCATATAGGTCTGTAAATAGCGTTCTTTCTTTCATTTGCCTGTCATACATTTAAAACATGTCCTTGAAGAGAAATGATAAATACCTTAATAATTTTTTTAGGAGTTGTAAATTCAATGGTATACATACTCTTCAAGAAGACCATAAAGTACTACTAGTAGGGCCCCGTATAAAGAAGAAGTCCCAAGTGGTAACAACAGTGGCTATAATTATGAGCCATGATACAAAATAATTCTGAACGATGCGATGCTTATAAAATTGCAACGATAGGAGAATTTTGATCCACTAGCGAGATCAAATGTCTGCAATTAAAAAAAAATAGCAGTTTTGATTTTTATATTTACAATAACTCGTGTCGTTACATTACATAAAAAAATATAAAAAATTCAATATATTAAACTAAGGGCACTCAGTCCACACACACATCGTTTCAGAATGTCCTAATAAGGTTTCGGGTTGCTATGCAACACATAAAATAACTGAATGATAAAAATGACAGTTAACATGCAGCGCGTTCGCATGGATAGGCTAAATCGATGACTGTGAAACGCAAAGATAGTGTTTTGTTTAATAAATATGTTCTGGGTAGTAAAACCGGAACTTACTCGAACATTCTGAAACAGGCCCTTAACATAATTATATTTATCAAATTATAAAAGGTGCTATTAATTATTTGTTTTTGGTCCAAAAAGTCAATTATTTTTTTTGCCATTTCAAGCTTTGACAATTGAGGCTTGCCAGCCTAAGCTTGTAGTAAACATTATCCGTTATTATTAAATATCTTAGACCTTAAAAATCTTAGTTATAATAATGCATTTTTAGTTTTGAGCTCCTGTCCCCTTACTAGTTATTAACTGTTTTACAGGATACAGGACATTCCCAGTCTTGAAATACTTACTTTGTTTTAATGTATAAAGTTTAAATAAAAACACCATCATTTTCAATAGAAAACAATACGCAATTATAATTGTAATTGTTTAATTTTATTTTTGTTTCTAATTATGCAATATTGTAAAGAAAACAAATAGAATTTGTATATTAAAAAAAGGAAATTGTGTGCTGAAGTAAAATAATCCCCACGCAGCAAGTTCGCACTCAGCTCCGCCAAGCATCTCCGCTACTCCTCGTACACCTTTAGCAGAAAGAGCTCACACCATAACACAGGCCCAACACCCTCCACAGCACAACTTGTTAGGCCTTGAGTCGTGTTTTGTCCACTTACGAGTATATACCGACAAACACAATTGTAATTACAACCAGCAGTGTGATTGCTTTTCAAATCAAATGAACAAATTTATTTGCAAGAATATTATTTCGAATAAGTATCAACAAGCTACTAAACGTAATAAAATCGGTAGCAACAACCCACTGAACGAAATAAACCTTACTTTATTAAAAAGGTGGAGTTTTATACCATCGCCAAATAAAATTATTGAATTCGTACTACATATTAAAATGCGAAGAAACGTCTCTTCGAGCTACGGAAAGATAATTAATCAGATATTTAATCAAGGATTTCCTGGTAACTAACTCATTAACGAAGTGAATGTTATGATATACTTATCAGTTGTGTTCATATTTTGCGTTTTTTCTTGAGTAATTTCCTTGAATTTTTGAAATTCTCAATACCTTCTTGGAACGATCTGTACTGAATTAACTTAGAAGCCTATAAGTCAGCCATTATTTTAATAACTTATCTTTGTTTAAACTTTGTCTAGCATAAAAAAGTACACTACGAAGTCATATTACTTCAACAGATCGCGTCATATTTTTCACTTCATCAGATGGCGCTTTGTATGTAAGGATTCCTGATGATGAAAGCATTTCCACTGTTCAGTAAGCCAGTTCAGTTGACTGATTTAGTAACATTTTTTTCTCGCTAGGCCAGTTGTAAAAGAACTGTTTTTCACCTGGTTACTAAAAAAAACCTAATTGAACTAAAGTGAAGTAAAATTAAACTGCCTAAGTACTAATATGGTAATTAATATGGCATGCTGTAATTTTAAGTTTATAATGAATATATAATGACATGTTGGCGTTTTGGAACATTTTTGTAAGCCACAATGTTTAATAAATAAATAAATAGGAGTCCATAATTAGAAAAAGCAGTAGTTTAATAAATATATGTAGGTATTTAGTGTACCTAGTACAGTACACATCAATAACTTCGTAGTTGAATTTATAGTTTAATATTCTTATTTTGGTCAAACGTTAATATATATATTTTTTTGGTTTGTAACCTACTCCGTTAATGAGCTATACCAGTAACTGCCGGACGGATGGACGGACAGACCAACAAATAGCGGAGTTTAGAATAAATGGGCTCTATTTTGCCCTTTCAGTACGAAACCTCGAGAGGCATCTGAAAATCACAACACATAGAAAACTATGATCTCTGATACTCTTTTGGCAAACAAGCATAGAATGATGTACCATGTATATATGTATAGCATTAGAGCATTGATGTTGAACAATTGTTCTTTAAAAATAAGTAATAGAAAGAACATCTGGCAACTAGCTAGGTGATAAATTACAGATCAGAAGCACAATTTTCGTATTTATTCTTGGTATTTCTTTTGTGCCTGGAAATTTTCTCTGTAAAGCGGTCTAGTGAAAAATAGCTTTTGTTCTCTCGACAGTACTTAATGTCTTGGTAGGTAGCACTAATGTTGCAAGTTTAAAAGGGAAGTAGCAAGTATGGAAAGTTATGAAAAATGTAGTTGAATTTCTTTGAAGTTAAGAAGTTTTTCTGATGATGCGCTCCTTCAATCCAGTCACCTGTATAAAACTCTACAATACAATTTATAATGTATAGTGACAGCTTGGTGGTAGTCTTAATCAAGAGGCTAAGTGGGTACCACCACAGTGACAGATATTCTGGCCAAAAGCAGTATTGTGCAAACACTAACTGTGTTTAGGATTGAAGAGCCAAGGAGACATAACAAATTGTTCCGGAGTGACGAGTTAAGTGCAGTGTCAAGGAAGTATATTGGCACTGTTACTGTAGTAGACATTTTCCGGCTCTTCTACTCATCAGGCGTTGTTCCAAAATCATTGAAGATGGCTTTGGTGCACTCTATCCCTAAAAAAGGTGACCACTCAGATCCAATTAAATCATTATTTTCGAGATATTAATTTTTTTAATAGAGTAATTGTAGCAAGACAATTCGAGAGATTAATTCTTCAAAGAGAAAATTTATCGACGGAAAATTAAATTATAAAATTAAGGTATAATTTCAAATTTAATCAACAGTGAAGAAATCAAATATTAATAAAAGTCAATTATTTATGGAAAATTTTCGTAATATATAAAAAAATGACTGATGATCATAATAGTGATACTAATAAAATAATAAATGATTTATAACCCAATATGGAAAAAAATATAAGTAATCTTTAATTAACAAAAATGTATTAACTGGTCACCTTCAGTCACCAAATAAAAAAAGAAAGCATTACTGACGTTCATAACGAAATAAGAATGTGGGTAGGTAATAAAATTAAAAGCACGTATAATCTTATAGGGCAAAATTTTCAATAATTTAAAGATAAATAAAATGAATTACAGCACGTTTTAGCTTATATATGCATATGGTTTCTCATGGATCAGCTACGGTATTGTACTTTGGGGAAATAGCGTAGATGTCACAAATATATTTATCATCGAGAAAAAGTGCATTCGTATTCTAGGAAATATAAAGCTTCCCGACAAAACTGTAGAAAAGTTTCATAGGCCCTACTTTATCAATTTCAAAATATTAACACTGACATCCCTATACATATTTGAAAATTGTAAGTTTGTAAAAAAATATCCTCTACATTTTACAAAGATATCACATGAGAGAAACTACCCAATACGGGCTAATTATCAACATAATCTGATTGTGTCTACCTCTAGACTAAAAATGCATAGTACAGGACCAAACGCAATGGCCGCTAAAATATATAATAAATTACCGGTTAAAATAAAAAGTATAGATAATGTCCACAAATTTCTCAAAGTCCTAAAAAATATACTGCTCCAAAAATCCTCTTGAGGAATTTTTTCAGGATCCTTCGATTATAGAATAGATCGTCCCACTCCTCTACATGTTGCTATACCCTATCAGGGTCATTATGTTTAATTCCACCTAATTTTGGTTTGTATATATTAACCCATGTAAACTGTATATGAATGTATATAATGATTGCAATAAATTAATGAGTATTGAGTACCAATATTACGATAACGATACGGCCTGTAGGCAATTTAACAACAAAAAGTGGGGGAAAAATAAAAGCATTGCACCTTATTTGTGTCACATCACATTTTAAAAAATAACTTTTAGGTGACTTGAGCATAAAAAATCCTAATCAAAATAAATGAAGAAGTTACCAAGTCAAGTCTCTTCAGTTCAGTTTTATTGCTGATAGGCTAGTGTTGACTACTAGCTCACCTGATAGATAAGTGACGATGCAGTTGAAGATGTTCTTCACCTAGAATCTAACATCACTAGCTCTCATGTACAGCTGCCCGATCACACCTTTAGGTGCTTGGCCACAGATTTTCAACTTCATTGTGTGGCTAACCAGGCTGGCATTCGGAAAATACGCAAGATAATTAATTGTAAACTATTTGTACCAAGACAGCAATGGAGTGTTTTCTCCAAATTCCCTACTACTATGTTATAACGACTGCTATCCTAAGATAACAACCGAACGGCTAAACTCGCCCTCGGAACCACGGAAACGTAAGTCACTCAGTAGTAAATTCCACTAGCGGCCACCCATCCTGTTAATGGCCACAGCCACGGTAATAATATCTATACAGTATCTTAACTCGGCTCTGTCGTTGAAATAACTACCTACAACCACGCTGTACGTAAACATGCGATAGGGCTACCCACCTCCATTATTTTAATTACATTTGCCTACTTTGTGTTTCCATTTAGTTTTGTGATTTTAATATACTTATTTTATTTATACAAATAACATTCTTTTCTTTGTGAAATGAACAGGAAGTGTTCACTAAAAATGAGTGTTGTTTTTTGATTAGTAGTTAGATTTAATTAAAAAACCATGTTTATATTTGAATAAAAAATCAGTCTTAAAAATTTGCGACCGAAAAATATTAGTGAGACATACGAAATGCTTTATTATTAAATTTTTTGTATAAAAAATCCGCATTCTAATATATAGCTTATAAATACCTATTTCACTCGTGTCAATCATTTTCCTTTACTCTATTCACTTTTTTTATTAATCGGGACATTTTATTTCAGTGTATTAAAAGGAAATACTTGTCCATTAAAAAGACACACATAAGGTACCGTCAACTATGTAGATATCAGTTTCCAGGTTATCTAGAAAAAGTTATCTCTGGTTGCGTTTTTGACGAATTCATGCAACCAAAAACAGCACAATATATCCTACTCGTCATATTAAATATGTAATATGTACATAAACTCATTTCTAGTGAAAATATCGGGCGTTTATTGTTAAAAAATAACACACCGTCCATTCGTCACTGCGGCACAGACGAGACTGTCTGCGTACCGAGCGCGGGCCGAGATCGAGGCGCGTAGGTATAACTCGCGTTTCGTCCGTTTCTATGAAGTTGAAATACTGTAAACCTAGATAACATCACCGTGCCACAGCGGACGTTGCTTTTCTTACTTGATCAGGAGAGTCGTTGAGGCAATCTACGCTACGAGAGCTTTTGACTTGTTTTGGGGTGTTCAGACAATCTCTATACTTATCTCTCTTACTCTCATCGTATTTTCCAAAACTTATCAGAGCGTTTGGTTGATGCGACGCGTGATCAAAATGCTGGCACTTTATTGGCTCAAAGAATAAGCATTGCAGTTTAACGGGGCAATGCTGCCAGCATGCTGGGGATAACTTTACACACAGTCTTTAGGTGGGTATTAGAAGAGCTTATTATAAATATAATAAAGTTAATATGACTTTGCAATGACTTATAGGTTATCTTAATGCTTTTATTGTAGTAGCTGTAGTTTTGTTTATAGCTCATAGTATTTTGTCAATAAAAGCATACCGCCGGCGCCGGTTGAAAGAAATCTCTATATCGAAAGTTTTAAGGTGCTTTTTGACTTGTATTCTGTTTATTATCTCAATATCGCAATGTGCAGTGCATACGATGTAGGTAGGTAACTTAGTAATCTAAGACAAGTACATAAATAATAAAGCACAGCAGAGTGTGTTTACTTATGTAGAGCGTAAATGCGACGTGGAGGGTCACCTTCATTAGCTGAATAAAGAAACACGTCGTCTGAAAATAATTCTGTCTCACACCTACTCCTAACTAGCTAAGTAGCTTTCAAAGGTGTCTGTTAAATTGACTAAAGCTAGGTTAGTTTAATAAGAAACAAAAACTTTACTTAGTAACTTGTTTCGTTTTGATATTATTTTGACGTGTCAAAAGCCTAAGCCACTTAATTTTAATTGAATTTTTAGCTGATAGCTAGATCGCCCACTATCTCACCTGATGGTTAGTAATGATGGGGTCGAAGACATAGTTCAGGCTAACTTAGAATAGTACTGGCTCTCAAGGATAGTTACCGGAAGACACCGTTAGGTGCTTGGCGACAAATTTTCTACTTGAAGGTGGTAGCTAGCCAGGCAAGCATTCGCAAAATTCGCAAACCACCATGCTATAACGACTGCCATCCTAAGACAACAGCCGGGACTGACAGCTTAACGTGTCCTCCGAAGCACGGAAGCGCTCAGCAGTATGTCACTAGCGGTCACCCATCCAAGTCATGACCGCGGCGGACGCTGCTTAGCTTTGTTGATCGGTTAAAAATGCCTAAGCAACTTCGCAACGAGCGCTTCAACTTGTTGCAGCCCTGCTATAAAAACATGACCGCAGATACAAAATAAGCTCGTAAATATAAGAAAAAAAAAATAGGTACCTCTTAGACATAAATAAAATGAAGCATAAGGATTTTAAATAGGAAACATCTTGGTTTTAAATAAAAGCAGCATTTTCTTTTTGACCCCGGCTCATCTTAAGCACTGGATTACGGAGAAAAATATTTACATAAATTAAAACAACGTTTTGAGCCCTCTTTACTCTGAGGCGTATTTTCTTCGTTTCAATTTCAGGAATTTTAAAAGAGGGTTTCTTCAATTACCCCTCGAGGCAATTTACAGACCTTTTCGACACCGATAAGACGTTGGCTTTCACAATATTGAATAGACGTTAATATCGTAGGATAGGATCAGATTGCACGTGCAGATGGCTTATAAGTGATAACCACTACCTACCTCTTTTATTTCCATCGATGAGTTCATGATTAACAATTTTTTTTCTAATGATATACTTAGTACGTCATCACAATCACAATTTAGCCAACAATACGGACTAATGAGTAATTTTAGCTTGACTGTCCGTTTCAGAATGTTCTTATAAAGTTTCAGGTTGCTATGCAACACATAAAATAACTGAATGATAAAAATAGCAGTTAACATGCAGCGTGTTTCAAGCTTTAACCGATGGATAGGCTAAATCGATGACTGTGAAACGCAAAGATAGTGTTTATTTATTAAATATGTTCTGGGTATTAAAACCGGAACTTTCTCGAACATTCTGAAACAGGCCCTTAAACTGCTAAATAGAGTAATTTTAAGAATGTGTCCATTAACACATATCGTATTGTCTCTATTAAGGGGAAAACACTATGTGTTCTTTATATGTAGAACTCACTTCAGTACTTATCACTGTCACTCAACTACATTAACTCAGAAGGTTTTGTCGTTTTTAGCCTTCTCACTATGTCTGTGTTATCAAGGGGCTGGATTGCTTCAACATTCACGTGGTGGTGAAGTCTATCTTCGTGAGCTTCTGCATATTTTTTTTTATTATATCCGCAACGACATCTATTTTCAGGTCTCGATGGAGGTCGACAGTTCTAATGTACCTTGGTGCATTGACTGCCTTTAAGTACTTTATTTGGGAATCGTTAGATTATCTGGATGTTGCTTTTTTCAGCTGAGCTCCTTAATTCAATACTGGCATAAGGACTTGCTTCTACAAGACAATTTTATTTTGTACAGACAACAAGGAATGCTTCCCAAGTAGCCAGTACATCTTCTTGTAACGAAGTTATTACTCTTCGCGTTTCTTCTTCACATGAGCTTTCCAGTAATTTTCAATATTTAATAGACGATATCGTAGGATAGGATCAGAGTTCACGTGAAGATGGCTTATAAGTGATAACTTAATCGCAACGATGAGTTCATGATTGACAAACATAGCATTAATTATTATTCGAAGTCAGATATAGTTGAGCGAAGTAGTCAATTTAATACCAGTTCTATTATTCACAGTGAAATAATGACCTTATCTACAAGCTTTTCTGTATAAAAACCTTTAAAAATAAGCTTTTATTGAGTTCTTGTTAATACAAAGAACTAAAAATAAAAAAAAAATACTTTCCAAACCTCGAGTTTGGACTCATTTGAATCGTCTTGGAATGGATGAGGTTGTGTCTTTTTATTGCGAAGTTATTTTGACCATCTTCCAGCTCCATCATCAGATCAGCAGCATGTCATCATAATATTGCATTGTCACGCGATTTTCACATGTAAGCAAAATTTCAGCTCAATCGGTAACAGGGAAATGGATCAAATTCTATTTGTAAGATTTGATGACAAACATCGGGACAGGTGGAACTAAATAAAAGGTTGTAATTTTGTCACCACTGTAAGTGTACTCTCCTACCACCCTTTCTATATGTATTTACTACCGTGCTATTTTTATTAATCTGCAGTGTTATTTATTATTTAACCGACTTCCAAAAAAGGAGGTTCAAGTTGACGCATTTTTTTTATGCTTAACAACGCATAATTTTTACGGAGTATTACAATTTTGATAATTATTTTATTATTGAATATTTATACGGCTGAAGTGGTCCCATATATTTCATCGTCGAATAGTTATGTAGTACAATTTGATTGTGATTTATGGTTACTAATTAGAAAAGATGATATTTTTAACTGTAAAAAAGTGTAGTATTATAGGATAAAATACTATTTCGCTCAGCAATGCTTAATATTTACCTCTTAAAAAGAAAGAAAACAATTGTAATTTGTAAGGCACTTATTTATATTATTTTTGTAAAATTTTGTTAACAAATGATTACAATAATGGGTTGAAATAGCTAATGACTGTTTTTTTTTTTGTTTTATACTTTGAACTAAGTAATTGATTAAAGAAGTCTGATTTTTAATATTATATTATGTCCGAAAAAGAAAAGAACCTCAATAATTGGTATTTCATTACGCCTCCTGTGGATTTCTTTTATATCCTGCCCGGCTAGCATGCGCGCCGCGAGTAAATTTTGTCTACCATTTATCTCGTGTAAAATAGACATATCGACATATGTCTACGAATGCTAACATGGCAGAGCAAAGAACTCGTCCGTGTTTACGTACATTTTGTGCTACCTGTGGCAACTTGTCGACCAACACTAACATGCGCGCCCACCGTTTAATCGATATTTGACACTTATCTGCGAGTATTTTCGTGTATTTTCTCTACCTCAGTTTTGAGGACGAGATAAATCGAGTGTTTCTCGCGCGTCTAAGTATAATGGGGGCGATCGACGATTTAGTACAAATTTACTTTCCGTCCAGTGTTAGCAGACCCGTTATATATGTGTGTTTAATCTATACAATAATAATAACGTAATTGAACACAACTCGAGAACTCTGTGTGCGTGAGTTTAAATAAAACAACTTTAAATAATGCTGTAGGTAGCGTAGGTAGATTTTTCAACTATTTGTAATGTAATTATATTATTGGTATTTAGCTGATAACTCAATAAAACTATTATATGTAAATAAATGAGGAGGTATTAAAAGATTAAATTTTAATACATAGTACTTAAGTATTAATTTTTTATGAAATTCGCAACAGTAAACATTTAAAGTAATCTAAATGAATAACTTCGTTTTAGGGTTTCGTACTCAATTTATTGCTATAAAATATTATTATATTATTTAATAAAGAAAAATAGATGGGACACTGAAAACTAGTTAAGTAGGTACCTAGCTGTGATAAAAACTTTGTTTCGCTACTTAGCATTCATCAACAAAAAAAACATTTAAGCAACCATCGCATCATCAAAAGAGCCATCCTATTTACACCTTTATCATTCGTTTGAAAATTACATCAACGAGAACAGTTTTTAATCATAAAATCATCATAAAGTGATGTATCGAGAACGATAAAAATGTTTAATCGCTTATAAAAGTATGATATTTTATTAATACAAAGTCCATCACTGCTTATTTCCAAGAACTGTTCGCAATTTATCTAACAAATAGCGCAATGGAGAATCGTTCATAGATAATCTCAATTAACGGATCTTAGCGTGGTGCGGCCGCTGCTATCGTCCACCACTCTCTCTCTACGCGCGAGAAAAATACTCTTCTCGTGTCATGCGTGACATATGTCTTATTTGCAATGCGCATGCTAGGCAGGCTGGACTGTGACTCAGAAGACCGCACCGAGTACTTGGTTCAAAAATATAATCTTTCATTACATACATTTGTTTTATGCTTCCTATAATATCAGTCATAAACGGTTTTTAGACAGGTCATTGGTACCGATTTAAAAAAAACTCTTGATCGTATTGAAATAATAGCTTTACACACTCAAATACATCCTCTTTCTCTCTCTTTCACACACCAACACGCACACACGCATTCATAAACACTGATTCAAATATATTTTTGTGTATTTTTGTAATATTTCATTGTGTATTCGAATCCTACTTTATATGTTATTTATTTTATTTCCTATTCTATTTAGATTCCTATTTATTTTATACTTTATATTATACTTTGTTCAATGTTTTTAGTAAGGAACTTTGTGTTAATTAACGGAAGAGGGCATTAAAATCTGTGACACAGTTATTATATTATCACTTCTGCAGGTGTCATCGATTCTCATACGTTAGTAGCATAATATTGTTATGGTTCCAAATAATAGTACATTGTTCACCGAGATGAGAAAGTGACCGATTACCGTCGAGGGTGTCGTTTGAAGCCCGAGCCGTAGGCGGGGAAACACCCGAGATCGGGAATCGCACTTTCTCTCGAGTGATACATAGTGCTTTATACTACACCTACCTTTTATTTTACTTTTCTACGAAAACTGAATCCTCAAACAACACACAAATTGAAAATGGCGCCAATGGCGTCTGCAATTTTCACATGTTCTTTTTTCAAATTGTTTGACACCATCCAAGACATAGCTAGTGGCCAGTGTCATTTTGCGAACTTGGAGATAAAAACTCACTGTAAAAACTTTTTGGCTTTTGATATTTAGGTTACCAGCTCATAGTCTTACCCAAAATTGAAAAAGAAAAACCACGTAAGAAATGGATTTTCATACACTTTTCTCTTCCGCTCAGATGGGTTTTCTCCCCGCATATTTGTTCGATATGCAATGACGTACTTTCTACCGTAAATTTGATAAAGTATCAAGGTACTTTCCGAGCAGGTGTAGTATAAAGATTTTTATTATTTATTATTATTAACATAGATAGTATCGTTCGTCAGCAATAATGCTTGACATTAGGTAATAAAAGTATATATTATAAGAATGTCTAGGTCTAAGAGGACAGATTATTTTATCAGATAATGGACTCAATGAATATAAATATGATTAATTTGAGCTTATAGGTACCAAACCCAACTAAAAACTAAAATGAATCATCAAAACGTATGATCTAGGAAACAAATATGATAATTAAATATCAAAATATTAACCACGAGAAAAGTATTTTTATTTTTAGTACTATAATTTTCTTCCATTATTCGCCAAGAGCTCATCTATTTATAATTAGGGTCTCTATATAATTGGACCAATACATTACTGAACGTAAAGATTGATTTACCCATCGGGTTCTATGTAATGGGGTATGTGCTCCCATACTATCGTCTTCGGGCTGGAATTTCTTAAACAATGTGAACTACCTTGATATACCCCCATATTAAACTAAGGAATAATTATGCAAATCGGGTTTAAATGATGGACTTATCATAAGTTAACGTATATACATTATATGCTCCCCGACGGTTCCCGCCTTGTCGTGGCGGTGGGGTCAGTAGCCATGGCTTCGTCATCCACGGTGAAGCAAAGAGGAACCAAGGGCCGTGCCGGCATAGGCAGCCGGCCGGTCCCAGAGGGGCCGCTCCACTGGGCTTTGCCTCTAAGTCTAGTATGGAGCGGCAAGGGATAGGCTGCGGTGCTGTATGGGCAGCACCACATCTGAGGTGGGCTGTGGTGTTGTATGGGCGACACCACAGCTGACGGTGAGAGGCCACGGCTGGAGAGGAGTGCCGGTATTACGGTGCACCGCTCTCCCTGCCTTCCGTGGCCACGGCGGGGCTGCCACCGTTGGAAGGCGGACGAGGAGGGGCTGCAGGGGAGGAGGAGTGTCGGTATGGCGAGGCATCGCTTTCCCTATCCTCTGCGGCCGAAGTAGCAGGCGACGGGGCTACGTATTTGACCCGTCGCGCGTCGCAGGGGGACCTTGGGCGTCGGAAGCGGGGTTGCCTGGCGCCCATTTGCGGGCTTGGTTCCCGGGTGGTAGTGACGTGCCATGTGTTCTGGTGCGTCGTGAGGGGTAGCACTCCAGGGGGAGTCCGGTAACGGAGAACCGTGGCGGGCTCGTGGTTGAAAGCTAAAGCGTCCCTGCGGTCTACCTAAAAGCTATAGGTTTGGAACACCTTGTGTTATATAGTCGGTAGGGGCACTTGCTGCTGTGGGAGTAGTTGGTGTCGAGCCTGACATATCCCGGCCATCTTCCCCGAGGTGGACGGGAAAGAGTAAAGGCAATTTTTACACGTAAATAAAAAAATATGTGTTATTATGTTATAACGTAAATCCAGCCGACTTACTTGTAAAATTAAGTGGATATTTTCGCGAGTATGATGGTTTTATAGTTACATTAAAATTTCACAAACTTATGTTTAATTTACTTATAGAAAGACTTATGTACAGTTTTTAATTACCAATTATAATAATATAATAAAGATAAACACCATGAAAGCCAATAAGAGATCCTCACGCTTAAAAAACAATTCAGAGAATAGGAAACTTAACGCAAGCATTCCTTTCTTTACAAATTAATTGGAATATAAATTTGCACGAAATTGTTTCTAAGTTCTTTATAATTATATCATACATTAATATAAATATTATATATATTGTGTCAAATTTACGATATCTTCTTATTTGAAGTCGGTTAAAATTTATATTATCATAGGATTAAAAGTGATTTCACTAATATAGTATATTCAAAAGCACAGTGTTTTTTTTCCCTTCCTCCTAATCAAATCCTTGATCCCTTGGCAAGGCCATATTCTATCTATAGGTATTGTTTAACCGCAGTTACACCTTGTAACAGAGCTATCGTCTAGTGTCTACAGCTTCAATTTACACAGCTCCAAGTTTCAGCAGTATTTATCTAGACGCGTTGATTAAAGACCGAACTGCTTTGAGATGCAACCTTTGGTGCACGCTCACAACTTGGCTAATAGACACTTTAAAAGTAGTGGTTATACTACCAATAAAAACATGAAGTCAGAAAGGCAGTCGTCTATAAAACCCAAGCCAAAACATTCTACAATATGTTGCTGTGTTGTCAAATCAAATCAAATCATTTATTGCATATTATGCAGGTATCTTAATAACTATTTCCATAACACTACATAATGACCCAAGTTTAGGTATGGCAACTTAATGTGGAGCGGCCCGACTTATTTTTTATAAATATTTGTCACATAAGTATTGTTCTATCGTATAATAACATTTTTCTATCAATAAGTTTTTTAGTTTTTTAGTAAGGTCTTGTTCATTTTCGTCAGTCTTTAATTCGTCCGGTAATTTATTAAATATTTTTATGGCCATAGCATGGGGACCACTACTTTGCATTAATAATCTGCACTTAGGTATTTCCAGTTTATGTTTAAATCTGAGCGGGTAATTTCGTGGTTGGTCTGAAAGTTTTTTGAAATATTCTGGGTATTTTTTAACGAAATTACAAGTTTCTAAGATATAGATGGATGCGACAGTTAGGATTTTATATTTTATGAAGTATGGTTTATGAAATTCTATTTTTGTGATGTCTGGAGCTTTGATATTTGCGAGAATGCGGATTATTTTTTTCTGTGAGACAAAGAGTTCACCTACGTTTACACTATTACCCCAAAGTGTGATACCGTAACGGAGCCATGAGTATGCGTAAGCATAGTACGCTGATATAGCTGTATTGAGGTCAGTGGCCCGTCGTACTTCCCTAAGCGCGTAAGAGAAACTTGATAATTTGGATTGTATTTTTTGAATATGATTTTTCCAATTTAATTGAGGGTCTAGTTCTAGGCCTAATAATGTTGCCGCGTCAATACATTGTAATTTATTATAATTAAAGGAAAAATTTATGTCAAGAGGGCATTTTTGGTGGGGTCTAAATTGTATGAGTTTTGTTTTTTCGAAATTTAAGTCAAGATTGTGGTCAGTCATCCAATTGATTATATTATTAAACATGTCAGTGAGATTATTAGTCAGGTTATCATTATTTTTGCAAGATGTCATCCGCGAAAAGTACACAAGACTCGTTAATGGTTTTAGGTAAGTCATTAATATAAATTAAAAACAGGATACATCCCAAGACCGATCCTTGGGGTATAGAGTTGTTTATTTTTATGGGGGTAGATCTTATTGTATTAACAGTTCCCGTGTTGCTATCGAAATGTTCAATTTCTACACATTGTATACGGTTTTCTAAATATGACTTAAACCAATTGTGTGTTATCCCGCGTATTCCTATGTTATATAGTTTTTCCAGAAGTATGTGATATTGCACTTTGTCATACGCCTTGGTCATGTCGAGCAGGACCCCAATGGCGTATTTTTTTTCATCCATTATATTGAGTATAGTTTGGACATACTTAAATACCGCTAAGACAGTGGAGCGATTTTTCCGAAAGCCGTTTTGGGACTCGTCAAATATCTTATATTTTTCGCAATAGGAATTTACGCGCTTTTGCATCACTTTCTCAAATATTTTTGATGACGTAGGTAGGAGTGCTATTGGCCTATAGTTATTTAGGTCTTGTTTAGACATTTTTTTATGCATGGGTTTTATAAGAGCTATTTTAATAAGTCTGGAAAGAAGCCTTCATTAAACGATTGATTGATTAATATATAATAAGGCAATGTCAATTCCGCTGCGCAATGTTTGATTAAGACTGGGGGTATTTCATCTATACCAGAGCTATATTTGCATTTTAAATTTTTTATTACATTGTATATTTCGCGCGGTTCGGTGTTATCAGTGCGCGTGAGTGCAGGCCGGCCGCGCGCCCCCCTGCCGCCGGCGCCCACTGACGCGAAGTACTCGTTAAAAGCAGCAGCTATTTGCGTGGGTTCAGAAATCAATTTATTTTGGCTTTTTAGTTTTATGTTTGTTTTAGGTTTCTTTGTAGTTTTATTTGTGCGGTCTTTTATTATTTTCCACATACATTTGGTTTTATTATCTGAATTTTTCATTTCACGTATATGTTGGTTTCTTTTTGATTTATTGATGGTCTTTTTAAGCATTTTTACATATGATTTATAAAATTTAGTTAATGTCGGATGATAAAAATATGTCACGATTGGTCTAAGTAATCTTTTATTTTTACAAGAAGTTGTCTGTTCTGCTGCATATGGCGTTGACACCAAATGGGTGGGATAAGGGTATCGTGATGAAGATAAAGTAAACTTTACTTTGAACAACAATTTGCTTTTATCCATTTCCGAATTCCTATTACGCAAGTTTCATTTTAATACATCATTATGTTCTTGTCTTGTATGTTGTTATCGATAAAAACATATAGTATAATATGTTCTTGTGTTTAGTCCATTTTGTAGGACCCTGGAAGTGTGCCCGGTGAATGGCAATAGGCTCGCCTATTGCATGGGACCAAAACCCAATTGGCGAAACGTGGATCTCTGCTTATCCCTTCAGGGAATACCTTTGTATGTATGCATATTATGTATGTATGTATATATTATTGTATAATCGAAGCAATACTGTCTTGACTACCTATCGATTTATACTCGAGTTCTAAGAATATGCATATGAGCTGCATATTATAGACGTGGGCTTGTAGTATTAAAGTCAAATAAACAAAAACTTTGCTAAACTAACTAGTCAAATACTGGAAAGTGTTATACCGAGCACTACCATTATGGCAATTTTTTTTTGTTTGTCAGATAAATCCAATGACATAAATCGTTTCGTGAAGCCAAGAAGCTCAAGAACCCACGTAATGGTTAGGGTAACTGAACCGAGGCAATTGGTAAGGTTATTGGTTTGCATATTATGCTATCCATAGTACACTTTTCTGTGACACAGTTCTAACCAACGAACATTTATTCAATAAAAAATATTTAATTGCTTAGCGATAACCACGCAGACAGTAGATGCAATTTTTTTAAGCAATTATTTAGAAATATTGTCATTTTTCAACTGCAATAAATTTTACTCGTAGCTCTTTGAAATTGATTCAAAATAGGATCATGGCATTACGCTACAAAATCATCTTTCTATACTAAAAGCCACGATGGTAAACATAATTCAATAAAAAAGATTTTAATACTAAGAACAATAAGCCCACTGATTGTACACATTATTAAGTAATTATTTAGAACTGTTGCCAATTTTTCAAGTGGTATAAATTTTACCTCTTTTAAATTGTTTCTAAATAGGATCATTTCAATACGATACAAGATCATCTATCTATACTAAAAACCAGAATAGGAATCATAATTTAAAAAAAGATGTTGGTGCTTAGCGATAAGCCCGCTAATTGTAATAAATTTTAGGTAGTTATTTAGAACTATTGCCATTTTTCAAGTGCAATTATTTTTACCTTTTTGAAATTTTTTCGGAATAGAAAAACGTCATTACGATGAATCATCAAAAAAAATACATCAATCTATACTAAAAATCACGATAGTAACATCCTAAATGTACAAATATTAGATACATATAATCACACACTTTGCTTTGATGCAACCAAATTTCTAAAGACAAATTCATCGCTAAAAGTTTCCCGAATCACGACGTCGATATTACGTAAACAAACGCCACTTAATTCCATAATTGCGCAACCCAAGCCCAGCGAAAACAATTTACAAAACTGTACAAGTAAGTTTCAGTTGTATCTTCCACTCATTAAAGAAATCCACCGGCGAGCAATAATCGAGTTACCCGAAGGCTGTTGAAGCGAGAAACTGAATTACAATGCTAATGAACTCCTTTGCAGCGACGACCGACATCGATTTTCATCTCGATGATAATTTCAAATGAACTAGATAGCGGTTCACTTTTTATGGTGCTTAGTAATGAAATCATTAATAAGACGCTAATTTGATTATGTACTACAATATTAATACTCCTCGAGCAACGGATTGCAGTTTCATGAGACTTAACAACTGTGTGTAACAATGTGACGGGCGCAGTGCAATGGAATGCATCTGTTATAGGCAGAGGATAATCCACTTAACATCAGTCTCGTGCTTGTTCCGTCACAATCATATTTAAAAAAACCACCTTGAAGCAATGGATCATGGGCAATGACTATGGACTGCCACGCAGAAGGTTCATACTGCAAATCTAGTCGTGGAGCTAAGCTGTTTTTTCAAATACTCGCCTTGCTAGCTGACTAGCTATAGCTAGTTATAACCTAGCTATCCACTTGTTTAAACAACGTCCGCTGCAATCATTACTAGATGGGTGACCGCTAGTGGCGTTTTACTCCTGAGCGCTTCCATGAATTAGAGGGCACGCTAACTGGTTTTGACTGACTAGCAATCATTATACCCGGGTGGTATGACATTTTGCGTCCACAAACAAATTTTACCGCAAAGTCATTGAGAGCCAGTAACTCTAAGTAAGCTTTAACAACATCTTCTGCCGTAACAACACTAACCATCAGGTGAGACAGCGGTCAAAGCCTAGCGTATCAGTAATAAAAAACCTCCAATCAAAAGCTTAACCACATGGTGGAAGGGCATTTGTCGCCAAGCAAAACCTAAGCAAAATTAAAGGCATTTGAGACTTAGCAACATATATGTCTCAGAGCGACAGACGCAGTGCAATTCGTCACTTGTGACGAAATGCGTCTGTCGCAGGCAAAAGTTACACTGCTTAAAATCTCATAGAACAAACAATATACATAAAAAAAACTTAACAACTAACGTCCCGAAGTTGATGGCTGGTAAAGTAAACATTATGGTGAAAATGTTCAACAAAATTATAATAATGTAATTTCTAGTAAGTAGATTATAGAAGCACTATGAATTATAATGTACACTGTAATTACTAAGATAAATATTTAAAATGAAAACAAGGTTAGAATTTGTACATTTCTACCAAAACATACAATTAAAAAGAAATTTCTTAAGCTCCGAAAAACGGCTACACTTAAAAACATCTACTTGCAGTTAGCCCCTATGTCTGAGCACCACTTATCTTCACTTTATGTGTGTTAGTCTAATCTAACCCTTTTACAAGCACTAGAACGACTAAGTATACAAAGCCTCGTAATCCACAAACGTAACGGTTATGACATATCGCTGAAAACAATTTAAATTAATCGAGTAGAAGGCATTAGCTTGGGATATTTCACTTTAATTATCTCCATACGAGCTCATTGTGTTGTCCTCTCAACCACAAACGGCTTAGCAACGATCTAAACAGAACAACAACATACAAACTGAGGCCAGTAGTGCATCTCTTACAATTTGGTAATGCAGTGATATAACACTGAGATTTTTTTGTCAGATTATACAGGATTTTTAAGGATGGTACAAAACAAAATATAGCTTGCCTCTAGTGGCACATACATCGTTCTGTAAAAACGGTATATACTCTTAAACATTTTCCATAATTAGTCTCATTTTAAATTAAAAGGTAAATCTGATCTACTGCATATTGATGCAGTAGATCAGATATACCAACAACAATAGTGTATTGACACTATTGTTGTTATAAATACTAGTTTTATGTAGTGGTACAAAATTTACTTCTCACAGTAGGGCCCTCAAAACGCGAAGGAAAAGGAAAGAACACTTTTTACTTCCATATTTGTATTCATTCATTTCATATCAAAGGCAAATTGACTCTTAGATAATGTTTGCCCACACGGTAAGCGGAGGTTACAATCCATAAAATAATCACAGCATCACATATTTTTTCCAAAAAGGAACCTCGTGTACCCTTTAGGCACGGTAATATTATCTATACAGTATTTTTACTCGGCTCTGTACTTGAAATAACTCTGCCTGCCTCCATTATTTTAATTACATTTGCCTACTTTGTGTTTCCATTTAGTTTTGTGATTGTAAATATACTTTTTTTTTATATAAACAAATAAAATACTTTGTCAATTGAACTGAAACGGAAATGTTCACTAAAAATGACTGTTGTTTTTTGACTAGTACGTAGATTTAATTAAAAAGCCACGTGTAAGTTTGAATAAAAAATCGGTTTTAAAAATTTGCGACCTAAAAATATTTGTGATACGTATGAAATGGTTTATTATTAAATTTTGAAGTTTAAAAAATCCGCATTCTAATATAAAGCTTATAACTACATATTTTACTCTTCTCTATCTATCTTGTCAATCACTTTCACTTTTTTTTACTTTGTTCCATTTTTTTTATGAAGCGAGACATTTTTTTCGGGGGTTAAAAGGAAATACTTGTCCTTTAAAAAGACGCACATTATGTACCATATACTACATGTAGTTAAAATTATTTTATAGTATTACCTTTCAGTTTCCATGTAATCCAAAAAAAGTTATCTCTGGATGCGTTTTTGTCGAATTCATGCAACCAAAAACAGCACAATATATCCTACTCGTCATATTAAATAAGTAAATATGTCCTTAAACTTATTTTTGTGAAAAAATCGCGCGGTTATTGTTAAAAAAAACAACAAACCATTCGCTCATCTCTGCCACGGTAATGTTATCTAAACAGTATCTTAACTCGGCTCTGTCGTTGAAATAACTACCTACAGCCGCGCTGTACGTGAAACATGCGATAGGGCTACCCGCCTCCAGTATTTTAATTACATTTGCCTACTTTGTGTTTCCATTTAGTTTTGTGATTGTAAATATACTTATTTTATATAAACAAATAAAATTCTTTGTGAAATTAACAGGAAATATCCACGAAAAAATGCGTGTTGTTTTTTGACTAGTAGGTAGATTTAGTTAAAAAAACCATGCTTATGTTTGAATAAAAAATCAGTCTTAAAAATTTGCGACCGAAAAATATTTGTGAGACGTACGAAATGCTTCATTATTAAATTTCAAAGTATAAAAATCCGCATTCTAATATATAGCTTATAACTACCTATTTCACTCGTGTAATAATCGAGTAATTTTTTATCGGGGGATTAAAGGAAATACTTGTCGATTAAAAATACACACATTATGTACCGTCAACTATGTAGACTATAAAATAATTTTACTTGCTAGTAAGATTATTTTTATAAATTTTTAAAAAAATATTTTATAGTTAGATATATACGGTAAGTAAAACTTAATAATTTTACTTACTAGTACTTACTAGTAAGTAAAATTATTTTATAGTATTACCTTTTAGTTTCCAGGTTATCTAAAAAAAGTTATCTCTGGATGCGTTTTTGACGAATTCATGCAACCAAAAACAGCACAATATATCTTACTCGTCATATTAAATATGGTATATGTACATAAACTTATTTTTAGTAAAAATATCGCGCGTTTATTGTTAAAAAAATAATACACCGTCCATTTGTCACTGCGGCACAGACGTGACTGTCTGCGTACCGAGCGCTGGCCGAGAGCGAGGCGCGTAGGTATAACTCGCGTTTCGTCCGTTTCTATGAAGTTGAAATACTGTATAGATAATATTACCATGCTTTAGGGGTAATCCTAAAAAGACCAATTGATGAATATATTGTGTAAGTTTTATAATGTATTTAATATTATTAACGTTTATGTATGTGTTCTGAGGAACTTGTCGAATTACTACCTGCAGCTCAATTTCGCCACCGGACTTCCCGACAAAGCATGATGTTTCATCAATTTCATGTCGACGTCTGGAAGTGCACAACCTTGCGATTAGCACGATATTTTCTCCCACACACTGCCACACTATGGAACCAGCTGCCAGGTGAATTATTTCCGAACAGTTACGACTTAGGGACCTTCAAGAAGAGAGCATATTCCCTCCTTATAGGCCGGCAACGCATCGTCAAGACCTCTGGTTTTGCGGTTGTTTGTAGGCGACGGTGATCACTTACCATCAGGTGAGCCGCCTGCTCGTTTGCCCTTCTATCCCATGAAAAAAAAACATTAAAAGAGTTATGGCTGTTTGACCTTTAAAGGGCTGTCTTCGGAACGGTTGGTAGTCGGTTGAAATTTTCACAGTGCCATACTAACACGTATGTGTTAGTATGGCGCACGAACCATAAAACTGCTGCGTAGCAGTCCATAGCCAATGCCACTGAGCCATCACTGCTTCAATTAATTACTTTCCGGTTTCATGGTACTGACATAATAAAATCCAAAACTCAGCATCAAGGAAAAGTTGGTAATATATTAAAAAAAATAAAGTCGGCATTACGGCTGTCGGAATTTATGTGTTGAGTTTCAGAATCCCACTAAAGTCGACATTAAGTACCGTAACTCATTTCGAGGTATCGAAGACAATGTACACTATATTTATGTAGCACTAATAGGCATTGTTAATTACATGCGTTTTGTCTCGGTTTAATAAATGAGATATGAGTGCTACTGATAGGTACACAATATTTTAGAGTTAGGTACGACAAAACAAAAGAGTAAAACAGTAGCCTATTAATAACACCCTACTGTATGTCTGTTCGTACCTACGTTTGTATGTCAACGGTCTCGTGCTTGTGCTTCAGAACGGAAAGAATAAAAGACCAGGGGCTCGATTCTTTTGGCTATTGAACGGCGTTAACGCAACTTAATTGCATGAAATTTTTAGTAATTGACAGTATCCGTAGTCTGCACGCTATTTAGGTTCAATCGCAAGTCAGTGGCTTGCTATCAATAGTTTTTGACTTATTTGGTATGCTGTAAGCTATTTTGTTGCCATTGTGTTGCTACAGTGGCATAAAATCGGTAGTCCGTTCCATATTTTGACGTTTCTTATAAATTTATTAATCCGTATCTCATTTCAGTGGCAACATTTGCAAGTCATAGCACAGCCATTCGATAGCGATGCGATTGCCATACAACAGCGATTAGCAGCTAGAATTAGCAGACTACCAAATTTGACATTAACAACAGTTCGGTCGCAGAAACATCGCAGTAGTTTGGCGTTTGGTCAATAGCTAAGAGAATTAGGGCCCATAAATTAAGAAATTCTGCATATAATAATATAGAATAGCGACCGAAATGCAAAACTTATTGAATTAGAAATTGGATACAATTACCTATAACAAATTTCCAAGGGCGTCGAATAACATGAAAGGTAACTGCTTTTTTTTCATACTGCCTGTTATTATCTTTGTATGGAGCTGAGAAAAACAATAACAAAAAATATTTCACAAAACAAAGATTTTAGGAACCGTGAAGGTTTATCAGTTACCAATAGATCATTTTTGTTACGGACGTCGGACTCAAAGATAAAATTTCATCATCATCAGTCGGAAGACGTCCACTGTGGAACAAAGGCCTCTTCAACAGAACGGCTATAAGCCGCTTGTAACCATTTGCTACGATGTCGTCAGTCGACCTAATTGTAAAATTTGTTAGGTATCTAAAATTTATGTTGAAGTTTATAGTAACTAAGTTTAAACAACTTATATTTAATTTTCCGCCTATTATTCCATTGACGAATATCTTTAAAATATACCCACTGATTTAAAAATCGTAATAATTATTAATTTAAATTTTATGACATTTAAGTAGACATTTTACACAGAAAACATTCAATTTTATTAAAATAATGACCATTCTATTTCTAAATTCTTCTTATTATAATCCATAAGAGTACGAGGCCTGATTCAAACATGGGCTGTTTTATTTTGATATTAACATGCACATTTCTCAACACTGAAAATTATACTTCATATTTCCTCCATGAATAAAATCCAATAACTATACCTATTTCCTCCTCTAATACCTTTAGGCGCGAGAATTTTCGCAAATACCTCCCACATTTATTCCACAAAGCCATAAATAGACTGCAGAAGGAATATTCATATCTATTTTATTAAAGGAGCTGAGTTTGACGTCTTTTCATCATATGTCTGAGTTAATCTAAAGAAGGTTTATCATGAATAGCGCAATCTTTTTAATCCTTTGATAGAGTTCGGTTAAATTTGTTCAACCGCGTAATCTAAAAATATCTTGTGTATAAGAGAGAAAGGTTAAGTGGCGTAAATTGTAGCTTTGTAATCTTGAGGTTGTGGATTTACAAAAAACAAATTAAGGAGAGGAAAAATTATAGTCATGTGCGAGATTCGACCCCACGCCATCCACCTCTATAGCCGGAGCATGCTCTGACCATTTAAGCTAACATGACATATTACCCATAACTTCAATTTTTCCTCTCGTTCTTAAATCATCGTAAGGAGATGGAGCGACACGTATAGTTCAACATACGTTGTACGACAAACATTTTGGATTTAATCCCAGGTCGGACAGATATAAAAAATTTTCAGGCATATACATTTCTATTATATAAAGATTGACGTCATATTTATATTTAATGATTAAAAATCATGGGTATTATAGCGTAAACAACTTACTAAGAGGAAATATAAAGATCGACAATTGTTTCGGCTTCTAGTCTAGCAGTGCGAGGTCTGGAATCCCGTGTAGGTACTAAGCCTATGACATGGAGCCAAAAAATTACTGGTAAACACAGGGTTGAAGACACCTACATTCTCTTACTTATACAGGCATGTTTTATAGTGCGAAATATTCTTAGTCTGACATATAATACTTTATATGTCAGACTAAGTTTGTATTTGTATATTAATTATTTTGAATTTGAATATACATATACTTTATCACAATAACGTATATTTAATGGCTAAGGCTTTGTCTATGGAGATTCGGAGATGTAATGCCGCGTGCAGTTTGTCATGCTATTAACTATAACGTATGGATTTATGTATGAAATCGTTCACATGAACGGAACAAAAAAAACTTGTTTATTTTTTTTGTATTCATCGAGGAAAAGTATTAAACCATTTTCCTAATCCCTTGATTACGAAAAAAAAAGGTTGAGAGTTTCGCGAATGCTCTCTTATTCACCTCTTTCTGCCAGCAATCGCCTAGTAGTGTGTTCCAGCACTCAACATCTTTGACAGCCAGTTTCATTTATAGGTTTGACCTATAGTAAATCTTTTTGACGACATATTACGCGAGATAGTGGTCACAGACTAGAATTATATAATTTGGAATAAGTCCACAGTGACAGTTTAAGAAAGATTTTTTTTAATCACCAAAGAAAGAGGTAGAAAACAACTATCAAACGTATGTTCGACGGTAGAATGTATATGCCAACAAAAATAATTCAATAAACCAAGTAAAGATATACATTCTAGTTGAGGCATTGGATCGCTTCCGAGAACTACTAGTAAAGGCGGTCAATGCGGTTTTTCCTTGAACAAGTATTTGCCCTGAATCACATTTCATTGTCTGAACAGTTCATTTGTATATTTAGTTCACTTCATAACTTTGTTAATATTGTTTCAGGGCTTTCCTGAGAATCCTGTGCGTGTGTTGCCCGAGGAAGTTACGGAGGAAGTACCAACCGAAACTTGGATTCAATAAACAGTCTCAGGTAACTAAACCATTCAACTATGCCAGCATTAGAATCCCTTCGGGCAAGTAGTTCATGTCTATTAGAAATTAATTTCCTTTGAATCTCAACTAATTTGAATTTTGTTTGCGTTTACGCCGCAAAAATAAAAGTTACTGACATGCTTTGATTATTTAAGTAAAGTAGGCCAGGTATGTTAATGTGATGAATAGTGGTCGTAAATAAAGTAGCATTTTATTGCTATTCCTTTGAATAATACATTGCGAGAACGGTAATATTATTTGCATTGTAATAGGGCAGCTTTTTAAATAGATTTTGAATATATTCTTTTATTTCAGTTGCGTACAACACGGCGTTATTACTCAGCGAGTGAGCTGCAACTGCAGGGTATTCAACAGATCAGACAAAATTCCTGCGAACAGACATATATATAGCAAATCAATTTCGTTATATACGCCTCCAATTTCCTATCCAAGTGCCTTCGAAAATTCACTAATAAGTTTCCTGAATATGATACATCAAAATAATACAAAATAACTCTGAATTCCACCGTTGTCTTCAAGCAGTTCTTAAATAGATTATAGAGAGGTACGTGTGAAGTAAAGATATAATGACGCACGTATTGCACTTTAATGTGTGCCTTTCCTACCACAAAATCTTGCCGCACTTGGTCACATTAACTCATTTTCTATGTGAATCCTTAATACCTTGCCCCTATCTATGTATTACCTCTGCGTTACTATGCCGCATGAATTTAACCGTGCTTACATATGATTAAAGGAAATGATTTTTCATCCCTACATTTTAGCCTAGAGTCTTACTAAGCCGTAAATTTGCTTTTTGGGTTCTACAATAATCACTTAAGCGATCGAAATTAAAAACTGGTCACGGACACTTCCTTGGAATTAGAAAAATTAAAAAACATATCGGATTTAGAGGTTATAATATATTGAATGTTTGACTGTCATATGTCATTAAAGCTTCTAAGAAAAGCATTTCGTACCACACAGTGAGATGGCGTTTTTCATAAAAATAGTATTATAGTGACAAAAAATAATTATATCTATAAAATGACACATTATAAACGAGAGATAGACGAAACAGAGACTAGCAAACAAACATCGTGTATGCCCATTATCGTCAACTCGAAGTCGAATCAATCAAACAAACAATCATATTTTAGCTGATTCGAGTTGACGCTATTGGCTCCTTGTTCTTAGGGCTCCTGTAACTGGTTCTATGACACGTCGCGTCATCGATGAGCATCGATTGTTAGCGAAACATCCATTGTTCGCCCATGAGTGTAGTTTTAACGCGAGTTTATCACTACACTATAGCAAGCTACCAAGCCAGCGGACCAATACCCAATATGGCGATTAGCATTTTATGATTGAATCAATGAAAATACTTGTTTATATTTTAATGATATTAAGAAGTGTCCGTCACATTAGATTCATTAATTTATCAAGGAAAAAATGCTAGAAATTATGATACAAGAATCGAGCTTGTAAGATCATAGGCTGGTTTCGGCTATATCCTTTTGATTATAGCCGTATCAAATATGATATCCACACGCACGTTTTAACTTTGAAACAAATTTATTTTATGAGTTCTTGTATCCTATACACAAACAAAACATGCTAACCTTAAAATACTCTGCGCGTAGCCTACAGCTGTATCCAAAGTGTAATTACGAGCAAATAATTTGCCTTTTGCTATCTCTATTCTCAATAACCGGGTTCATACTGGACCATCGATTTCGGATCGACGCTCCCCGGATTGGTCGTGGCTTAGAGCGCGCCACCAAAACACGCTTGAATCCCGCGCGTCGTGTCCACACCGACCGCGCTTTTGGATTACGCTCCTGACGCGTGCGATCGTCCTGTATAAACACCGCTATTGACATTGCGATTGTAAGAGATCCAAATTGCTCAGTCTTCAAGAATAGCCCCCTCATATTGTCAATAGAACTACTTTTATGAGTAGCACAGTGGTATTTTGCTCGTCAAGAGTGTAGTCCGGCTGAAAACACACTATATAATTTTCCTTTCTACTCAAAACTGTTTACTCCACACGCCCTTTCTTTTTTATCGATTTCACTGAATCTACTGTACGGAAAAAGCTGTTTCTACCAGTTAAACATGATAATGAACAAGTTACTCCTATGCATGATTCATTTTTCAAAGACATCTTTGATATTTCGGGCCGTTTCTGTATGTTGTCTTGATCTACCTACCCTGGAAGTCGAATGCACCATTTTGCTTATCCATCAAAATCCTTTGCATAAAACTAAAAACATTCAGATTTGTTGAACTACTCAATGTATTCTGTGCCTGGACGCGAATTTCCATTCCATTTGTGATAATTTAAATTTTCCAATAGCACCATACTCTCGAAAGCAATCGAGATTGGAGCCGCCTGTCTCTTGATTTCATTTTCCCCGTATTGGTTTAGGTTGCCGTTTTTGGATCTTTCATTATAATTTTGCGATTAGCCTTGTCCGATTATATTCAATTTTGAGAAGTTTTGAGGATTAAATATTGGGAAGCAGAAGAAAGATAAGCTCAAAAACAATTATAAATAATTCAATGTTGTTTTACAGTATCCAGTATCAACGATGATGTACTCTTCGGTGTCGCAGCACGAGATGTGTCGGTTGTGACAGCAAGCCCGTGCGGGAACCTTTCGTGGCCCGCGCGGACGCTGCTCTTGATGCAAGGAGCGCCGCTCGCTTCGCTCGAGACGAGCAGGAGCAAGCGGCGGCAGCGGAAGTGAGCGAAACTCGCGCGATCGAGACGTCTTCCGAATGCGTAATATAGACCACCCTAATTTTGATGAACAACTCCCATGCGTCGAAAGGCACCTCTGCTGCCAAGACTCAGAGTCAATCAGTGAAGTGAGCCTCGAAAGTGAAAGCAGAAATCCTTCCATAAAACAAAAACCAAAAAGCAAAAAACGTGTAACTTACCAAACCAAAGCCGAAGTGATCTCAAATTAGTCTAGTTATAAAGACTTTCTAGTCATGTTCATGATAATATTTCAATCAGGAGCTGTGATTTACGTGTAACATGTATAGAAATAGTTGATAATAATTGTAAATAATTATTTCACGCATTAAGTGATCGTAAGTCAGTCTAATAATGTACATATAAGGGAAGAGACATGCGCTTCTATTCAAATATACTGATATGTACTTTGAAGCATATTCACATAATATTGAACATATTCTTAATTTGTCATATAATTTATAATATTAACGAATTTGTTACAATAATCTTGTAGGCATGTTTTTAAATTCATTTATATAATGCTGTATCTACCGATGACTAATATTAAATATATCTAGCAAACTTTAATGATGTTTATGCGTAATATTGTTATTTATGTTAAATTTTATTCTGTCTACTTATGTATATGTTAACCATTTTAAACATATATGTAATAAGCTATTTATGTATAATTAATTTTACTAATAGTTTTGTATTGTAAATATCAGTGTGTAGGTACAATGTATAATTTAATTTTATATCATAATTTCTGTGTATAATTCGTGTTTACATATTTGCAGAAACATCCGATTTGTAAATATTCAAAATATTTTTGATGATATTTTAAGAAATAAACATTCCCTTATACTTTAGTATTACTGTTTATATAGCGATGATATAAATGTTATTTGTGTAAAATATTAATGTACTGTATTATTGTGAAAATTCTAGTCATTTTCTATGTTTAGAAAGCCTTTATTCGCGGTCGATATTAAAACTATTACTATTCAACTGTTATAGTTATCTATTATATATTATATACAGGGTTATTGGTAAAAAGCTAACAAACTCTTAGGATTGCCTTCTGCTAGTCCTAACAAACATTTTTTTTTCTGTTTTAAAGCGTACTCCGAATCAAGACCGCGGTAACACTGGCCTGGACTTTGAATTGAGTTTTGAAATAACATCGAGCAAAGTAATAAACAATATGAAATAATACACTACAAGCACAAGATACTTTTAACTATAGGTGGTCCTGTGCTTATTCCGTCAAAAAATATGTTCAAAAAAATATAAGTATTTAAAAAAAAAAAACAAATATACATCTCGTAATGTTTATTAGGACTAGCAGATGTCAACCCAAAGAGGTTGTTAGCATTTTTCCAATAACTCTGATAATATGGGTGTATTTTTTTTTTCTTGTTCTCATTACCAGCATGATAAGTTGATAACTGTAAATAATATTCGTATGATTATTATGATTTAATTTCCTGTACGTAGGAATATGTAAAATTATTAAATATAGAATAGATATGTATTCGTACATTATTGTCTTGACTGATATTGTTATGTAGAAACTATTTGAATAAAGGGAATATAATCAATAAACTGTATATTAATTTCCCAAAAAAAACATGTAAATATTTTTTTAAACCTAATTATGTAATGTTTTTCAACAATACCAAAATTAAAGTATACTTGATTTAGGGTCCGTTTCAGAACGTCCTAATAAAGTTTCGGATTGCTAACCAACACATAAAACAACTGAATGATAATAATGACAGTTAACATGCAGCGCGTTGCAAACTTTAACCGATAGATATGCTAAATCGATGACTGTGAAACGGAAAGATAGTGTTTTGTTTAATAAATATGTTCTGGGTAGTATAACAGGAAGTATCCCACCGTGAATTCGTTGCAACATACTCGAACATTATGAAACAGGCCCTTAATTTTATGAATACAATTATTACAGAGTGAAATTTTAAATATTTACCACCATTATAATCTACTGATAACCCTAGTACGTATCTTATTATCATGTCATATTAAATTTAAGTATATGTAAATGATTCTTAGGTAGGTATTATTTTATAACAGCATTGACGCATGCTAAGCGAAAACAGAAATTATTTCGGATGGAAAAAGATAACTTCCAGCGGGACTTGAACCCGCAACCCACAGAATACTGTCCTGGTGCATTACCAATTATGCTATGGAAGCGGGGCGCTGGACAGTCCAAATTTCTCAATCCGATTGAAAGTACGTCTTTTTGACGTTGGCGACATCTACCCAAATAGCAGAAGACTATTTACATAGGCTGGTAGGTCGATATACGATCAACACTGAACACCAAATCGAAACACTGAACAGCATTGACGCATGCTAAGCGAAAGTCCCGCTGGAAGTTATCTTTTTCCATCCGAAATAATTTCGATTCGGATTAGGTACTTTAATTATCATATTAATCTCCACATTCCTCTAAATAACATCAGCCAGTGTGCCTGTCTAAATTTGTATATTAGTATTAAAAAGACATCCCAAATTCCTAAACGATACTACCAAAAACTATTTATGGTTCCACAAATTCATTACCTAATAATAGAAAAGTAATATATTTTTGATTTATGCCAAAATAAGTATAATTTATTTAAAATAAGTGGAAGAGTAATAAGAACCAATTTATTATTACAATGTTTGTATTAATTACATATTATATTATAATGTAAAATTAAAACTTTTGTATGCAAAAATTATTCACAATTATCTGTAAAAGGAATTTGTTTTTTTTTTGTAGTATGTTCAAGGTCTTCGTCGCTCTCCAAAAAACGTAGTTTTGTCATCTTTTATATACCAATTATTCAAACTAGTTGATATTTTGCATCCTTGAGCTTGTGATTTGCCAGTTTTCAGTTTTATTATTTATTTCGTATCTTAATGTGAAAAAGGAATAGCGATACAAAACGATACTTCCAAATAATTTAGAAGAAACCGAAAACTGACGAACTAGATGCTTATATATTACACTTAAGGACAAGCATGCCAAATTTCACTGAGTTTGAGCACATGGTATTTAAAATATAACGAAACTACTTTTGTAGGGTAAAACACTAGACCTTAATATTTTTATGAAGTTATTGTGATATCTTTTTTGAAAATATGTTCCACTGTTACTGAACGGAACAAGCTTGAAGCCCACCTGATGTTAAGCGGACTAACCTCCGCCTATAACAGATGCCTTTCGTCACAAGTCACGAATTGCACTGCATCCGTCACCTTGAGACATAGTTGTTAAGTCTCAAGTGCTTGTTATTTCACTGGCTCCCAATGACTGCTGCCGGAACACACCGTAATGTGCTTGACGACAGATTTTCTACTTGAAGGTGATCGCTAGCCAGGCGGGCATTCCCAAAGTGCCCTGCCACCATGCGGTGAAGCTCAAGCCCGAGGCGGGATTTGAACCATGGACCTGCTGCGCAGCAGTCCATAGTTAATGCCACTGAGCCATCATTGCTTCAGCTTCAGCAACGTATAAATATAAATAACATAGGGATGACTAGGAAATTGTTACCTGTATAATGTACTTCAAATAAACTTAACCAGAAAGTCAGTTATAAAATTAAAATAATATTGTTTTACATTATCATTGATTTTTTTTTTGGTTCTAATTAAAATATTAAATCAATAGGTCTATATATCTGCCTGTTAACCTGGATTTACGAAAAAAATATATGCTAATATAAATATATAAATTCCATTTTGATATTAACTAGATGTATGATCCAGATTGTGAATAAATAATTAATGTAATTTACTTACGTAATTTGTATAAATAATAACTTTAAATGGGTTTTCGTATCGATTTATATTAAAAATAATATTTTTGCAATGATTTGTTTCATTTCAAACCCACAATTTTTGACAAACTACATAAGAATTTATTTAAGTTGGATCTTGATACTTCAAATACTGAGTAGTTGTAACTAATGCATACTTACCGATCATAAAAGTTACTCTTAGATTTATTGATTTTTACTGGCGTTATGCTTTTATTAAGCCTGCACCGAGGCAGCGATACGTAATTGTAATATGTAAAACATTTGATCCCTTGCTGTATCTTTATTTCTTAATTTTGAGCTATCCAATGAATATATGTTATATTTAAGGACTCATTCTATAAACCATACGCTTTGGAAACAAGATTACTTTAAGTTTCCTCGATAGAAAAATTTACTAAAATTATATCTAAAATACTAAATAAACCCTTAGTACGGCGTAAATACTTCACGGAAAGTTATCAGTATCTGAATTATAATAAAACAACGTGTTTTCCATAACGTATTCACATTACAATTTTTAAATAGGTATTTCTTTTTATTATACGAAGGAAAAACTTAAAGTTACGCACGTTCCGTCTATTTTAGCCTGATCCGCGGAGCTTCCTCCCTGTCCGCTTTAGTACTGCTTCGGCCGTCGGACGGGGACGGATACTGGCCGCGTCCCTTACTCACGCACACAAACGTGGCGCGCCTAAAAAGCTCGGTGTGCTCTTAACAATATACAACAAACTATATACAACACCCCGGATACTACAATGAAACCATTTAGCCATCCTACAAGTCATTGCAGGCAGTCCAAATAATGAGATGGTTTATTAACGAGCACGAAGCTCTTTTTTTTTTTTTTTTTTTTTTTTTTTTTCACCCGGGAAAATCCTTTATGGATACCACCCGCCCCGGGGGGAGCGGAGTGGTTATGTGGGAGTCCTCGCCTGAAGGGCCTTACTACCCCCACGGGAGGGTAGTAAGTGAGGTTACCCACTAAAAACCCGGGATGAGCAGTCTGCCGCCTAGTAGGGCGAAATGGGGTAGCGTTAGCAGTCACCATCTCGCCCCGGCGGCCGGCCCGTCACCGATGACGGGCCCCGGCCAATGGAGGGATGACCCGGCTCATTGAGGCCATCCCCCAGACGTGTGGGATCGTGCAAGCCAGTGGAGAATCCCCCGACTCTCCACCGATGATCCGCACAGCACTAGGAAAGAGCGAGAAGGCGCCCGAACCGCCTTCTCCTCCCCCCAGTTCGTCTACGCCGGAGCGGGTCCGCGAGGACGTCATCCTCCCTCGCCCGCTCCGCGGCCTCTTTCTGCGCCATTCCACCACCGCCTGCCACGATCCGTCGCTGCCGAGCATAGCGTTAACCACGCTCGGCAGCGACAGATCTGCGCCTATGACCGCTGTGAGGGTGTGCCGCATGGGACTCCACGCGGCGCACTCCTCCAGCGTGTGCAGCGCCGTGTCTTCTGGCGCCCCACACTCGTGACAGGCGGGGGTCGCCTCCCGTCTCGCGATGTGATGCAGGTACTTTCCGAAACATCCGTGTCCGGAAAGCACCTGCACCAATCGGAAGGTCAGCGACCCGAATCGCCGCCCTACCCACCTCCGGAGGACCGGGCCAATGGCATCCACCGTCCTCTGTCCAGGGACCGGTGGAGCCAGGTCCTCCGTCCACCGCCTCAACAGGGCGGCCCGAGCCCGCCGTCGCATGCGCGTGACCTCCTCCCACGCTGGAGGCTCCCCGCGGGATCTCCTCGCCGCCACGAAGTGGTAAACTTCGGCGAGGATCTCCGCTTGGAGCTCCCAGGGGGGATCACCGGCCAGCACGCATCCCGCCGTCCAGGACACCGTCCGGTACCCGCGTATCGCCCTCGTCGCGATGACCCGCTGCGGACGTCGCAGCAGGGCCTTATTGGCGCGACCGAGGGCGTCCACCCAGACAGGTGCCCCGTACAAGGCCATACTCCGGATCACTCCGGAGTATAGGCGACGACATGTGGCGTTCGGGCCACCCACGTTGGGCAGCAGCCTCCCAAGGGCGGCTGCGGCGCCTATGACTTTTGGGGCCAGTTGTGTGAAGTGGGCCCCAAAAGTCCACCGCCCGTCCAGGATGAGACCCAGGTACCTCATCTGGGTCCCAACCCGGACCAGGACCCCGTCCAGGTCTGTCCTCGTTCCTGGAGGGGGTCCCCCCCGAGGCCCATGGAACATTAGGGCCTCGGTCTTGGAGAGGGCGACCTCCAGCCCCAGGGCACGTATGCGGCCGACCACGAGTGTCGTGGCCACCGTGGCCCGCCGCACCGTCTCCCCGAGGTCCCTCCCCTTGACCACGACTAGGGTGTCATCCGCGTAGCACGCAACCCGCATACTTGCGGGAAACGTGCTGCGGAGCACCCAGTCGTAGCCAATGTTCCACAGGAGCGGTCCCAACACCGACCCAGCTGCGGAACCCCGCAGGACACGCGACGTCGCCTCAGACCGTCGCGTCCCTTCACCAGGACCTCGCGGTCCTGGGCACGAAGCTCACCTAATGTAACGTGGACTAACTTTTGCCTGTAACATATGAATTTCGTCACAAGTGATAAATTGCACTGCGCCCGTTACCCTGAGACAGTTGCTAAGTCTTATGTGCCTGCAATTATACTGGCTCTCAAAGACTGTTGCCGAAACACACAGTTAGTTGCTAGGTGACAGATTTTCTACTTGAGAGTCGTAGCTAGAAAAGCGAGCATACGCAAAATGCCCTTACACTATGTGGTGAATCTCAGACCGGCGGCGGTGGGGCTGGAACCATGGACACGGCACTCCATGACTATTTCGCTAACATTGCGTCAAAATTTGATCACACTATAGTAACTATATTAATATTAAAAAAACAGAGTCCTAAATGCTTGTAGTTTAAGCATGTGGAAGAAATATATTAAGGAGACATTTCATATTCTTAATAACTTCAGTCTTAAAAATATTCGAGGAGACAAAAGGGATAACTTTTGTGGAGCTCCATTTATTTACTTTTATGCATAAAAAAAGGTGCTAAAGCAAAAGGTAAACAGCTAGACCACAGGCTCGGTATAAAAAAAATACATACATATAATCACGCCTATATTCCCCGAAAGGGTAGGCAGAGGGTAAACACCCACGTTTCGCCAATTGAGTTTTGGTCCCATGGGGGTGAACCTATTGCCATTCACCGGGCACAATTTAAGGGTCTTACAAAATGTTTTCTCTAACACACTGGATGAAACACAAGAACATATTACGTATAATATGTTTACGTTAGTAACATATAAGACAGGAACACAAGAACATAATGTATGAAACCTAGCAGGGCACTAAGATGGTATACAGCCCTGTTGTACGTCTAATGCACACAACGTAACCTACTCACATCCACGCGAGAAGTGGTATGCTGCTCTTTTAGCTATAAAATATATAAAATTTTGGTTTGTAACTCGTTAAATTTAGGTACAAGGTATACCCATAACTCCCCTTTTGGTATGGAACCCTAAAATAATCATCGTTGTGTCTTTCTATACAAATCAAACTTTTCGCGGGGACAGTACAAATTGCATGGATAAAAATGGCTATATACGGATCCCTGAATTGGCAGAAGTAAATGGACACTGAAAACTATCTTTCTATTCTTCCGTTACGGGATTTAAGAGGCGGAAAATTTTTCCACGGATTTGCATGTGGATCGAGATTGTGGATCCTATAATGAACGGTGCGTTTTTTTGCTGACAAAGTAAAGAAAAATATTGGACCATATTATATTTTGGCATAAGTTTTATCTGCAGTCGCCTCCCTGACGCTGACCATTCATAAAAATGCTCTCTTTGATTGTATACATACGAATTTTGGGTAAAAAGGGTGCCAAAATGGTAGAAAATCGTATTGTGCTCCCAATGAAGAGTTAATTAATTATTCAACCCTACTCGCATCAAAGTGTCTCGTCATTGTTCAGTTTGGAGACAATGACTCACAAAATGGCTCCAACGGAAGAGCAGCGCTCGTTTTATACTATACTATTATAATGTAAATAAATTATTTGTATATGTCTGTCACTCTTTTATGTAGATATTTTTGTAAATTGCTTACGTCATAAATTAATAAATTTATATTTAATTTCTCTATGGATTTGTTGCTGGATCAATTCTTTGCCATTAATGATCAAGTCATCGCTTCGTCACAAATAGATGACATAGTGTTTTAGGGTAACCTACCAGCATAAAAAAATCGCTACATACTGCAAAAATCCACTGTAATTTACAAAAATAACATACAGCCAGGAAAGTTTAAATTCTAAAATATTAAACGAGCAGCGTTTTTTTAGGACAGACCTCCATTTTCCACCTATCAATAAGTACAGTCTATTCCAAAAATACTACGATAAACATGTAAACGGTAACCTTTATTAATTAAAACGGAAGTAGAAAAATATTTAACACTATTGCCTTTTCCATTTGCTTAGCCTGCACGCAGATTAGATTGAAATGTACCGGATAGAAGACAGCTTCAATTTAGTAATTTATAACAAACAAAATCTGAACGAAATCATAGTAAAATGGTGATTTCACAATTACCACTAAGTAGTATTCACATTTGTTACTGATAATACTGTTTACTAATGTCTGTTTATGACGTTATCAATAAATAACATAATTGGCCGCCAGATCAGTAAGTCAAATAGCAATCACCTGCGATGAAACAAAACTAACAAGGTGGAATATCTCGAAGTCAAGCAAGTGTAGAATCGTGCTGAATACGAGTCAGTATGTATACTGGAAAATATGTACTTGTCATAATTATCATAACACTGGCTCATAGGCAGATGATGTAAAACCTTCTCCACTGAACAGAAAATATAAAAAGAATACAATTATATAATCGTTTTGTCATTATTCTAATATTTCTAGCATCCCCGGCTTAGTCTGCGTTGTCATATTGAGATATCAAAGGAGTCTATGGCATAAACTCAAAAAAGAAACTCAAAAGTAACTAGAAGATAGATTTTCGTTGCAGTTGCGTTTCAGCGTCTGTTCTGGGTCTAACAGGCATTTGAAACGATTATTGATTTGCATTTTGCATTACAGTTAGTAATAGTCTATGGACTTCTTCATCAGCCGGTATATGTCCACCGTTGACCAAACCAAACCACCTCCTCCATAGAATGCCACAATGAAAGGCAATTAGCCACTTTAATTACTTTTTTTTGTAGCTATCCACGACTCTTACGATGTCTTCAGTCCAGTCTTAGTGCGAGGCCTACCAACTCAACGATTTCTATTTCGCTAGAATGTGACAAATGAAAACTCGAGAACTTTTCTTGCCCATCGGTTATAGGTTCGTCAAAGTGACCTGCCCATTGCCACTTCAACATTCATATTCTGAAAGCTGTGTCGGTGACTTTAGTGTGACTTTAGTTCTTTGGCATATTCCAGGTTCCGGATTTTACCGCGCAAACAAACTTTTAGCATAGCTCTCTCCACAACTCGTTGAACGACGAAAATTCTTACTATGAAATAATAAAACTGCACTATGAAATCAACAGCCGTTATTACACATTTCAGAATTAATGATAAACTGCCAGCGTGCTGGGCACACTGCCAACTTTTTTTTATTTTTTTAATGTTATTGTGACGGAACAAGCTCGAGGTCCACCTGATGTTAAGCGGTTACCTCTGCCTATAACAGTTGCAGTTCGTCGTTCAAGTGACGAATTGCACTGCGCCCGCCACCTTGAGACAAAGTTGTTAAGTCTCATGTGCCTGTAATTTCGTAAACTGGTAGTGCACTGGAGCATTTGGATTGCCTATGAGTTTGCAATGACTTAATGTTTTCTAAATGCTTTTACTGTAGTGGCTGTATGTAGTATTGTTTATAGTTCGTAGTATTTTGTTAATAAAGGCATACCACCTGTGAAAAAAAATGATAAACGACAATAATATCATTTCACGCGCCAATACGTTGTTATATTTTCTATAATAAATTATATTGTTTATTTGAAAAACAGTTCGAAAATAAAATAAATTATCCTTTATTAATGCCCCACGAATAAATATTTTTCGTAGTTACTCCCATACTTCGGGGTAAAAAAAATATGCTTTTTTCTTATAACATGAGTCAACATCTTCCCTCCATTGTCCTATTCATGTTGGGCTATACGATATGTGTTATTAAATGACATAAAGGACAACACAAAAACATATCCTAATTTATAATTCCAATTAAAACAAGAAGACCAAATTATGAAAAGATTTGGCTTTGGTTTACAGCCTGTCTGACTTTGGTAACGAGTAAGAATTTCCTTGGGAATGTTCTCAATATGAGTCTACCCACTACTTCTCAAGCGTTAAGATGGTATGGATCACTTATATGCACCTATTGTGCAGCAACACCCTACTTATATCGGTGAGAGTGGTGACACTGCATGCTACTCCTGTGGCACATTCTTTAAATACGAGTAAGTAGCCTTTGCCATATTTCTAAATTATTTACGTGTCTATCCACGCACGAATTAACATCAAAATAATAGAATGATAGATGTCTACTAGAGGCCACGGTCAATGCAACTTAATCCAAACGACGAGGTTAGTCTAAATACTATGTTGATGTTAATGACTCGTGCTCAGTCACGTGTAACAAATAGGTATATGTAATAAAATGTATTTATTGACTTTTCCATTCTATAATAACTGTAAGAGAAATTTTAAATGTAATTTATAAATGAAATAACCTTACTTCTTAAAATTATGATACAAGCACTACCGCGTACTAAGTAATTTGTAAATTTATGAAATAACTTAATTTGACGCAAATTTTATTTTATATTAATAATTGACCTTATGGGTAAGTAATATTTATGATACTATATTAATCCAGATTGTTATCTTTTCATATGTATACTTCAGCTTGCAATGCCCTCACAGGGCGCATAATTATTACTAGCCTAAGACACGTATAAGTGTCTGTAATCACCTATATTATGTTTGCATGAATAAATGGATAAATAAATGAATAATTCGTTAATGGGTAGACCTGTTAAGGATTTAAAAAAAAATAAAAATAAAAATAAAATGTAAGCCTTTGTCAACAATCTCACCTGATGGTAAATGAAGATGTAGTCGAAGGTGTTAACAGGCTTAACCTAGAATGACTGGCTCTCAAGGACAGCTGCCGGAACACACCGTTAGGTGCTTGGCGACAGATTTTCTACTTGAGGGTGGTCGCTAGCCAGGCGGGCATTCGCAAAAATGCCCTTCCACCATGCGGTGAAGCTCAAGCCCACGGCGGGATTCGAACCATGGACCTGCTGGGCGGCAGTCCATACCCAAAGCCACTGAGCTATCACTGCTTCACACGATTAGTAACATGAGTTTAGTTCAAGAAAGTTTAAAGAAAAGTAGACTATGACAGTTATAATAATTCGCAATTTTTTTGGCCTGCTAAACACAACATATATAAACTTTCGCATTCGCTTTTCAGGCCACTGTTCAAGTTTATTTGGTCAGAACAGCACCTATAATATATCTCAAAAGTTGTGAAATTGTTTGTCTAAACCTATTTTCAATGAATGGATATATCAGAAAAAATCTACTGAAATGTTTGCGAGGATATTGTAACTGATAATGGCTCAGCATCAATATTCTACATAAGCCTCATGTAATGACTAAGAACTGTATAATTATGTCATGAATAACGTCCAATGTATATAATGACGTAACATGTAATAATGGAAAGTACATTACCCCAATTGTGTACCAACACATAATGCGTCTTTGTACTTCCGTGGAATTACGAAGCGCTGCGAGTGCTACGAATACGCTACAGAGCTACGGTTTTTCTGTGAGCTGTACGGGAACACTATGTATACTACAACTACGTGGTATATACATAGGGTACTGTAACTGATAACGGCTCAGATAAATAGTTTAGGCACTCTATTTTACTACATAAGTGACATGTATGTCTAAGGACTGAATAATTATGTCATGAATAACATCCAATGTATATAATGACGTAACATGTAACAATGGAAAGTGCAATTACGCCAATAGTGTACCAACACAATCAATCTTTGTACTGCCGTGGATTTACGAAGCGCTACGAATGATACGACTGCGCTACAGAGCTACGGGTTTGTTATGAGCTCTACGACAACACCACATATGCTACAACTACGCGGTATATACGCTGAGAAAAATACATTACAAATACATTATGATTACATAGAAGGTATTTTATCTAAAATGATGTTAGCTCTATGTTAGATAGTGTATACTGCCAAATGGGTTTACTACGAATCTACGATTCTACGATTACTACGAATCCTAATGTAGGCTTTGACTTCACTGTATGATGGAAGGCTAGCCAATGTTCGTATGGATTTCTACCTTATTCAAGCCAAAACCTGTCATCAATATGTATTTTAGCAGCTGTTTATAAGGACCGTGAACGTTTTAGGTCTAAACTTTATCGAGCACATCAACACTTATAGTTTTCTTATTGAGATAGTAGTCAAGGGCTTGGCTATTTAATGTGATCTAGGTATCACTATCTAGGTATAAATCAACAAATATAGCAAAAATCCTCGAAAATCAAACAAAGGCACGCTTTTAACTTTATCTTCCATACTGTTATGATTTTTTTCAAGACATTACAATTTATATTTCACACCTACTTGCTCCAGTTGTGGAATGGACAAAACTGTTCATTTGACATATCGAGGTCCTGGGCTCACTCGTCAGGTCAAAAAATTATTAGATTTTATTTGACGTACAAATTCTTAGTAGCAGTCTATAGTCTCGTAACGTAATTAAAGTAGGAGTGGCAATAAGCTCGCCTCCAAATACATGGGACCAAATATAGCTGGCAAGACGCGAAATTATTGTTTATTTAAGTCCTAGTACTTTGTGAAGTACTGACGTTGAAGACGTTGAGGAGTTATGTACATTTGTATATATTGCAACCCTTTCAGCCAGTATTCACGCGATGTTTGCATTAGACAAGCAACAAATCTAATATAAAAAGTATTATGCTCACGTATACTGTGCGTCATCAACATATATATTTTACCTACGTATATACGACCTATACGTTGATTAAGTACATCCTAAGGACAGCTGAAAAACAGGGTCCTCGTTCAATCAGATTACATATACGTCCTTCATTACGATTTCTTTGGCAGGAATGTGATGTGTGAACCAGATAAGATGTACAGTCAGCGACGAAATAGAATACCAATTACTTTAAACAAACTACCAATAACATTGTAATGGTAGTTTGTGACTTTGGCTGATGTTAAGCACAATTAGTGCTACAATGCCACAAAAAAAAATAAGTTTCTACATTATGAAGTGCTAGTAATGGATCTTATCTACTCATTCCTATCCAATCAACTAGATTATGAATGTTATACAGACTCTACTTGGATTAGTGACTGCTATTGCCATTTACTATTGAGCGCATCCGTGCTTCGGACGGCACGGCACCCGGTCTTACGATGAATGTCGTCATAGCATGATGGTAGGACATTTTGCGAATACCCACCTAGCTGGCTACTACCCACAAGTTTGTAATCTATCGCCAAACACCTAACGGTGTACCTAACGGCTGTAATTAATAGCCCATTGCTATTCTAGGTGTAGCCTGCTTAACATCAACGACTTCATCATCACTCGCTATTAGGTGATATTTTGGTCGATGGAAAGCCAATTAAATATTACTTTCATTGTCTTAGTCAGCTTTTAGATGGAAAGGTCTCTAGCAAAAACTTAAATTTGGGTTAATATAATAGTAGTGAGGGAACCTTAATTTTGAGTTTAATATAAAATCTAAATGACATCCTAAAAAACTCACATAATTTATCATGGCTATCACTTGCGCAAGTAATACCAGTGTTAGCCGAGGGGTAAAAATAGCTATGGACTACCGAGCACCAGCTCATCATTCCATCCTCGAGGCCGTGCTGGCTTGAGCTTCATTGTATGGTGGAAGGGTGTTTTGTAAATGCTCGCCTGGCTAGCTGCCACCCTCAAATAGGAAATTTGTGGCCAAGCACTTAACTTTGTCCATCAGCAGTCCTTGATTGCCAGTAAATAAAAGAAACTGTGCTGAAACGATGAGATTTAACAACTGTATGTAGTACTGTACACACAACTGTAGAATGACGGATGCAGTGCAGATCGTCACTTAGCCTCGCTAGAGGTTACCGCTTACCATCAGGTGGGAGGGGTGCGTGTTCCGTCACAGTAAAAAAAAAACCTAGTAAATACATCTATGATTCATCATATCATAGAAGTATATCCGTTTAACATAGTCCACGCAAACTAAAACACATTTACGTCATTGAGCGTATCCATCCCCCCAGGAAAATAAGTAAATCAGCCCTTTGAATAATTCACGAAACCTGAATCAGACAACACACCCCATTCGAAGACATCGAGAAACTCTATTTTCTAACATTGATTCGTCGTGATAGGGACTTTGGTGAAGTGGAGATACGATCACTTCATGAATAAGGAGATAGTGAGGCCTACTTTACTGAACGTAGATAAGGTTTTTTTTTTATTACATTGCTTAGCAGCCTAGACTGAAAGTAGGCTGCTACACAGACTCGCCACAAAAGTTTCAACGTTATGTCTTTGTGAGCTTTTTTATATTTTGAAAAGTAAAAAAAAAATAACTTCCCACAGCTAAAGTTAATTTTGTATGTGTTTTTGGTTCGTACTTTGTAGATAATGTAATCTTATACTATATTAAAAAGTGCGTCATAAAACTAGTGACAACAATTTCGTTGTTCAAGCAGGTTTCCCAGAGTTACTAATTACTATTATGACCGCGTCGTGAAGTCGTATGTTATTTCAATTTAAATATTCTTAATAAATTATTGGAACATATCAACAATCATTAACACTCAAACTTTAACCTGCGCCTTAACACATTAAAACCTGAAAGTAATAAAAAATATCAACACAACATTACCGATGAAAAAAATAGTTGAACAGAACATTAGTTTTGAACAAGCTCAATACTAACCATGAAAATTGTACACTCACTAAACAATAAAACGAATTTGTGGCATCACTTTAGTGAATAGTAAAAAAAAACTATGTTGGAAAGGTATCTTGTAGGTATATATATAGGTAGATAAGTACGATTTATGCTATGTTTGATATGATCAAATCATCCTCAAAGAAAATTATTGTGAAGATCCCACAGAACTTGATAATTATTTTAATTTATTGATTTCTAAATATGATTACAAGCTATATCATGTGCTGAGCGGAAATACTATTTACAAATTATTAGAGCAAAAACTTTTTGGTCTCAGGCGGGAGTCTAACCCGCGTCCTCCGATTTACGTCGGATGCTTAACCACTTGACCACCGAAACATGATCGTTTGAGTTGAAATGTTGTGCTCTAATTATGTTAATTTAACCTTCATGGGGGGCGGTGCGCGGTCATCAGCCAGATTACCACCCGGAACAGAAATGTTGTGCCCTAATAATTTATATTTTAAGTTTGAAAAATACCAAGTTTCAGCTTTAACATTTAAACTAAAATTAAAACGATCATAATCAGATGAAGTCCAAATATCATTGACCGTTGGCATCTGGTATCCCTTTAAAATACGTATTTCTAACGAAGTAGCTGCAAAAAGTTTTAGCTGTCCGTAGTTTGAAACTATACCCAGTAGATGGCAAAAGGCTGGCTCGCTATTAAATGGGATTGTTATCATGAGCAACATGCGTGCGTGATAATACTCATGTTTTTTTGTCCCAATTTAGGTAAGTTATGTATTCAAAAACTATTTATGTATTTTCAATGAGTGTTTTTCTTCTCTTTTCAATGATGCATGCTGCGTAAAGGATCGATTGAGCACCATCGGCAAAAGTAGCAATTATAAGTCATCTATATATAAGCATATTGGCAAATCCTTAGTTCAGTTGAGTGTATCTGAAAACTTCTTTAAGGTATATTCTACTGAACCAAAATACTCGTAATCATAAATATCAGATCGTTAATAAAAACGTCACACTCAAAAAAAATACGCATCACTTTGAGAAACTTCTTCTATATTTTTGACCGTTGTCGATTAAAAAGCTACCATAGTAACTTTAAGACTTTCGCGACTTGAACACATGGTTATAAGTATTTAACGGTAGATTTAAGGTTAGTTGAGTCCGCTCGTGACCACGACCAATGCAACTTGGTCGAAACGTCGAGGTAAATAAATAAATAAATATATACATGTTTTCTCGCGATTAAGTCCCGTTAAATACTTATAACCATAAAAAAGCTACCAACTCCACTGAGCAACTTTGTGAACATCAAACTCTTCATGCATCCTCGGCAATTACAGTATCGCGTAATTATTAGTATCGTAAACAAGGCAACAAAAGTGTGATATTAAGTGAACTATAATAGAGTCCGCTGATGCCAATACGTAAATACGGGAGCCCTATTTCCATATTAATGCTTGGATATTGATCGCAATTAACATGATTTGACATGCTTTTAAATTCATACATATGCTCTTTACACAATAAACCAGAATTTCAAAAACTATGCAAGACATTAACATGACTGTTCTCTTTATTTAAACATTAACATCCGCCAGATATGTTTCAGCCTAATGTTATTAGGGGTGGGCATTAATTGTCATCTACGGTACACAGTGCCAGGCTCAGGAATGTGACTAGAAATGTTTTTATCCTAGCCCAGGACCTCTCTCCATTTCAAAGTGGTGCAGCGTTTTAATACCTTCGATCATTATCAAATTGATCGAAGTTAAATAAATAAGTTAAATACACACTATTAATGACAAAACTTGTCGCCATATTGATAAAAACGAGCGCGTGTGTTGAGTCTGTGTTGAATCTCTGATTATCCCATTCAGCTTATTAATCGCATTTTTCTCCATTGATCACCTTCTATGTCACCAAATAAATACGAGTACCTAATAAAGGAACATAATATGAAAATATCCTTATACATTAACTAGTCTGGCCATAAGTACTGTTACATAAAACTCTTCTTTTTTTTCAACTTTTAATTATTTTGAATTCGGAACGATTTATATTTTAGACACTTCTTTCGATTTCGCGCCATTACATTTTTTTTCGTTCCTTTTTTATTATCAAATTACAATATGGAATGGGGTGTTAAAGAAAATAGTTGTTTATTACTTTTAATTAAGGTAAGGTGACGTTTACTCGTATAAAGCATAAATATATTAACAAAGTTACACAATACAGTAATGAAGCGCAAATATTTGTTAAAGCCGCGACCACTATTAAAATAATTCAATTAGTGTGCTGCCTTGCATGGCCTGCAGTGTAGTCGACGCGGTCGCTCCGTATTTAAATAAGTAGCCACAAATTGCCTCGAGTGCTTGCTACGCTACTAGAATAATTAATTTATATATAAAACACAACTGGAAGACCAACTTCTAATACTGAAAAATATGTAAGAGGTAGTTGAAATCGGTACCATGCTGATTCAAACACTTTGAGCTCACAGTTGCAAGGTTCCGGCATCCACAAGCTATTTCGTTTGGTTCCGTTTTAGAATGAACCACCCGAATCGGCGGGCCATAAAATGATAAGTGAATTGATATAATGTATAATATTAATAAAATTAAAATTATTATTACCAACGGGATATTTACCGTGTTTTTGGTTAGTTTTGAGCTCCCGATATTTCGCCACTGTTGCAAGCGCCATGATCACGAGTAAACTGAAGTCTATGCGAGTGGATGGTAGGCACTAAGAGCAGACGAACCGGTCTACCCTCTTTCTAGTACGTTTTTTCGGCAAGGCGATACTATTATTGTCATTGTCACTCACACCACTATTTAAATTATAAAAGATATAGAAATATCGGGAGCTCAAAACTAACCAAAAACACGGTAAATATCCCGTTGGATTACCAACGGGATAATAATTATAATTTTAATGACCGTGACAGTTTAAAAACTCATATTAATCAAATTGTTAATAGTTCTTGAATTTGTATGATAGTTCACTTTAAATAATTGTGTATGCTCGCCGGATTTGTGTCCGCTTGCAATTTTTTTATCTACTCGTAGCTAATAGGTAATAATAGACGACTGTCAAATGGTTTATATTTGTGCCAACGAACTTTTACTTAGATCATCTGCAAATCTGGTACTTGTCCATCCAGTATGTAAAACAAAGTTTTTTGACTCCTCCTTCAGTGCTGAAGGCTTTGGAACTCTTTACCTGTTGAAGTTAGACGTGCACCAACTCTAGAAACTTTCAAGCAACGTGTCAAAGCTATCTATCTCCTTAAATAGCTGCTATATGTTATGGCTAAGCCTGTGTCGTAGTATCGTAGTTGATAATATTTATGTATTGTTTATGTAGTGGATATATGTAAGTATATGATAGTTTATAGTATATATAAGTGTATGTGTGTATTTATAATATGAACAAAAATGGTGTAGTAAATTAAATAGAACTAATAATTTAGAAAATTTAATTTAGTTAAGCATAGTTTTATAAATTACTCTTAAGTGCACCAAGCCGTCATAATAATTTATTTACTGCTCCTTTCCCAGACATGGTTGCCTGGATCAGATCACTATAAGCGATAAGGCCGCCAATCGTAACATTAATGTAATTTATTTTCTGTAAATTCATCATATATCTGTACTGTGGTGTTTTAATAAAAAATTCTAACTATCTATCTATCTATAGACTCATTTGGTTATACATATTTTTTTATATATTTATTTTAGTGTGGCAGAACAAGCCTAAGGCACATCTGATGTGAAGCGGAATAACCTTTGTCTATAACAGATGCATTTCGGCACAAGTCACAAATTGGAGACAAAGTTGTTAAGTATCATGTGCCTGTAATTTGTAGAAATGTTTTTATATATTTATCTTTCGAATTACCTGAGTGCCCATATAAAGGTAGAAGGAACGAATATCTATAAGTACATGGAACCTTCAAACACTCTGGGTGAAAAAATTACTTAGATATTATAATAACGATGTTAGTATCCTCCTGTCTCTTCGGGCGGCAAGTAAATATTTATAAAGTATTCAAGCTATCAAAACTTGTTTCCCCTGCTGGATGCTATTAAAATGGGTAGTCGTGGTACATTTTATAATTATTTACACCCGGAATGATAGAAAAAGCGCAGCGTACAGTGCTCAAAGTCATGCTCAAACTGCCCTACCGCCATCCAACTACAGATTTATACAAAAAAGTAGGAGTGCCAACTGTGCGCCAATTGTACATACAGAGACCCTCGCATTCCATCATAAATACCCCTACCTAGTAAGCACCAGTTCGCCAAAGAGACGACCCCCACGGGCCACACAACCTCTCGTTAAAACCACCTTTGCACAACGTCCCCAAGAATTCAGATTCCCTTACATCTCAACAAAATTGACAAAATATGCGACATTCGAGACAAACGACTAAAAGAATGTAAAACTGTAATAACAAAATACTTATGCACACTCACACATGACGACATAGAGAAATTGCTGAAATTTGACATCTATCATCAATACTTAAAACTACTTTGGGTACTTGTAAATTCACTCTCACACACACCCCATACAAGACACTTTGATGTGACCTTACCTTATACTCACTGTTATGTACACCTCAAACACACTATTCACTGCATACTTACAAATCTATTCACATATTACAAATCTATCACTCACTCCATACACTCTTTCTTACCGCATACACGATTACATACTCGCTGTTCCAATTCTGTCTCGATTATTAAATGATTAGATTATTATTCTCATAAACAATCACGCTGAATGTTTTAACCGCACCATAAATGTTATGACACTATTTAAACGCAACCATCGCGGGTCCTGCGATACAGGTTCGCCTAGTGCAGGAATCTCAAGCAACCTTCCTAAATAGGTATATTAAGACTTTTGTTACACCTCAATATACTTCCTCTACCGTGTATATACTTAAAATATGAATGTGTCTTCACATGTTTGGTGATATTTGACACGTCAAATAAGACCAAAGTTCACCAACCTGTTATATGAACCTCAGGGATAAGAAAGACTTAAATAAATAAAAAAATACAATTATGTGTTTATCCATTATATCCATGGAATTCCTTACGACATCAAAATTTCGGATGGTAGCAAATTTAAAAGATCTTTGACTTACTGGCTTCTTATCAACTGTTTTTATAGTGTTAAAGAATTTAACTTATATTTACTTTTTTATACCTACATAAATATTTGCACGTCTGCAGTCGGCTTGCAGACTATATCAATGTATCTAAACAACTAATATAAGATCTTATGTGACATGTATTTTAGCAAATATATAATTTTATTTGATGAGAAAAATTTCAGGTAATACATATTCTATAATTCACGAGGGTTAACAGAATCCCATTGATTTTTCTGTCATTGACAGTGACAATTAAAACAGTAAGATAATTTGACACGAAAAAAAAGGAAAACAAGAAAGTAATCAAGAGAATTAAATTAGAAGATGAAAGTCATTAAAGTAAGGAGCCCTCGTTCTCAAGGCGAATAAAGTTGTGTCGCGGTTGCGGTTACCATAATTGTGATTAAAATAGGGATGTTTTTTTTTCATATTTACTAACGAAAATAATACTGTCATATAATTTAGTGAAATATTAAAATTAAAGTTATATTATTTGTTCCGTACCGATATCCGGAATCCATATTGAGTCAAGCACCTGTCTTTTAGCGTTAGTTCTCCCCAGCGACTTCCTCCCTTCGGATTCCAGCGCCACTGTCGTATTGGTTTTGGCGGGCAACATGGCGACGACCGGAATGGCGTTAAAGCTTTTCTTCATTATAGCGTCGTTTTTCGTGCCGTTAACATATCCACGATAATTTACAATAATTTAACTAAATTTAATTCTTATAATAATTTCAATTTAGTTTATTTCTCCCTTCATTATAGAGAACGATGGAAAAATAATGGCATGGAAATGTACAGTAGTGAATGTGAAAAGAACCACGAGACACGGAAAAGGAGTCGTTCTCCAAGTTCGTACAGTGATTCGTCGGATTAGTATTTGGATACAAGGATATAAATGAGAACGTAAGTAATTTAAAATGTCAATGAAATTTTGTCACAATAAGTGGCTTTCGTGACGAGGATGATTTTTCAAAAACATTAAGAGCCCCATCCATCAAACTCATCACATGTTGCGGGGCTTCAAATAGAGCCAACCAAATCAGCTAATGATCTAGGTGTGCGCCCGCCACCTAGTGATAGCGAAGCTGATGAGGAACAGCTTAAATTGTCCGATCTGTCAACTACATTACAAGACCAACCTATTCCTAGATCTATATCTAATCACACAACTGCAAATACATATTTAACAGTAACAATAATTGGTACTATATTTGTTTTTATTTCGGTCAAAAGATAACTAGTAACTAGAAGTAACTACCTCCGGTTTTGTAGAACTTAGTGTGAATAATGAGTTTTGACGTTTCCACGCATGCATCCGTTTCAATGTCTATCGAGCATACTTGCTTGAAAGAACATTTCTGACACAGAAAACTAACAACTTGCTTTCAGCCTGCACAACGCTCTGCAGTAGCCACGACATCGGGGCTAAAGAGTGCCTACGAGGTTAAACCCAAAGCTTCTACGAGCAAGCCGGTGAATAATAATTTTCGAAGCAATTATTCCAAGAATAAGTCCAAGGATAACGCAAGGGGGTCAAATAACAACAAACCTAACGATGGGAATAGTAAGTAACAATGTTCCAAAGGTAAGCGACCTCAATCTAACTCGCAGAATAGAAACAATCGTTTATGACTCGAAATCATTTCGGGGGTGCTTTCTAAAGTAATATTTACATGTATGGGAAATCTAGGAGCCGCCGACCATATTTGCAAACATGAGAAGAGTACGCATCCCATTTGTTATGAAGCTACTACTTATCTATACAAAAGTCGCGCCCAAGCAAAGTTACATTATGACAAAACAGATAAAGAAGATACTAGACACATATGTTATAGAAAACGGCGAGACGAATGCCATCTTATCTGATGGCATTTTGTCTTGGAAAGAAAACGGATGGAATCTTCAATTGGAAACGTTTGAACAATTTTTGAGAAAGTGAAATATTAGGTGTGTAGTGTATTTAAACGATTTCATGCTTTAAAAATGTATGGTCACAGCGAGGATCTCAAAAAAAATCAATTTTATTTCAACTTAATTTAATTTCATATAAAAGTTACAATTTATTCTAAGTCTAAAATGATATGCTTCGTCCGAAGTAAGGAACAAAAGTGTCTTACAAACTAGAAACACGCGCCACGAAAACGATGCTCGATGCTGATGCAGCGATTGCGCGGCGATTGACGTCAATGCAAAACTGGGTCGGTGCGAAGTGCAAGCAAAGTGCAACTATGCAATCTTCATAGCGGTGCCACACATAACACCTCCCCCCGTAGAACAGCGAGTGAAGACTTTGGTCTTGAACGAAGCTGGGGGTTGATTCGCATCAACCCTTCCTTCAGTGTCAGGAACAGCGTAGATCCGCGATAGTCCCGACTGGTCTTCCACAGGTTTTTTCTTCAGGCAGTACTTGCGGTATGCTATGGTTGCAGCAATCGCACAAGTAATAATTAGTGTTAAATAAAGCGGTATAGTAGTATGATACACGCTATAATTTGTATCCGTGTTGACTTCTATAGGCTGCTGCATGGTGATCTTGGTGTTCAAGGTATGCAGCTGGTCGAGGTTCACAGAATTCATCTTAATAGTAACCGCTGTTGGTCGTGAGACAGGCTTTTCTAGTGGTAAGTCCATTATTTTAAGTACTTGTCCTTTTAGCAGATCATTTGTATTGGTGACAACGAAATCTGGTGTTTCGATGAAACAGCTGTGCGGTACGACGGCGAGGTAACTGCCTTGGAGTACTTTGTAGAGTTCTTGTCCACAGGAAAGATGTACTTTAGTTGGTGAAGGGAAGCTGAGCGTATAGTGCTTATCGTCGAGTTCGTCACAGGCAGGAACTTGCAGTGCTACTGGAACAGGCTTACAAAGGGTGGTTTTTTGTTGCGAAATTATAAGTTGTTGAATACAGTCTTGTTTCTCTCGAATCTGCAGGCCCCGTTTCTCGTCACAGATGTACCATTTGCTGGTCTTCGGGCATTCTGCCACTATGTACTTGAATTCTTTCTCGTGAATTGCCAGGAATGGATAGGGAGGTATGATGATCTCGTCATACTTATTAGGGACAATAGATAATTTATACATATCATATACTTGGGGAAATACAATTGGGAATTTATATACTATGACTGATTATGTCGTAATATTCTCTAATATCGATTTCAATTATTTTATCATTACTGTATAAATTTCGCAATCTATTGAAAATAATGTCAAATGATTTCCTGCTAATAATTGAATGATGCGGAATCGACATTTTAATAAAACCTAGCACGTTTTGCAGTCTAAGTACTTCTTGCGAAATCGAGTCAACATTGTCACCAAGTATTAGAAATGCTTGTGCTAAGTGTGCGTATTTAATGAGGTCGTAGTCACGAGTAGCTTCCGTTTCGCTGATTTTGTTAATAATGTGTGTGATTTTAGTTTGACTATTTGCAATATTATCTACAATTTTCGCATATTGAGACATCCATTCTTTATAAATACTAACATGGCTATTTAACTCTGTAACTAACTTATTATCAGTAAACTGAAGGTCTTTAATTGCTTGGTTGTAATGAAGAGCATCTGTATAATCTAGGTTACCGGTAATACTTTTAACTATAGATCCGAGCCCGTCTACCAGTCCCCTTTTTACACGACTAACCTCAAAAGTCTTTAACTGCTCAGAGACACTTTGAACTTTATTCGACAAATAGTTAAGGTGAGGTTCGAATAAAGAATATGTTTTATTGTTTAACACAGGACCCATTGTATGTAACTGGTTAGCGACTGAGTTTATCTTATCTTGCAATTCTTGAAGGTTTATGGATTGAACGAATGAGTGATAATGCGATATGACTCTAGTGGGACCTAACTTAAAAGGTAAAATTCCGGGACCACCGTCGAGTTTCTCAAGCATTATCTCCTGCGTCAGCGCCATCGATGGTAGTAGAAGAAGTAGTACCAGGGGAATCCTGCAACAATTGAGCGCTTTTTGGTACTCTCTTAAGTCGAGATTTAGCAACAGGTCCTCGCTTTCTCTTTGTGTAGATATGTATAGGTAAATCGGCCATAACTTTATCGTGCGTATACCGCGGGGCTAGTTTTTGTCGGGCAGCTAACGGATTTTTGACAAATATTTGTTGCTCGGGAGAGTAATCTATCTCCGGGTCGCGATTAGCATTGCGACTGTCGGTAAGGTTTGTCCGTAGCGTGGTACACGAATCGTGAATTATATTATAAGCTTTACACATTCTGTTCTTATGGTCAGTAACGTATTGTTGCAACAGGTGTGAGGAAAGATCTATATCGAAGGGGTCACGTGGATCGAAGTGACCAGTTATTACTTCGATTGGCTTACACTTAGTAAAACTATGAATTGTTAGTGTTATTGTAAGCAAGGATGGCATAAGGCATAAGGTTGATGGTAGCTTCACCTTTATGCTCTAGTTTTAGAATACGTAAGTGCTCTAATATTGTGGAATGGAACCTTTCGACTATACCGTTCTCGTTAGGTGTGTGAGGTGCTATTCTGTGGTGTTGAATTTTGTGTAATCTGACAAATTCGGCCATCAACTGATTGACAAACTCAGGTCCGTTATCTGTTACTATGGTAAAAGGCATTCCATGGTGAGTGCAGTATGAAAGGAGCGCTTGAACGACACTAATTGCTGTTCCGTCTCTTAAGTAGTAGGCCTAAGCATATTTAGAAAATGCATCAACAATGGTTAAAAACTTCTCACTCTGAATAGTTAGCAGATCCATATGAACTAGTTCAAATGGTTTGCTGGCTGGTGGTACGACTCTAAATTGTTGTTTGACAGGGTTCCTATTGTACTTTGCCTGGCCGCATATTGTACATTCATTGATGAATTTTGTGACGTGCTCTCGCATTTTTGGCCAATAATACTTATGAGACAGAGCTAGGTAACATTCGTTAATACCGCGATGGTTTGTTTTACCATCGTGATATTTACTTATTATTTCCTGTTGTCGTAGATATTCGCGAACGTTTTCTAACTCCTTTTTTACTAACATCATGTTCATAGCCGAATTTTTAAATGTACTCTGTATGATAGGTATAATTTTATACATAGCTTCGTAAGGGTTAATAAGCAAGCCAGTCTTTATCTTAGGATGAACATACTCTCTTATAGCATTAATAACGTCCTGCTCGAGGTTTGACTCAGACAACTGAATAGACGTTCTAGTGTGTGTTTCGAAAGGTTTAGTCACAACTGTCCTACCTTTAATGTCACCCACAACAGTGAAAACAATTTGTTTCGTGAACCTATTTAAGGGGTCATCAGTAATTGGGACTTCCAAGATGGGTTTTTCAGCGTCGGTGTGCACCGTAATCGTACGTGACTCGTCTGCAATTTCCGAAGCTGTGAGCGTTCTCGAATCATCTAACGGATTTGACTTTTCTGATGGATTTACTACGATAGAGCTAATATCTTCGTTATTAATCTCAATTCGCGATAAGGCGTCTGCGTTCGTGTTGCACTTGCCCTGTTTATAGATGACGGTGAAGTCATATTCGCTTAATTTCAATCGCCATCTTGTGAGTCTCGAGTTAGGCTCTTTTAAACTCATCACCCATTGTAAAGGCTTATGATCAGTTATGATTTTAAACTTTCGACCAAAAAGATAAGGCCTAAAATACTTTGTAGCCCATACAATTGCAAGGAGCTCTTTTTCTATCGTACTGTAATTCAGCTCGCTAGAATTAAGAGTTCTGGAAGCATAAGCGATGGGTTTATCAGAACCAATAGTACCTTGCGATAGCACTGCTCCAATGGCGACATTGGATGCGTCAGTTGTTAATATAAATTCCCTCGTGAAGTCTGGGTACTGAAGAATCGGGTCATTGGTTAAGAGTCTTTTACAATGTTCGAAACAGTTGTTGTAGTTTTGATCGAGTACTATCTTAGAACCTTTTTTCAGGCATTGTGTTAGAGGTTTTGTAAGTCTAGCGAAATCGGGAATGAGTTTCCTGTAATATCCGAGAAGTCCGAGAAAACGTTTGATTTCCGTTGGGGTTTTAGGTATGGGATAATTTTGAATGGCTTTTATTTTGTCAGGGTTTGGCTTTACACCGTCTCTGCATATGACATGGCCTACAAAGTTTGTTTCTAACTTTAAGAATTCCGACTTATCCATCTGAATCTTAAAGTTAGATTCACGTAATCTCGTGAAGACCTTTTCGAGATTTACCATCATCTCCTGAAGGGAGGTACTGAATACAATAATGTCATCCAGATAGACCAGACAGATGTTGTTTTGAAGGTCTTTGAGGACGTTATCCATCACTCTTTGAAAGGTTGATGGGGAGTTCTTTAACCCCATGGGCATCCGGAGGAACTCGTAATGACCATTTTCTACGGTAAATGTGGTCTTAGATATATCAGCTGGATCCATTTCTACTTGGTGGAACCCGCTAGCCAAATCCAAGGTGGTAAAATATTGGCACTTCCCCAATTTATCTAAGACGTCGGTAATGTTAGGAATCGGATACTTATCATCAATCGTTTTCTCATTTACTTTTCGAAAATCTACTACAATACGCCATTTGGTTTTACCGGAAGCATCACCCTTTTTTGGGACAACCCAAATTGGCGAGCTCCAGGCAGAATCAGATGGTCTGATGATGTTCTGGTCAAGCATTTTAGTTATTTGGTCTTTGACCTCCTGTCTATGGACGTAGGGATACCGATAGCTTTTAGTATATACAGGACATTCATCTGTAGTTTTAATGCGATGTTTAACTTTATTAGTGAACGTTAACGGTTCACCTTCAATGTAAAATACGTCTGCGTAGCGGGCGCATAAGGTTTCTAAGTTAGCGAGCTCTTCTGGATTTAAATGATTTGTTCTTAGTCGCGATAAAACTTCGGTCGCGCGATCTGATAGGTGTTCTGCGCGTTCGCACTCTACGTTGAGTATTTCAGCCGATACCGGTCGGTCCATTGAAAAGATGACGTCATTAGGTGAATCATTATGAATCTCAACCCAACCGCGATTATTCTTTACCGATGTTAGACAATCGGTGACTATACATGTACATATAATTTGACTTTGTACGATGACGTCACCATCTTGACTGTTAATAGGTAACCGAACCAACTTTGACGAATGTGCCGGAATGATGTCTTCGTACAAATTCACGTTACGAGAGTCGTAAATCTGTAAAGGGATTTGCGCGCTTCTCGTTGTTAGTATTTTATTCTTAAGATCTATGTTAGAGTCCCAAGCCGTTAATAAATCTAAACCAAGTAAACCGTCGAAATACTGGTGGAAATTGTACACGAATAACGTCATATCACCCTTTTCATTATATTCTATAAAACAAGGCAGAGTTATTGAGTGTTTGTGTGTGCTAGTAATATTTGAGTTAGTAACTTCGAACGGTTCATAGTTCAGTGGCACGTTATAGAAATAATTTTGCACAGCTCGGGGGCTTATAAAAGACTGGTTAGCACCTGTGTCCACTAAGATTTTAAGGGGTGGATCATTAATTTGAACGTACATGAGCTGTCTTTGTGTTTGCAAATTTATTTCTATTTTTGCTTGTCTGAACTCGGTTCCTTCTGAAAATCCTCTTGCTCCGGTGTAATAGGGTTCCCTATTTCTTCTACAACTGTACTTGTCGGATTCTCATAGCTACAATCATAGTACTCGGGGTATTGATCGCAGGTATAATAGAATTGATCGTACTCAGGGTAACTATTATCGTAGCCATAATGTAAGTCATAGTCGTAACCTAACTCATTGAAATTGACCTCACGCGTTTTAAAATAATTGCTTGGAGGCGGGTTGCCGTGAGTTCTCCAATCACGACCTGTAAGTGGTAATGGCTTAGAAACAAAATGGCTAACGCCACTCATTGGACGCGGAGCATTGGAATTACTTGATTGATTTTGTGGTCTGAATGGCATAGCAAATGCATTATTTTGCGGCTGATAGTTTGGTGGGGGTGCGCGAAATATTTGCTGTGTGCGTGTCGGACCCCGAAACGAATTCATTTGATTATGATGAGGCCTCCAACCTTGTGTAGCTTGAGGTAACATGGGCTGGTGGCGTGGTTGGCCGGGTGCACTATAAATTGGCTGTGTTGATGGACCAGGCATGTTAAAAGCAGGGGTTCTAATCATGGGTAGATGACTATTTAAAGGTATTTTAAAATTGCTAAGGGGCTGTGGTTGCCAATCTTTCTTACCAGGGCCACCCTCATTACGTTGTTGTATATAAAGAGTGTTAACCTCTTCCTGAACAAATTGAAGAGCCTTTTCCATAGATCCGGGACGCATGCATCGAATTCTGGATCCTAGAGGATCTTTAAGACCGCGTAAGTATGCTTGAAGAGTTAATTTCGCGTATAATGTTCTTTTAGCCTCCACCGTGGTAGGCACAGACTCGTGAAGCGACACGTAAGTCATTATAGTACTGAACAGGTTTTGACAGCGTTCGTAAAATTCTTGCGGGGTGCTAGACCCTTGAGTTTGCAAGGATAAATCGCTGTATAAGGCGGTCTCATCGCGATGGTCCGCAAAGTTATTAATCAACGCGTCACGTATACGATTCCAATTATCCGGGATACCGTTCGAGTTTATAAGTCTCGCCGCGGGCCCCGTCACTTTGTTCAGAATACCATTAAGAAGAGATAAATTAGCTAACTCGTGACCCTGCCCGTCTTCATAATGCTCCAACACTAACCGATCGCACAGATTTATAAAACGTGTTAAGACATGAGGATTCCCGTCAAACTCGGGCAACAGTCTGAGAGACTTATAGATCACATCTACTTGGTCAGACATGGCGCTCGATTGCACTGATTCTAAATCTCTACGTTCGTCAATTATACTTAACCTACTATCTATTCTATTACTATCCCTATCACTACTTCTACGCCGTGATTCTCGTGGATGGAAAATCTTGCTAGCTAATAAGACACTACACACAAGATAATATAATCTATTCGCGAGAATATATTAAAATAACACATTAACATATAAAAAGGACATGGAAATACAAGAACTAGGAAGGCAAACACTTGAAAGATTCAATGTACTCACATAATTTTCCTTGACGAGTCGAAGTCTGGACTCTCCTCGGTAGTGACCACACCGTAGATTCTTGATTGCTCGACAGGAAACCGATGATGTGTTCCCTAATTCCTTAAGCAATCCTACCGACTGCGCCAAAAATTTATGGTCACAGCGAGGATCTCAAAAAAAATCAATTTTATTTCAACTTAATTTAATTTCATATAAAAGTTACAATTTATTCTAAGTCTAAAATGATATGCTTCGTCCGAAGTAAGGAACAAAAGTGTCTTACAAACTAGAAACACGCGCCACGAAAACGATGCTCGATGCTGATGCAGCGATTGCGCGGCGATTGACGTCAATGCAAAACTGGGTCGGTGCGAAGTGCAAGCAAAGTGCAACTATGCAATCTTCATAGCGGTGCCACACATAACACTTTTGCATTTATTTTTTATTTATTATCAGTCCCGACAGGTTCTACTCACCTAGCATTCACAGTGCACCTAATACGTCAACTCGGCTGGACTGTAAACATGGAGAAATCTATGTTGCTTCGACTCGCCGTTGCTCGGCCTTCAAGTGGGACATATAACTCAACACTAAGCCCCTGTCGGAAGCAAAGTGCCATACGCTACGCAGAGCACTTGCAACTCAGATTTTCAGAGGCAGTGAGCCCTCACACAGACTCAGCTTCTTCTGGTGGACTCGACTTCTCCTTGTTCGTGATACGAAGTCCCTGTTGGGACCAAAGTGCCAAACGCTACGCAGAACACTTGCAACACGGTTTTCCAAAGGCAGTTGGTCCCTCACACAGAGCTAGTTTCTTCTGGGGGACTAGACTTGTCCTCGTTTGTGATACGCCTCATTTGTGATACGAAGTCCCTGTCGGGACCAAAGTGCCAAACGGTACGCAGAGCACTTGCAACTCTGATTTCCAGAGGCAGTTGGTTCCTCACACAGACCCAGTTTCTTCTGGGGGACTCAACTTCGCCTCGTTCGTGATACGCAGAGGAAGGTTACATTGCCACACTGTTCAATACCACAGCCGATTCCTTCCCAAAGAGTATCTTTACATACCTAACATTACAAATAAAGTTGCCAATAAGTATACGTTGAAATAAAGTGGTAGTCAAAAGCAGCACAGGGCTCATTACCAATACATACAGGTCAGTTCTGTCACCTTCTTACCACAGATGCATCGGACTCGGCTGGGCTTGCCCAGCTGGGGGAAGTGAATATGTCAGGGCGATGGGCAAAACAACTGTCGTGGCATGTAAATATCTAAGATCTGGTTGCAGTCTCCGCAACGTTTCAACAAAAACACTTTCATATCCATAATGCTCATATCTTATTACAGAAAGACAACCGAACAGTTGCAGCTTATATTAACAGGGAAGGTGGAAACAAATCAAAGAAAGTTCTCAATCTGACACATACTTTTAACAATTTTGCACAAAGTGAACATTCATTTAATTCACGAAGGCAGCCGTTTAGTTCATATTTCATACGATATCAACAATAAAAGAAACACAAATAACATCTATACGTAACTACTTGCATTAAATTGTTGCTCAAAATCTGATGCATTTAACTAAATCGTAAATAGATGTCACTAAAAGTATTTTTTTTTATCTAGTAACGAAAAATGCGGTGGTCCCGCATATGGCACTGGGTGCCTTGTAGGGTTAACTCCGAATAGTTTTCAGTGGTATGTTCAGTGAGGCCGCCTAAGTTGACATCTCGTTTCGCACAGTCGGATGTGGTCGAAACTGTAGCCGGATCTATCAGAAAAATTGAATTAAGTTATATAATATCATTTAGGGCCTGTTTCAGAATGTTCGAGTTAATTCCGGTTATAGGTACTACCCAGAACATATTTATTTAACAAAACACTATCTTTGCGTTTCACAGTCATCGATTTAGCCTATCCATCGGTTAAAGCTTGAAACGCGGTGCATGTTAACTGTCACTTTTATCATTTAGTTATTTTATGTGTTGCATAGCAACCCGAAACTTAATTTGGACATTCTGAAACGGACGCTTAATATAATTATACATCTGTTTCTAAAGATAATTGCCATAGCACACAGATTTCGAGGAAATACTATTGACTGAAGCCTACGTGGGTTACCATTAAATTTGTAGTCACAGACTAGTTATCCACAATGTAACTAATGAAAATGAAGTTAATAGGTTATATTGTCCACGAAAGTAAAAATGTTGTGTTTTCCTAGCCTCAGTTGACTTTAGAAGCGCTCGATTATGAAGAACGGGACGGTAAATAAAAATAAAAGTAAGATACAACTTCGCCCCTCAAAGTGGTGAAGGCTTTTAACGCAGACCGACGAGAAAAAGCGTTTTGTTTCTCAGTTGCTACTTAAATAAATACAAATAAAATTCGAGAGCCCACAGTGAACTTATTTCAGAGTTGACATATCTACAACAAAATAACAGATACAATGAAAGCTATGAAATTTAACAAATTTAAAAACAATCTAATGAAACTATTACTGAACCAATCTTTATATATATAAATTACGTAGATAAGATAAGATAAGATACTTTTATTTGCAAAAACATGTGATGTCATACAATATATATACATGCATGTGGTCTTAAACTAGGTCTGTGTCAACATGTTTTGCCTGTTTTAGGCGTACAAATGTGTTGAGATGGCCGTCATTACAATAATAATAATAATCACATTAGAAATAACATTAAAATTGATTGCTGTTACAAAAATGTTGAAAGGTTATATAGGTACATTAATAATTTCATGTCAAGGTATCAGTAGCAATAAGAAATACATTGTCAGTTAAAAATTCGCTTACGCTGTAATAGCATTTTTTTACTAATATATTTCTTATATTGACTTTGAAACTTTTAGAGTTCAGATCTCTGAGACATCGCGGTAGCCTGTTGTAGATAACAGGACCCATGCAAAAGATGCTATTGCGCATTAGCTTTTTCTTGGCTGGATGCAGATTAAGTTTATGTTTATTTTGGTAGCGTCGGTTTCGTTGAACTGTGTCTGATTGTTGTGTGAATAGTTGCGGATTAGTTTTAACAACGTGTCACGTTTGTCTGCGACGGACTCCTAAACTACTGAACCGATTTTAAATTTGATTTGCACACCACCCTGTGCAATTTGACCCAAATTGAAGGATAGGATAGCATACATATCAATTTATAGTCGTAATTACCCGTGCGAAGCCGGGGCGGGCCGCTAGTACTATTATAAATTTGACAAATTCTTAAATGATAAGATCTTGACATTTTACCTATGTAATAATTATTTCATGACATAGTGTTAGAATAAAATTAATTGTATCATATTTATATATATTGTACGCCTGAAAAAGCAGCTGTTGATTCTTTTATAATTTTGACCAACATCTAACACACAGCTGACAATAATTATGTATTTTAATTTTGAAATAAACTTTCAGTTTGAAGTAACATAATCTCAAAATTATGTAACGTTTAAGAATATGTTTATTATAGAGAAAATTATCTTCTTTGCGGAATGCAATTACAATGAGACATTACAAATATCTATATTTTTGGTACAGGCACAAATGATATATATTACAAACCAGAAATCATTTGGTTGTAAAAAACAGCAAAATAAATAGTGGAATGAATAAGTGGAGGGAAAACGGAAGTTATTTTTTCATAAAATGACAAAAAAGCAATGAAGCGGATTGCTTGCAGATATCGGAACTTTATGATGGATATACGAGTATATATGACCTTGGTCGAGTGGCATGAATCGAAACTTCAGTCTAGAGAGACTCCAGCAGAGGCTGGGTTTGATCCCCGGAATGAATACTTATTGGTAATGGATAGATTCAGGCGTCACTTTGCGGAAATCAATATTTAATAATAACAAATACTTCTAAAAGTATCCTAAGTAATATTAAATAATATTTAAATAAAATCACGTGATGTTTGTGACGTCACGTAGATAACAGGAAAATTAGGCAGAATTGTCACTAGATATATAATTTTATGCTTTTTAAGTGCTTTATTTAAATATTATTTAATATTTTTTAGGCGCATGGTGGTAGGGCACTTTGCAAATGCCCGCCTGGCTAGCTACCACCCTCAAGTTGAAAATCTGTCGCCAAGCACCTAACGGTGTGTTCCGGCAGCTGTCCTTGAGAGCCAGTAACTCTTGGTTAGTCTGAACAACATCCTCGACCACATCATCACTTACCATCAGGTGAGATAGTGGTCAAAGGCTAACCTATCAAGCATAAAAAAAAGGATACTTTTAAAAGTATTTGTTATTATTAATACTTATTGGATTTACTGTCGCAAATCGCAATGGAGTACAGACCTACGGAAGTTATTTGAACAGAAATTTCTTAACAAAATGATATTATAAAAACAATGACAAAATTACTTTAGTCTCAAGTCATAAATTGTGCTTGGAAGATAGTCTTAGAGCCTGTTTCAGAATGTTCGAGTAAGTTCCGGTTTTACTACCCGGAACATATTTATTAAACAAAACACTATCTTTACGTTTCACAGTCATCGCTTTAGCCTATCTATCGGTTAAAGCTTAAAACGCGCTGCATGTCAACTGTCATTTTTATCATTCATTTATTTTATGTGTTAGTTAGCAACCTGAAACTGTATTAGGACATTCTGAAACGGGCCCTTAGAGTAGCACTTTATGACACGGGATCGCAACATGTTTGACAAAACGTGAGTCACAGTAGTGACGACAATGTTATTTTTTTTGTTATATTTGAATGTGAAGCGTATTGTAGGAAGTATAATAACTGGGCAAACGAGACTTTAGGACTAACGTCTTGGAGTGCGCTGATCTGTTATGTACAGACGTGTCGCTTATTATCAGACGGGACATTTGTTCGTCGACTCACATCATTATAAAACTAATTGACTTAATACATACATATAATAAACAATCTGAACAATATCTATGTCATACTCCGAGTTCTTCTGAAAAAATCGTATATAAACCACATTTCTATATGGTTCAAAATTATGGCCTTAAATTTGCTCATTAATGTCATATGCTGTATATAGAGCCTGGTTTAAGAATATAAACATTTTGTCATGCCCCCCTGAAGAGTTCTTCAGGTTCAGACTCTAACGGAGAAAATGCGCCAAATGAGCAGCAAACCATACATATTCATTGTGGGTGCTGCTGGACCTTCGGCGCAGAGCTTGACACTTTGCAATCTTAACGCCCTGATAGCCGAGAAGCGTGGCTGCTATAGGACCAACAACATTATTATAATATCTATGTCCCCATACGATACAGGCAATTTCGTCTTTTTAAATCCCACGCGTGTATGTGTTGTTCAGAGTTATATAGTGAAATATTGAAATTTTACTATCATGTGTATTGAAAATAGTCGTATAACTCTCCTGCTACATGAATAATTACATTCTTTTCTTGACCTATGCCCTCGCCTACAGCTTGGGCATAAAAGCCTTGTGTAATCCCTCGCCTACGACCAGGACTTACAATATCGTAGTCGTGATTGGAATAATTAACTTTTGCATCATAATGTACCTAACATGAAAATACGAACCAGAGCATATTTACTTGTGTCATTATATGTGTTGCTAGAGAAGCTTTTTTTTATGTAATTGTGACAGAGCATGCGCTTGGCCCACCTGTGCCATCTTGGCCTACCGACAGATGCATTTCGTCATATGTGATAAATTTCCCTTGCCTACGACTAGGGCTTACAATATTGTAGTCGTGATTGGAATAATTAACTTTTGCATCATAATGTACCTCACATGAAAATACGAACCAGAGCATATTTACTTGTTTATAAATTACACTGCGCATGTCACACTGAGACATGCAGTTGTCAAGTCTCATGTGCCTGTAATTTAACTGGCTCTCAAGGACTGCTGTCGGAACACACTGTTAGGTGCTTGGCGACAGATTTTCTACTTGAAGGTGGTAGCTAACCAGGCGAGCATTTGCAAAATGCCCTTCGACCATGCAGTGAAGCTATAGCCCGTGGCGGGATTCAAACAATGCCACTGAGCCATTGCTGCTTCAAAATCGATTAATTGTGTTGCTAGAGAAGACATATTTTACCGATGCCGAATGGTTATAAGATAACAACAATAAAATTTTGATCTCCACAACAATGTCATAAGACGAAGTATTCGAGCGTTAAATTCAAACGCTTTGTAAGTAATAAATTTCGGTTGACTCCGGATTAAGGTTGAATATTTGGAAGGATGAGACGGGATAATCTTCCAGGATCTCTTGGGTTCAACTTGGGAAGTTGGGAATCATTCCCATAATAATCTACGATTAATTCTAATTGTATATTGAGATTACGTAAACTTGCCTTGATTAAACCTACAATTTCTTAGATCGACATGTGTTTAAAACAATTTAATTTATAATGTCAAGTTTACTAACCAACTATATGAGGGATTTGCCCGCCGTAGTATGTTTATAAAAAATAAACCAATAGCTAAACAGTCACAATGAAAACAGACTACTATACAAAAAATGTATGAACTATTTATGTCTTAATTGATGTCGTTATGATATTTATGCATATTTTTGGACTGTGTTGTAAGTCATGTATACAGGGTTATTGGTAAAATGCTAACAACCTCTTAGGGTTGACTTCTGCTAGTCCTAACAAACATTTTGGGTTATTTGTTGTTTTGAAATAATTTTTTGTTTTAATTTTTTTTTAATGCCTACTCTATGCCAAGAGTGTCCGCCGCGGCAACACTGGACCGCGCCGTGCTCCCTTTGAATAGAGTTTTGAATATTTACATCGAACAAAGTAATAAAAAAAAATTAAATAATACATTACAGGCACAAGAAACTTTTAACATCAGGTGGTCCTCGTACTTATTCCATCAAAAACAAACAAATAAAAATAACATATTTTTTTCAGAACAAAAAAAATATCTCAAAATGTTTGTTAGGACTAGCAGAAGTCAACCTTAAGAGGTTGTTAGCATTTTACCAATAACCCTGTATATCAGAATTATAGTTTTAAACTTACACAGGGGTTCCTTTTCGATAGTTTTAGTTATCGATCTAAATAAAAAGGGAGATAGTGTACGCTCTCATATCAAGATAATACAATGTAGGCTAGAGTGCTCGTGGCTCTTTCCATAGAAACGTAGTTTCGCCATATTTTAAGTTCAAACTTGGTGAAACTTTGCATGTATGTCTTTGAGCCTAATACCTATGCTTCTGGTTTGCCATATTACCGTAAAATAAGTGTTTTCAAAAATAATTCGCAAAATCGTTTTGTATATAAAAATAGTTTTATAAAATAAATATAACACGACCTAAGCGACGTTTATACAGACATCAACAAAAAAATCAGGTTTAAAAAAAAAATTGAGGTAAAAAAACAACAAAACTTAAACCTCAACAACTCATTTTGAGCTTAAAATCTTACACTCTTTTTATTATTCTTATAATCATAAATAATATATTTAGTAACCCTCAAAATAACTATGTACCCTCATTGAACATTTCATAAATACGTTCAAAATTGTAGTCTGTAAGAAATCTGTTACATACATTTTCTACCTATATATTACCATTATGCTAACAATGCCACCTACAAGCACCTCTCAACAAGTTCCCTTGCATCCTTACACAAAAATAACGTAATAGATAACCTCTTTTATGATCATAGCTATTAGGTGCACAGTCGTACGAGCAGTAAGCTACGAATAACATTGTACATTATGTGAAGTCATTGTCGAGAAGCACTCAAATCTTCGTCGCAAGTTGAAGTATCTGCAGATAGTGCTCGCGTGTGGGCCCTAGTGTTTGCTCCCAGCGCACAAATCCGAGGTAAGCCTGGATCTAGGAAAGGCTTACTACTCCCGCTGGAGAAAATGAAAAGTGTAGAATGTCTTGGTGGTTAAAACTTTGTGAACACGTGTAGCTGTGTTAGTTACGATCGTGTTTTGTTTCAGTTGTGTCTATTGGCTGTATGTGGCTTTTAGTTTGATAGAATAATAGTATCTTAGTATATAATAGTAATTAGTATACAGTCTTGTGCCACGAATATAAATTGAGCTAAATTTAAAGGCTTATAAAGTTTACTGCGTCTAATTTAAGACACTTGTTTATTACGCGTAAATCTAGTTAACATATTCCTTACGCTCGGTTGAAACTTCACGACCCATTGAATTAAAACAAATGAATATTACAAAAGCCATCGGTTACTGCATAGTTAGTTTGCGCCACGTACTTATGAGCTTTAATTTTAAAATGTGACATATAAAACCTTATTTTAAAACTAGATGACGATGATATAAAACTAATTAACTTGTACTGTACTACGAATAAATCTTTTGGGATAAAACATATAAAATTTACTGAATAACGACATAACTAAATAAATTTCAAAGAATTTTTGACAACCATAAAAACTGGAGTTATTTTTGCTATCACGCAAAAGTGAGGTCAACCCAACTTCACAATAAATACACTATTATTATTTATAGCAGCTTAAAAAATAAGACTGATGGATGACTACGTTTCTAATTACGTAGCGCTGTACAAATATTTAACCCGACCGAAGCACACTTATTCGGTTCACGAAGCATAATATTAGGGTTGGCAGTACCCACTAACCGACTCGAAGTTTGCCCGCAACCATTAATTGTTCTGCGAGCTTCACTATATGGTATAGATTAATTTGCGCGAAATAACGCGTGTCGGTGGTCGATAAGCAGTCTTTTACGTCATTTATTCGATATATCTACTGTCTATATGTCATTTATTAGGTAAGTTCTAATACATCGAATTCAAAAAGTTTGTTTGTGAGTGATTGACACGATGATATGGAAACAGCTGAGCGGATTTTAACTCAATGGACTTAGTAAGAAAATTTAAGTAGATTTAGAAAAATGTAAATATTAGCAGGTAATTTTTTTTTAATGTTTTTGTGACGGAGAATGTGCAAGGCCCGCACATGCTTTATTTTATTAAAGTTCGTCAGTGCCTGTAATTTCATAATAAAGTAATTATTAACTGGCTCTTAAGGAATGCTGCAAAAGAAACTGTTAGGTGTTTGGCGGCAGATTTTCTATTTGAGGGGGTAGCCAGGTGAGCATTTGCAAAATGCACTTCCACCACGCGATGAAGCTCAAGTCGGCGGCGGTGGGGTTCGAACACAGAAAAGAAATAGTATTTTACATCTCTATGGGTTCGAACCATGGACCCGCGCGCGGCACTGTACTCCATAGCTATTACTGCTTGGCTACCACATCTTCAAAACAAATTACGGCTCGTTACTTCTTGCATCAAAAAATTGTGATAACGAAAAGTGTTAATATGTTCAAATTAATTATTCCGTTCTTCTCGCAGTGGCTCTATAAAATTTTTTGCTGGACGTGGCAGTACAATGTAGAATATTTCAATATTAAAATTTGTAATTGACCTTCATAAGAGCGTCGTAGACGCCTAAATTGAATAAATGATTTTGAATTATAAGGCGACAAAAGATACAAACAAAACCATACCCTTCCCCTGACTCTGATTGGTACGTTTATCTCAAAAAAGCTTGCCACCTCAAACATAACTTAAATAACCGCCCTGATTTCAAGTTAAGTACGGTTCTAACAAAACATTGTACTAAAAATACAATGACGATGTCATAAAAAGACCCTTTTACTAGCTTCTATTCTTCCAGCGAGTATATCGCCAGTGTAGAATCATTACAGTAAGGCCACGAAAAAGAAAAACCACATTTTCTTCTAGGCCAAAACTTATATAGTAATCTAGACTTAACACGGCATAATGTAAGCGTGAGGCTTGCTAAGTCCTTACCTAACACTCAAAGTTAGTTTAAGAAGTATTTGCTTGGGAAGCATCAACACGAAAACAAACTTTTCAATACCAGTTTAGTACCATATATAAGTTTTATTTTGAACTTTTCTTCGACGTAATTACTCGCTGCTAACGTAACGAGTTTTAAGACGGATTAAAATATAGTTTTTGTAAATACAATTTGATAGCTTTTTTTTATACCACTAAGGTGGCAAACAAGCTTACGGCCCGCCTGATGGTAAGCAGTTACCGTAGCCTATGGACGCTTGCAACACCAGGGGTATCACTCGCGCGTTGCCGACCCTGAAGAAATCTCTTCACGCCCTTTTTGAAGAACCCCATGCTGTACTCTATCGGGAAAACAACGGCAGGGAGCTTTAAATTTTACAAATTGATTATTTATTTTTTTGTAAATTTTACACACATAAATTCGTCACAAGTACACAGAACGAGCAGGAACGTGTCACGCACGGAAAAAATATTGAAGTTGACGATATATATTATATATTACATATGTATATTAACACACACTTTCTAAGTCCGTGATACTACTGCGTATGTCGCACATTATCTTGTAGTGATTTATCAAGAAATCGAAATCTAAAGAAATTACAGCTGCTTTTTTTGCATTTTCTGATAGGAAATCGTTTGACAACTATCTCACCTGTTAGTATATAAGTTATGTGTACAAAGATATTAAAACAGATCTAGCCTAGAATGGTAATTAGCTATCAGGGATAGTTGCTGGAGCACATCATTTCGGGACAAATTTTTACGTGACATATTGTGTGGTATGAAGCCAAGGAATTTGCAAAATGGTTTTCTACTCAAGCTCAAGTCTCCGGCAAGATTCAAAGAATAGACTCCTTTCGCGACACCCCACTAATAATCAATGCTTCTTGCTGCTTGTTTTCATAGCCCTTGTTTATTTAGATACTATAAAAAGGTTATATAGGCCTGAGGTTGATATGAAACATTCTGACCCTTGGAACCCGTCGTCAACCCTTTCCAAATGGTTTATAAATTAGAGGTTTTGCTTGATGTAGCGCTCTTGTTTACATATATCGGACGATTAATCTTGCCTTATACCTAAAAAATATTTCGTGATTTCATGTGAAGAATAATTAACATAACTAATATAACATTGAAGCAGCAATAAAGTAAAAGCTTTAATATGAGTGGCCACGACGGAACAGCGTCGGCAGCTACATCTTACGCTCATTAATAGCAACATATTCACTATTCGAAGTATATTGAACATGAAGATTGCAGCCAGTTTTGGATTTCGTAGTATAATTATACTATTTGTACCATTATTTCATAGTGTGTAGTATGTAGTAAGTGTCATAATACCACTATACTTCGCGAAAATACTATAATTTCATCTTTAGGTCATTCGACTTGTAATATTTATTGCTGAGCCCTTTTATACTTTTTTATATATACCTCAAAATATCGGGAAGGGCGTAAGTAAGTGTTGGCGGGAAAAAATATCCTTTTCAAAAATATACAAATTTGCTTTTGATTGACTTGTATTTTTGATGATTGTAAAAGAGTGCTCAGCAAAGTTAACTTGGCAAAAACCAAATTAAGAAACAAACTTGCAACTCGGTCCATCGATTCTCTGATACATTCTTGCAATGCTTTAAATAAACGTCCGACAGAGTCGGACAACAATTCACGTCGTGTCTATTATAAGAATGAAGTTCTGATTGGCGAATTAGCCGATATCGACGTCCGTTTGTCTGAAATTGATATATCATTGATGCTATATCATTTCGTGAATATTTTTGTCTTAACTGAATAAAACAATAGATATATTTCTTACGAAATACGAATGCATTTACATGAAACGTCAAACGTGTACCATGGTTTGAAGCAGTGATAGCTCAGTGGCTTTGACTATGGACTGCCGCGCAGCAGGTCCATGGTTCAAATCCCGTCGCTGGCTTGAGCTTCACCGCATGGTGGAAGGGCATTTTTGCGAATGCCCGCCTGGCTAGCACCTAACGGTGTGTTCCGGCAGCTGTCCTTGAGAGCCAGTAATTCTAGGTTAAGCCTGTTAACACCTTCGACCACATCATCACTTACCATCAGGTGAGATTGTGGTCAAAGGCTTACCTATCAGCAATAAAAAAAAATGGTGTAATTTTAGGCAAATACTATAATTTTATTCTCCATGTACAATATTTTTGGAGGATTTCAATCTAACCCTGATTGCAGCGGTCATATCTTCTATTATAAATACACGAATTTGTCGCGTTATATTAAATTAGTATCGTCTGATAAAAACTCGCCCCGGCTTCGTTAAATACACGTGGGTATTTAACAAAAAAATTCAATATTTTTGTAAATATTCTATAGCCTTTACTTATTATGGATAAAGTAGAATTCTAATGGTGAAAGAATGTTTTAAATCGGTCTAATAGTTTATTCGTTTCATACAAAAATACAAATCTTTCCTCTTTATTATATTAGTGCAGATGTAGATATAGATAATTTTCGTATATCACGATAACGTCAACGTGGCACTTAGTATTTATAATTAAACGCTAGTGTGACTATTACCCATATTTTATATCCTTATTCCTCTTTGATATGCCAAAATATCACTTAAACTGCGGTTAACGGCTAGTAGCGTTAATGAAAGACACCCGGTGTCCTGCTTTTACCGAAGAATGCGAAGGCGATCAATTAAAACTACACTCGTTTACCCGTTTGACTGTTTAGGACACCAGTTTATAATGTTATCAACATATAAATTGAACCAAGTTCTAGTTTAACCGAGATAAGCTCGATTTGTGACCATAAAGTCAACTACACGAGTACAAAAATTCACTGTCAAGTGATCATGTGGTTGAAGATTTTGTTCAGGCTAACCTAGACTTAATGGCTCTCTAGGACAACTGCCGGAATATCGTTAGGTGCTTGGCGACAGATTTTCTACTTGAGGGTGGTACCTAGCCAGGCGGGCATTATAGATAGATAGATAACTCTTTATTGAATACACCATAATAACAACAATAAACTTATTACTAAAACATAACTTAAAACCAAGTGTATCAATGGGCGGTCTTATCGCTCAGAGCGATCTCTTCCAGACAACCCATCAATAAGGGATAAAGTAAAAAACATCGGGCGGAGTTTCTTATGGTCTAAATAATTCTATAAAATAATTAACCAAAAACTACAAAAATAAATGAATACACATACATATATATATAAATATATTATGTAAACATAAATACTTATATTATTAGAATAAATAAATACAATATATACATACATATATCATATAAACATATATAATAGAATATATACACATATAATTTACTACATGTTAAACATATAATTTAATTAAAAAGCATGTTTGTACCGTAGTGTCCATTATTATAGTAAGTTAGAGCAAGAGATAATAGTTTTTGACTTGATCCTTGAAAGATTTCAATGAAGTAGCACGTTTAATTTCCAGCGGTAGTGCGTTCCACAGTCTGACAGCTTCAGCGGCAAATGAATAGTGGTAGAAAGTAGTTTTAGTTGCAGGTTGCTGTAGCGTTAAGTTTTCTAATGACCGTAGCGATAGAGAATGGGTAGAATGAAGAAAGTTAAATTGTTCCTTGAGGTAGCGCGGGGATAAAGGATGGAACAGAATACTGTAAAGGAGAGATAATATGTGAGCATTCCGGCGAAGGCGAATGGGGAGCCACTTGAGCTTATTACGAAAATCGGAGACATGATCATATTTGCGTAAGCCATATATAAATCTTATACAAAAATTTTGAAGTCGCTCAAGTTTATTCAGTTGCTCTTCGGTTAGGTCAAGGTAGCAGACGTCAGCATAATCAAGGATAGGGAGTAAAAGGGATTGTGCAAGCGCAATTTTAGTGGTAGTAGGTAGAAAGTTTCGAAGTCTCCGTAAGGATCCTGCGGATGCAAACAGCTTACGGCTAGTGATAGCTATTTGAGGATCCCATGTTAGGCTTTGGTCAATAGTAATACCCAGGTTTTTGACTGTTTTACTAAAAGGGACGATCACTCCATCAAACACCAGTCGCGGTAGTGAGTCCCAATCTACCTTTGAAATCAGGCGAGAACTTCCTACTATAATAGCTTGAGTTTTAAGTGGATTAACTTTCAGGCCGTAAGCTTTGCTCCATTTCATTATTAGAGACAAGTCTTCATTAGTTGCTTTCACTGCTTCATAAAGGTTGAGCAAAGTTGCTTGGCGGTATAGTTGTAGATCATCTGCATAGAGGTGGTAGGATGAAGAAATATTTTGAGATATTGAGTTTATAAAAATAGAAAAAAGAAGAGGGGATAATACGCCACCCTGAGGTACACCGGCGGAGGTGTCACACCATGAAGAGAAGCGATCTTCAATGCGAACACGTTGTCGGCGACCGTACAGGTAAGAATGAAACCAGTCAATCACCGTTGGAGATATGTTGTTTGAGCGAAGAATTGCAAGAAGAATATCGAAGTCAACAGTGTTAAACGCACTGCTAAAATCTAAAAGTGTTAAAACAGTTAACTGGCCTTTATCCATCCCTAGACGGATATTGTCAGTAATTTTCAGGAGAGCTGTAACTGTGCTATGTCCCGGACGAAAGCCAGACTGAAGGGGGTTTGAGATCATTGTGAGTAAGAAAACTGTTAATTTGGTTATAAACTAATCGTTCAAGAACTTTTGATAGAAATGGAAGTATTGAAATTGGGCGATATTCTGAATGAGATTTTGGATTTGTTTTTTTTGGCAAAGGGATTATTTGTGCTTCCTTCCATATTGAAGGAAACTTACTATTTAATATGGAAAAGTTAAAAATACAACACAGTATTGGAACAATAATATCTAAAATAGGAACCAGCATATTTCGGCTGATTCCATCAATTCCAACAGCATTCGAAGAAAAAGAAAGTATGCTTTTCTTAACATCACAAGCGGTGAATTGACTAAAGACGAATGAAGAAAGGTCAGGGGTTGTAACGTTAGAAAGAAATTTTAAAGTATTATCTTTTGAAGAATCATCTATATAAGACGATGAGACAAAGTATTGGTTCAATGAATTAATATCTAAATTTTTGGGAATAGATTCTTGATGAGATTTACCAACCCCTAAAGACCTAAGAAACTTCCATACTTTCGCTGGATCCTTTTCTTGAACCGACTCATGAATATGGCGCCTTTGTGCATCTCTACACACCAAATTGCAGTGATTCCGTACCCTGGTGTATCGGGTTTTGTTCCCGTCTGTAGGATTAGATTTATATTTAGTTTTCGCAAGTGTTTTTTTATGTCGTAAAATTTTTATATCCTCAGTAAGCCAGGGCGCAGGTGTATGTTTTATTTTGATGGATCTTAATGGGGCATGAACATCATAGAGTTGAGTGATAAGAGAATTGAATATTGCTATTTTGTCGTCAATTGAATCAGAATCTATTACTGGGGACCAATCAATCTTTTTAGCATCGTCTAAAAATGTATCTTGATTTATACCACTAAAATTACGTTGCAGAATAATTGTAGGTCTAGATTTAGGAGGACGAATCTTGTAAGATAAGAAAATCAAATCATGGTATGAAAAATCATCAGCCGAACACTGACCATACTTAGCAACAAGCTCTAATGACGACACCATAATAAGGTCCAAAAGTGAAGGGACTGAATTTGGAAAGTGATGAGTTGCACTGAGTGGGAGGATATGCATGTTGCTAGCTTTGATTAGGGTCTCTAATGAAGTAGTGCGACTGTTATGCTTTAGGAGGCAAGTGTTGAAATCACCCATAACTATTGTATGACTATAGGATGGAATAATATCTGTTATGAGCTTTTCAAAGGACGAGAAGTAATTGTTGCTATCTGAATTGCTATAGTAGACTCCGAGAAGTACTTTAGAATGGGAAAGAAGAACTTCAATAAAAAGATGTTCGCCAGCATTTGGGGGAGGTGGTTGAGTTGATGTGCTTATTACAGTGAAGGGAATATGGGAACGGACGTAAATAGCGACACCACCACCGCGGCCAAATGATCGATCATTGCGAATGAGATTAAACCCTGGTATGGTGTATGAAACTGAAGGAAGTGATGGCTTTAGCCATGATTCGGAGACTAGAATAGCGTGAACATTCTTGTTATGAAATGACGTCAGCATATCAGGGAAATGAGCCGGAATGCTCTGCGCATTAATATGAATAACGTTAAGGTTTTTAGGTACATCAGAAAAGTGTGATTCTAGAGTTTCAGAGAGAGAAGGGATACTTAGAAAACTGTCATGACTGCAAGTCGATGATAAAGACAAATAATTGTCATTATCAACATCATCGCTCAATATGTTTAACATTTTACGATTTATATAAAATATATTACTATATATAAAATAAATATACAAATATATTTAAAATAAATTAATTTAAATATATATATAAATATAAAAATAAAAAAGAAAAAAAAAATGATATGCAAGTAGGCGGTACCTACTTACTCATACAACGTACCTGCCGGTTTTTTTATAACAAAACCATTTATATATAATAACAAACAACATCCTAAAAGCTAACAATTTAAAATAACAAAGTGCTTACAAATATTTGACTAATTGTAACTGTACAAACTGTTCGAGTCTAAAAATAAATTTATGGTCACATCTTGACAATGACAACTAGATAAGACGATAATGATATATTGACGATAATGACATATGAGTGAGTGTCAGTGACAAAATAAGACAAATGTACCTAACGAAACGATTTGTCACGATAATTTCTTGGTTAGCTTGTCATTGTGAAAAAATGCTACCTTCATAAACTTTATGTGGAGTTTTAGAAAATTACAAAGTTCCTACACACGGTAAAAATAATGTTTGTTTACCAAGGTTCAGTTCATCAGTGAAATTCTGTTATGTACCGTTACTTTTTGGTTGCACGTCTTGTTCTTGCTGATGCCGAAGGTTCTTTGAGTACTGCCACAGTCGGTTCCCTTGAGCCTGCGACGGAGCTCGTAGCGGCCTGCACGCTGATTTGCTCAAGATCCGTTGTACAAGATACTCGATGTCGCACACCGTCACCACCTAGCACGAAGACAGAGCCTTCATGCGTCCAGCACCTGGAAACACCAAACTGCTGCCGCGCCAGCTTGAATGTGTCGTGTCGTGGCTTCGTAAGGAATTCGGACAACGTAATACCCGAACTCTTGAGGTTCTTCTTGGCAGCCCAGACTTTCATGCGCATTGAGTAGTTTTGCAGTTGGAATAATATAGGCCTAGGCCTGCCAGTATCTGACAACCGACCCATTCTGTGGCAACGGGACACTTCTTCAGCCTTGAAACCAACCAGTTTTAATTTGTGCACTATTGTCTCAACAATGGCAGCTGAGATGTCAGCCTTATCCTCAGATACACCATGCAAAAGAAGCACCTTTCTGCGGTTGTGCATCTCCAGAGTGTCAATTGTCCGTGCATTTATCTCAACTTGTGTCTGGAGTGTACGGAGAGCACTGATCACAAAAGTCTTAAAGTTTGAGAAGTCTGCAGAAAGACTAGCAGCATCAGCAGATGAAGGCGAACAGAGCTTTACCTGTCTTTCCTCAAATTCAGCCAGCTTCATGTGAAATGTTTTGTTCATTTGGGAAATAGTTTCTTTGATAGCCTCCATTTTGTAGTGTTGTAGTGCACAAATCAAAATAGTGAATCTATGTAAGTTAGTTGATGTTTATTTGTTCAGATAACACAACCTGGCAGGTACTGTAGTATAAACTTTAATTATACATATAGATTATATTAAATAACTGTGAATTACTATTTTTAAAATGAAATTAAAATATCGCAAATTTTTTTTGATGTTTAACTAACAACTACCCCCGAAAGAAAAAAAATTATACCCTACCACCATGCTATAACAACTGCCATCCAAAGACAACAACCGGGACTGACGGCTTAACGTGCCCTCCGAAGCACGGATCGCTCAGTAGTAATGTCACTAGCGGTCACCCATCCAGCTCATGACCGCGGCGGACATTGCTTACCTTTGCTAATCGGTTCAGAACGGCTAAGCAAACTTCGCTTCGAGCGCTTCAATACCTCGCTTCCCTTTGCACCACAATGTTCGTTTTCATGAACGCCATCAAGATGTTGCCAGTGAAATTATTTTGACGAAAACCGACATTTGAACTCGGTTACGAAGAACTTAGTTTAATAAACATGCTAAGTATACGGTGAAATCGGCACTGAGTGTGACGTAACTTTTTCTTACTGCTTGTGTGACGTAACTTTTAGCCCACTTTAAAAAAGGAGGTTCTCATTTCCATTGTATTTTTTTGTGTGTGTTACCTCATATCTGCTTTGCAGTTGTACCGATTTTGGTGATTTGTTTTATATTCGAAAGCTGGTGCTTTTCTTGTGGTTCCATTTAATTTTAGTGAGGGCTGACTATTTGAGGTTTGCGTACATAATTGGCTTCGACTACATTGATGATGTTCTCATTTTCACTTGTCGACGTAAAATGAACAAAAAGTATACGATGTTTTAATTTATTTATTTGGTGCATTTGTTGTTTAAGGCCCCGTTTCAGAATGTCCTAATAAAGTTTCGGGTTGCTATGCAACACATAAAATAACTGAATGTTAAAAATTACAGTTAACATGCAGCGCGTTTCAAGCTTTAACCGATGGATAGGCTAAATCGATGACTGTGAAACGCAAAGATAGTGTATTGTTTAATAAATATGTTCTGGGTAGTACCTATAACCGGAACATACTTAAACATTCTGAAACATGCCCTTAGAATATATTTTTTTTGAAGTCGGTTTATTCTGTTAACATTTTAGATCATAGTTTCTTCATTTCATGCAGTACAAGTTATTGTTTCAATTATTTCTTTGCGTTGTCCTATGCGTTGTTATAAAACATATCGTACTGATCCCATATGAGTGAGATAAGGATAAAAAAGATGAGTACCATAGTTTCATCAAAATCTGTTCACCCTTTATTCATTTTGTAAATGGTATTTTTGATTTTTGAAGAATTATCAACCGAGGTGATACAACTCGATTGGAACGTCGACGTTAGCCAAAAGTCGTTATAATTACGCGCACAAAAATACCCCTTTATCCTTTTTCGAATATGAATAAGTTACGATACGATACTATAACTCTTTATAGACACCAAAAAACAGGAAAATACAAAGTAACAATAACAATAGTTAGGCACAAAGAGCGGTCTTATCGTTCAGAGCGGTCTCTTCCAGACAACGTTTGGATGGACAGAGATATTTTTTTTGCAGGGAGGGTGGTGCAAATCTCATATACATACGTAATATAAATATAAATTGCTGAATACAATAAGCCATAGTCTAAAAACATGGTGTTTTTGATGTTTTGGGAAAATCTTTGGTCGTTCCCAATTTAAAAATGTATATCAACAATACTTATTTATTTATTTATTAATTAATAACAATAGCTAACTTCCAGTATAACACAAAAGTGCTAACTGTTTTAGATACATAAACTTGAGCTTAAATCATATTTGCGATGTTCTGTATCGTGTCAAAAAACATATCCACATTCTGGATCTGCGTGGTATCATTAAGAAGAGCCAAGGCGCGTCGTGTAGGCGCATTCTAGGCATAGCTCGTTCTTGATACAGCACAGAGAAACAAATTATGCCTACGAAGTTCACCAGAGCGGACATAGGTGTCGGGAATAGCGCTTAATACAGTTGAATCGCCTATCTTACCGTGCAGTATCATACTGTAGTGAATGATAGTACGCATATGCTGTCTGAGTTCCAGCGTCTCCAAGCTAACGATATACGGGCTTTTAGTTTATATCAAGGAGTTTAGCTCCGATAAAAGAGGTGACTCTTTTCACTATATAAGAAATGGGAGTGCGTATCGATTTTAATTTACTCGACAAGTCACAGGTTACATTGACTACAGCAATAGGATTCCCAGTAAATCCTAGTCAGGTAATAAACATCGCATCAATGTTGTGTGAGGCGTGACCGTGGCCGCACGTGCATCCACCCACGGCCTTGTCGTTCCTTTAATAATAAATGAGAAAGCTAAGTTTAGCGCAATCACGTAGGGGGGAAATTTCAAGAACAACCTTTCGACTTGCGCCTTTTTGGACGTGATCAAATGATTTTTCATCGAACTAGTTAAAAGTAGAACCTATGTTTATAGATTGATTATATTACATCTACGATCTTTACGTTCTATGACTTATTGTTCACATGTAGTTAGGTAATGCATTGCCACTTGACATGCAGACGTGCCAGGCTCCAGGAGATATTCATAAGCAGTGAAGAAGTATTTAGCATAAAAGTTCTTTTAACGGGATTTTGTTGGAACACGCGTGATGGCGCCACTTGAAGTTACACGGTAACTTCTGTCTATTACAGATGCATTTCGTCTGCGAACTTTTTATATATCACTTTCTATATTTCTATTTTCTCTCTATATACTTTACTTTCTATATCATCAATTGTAGCAATTGCACTTTAAGTAATTTACGCTAATTTACAATTTAATGTACAATTTTCTTTTCAAGCACCTAACGGTGTGGTCCGGCAGATGTCTTAGAGAGCCAGGTAATTCTAGGTTAGCCTGAACAACAACTTCGACCACATCATCACTTACCATCAGCTGAGATAGTGATCAAAGGTTAGCCTATGAGCTATAAATATAAGAAAAAGATATAAAAATCTGTTTTTCTTGCACCGAGCATTTTCCTCGTTGGAGTGAGGTGAATAAATGTGTGTTATTCTTCACCTTACGCGTTCGAAAAGATATTGTTTATCATTCGAGATCGGCGAGGAAAAATGCATTTCAACCGATTAGAAATTTTACATACATTTTAAATTTACTACATAATTTAAGCTGTTTTTCTTTCACCTAGCATTTTCTTCGCTCGAATAAGGTTAAAAATGGTGTGTTGCGCTCGGCAGCAGAGTTATATTGCGGCTCATACCTTTGAAACCTTCGGTACGCTTCGGATTCTATATTTGAACCACGATCAAAGCGGTTCAATCCTAGAATCCTTCCTTTCATCATGTTTCAATAAAAGTATTACTCGCGCCAAACAACAAATTAGCAATAACTATTTCAGTGTTATTAGGACTAGACTTAGGAACTTTTATTGTTATATTTTACACATAAATATTTTTATAGGGTTGTACGATGAAAATTTATCTTATTTTGCCTCTTGACTGCACCACTATTTGTATTTCGAACCTCTATAAATATTATGTTAAGGATGACAAAAGCCGGTCGCAAAGGGCAAAAGCCCACCGAGCTTTCTTAAAATTACTAACACTTAAGAGAGAAAATAAATCAAATCATTAACGAGTAAATCTAATAAAACTTCGCAATCATAATTAATGAAATATAACTAGTACTGAATAAAATTTAAATAATTTATCTCTACTAAAGACCATCAATTGTTATGAACAGTGGTTGCTCTGATTCAAAGACATTTTCTACGTAAACTGTAACGTAAGGTAGTTGCAATTATGTGCCTATATATCTACCCACTCCTGCACATACTGCTCTGCATACGTGTGAAAGAGACGGCTCTCTGTAATAATAACAAATATATTTAAAAGTATCTTAAGAGAACATTAAATAATATTTAAATAAAACACTCAAAAAAGTATAAAAATATATATCTCGTGACAATTCCGCCTAATTTTCCTGTTATCTACGTGACGTCACAAACATCACGCAGAATATTGTTTTATCTTTTTGGAAATTCTTCCGGCTAGGCTTCGTGATGTTTGTGACGTCACGTAGATAACAGGAAAATTAGGCGGAATCGTCACTAGATATATGTATATTTTTATACATTTTAAGTGTTAGTTAGTTATTTAGATATTATTTAATGTTCTCTTGAGATACTTTTAAAAATATTTGGTATTATTAAATATGGATATCCGCCAAGTAACGCTTGAATCTATTCATTACTGCTCTCTGTATTACATCCTATTTGGAGACTGCATCACACAACTGTGACAGTGGCGGGCCCTAACGCGAGTGGCAAGAATTTATTGGGAGTAAGTCCTATACCGACCTACCCTCTGTGAAATACTCAAAATTGTGAATCTGTGTGAAGTGGGATGTATCATGATGGACTGATAAAGACAAGCAGCGAGCTATAAAGGTATTGTTCCCCTTCCTTATATATATAGAACTGATTATTTCTTCTCACTCTAACTCCCGTGAAGTTCTATTATCATCCACTTCTCTAGCCGCATCAGCCTGATTTAAATTTATACTTTCGAAAAGTTCGCTTAACCCGCGCAAACTCAATAATAAGTAGTTTCACGTGACGATTTAGAAATCTACACCAGCAAGTTTTTGCGGCCGCGTAATCGCTCACTGCTTATGCATTTTTGGCAAATATTTTTTTCTATGGCTATTAATTAACATTATGCGCATGTAGATTTACAACTATATAATAGATTATTTGACACTACCGCCCAGATAGACTATTCTAAGTTTGCTATGAATATGTACTTTTTCATTGATAATTGTTAGACTACACCCGCCCCAATAGTTTTGTTTATTCAACTCCATCCTAAGGTTGCCTGGTAGAGATCACTTTAAGTGATAAGGCCGCCCATTGTAACACTATGTTATTATTATTTAATTGAAAAAGCGGGTAGGAGGTCCCGCTCGACGTTCAGCAGCTCTGTTTTATTTTTGTTTTTTAACACTTCCTTTTTCACGGTACTTTTTGGGAGTTTAACTGACTTATCGTAAAGTTCTGGGCACATTTCGAGTGCTCCATAGTTATTCTGCTGTATCCTGTACAGGAGAATTCTCGAATCTTGAAAAACAAGTGTGCAGTTTTGTGGTGAACCAATCATCGTGCTCACTTCGGTTTTGTGCAAAAAAGTGCTACAGCGATGTGCCAGTGTTGAGTGCAGTGTGTGATGATGCGGAAAAGTGTTTGCCTAACAAGGAAATTATGATTTTTCCTATCGTACCCTGGCCCGAACACGAAGAGGCGCCATCTCTTTGCCCGGCGGCACACTAAGCGGGCCGATCAATTATTCTCTAGCTAGTGCCCTCGGCACTGGAATAATCAGCACGACAAGCCGCGACGCCACTTTGCGTGTACAAGATTTGTACTTGGGTTGTTCAACCAGAGCTCAACAGGTGGCGGGACCTGTATTTCTTTAGCATTTTAATTGAATTTATCACGCTTTTTATTATATTGTTTAATTTCATGACACTTCTTCAACAGAATTAAAAAATTCTTAAAAGTATTAAGGTACCATTTTTGTGTTCGTATTAAAATTGTGTTACAGAATCTGAGTAATTAAATTATTAGATAAGTAAGGTTTTTGTGACTTGTCCCTTTTGAGTGCGTTATTATAAGCACTGTTTTTATTCAATTTAAATTACAACTTTAATGTATCATTATATTACATTTTGTATGTACATATTACTGGAATATTTCTCGGGAATCAGTGCCCTCTTATTTTATATTTCATATTTTTAAATTGATTGCATTTAATTTGATTTAATACTTTGTTTATATTCTTAAATACTTTTATTATTCGGATATTTCGGTTGTCAAGTGTTACTATAGGTACCTAATTAGCTACCTAGATTTTTTGTGTGTCTGAAATGAGTTCCCTTAATGCTGTGCTCACCTGTCCCCACTGCCCTGAGTCTTCACGCACATTCAGCGTGCACGGACTTAAGGTCCACATAGGCAGGAAACATAAAGACGTACGTCAAAAGACCGCCACGCCACATCTCTCTCCCAGTGTCTCTGAGTCTCAGATTTCTTGTCAGCCTCAGGTACCGTGCCCATGTCCTTTCGACAAGATTTCATCTTTAAAGTCGAGTACGCCGGTACTTAGACACATCCCAAGAGGCGCGCGTAACCAGGCGGCGGGCAAGCTGTGTGATGTTATTGATAGGTGCGTTAGCTGCAATGGTGTGGAGGACTGGGTTGCGCTTCTTACCTTTGCTTATGGTGCCCTAAAAGTCCCTTTAAGGGACGCGCCGGGCAATGTCACCGCAAAGGTTAAGGCTAACATCCTGTCTTACGGCACCGATCAGATAGCGGACGAGTCGAGTAGTGCGTCGGGATCTTCTAGGTCACGCAGTAGTCGAAAAGCCATTGAATCCAAGGTCTACGATGGGGACCTCCACGGGGCCGTTCGGTTGCTGGTCTCTGAAGACACATTCGCGCAGCATGATCCCAGTACACTTAACGCTCTTTTTCTTAAACACCCGAGCCCATCACGGCCACTAAACTTTCCGCCAGCACCGGACTCGTCATTTTCGGCAGTAACTGTGTCGTGTGAAGACGTGGAGCTGGCGTTGAACTCATTTTATAGCGGCTCTGCGGCGGGCTTAGACGGAATACGCCCGGGGCATTTAAAAGAGCTTACGTCGGGTTCTGCGGGGGAGAATGCTCAGCGTTTATTGAAGTGTCTGACAAAGCTTACAAACTTTTTATTGAGTGGCCAGTTAAATCCAGTAGTGTGCCCTTACTTGTACGGAGCTTCTCTCTGCGCTCTTACAAAAAAGGACGGTGGGCTCAGGCCCATAGCCATCGGGAGCGTGTTCCGTAGGTTAGCGGCCAGGCTGGCGTGCCGGTCCGTGGGAGCTGCGATGGCGGAGTATTTGCAGCCACACCAGCTAGGTTTCGGGACGCCTCGGGGATGCGAGACCGCTATCCATGCCACGCGTGCGTTCGTCATGAACCCTGATAACGAGGGCTGCGTGGTGCTGAAACTAGATATACGCAACGCCTTTAATACTCTGGAAAGAGATGTACTCCTGAGCGAAGTCAAGGATCGAATTCCCTCTCTATACCCCTTTATTTTTCAGCTGTATTATTCTCCCTCTAATCTATTTTTTAAAGACAGTCTTATTTCATCTCAAGTTGGAGCGCAGCAGGGAGATCCGCTGGGACCCCTCGTCTTTAGTTTAGCTATCCACAGGGTTATTTCTGAGCTGAAGTCAGCTTTAAATCTGTGGTACCTAGATGATGGGACTCTTGGAGGATCACCGGAAGATGTTCTTCAGGACGTAGAGGCTTTAATTCCTCGCCTCAGATTCCTGGGTCTGGAGGTGAATTCCTCCAAGTGCGAATTCTTTTCCTGTGGCACTGAAGCTCGCACATACTTTCCCCACTTCAGTACTCTATTGCCTGGCCTCAAGGAACTCTCGTCTCACTCTTTCACTCTTTTAGGGTCACCTATTTTTCCTGATGGAGTGCCAGAAGCTATTTCTTCTCGCAAAAAACTTCTTCTGACTGCTCAAGAGCGTCTTAAAGATCTTTCGGCTCATGTGGCGATTGTGTTATTACGCATGTGCTTCGCTCTCCCTAAGTTGACGTATCTCTTACGGACGACGCCTACCTGGCTTTGTCCTAGTGAAGTTTCAGCATTTGACGATACATTGAAATCAACGGTTGAGTCGATCCTGAATGTCTCGCTTAATGAAACACAATGGAGACAGGCGACTCTTCCTATCCGGCATGGAGGCATTGGGTTGCGTTGCGCACGGGATGTGGCCTTGCCAGCTTTCCTGGCGTCGGCGCATGGTGTGTCGGACCTCGTCACTGTAATTTTGCGCTCTGATGGTGGCGTGGTTACCGTGCCTTTTGTAGCCGAGGCGGAGTCAGCTTGGTCTGCCCGCAGCTCGGGAGTGGCTCTCCCTGTCTCAGCGCGCCAGGGATGATATAACTGCAAAGCAAATCAAAGATGAATTGATTGAAGGTGCCTCGGGAGCCGATCTGGCCAGACTCCGGGCTGTGTCGCAGCCTGAATCGGGAGCATGGTTGCACGCACTGCCCTCACCTCACCTGGGTACTTTTCTGGACGACAACTCTTTGCGTGTGGCGGTGGCCCTTCGCCTGGGCTGCAGAGTGTGTGAACCTCATATATGCACCTGCAGTTCCATGGTGGAGGCCGATGGCCATCACGCACTGAGCTGTCGTCGATGCACGGGAAGGTTTCCACGTCACCATGCTCTCAATGACATAATCCGGAGAGCCTTTGTATCGGCGGATGTCCCGTGTATGCTTGAGCCACCCGGCCTTGGCAGGTCCGATGGCAAGAGACCAGACGGTATGACTTTGGTGCCGTGGAAGAATGGCAAGTGCCTCTTGTGGGACGCCACGTGCGTCAACACTGTCGCTCCCAGTCACCTTAGTCGTACTGTCCTCTCTGCAGCGGCTGCAGCCGAGGACGCGGCCTCTAAAAAGCGTCACAAGTATGCTGCTTTAGAGGCGCAATACTTGTTTGTACCGTTCGCAGTGGAGACGATGGGCAGCTGGGGCGCAGACGCAAAAAGCTTGGTTTACCAACTAGGGCGCAGATTAAGGGATAAATCTAATGACTCCCGCTCCGGCTTGTACCTGGTGCAAAGGTTGGCTATCGCAATCCAACGAGGCAATGCAGCCAGCGTTATGGGCACCTTTGCGCCAGGTACAATGAGGGGCGGGTTATTTGATTAACTTATTATATTTGTGACCGTGCTAAAAAAAAAATTATTTTGGGTGTTTATATGATTAATTTTATAATTTAATATTTATATTTGACTATTTTAATTGGAATAATAAATTAATTTGAATGTACATAAATAAGTGTATATATCATCTGTTGGAAAATGTAATAATTTGTTAATAAACATTGATTTTATTTAATTAAATCTTATGATGTAAACTTAAATATTTTAAATGTGGTGTAACAATAAAGAGTTTCTATTCTATATAATAATACTTTGGTTAAAAACTCATAGTCATTCTTAATAAGACGAAAATTGTAAAATTTTGAACTTACCAAAGAAAACAACTTGACCTCACTCAACTAAAAAAAAAATAATTTAAAAGAAACGAAATAATCTATAATCAAATTCCTGAACACATAAAAAACATAAACGAGATAACCAGTATTATTTGAAACTTGAATCTTTTCTATTACAAAAATGTCTAGTCTAGTACTACTCTGTTGAAGAATTTTTACTCGATGTTGAAGCGCTCGTAGCGAAGTTTGCTGAGCCATTCTAAACCGATCAGCAAAGCTAAGCAACGTCCGCCGCGGTCATGACTTGGATGGGTGACCGCTGCTGATATTACTTTTTTTTTAAATTTATTGTCCAAAATTTTTAAAACAGACATTTTACTTAAAATTAGATACTGCGGAAACCTGACGGGCTTATGACCAGTCAATGAGTTCGGTAACATATACAAAATAACATATTACATAAGAAATAAAAAAGAGACAGAGAGACAGTAATTCTAGGTTAGCCTGAACAAAATCTCCAACTCGTTATCACTTACTTAGGTGAGATAGTGGTCAAAGGATTATCTATCAGACATAAATATATATATCTAACGAAGACGATTCAATGGTGTGAAATATCACTACCTCGGAGCTTAATGTAGGAACGATCTGCTTGTAATGAACTAAGATTGACTCGCGCTCAGTCACGTGAAACAAATAGGTATATGTTATAAAAATATTTATTGACTTTGTCCATTCTACAATAACTGTACGAGAAAATTTGAAATGTAGGTAATTTAAAATTAAATATATAATTATAATAATTAACTTTATGTGTTAGTAATATTTATTAATCCAGATTGTTATATTTTAAAATGAATGCGCCATATAATGATGTTAATATATACTAAGCTTGCAATGCCCTTACAGGGCACATAATTGTTACTAGCCTAAGGGCCTGTATCTGAATGTTCGAGTTTTACTACCCAGAATATATTTCATAAATAAAGCACTATCTTTGCATTTCACAGTCATTGATTTAGCCTATCCATCGGTTAAAGCTAGAAACACGCTGTATGTTAACTGTCATTTATTTATGTGTTGCATAGCAACCTGAAACTTTATTAGGACATTCTGAAACGGGTCCTTAGACAAATATAACTGTCTGTAATCACTTATATTATGTTTGCATGAATGATTGAATATGATTAAATCATCACATATTTACGTATAATATTTTAAAATTGTCATTATAATTGGCCCTGTTACTAATGTATGTCATCACCCTAATATGAGAAATAGAATTCTTGCCTCGGAGCCCTCGGAGGTCGATTCGAACGGACGATAAATTGTCACGTAGTGAATATTGTAGGAAATAATAAGTGAAACAGAAAATGATTATGTGTAATGTTTTAAAATGAAGTACGTACAGAATTATAGTATAGCTATAGTATATTTTTGTGACACATTGTTAGGAGATGTTTAAAAAGAATGGCCCCGAGTTTCTTACCCGTTCTTCTTACAGTGGCGCTATAACACTTTTTGTGCTGAAAGTTGCAGTATAGTGAGGAAATATATGAATGAGAATATATTCTATTTTAAATATAAACACATATAGTTTTTATTCACTCAAATTACATAGATACAGAGTAAATATGAATCCATAGGTTCCCGGCTGATGCGGCGAGAGAAGTGGATGATTATATTATGAGTGTGTGTGTGTGTGGGTGTGTGTGTAAGTGAGTTTGTAGTGTATGTTATGTGTTTATAATTTATAGTAGATGTGATTGTTCATGTACTTTTCCTTTTACACAGGTAAAAGGAAAAGTACATGAATTGATTACAGCGAGTGTTTTTATATATTATTTTCTCGTAAAGATCCGGTATGCATTAATATATTAATAAAAGACAATATTGTGTAATGTTCATAATAATTGCTCAACTATAGTTTCTCATCATATCTTAACTGATAGTTGTATATGAAACCATAGAGAAAAAGTATTTTTCTCTATGATAAAACTCAGTTAATAAATTTTCAAGGGATTCATGGTAATATTTTTTTAAACAAGTATGAATAAGTTTTTAATTTCATTACTAAGTACTATACTTTTAAACCTTAATTCCTTATTTATCTTGTTGTAAAGATGAGCAGGAGCAGCCATAACACAGTATTTTTTCTGTCCAAATCTTGTGGAAGCGACTAGTACAGGGCATTTACGAGTATAAATAGTTTTTTTAAGTTGAGGTAGATGAAAGAAGAAAAAAATTTAAGAAGCCGTTTTCTTATGGTAACGCTCTAAACTCTATGATAGAAACAATTTTTTCACAGTTAATACATTGGACTCTTCATAGAATTTTTTTGCGTATTACTTTATAATTTAGTGTCTCCCTTTCATTATATTCTAAATACTGTCCATGTTGCGTTATAGTCCTAATCCGCGTTGGCTTAAGGTCCCACCCCATAGCTAGATAGGTACTTCCTGTTTACCACAAAGTGGCTACTGCCTATTTAATCTCTAGATTCGCTTCCAGATTAACTCTCACAAATTGAGGAAAATACACAACAGTATTATTTTTATGGAGGTACAGATCAACGTAGGGGAATGATTGCTTTATTATTTTGACATTCTAAATTTAGCGTTTGCATATATATACGACTAAAATACAATCTAATTTTAGCGGTTTTGTTATTATAACATTTCCAAATCATTGTATAATTTACTACATGTTTGTTTGGTTATCCATTATTTCAGCCGGAAAGCAACAATATGATTACATTGTATATTTTGATTGTAGAATATTGGTACAGTAAACCTCTAGTGACGAACTCTGCTGACTGAGTTATGACATTGTAACAGATTTTAAAGCTATCTTAACTTATCATGGGTAAATGCAATAACTCAATTATTTGGTTGGTTGTTTGTATCGTGTTCCTAAGTAAAACATATCATCGCGCCTTGATTTCCCCGCGGGGTAGGCAGAGGTGTCCTAACACCCACGTTTCGCTAGAAACGATAAAATTAAAAATCCCACGTAATAAGACACGATCTTATTGTCATTTAAAGGACAAAGTTTCGGACTCGTGACTATACATGTTTTTGACAGAAAACCTAGTAACTGTCTAACCTAGAACCAGGACTTAGAAATTCCTAAAGGGTACTTTACTACTCAACCAACGTAACAGTCAAATATTACAAAATAACAAATTTAATTATTTATAGCAAAGCATGCGCTATTGCAACCATAAAAATATTAAAACAGCGTATCAGTCGTTCTCTATCTCATAAATTTTTCTCTCGTGTTTCTATTTAGAAACTTTATCATTTTAATCACGTAGCTGGCGTCAATGGTTTTATACCTATTACGTAGGTGTGACTTATTCACCACTTAACCCTATTTATGCATAAAACGTCTTTATCTTTACGCCCACGAGAAATAGAGAAGCTCAATATAACCATAAATACTCTACATAAAAAAGCGGAAGGTCGTGTCGCATTCTTGAGGTTTCTTGCGTAGGGTGTAAATATCAGTGAATGAATGCGTAGGCGTAAACGGGAAAGTTTTTTTCTTATTGCCATGGAATATGTTCAACCCAAAGGACAAAGTTTAAGGGCTCAGATAATATTTTGCTTCATAATTAAATATTTCCTTTTAGGTACATTCGAATACGGACCCAATTAGCGACGGTTGGACTAAAAATCATTACCCAAGTACAACAAAAAAGGACTTCCTACCCTTTTGTAGTCTGGGAAGAATTTGTTAGCGGGTAATGGAGCTTTTCAGGTATATAAGCACGACACAGATTTCAATAAATTCATATTTGAACATTTTAAAGTCAGTAAATCGGATTTTCCAATAATTTTCTCTACTATAAAAATATATCATTAAGGTAGAAAAAAGGTATAGTACTTATTTTGCATAGAAATGTCGGTGATGACACCACGAAGGTAAGATAGTTGACACCGTAGCACCGCAAAATGACCACCACCATGATATAACGTGAATGCCATCCTAAGACAATAACTATATCGCGTGCCTTCCGAAGCCAGAAAGCACTCAATAACACTAACTATGATATCACCCATTCAAGTAGTGACTGCAGCGAACATGTTACCTTTATTGACGACACGCCAAGCTTTTCAGTTTTTATACATATCATAAATTTAAATTTTGAACACATTATGCATCTGCTGTAATGCCAGTTGAAAGATTATTAATATGGAGATGTATCCGAGCTTGCCAAAAGCTATCAGTTCAAAATGAGCTTTCAACCGCAAGTGATATCTATCAGCTATCTGCAGCTCGTTCCGTGTTGTTTAACAATTGAAGCGTATTGCCGTTTTTCCATTGACGGGAAATAACTTTGAAATATATTTCGTTCAACTTAGACCTGAAATATGAACTCAAAACAATTTTACTAAAATGTTATTAATAAGTAGGTAGTTCCTTTATACTACTACTTAATATGACCATACCTTAAATGTATCTAGTACGTATTTGTATATTCGTGCTTCCTCATAACAGAACGTTCGACTTAGAAAGATTTTTGAGTGATTTATCTAAATTTATAAAAATAACAACATGACTCTAACAGTAAAAAAATATTACTGTAAAGGAAAATAATAAACGCCGAGGGTGCTTTCGATTCAACATCGCTTAAGGAAAAACAATTTTGCGGCCGAGTGACACACTCTACTTTTCATATGACGAGATGAGAAGATGACAATGTAGTTTGCGCGTTTTTTATTACTTTTTTCAACCTTAGCTGAAAATTCCTCCCATATAATTTCCCAGCAACGGGTTACAATATTTTCATATGAATCTGCGCTAAAAATGATCACATTAAAGCTCATAATTTTATAGAAAGCTATTACTTAAGCTCATTGCCAATTTTACTTTCTCCTTTAAAAACATAGTACCAAAAAGCCATTGTGTAATATTACAATAATGACCTCAACTTCTTAAGAGGCTAATAAAACACGAAATAGCCGCATCACAAAATGAAAATTCTTTATAACAGCTTTAAACTTGTTTCCCCCATCTGTCGTAGCTATGAATAAGTTATGGCGTACTGACAAACAAGGTGCCTTTACAAAGAAGTTTGCTGTGGGATGAGTGCTTGAAGACTTTGTGTTTTGAATATGTGGATATACTTTAAATTTAATATACTTTTTTATGCTATTGTGACGACGTGAACAAGCTCGAGGCCCACCTGATTTTAAGCGGACTAACCTCTCCCTATAACAGATGCATTTCGTCACAAGTCTCGAATTGCACTGCGCCCGTGACTTTGAGACATAGCTGTTAAGTCTCATATGCCTGTAATTTTACTGGATCTCAAGGAGCTGCCAGAACATACCGTTAGGTGCTTGGCGACAGCTTTTCTCCTTGAGGGTGGTGGCTAGCCAGGTGGGCATTTGCAAAATGCCCGTCCACCAAGCGGTGAAGCTCAAGCCCGCGGCGGGATACAAATGATGGATTCGAATATAAAAATAGAAAAAAAGTTACACAACAAAAATGTCATTTGTTGTAGTTTTCAAAGTTTTAGCTATTGTTGTGATTAAAATAGCTCTCCATGAGCATGCTACTAATTCCAAACAAATACAATATATTTATATTTTAACCAACAAACAATACAAGATTGTCAATGTGTTTCATTTTTACCGTCCCTTATAGCAGCATAGATTTTGATAAATCAGTACATTACTGCAGAACCCGGTAAGTAAGCCTTCCTGGCCAAGTGTTAGTTAACCGGACCAAACTGCAGGTGAGGTCCGATTATATACGAGGCAAGTTTAACAACAAATTAGTTTAATTAATATGGAAGATTATATTCATATTAGGGCAATTACTGATAGATATTGCGAACTGTTTACCGGGGGCATCTAAATTTGTTTGTTGTACATACATCTTGACTAACGAACTCTTGGCTGGCAGTAAATGATTGTTTTTGAAACTCCATGTTTATTTTAGAATGGAAAGTTTTAATCCAACATGATTTAAACTGAAATTACTAAACACAAACATAAATTCCCACACTATACTTCTACAACATTACTAAGAACAAAACGCAATGTGCATACTTTTTCTGCGTCGCGTTAAGTGTCACAGACTATAAAAAGGCTGTTTAAGGCTCTAAATATATATCTATCTCATAAAATGTCAAACCAAAAAGAGAGACAGATATATATTTGGAGCCTCCCTCCTATAAACATATTATAATGGCTATACTATAATCTGTGTCTATGTTTTTAAGCAAATATAAGGACCTACTGTCCTGTAAGTAAATTACATACTTTGAACTTACTGGAAAGTAGGAGATTCCAAATTTAAAATTTCGCTTCTTTCTGGACAAATGTGAATAATTCGCCGGTATTGAGTTCACTTTCTGGATACTGTTTAGAGATGTAATGGCAACATTACATACCATTTTTGATAAAAATATATTTCTACGTCCTTGGAGCATATGATACATCTTGCTTAGTAGTTCTTGAAGAAGCACGGTATAACCAAGTCAAATGGGGTCGAAGACATAAGCTTAAGGAAATATCTGAAATAAAAAATATTTAGTTAACAAAATACTCGTAATCGAAAAGGAAGTGTATGTCTGTTTTTGAAATTGGATTGCGGTCACTGACCCGCTATATAGGAAAAATAGCAAAGAGTGACGTCGTAGGAGTCAACAGTGATGTTGCATCACTGTTACCATCGACATCATTTCAAATGATATATCTGACTTTTTTACCCGACGTTCAATTAGTAGATGAATCATCACTATCATTTATTAATATCTGCAGGTTCCTGAATCACGAAAGCCTTTCTTCAGACTAAATATACCTGTATCTGGGTACTCCCACATTCTCAATTTCATTGACTTACTGAGTACGTAGGTGGGCACCAGTTAATGGGTTGGAAGACGGCCCACCTGCGGCTCTTCTCTTAAAGTTTGGGTGGTTGTTCTACTTACACAAGATTTAATTTTTCACTCAACCATCTTAATGAAGATTAGGTAAGGAAGTATTTGTACTACAATTTTTTTTTTTTGATTTATACTTTTAATAGAATTGTACATCTTCTTAAGTATAAGTTATTTCTCCCAAATGTTCCAACATACTTATGAACCATTTTTTATATCATATAGCTAAGTGATAAGTTAGCATTTTGCTGTAACTACACTCGAAAGCAATGAATCCGGGTCACTTAAAGAATGTTAAAAATCTCGGAAACTAAAAATGATAGGTTAATGCAATAAATTGTATTTAATAGACAATGTAATACTCCTTAAATGAAAGTAAAAAAAATATGAGTCACCATACATTTTATTAACACAAAATTACATAAAGAAAAAAACTGCTGATCTCTCCTTAAAACAAAAATAGGAAACATGAAATTTTTGAACTTTATTACGATTTTCTTGAATTTTAATACTTCGTATTGCCTCTTCGTGCTTCCATTACTGCGTTTACGCGGTTTGGCATGCTGTACACCAAGTTCCTTATACGATTTTGGGGAATATTCTCCCATTCCTCTGTGAGAGCAATTTTGAGCTCACGAAGCGTGATTGCGGGAGGGTTTCGTTGTTTTACGCATCTGCCTAGCTCGTCCCAAGCATGCTCGATCGGGTTGATATCCGGGCTGCGCGCTGGCCACTCCATACGAGTAATGTTCATCTCTTGAAGGTAGTCATTCACAATCCTACCTGTATGAGGTCGGGCATTGTCATGCATAAATATAGCATCCTCACCTAAATTGACCATAAATGGACCAACGTGATCATTGAGGATTTCTTCCACATATCTTACGCTAGTTAAAGAGCCGTTTTCTATGATCACCAGCTCTGTGCGACTTTCAGAAGAAATTCCGGCCCACACAAGTACAGACCCACCACCGTAGGCTACTTTTTCTTCGATGCATGCTTGCTTGAATCTTTCCCCTGGTCTTCGATACACTCTGTGTCTTCCATCGTGCTTGTAGAGCATAAATTTTGATTCGTCGGAGAACATAACTTTTGACCAATCTTCAATACTCCAATTTACGTGGCTCTGGGCATATCTTAGTCTCGAAATACGATGCCCACGCTCCAGTTTAGGGCCGTTTGCAGGTCTAAGGGGTTTTAAGTTAGATTCAGCAAGCCGACGTCTTACTGTCCATGCACTTGGGTTACTTCCTCCGAGGCGTCGAAACTGATTGGTGAGTTCAGTTCCTGTGAGAAAGCGATTTCGAAGCATGGTGTTCACCAAGTATCGGTCTTCTCATGCTGTGGTACACCTGATTCTGCCCGTTCCTGGTCTGCGTAGGTTAGAACCAGTTTCTTCGTAACGTCGGAGAACTCTTTGTACTGTTGACAGCGACACACCGACAGTCCTGGCTGTATCGCGCTGACTCCGGCCGGTTTCCAGCATTGTAAGTATTCTGGTGCATTCTTCAGGCGTAAGTGACATAATTTCAGCTTGAATAATGAATATAGAGCACTATCAACATGGTTTATGTACCCACATAAATGACAGATTACAAACAAAAGCAAAACCAAATGCTGTAATTTCGTAGTTCCATCTTCGAAAGTGGCCCTTTTTCAAATTTGATTTTTTTATGATATAACTTTACAATAACTAAGAAGTTTTAATACCTTCATTTAAGGAGTATTACATTGTCTATTAAATACAATTTATTGCATTAACCTAGCATTTTTAGTTTCCGAGATTCTTAGGATTCTTTAAGTGACCCGGATTCATTGCTCTCGAGTGTACTACGTTCTTACCTCAGCAAAAAAAACGTTAAATATTTATCGGCAATGTTATTTTTCATACACTCTTCAAAAATAAGTGTATCATATATCCATACGCTTGTAGAACATTTATATAGCCTTCTATTAGCAAAAAGTATACCTGGAAAAATATATCACATTGGTCGTTTATTTTAGGACGTTCTAATCTAGACAAAAATAGTGTGTATGCCCGTAGATAAGCCTGATCGGTTTTGCCAGTCGACCTTCGTAATTATTATAATTGAACAAAACATTTTCGAAGTTAAATGAATTAATAACCTAGTTTTGTTCGTCGTATAGCATTTATTTATCGCCTTGCTTGCATGTAAGACTACATTATAATGTCTTTAATATTAAATAAAACTACGCGCGCGAGTTATCATTTGAGAATGACAGCTATTGTCAAGAAGTGGTATCTGTCGTTCGATTTGGGGCAAATCATTGGTGAGCAAATTATCGAATGAATGCTCTTCGAACGTTTAGATTTGAATGCCTATTTTAAAACTGTTACAAACGCTATCGTAGCTCTATTACGAAGCGTTAGCTGCATTGAAATACGTTTCTGTTTTCAATCGATATAATAACCTCCTAAATATTAGCGGCCAAATGTTATTTGTCTTCCTTTTCTTTGTTTTTATAAAATCTTGCTGTTGTGTATATGTTTCAAGTAGCCACTTAGAAAGAGTTACCTATCGAAAATTCATATTGTAGGTACTCATAAATGTAGTTATTTAGTTTTTTATGTAAGTTAGTTTTTACGGTAGGGGTATGGTACTCGTGTCATGTTAATTATTCTTACCACGGCTTGATTTATATAAATACTAGAGGCTTGCATCGGCTACGTACGGGTATTTAAAAAAAAATTAAGAAGAAAATATTTTTTGAAAATGTTTTATAGCCTATGTTTATCAAAAATAATCTAGGATTCTATAGGTGAAAGAATGTATCAATTCGGTGTAGTAGTTTTAAAGTTTATACGTTTCATACACAGAAATACAAATCTTTCCTCTTTATATAATGAGTATAATATAATTCTCGTGGGCCTGTAATTTTAATGGCAAGGACTGCTGCCGGAAAACACTGTTAGGTGCTTGACGATAGATTTTTACTTGAGGGTGGTAGCTGGGCGACGCAAGAATTCGCAAAATGCCCTCCCACCATGTGAAGCTCAAGCCGGTCGTAGATATCGAAACATGAACCTGCGACACCGCAGTCTATAGTTATAGCCGCTAGGCTATCATTGCTTCAATCCAATGTGAGTATAATTAATTTTACTAAGTAATATGTTACCCTTAAAATCTACTATGCAAAAACGTCGCTCCAAAATGGCTTCAAAGTGACTACTATGACAAACATATAAGGAACTTAGTTTCTGAATCACTTCCCATGAAGATGTAAACACAAAGGGATTATTGCGCACAAAGAAAATGACATCTCCCTGACAAATACTTACTTGGAAACGTACATGCCTTCTATTTATGGAATTGAAATTTCGGCCTCTTTAAGAGCTTTATATAGCTATCCATTCAAGCTTGGGAAGTCATCCTAGCTCCTAGCACCTTAGCTCTATTGTGTTGGGAAAGTTTATCTGTACTGATAACACTTTTCAATTATGACTTTCAAGATTATCGATATTTGAAGCGATGATGGCCGAGCGGTAAGAGCTATGGACTGCCGTGCCGCAGGTTCCTGGTTCGATCCTCACCGCTGCCTTGAGCTTCACCGCATGGTGGAAGGGCATTTTACGAATGCCCGTCTGGCTAGCTAAACCCTCAAGTAGAAAATCTATCGCCAAGTACATAGCAGTGTGTTCCGGCAGCAGTCCTTGAGAGTCTAATTACAGGCACATGGGACTTAACTTCTGTATGTCTTATTGTGACGGGCGCAGTCGTCACATGACGAAATGCATCTGTTATAGGAAGAGGTTAATCCGCTTAACATCAGGTGGGCCTCGTGCTTGTTTCTTCACAAAATCATTAAAAAAATACATCCCCAATAGTACCAGAATGTTATATCTTTATCTAAAATTCATTAACAAATTGACTAATGATTTCATATTTTATTAACAAGTATAAATAAATTAAAAAAGTAAAAAACCCACTGCACAATTTTAATTTTCGTTAAAAGTTAATTGTTACATTGAAATTAAAACTGCAAGTTATATATGTGTGGAATCGTTTTTTTTTTTGACTTGTTTTTTAACGCCTTTCATTTTGATAGCACTTCATGGATTCGGAAGAAAAAAATATTGTTTTTTCATAATATTGCGTCTAAAATCCGGGACAGTTCGATAAAGATCGTGCGCTCGTAAAGTCAATACTACGTGTAGAATCGAAAAGCATCGAAAACTTTTCCGGGTAGCCCAAATGAATGATGAATTCTGATGTCACTTAGGCTTATGTAGTTAGAAATTTAGGCGGAATTATAAGTAATATAACATTTCCATTTTTTATTTATTTAAGAATCTTTAATTATATTTTATTTATAAACGAATAGATTTTTTGTGGTATATATGTACACAGGAATTATCTAACTATATAATGAATATATAACTATAAGCTTTTTTTAATTTATAATAATAATGAACCCAAATTCCTAACTATTACAATTTTTATAGAGCTTTTTATATTACTTTTTAAATTTTATCATTTTATTCATGAATATATTTATTTCATATTTCTCTGAAGTATTTCTTAAGGTTTGTTATGTAATAATTACGATTTTCGGTTCAATATAAATTAGTGAAACGTTTTAATAATTATATTTACTATTTATTGGGTGAGTGTTGTACATCGTATCTTTTTCGAAGTCCTAATTTCGAATTCAGGCCGGGCAGTTATTGAATTTTTCCAAATAAATGTTTAGTACTAATCTGAAGTCTGATTCACAGTAGATGGCAATAAGCACACCCCACACATAGAACAAAATATAACTGATGTTTCACATCTCTGCCTTCCCTGATGAGGCTATTACATGACGTAGTTTTTAGATGATTTTTAGGGTTCTGTACCCAATGGGTAGAAACGGGACCCTATTACTGAGACTTCGCTGTCCGTCCGTCTGTCTATCTATCACCAGGCTGTAACTCAAGAACGGTGATAGCTAGACAGTTGAATTTTTCACAGATGATGTATTTTTGTTGTTGCTATAACAACAAATACAAAAAATGGCCAAGTGCGAGTCGGACTCACGCACGTTAAAATAAAAAAAGGTTAATATATGGAGTCTAATGTTGTATAGCTAATGGTACGGAACTCTTCGTGCGCGAGTCCGACTTTTCGTTTTATTTTATGTTAGTATACTCATTTCCTTTAAAAATACTAAGTTATTTAATCTATTAACGTATGTATGTACCAAAATTTAACATAAGTCGCTTGAGCCTAGTGTCCGGGATAACCTTGAATCATTTGGCGTGATGCCCAAGTGCCGCAATTCATGAGGGACAAACGCAATAAATTGACGTTAATGGATACATTTTCTGCCTTATTTGAGCTTCAATTGTTGTACTAAACTAAGATATTTGTCAGATATATTTTCACGTTTATTTATCTATAAGAGAATAGCGGATATACGCACAAATCACAATATATACCTCCATTAGCATTTGATTGAGATCCACGACATTGCTTGAGAAAAATCTCCCGCAAAGAACTTTATTTAAGTACTATTTTAATTTTTTAGTAGGTATATATTGGTAGGTATTATGTAGGTATATATACAATACTCGTATTTCTTTCCTGTCTTAACATCTCAGATAAGTAAATATTGTTATCTATACATTTGCTTGGGTGTAAAAAGTTGTGTTGCACATCACTGCCAGTGTGCTACTGCAGTTGATCAACTCGGTCACCATGGCCTCTCTTGCTCTCGTAGTGCTAGTTGAATTTCCCGTCACGCGAGCAGTAATGAAAACATCCACTGGGTTTTTACCAGCGCCAATGTTGCAGCTATTCTCAAACCGACTGGTCAAATGCGTGACTATAGTAAAATAACTGAGTAGACAGACTTTGGTTCTATGGAAGCTAGGGCGGCCCTTAGTGTGGGACGCTAAGCGCGTTGACACTTTAGTCACATGTCCTCACATCCTCCGCCTAGTAGCCTCATACTCTTCACACTCGAAGTACTTCGGTACCCACTGTTTGTGATTTTGTTTATTTTGTATGGGTTTACTTTGCTAACAAATTTTAAAATACCCTGCTAAGCAGGTTTAACCTATGTATTATTTTATTAACGTTAACTGAAATATTCTATTCATATGAAATTTGTACGCCACACAAGGCAAGAACATGATTGAGGCCATCATTGTTGTAACTAATGACATAATATCTTGTATGCTTCTGTGAATGTATACGTACCATGTTCTGACAAATAAATGATTCTGATTCGGCCTCAGGCTACTTCGCCGGAGCGGCTCAAGCGCATATATATCTAATATATCTTGGCAGTGATTACATATTTGAGCCGTTTGATGTTAGATACTTTCGGTCCGAGGAGGCCAGGAGCTCATCTTATTTCCAAAACTTCTTAGAGCGCTTGGTCTTCACGTCATCGAAATGCTGGCACTTATTTCCATTGTAATCTGCCAGCATGGTGGCACGCTGCGAAATGGTATGGCAGGAGCAAGCCAGATCAAGCACGAGGCACACCTGGAGTTAAGCGCACTAACCTCCGCATAAAACAAATGCATTTAGTCATAAGTGAGATTGCATTGCCCTTGTCACCAAGAGACATATAGTTGTTAAGATTCATGTCTCATATCTTACATAAATGTAATTTTACTGGCTTTTCTTTAAATTTTCGTGAACTAAACTCATATTTCTTAATCGTTGCGGTTGAAATCAAGAAGTACAAATATTTCAATCGGGAAGATGGATTTAAATTGTCTTCATCGTGCAATTCTGTAATAAAAAAGTGCTCGAGTCGTAATTTGCCGTCGCGTGCAATTTCCGATACTGTTAGTGTAGTGTGTCGAGGTGACAGTGATAAAGACATTTACGAAAACCAAGCGGGGGTAGATTTAAATCGCTCCCGCCGTTCCTCAAGACGATGACACACGCTTCTTCAGTCTACTCGTGACCACGGTCAATGCAACTTGATCGAAACGTCGAGGTTAGTCAAAATATGTTTATTTTGATATTAATTCGTGCGTGAATGGACCCGGTAACAATTAAGAAATATAATTTTACTGGCTCCCAAGGACTGCTTCCGGAACACAATGTTAAGTGCATGGAGACAGACCTCTACTTGTGGCTGGTAGGTAGCCAGGCGAGCATTCGCAAAATGCTCTTCCACTATGTGGTGAAACTCAAGCCGGTGATGGGTTTCGAATCATGGACCTGCGGCAAGGCATAGCATAGCACCGCTTGGCCATCATAGCTTCAACTGTGGGCCTTTGGGTTGCCTAAATGCTCTCAGTGAAGTATTGTATACAGTTTGTAGTGTTTTATCAATATAGGCATATAAAATAATCATTCATAATCACAACACTGAAATTTTCTTTCGAAATATTGAAGCCAGAATTCCCTCCATAAAAATGGCTTTGCCATTCTCGTTATAATACTTTTTTGTGAATATTGGAGAAAAGTCTAACCAAATTAGGGACTCAAACCAAAGTAAGACAAGAATAAATAGGCAATTTTATACTCGTCTTGCTTGCTTTGCTCGATATTTTCGGTATTAGACAACTTTCTTTAAAATTGAATTACTTACTGCGTGGAAATTATATTAGTATATTAAGCAGTTATGTATGCGTCGAAGTTGAATAGAAAAAAAATACGTAAAATAGAAACGGATAGTCAGGCAGAACAAATAAGTCTTTGTTTTGTCTTTTGTATTCCGCACAGTAGTCACATAGAACGGACTGCAAAGCGCATCATTTATCTGTAGGTGGTATAACCCACTGTAATGGTGTTCTCGTAAGTCGGAGAGCTCGAGGGAATTTATTTCAGTCTCAGATCCGTCCGCTAAATATGCAGTAGGTATTTAAGTGCGACACTGCGCTGCACTTACCTCGAACGCTCTGAATTTTATTTCGCTCTTTTGTTCAGATTAGCATTAACTTTCTAGGAAGTATAGCTTTTAAAGGTCTGAGGTGCGGTCGGTCAATGTATTTCAATCACCAAACATGAAAAGGTTTTGGTTGTGGTTAAATATAGTTTTGCCATATCTTTTAGGGACGTTTAGTCTTCCAATGACCAAAACTCATAACAGTTGCGACTTTTAACTACACAATACGCATATAAACATAGTGAGAGGCAAATTATGTGTTTTCAGACCCTCTGATCTCAACCACATGCCAAGGTGCTAAAAATTTATTAGTTTTCACTACCTTCTTCCAAGAAAAGTATTAAAAATAATATATTATTTTCATTTATTTTGAATGCTTTTTTTAAACCTGTGGTATGCCGTATGACTTAACAAAATACTACGAACTATAGACAACACGTCAGCTACTAGAATAAAATCATTTAGGCAACCTACAAGTCATTTCAGACTCACAGGCAGTTCAAATTCTCCAGCCTACTACCACTATCCAACATGCTCGCAGCATTGTAACGTTGACTTGCAATGCTTATTTAAAGTATTTAGTCATATATATGTATATATAAACTTTCAACATTCTACATAAAGAAAGAAATTTTAACGATGTAACTCATTGCGTTGACGAGCTAGATACTTTAGACAAGCAGAAGGACGGATGAACAGGCACACAGCGAAGTTAAATTCTTATGGCTCCGTTTTGCCGTTTGCGTATGGAATCCTAATTTATACCCTTTGTTTTTAATGTTACATAGGTTAACCTTTGATCACAACCTGATGGTAAGTGTGGTCAAAGGTTATAAGCTTAACATAAAATGGGGATCGACTTTCAAATACACCTGCTGGAATACACCGAAAGGTGTTACGCGACCGATTTTCTATATGAAGTGTGTCACCAAGCATCTAACTGTGTGATGGCAGCGAGTCAAGCGGACATTCGCAAAATGCCATAGAAAATGTCATTACCTAAGCACTATTTATACCAAGAGAAAATAACATTTACTGATGAAATATGAGGGGAGTATAAGCCCACTCCTATATCTACGACCCGGTAGATGTGATAAAATTGCCGATAAGATGAGATAAGACGTATAAGGCAATATGTATCCCACACGCTACATTTACCTGAAATTGAATAGGAAAGTGGCCGATATAATGCGATGTATCTAATAATATATTTCAGTATTGAACAGCTTGGGTGTTTCTGTAAAATAAGAACCCCATTTCGTGGGATTCGATTGGCGATCCTGATGTAAAAACGAATATATACGTCAAATTGAGGCTTAGTGGCCCAAAATGTAATAAGTGAAACACCATACGTGTGCATAAAATCCTGAAAAAGAGTCAAAAACAACTTTTATGCAGTCTTTAGAGTTCCGTACCCAAATAGCTAAACGGAACCCTATTAACGTGCTGTCTCCGCTATGATGTAAGAACAAATAATTTTATTCATTACATTGATGTTGTACCGATGTCAAGGTTCCTACAGAGTTGGCTTCAATAAAAGAGTTTGGTAACCTTAAACACTGGTTTTACTTCGTATGACACAAACATTATTTATTATTTTTATAATTCTCAGGGCCTGTTTCAGAATATTCAGGTTAAAATACCCAGAAAATATTTATCAAAAAAAACACTATCTTTGCGTTTCACAGTCATCGATTTAGTGTATCCATCGGTTAAAGCTGCATGTTAACTGTAATTTTTATCATTCTGTTATTTTATGTCTTGCATAGCAACCCGATACTTTATTATGACATTCTGAAACGGGGCCTAATTCTAGTGCCTATCGTGCCGGGCGGGTGGCGACTGGTGCAGCGCACTTGCGTCATGCATTGTATCCCACCGTGTCAGCGGCATGCAAGACATGCTTAATGTGTCGCTACAATGTGATTGCTCAATAGTATGAGTATATACTCAATAAAATATATAAAACGCATTTATTTTATTGAGTAAGTTGTAAATTGCTGAAACATCTATGGCACCGACCCAAGACACAACATAATTGATACAAAACAAATATACACGCATCAGTCTACAAAGTAACCTCAGAGTATATAAGTATATCTTTCAAAACATTTGCCTTCTTAAACTTAAGTGTTGAAATAAAGATGATATTATTTATATGTTTTTTTCAATACCAATACAATTTCTTACAAAGAAAAATGACCTTAGTGGGTTGACAATTTGTGTAGTTGCGGCCTTATAAGTATTTTTGCCAACATTGAACATCCACTACGTCTATGAATGCCACCCCTAACATTGATACATTTGAAATACCCCAAATGATATATTTTTAGAAATGTTCATGCAATTTTTCATTTGGATTGGATATCTTTTTTATCACCTTTTAAACCAAAAATTCTACAATTTAGGAAAGGGCTTTACAAAAAACCTCATTTGATTAGGAAAGGGCTTTACAAAAAACCTCAATTTGATATGGGTGTTTGCAAAGAAATAAATAGGTCCAAATAGGTTCATAAAATTTACTGCTACCTTTTAGATAGCAAAGAAAATCACGTCCAATTGAGAACTTACTCAGTTTTGGACGTCTTTTATAGAGTCAAAATACTCGTATTTTCACATATTTTATAGCATGCAAATTAATTAGTATGTTTTTTTAGATAATAGAGGATACATTTGCACAAAAGTGGAACCAATAATTTAACACTTGTCCTACAAAATACTGTTACTTAAAATGCAATTGAACTGACAGGTTCCAGAAATTCTATGAGTTTTGCACGTTGACCCACGTTTTGAGGTAAAATGTTGTTAATTCTTACTGCATGCAAGGTCAAAGATGATAGAAATTCGGTTCGTCTCATATATAGCATACCCCGGCTAAAGGCGTGGATTACACGTGTTTGAATCTCGCACATGACTATAATTTTGCGTTCGAAAATTTGAAATTTGGTAACCTTTACAAAATTATTTTCAATTAAATAGATATAGCAATGAGACGACAGATCAAATTAATGATTCCACTATGCTCCCTGCTCATAAATAGATAGGTATATAACAATCTATAACAAGTATAACTTCATTTGAATTGTTGATGCAAAATAAATTTGCAGTTATCAGGCTACGTATCGCTCCACTGCTAAATACCGTTTCTCATTCACCGTCAGAGTTCTACAATAGGTAATCCATATTCATACGTCAACCCACAATTATCCGGTAACAAATTACTTTGCAATGGAAACCCTGCCCTTCTCTGATCTGTTTTAATTAATGAACTTAACCCATCGAATGATATACAAATAAATATTTTGAAGACTTCAAGTAAATAGTAGATTAATGTCAGAATCAGAGTCTGATGTCATGGGTGACATTTTAAATCACAAGCGTAAAAATGAAAAAGAAGCAAACAGAGGGATTCTAGCTCACCCAGGTCGAAAACAGCTTTATCTTAAGGAGAATACTTTCCTTTTAAAACTTCAAGCGATAAAATCAAAATTACAAGAAACAAAGTATTATATATAAGTATATACTAAATTATACATGACTAATATACCTCTCCCGGCTGCGATACATGGACATTAAATTTGCATCTCTTTTTTTTATTTTAACCAATTTTATTTATTACCCTTGCCCTATAATTATTCCTTCCCTTACCCTTGACTTAACCACTACTGTTACCTTACACTTACACTTGCTCCGATCCTTACTATTACATGTGTGCACGACAGGATTTGCCATCAGAAATTTTTCCAATCCATGCAAACCATCAAACTCTTATCAGATGCGCGGGATTTGGCTGTCACAAACTATGTTCTTACTTAATAGTATATTTTATCAAAAGCTAAATGCTCCTTTGTTAACCCCTTTCAGGTAGAATTTCGAAAACCCCTAATACAACAGGTTTTTATGTAAAGACAGAAAATATAAACTTTAAAATCTATCTCTATCCACATCAGAGGAATATTCATACAAATTCCCACCTAGTATGGTAAGCCCCCCATTTTATATTTACATTTAATCGTTATAAGGTTGAATATTTGAAAATCCTTTCATAGAGCCCAACCTATGTTATATGTATAAGGCACTATTGTGAAAAATTGCAAGCTTCTAGGTACACCGATATCGTCTCTGTGTTGTCTTTCAATATGTGCTTAAGGTTTTAATATATCTACGAATATCGGTCAAACGCACTCCATCATCAGACCTTGCACCAAAGTCTCGATATGGTAGAATCGAACCTCAATGGCGAGACATTAAACAATTAAATTTTTTACCTGGAACGGTATCGATTTGAAAACCCGCGACGATACTATTTCGCAAAATTACTTTTATTATTTTTTATAAGTAATAGCTTAGCCCTTGATCACTATCTCACTTGATGGTAAGTGATGGTGTGGTCGAAAATATTTAATTTAATACAATTATATATAAAACATAAATATATAACTATATTGCAAGCAGTGAAAGTATGTTGAAGGAACGGAAACTTAACCAAATGCAAATGCCTGAGTTGAAACGACTTTCTAAAGAGAGGCGATCCATATTCATTAAACGATTCCCCCGAGATTTCTGGACTGCTACATAAATTAATTTCTAATGCAACGTTATTTATTCTTTTCTTTAAATTTTAACATAATTTTACGTTATGAAAAATACATATATCACCATCTTCCGGCTCTTATCCCAGCCAAATGGGGTCTGGACCATGTCTTCTATAAAACACAAGGATGATAATATATAGGACACTGGTCCGTTCGGAATGCCTGTGCAAATCTGTTTGCTACTATTTAGTAGTAGTATATTCCTTAAAACTGTGTTCCCCCATTTAGTATGTAAGAATGCTCCCCATAGTAATGTAAATACTTAACAAATTTCTCGGTTAACTTAAAAAATGGCACGGACCCCGGAGTCTGTGGAAAATGAACAAAACCAATCATAAAAAAAAAAAAAAAAAAAAATATATAGGTAGCATGTACCTGCTAGTCCTCTTGTGACGAAATGGGCTGAGGTAACTGCTTAAAAAGGTGGGCATTGTGCTTGTTCCGTCACAATCCCATTAAAAAAGAAAAAAAAAGGATATGTATAATTTTCTCTAATTTAAATTCATTTCAGGAAAAAACATTTGTGTAGCATGTAAGTAGCATTGATACTGATTGATACTTTATTTAAATGAAACTTATCGTTTCTTATCGTTACAAACTCCTAAATATTCGTAATACAGAAGGTTATGAAAATGTATCAAAATTTTATTTCTGTGTAGTGTATACGTAGGTATGTAGTTACTTTATTTCTGGGTAGCTTGTCTAATGAAGTGGCAGGCTTCACAGGGCTTAGTGAGTTATCTGTGGGGACCGCATTTTGTTGGCCGCAGCCGGCCGCTTTGTCTGACTTAACATTTTAATCCACCAAGGCTGCAGAAATGCAATATTGTAATTATGTTCAGATATTCCGAGATATTTTTTCAAAATAATTCCAAATAGGAACGGTAGCAACTAATATACTAATTTTTACTAATGCAATAGTATTTGTTTCCGAATTTTGCTATGAAAATTATTTATTTAACTCACTACATATTTTTACATCTTTAAATAAAGGGTTTTTCATTAAGGACGCGCGAACTTTGACAGCGCACAGCGGCCATCTTGGTAAAGCGATAGCTGTCAAATTTGGCATGAACACATAATCATTATTATAGTCGTGATATTTCACCATGGAACGCTACACGCTTCAACAACGCGTAGAAATTGACAAAATGTATTATCAAAGCAGTGCTCTATTCGCCTAGCGTTTCGTGCATTGCGTCCAATTTATGGCGTTCATGGCCGTCCTGCAGAGTCCACAATCCGACGATGATAAAAAAATTATGGCCTAGGTTAGATGGTATGGATCTCACAAACATGTGGTTCGAATAGGATAGTGCCACTTGCCATACAGCACGGGAAACATTAAATTTATAGGATGAGAAATTCGATGGCTTCCTCATCTCGCATGGTGGCGACATCAACTGACCACCATAAACGTATGACTTAACACCGCTTGACTACTTTCTGTGGGGTTACGTGAAGTCTCTAGTCTATGCAGACAAACCACAGTCAATTGCCGCCAACATAACTCGCGCTCTTCGTAAAATTGAGCCCCATATATGCGAAAATGTCATCCAAAATTGGTCCACCAGGATAAACCATTTACAGTGGAGTCGCGGCGGCCATTTGGCTGAAATTATATTCCATACATAATGTCAGCGAATATTCTTTAAAATAAAATAAAAATTGTGGCAATATCACTTAAACAGGTTTTTTTTCGACCGCTCTTAATGGAAAACCCTTTATTTGTACCTACACGGTGACGCATATTGAGAAAATTATAATGACAAACTAAATAAAAAATTATATACTTGTTATATATAAACAACCTAAAAAAATTTTAACAAAAAATGGAACCGACTTCAACACCCAAAAGTGTGAAATAACTTGTTGAAGTCGGTACCATGATTGTTCAAAAGTACCTATTATCACAATATTGTGGGCATGGTACCGACTTCGACAAGTTATTTCACACTTTTGGGTGTTGAAGTCGGTTCCATTTTTTGTTAAAAATTTTTTTTCAATCTTTTTAGTGTAACTCAAAAACGGCTTGACTGATTTTGATGAAATTTAAAATGGGACCAAACGACAAGCATCAGCTTTCAAACAAAAAAAAAATTTCAGTCCCCAGTCAAGAGGTCTGAGGTAACAAACATAAAAAAAAAAAAAAAAAAAAAAAAAACAGACGAATTGAGGACCTCCTCCTTTTTTGGAAGTCGGTTAAAAAGGGCCTTGAGGACACAGTTTTTTAAACAATATTGTAACATGTAACCAGATTCAATCAAACAAATCTTAAATCTAAAAAATATATTAAGGCAACATAATATAAACGATGTTTTAGAAAAACATTGAAAATTTATACAGTAACAATTCCGCCAAGCAAATGTTTTTTTTCTAAAACATTAATTTCATGATTTCTTGAAAAATATTGAAAATATTTGTAACAAATAATGAATTAACGCCTAGAGCTCAGAGTCACCTATCATAAAATTCGTTTTATAAAAAATATATGTTTCTAAACATATCTTGTGAAAATTCCAACCAATATAATTAATTACGCGAAATTACTAATATATTTTTTTTGTAATCCTTAGATACTTTTCTTAAATATTTATTTAAATGTTTTCTAAATAAATTGCTTAATTATTTGTTATCATGATTATTTATTTATGCAAAGAAACGCCTGAAATTGCAAGCCTGTATCATCGACAATAGATTAACTATACTATACTAATTCTTAATACGGTAGATACGTTCTTAATAAAATTTGGCAAAAAGTAAGTATTGTGTCCTATCAAACGAGTTATATGATTGTATCAGATTCAGGACTTGCTTGCTAAGAAAATTGGTACACAGCAAATTCTTAGAGTAAAATTATATCGTACCGATAAGTCAGAGAATAAACTAGTTGAAGTCCCTAATTCAGAGCGACATTTTAATTTATCTGGATTATAGTAATTAAACAACTTTAAACGGTTTAAATCGCGTATATTTGTCATTATTTTTGTCCCGACGTTTCAAACACTTTGCAGTGATCGTGGTCACGGGGTGACTAATTGATTTTATTTGTCACATGAGTTATTAAGAAATTATTTGGTCTACCGTCAGAAATTTTTATATTAATCATAACGTTCCCTATTCATGCAGTATTCGCTCACGGTGTCCAGAGGTCTTGCAGATTTGTGTCGGCCATGAGATTTAATTAATTTAATAACAGGATCCCAAGCAGGTGGTACTTGCCAACCATCATCTCTATTGAAATTTGGGTACTTTTTGATTTCAATTGCCTCGCGTAACATTCTTGGCATAAACCGGGTCTCTCTGGCAAGGATTTGTGGGTTGTCGAACCGAATGTAGTGGTTGGGTTTGTCCTGGGCATGTTCACAAACCGCAGACTTGGTCGAGCGTCTGTTCTTCATGTCAGTCAATCAAATTTCTGACGGTAGACCAAATAATTTCTTAATAACTCATGTGACAAATAAAATCAATTAGTCACCCCGTGACCACGATCACTGCAAAGTGTTTGAAACGTCGGGACAAAAATAATGACAAATATACGCGATTTAAACCGTTTAAAGTTGTTTAATTACTATGTGTAACAATCGCGAAAACCTAAGACAACATTATCTGGATTATCTTTTAGAAAGGTATAGTAGAAAAGTGAAAATCGAAAGAGTTCAATATTTTTATCACTGATTTGATCGGTTTCTGGCGTAAATCTTAGCATGCCGTTTGAAACAAAACGACAAGCTTGATGGAGTTCGATCCTTACGTGTGTTTTCTTTGTGTGGGTGCTGTGTAGAACAATGGACTTAGGGGCGGGGGTGGTTTGTAAGATAAGTCGTAGTCGTTAGTAATACGGGCTTAGATTAGTACCTATTAAGTAGGTTACTACCTGTTGTAGTAAGATATTTAACAGGGTTACTGTACAGTTATTTAGTAAAATCAACTTACGAGGTCAATCGATACATCCAAAGAAATTAATTGTCAACCATGTATCGTTATTGAATTGTTCTACTTCATTCATCAATCAATTGGATTAGGACAAGCCACGGAATAGAAATATTATAATAATTTAAGGGGCTTTATATTTGTTTTGTCTTTAAATCATAATGACAATTGGTCCAGACTTGACTAAATAGGCACCCGGCTGGGACTCGCGTTATATTTACCGGATAGATTCCGACCAGTTTCGGGCTATATTGTAGCCCTTCGTCTGGGAGTCACGGTTGCGCGAGGCGGCGAGCGCGGGCCTCAGCACGTAACGTGCTACGTGACTCCCAGACGAAGGGCTACAATATAGCCCGAAACTGGTCAGAATCTATCCGGTAAATATAACGCGAGTCCCAGCCGGGTGCCTATTTAGTCATAATGGACAAAACTCGCGATAGTTTTCTAAATGGTCCAGACTTGTTCTAACAGCCTAGATTTTCAATATGGAGGTTAAGACATTTGGTAAATGTGGTTGTGTCTTGCATGTTGGTATTCTGTCTAGCTAGTAGCTACCCCCCCGTAAAACTATATATTTTTGGCTTAAAATAATGTTAATTTAATTCATTAGTCAGTTTTAAATTCGAAATAACTGTGAGAATTATATTGACTGGTATCTCAAGGACGAACACCGCACTCGGTGCCAAAAACCATAGTTTTGTAATGGACACCAGCACTGAATACAAAATCTTGTCTTCGTGCCAATGCATTGCGTTGGCTACTTGGTAATAAAATATGAAACAAGCTGAGTATTAATTCTTTCGACTTGTTTTTCACGAAACGTTCCATAAACTTGAGACACTTTTACTGAAGAATCAGTTTCCAGAGTTCCGCAGTTGACGTCAATTAATACCGCGCTCTGAAGTTAACAAGATACTGAGGCGGGTAACTTTTAATTCGTTACGCCGAGTGTCCCAGCGGCTTTGACGTGAGTGAAGAACTCCGATCTCGTTTGCCGGGCTATAACGCAATCAACTCAAATGTATGATAATTACATTCGCAGTCGTGGCTCCAGTACGGGTATGTTTGTGGCTTGTGTAAAATCATTTGAGGTCGAGAGCGTGGTAATAATTTAATTCAATTATTGAAGACTGATTTCATTGCTAATATCGAATAAGGAATAGGAATAAGAATTGTATGCGCTCATAGCGTAACTTGCTAAAATGTTCTTAAATAACCAGGATGGGTGACCACCAGTGGCATTACTACTGAGCGCTTCCATGCTTCGGATGGCACGTTAAGCCGTCGGCCCAGATTGTTGTCTTAGAATAACAGTCGTTATCGTTATAGCATGGTAGGGTATTTTGCGAAGGCCCACCAAGCTAGCTACCATCTAAGCGAATGGTTCCTCAATTGAGTTAGCTTTTGGCTAACTTGTACTGTATCAGCCGGATTATCCACTGGCCTCATATTGAATGAAAAAGAGGTGTTCCTAAAAATATCTACCAATTTCCTTGCTTCCCAATTCTATATAATTATATAGTATCAGTTTTATGACTTTTAATGAATGTATTATTCAATATTTGTTGTGTGTTTTTGTATAATTATCTGGACAAAATATTATAAATAAATTAAAAGTTTATAAGTAACACATTCCTCACGAGGAATTTACAAAATTACAAACAAGAGACCCCTTACGAATGCACACAGACTGAGACAGCAGAAGGACAATAATATTGTTCGTAAAGGAACCCAAATAGCAAAACTGTTTTCTAAGTTATGAAAAGGTTTCACGCTCGGTAGCGTGATCTTTATATCTAACTATCCTATTTATAAAGGGTGGGATCTAGCTAATAGGATTGATTAAACATTAATCAACTAGCAACCTACCGCTCTCATAGTGTACGTGTTACATAAAATAAACGCCTTTTCATTAACGAAGCTTCAGGGGAAATAAGGTACAAAATGGTGGTAATTAGAAGCTTTTGTTAATAAACAATACAAACTATATATACGAGTAGTATAAAAAAAAACAATTGAACAACATATCGGTCACGGCATGCCTTAATGAAAAGGATATAGAATAATTTACCTGTAATAGAAAACATTACAAAATGAACCTGACTGAAGATAAATAGATTAATATGGTAATTTTCGCTGTTTTCTTTGATTTTTCTATTTTCATATTGCTACATTACAATTGTTATCTGTGCCGATACAAGGGAAGGAAAGAACAGAAATTTAATGTAAAACGTACCTAGGTATTTCAACTAAAGGAAGATCCCGCCGGGTTCTATATTGCCCTCCTCACATATCGTCTGGGATCAATAGGTGTCGTGAGAAGCGATGAAAGGAAAATTCTGGAAAGTTGGCAGCAACGCTTTCTGAAATGGAAAATTGAAGTTTGGTGATTGGGCAACTAGAGGTATTCGAAAATGTAGAGATTATTAGTTTGATCTTTATCGCAGGAAAAATGTAACATCTTGCAAGCAGTTTCATGATTATGTTAGGAACTATTCAAAAACTTTTAAGTCTGTTTGCTTGTGTGCTAAATCTCTTTTTATTAGAGATAAAATAAGCAAGTCTAAAAATAAAATAAAAACCATTTGGAAGACTATAAATATTGAGACTGGTAAAAATAAACCTAGAGATTCAAGATATGTCTTAACTATTAATAAAAATCAAATCTCTGATCCAATACAAGTGGCGAATATATTTGAAAATTTTTTTTCTAACTTACCCCTAGATGTCACTAAATCATTGGATTCTTGTCCCAATGTAGCAGAAGCCCTATTAAAACATAATTTTCCCTGCAAAACACCGGACTTTTCTTATAGATACACGACAAATTTTGAAATTATAAAGACATTCAAAAGTTTAAACATAAAGAGTACTGAAGACTTGTGGGGTATGTCAGTTAAAGTGGCAGAGTCTATAATTTGCATTATCGCACCATACTTAGTAACAATATTCAATCTTTGTGTCGATAGAGGAAATTTCCCCGACTTAATGAAACTATGTAAAATCACTCCAATTTTGAAGTCGGGGGCTGCATCTGATCCTTGCAATTATAGACCTATTTCCATCTTACCTGTTCTGAGTAAAGTATTCGAAAGAATTATGCTCAAACAACTTTTATCTCATTTTAATGAGCATAATATATTGAATGAGAATCAGTTTGGTTTTACTAAGAGCAAATCCACTACAGATGCAGGTGTTCAATTGATGTCACATATACTTGAAGCCTGGGAGAGTTCACATGATGCTATTGGCGTATTTTGTGATCTTTCCAAGGCATTCGACTGTGTAGAACACTGCACTCTGATTCGTAAGCTTTCACACTATGGTATTCGTGGAAAAGCTTTGAATCTAATAGAGTCTTATCTGTCAAACAGGCTACAGATGGTTGGAATAAATGGCAATACTTCTTCCGGGTCTTTGGTAAAAATAGGTGTACCGCAGGGATCAATTTTGGGACCTTTTCTGTTCCTAGCGTATATTAATGATCTGCCTTGCATGGTCAAAGATTTCTGCAATATTGTTTTATTCGCCGATGATACCTCTCTGATTTTTAAAGTAGATAGGAAAGATAGTGAACTCATTCATGTAAATAATGTGTTATCTATGATCTCTGAATGGTTCGCCGCTAACAATCTTCTCTTAAATTCAAAAAAGACCAAATGTTTAAAGTTTTCTTTACCAAATGTTCCTTATGTTGAACCAAACATTAAGCTTGGCTTAGATAAACTCTCTATTGACAAAACGACAGTCTTTCTGGGAATCAAAGTGGACTCAACTTTACAGTGGGATCCACATACACATGATCTAGCCGGAAGACTTAGTTCTGCTGCATATGCAGTTTGTAAGATAAGACAGTTAACAGACGTAGCTACTGCACGGCTAGTTTATTTCGCGTACTTCCACAGTATTATGTCGTATGGTGTATTGCTGTGGGGAGCTGCTGCTGAGATGGAAACAATCTTTATCTTACAAAAGCGTGCAATTCGAGCCATATATGAAATGGATCCTATGGAATCTCTAAGGGATCTTTTTAAAGAAATTGATATATTAACTTTACCGAGTCTGTATATATTTGAAAATATTATGTATGTTCGGAAAAATTTGAGTAAATTTAAATTAAACAGTGACAACCACGATTACAACACTAGGAACAAATATAAATTAACGGTACCGTGTTTTAGATTAGCAAAGACAAATAAAAGGTCCTTTTTAGGTAATTGTGTGCGGTTTTATAATAAAATTCCCGAACATATTACAATGCTCACAGAAGGAAAATTCAAATTACACGTGAAAAACATTTTGATTAAGAAATCCTACTACACAGTTTGTGATTACTTAAATGACAAAAATGCTTGGAAAATTCCACCTCTGCCAAGCCATCACCTGTCTCCTACGTAATTTAAACAAATATTGTAATAATTGTATTATATTGCTTATAACAAATTGTAAACAGACGTTTAAAAGAATGGCCCCGAGTTTCTTGCCCGTTCTTCTCGCAGTGGCTCTATAAATTTTTTTGCTGAACGTGGCAGTACAATGTAGAATATTTCAATATTAAAGTTTGTAATTGACCTTCATAAGAGCGTCGTAGACGCCTAAATTGAATAAATGATTTTGAATTTGAATTTGAATTTGAAGAACTGCCACTACACTGCGATCCCAAAGACGCCTGCCAAGCAAAAGTGTGATTATGGCAAACACCCTTGAGTAGAGGAGGTGTTTTTTCAACGTTGGACGTTCCGGTTGATGTGAATAGCTACCTAGTCAGTTTTGAGTGTGTTACACATAATATCCATATGGTAGACTTCCCCGTGCTTATATATCCTTTAACTGCGTAACTAAACCCATTAAAATAATAAAGCCTGCGGAGTACAGAATGCCTTCCGGCGCTGAGTTAATGATATTTCCAACTTTTAAACAGTTAATAAATTAATTTCCGTACATGATCCCGTCAATTGTGTACGTGTTTACATGATTTTGGCAACGGCGAAGTTATGAAAAAGTTTTGATTATGATTTTTACGGCCTCTAACTTTTTAATTTTGTGTTTATTGGTAGGTTTATTGTTTCTTATATGCGACGAACCGTTATGTGCAGCGATATAATTCAAAATGCTAAGGTATTTATAAAACCTATCATATATAAGATTTACAGACAAAACAACTAAACCTACACATTGGAATAAGGACCAATATCCGCGAAACTGTAAAAGCAATAATGGATCTGTAACAATTATTGTCTTTCAAAATGTGACGTGTGATATTCTTCTCGTAGTAGTTGTTGTATATAGTATGTCTTTGGATTAATAGAAAACTGTTTGGGACAGAAAACAACAGGCATATCACATAAGACTGGCAGATTCTGAACGCAAGCGCGAGTCAGACAATAGTTTAGATACAAGTGAGGTTCGTTAGTCAGCAGTTCCAGATGAAGAGGCACACAATTTACTAGAAATAAATAATCAGAACAATTGAAACAAAGCATTGGATGTTTTTGGGAGAATTCTGTGCCAATGAAATTACATTGTAGACTAACAACTTTATATCTAAAGGTGATGGGCGTAGTGCAAGTCGTGGATCTCCTGCTTGTTCTATCAAGATATATAAAAAAAAAACTTTGAATGCTTGTTATAACTGTTCGGTGTTCAAACTTGGATAGAATTAAAAGTTTTTGACGCAATGATAGGCTAGCGGTTATGGCTATGGACTGCGGTAAGACAGGTTCAAGGTTCGATCCCCATTGCTGGCTTGAGCTTCACCGCATGGTGGAAGGGCATATTGCGAAGACACGCCTGTCTAGGTACCACTTATCACCAATCATCTAACAGTGTGTTCCGGCGGCAATCATTGAGAGCCAGTAAACTACCTTAAACTTACAAAAATACGAGCTAATATTTAAAAAATAAACAGATCGTCATCATGTAAGTACTTCATAATGAAGCGGCCGAGTGATGAGGTGTCCAGTCTCCTACGTTATCCGTCATAATTTGGCATCTTCGGGGAATATATCTACCTAGCTTACTTTTCTGCGTAGTCAGGATATATTGATCTTCTTTTATAGAATATATATTGATATTAAGGTTGATACCAGTTAGCGTTTCTTTTCCTCATAGTATATAGTCAAAGAAATATTAAGGCCAACCAGAGGAAAATAACAATAAATGCGCAGAACTACCCTACAAAAAATACAACAAAGTACGCTATTAACATATTAGCTCATGTTAATTCTTGTCACAATTAATTGACACAAATAAATAAATTCGAAACCAAAACATTACATATAAAATAAATAAAAACATATCTCGGGGCCGATATTTGTAAAAACTTTAAACATTCAGTAAAATGTATTATTCTAAACTTAAACGATACCAATGATTTTGCTCTCGTAGCGTAGCTTGCCTGTAGTCGTTCCTAACCTATCAACTACCTACGATAAGTAACGTCCGCTGCAGTCATGACTTGCATGGGTGACAGCTGTCACGGAGTCGTTATACGCAGTTGATGTCTTTGGATAAGAGTATTTATTACATAGGCAACAGGGAATATTGCTTGGCTACCCTCAAGTAAAAATTCTATCGTCATGCACCTAATAGTGAATTCCGGACGCTGACGAATGCTGAAATTGCATCACTATCGGACTTCGTCGGAGTCTTAATATATATTTATGAGGTTTGCCTTAATTGAAAAAAAAACTGTAAATTAATCATTATTAATTTACCTACTCCAACATATAGAGTGGAACGACCGTAAGTAATGACTGAATAATTATATTCGGCACGAAAGGGGTATAAAATACCAACTTGCAAATGTGTTCTGCAATTGTTTTCTAAGTATTACTTACTCCAACTACATACCTATTACTCCTGCTAAGTGATATCATAATTTTTAGCCACCTAAATCGCAAGCGTCGTAAGACATTAACTTTTTGCGATCATCTAAAACAGGGCAGAGGTATATTGTATTGACTGTAAATACATTGCTTAGATCCTGTTTTACCTCTAAAAGCATGTGTTAGAATTATATACAGTCGAGATGTTTATATATTTCTATAATCTTTGTTAAACTTAGAATAAATTATGTAATTATAGAATATCCTAAAACTTATTGATTTATATGACATTTTTAATAACGGCCACACTGAAATCTTGTTTTATCTGTAGTCATTCTGGACTAGCCAATGACGAACCATCCTGTCTAATTTCGGATTGGCTGTTATGTTCTGGCGGGAGCTATTAGGTCTCTTATTGGTTGTGATAAACATGGCGCGAAGTTTCATGGACAAGCGACAGACACTTGGCGCCAGTCATTTATATAAAACCAATGTCTCACCTTACTGAGCCCTCTTTATTCTTCACAAGTGACTGCCGCATCGTGACCTATCGCTGATTAAGTTAAGTGTTCTTGTGTGATCTTTGTGTTCATGTATTGAACATATCATTGACTAGGCTTGTACGTTTTATTTATGCCAGTTTTCCAAATAACTTTAAAGTAAGATGAAACTTTAAAGTTTTAAAGAGAGCAGAATATGCTCCTAACCTTAAAGTTATTCAGAAAACTGGAATAAATAACACATACAAGCCTAGCTAATGATATATTCAATACATGAACACAAAAATCACCGAAATCGGGCAATATTAAGAGGTAAAGAGGAGCTTTTTTTGTACGGAGAAGTACGCGCTATATACTCTTAATATCAAACAACTTATACTGTTTTTGTATTATAAGCTACTAATCTCTTATCTAACGTTATATTAACAGAATATCGTAACGCTCTTGCGTAAGCGATACCTTAAGGTCTTCCTTAAGGTATCTAAATACTTCATCTGATAATCGAAAATAAAAAAGCTCGTATACAACCAACTAAAGCAAGCGTACAAAATAGGTGCAATCCAGTCTAAGTGAGGTTTTCAATCACACCAGGAATTGTGCGTGCTCCTCGGGTAAAGCATGAGATTACGGCTGCTCCCGGAATAAATCGGTTTATAGGCGATCAAATGAAGTCGCCCATTTTTTCGGAAATCTGACAAATCGCCTTACTTACTTACGATATACGTTGAACTCCCTGTACCTGATAAACGTGGAAGATGAAAACACCAAGATAACCGGTATTTTCAAGGTTCTGTGGCAGAATGATCACTTTATAATTTTGCTGTGTAAATCTGTCCGATTGTAGGGTTAATGTCATTATATTTAGAAATCTGAAATTTGTTGTACATATAGAAACATTTTGAAAGACAGTGATTCTTCAAATTTGGCCTGGTAACGCTTTCGATGATTCCATCACTTACTATCAGTGAGATTGTTGTCATTTAATAAATGTAACAGCAATAAAAGATATTGTATCTGCATAACGGAAAGTAAATGCTAATAATAAAATCTAAAGACAAGCACATTGAGACTACCTGTAAAATACCTCAACTGTACGTTTAAGTTTAAGTACGTACAATGTCCTTTTTATTCTGTGAAAATACGAAAAATGAAGCGTTCTTCATACAAGGCTTACGGCAAATGTACATTCAAAAGGCACACTCGATTAACCTCCTTTATGAGAGGCGTAACTTATTAATCTTCAGAAGCAACTATGAACTTTATTCTATGTATATATATATATATATATAATATAACTAGGTAGGTACATTTGGGCAGGAGTTGTACGGAGTTAAGCGAACTTATAGCTGTTAATAGTGTGATCGATGTGACGGAGCTTATTAAGAATGTTCGGTGATTTTCTGCTTTGTTTATAAGTTTATATACATATAGGTACGGTGATTATATATACCTACTCAGTAGGTATATATAAGTATCTTTCATCTCTCACGTGACTTATATACAGTTATTTGGAAACAACCACTTAAGCACCAAAGTCACTTTGAAACAAAGATAGCCGAACAGTCCATGGTTTGATACCCCCACGGTCTCGGCTTGAGCTTCACAGCGTGATGGAGGGGCATTTGCGAATACTCTCCTGGATAACCAGAAGTAGATTACAAAATTACAAATTTACGAGAGAAAATAATATAGTGAAATGCGGGATACGAACCCGCGTCCATCCACCCCTTTAGCCGGGGTATGCTCTAACCAATAAATTCAAAAAAAATTAATTAAATTAATAAAAAGAGAAAAAATTATAGTCATGTGCGGGATAATTTTTTCACTCGTAAATTTGTAATTTTGTAATGTAATTCGCTTAGCAGGCGTTATTGCAAACTTAACAATATTAAAAATAACCAGAAGTAGCTTTATTTTTCAATAGCCTTTTTAGTATTTGACTTTTGAATTTGAGGCTTACTGGCAACGGTGGCATGTCAAACATTCTCGTAAAAGAGAATATTCTTGCAAGGTATTTTTAAACCAGGTACAAGATTTAAACAAAATGTTGCCATTATTACCATCGATAAGAAACTTCGAAAATTTGTAAGTAAAAAAAAATCATTTATTATATTTAACAAGTTTGAAGAACTTCGATAGACAAGAACGTTAACTTTACCTGTGCGCTGAATGAATAAAATTCTTGATTGGATTAGTTAAGAGTTAAGGGACTTTTGTGAAGAAGGGTTTCTGCTAGGGAAAGTCCAACCGATCTCATCGGTATTAAGTTATATCAAAGGAGTGCCTACGTATTAAGCATCAGCACTTAGCATAACATTATCTCCTAAAACTGTGTTCTTATAAAGAATATATAAAAAAAATATTTTAGGGGACTCAAAAATCACACTAAAACAAAAATTTTACAAATAATTTAACTAAGCTTTTCTTTTAGGTTTTATGGCCGATCATCTTTTGGCCACCAACCCTCCTTCGGAAAGCATTACCAAGAAGGATGGCGACTAAGGTACTAGTGCAGAGAAAGGTTGCCAACATCCTTTCATTGAAAATCCAGTACGAAAAAATCCCACTTCTTTTTAGGGCTCCGTACCCAAAGGGTAAAAACGGGACCCTATTACTGAGACTTCGCTGTCCGTCCATCCGTCTGTCACCAGGCTGTATCTGAAGAACGGTGATTGCTAGACAGTTGAAATTTTCACAGATGATGTATTTTTGTCACCGCTATAATAACAAATACAAAAATTTGGCCAAGTGCGAGTCGGACTCGCGCACGTTAAAACAAAAAAGGTTAAAATATGAAGTCTTTAATGTTGTATAGCTAATGGTACCGTTTTGAAGCGCTCGTAGCGAAGTTTGCTTAGCCATTCTGAACCAATCAGCAAAGTTAAGCAACGTCCGCCTCGGTCATGACTTGGATGGGTGACCACTGGTGACATTACTACTGAGCGCTTCCGTGCTTTGGAGGGCACGTTAAGCCGTCGGTCCCGGTTGTTGTCTTAGGATGGCAGTCGTTATAGCATGGTGGTAGGGCATTTTGCGAATACCCACCTGGCTAGCTACCACCCTCAAGTGGAAAATCTGTCGCCAAACACCTAACAGTGTGTTCCGGCAGCTGTCCTTGAGAGCCAGCAATTCTAGGTTAGCCTGAACAACAACTTCGACCACATCATCACTCCATCAAGTGAGATAGTGGTCAAAGGCAAAGCTATCAAGCATAAAAAAAACCCTTCGTGCGCGAGTCCGACTCGCACTTGGCCGATTTTTTCTTATTATTTGATAGAAAACCTTTTTTGTAGTTAGTTCTGGAGCTGTATTTTCTATTTCTGGTGGCGTCATCTTTATAAAATCAAAATCAAAATCACTTCCACTAGTAGATGACATATTGGAAATTATTTGGAATAATTAAAAGCGTATTGTTATGTCAATTATTTATTTAGTAAAAAACAAATTAATTGCCGCCCTTTTTTCGTAGTGCAGAGCAAGGATGCCAACCTCCTTTCATTGAAAATTGAGTATGAAAAAAATCCCACCTCTATTTTGACCGAGTGAAGCAACGTCTCAGAGACCACTGGGAACAATCGGTGTTTTTATGTTTGTACATTTGTATGTTTTTGTGTTTATATGTATCATATTATGCCCGACGATAACTTGAGTAACGTTGGTTCTATCGCCACATTATTTTTTATACGTATATAATATATATTATATCCGAATTATCCGACGATAACATGAGTAGCGTTGGTTCTATCGCCACGTGATTTTTTATACGTATAGATTAAGGCCAATACAATTTTTAAGTTCGAATATGAGCAATCGGCTACACTTAGTTGTTGAACTCAAACTCACGTAAATTATTGATATAATTTACGTCATTTTGAGTGATTCTAGCGGTGATTCCCTAAAAGACATTGCCGTCTCACGTAAATTTGCTGTAACGCGTATTGAAGTTTTGTTTTTTGTTCCCTCAGTCTCGGGATTTGGCTTCGCATGTTTTGGTTGAAGTTCATTTGACTGTCATCTAATGGTTATTTGAGGTACCGAATATATTAAAGTTTTGTGGTTTTTTATTCCTTGGACACGGGATTTGGCTTTGCACGTTTTTGATGAAGTTGGTTTGACTGTCATCTGATGGTTATTGAAATACCTACCGCGTATATTGAAGTTCTGTTTTTTTGCTCCCTCGGTCTCGATATTTGGCTTCGCAAGTTTCTGATGAAGTTGATGTGATTGTCATCTAATGATTATTTGAGGTGCTAGGTGAAAAATTTGAGACGATATTTTTAAAGAGTGCTATGTACAAAAAATCACGGCAAATCTGACTTTTCAGGAAAGCGTCCCACGCATGGCTGTGTGTTTATATACCTAAGAAATCTGTTGTGCACCGAGCTGGGGCCTAAAAGCTTTCCGACCTTAGTGCTGACTGGAGTTGCAGCAGTGAACGCATTGCATTCATTCTGGCTTGCACATAGTAATTGAAAGATATTATAAATAGTCGTTATTTATTTCAAGTGTATATTTTATGTATTGAACCGCTTATGTTTGTATGTCCAATGCTCAATCATTGTGACAGTTTGTCTTATCTTCACAAAATTTTACATGCAAGAGTTGCTTGTTCTATCGCGAGGTCCAGTTCGGGGCGAACTACTAGTTCTATATAATTATTTGATATAAAACCTTTTTAACATTTGATTTTTTTGTTGGCAGCTAAAAAAAACAAAAGAGCGCTAGCAAGGCAGATATAGATTTTCATACAACATCATACAACATTCCTTCACTGCTACGGAGGGAAGGAATGTAATTCCATATAACTTTTCCGCAGACCCTTTACAAGGGAGTAATGACAAACTTACAAGATGTTTTTGAACAAACAATGAGACACTTTCTAGTGTGGTACTTATAAAATATTCTTGAACCAAATTACTATGCTCCTGGTTTGCCAGCTTTTCGTTTCATTCTTTGTATTATATCTAAATATTAAAATAAGAGTGCAAAACGATGTCCGAAAAATTGTGAAATTGCATTATTTTTGAAAAAAAAACTAGCAAACCAGAAACATATACATTAGGCGCAAGTGATGATAATTGATGATTACCCAAGTAGCACAAAAGTGATGAATAACGGCAGATATACAGTCCACTCAGATGCCCTCAGTTGCAATAGTTTGCTGAATATAAGCTGATAATGCGCATTTACAGCTTTTGAAACGCTCGTTTGGGCACAAATTATGCAGTTCTTGGCTGTCATCTGCCTGGTTAGTTGCATTATATTAGCATTATATGCGCATTAATATTGGTAACAGCCGCCTCAAGAGTTGAATATGAGGTGAATACGAGGCTAAAGGTTACTGTTTGTTCAGCTCATACGACACATGTGTACCTTTTGTATACTTTTATTCAAATTAATGCAGTTTAGATGATGTAATTGAGTCATCACAATAACATATTTAATTAATTAGTGTTCATTATTGTGTACACGTGAATATTGTGCAGACAACATATTTATTAAAAGTGCTGGAGAATTTGGGTAAGTAATATATTGCGTTGATTGACATTATTTACATGAAATCGTGTTGGGAATGAAAGTTTATTGTTAAATACCGTTTATATTTAGCCAAAAACTTCACGCGCCTTTAAAATTTGACTGTTTTACAAGCGAACAGAATTAAATACAGGCCCTGCATGAATTTAGGATATAAGCGATTAACGTTTTTTAAATTCAAAAGTAGTATAGAAATGTGTTAACGTATAATTAAAAAATAATTATAACCAGTTTTAGTTGCATTTTATAATTTACCGCAAAATAAATAAACTTAATGTGAATTTCTTATGACAATAAAATTTAAAATGGTGGAAAAGCAATATGAACATTATAATCATTTACAAATGCTATGTCCTGAACAAATGTACACTTGTGGCCTCTAATTCAGTACCGAGAAGAAGAGAGATCGGTATTCAGAGTAATAAATGCCCACGTTTATGCCTATGAGAAAAAAAGCTCCTATCTAATCGAGGCTTTAGGGATCCGCGGAAAATAACTTTAATATTTTTAACGTCTAATAATGTACCTACTTTAGTAAAAGAGTGCAAAGGAGAAGAATAACTGCGTGTTCGAAACATTCAGTTTTACATGGTAGATCCGTTAAAAGTTGCCAACATAAATACGTGTGGCAGGTAGGTAGGCACCTACTATGAATTCAATTATATTATAGGTAGTTATAGGAACTCTCTGTCTACTTCCTAATCTAATTAATAGATACTAGTGCCTAACATCGAGCCGCACGCAAAAAGACTGACTGCGCGCGCACGTTTAGAGCGAGACACCTTGCCTCACCTTGCGCTGCACCGCCGCCGCACCGCACCCCCGCCGCGCCGCGCACACGCTTAGCGCTGCCGTCGTCTCAGTTTGGTACAGAAAGTTAGTGGCTCTATTCGTGTAGACGTGCTTCTCCACATCTAGTTATAGTCGATCTTTCTTACCTACCTAACACTTGTCAATCCCGGCAGTGTTTATTTTTTTACAAAGGCACCTACGTTACTACGTTATGTTTAATCTATAGCACATAATTGTCAATAAGTAGTTCAAAGTGAATAATTCCTAAAGTAATTTAATTTCGTCGGGCGTTAGTAACAAAACCTACATAGGTATTGTATTGTATTGTATAAGATTAATCCCATACCTATGTCACTTAGTCCCTTCGTTATGATCTACCTACGATATATTTAATCACAAAAATGCTATTAAACAAGTAATACTGTATGGGTTAGTTGAGCCGTCCGCGAATTCACTTGTGTCTGTGCTTGCGAGAAGTAGGTACAATAACAGTAATAAATCATAGAAAAAATTACAGGTACAAAATTTCAACTCAATCGGTTAAACGATGCGCAAATTTATGAAACATAAATACAAACATTATTTTAAATAATATTATTAAATATAAATTATAAAAGATAATATTATAATATAAATTATTAAAGAACCTGTATGAGTCCAGAATATTAGTAGATAGACCTTATCACGTTTAATTCGTATGTATTTTTTATTTCAGAAAAATGCCTTATAAAATCGTACAAACGTATGAAAAAGGATTCTCGAGGCTGACCATTGTCCCTACATTTTGGGAAGCTAAAGGCATTTTGCATTGGCCACCAAAAAATCGGAGACATCCGAAACTTATAAGAGATGACAGATCGAGACCCGGGCCTGGTTGGGATACATTCAGGTGTGTCGTAAAAAGAAAAGACCTACCTTCTTACGAAGAAGCCGACGCTGAACTCAGAATAATGGAACAACACACAGATACTGATTATCAGGAGGGGGATGATGAGCGCAGCATTTTGGGAACATCCCGAACCGGTATCGAAGAACCATCAAGAAATGGCGTAATAGATTTTGATGCAATTGCACAAGATTTGGTAAGTAAATATCATTTGGCATGTGATTACAGATGACTCCAGTAGGTACCTATTGGAGTGATGACGAGAATTTGCGAATGTAGGTACCTACTTAATTTGCAAAAATATTATCTCACTGAAAAACAATGATTCCAAAATGTAACTTTTTTAATATTAGGGGTTAAAGTACGAAATTGCCAATTAGTACAAAAAACTATCTCTTTTTTTTCTAATATGTAACATATTTATTTAATATATATATATATATATATATATATTATGTAACATATTTATTTAATATTTACCCTTATTATCATACATTGTTGCCATCTAATCGAAAGTTCATTTATGCCTCTGCGATATATCTCTGGGGATCAAGATTCGACAAACTGGATGGAAGCATATTGTACTGCATCTTGGGAAGAAAACTCACTTTTTAAAATGGCATCCGGTCGGTGTTAAAATGGCTGATTAACGCCGACGCGGGTTCAGTCTGCGACGTAAGTTCAATGCGGACGCTCGAGTACCTATACACTTAACCTCGATCTCAATCTGTCGTCTTACGTACCATTTTTTATACTACACGTTACTACCGCTTAACGCAGTTACCACGAAATCCGAGAGATGGCATTGACTTTTCATCACGGAGAATTTGCTATAAAATTTCTTAGCTTAAGCCTATCTTTAAATTGAAATCATTGTGCAGTTCATAAATATTTCTATAATTAAAAAACATTTCATTTTACAGTGTCAGTTTCAACCTGAGGGCGGAGTATTAACGACAGAACCGGTATCAAACCAGGCAGAAGTACTACAAGTATGTACTTCACAAACCATGGACGTTGTATTAGCTAATCAGGGTAGATACTATTATGGAAAAACTTGATATTATTATTGACAATCAAAAAAACTTGCACAGAAAGTAGCTTTTTTATCCGTACAACTGGACGAAACACAGAAACAACAAAACCAACCAATTAATGTGACCTTGCTAAAGGACGCCCTTCCAGAAGAAACTGAAAGTTTTAATATAACGCCGATTGATAATCTCCAACAATTCGAAGAAATGGAAATGTCCTTAAGTGATAAAGCACACAAAAAAAAACTTACGAAGATCCTTTCAGTAATTTGTTCTTCCTCGCCAGGCAAAGGAACTACATGTGCATACAAACTATTAGATGTTTTGTGTACACGAGAGTTTGTGTGCCAGTGTTCGTGGTCAGGCGGAAGTAAAGGAGAATTATCAAAAATTCCCTTGAAAAATTATAAGAAATTTATAAAATTTTTCTTTGACTTGGTGCATTATTGGGATCCAATTTTTTCTCTACAAGACACTGAAAAGTTTTTGAAGTTGGTAGTAAGAAATGCTCATAAACGTAAGGCGATGAAAGGAATAAGAGCGTCTGCTAAAAGAACCCGAAAAGAAAAAAAACAATCAGAAACAGACAATTATTCTGCCGTTCCTCAAAGCCCCGGAGAACGTATTGATGAGGATCAAAGTAGGACTAATACTCATTCTGCCAATACTCAAAGCCTCGGAGAAAAGGGTGATGATACTGACGATGAGGGTTTATGTTAACTCAGCGCCGTGAATCTATCAGCGCAACGAGACACTTTCCATATATGTTTCTATTATAAATCACATATGCAACTCAGATATGTTTCTATTATATGCGTGTATTCGATTTTGATTCTGTGAAGTAGAAATCAACTAATTTTAGAATTTCATGACTCTGATTCTGTGCATTATTATTGTGAAAAAGCGCAGCGTAATCTGCGTCACATTTTGACATAAGAAACTGAGCTTTGGTTATAAAACTATAATTTTTATATTGTTTTTAAATAATGTATTTACAATATACAGCCTTACTTATATACGGTATTAAAATTTGACAACATAACGCTCACAACAATTTTGAAAAGCACTACTAAATGACGTATTAAATTTTGTATAAGTAAGGCCATTTATTAATACTAAGAAAATTCAGGTTTATAAACGCGCCTATTTGTATAGTCGATAATGGTGGCTGTGCTCAACTTTATAGTTTCGTGAATTTCAGAGCCACTTGATCAAGAAGCGAACCGGACGGACAAGCACTAATCAGTGCTCATCAGTGTCAAGGCTGCCCGTAAATGCTTAGGTCCTCAATAAAGTGGAACTGAACTGAACCTACAAAACTAATCGATTAATATATTTCTATTATATGTAAGTTTATACTATTTAAATAGCATATAAGTAAGCCCGTAGGCTCAAAGAAATAAAAGTTTGTATTACAGTAATTTACTTTTCAGTGTTTTATTTATTAAACAGTATGTACTAATGGTATAAAATAGTAATAATCTTTATGTGGAATACAGACTAATTTATATTTAATTTCTTTAGGATCCAATTCAATCGTAATAGTATCACCAATTAGTAGACTTTTAGACTTGTATATACCAAGCCTAGAAGATCTTATTGGATACTCGAAAACTTCTTCTTTGGTATTTAATTGGAAACCTTTAATAGACACAATATCCAGTTCCTCATCAATTGATATGATTTCAACAATTTCACTATGTGCAGTGAATAAATATCTGTCTTTGATTTTTGTAGAAAATCTCATGTTCGGTAAATGTAATGTGCAAATATGTCGGTTACTTTTAGATATATAAGGATATGTGTTTTTGTTTATACTTTCAAGTTCCTTATTAATTCCATTGTTTTCCATGTCTTCGATTAATCTTTTTGCCACTTGTGACAACGGATTTTTACCTTCTCTTAGCATTCGTTTGATCATGAATAATTTGTTTTCAAATGGATATGCGCTAAATGTTTGTAGTGGTCCATACATTTCGACTTCCGCTGTAACATGCAGCAAATTGTGGACGTTACTTGTTACATAATCTGCTCCGTAAAAGTCTTTATAATGTTCGACAAAATGCCTCAGAAGCTGTTCCGCCAAAGGCAACAAAATGTGATAGGTTTTACTCGAGCATATTAATATTCCACAGTAGAGTGTCAGAAAGTGTGCAAAAGCATTAGACGATAACACATCAGGTAGAATTACAATGCCAAGGTAATAAAAAAATTATCTGAATTCAGATGATTTCCAATACGCTGAGGCGTCAAGACCTCGTATTGATCGATGAATCTCAGAAGGTAATTTACATTTGCTTAAAAAGCTTGTGACTGTGTCAGTTTCACTTGCACGCCATTTTGTGATATATTTGCCAAAATTTCCATCACGCCATCCGATGAGTAACCTTTTCATAATTCCTAAATCGATTAAATGTAGTGAGTCGCTGACTGGAAAATTTTTCACCATGTCGATTGGTAATCTTAATAAGGGTGAGTCAGTTTTATGATGCGCACCATAAAGTTTCTCCCGGAACTCATCATTAGTTCTTTCAGGACACCTAGTATCAGGAAATACAACGGTATGCGAAGTGTGTGAATACTCTCCAACTGTTGTACATTTTAGACAACCATGTCTACCATTGAAGTTACAAACACCTGAAAAAAGGAAAATGTATAGAAAATTTATCTCTTGTTTTTAAAATCATTTTGGTACTTTTATCTCACTTCTGTGGTGCGGTTGTTGATACAATCACTTCTTTTTACTTCTTACTCAATAAAATAAATATGTAAATAGTTACAAGGCTATAAAATCGAGGTTTGCAAAGAAAGCAAGTGTGTAGAGCTCCTTGATTTGGGTATGATATTGTTCATAAACTCAGCCTCCAATCAGCAGTTTACATTGCTGTATTCTGGCGCAAAGAATAAGGAAGCCAGTGAAATTACAGGCACATGAAATTTAAAAGTTATATCTGGTAGTAAACTGAATGAAGTGACGACACTACAATATTAAACATTTTCATGGTATTGTGCACTGTAAACCGATGGACAGGAACTAAAATTAGCTTCAGACTATGACTTATTAGTCATTCACATTTCACCACTCCAATAACAGTATTAAGTCTTGATTTCCTGGGTTCGTTTCCCTTGTCAATAATTATTGTTATTGCAAATTGTAATTTATCTATGTTCTATATATTTATAAAAGGCTTTATTCTGAGTACTGACTGACAGACAACGTACAGCCCAAACCACTACGTCGACGACGTAAAGACTTAAATTTGAAGGGCGATGTAAACGCACACTAAGAAATTATTTTGCGAAATTCGCGTCTTACCATGGAAGTAAGACTTACATAGCTACTTAATTCTACGTACCTTTTATGTATGCTCTAGCGGGTGAATCACATATAAAACATCGTATCTTGATTGTGAACTTCCTTCCCGAGTTTTGGAAGTAAATACCGTCTTCAAGCAATATTTTTATATCAGTTATGAAATCTTCCAAATAAGTATCCAAGTTTTTAGGTTTTCCTATTCCGAAATAAATGCCAACAACAAATGGCCTGATGCAAGGATTTTCAAAAATGTTACAAAGTATAGGCCAAAACTCGTTTTTGGAACTTTTAAAAATTGGCAAACCATCAAAATTAATATTAAGTGAAATTGTTTCTGGAGCTTCTTCCCACCTTAATAATATATTTTTTAAAGGAATGATTATTCCATTGTGCCAATATTCACCGCCTTCAGTTTTTTTTAAGTCTATTTTCCTGGGTGTAGCCAATATTGTTCTGGGATCAGTAGGTAACGTATTTGGAATAAATTCATTTATTATCTTTGCTAGATCTTTCAGAGCTGTTTGTGAAACATTTTTGTCAATAGCCCATCTTTTTATTTTCAAACGAAAAATTTGCGCTTTATTTTCGGTTTCATTTTGATTGTTGCTATCATCTGAACTTTCAGAAATCACCTCAGTACAATCAACATCACGTGAATTTAACCTTCTTTCTTCAATAAAGTCATGTTTTTGGTATACGGAACCCATCTCTTTAGAATATTGGAGCACTCCAATTGCGCCTTGAACGTTGTTCACTGAGCTCGTAGATTGTTCGTTGGAGGCTTCATTATTGGAGCTCATAATTCGCAAATATTCTGCTCTGACTTTTCTTCTTATTCCACCAGTTCTTGCTTTTGCTTTCCACATTTTTAAACACTATAATACACAATAAAAAGACACGAATACTCATTACTTTGTCTATGTTGTATGCATATCAAATTACTGAGTATAAGATCTTGTTTAGCTCTGAAAATAGTTATGGTGACTACACAAGATTGACTATTCAGCACTGGTAAGTAATAGAGAGCACATCTTCTATACTTATAATAAAACTGTAACAGGTCCAATTCTGTACATGGCAGCTTTTTTGAAAAAAAAAAATGTACAGTACTCTGTAGCTGATACTGATGCCGAAACTATATTTTTTTTTATTTTTGTCTGTCTGTCTGTCTGTCTGTCTGTCTGTCTGTCTGTATCCCGGCCGCGTATCACTCCAAAACTACTGGATGGATTTCAATGAAACTTAGCATGATTGGAGTTCATACTACAAGGTAGGATAATTTTGCTTTTTATCCCGAAATTCAGCATGGTTCCCTTGGGAGAGGGGATGAAAGTCAAAATATACACTTAGTTGTAATTTATTAACGCGTAGTCCAATTTCAGACGTTCTTTTTAGGGTTCCGTACCCAAAGGGTAAAAACGGTCTGTCCCGCTGTCCGTCCGTCCGTCTGTCCGTCCATCCGTCCGTCCGTCTGTCACCAGGCTGTATCTCAAGAACGGTGATAGCTAGACAGTTGAAATTTTCACAGATGATGTATTTCTGTTGCCGCTATAACAACAAATACAAAAAGTTGGCCAAGTGCGAGTTGGACTCGCTCACGTTAAAACAAAAAAAGGTTAAAATATGAAGTCTAATGTTGTATAGCTAATGGTACGGAACCCTTCGTGCGCGAGTCCGATTCGCACTTGGCTGATTTTTTAATTAGAATAGTGGTACTTTAAAAATTATCACGGAAATATTTCAAAGTTATCGGATTTGCAGTTCAGAAATTACAGACATCACAACCTAAATATTACGTTCCAAATAACTTGACACCCCGAATGTACAGGAACCTTTCAACGTACGGCTCATCTTAAGCTGGCGATTGCACTTTATCGTATAGGTCTAATAGATAGGTCTGTAGTCGGACCTCTCCAAAAGACTGATTTTTCAAACGATAAAACACAGTTTTTTTATTACGATAAGCACAACTTCCTTACGTATATTTTTCATAACATGCAATGCTCTAATCAGTCTAATCTATACCTATAACAGGTTGCAGAAGGCGAATAGGGAAGCGCGAGGGAAGACGCTTAAATTAATATATTTATACTTATAATAAAACTGTAACAGGTCCAATTCTATACATTGCAGATATTTTGAAAATATGTTTTGAGAGCAATCCGTAGCTGATACTGATGCAAAAACTGTTTTTTTTTACTGGCTGTCTGTCTGTATCCCGGCCTCGCATCACTCCAAAACTACTGAATGGATTTGAATGAAACTTAGCACGATTCGAGTTCATACTACGAAGAAGGACATACGATACTTTTATCCCGAAATTCAGTAAGGTTTTCTTGGGAAAGGGGATGAAAGTCAAAATGTACATTTAGTTGTAATTTATTAACGCGTAGTCCGATTTCAATCATTCTTTTTTTGTTACAATAGTGGTTATTTAATTATTTTCCCGTAAATATTTCAAAGTCCTCAGTTTTGCAGTTCAGAAATTACAGATATCACAAACTAAATATTTCGTTTTAAATTACTTGGACCGCGGAATGTTGAGAAACCCTTTAACGTACGGCTCATCTTAAGCCCACAGGCAGCCCGGAACTCCACGGGAAGCCCGACACCCCACGGACAGACCGGCATCCCACGGGCAGCCTGGCGCCCCACGGGCAGCACGGCACCCTTATTTAGTTTTGCAAGCTTGCTACGATAAAACTCTAAAATGTGGTACATTTGAAGCAGTGATAGCTCACTGGCTTTGGCTATTGACTGCCGCGCAGCAGGTCCATGGTTCGAATCCCGCCGCTGGCTTGAGCTTCACCGCATGGTGGAAGGGCATTTTTGCGAATGCCCGCCTGGCTAGCGACCACCCTCCAGTGGAACGGTGTGTTCCGGCAGCTGTCCTTGAGAGCCAGTAATTCTAGGTTAAGCCTGTTAACACCTACGACCACATCGTCACTTACCATCAGGTGAGATTGTGGTCAAAGGCGTACCTATCAGCAATAAAAAATAAAAAAAAACATTCACCACAATCAGTTTTTATAGCTACATATCTTTCTTTTGCCGGATACATTTCGGTGTGCACAATGTTGTCTTAGGTTTTCGCGATTGTTACACTTTGTAATTAAACAACTTTAAACGGTTTAAATCGCGTATATTTATCATTATTTTTGTCCCGACGTTTCAAACACTTTGTAGTGATCGTGGTCACGGGGCGACTGTCGGGACAAAAATAATGATAAATATACGTGATTTAATCCGTTTAAAAGTTGGAAGTGCACAACTTTAGTAGATTGTTATACAAGGGTCGAAAGGAATTGGTAACTTTCACCCGCGTTCAGCTCTCTACTTTTCATATCGAATTTAAAGAAAGTAAATATAGTAGCTTTTCTAAAAATTATTCATTGATAAAATAACATACTTACTAAAAATTTATTGAGAGGCTTGAACTATTTGTGAAATTTTACGTAAAATTTTGTTTGGAATATTTACGGGCGGCTATAGCCCGAATAGGAATCTCTCTGCTTTTCACTACTAATATAAGGAATAAAGATATAAATATAGTATGTTTTTTTATATTATTTATTTTGATTTTAATAACATGAGCAGTATGTTTTTTAAATTAATGCGGCTATAGTCCAAGTAGGAATCGATGACTTACATCCGTGTTAAACACTCTACTTTTCATTTAAAATATGAAGAGGGTAAAAAAATAGTAGTTTTTCTAAATATTTACTAAAAATAATAAACATTAGTAGAAGATACAAAGATACACTAGGAGTTTAGAGAAAGTTAAAATTTTTTTTTACCCACATTTTCTACCTTATATTTAGTTACTACCCTGCCAAACATAGTTGTTATTAATTGTTTTACACCAACAGAATATTTTACAACGAAAAATCTTAGACATATAACTTTGTTTACACCAATGTTTTTCCCGGCCTTAGGTGGGAAGGAGCGTCTCCCACCCGCTACTCAGATCAAACAAACACTACTTTCCGAGAATGAGAAATAAAAAAAAATACGATCTACCGTCAATTTTAAAAATTTTTTTAGATTTTAAAAACGCGGTTTTAAAATCGTAATTCTAAAGAAACGCACAAGGTACTTTGCTCCAACATTTATTGTGCGAACCGGGAAAGAACTCTTGAGTTACTTAACTACTGTCTTCTGGAAAATACAACCCGGGAGTTTTGAAATCCAAAGTAGAAAGCTCCATTCTGAGCTATGGTTTACTATAAGAGTGCTTCACCGCAGACCACAGCGTTGCTTAATATGAGATAAACAGTGCACAAATGTGAATAATTAGTGTGCAGGTACGGCAATCGCGAACGAAGTCGCGGGTACAGCTAGTGTGAAATAAATTTGGTAGTTTGCTGTTAATCATCTGCATATATGTTCACATACAGACTACACGTGGACTCTATAAGTGTCTTCATAGAGCGCAGTGTTAAACGCTGATTTAGACTAAGAAAATCCCATCATATGCAACATGGACCGTCAAATCAAAGTTAATTATGTTCACTGTTACGCTGCGAGCGTTATATGAGGTTACATGTTCTCTCTTAAAACGCGTGCAATTGAACTGTACACGCGTGTCATTTTATTCAGCTCAGAGCATAGCTTGATTGTAAAAAAATGCTTTAATAAACCTGATGGATGTGATAAATGCTTAGAGCTGAATTATAGTAACTTCTATATACAAGTATAACGCCAGTAACGTAATAACAGCATCTTCGTGGTCTCTATTAAAGTCATTGTACAGACCTCGGCGCTAAATGTTATCTGATATTCTTTTAAGCAGCTGTTGCCGTCTGTGTGTACTCGACTATATCTTCATAAACGCTGCAACTTCCGATGTGAACCTGATGTGATAACTTATAATGCACTTTTGTGCTACTTGGGTAGATAGTTGAGGCGAAATGAATTCAAATTTCATTGCGTGTGACCACTAGGTATTTAAGGTATGACAAAACATAATTTCAAAACCACAAAACACATTTAAACTCCATTCAGCAATGAAGACACTACCTTAAATATTTTAAAAATCTATGTTTTGATTCCAATGTACAGCAACACGTCACTCACATCGGCGTAATTGATGCTTATTAGGCTCACTTCCCTTCGTCACTCTTGACTTGATACATCCAACAGGAGGAAATGAACAAGTCCTTATATTCTTAAGCTATACAAATATGCCTTTTGTTTCTATTTACAGTATTATTAATGTATTACGATTATAATATTCACGTTATCCATTCCTAATATCTCGTGTGATGAATTGACGTAATAGTACTAAGATCAAACTACATAATATACACTTGTCAAAGACAAAACGGCTAACGACATACCTTCGTGTTAATGTCAATCTTCATTAGACATATTCATTTCAATGATGTGGCATAAAATGTTTATGAACAACAGACCTAAATAGTTATGACTTGTTAGTAATAAGTATTTTAGAGATTATTTTAGTTATGTAGTTACGTCATTTCTTTGTTTTAGATAAATCATCATGTCTTCGAAAGTCTGGTCGTTTCTTGATTCTAAATACCGATCATATTCTAAATTAAAATAATAACTCTACGTGACTTATGAAACTAGCATGAACGGACATTGGCAGAATTGTGGTAACTTTAAACCGCAGAAGCCATTAACAAAGAAATAATAATAATAGTTATGACTTATGAGTAATTGATAAATGTATCTTACAAATTATTCATATTCCATCCAATTTATTATTTATCATATTAAATAAATCCAATTTGCGAATATAACTTGTTTGTTTCGTCTGGAGCTTGTAACATAATATAAGTAACATGAAATATTATCTTGATACAGTTATTTTATTATTTAGTTTGATTTGTTACTAATACAATGAAACGTATTGGATTCAATACAGCAATATTTTTTTTCGATCGTTAGTTTGGTATTAGGTACTAAAAACAGATTTAATAATTATTTTTTAAAATTAAACATGCAAACCGTGATTTTATTTTCATTATATTTGTAGAAATAATCTAAAAAAATCGGCCAAGTGCGAGTCGGACTCGCGCACTAAGGGTTCCATACCATTAGCTATACAATATAAGAATTCATATATTCATTTTTTTTTTTCATATATACCTTTTTTTGTTTTAACGTGCGCGAGTCCGACTCGCATCTGGCCTTCTTTTTGTATTTTTTGTTATAGTGGCAACAGAAATAAATCATCTGTGTAAATTTTAACTGTCTAGCTATCACCGTTCTAGAGATACAGCCTGGTGACAGACGGACGGACGGACGGACAGTGAAGTCTCAGTAATAGGGTCCCGTTTTTACCCTTTAGGTACGGAGCCCTAAAAAGCATTGATGATGACAATCAAGTATATGTACAATTATGATTAACTTGAAACCGTAACAGTAGCTCTGACAAACTAAGAATTGCTCTGAGAACAGAAAAAAACAAACTATATATTAAATAAGCTCAAGAACATCTTGTTAAACATAGTAGTTGAGAAACCGCGCCATTGTTTGAAAATGTTTAATTAAAAGTTGTGGCGTTATCTTCGAGCGGAAAAATGACTTTGCTGATAAAGTGTGTAACACGAACCACTTTATCAGCAAAGTCATTTTTCCGCTCGAAGATAACGCCACAACTTTTAATTAAACATTTTCAAACAATGGCGCGGTTTCTCAACTACTATCTCTAATAGAAAGTTTTATATCAAGAGCTTTGTTAAAACAATAATAGAAATAAAACAGAGCTGTAAAGCCCTTTGACCGAGCTTCGGACACGGCACCAATCTGAAATGCAGATGCAATTTGAGGAACTCAAACTGCTAAAATGTTCCATGAGTTTACTGAGCAAATCAGAGTCAGAAATGAAATTTCGCGTTGTGATGTGATTTAAGAAGTTATGGATGTGAGAACATTTTTACAAAAAAATATCAAGTACGAGTTGAACTCGGACGTGATTGCAAATTATTTATCGTCATCATCACCCATCCATATTCCACGTAATATGAACGGTATAGAACGTTTTCACGGTCGGTATAACTTGTCGTAATGTTTTCACTAACAAGATCAAGAAAATCCAAATATTTTAACAAGTATTAAAAATCTTATGGACTAAATATAAGACTAACCATGAAATCTGTCACAATAATAATATACCGAGGGGGCTTACTGAGAACAATTAGCTAAACCTAAAAGTACAATCAATCTTCTGCTTTTGTATGTGAAAGCGAAATACACGTACTCATTCACTCACTCCGTAAATATACACGAAACCTCGAAAAGTAAAGACGCACTACGCTCAAACTTGGAATGTATCTTTGTTGTGGGCTGTAGACATCAGCTTAGAACGGATTAATATGCAGAGTCGCATTAAGGGGGTCAAACGAGAGTTGAATAGTATATCGGTTTTTTAAAAGGCTCAGTGTCGCCTTGTCGTTTAGAGCAAGCCAAGTCCTCTACGCTCACGCTTGGTAGGCGTCTTGGGGTTCGCAGTGTAAGTTGGCAGTTCTTTAGGAGGCGCTGCTGCCCACCTTCCAGTATTTTTCCCTTAGTCGCCTCTTACGACACCCACGGAATGATATGGGGAGGTGCAATTCTAACCCGGCACCCCACGGGCAAGTCCTCTAAAGCTGACCATAATTTGTAGTCTAAAGGATTGAGGTCTGGGCTAGATGAGGCCAGTCTTTACCTCTTATAAAGTCTAGAACGTTGGTGGTTTCAAGCCAGGGTAGTTGCCTAGTGACCAGGTGCAGAGTCCTGCTGGAAAGTCCATGGTACATTTTTAAAAAGTGTATTGCTGAGAGGTTTCACAACACGATCTAAGACTGTCTCTTGATACACTTTGAAATTTTCACTCCTTTACAAAAATGTAGCTTTGTGACACGCCCCACCAAACCATCACTGACGCAGGATGATAACGTTGTACCTTTCCGATCACTTGAGCTGCTTCTTTAGAACTGTCAGCGTACACTTTATCATTTTGCTTATTATACTGCTCTTCAATAGTGAATTTTTTTTTTCTTCAATAGTGAAGAGTATGTTTCTGTGCCCTTACCTGCGGATCGCGACAGAAGGCGTTGTGATCGATCCACTCTTTTTAATTGTAAATATTGTTTTAGGGTATGTCCTGGATATCGACGATATATAATTAACAATAAGTAATGAAATAGTATAATCACATAAATTAGATTATGTGTATGATATTAGTTTTTTTACTTAGGAGTTAAAAATGTACCTATAAAAGTACAAAAGCTATATAGCTGAAATTTAATATGTGCTCGTGTTTTTGATAGTTATACAGTAACTGACAACGACTATAGTATACTATAAAAAAGTCACATTAAGGAAATCAAAGGGGTTGAAAGTTCATGGTTTAGTTATAGGATTCAAATTTTATTTGGTACCTTACGGCAAGTATTATTATATGTCCTATGCTTACGGTCTAGAATAGAAGTAGAATAAGTATGAATATTCTGTCTGGTATTTAAAACAAGTGCAAATAAAGAACCTAAACACTTTTTATCGGTGTTAAGGTTATTTTAGGAGTATATATTTAGATGAAAAATAACTATATTGATGTAATATTTTGTATCGGGTTCAATCGGGAATTATATAAGTACTTAGTGCGCCTAAGTAATAAAAATAAACTCGGGTGAAGTTGCAGACGGATTAGTTAGTTACAGCTAAATGCTTCTTTTAAATTCCTTTGTTACATTCCGACACTTATAGAATAAGCAACAATGAAGATGAGAGGTTTAGTAAAGTTGTAATCATGCCAAATGTCACTATTGCCGCACTTAAAGGGGCTTTATCTACCCCTATAAATTGTCTACGCAGGCCACAAGGTGGGGTCTAAATAGTGCCTTCTCTAAATGAATTCCAACGCGAGGTAATCGCTTCACGTCTGAGACCTTCGGTTCAAATCGGCCCCTAATATAAGTGTCACATAAGTTTTTATGCGAGCCAATTTAATTAAATATCTTTGAAAGTTTACACTGGATAGTCGGGGTTTCACGGGTGTTTGAGAGTTTTGAGAATGTCTGTAAGTAACTATTACTCCTGTGAGACCTGTCCGGAGGTGACCTATTGCGACACCACAAGTGGGTGTGAGTTTCATTACGAGATTTCTCTTATGCTCCCTAATGATTGAAATAAATAAAACTAACTGTACATACTGTATTATAAATAATTTGCCGGTTTTTTAAGTGCACTTTAAGCACGGTAATGTTATCTATACAGTATTTCAACTTCATAGAAACGGACGAAACGCGAGTTATACTCGTACCTACGCGCCTCGATCTCGACCCGCAGACAGCCTCGAGTGTCGCGACTACGCCGCACTGACGAGCGAATGGTTTGTTGTTTTCAATAGCTGCATTATAATTACTAACTATGAAAGACTATGAAAGATCGTCTCCCTTCTAACTCAATGTGCCCAGTTTTAACTTCATCAAAACGAAAATTATGTTTCTTTCTTCTTATTTTCACTTTTGTATGTGGTCACTTTGCATCTCTTGATTTACCCTGATTCATAATTTTCGAACTATCAAGATAAGCATGTAATGTCTCATAAAGAATAACAATTAACAACATTAGATAAATGAACAGAACTTGCTTGTAAAGCTGTGCACTGAATATTTCTGTGCTGTTGTTGCCAGCTCACTCACTACCGGTAGGAGTAGTATTATTCTACGCTCACAACTCGCTCGACCACTGACTGATTCCAGTGACAAGACAGTGTTTGTTTTACGAGCAAACTTTTTCAGTTCATAGCGCATTTAGTTTTAGTGCTTTGTTTCGATCTTGTTGAAATATATAGGATTGATGCAATGAAGCTATATAGGTAACAGGGAATGCGAAGACACGATTTCAGCGCCCCCCCCCCCTCCCCCCGATCCTCGCGCCCTAGGCTGCAGCCTAATTAGCCTAAGGGTTAATCAGGCCCTAACTGCAACTCACCAATATTGAACCGGATGTAGCTAGATTGGTAGATAGTCACTAGGTTCATCCATCACACTGAATGTTTTATTTTCTCTTTGCGAATTAATACTTTTTTAAATATAATTTCCTACCTACTTAAGATTCTTTAAGTACTTTGTAATAATCATTATAACTTAAACTTGATATTTACTGAATTGTATGTATTTTATTTTGTTCAATTTTGATGAGAAAATGAAGTCAACTTTACTCACTTAACCAAGTGCAAAGTTTTCCAATTAGTACTTTAGTACATCGGTATTTTGTATTAATAGGAAAAAATAAATATAGGCCCCCATATTCATAATAGTCTGCTAACCTAAAGCATTGCTAATTCTCACTCTGTCTTCTTCTAATGACCTAAGTCAGAATGAGAAATAACACTATGTAGCAGCTGTTTTAATTTAAGTTAGCGGACCATTATGAATAAGGGGGTTGGTCTTCAAAGTAGTAATTTGCCCATGGGGGTCTGAGGTAACAGTTCATTTTGGAAAATGGGTCACTTGTCCAATATAGATTGGGGATCCCTGGCTTAGATCATAATATACTTAGTATAGTATAGCTCCGTATTCAAAAGTTGATATTTGATACATCACCGGTTGTGGAAAGACAGTATTTATGTACTAAATAACCTTCCTATTTCTGCAATAATATTATCTAATAATTTTACATTTGGTTGTTAACCTGGAAATTGAAAACTTTGTAATGAATATATGCAGGCGTTACTTTGCAGAAATCCATATTTAATATTAACAAATATTTTAAATATATTTTAAGAAAACATGATATTAATATTAATCTACTATTTATTACAAAATTTGTAATATCGATGAAGCAGTGGATTTGGTTCCAACTCTAGTGCAGTGGGTGGACGGGGCATCGCCCAAATATTTGTGTACAGATCATTGGATGGGTTAAGATAATGAATAAAACAGATTAACAAAGGGCAGGGTTTGTTACCGGTATTTAGCAGTGGAGCAATACGTAGCATACTTACGTAACACCTACCAATGAGACCTATCCTATAATTAACATATAAGGCTTCCTTCTAAGTTTTTCATGGAACGTTCATTCTGCTAGTGTACCCATGTGCAGCACAGACATTACTATACTAATACTGTCTGTAGCCAGTTATATTGAAATCAAGGTAAAACCTTAGAGAAAATCGAAAAATAATAAAGGGAGTATCGAATACGACTTTAAGTCAAAGCATCATAGTACAAGTACTTTTATAAATTTCTTTAAATATACACCTTCGTGCTAAATTTCAAAATTATTTTTAAAATGTTGAATTAAAATTATACCAGGTCCAGGTGTTCGAAATTTTAAGTCGGATATTTTTATACTCGTACATATACCTAATAAATATTTAAAAGCCTGTTTATTCACAATTACAAAATGAATACCTAAATTAATTCATTCGAGCAGATACTGATTAATTCATTAGACATGATTATTAAATAACATATTAATATTGAATAATTGCTACTATCTCTATTTTTGCACAAACACATAATGTAAGACCTTATAATTAAATTCAGCGTAAGTACATTTTAAAATCATCATCATCAGCCGGAAGACATCCACTGTAGAACAAATGCCTCCCCCATAGAACGCCACAAAGAACGGATATTAGCCGCTTGTAACCATTGTCCTGACTCCAGGCTGTCTTCGGTAGAACATCATACAGTTCTAACCACGGTGTTCACCACTGCAAACCCTCACATCTTCAAAAAATTCAAACGAGTGCCTATAATTCTAATAACAACATATTTCAGGCATGTCAAATGTCCAATGTCAGGTAAGTTTCCAAGCTTATACGATATGACCGATTCTGATAGTTTATACCTACTTATATAGTATTTAATATACCTACATAAAGATAGTTTATAATTAGAAGTTGTCAACTTTTGTTTGGTGGAGACACCTCTTTAACCATGATCCTTTATGATAGTGTACAAATCATAAGAATCAAAAACAAAGTTTAAAAAAAGCAAAAAGATAAATAAAAACATAACCTATAAAAGTTCAAACTACAATCCACATTCAAAAGAAATTTATCTCAAGGCGAAAATGTAGGAACCCACAATAATAAAATTGATCAGTAATTAAATTTATTTTAAGAACAGAAGACATCTTATATTATCAAACCAGCTTTTTAATATGTTACTGAAAGCTTTTAATTTTATGCAACTTTGCCGGTGTGTGCTGTGCTGTTATAAAATTAGTCAAATCAAAAATATATTTATTTACTCCACACAAAAGGTTGTTTACAAAAAAAAATACAAGAAACAAGAGTGCCAAAATTAAACCTAACTTTGTGAGGGGCTGTTGCCTGAAATAGGTTTCTAAGAACCTGTATCACAGGTCACCAGGACACCTCCCGCGGATAGAAATAATCTCTGCACATCCCTACCTTGTTATATTATATAAAATACAGTTATACGCTACGACGAACTACTTGTAGGTAAGAAGTTATAACAATATAATATTATCTTAAAATACAAGTGATACCTACCTATAATAACGCCATAGTAGGATACTGAGTGCTAATGTTAAAGATGGAAACAAAAAGCAAGTGAACTTAAGAATTACCTTAAAATAAAGAATATTAAATGGAATTTTATATTTTAAATTTAATTAGTAAATAGGAATAGTTCTCTTATTTTATTATTTACTATGTCTTTGATGGCGACGGCATCTGAAGAATATATCAACAGCATATTACATAAAGTAGCCTCCACCAAGATGTTAAAAAATTGGACACACAAAATAGGAAATTTTGAAAACATTGGGCAGAACTATTTTGGGGTGATAATACCTGTAACATTAACTGGATCCGATGAAAAAGGACAAAGCTATGAACATCAAATTGTGCTAAAACTTGCTCCTCCTGATGAAAGATTCAGGGTGAGTGGAGCAGTGACAAAATTATTTTGTCGTGAGATTTTCGTATATTCAGTTCTGCTGAAAAAGTACAAAGAAATACAAAATGAAACTCCATTTCCATCACCATTCATCATACCTGATGTGTATTACGTAAGAGATGAGTATTGTAAAGAGGTGATTGCTATGGGCAATATGTTGAATCTCGGCGGATACAAGCCTTACACACACAAGCCCTTTTTAGATATTGACCATGTTATCTTAGCTTTGGAATCCCTTGCTAGGTTCCATGCTTTATCATTCTTGTTGAAAGAACATGATAGCCAACTATATATAGATGTATCAAAAATTTGTGAGCCATTGACTGAGAAATCAAATAAAAGATTTATGGATATTATGAAAGACAGATTGGTTAAAGCTACATGTAAATTTAAAAACACACCGTATGAGGTGTTGTTTGATAAATTGAAGCTTAATTGTGAGCGAATGTTTGATATGGCATTAGAGTTAGCGGGAGTGACTTGTATCTGTCATGGAGATATTTGGAAAGAAAACATTCTGTTTAATTATGGTGAGGCAAGTATATCAAAATTCAGTTTATTCTTACAAAATGTATGTTTCAATAAGTATATCTCTTTTTTGCTTATATAGGCTAGCCATTGGCCATAATCTCACCTGATGGTAAGTGATGATGTGGTCAAATATTGTAGATAAACAACCTTAAACCTAGAGAGCAACTGGCTCTCAAAAATAGTTGACAGAGCACCTTTAGGTACATCTTTAGGTTCTTGGCATACATAAAATTCCTTAAAACAAAACACATATGTACTCAAAACATAAACATACTCTGTCACACACATTTACCCATTTCCTTTTGCCAATTTGATCATCATACTGTACCCCTAGAAGACTTAATGCAAATTTCTCACTGCTATATTTTGCAAACCATTATTGGTTATTTTACATACTTAATTATAATATTTGGGTCAGAAGAGGTACCTTTTTCACCTATTGTATTAGTAGATACCTCATGGTGTACTGGGCTAGAATGCAAAAAGTATATTGTGTTTACTTCTGAATTATGAACTGATTTGTTTTTTTTTATATATTATGTGTTATGATTTCATAACAATTGAATTTTAAACATTCTTCCTACCTTAGCAAATATCAAATATGAACTAAAATTTTACAGTGCATTATTTTTTATTCTCATTACGGATTAAACTCATATCTTCTGGCTGTAGGCACTGGATGCCTTTCCATATAAGCTATCTAGCATGATAGCAGAAGTGTGCATTTTGTGCTATAAATAATTATACTAACTAAGATAGGCGATGGTGGTATGTCTAGAACTGGTAATAATGGTATATGAATGAAATAATTGTATTTTATTTCAGAATAACGAACCAAAGCAGGCTTGCCTGATAGATTATCAAACAACAAGACTTTCCAGTCCTGCCTTCGATGTTTTATATCTCATTATCAGCAGCACAGACTCTTCGTTAAGGCAAGAAAATTACCATAAACTACTGGATATATATTATGAAACATTCAGCTCGAGCCTTGAATTTGGTAAAAGGAATCTAAAGTCTGTTTATCCGAGGGAATTGTTTGACTGTGACCTTAAGGCAGTAGCACCAGCTTGCCTTATAACTGCTAACACTGCTTTGTGGCTGTCCAATGGGTTACAAGAAGAAGGTCATATCAGCAGCAAGAATATTTGGACAACTCCTGAAGAAAAAGAAGTGGCTATTAACAAGTACAAATCTGTGGTCAAGGGTATTTTAGATGATTTTTATAGCTATAAGTACTTTCCCGGTGAAATAATGTAGTGCTTAGTATAAGAATATAACATATACTTAGTAGGTATAATATTGTTCGTTATTATAATAAATGTATATTTTTTACTTAGTCTCTGATCTCACTGCTATAGTGGTGATGCGAAGGGCATATTATTTTGTTGGCAATTAAATGTTTTTTTGATATTTTTATAGCGGCTATTTTACTTTTAATTTGATAAAAAATGAGACCTAATAGTATAGTTAATTACATGAATAGATTACTTTAGACAATAATATTTCAGAAATCTTTAAAAATGTTCTACATATTGATTGCATATTGGAGCGCTTACAGTGGAGTTGTACCAACTGAATTTAGAGCCATTTACAAAATTATAAATTTACGAGAGGAAAAATTTAAGTCATGTACGGGATTCGAACCCCGCAAAAATTTGAGTTATGACTCATTGTTGCTAGCCCAATTGGATAAGAGCATACCCTTGCTTAAGGGGTGGATGGGCGCGGGTTCGAATCCCGCACATGACTTAAATTTTTTCCTCTCGTAAATTTTTAATTTTGTAATGTAATCCGCAGAGCATGCGTTATTGCAAATATAAAAATTAGAGCAATTTAACCCCAAGAATGCTGCCATGCTGCGTTTACAGCTTAACTAATGATCACTCTGCAGTCATTCCAAGAAATATGGTATGACATGCCTGCGCGTCACTAATAATATCTAGTGGTTGGGTTAGAAACACTGAAGGTCTTATAGTTTTAAGTTTCGCAGAAAAAGAAATGTCCACTAATAACTGAGACGCATTTAGCATTCCATGGATTCACCGTGCGGGTGCCGGGTCCGTAGCGTTCCAGAGGAAGAGGCCAGAGGGGCCTGAGACTTGCAACCCAGGAGCAGGGTTAAGGGCCTCTTTACGATCCATCAATGCTCCCCTTCACCGCTCGGGCATTCTCCCCTACCTAACCAAATTTGGTAAGATCCTACTAATGCCGCCTTAGATACACGTTCTAGGAGAATTAATTATTCACGTAGGTAAGTACCTATTTTATGGGTTTAAGTTTAAGGTATCATCCAGGAATATTTTGGATGATATGAATTAATCTATTGTTTTTTGTTAAGTATATTGTAATATAGTTACCACTTTTTAAGCTAGCTGATATAATAAACTACCAGTACTTTACTGTATCAGCCGGATCGTTCACTGTTGCACTCAGCCTCCCACGCTAAGGTGGGAGGGGGGGATTTGCCATAATGTTCACGCTTGGCAGGCGTCTCATGGATCAAAGTTTAAAAATCAGCTCCTCAGAAGGCGCTGCTGCCCATCTTCCGGTATTAAATATTTATAGTAGGTACCTATTTTTGTATGTTTATATAGTCTTATTTTATGTCTAGTCTGCTATCTACCAGGCATCAGTTTATTTTTAAACTTACCATATACCCAAGCCTCTGTAGCCCTAATAAGCTACTTCACAGCACGTCTTGCAAACTGGAAGCAATCAAGCTTCATTTAACTACGGTATGCTAGCAGAAGATTGGCTTATAGCACAGCCAAGAGGTTTCGTTATCGAATCAACCTCGATTCAAACTGTGTAGCAGTCTCTCTTGCGGCTATATTTAATTTCTAACCTATCGAATTACTTATTATAACAAAAACTAAACCTTATTTGAGCTATTTAAACTATTTATTTTTATATTTTTATTGTTGTAATAAAAGCATACTCTTCATGCACGCGGATTACATTACAAAATTAAAAAATTAAGAGAGATAAAATTAAAGTATTATGCGGGATTCGAACCCGTGTCATCCCTATAGCCGGGGTATGCTCTAACCGTCTGAGCTAACATGACAATGAGTCATAACTCTAATTTTTCCTATCGTTCTTTAACCATCGTATGGAAATGATTTATGTGGTGATGGCTATTATCATTGCACTCGTTCAATCGCTTATGTGAGGTTTTTTTTTTTTTATTATTTTTGTGTGAAAAATGCATTTCGCATTCCCGTCCACCTCGGGGAAGGTGGCCGGGATATGTCGGGCTCGACACCAACTACTCCCACTGCAGCAAGTGCCCCTACCGACTAAATAACACACGGTGTTCCAACTCTACCGCTTCTAGGCGGGCCGCAGGGACGCTTTAGCTCTCAACTACGAACCCGCCACGGTTGTCCGTTTCCGGACCCCTCCTGGGGTGCTACCCCTCACGACCCACCAGAACACATGGCACGTCGCTACCACCCGGGGACCAAGCCTGCAAATGGGCGTCAGACAACCCCGCTTCTGACGCCCGAGGTCCCCCTGCGACGGGTCAGATAAGTAGCCCCGTCGCCTGCTACTTCGGCCGCAGAGGATAGGGAGAACGGCGCCTCGCTATACCGACACTCTTCCCCTGCGGCCCCTCCGCGTCCGCCATCCACGGTGGCGACCCCGCCGTGGCCACGGAAGGTAGGGAGAGCGGCGCGCCGTAATACCGGCACTCCTCTCCCGCCGTGGCCCCTCACCGTCAGCTGTGGTGTCGCTCACACAAAACCACAGCCCGCCTCAGATGCGGTGCTGCCCATACAGCACCGCAGCCTACCCTTTGCCGCTCCATACTGGACTTAGAGGCAAAGCCCAGTGGAGCGGCCCCTCTGGGGCCGGCCGACTGCCCAAGCCGACACGGCCCCTGGTTCCTCTTAGCTTCACCGTGGGTGACGAAGCCACGGCTACTAAGCCCCACCGCCACGACAAGGCGGGAACCGTCGGGGGGATGTGAGGTTTACGCTAACACTATATCTCTATAAAGGTGACCATCTATGTAGGTAGATGCAATACTATATACTAGCAATTAATTGGCTTAGTGTAAAGTTTAGTAAATTAAGTGACTTAGTGTGCTGTGGGGAGCTGCTGCTGAGATAGAGACAATCTTTATCTTACAAAAGCGTGCAATTCGAGCCATATATGAAATGGATCCTAGGGAATCCCTGAGAGATATTTTTAAAGAAATTGATATTTTAACTTTACCAAGTCTGTATATATTTGAAAATATTATGTATGTTCGTAAAAATTTGAGCAAATTTAAATCAAACAGTGACACTCACGATTATATCACTAGGAATAAAGATAAAATAGCGGTGCCAGGTTTTAGATTAGCAAAGACAAATAAAAGGTCCTTCTTAGGAAATTGTGTGCGGTTTTATAATAAATTGCCCAAACATATTACAACGCTCACAGAAAGAAAATTCAAGTTGCATGTGAAGAATATTTTGATAAAGAAATCTTACTACACAGTTTGTGATTACTTAAACGACAAAAATGCTTGGACTGGTTCGCCACTGCCAAGCTAGCGCCTAACACCTACGTAATGTAAATTAAGTGTTGTAATAATTTTACTATATAGTATGTACTTAACACATTTTTAAAAAACGTTTAAAATAATGGCCCCGAGTTTCTTGCCCGTTCTTCTCGCAGTGGCTCTATAATTTTTGTTTGCTGAACGTGGCAGTACAATGTAGTATATTTCAATATTAAAATTTGTAATTTACCTTCATAAGAGCGTCGTAGACGCCTAAATTGAATAAATGATTTTGACTTTGACTTTGACTTTAAACTAAGGCAACGTACTTTTATGAATAAAATCGGTAAGCAACGCGAGACTATTGGGAACTATCATTATCAAGATAGGTTTTACTCACGTTCTTGTCAACCTGATTGATTGCTGTAACCCTCTGCGATTATGGTGGTGGTACGCCGCGATGTAGGTAAAAAGGTACCAAAATAATTATGGCTCATAATGATATTTTTTCGTTTGTCGTTTATGTATTACTTCTTATTATAACCAAAATTTCCATTCACAATGATGTGTTGGTGAACGATAATTTTCGCAAAGCTGTAAATGAAAGTGGCGTCAAAGAGGATTCTACCTCTGATTGCATTTTTACCTACAGTGATCACAATCGGTGGAAACGATTGAACGAAAATGGATAACGGAAGCTGCCCTATTTGGTGCCCGATTGGGAGCTAATGTGAACAAATCGCTCATTAGTTCTAATCGAGGCTCTCTTGCTTCAGTGATTGGTTCAATCGATTTACTTGGGGTTTTTTTACTCAGACCTAATTATTGTTTTTTCTATCGCACCTTTATGAGGTCGGCTTCCTCACGAGTATACCACGCTTGTTAGTTAATTGAGAGTGTATTTTGTGTGAATCCATGTTTACGCTAAAGACTGGACAATCGCGGGTCGGGCATCCTCATTAAGGGTATCGCATTGCAACAGCCTGTAGCAAAAATATTTGTTGGTTTTAATCACTTATCAGTTTCAAAAATATACTACAAATCGGCATTTTCAGTATTTCTAAATATGATTACAAGCACTATCGCGTGCTATAAGCGAAATCATGTCAAGCTAATTATTGGAGTACAAAATTTTATGCCAAAGGCGGGAATCGAACCCGCGTCCTGCGATATCGCGTCAGATGCCTAATACCATCTCGGTCACCTGGGACTTGGCATTTCTGCCGAAATTTTGTGCTCCAACTGTATTACTTTAACTGCGTCATAGGGGACGGTGCGCGGCCAACAACCTACTAGACTTCATCTGATCGAAAGAAGTGTTTTTTCAAACACTTAACTCTCGGTATGATGTCGCTACCCTTCTATATTTCTAAATATGATTACAAGCACTACCGCTTGCTAAGCGAAATCATATCAAACAAATTATTGGAGTACAAAATGTCGTCAAAGAGGATATTGGAGGACGCAGGTTAGATTCCCGCCTTGGGCATCTAATTTTGTACTCCAATAGTTTGATATTTTCAGTATTTATTGGTTGAATAAAGGATATGGTATATAATATAGGCTGGATTTGAGATAGACCCGAAATTATATTTTAGATAAAAACGTTGTATTTGTATCTTACCCAATTAGCTTTAGCTGACGAGACTATTCATATGTTCAACATTTTTTTTGGTTACCTTCGTAAATTGTACTTCTATTGTATTGAATATATATTGTATTATGTTTTTCTTCTATTGGAGACACTGAATAATTTAATTAATTTTTCAGACCAATGTTTATCGTAGCGTTAACGTTCTTTACAAAATATTTAAAGAACACAACCTACCTCATTAATTAAAACTTAACGAGGGAGGCTGTGTTCAGCAGTAGACAATCCGGCTGTATGTGGAAGAAATCAAATTAATTAAATTCATTTAATATAAATAAAACATACTAGGTATTATTGTCGCTCTCAATGCTATTCTTCCTCCCCTCTGAGATCAGTTTTGCGATTGCCGTCACCTTGAAATATGAGTGCGTTATATTGAACTCAGTGCGAAACAATCTCGTTCTCATTGACGGCAATGGCGTCGTCGGTGGACAAGCGCTGTAACAAAATGATGATTAAAAAATCAGGCCTTAATTTTGTTGATATAAATCATTTTGACTGTAGAGTTACAGTAAGTAATTAATTTAATCATAGGTAAAGTTTATCGCAGTTTTGGAAATAATACAATTCCTACGTAACTAGGTAAATCTAATGACATGATGATGGATGATGTACGGTGAGGTATAAATTATCTGTGGGGGCGTATGTGCGGGGTAAACAGATTAAATTAGAATATCATTAACAGCAAGTAGGGAAATCAAACTAGCCGATGTTGAGGTAAGGTTATATTATCAGTGCGCGGTGCAACGTGGAGGTAGTCTTGTAAAAATACACAGATATGATATATTGCATTATCGTAAGAAGAAAACAGGTAGTTTTTAACAGCTTGGCGCCGAACAATTTGCGTCGTACAATTTTTAACCATACTGCTTGGAGGGTTAAAAAATTGACCAAAATGCACTTAGCGGTACCTAGTATTTCGGGCACTGTCATGCCTAATTCTTTAAAGTAAGGACGAGCCGATACGTCACGTACCTAAGCAGTTATTGCGCGAATGGCTAGTTTCTGTAGAATGAGACTAAACAACAATTTGATATCTATATCTACGTGACGACTATTATAATATTTTTGATTATGTTTATAAATAATCTTATGCTCCACTAAATGTCTTGAAAGATCTCTGCATCTGTTTATAGATAATCCCCTTAATTTTCTCCGGAAACTCGTAACACCCATTTTAAATTCCGCATACAAATAAGGCCCAAAAGTTTATTAAAATATTACAATGCCTCAACGTTTGTATTTGTTGTTTTGTCGGTTGAATTGTAGGTATTTAATTTGCATTATTCAGCTTACACATTTATGGTAGAATGAACATGTCGGTATGTCTAAATAAAACACTTCACAAGAGAACATTGACACGTGGAAAAATATAGTAGGTGGAAAATAATATTTCGCTCGTAGCGAAGTTTGCTTAGCCATTCTGAACCGATCAGCAAAGTTAAGCAACGTCCGCCTCGGTCATGAGTTGGAGTTGGATGGGTGACCGCTGGTATACTGAGCGCTTCCGTGCTTCGGAGGACACGTTAAGCCGTCGGTCCCGGTTGTTGTCTTAGGATGGCAGTCATTATAGGATGGTGGTAGGGCATTTTGCGAATGCCCGCCTGGCTAGCTACCACCCTCGTGGAAAATCTTGTCGCCAAGCACTTAACGGTGTGTTCCGGCAGCTGTCCTTGAGGGCCAGTAATTCTAGGTTAGCCTGAACAACATCTTCGACCATATCGTCACTTACCATCAGGTGAGATAGTGGTGATCAAGGCTAACCTATCAAGTATAAAAAAAAATCAAGTCATTTTAGCCGAGACGTTTAACAAATAACAACCCGAGCCAAAGGCAAGTTTTAGGCTCATTATATGCTTAGGGGTATAAATTATGATGAATCGTGATATATGATATTAGTAATAGGGGTAGCAGAGTCACAGATGACAGAAAACCAGAGTCAAAGTGTATGATTGTTTATTTTATGTAATAATTAATGTTTGTAAAATATAATTAACTTACATTTTGAAGAGTTGAATGTTTTTCAAGAGAGCAAGCTTTTAGGTCTCATGCCTTTAATCCTACACCGTTTTCAGTGGTCTATGTTAGAATCACTCCCCCCGTAGCGGGGGATAAGAAGATTTTTTTGGTAAGCTGCTTTGTTAGCTGGAGATTTAAAATGTCTGTACTCTCACCAAAAAACAACTTTGCTCAATATAACTGACAAAGAAGTGTTTAGCGGCATTCCGGAGTCTATAACTCTACTGGGTCGATGGCAATAGGCTCATACTCAATTACATGGGACCAAAAATTTTTTTGCCAAAGCGTGATTCATATCAGGAATGTGAAAGTTTGTGAGTGGGGATGTGATGACGTAAGGCATATTTTTCATGATCACCTTAACTTTTTATCGCTATTTTCGCGTGTGAAACCGCAGGGCGCAGTAGTACTGATGAACGATATATTTCACTCATTTTTTTATAGCTGATAGGCTAGCCTTTGTTGGGAAGTGATGAATGACGTGGTCGAAGATGTACATAAAATTACTGGCTCTCAAGGACAGCTGCCGGAACGCACCGTTAGGTGCTTGGCATCAGACTTTCTACTTGAGGGTGGTAGCTAGGAAGGCGCGGAATGCCCTACCACCATGCAACCACCCTTTCGTCCTGGAGAAGTGAACACTCAATATATGTCCGATCCGGTAACTGAACCCAGTATCCGAAAATTCCAAACCGACGTTGTACGCCACTCCAACAACGAGGAAGTCTTTGAAATTAACACACATTTAACATTAAATACATCACGATGGTGGTGGCTTCGGTAACAAATTGTTGTTTACGAATGTCGACATGCCAATAAAATTCACAGATAAACAAATCACAGTAGTTATTGAAAACGGGGCGCGGGAAATGGAAATGGCGCATTGGCGTCCGGAACTAGTGATGTGGTTAACGTGTCGCTGATGGCAAATATAGCACGTTGAACATATTCTTCTTTTTCCTGCTCTTATCCCACACTAAGGAGAGTTGACACAAGATGATTTGGGTTGTCAAGAGAAGACCCTTTTTCTCAGGAACGCGTGGATGTATCAAGCTGAAATTCATATCAAATACTCAGGTCTACCCTTGGATCAGTGACAAATCAAACTTAGAAGTCAATGCAATCAAAAGATTCAGCCGTTTATGCCGCAAATTTTCGACACTCGGAAGGGAATCAAAACCTACACCTGGTACGAAGTAACATCCTATAGCACAGATAAAGGAAAAATTGAGAAAAGCATAAATTTAGTCATATAGTAAAAATATTTTTGATAATTTTAAAATGTTATGAATTTCATTTAGCAATAAAAATACCATGTAACTTTTACTTATATACCTACAGGTTTGTACGGAACCCTCGGTGTGTTTTTTGGTCACTTAACCAGTTATTTATTTTACTTTGCCTCGTGTTTGATCCATCACAATAGCAAAAAAAGTTTTAGTCTGCTTGCACCGGGCGTAAACAAGCACTTACAAGCATGGAAAGTGAAAAATTAATTTATGTTTTATCAAAATATTTTCTGTACGGATCGTCCACTGCTGAACACAGCCTCTCCTATTAAGGGGGTATTCGTCATAATCCCCTTAGTAGGGGATGCCTTAGCAGGCGTTTTGGGGGCCGCAGTGTAAGTTGGCAGTTCTTTAGAAGACGTTGCTGCCCTGCTGTCGCCTCTTACGACACCCACGGAATGATATGGGGAGGTGCAATTCTAACCGTGCACCCCACTAAACACTTTTTTATAACAATAGGCCAATTTTAAAAACGTTTATGCTTCAACTGCGTGGTGACAGGGAAACATGTTGTATGCACTCTTCTGGTGATGAAATCCGTTGACTGCGTAAATGATTATTAATTTTTGGAAACATAGATGTCACAAGTTAGGTCGGGACTGTATGAAGGATGACTCAAAAGTTATGTGTACGTTAATTTGTTTGTCATTCTCGCCGTGGGAGAGCTGACATTGTCAGGGTTCAAGATGATAGGTGTGTGATACGGCGTAAATGGTAATTTTTCTGGAGTTTGTCAATAACTTCAACTTTGGCAAAGAAAGCAGTTGTGTAGAAACACTCACCATCTTAGCCGCACTTAGCACGCGTAACGTGGTTGGTTTCCGCTCATTCTGAAATACTTATAATTAGGGGTCTGAGCTGCCCGCGTCCGTAGAAGAGTACCCTTAAACTTGATTCCTTACACGTGGTCCCTGGGTGTTGCTAAACAGGCAGCAACTAGGTGGTAGGTCTCTTAAGCAAGAGGCCGTCTCGGCGGGTACCACTGCAGTGTCATATATTCTGCCTCAAAGCAGTATTGCACTGTGTTTAGGTATGAAGGGCACTGTAGCGAGTGAAATTACTGGGTAAACGAGACTTTAGAACGGATGTCACCGAGTGACGAGCGCAGTGCAGTGTGCAGATCAATGACACTGCAACTGTTTATGAGCAGACGTGATGCTTACCATCAGGCACCGCTTAGCTAGTCTCGTCACTTCATAGCATAAAAAAAACCAAACGGTCAACTGGTCCTTTGCTTTGGAGTCGTATCTTATAAATCCATGTTTCTTCACCTATTCCTATGTCTCGCAGTTAATTTGATGCCCAAGGAGAGCAGTGCTTTAAGTTGTGTTTAGTGCAGAACTGAATTAGGATTTGCGCAGATTATAATATAATAATAATCATATTTTACAAATTATTGGAGCCACAATATCACTTACAATCAAATCAGATTCTGGTCAATAATAAAGTCATGATGTACATGCGATATGTATGTCAAGGGGGCGAGCCTAATGCCATTTACAACTCCAGACATCAAATTTCAATTCATACAAATGAATTGCGTTCCCTCGGAAGCTACTTAAGAAATTGGGATAGAGGGACTACTATGCAATTTTTTTATATTTATTATCATCATTAGGATTTGCGCAGGTTGATTCCTGAATTTATTAATTAGAATATTACGATTATATGTCAATTCAGCATCTAAAGAATCCACGTATGAATCTAAGTAACACACACTTCGTATGTCCATATACTTTCCCATTCGTAATATCACTACGAGGTGTTGAGAGTGAGATATTTTATGAAAAAATGAGTTGGCTCCTTCAATCAAATATACTATAGATACCCAGTCTCTATGAAAATCAAATCTCAACAGTGTCCCCGCGCTAATGCGTACATATACAGATGTATACATCTCCAGCTAATATAAAAAGTCCACAAGTGGATATTATATCATGTTAATAATGAACCTTAATACCCTATAGTAGAGTTGTAAAACATTTGTAAGAGTTCTGTAACTATTATTTTTGGCTTTATGGATGATGATACCCAGAAATAATACAAGACATCTAAAAACATATTTAATGTAAAAACAACCTTAATAGTTAGCACTAAAATACAAATTCGTCTCAAATAATATGCGAGTTACATCATTTTGGACTTGAACTTACCTTATCTCGACCGCTAGGAACAAAGTAATTAGGAAGCGTGGAGTCGCTTAGATTGTTTTTTTTTTATTTGAGAATGGTAAATGGATCAATAATGACACATAATTACAAACGGGCAACTGATAGTATTTAATATAATGTGAATGATTCTTATAGCTGAAAAATAACGAATACATTAATTAAGACACAATAAATTTAAATTAATGATTATAATAATTAAATGGCTTTTGATATACCTGCATAACATTAGGAACAAATGTCTTATCATTTCTTGTAACTGGAGCGGCGATCACAACTAGAGATGATATTTTGTTTTCACCTTTCTTTGATTCCCCTAGCTAAAAAAACGAATAGATTATTCAATTTACAACAAATTTAAATTAAAGATTATCAATGACTACGTAGTTTTTAATATACCTTAACAAAATTTGAGAAAGAAAATACTCGTCCTAGTGTCGAAGATACAAACATATGTTTATACATATTATACACAAACATATAAATGCCGATTTGTGGAAATAAATTACTAGCAGTCATCAATTTGAGCATTGTGGTAAAGACTTGACATAAGTAAAACCGTTCGTTCGTTGTCCATATTGACTAAAAACACTCTAAAGTACGACAAAAATCAATGAAATAATAATTTGAAAAATGGCATAAAGTACTACGTCGTGGTTGTGGAGGGGTCAAAATTGCCCTATTTGCGTTTGCGCTCGCTTGCACGTGTTCCACCCGACTAAGAGGAGGTGCGAATAAGGGAGGGTTATTCAATGACTACAGTTACTGATAAGTTCGATAGTATGCGACTTCAGGTAAAAAAACTCTGCATCAAATAAAATCAGCACGGTCAAAATGACCGTGAAGTGAATTACCACATCCTCGGCGGGTTAATACTTTAACTTTACCTGTATATTTGGTATGGCTGTCTTTTTTATTTTGTTAAATCCTTTCTTCGTCACATACATATCCTGTTAAAATGTTCCGAACAAATTACACTAGAGGTGTTTGGTTCATAAAATTCTTCCTCTCTGTTTCGTGATATGATACACCTCCATTTCTCCCTTTGTATTTCATTTTGTGGAAAACTAAAACAAACGAAGTATTTCAAAAAGATTACAAAAGTGTAACGCACAAAAAAAAATAAAAAGGGAATGACGACTCCGTATCCTCTCATACAGGCCTTGTTCTAAAGCACTAGTTTCGTTTCGTTTTTGCTCATCGAAGTACGAGCCAGAGTGAAAGGGATAGATGCGTACACAATGCGTGGTTGCAAATGAAGAAAAATATTAGTAAATATGCTAATAAATATACAAAAATATTAGTAAATATGCAAATAAATGGATAACAATGCAATACTTACTCAAAGTACGATACGCCATCCTTTTTTTGCACTTTTAACGAATAATTCTTGCATGTTTTCACTGCACACTTCGGCATTGTAACACGTCACACGATTGGAGCGGTCACACGCGACTGAGAGCAAAACAAGGCATACTACACCATTTATGCCTTGTTTTGACGGTGCCGTTTTCGAGCGCCGATCGGGGATCTACTCTATATTTCATCGCAGGTTGGCTCTGTTTTTATTTGGCAATTTACGCCAAAACGAATGAACTAATTGTGATAATTTTGATACAGATATCGTTCGTTGCGGAGCTTGCTTAATGGTTCTTAATCAATCAAATATGATAAGCAACATCCACTATGGTCATCACATTGAATGGTGACCACTAGTGGTATTTACTTATGGGGGTAGGGCATTTTGCGAATGCCCGCCTGGCTAGCTACGAGTATCATCAAGTAGAAAATTGGTCGCCAAGGTAGCAGTCCTTGAGAGCCAGTATTTCTAGGTTAGCCGGAACCACATCTTTGATCACATCATCAAATCTATCTGATTATAATTTGGTCAAAGATGTTGTATAGGTTAAATCATTATGTAAATTTCAATAAAATTTGTTCAGCCGTTAGTGGCGAGTGGAAACATTACTAAAACCTGAAAAATATACACAACTATGATAGGATTTGCAAACACCTAGATACAGATACTTTCGAATAGACACGGAATTGATAGAAAACAATAGCAATCAATCAAAAAGCTCATCAAATAAAGTTCATAACGACGAAAGTCGACCGTTATTGTTGACCGAGTAAAGTTAATCAAGTTACGTCTTCTTCGTTTGCCAATGTTCGCGCACAATAAATCTAGAAGCGATGGTGGTGTAACCACAAATATTATATTTTTCCGGACAGTTGAACCGCGTTGGACTGCTTAGTTAGTTGTGTGGCGTCAAGCGTTGCTTTGGAATTCCTCGGTTCTATCCTGGGTTAAAGAATTACAGACTCATCGTATTTTTCTTCCCTACTTCATCCAAACATATTTTGTAAGCGTGAATGTTTTACATGCATACCGCATACATCTTGACTTTATTACTGACCAGAATTTGATTTGATGGTAAGTTATATTGTGGTCTAAGATGATAAGCAGGATAAATATAGATTGGAATCTGGAACTCAGTGACAGCTACCGGAACACATCGTTACGTGCTTGGCGCCAGATTTTCTACTTAAAAGTGGTAGCCAAAAAGTCGCAAAATGCCCAACAACCTTGGGGTGCAGCTGAAGTCCGGGGCGGGGTTTAAAACATATATAGGTATATATTGCCCGTGGGGTGCCGGGCTAGGATATCACTCTCCCATCTCAACCAGTGGGTGTCGTAAAAGGCGACTAATGGTAACCACCAGAAGGTTGCAGTGCTTTCTGAGGAACTGATATCACACAATGCGATCTCCAAGATGCCTGCCAAGCGTGGGGATTATGGCAAACCCACCATAATGGGGGAGACTATGTGTTCAGCAGTGAACAATCCGGCTGATACAGTCTCTGCTAATAGTCACAGAGTAAATATCCTCAATAGGGCCCACCTACAACGCCAACGGTACAATCCTATAACTTAATTGAATGGTTTTTTGAACCCTTTTCATCGCAGTAGTGCTTCTTCAATACTCGTCTCCCTGGGCTGAGGTAGGCTTTGAAGGACCTCGCCCAACGTCTGCAAGGGTTAAAAAGATCCACCCTTACATAAAAAAGTGCTCGGCTTCATAGTTGCTACTGGAGATCTTTTCTTCCCCAATCATTTCGTGCAGCGATGCGACGATTATCTTTGAAGAGTTAGTAAAAAGAAACGTATTTTTTTTATCACGGGACTAAAAGTCCCTTGTTTTATTAAGTTACGTGATGGTGACTGTTAGTGAAGGGGAAATCAAGACAATCAGGCCTAAAAGCACCATTGTCACCGTTAATGAAACCCCGCCGATATCAACTTTGTTTTAGATGTTTTAGCCCATTGTCGACGTGACGACGCCATGTTTTTTGAATCCGAAGTTTTCAACTTATAAAAGCTTTGAGGAATAAGTTTATTCTTTAAATATCATTTTAAACACTATACAGAGAGTGAGGCGACGCCGTTTAAAGAATTTTCGCATTTCTGTGTTAAGAGTTCGATTGCCGAAGTGAAAAACATAACAGAAGCGTGATGACTATTTGAATATCCACTTTTTCGGTTAAGAACTCCAAAGAGGCTGATTGGTGGCCGCGGAAAATAATGACCCAAATAATAAGATGAAATTCCATTACTCCTCTATCGTTTTTATGGTCAAAGGGCCATCCAGTGCTTTATACCGAAATATCTGTAGTGTACTAGGGTAGGGTCGTTTAGAGCTAGGTACAGATTAATTAAGGGCCCAGTCTTTCAGTGCAAAATACAAAATCACGCTCTGTGCGTTGGCACAGAATAGGTAATTAGTAGCTACTAAGCTTCTCCGTCGCGAAGATTCATTCTCCGCAATCATTTAACAAGAGATGAGCGGAATAAAAAGTTGCTCTACTTTTTAATTTATTTATCATACTGATATTTGTTGTTGGATATTGACGGCCACAAAGGGCCAAAATAGAAAATAAATTTGCTAAAAAATTTATTACATTGCTGTGGATGCTTTTGATTACATTTTTATTTGAGTATTGTAAGTTTTTCAGACAAAGAGGATGATTTCATTACAAAGAGTTCAACTCTTTGTAATGAAATCATCCTCTTTTACCACATTAGCACCTTATTTCGTATTTAACTACTGTCCGAATACATATTTCATACACCGATTCTTCATTCAAATTCAAAACAATCGCCACAACTCGCACTTACCTAGATTGATGCATTCCTACATGAGCTCTCATTGCGAGCAGTGTTCTTACTTACCTATTTTCAATTATAATATATTAACATACTTCTCTACTTGAATTCTAAAAAGCAGTGAAGCTTATATGTAAAAATGTTTATTTGTCAGTAAAAACATTATAAGTATTAAAGATTTTATTTTTTATTTTATTTTATTTGTTTTCTTACTTAACATCATTGTATCATTGTGGCCTGATTTTTACTGTTCCTGGTTAACCTTATTCCTGATTTGTTCTATTCCTGCATCATGTAACACTATCCCGTACCTTCTGTGACAACGAGCAGTTCTCCTGATTGGGCCAGTAGACCTCGGAGAACCCTAGACTCAACACTTTTTTATGGAATAGGAGGGCAGACGATCAGGTGGCTCACCTGGTGGTAAGTGATCACCGTCGCCCACGAACGTCCGAAATACCAGATGTTACGGGGATGCGTTCCCAAGGAATTCCCAAATTTCAGAAGCGAATAAATTACTTCGTCTGGCCATAAATACTGTTACAAATAAAAATAAACAAAATATGACATTTCAATTTGGAATCTGTTACTGTTATATGATTGTTCATTGTGTTTTCTCATTTTGGCGCCAATACATTGTACAATATTTTGCAATATTAAAATGGAGTGGAGTGATAAAGAGAACCGAATCGCTGTGATTGCATTACACAAAGTAGGTATGGAGCCAAGTGTAATTTTTAAGACTCTCCATACGCTAGGTATTAGTCAAATGTTGGTGTACCGGGCTATTAATAGGTACAATGAGACCTCTGCTTGTGACAGAAAAAGATCTTTCCGTTCACGTAGTGTTCGTTCGAAAAAGGCGGTCAAAGCAGTAAGGGAATGAACTCATAGAAATTCTGTTCGAAAGCAAAATATTTATCTAGGGAGATGAAGATAGCACCAAGAACCATGTCGCGTATTTTAAAAGATGACTTAGGATTTGCAGCCTATAAGAGACGCTCTGGTCATTTCTTAACTGATAATTTAAAAAAAATAATAGGGTGGTAAAATCAAAACCTCTACTGAAGTGGTACGCAAAGGGAGGTCACAGAAAAATTTTGTTTACGGATGAGAATTTTTTTATAACTGAGCAACATTTTAACAACCAAAATTACCGTATTTATGCTCAAAGCTCTAAGGAAGCTTCCTAATTAGTCGCCAGAGTGCAATGAGGGCATTATCCGAATTCAGTGATGGTTTAGTGGGGTGTTAGCTATGAAGGACTGACTGAGCCAAATTTTTGTGAAAAAGGTATCAAAACATAAGCACAAGTGTATTAAGATACCATTCCTGGGAAGGTAGTTAAGCCCCTTAACAACACCATGTTCAATAACCAAGTCTGTGTAATAGTCCTGCTAGCAAAACTCAGCACCGGGTCATAAAGCTCGGTCCACGCAGTTTTGGTTGGTAGCGAATGTTTCGGACTTCATCAGAGCTGAAGACTGGCCGTCGTCCCGATCTTAATCCACTGGATTATGATTTATGGTCAGTTATAGAGAGTACGGCTTGCTCTAAGCGCCATGATAATTTGGAGTCCCTAAAACAATCCATACGATTGGCAGAGAAGAATTTTCTCATCGAAAGAGCGCGTGCTTCTAATGATAACTGGCCTCAACGTTTAAAGGACTGTATTTCAGCTAATGGAGACCACTTCGATTAAGCTTTTATATTTTAAATTGTTTTATATTTATGAATTACTTTTACAATAGGATTTGCAACAGAAAAAAATGTTTTTTCTTGGTTACAATATTTATGGCTATATCTATAAATTGACCATTTGTTGTAATTTATGGAATAACAAAGATCAGTCGTTCAATAAACTTATTCATATACATTTAATTGGTAAGTGTAGATTAAATGTGCTCTGTACTATTTGGTGGTTGGAATAGATTATATGAGATATTTACAGCAAAATGACTTCTCAAAGTACTAATGTTGACTCAGACCCATATTTCCATTTTAATATGAAAAAAGGCTGAGAGCACAACAAACTGCTGCAGCCACAAAAAGGGTCGAGTTAGGCGCATATCGGCACTGAACTTTGGATCAGGCAATGGTCCAACTATTCAAAAGGAGTGTTCATAAACATTGAGTATATGTACGGTTACGAGGTCAGCAGAAGGTCCAACAGGGAAGGTATTTGGTCACCCACATCTGGAATTCGCATAGGAGAGGTGAACTCTCATCTCTGATGTGAAGATAACACCAAGGGAGGAAGGGGGAGAGGGGGGAAGGGGGCATTCAGGTGTAACTCGTAAGGATATTGAGTGTCCCTACCGCTAGCATTTTTCTTAGTGTTAGTGCCACGCTGTATCTTTTCTTGCACCGTATCGTTTGCGATGGATGACATTGACGAGTGCATTATTTTTATTATTTTGAGTTTATTTTCAATTGCTTGCATTAGGTTTTTTTATATTGAGTTTTTGATATAGAGCGCTCAAGGCGTGAATCAATTACTTCAGGAAGTAAACAATTCATATAAAGTTTGATTAATTAGCCCACCATTTTGTCCTCCCAGAACTTAGGATCTCTTTGGATATCTTTCTTCAGACTTCGAATAGAAAATTCATTCAGATTTTCTATTTCAAGTCTGAAATAAACTAATCTTTGCTTTGACAGATTCCTATTAATATCTGACAGTTGACAAGAACCAACTGCAGGCCTATATAAATATTAAACCATGTTATGAAATTGCAAACGTCATTTTTAAAATATTGGTTTATTTATGTTACACTAGTCAGCGAAATAAACACTCGCATTTAATGTTAATTGAACAAGAAAAAACATTATGTGTATGTATCACTTTCCTATAAATTCTATTTATCTTCATCACTCCAACGTTTGACTTAAATTACTTTTTTCTTGTACACGCATATTTTTGCGTTTACGATCCATATTCTAATCAAATACCTATATCTATTTATGAAAACATATACATAAAATTAAAATCCCCCTCAATTTTTTTTTTACTAAAGTAGAGCAACTTTAGATGCGTAACAGTGCACAAACAAGGATAGAGTGAGAGCAATGTAAGAGCGAGAGGTACGCTCAAAATTTTTCGTGGTCCTCACGTCCGAACGCTGAGACGGCTCGGCCGTCACTGAGGATTTTACAATGGGATTCTTGTATATAAACTCAATTTTCTTAGTTTTCTTTATTAAATTATTATAATTTTAGTTATTAATTTGAAATGATAATTTTTATACTTAGCCATTAATTGAATAATAGCCATTGTAAAAAAGTAATTATTACTTAAATGTGATTCGTTTACAATAAGAGGAAAACAGTTAAATAAGCAATAAAATCAAATAAATTCGACGATATTCCGACCTAAAATTTAAGATAACGATAGATATTTAGACAAATATAACCAGCGCATTTTGGAGAGCAAGATGAGGTCCTAATTTTGTGCTGAACAGTTTTCCTGTTTTCTTTTATATTCCTACGTAAAATGTATTCAAATCTGAACCAAAATGTGGCTGGGCACGGCAGAGCTGTGTTTATCGTTTGATTTGTAAACCTTGATCCTTTCTCTTGAACATAAAAAAAATATGTAGCGATAGCTTATATGAAGAATATTTATTTGTTACAAGTATTTTACTGAGTTATTAAATTACTTTGCTTTAAAAATATATCAAAGTGGCGCAATTTAAATGCCACGCGTCGACTTTGCAAGACTGCAGCCTTAAGTAAAAAGGGTAACCAATATTTTGTTAGCGGTTGTGAATCGAAATACAGCTACGTAACGGAGTACTTGTTGTTTCCTTTGAACTTCCTTATCACAAACATTATAGTGGCGACGAGCTATTACTTAAATACTTGTATTACTTATATAAATCCCGGGCGTGCATTGGACATAAAATAATAATGTCTATAGGAAAAATCGGCGAGTTTGACATCAAAAATGGTACGTGGTCGTCGTATGCGGATCGCCTTGAAATGTATTTCAAGGTCAACAGTGTCAAGGAAGATCTGAAGTTGCCTACGCTTATCTCACTGTTATTAAACCTGGCGAGTCCGAGGAAACCAGCGGATCTAACATATCCAGAGGCTAGTGAAGTTTTGCGGAAACATGTTTTGAAACTTGGTAGAAGTATTTTCGAACAAACTTTTTTGTGTTGCAACTTTTTATATGCTATCGTGATGGAACAAGCACGACAAGGTATAACAAAGCCTACTTAGTGTTAAGCGGTATAACCACTGGCTATGATAGATCCAATTCGTCAACAAGTGGCAAATTGCACTGCGCCTATCACCCTGAGGCATAAAGTTGTTAAATCTCATATGCCTGTAATTTCACACCTTTCAAACCGGGAAACAGTAATGTGAAACTGTTTGGTGATAGAAATAGGTAGGTATGGCAGCAGCTAATCTCCGGCCGAACTCGCACAAACAGTTCTTACTGCTACTAAACCAGTCTCTAGTTACGAAACTTAACTTCCAATGCGGCTGAAGGGATAACAAGTATAAATAAATTCAAAAAAAATTATATCAAAAAATGGAACCGACTTCTACACCCAAAAGTGTGAAATAACTCATTTCATTGGAACTCATCTCACATTAGGGACAGAAGAACCTTGTCCAATTCAACCCCAAAAAAATCAGATATGCGTTTTCACCGCGCAGAAGTCCCCCTTTAGAGTCGCTCCGCAATTTCAGGGTGTTCCCCTAAAAACCGCAGAGAGTATTGGAATTCTTGGCGTCGACATTTCCAAAGATGTCTAGTTCCACTGTCACATCGCGAGTAAGGCTGGGTTGGCATCCAAGAAACCTGGTGTGCTTAATAAGGCAAAGCGGTACTTTGCGTCGAGCCAGCGACTTTTGCTTTATAAAGCACAAGTTCGCCCTCACATGGAGTACTGCTCTCACCTCTGGAATGGCGCACCAAAGTACCAACTCTAGTCTCTCGATGCTATTCAGCGTCGAGCGATCCGAATTGTCGACGATCCCGAGCTCTCCGACCGACTTGATCCACTGAGCCTCCGTAGAGACATAGGTTCACTCTGTATAACGGGCCTACAGGCTCTATAACGGGGAATGCTCTCAAGAGCTTTTTGATCTTATACCGGCATTGCGATTCTATCATCGTTCCTCGCGTCACCGGTTAAATGCTCATCCACATATAATCGAGTCCTGGAAATCTCACACAGCTCGATTTATGCGTTCCTTCTTACCGCATACCTGCGAAATGTGGAATGATCTTCCATCTAGTGTTTTTCCGCAGAGCTACAGTATGGATTCCTTCAAAAAGGGTGTTAAAAGAGTCTTACAGGGTCGGCAACACTTGGGGCGTACCCCAAGTGTTGCAAATGTCCATAGGCGACGGTAACCGCTTACCACCAGGTGGGCCGTCTGCTTGTTTGCCACTCGATGACATAAAAAAAAAATCTTTTCGAAGTCGGTAAATTATTTTTTTTTCACTCCTTTTAGTGACTAGGTACTTACGGGATCGATTGTCATTAATTGTAAACGACTATGTCCTCAAAATAAGTGAATGTTATTCACTTATTCGAGTGTAACTCTAACACGGCTTGACCGATTTTGATGAAATTAAAAATGGGACCAAACGACAAGCCTTAAAAAAAAGAATTTTTAAAATTGATTCACCCAGTGCAGAGTTCTGAGGTAATAAACTTAAAAAAAATACAGACAAATTGAGAACCTCCTCCTTTTTTGGAAGTCGGTAATAAACCCGACTGCAAATCATTTATTTTCGTTAAGCGGTTTATCGATTGTTTATCATTGAAATTAAAACTGCAAGTTATATACACACATCAAAAGTGCATAGGGATCATATATATTTTGAACTATAACTGACTTGTTTGGCAGAAAAACGAAAAAGAATAGGTTTGTTGCTATGTTTGTTGTAAAATTATATTAATAACTAATCTGTGTTTCTACCATTAACACTAATCACACAAGCACAGAGATTTGGCATGCTTAAAATCAGTTCAACAAAATCACTTTGAAGAATGGCTGCCCACGTTCTTTGTAACAAGTCAAAAAGTTGTTGTGGGGTATGCACGGCATCCATACTTGGCAGAGCTCTTCTTTGTAGCATATCCCATGCATGTTCAATGGAGTTGAGGTCTGGCTATTGAGCAGGCCAAGGCAGAACGTTGATGCGAGGCAAGAGTACGAGTTAAGACTATAGCCGTATGTGGACGTGCATTATCGTGCATTAAATGAAACGAATTACCCAAACGGCTTCGCAAAGGGATGATCACTTATGAAACAATACTCTCCGCATAAATCTGAGCATTGTGGTTGCCCCTGATCCAAATGAGATCGGTTTAAAACTTACTTGATTTTCACGAAAACGTACTTGATCCCTAGGCACTTTTGATGTGTGTATATTTATGGAATCCTTTTTTAAATCTCTTCATGTTGATACCACACTCGATGGGTTTGGAAGAAAAAAAAAATTATTTACTACACAATAATAGGTCTAAAATCCGCCCGTTTATTTTTCTTTTTTTTATGTATCTAGTGTCACTTAGGTTATCAAGACGAATCTAAAAATATGTCTTACATCAAAATCGGTAAAGCCGTTTAGAAGTTATAGTTAACTAAAGAAACTCCCAAACATACATACATGAACCCTGAAAACATAACTTTTCCTTTTTTTGGGCAGTCGTGTAAAAATAACGTTTTAATTGTCTTGAAATGGGCGTACTCGTTATCTAGCACAAATATATGTACACATAGTACACAGCATAGAGATATAATACTCGTATATCTCTTTTCTGTGATGCACGCGTCCCTAATGTATATCTGCGCAAAAAGTTTCATAACGCGAACTTATTCTGATAGTCTGATCTCAGTCACATAATGGATAATTCAAGTAATACATATTAAACGAAACTTATGAATACCCTTGTTCACCACAGGACGAAAGGGTTACAGACAGTAGTCAATCTAACGACCGCTCAAGGTGGCCGACTACATTCAATCCTCAACTAGAAAATTCGTCTTCAAAATATATAAACACTAGCATTCCGGGCGCGGCTCCGCCCGCGCGTTGTCGGTTATTGCGCAAAAACATTAACCTCTTTTTGGGCAGTTGGATAAAAACTATCCTATGTTTTTCCCGGGTCTCAAACTATTTCCATACCAAATTTCATTCAAATCGGTCCAGTAGTTTTTGCGTAAAAGCGTAACAGACAGACAGACAGACAGAGTTACTTTCGCATTTATAATATTAGTACTGATACTAGCTCCCACACGCAGCTTTGTTAACTCGGTTATATCGGAAGCAAATAAGAAAAAACAGGACTAAACGTTTAATATATCCTTATCCTATACCTTAAGGACTTATAATAGACCGCATCCTTCATCAAAATTTGTTTAACTGTTTTTTTTTGGAGCAATGATGGCCGACCGGTTGTAGCTATGGACTGCCACCGTGTCGCAGGTCCAGGGTTCGTTCCCCATCGCCGGCTTGAGCTTCACCGCAAGGTGGAATGCGAATGTTCGCCTGGCCAGCTACCACCCTCAAGTAGAAAACTGTTGGCTAGCACCTAAAAGTGTGTTCCGGCAGCAGTCCTTGAGAGCCAGTAAAATGACAGGCACATGAGACATAACTGTAAGTATGTATCTAGTGACGGGCGCAGTATCATTTTTCACTGACGAAATGCATCTGTTAGGCAGAGTTTAGTCCGCTTTACATCAGGTAGGCCTGAAACTTGTTCCGTCACAATAACATAAAAAAAATATATCAAACAAACAAATACTACACTTTTCTTATTGATAATATTCGTATAAAGTTATTGACTAGGTACCTACAGCTTAGAATAATTTACGTACTTCTAAGACCTACAGTTTAAATCGTCATGCGTTGCCGACGACGCCACGCCATCGCGCCACGACGCCATGAGTTTCAATGCGTTTCTGTTCATTATACATACTGTACTGTACTGTACTGTAACAATGGTATCGTCCACTGCTGAACACAGCCTCCCCTATTAAGGGGGTATTTGCCATAATCCCTACGCTTGGCAGGCAGCTTGGGGATCGCAGTGTAAGTTGCCAGTTCTTTAGAAGGCGCTGCTGCCCACCTTCCAGTATTTTTCCCTTAGTCGCCTCTTACGACACCCACGGGTTGATATGGGGAGGTGCAATTCTAACCCGGCACCCCAAGAGGGGTATTATACATAATCCTTTTAAATTATTATCTAAACAACGCACTGTAAAATCAAAATTTATCTTCAAGATATCAACATGACGACACTTTCACTAATGATACCTACAGTTATCCTAAAAACTGTTCCTAAAGAAAACAAACTACTACGAACAAAAACTAAACTTGAATAATTTATTTCAGAAAAACATTTAAAAATTTAGAAAAATGTCAATTAAAATAGTCAAATATAAATATTAAATTATAAAATTAAACATATAAACACACAAAATAAAATTTTCAGCACGGTCAAAAATATAATAAGTTAATCAAATAACCCGCCCCTCATTGTACCTGGCGCAAAGGTGCCCATAACGCTGGCTGCATTGCCTCGTTGGATTGCGATAGCCAATCTTTGCACCAGGTACAAGCCGGAGCGGGAGTCATTAGATTTATTTCTTAATCTGCGCCCTAGTTGGTAAACCAAGCTTTTTGCGTCTGCGCCCCAGCTGCCCATCGTCTCCACTGCGAACGGTACAAACAAGTATTGCGCCTCTAAAGCCGCATACTTGTGACGCTTTTTAGTGGCCGCGTCCTCGGCTGCAGCCGCTGCAGAGAGGACAGTACGACTAAGGTGACCGGGAGCGACAGTGTTGACGCACGTGGCGTCCCACAAGAGGCACTTGCCATTCTTCCACGGCACCAAAGTCATACCGTCTGGTCTCTTGCCATCGGACCTGCCAAGGCCGGGTGGCTCAAGCATACACGGGACATCCGCCGATACAAAGGCTCTCCGGATTATGTCATTGAGAGCATGGTGACGTGGAAAAACTAAACTAAAATTAAATAAAAACATAGCCTATGTCACTCAGTCATGGTGTAAATTTCTTTAAAAAAATATTTTCCTAATGTTGTTTTAGGTTTTCGCGATTGTTACACATAGTAATTAAACAACTTTAAACGGTTTCAATCGCGTATATTTGTCATTGTTTTTGTCCCGAAGTTTCAAAAACTTTGCAGTGATCGTGGTCACGGGGCGACTAATTGGTTCTATCACTATTAGGTCACATGAGTTATTAAGAATAATGACAAATATACGCAATTTAAACCGTTGAAAGTTGTTTAAATATTCTCCTATCGGCTCAGTAATTTTGAAAATTGACCCTTAGGTACTACAAACATACATTTTACCTCTTTGAAATACTTATATTAGTGTAGAACTGTAGATAGATTGTATTATAAAACTGCATCTCAAAAATTTAACTTACTTATGTAAGTATTTGATAAATGTGTGCCCAAAATAAATTCAAATTCACACTATATTTTCACACAAAGCAAACATTCTGACATATATTATTTCCAGTTGTTAACAAACACGTCGCAAATAGTGAAACAGTAGAAGTACTTGTACCCCTTTTATTCTGTGCTTGTACATGGGGCACACTAAAAGTTTTGCACTTCTAGCTAATCGGAACTATTTACATTTCGAATGTATTTCTTATGAATTTTTTGAAACGATAGGCAACGTTTTTAGTAATAAAAAAAAATAGCGGGATATTATTTGTCAATTGTTTTTTTCACACATCAAAGTTCTAAAATGGAATTAAGTCGAAAAGATTTTAGAGCGATGATTTTTATGATTTTAAAAGTTCTCTCTCTCCGCAAGACTGTGCCGCTCGTCTTTAAAATGCTTTTGGGAGAGAAGCACCTTGTTTGAGCACCGTGAGGCGATGGTTTGCTGAATTTGATAGAGGTCGGGTTTCTTTACATGACGAATTTCGTGAAGGGCGGCCTTCAACTGCCATCAACGAAAATAATGTGGCTACTGTTAAGCGGCTAATTGAAGAAAACCCGCGGATTACCTATGAGGCAATTCGAGGACTATTGGGGATTGGTACGAGCCAAAAACAGAAAATTTTACACAAAGAATTAAAAGTTCGGAAACTTTGTTATCGTTGGATCCCTCATAAACTGACAGCGTAGCAGAAGCTGGCTCGCATGAAATGGTGCTCACAGATACTACTGAAGTATGGCCACGGACATTCTAAAGCTGTTTATGACATTGTCACAGGAGACGAAAAGTGGATTTATTGTTTAGCACCCGAAAAAAAACAGCAATCTTGTGAAAGGGTGTTTGAAAATGAAAGCAGGCCAACAAAAGTGAGGCAGGCGAGAAACATTGGTAAAAAAATATCGCGTTTTTTATACCCATCTGCACAATTCCACTTGAAGATCAAAAGAGTGTTAATGCCGTTCTATCATACCTATCTACCCAGGGTGTTAGAAAAAGTTCGCGAAAGACGACCAAAAGGCCTCGTTCTCCTACATCATGACAACGCTTCTTCACACACGGCCAACAAAACAAAGTCATTTTTAGCTTCCGAAAAAGTACAACTCGTCACCCATCCTGCACACAGCCCCGCCTAGCACCCTGTGATTTCTGTTATTTTCCCCAAAATTAAAGATTTGAAGGTTTCACTTTTACTAACTCCGAAGATTCAGTGATAGCATTCAATCAGCACGTAGAAAACATGCCTTCAGATCTGTGGTCCTCCTGTTTAAAAAACTGGTTCGATAGCTTGAAAAAATGTCTAAAATGTAAAGGAGAGTATTTTGAAAAGCAATAAACATAATATTTTGTTTATAAAATGAGATAACATGTTGTTTTTTTTAAGTTACGCAAAACTTTTAGTGTGACCTACGGTTCAAAGCAACCATCATAACTCGTACAAGTTGTTGTTTAAGAATAATCTTACATAATGTAAGAGTTCCATACAATTTACAACGATTTCAATACAACAACTTTATCGTTACATAAGTAGGAGTTATATAGTTTTAGGGGTATCCAAACTTGAAGGTTCTATTGGGTGATCTTCCTAGGTTTAGGTAATATATTCGCATCACGTTAAGACGTTTAAGGAAGGCGCGTGATACCGCCGCCATCCACCCAGCTCTGTTAGGTGATTTGTGTTCCTGACAAATAGAATCTCAACAGATGTCCTTTGGATATTCAGACACTAGGAAATTGAGTCATATACACTGAAACTGGTAGGTACTGTTTAGAACTCACACGTGTTAGACGTGTATCTTTTCCGATACGGCTTAGTACGCATGGAAGCATTGGCTTTGTAGATCTAATTTAAAAATTGTAATAAAAATAATAATTCATTTATTTTTCCGTGGGATAAAAGAAGATCTAAAAAATTATGCTACATAGGTATACCCTATTCGTACTTTTTAAACAAGACATAATTTTTAATTGTCACATTCTAAGGTCAGTACGTTCTGTACTTAACTGTGCTTCATGATATTATACACTCTTCTTCTCACCCTACTATGGGAAAAATATGTAAATTTGACAACTCATGAGTATATTTAATACAAATTTTACATATAATAATGTATTTTTCTTAGATAAGTAAAATTAAAATAATGTAATAACTAAAAATGCTATGAACAAATTGTTTTTAAATAATTTGATTCAGAAATAATCCGTGAACTTTTATTTCACTGCCTCGAACAGGCCGTATTCGCGCGTTGTTTGGTTTTTATTTTCATGCCACTTGACACAGTGAAAAAAGTATGTAACAGGACAATTGCATATTGTTTTCATAATGAAGTCCGTAAGTAAATGCCCTGCAAGAAACCAAATTCATGTTCCTAATTCAAACTCTTTTCTGCCCTGTATAAACTATAAATCAATAACAAAAATTACCTACGATTCTCGAACCAATCATGTTTTTGGAATGACGGAATTGATATGATTTTTTGATGTAAAATTATGTACTAGCCGAGTAATATTCTAGATATTGTATATAACTTTGTTCTCTAAAACGGTTTATCGAATAAGCATTGCAATTCAACGGGAAAATGCTGCCAGCATGCTGGACACGTTGCCAACTGGTAGCGGGCTGCAGCATTTGGACTGCCAGTGAGTCTGCAATGACTTATAGGTTGTCTGCAATGGCTTTTATTGTAGAAGCTGTAGTGTTGTATATATTTCGTACTATTTTGTTAGTTAAGTTCTAACCAGTTTCACTAAATTTTATTGCATAAAAGGTCTCTCTGGGAAAACTCGTTTAATATCTGTACCACGATGTTCGGTCGCCCTGCTACGTTGCTTATTGAAATTATTTGCAAACTTTACTTCATGTAACCACTATAACTTTCGCGCTTTCTACGAACTCATAGCTATATTTCTGAGAAAATCACAAACAAGGCAATATAGGAGACATTGACACTGAAATCTCCCAATTGGCCCAACGCCAAGCGATTCAAAACGATAAGATACTTAGGACGGAATGTTTTCGCTTCATCACTTGGTAACAACAACAGTAATTTCTTTGGTTTTCGGGATTATTTGTATTGTTTTTATCAGCTGAAATAACGTATTATGTTTAGCATTATAAAGGGTTATTGGTAAAATGCTAACAACCTCTTAGGGTTGACTTCTGCTAGTCCTAACAAACATTTTGAGATATTATGTCTATGTTTTGGAAAAAAAATGTGTTTTAATGCCTACTCTGAGCCAAGAGCGCCCGCCACGGCAACATTGGACCGCGCCGTGTTCCCTTGAATAGAGTTTTGATTATTTACATCGAACAAAGTAATAAAAAATATGAAATAATACATTATTAGGCACAAGAGCCTTTTAACATCAGGTAGTCCTCGTGCTTATTCAGTCAAAAACGTAAAAAAAAACGAAACAAAAAATATTCATCACACAATGTTTGTTAGGACTAGCAGAAGTCAACCCTAAGAGGTTGTTAGCATTTTTCCAACCTAAAGATAGCGGCTATACTACCATCGAGAGAATGCCTAAGGTGGGTTTGAGTCGAGAAGCGGCTGAGTATTATTGCATATTACATACAATATATATATGTATGTACTTCTGTACTCTTATGTCAGGCTAGCGGCCTGCCCTGGATTCACAATGGATACCTCAAGTAGAAAATATGTCACCTAACGGTGTGTTTCGGCAGCTGTCGTTAAGAGCCAGTAATTCTAGGTTAGCCTGAACAACATCTTGGAGCACATCATCACATACCATCAGATGTGATTGTCAAACCTAACAGCAGTAAAAACAACTCCGATACATGACAATGCACATAGCCAAGTTATTAATAGTTAGTCTTCGTACTCTTCTTCATCGTAATCTGTATTCATATTGTGTGTTCATTTTATTTATGAAGTCGCAATAAACGTGGCATATATTTTTGTATACTCGAACTATAAAACATACAAAAGGCTTCACACAAAACAAATCATGTTTCTAGGACAGAGACACTTGGCAAGACTATAGATTTCTCACACAACACGAAGAGATAAAGGGATCATGTATTTCGTAACGACAAGGTATCGTGAAATATGTGTTTGTTGACACAAAAACATGGTAGTATACCTGAGTGGAGGTGGGACAGTTTGTTTTTGGTTCGGTAATATACGATGCAAAGCTTTGGGATTGTGAGAATTTCAGACGTAGGCATAGAACGTATAATAATACTACGTACCTACGTAAGTAACTTTTTATACCTGAATGTTGAAACTGTCCACGTCTGTTAGTGTTTTAGTATTATTGTAATTTACACGATTTAATATAAATAAATATAATAAATTAAGTATTAAATGTTGGTTTGGTTAATAACTGACTTGGTCTCTACCATTGAGATATAACTTTCTCTTTTCTGTGGTCTCTACCGATAAAATTACAATTATATGTATACATCGAGAAGCGAGCTGACTAAATTTAATGTTTAAAAAAATAGAGGCATGACGGAATAGAAACGCTAACTTGACCATATTGCGGGTAAAAGTGCGTTACCCCCTACGTGCAGGGTAAGTAAAATATGGAGTAAGCTAAATACATTCAACAAAATAAAATCTTCTGTGACTTTCACTTTTACTGGTAAGTAGTTAATATTTTTTTCGAAAATATATATTCCTAATAAGTACTAATAACATATGCAGCAGTTTTCTTGGTTTCCTTTTTCCTAAACGAATTTTAACAATTTGCTGATTGTTCACTAATGCAAGTTTCAATTTAAAAAGTTAATTTATTAATCTATATTTATAAACAAAAATACTCCATCCCCACGCACCCATTAAATATAAACATACAGATGTTGCGCTTACTTACCCACAGCGTTTGTTTACCCCAAATTACTACAATTTTTAGTAAAGAAAATCCAGAGATTCACCACAATGGTAAATAGGACAAATGAAATATATATTAGAAACTGTTCCAAGAAAAAGCTGTTAAAAGGTGTTTGGTGACGGGATTTGTGCTTAAAGGTGTTACTAACCAGGCAAGCAGTCACCTAAGTGTTCTATCTACAAGCGGTGAAACTCAAGAATGGAAAAGAATAGAATATCGTTTATTCGCATATATACATTATATGCGAATAAACGATATTCTATTATGTACCTATATGTACCTACAGGTATAAAGAATGGAACAATGATTTTGCAAAGTGTGCCTGGTACATTTTCCCAAACTGGGGCATGCAAACATAAATTTAAATTAATTTACAACAACATAAACAATAATAATTATTACAGTTTTACATTTCAGTTATTTCTCTTCAATTTCGTAAATATCATCATACGACCTTAGTTCTAATTTTCTGAAGTGTTCGGGTGGGGCATTGTACACTTGTATGCACATGTTATGGCATTGTATACAATACGACGCTGTTTTAGTTAGAGTATCATTGACTAGGTTGTCTCGATTTCTAGTAATGGTAGGGACAATGGAACAGGGGCTCCATTGCGTAGAGGCGCATCAGCCATTCCTATTGGGTAATCATTGCTTACCTACATCGTGTACATATTTTATTGGAATTCCATTTCTTGGCAATTCATAAGTTATACAAAATATCTGACAGTCAGTACACACACAACAATGTTGTAGCTACAAATAATAAATTCGGTTTTATTTATTCTAATCATTATGGAGGATTAGATAAATCTCGTAATGAAACTCACACCCACTTGTGGTGTCGCAATAGGTGACCTCATGACAGGCCTCACAGGAGTAATAGTTACTTACAGGCATTCTCGAAACCCTCAAACACCCGTGAAACCCCGAAATTCCAGTGTAAACTTTCAAAGATATTTAATTAAATTGGCTCGCATAAAAACTTATGTGACACTTATATTAGGGGCCGATTTGAACCGAAGGTCTCAGACGTGAAGCGATTACCTCGCGTTGGAATTCATTTAGAGAAGGCACTATTTAGACCCCACCTTGTGGCCTGCGTAGACAATTTATAGGGGTAGATAAAGCCCCTTTAAGTGCGGCAATAGTGACATTTGGCATGATTACAACTTTACTAAACCTCTCATCTCCATTATTGCTAAGCGTCGGAATGTAACAAAGGATTTTGAAAGAAATATTTAGTTATGTTAAGCCAATCCGACTGAAACTTCGCCCGCGTTTATTTTTTTACTTAGGCTCCCGAGTAGCCCCTATACAGTATATTATATCAAGATAGTTATCTTACATCCAAATATATACTCGTTATATAAAAAAATTGTTTGTATTTGTTTTAAAAACCAGTCAGAATGTTCTTAGGAATTGACACATTCGACATATTTTTAATTTAGACTGACCTTTTCTATATACAAAATTTGAATCTCCTAACTTTATTTAAACTCATAGCTCCTATATGACCTTCTTAATTGGCTATTTCATAACATACTATAGTTGGTGTAAATAAATAATGTGTAAATAATTTACCGTAAGATTTTTGATACTTTTTAAAATATTTCTTACAGTCGGGTCGGCAACGCATTGGTAACGCTCCTGATGTTGCAAATGTCTAAAGGCGACGGTAACTGCTTACCAACAGGTAGGCCTTCTGCTTGTTTGCCACTCCATTAAAGAAAAAAAGGATTTTCTTAGTGTTGTTGATGAAAATATATGATACTGACCGTGAAAACATTCCATACCGCTTATATAACGTGGAATATTGCTGGGAAAATGATGATGACGATAAACTTTGACTTTGAACTCATTTTAAAGTCACGTCCGAGTTCGATTTTTGTAAAAATATTCTCTCATCCATATCTTCTGAAATCTCATCACAAAGCGAAATTTCATTTCTGACACTGATTTGCTCAGTAAACTCATGGAAAATTTTAGCAGTTTGAGTTCCTCAAATTGCATCTGCATTTCAGATTGGTGCCGTGTCCGAAGCTCGGTCCAAGGGCTTTACAACTCTGTTTTATTTCTATTATTGTTTTAACAAAGCTCTTGATATAAAACTTTCTATTCGAGATAGTAGTTGAGAAACCGCGCCATTGTTTGAAAATGTTTAATTAAAAGTTGAGGCGTTATCTTCGAGCGGAAAAATGACTTTGCTGATAAAGTGGTTCCTATTACGGTTGTTTAATGTAAGGTTGTTGTAGTTATTTATTGTATGATAATATATTATTATTTTTTTAATAATTCTGAAGATATTCCCTACAAAATTAATACACAACTGGGGTATATACGTAATACACAAAATGTCATATAATCTCAAATGTGATGGAATAAACTTTCACAAGTCACAAGTATTAACTAACATTTGACAAATTCCTTATTCATAATTATCCTGTTACGGTAAAAAATAATCATAATTGTACCTATAACTGATCTATCATCAATACATTTTTAGATTATTTATTCGAAGTATGATATGATGCATATTAAATTTTATAATTTAACTAGCGGCCTGCTCCGGCTATGCACGCGTAAATGTGACTATTAATTGAGATGTAAGCTATATATCTTTCAATTTGGAACAAATTGCACACGGTGTGCAAATCAAATTTAAAATCGGTTCAGTAGTTTAGGAGTCCATCGCGAACAAACAACATGGCACGCAATTTTTATATATGTACGGATTATTTTTAAATATGTTTTAAAAACCTAATAACAAGCTTATGACCGAACAAAAACATTGAGGTATTAAATCCAATACGTCTACTGTTTAACTTACGAAATAAACTATAAAAATAAAAATATCTGTATCAAGTTTTAAGCTTATCTGTAGCTACACGCTCCAGACGAAACAAACAAGTTATATTCGCAAATCGGATTTATTTAATAGCACAGATAATAAATTAGTTGGAATATGAAATATTTGTGAGATATATTTATCATGTCTAATAACAATTTAGGTCTGTTGTTCATAAAAAAAATATGCCACATCGAAATTGAAATGAATTTGTCTAATGAAGATTGACATTAACACGAAAGTATTTCGTTAGCCGTTTTGACTTTGACAAGTGTACCTTATTTTGTTTGATCTTATGCTATTACATCAATTCTTTACCCGCGTTATTAGGATTAGATAATGTAAATATACTCGTAATATTATTAATACTGTAAATAGGAACAAAAGACATATCTGTACAGTTCTCAGCATAACTCTGCTAAGCCAAAGACTGCTACATCCTGTAAAATTCTCAAGAACGACGAAGAGTAGTGCGCCTAGTTAGCAGCAGTTACGTAGATGTGAGTAAAATGTTGCTGCACATTGGAATAAAACGGGGATGTTTAAAATCTTTAAGGTTGTGTCGTCGTTGCTCTTTTTATACGAATTAAGTTTTGTCTTATATCAGTGTCATATAAGTGGACAAACACAATGGATTTTGTGATGAATTAAATCAACATAGCCTAATCTATTTTATCATTTTGAGCCTAATGTAGATAGGTATATGTTTCTGTTTTGCTATTTTTTTGAAAAATATGCGTTTTCAAATTTATTAAGAGATCGTTTTGCACGTACGAGAACTCTTATTTTCATAGAGAATAAAAATTTACCGAAAAGCTGGCAAACCTGAGGCATATTTATATGGCTATAGAGAAAAGAATTTGCATACTTTGTAGTCATAATATAACGAATTTATGATCATATGAAAAGCTCTACGTAGACACTAACCTTAACGGCCTGATTACTTGAATGCTAGCGGGTAAGCTCCATAAGCTTAACTACCCAGTAGCACCTGAGTCGTGCCATCCTTCTCATCATCTTGGGAATGCTTGCCGAAGGAACCCTCCTTTGCTGATGTCAGATAGTAGGTCAGCCATAAAACACGTAAGAAGAAAGGCAAAATAAAATTATTTGTATAAATGTTGTAGTGGGTGTTTTTAAGCCCCCTTGAATAACATTTTTATTTATTGTTTGTAATAACACCGTTTCACATATAATGTTATCGTAAGCGTAGATTGCTTAACACAGACAGTCATTTGATCCAACTTCATACCGATGAGATATCGGTCAGACGATCGAACTTTTCTTAGCAAAAACCCCTTTTTCATAAATGTCCCTTAAAACTTAACTAATCAAATCAAGAACTTTATTAATTCGGCGCACAGGTTAAGTTAACGTTCTTGTCTATCGAAGTTCTCCAACTTTTTAAGTAAAAAAATATAATTCTTTTAGTTACAAGAACTTTCCACTCTATGGTAATAGGGTTTTGTTTAAATCTCGCACCTGGTGGTAACAACCTTGCAAAGAATATTCCCTTTACGAGAATGTAGGTAATATCGCTGCAGCCAATAAGGTTCAAAGTCAAAGTATTTTATTAAACTTCACGTATCTTCTACTTTAATGAAAGTCCATTACTGAAAAAGACTATTGAAAAAATAAAACAACTTTTGGTTATCCAGGCGAGCATTCACAAAATGCCCTTCCACTACGCTGTGAAGCCCAAGCCGACGACGATGGGGGAATCAAACCATGGACCTCTCTGCTATCACTGCTTCAAGGTTACTTTAGTGCATAATGTGATTGTTAACGTTTTCCCAATACAGTAGAACGCCGATTATCCGAAGGCCGATTAACTGAATCGCCTTTTGTTTTTATTACTGTTATGAATTTTAATATTAGTATTTTTGTTAAAACTTGATGGGCTTGCAACTTACTCTGATGGAGATGTTCAAGTGAGAATTATTGTATAACTGTGTTTTTAAACTTAATGAAGTTTATTCTATGTGTGACAGTTCGTTTTTCGTTATTACTAGTTCATATTCGATTATCAGAATCGATCCCAGTCCCAATTAATTCGGTCAATCGGCGTTTTACTGTAACTTTATATAAGCAGTGTGAGAGATGGAAGATGCTAATGGTGTATATTATTACTGAGTAGGTGTATATCTATATGTATATAAACAAAGTAGAAAGTCGCCGAACATTCTTAATCATCGTATCGGGATGGAGCGACACCTATAGTTCAACTTGCGCTGTATACTACAAACAAGACCAATTTTGCAATTGGTTTTAAACTTGTAAATGATGACGCAACCTTATAATTTTAATATTGTTAAGTTTGCAATAACACCTGCTAAGCGAATTACATTACAAAATTACAAATCAGTCATTACAAGTTTAAAACCAATTGCAAAATTGGTCTTGTTTGTAGTATACAACGCAAGTTGAACTATAGGTGTCGCTCCATCCCGATACGATGGTTGAAGAACGAGAGCAAGAATTACAGTCATGAGTCATTGTGTCATGTTAGCTCAATTGGTTAGAGCATACCCCGGCTAAAGGGGTGGATGGACGCGGGTTCGAATCCCGCACATGATTGTAATTTTTTCTCTCGTAAATTTGTAATTTTGTAATGTAATTCGCTTAGCAGGCGTTATTGCAAACTTAACAATATTAAAACCTAGATATATTCCCCGAAGATGGCAAACTATGATGGATAACGTAGGAGACTGGACACCTTATCACTCAGCCGCTTCATTATGAAGTACTTACATGATAACTATCTGTTTATTTTTTAAATATTATCTCGTATTTTATGTCATGTGTGCTTATAAGGTGGGTTTAAGTGTACTCCTTTGCAATTTATAAAACACGCCTGCTCTTTAATCGTGAACATTACCGCACTATAGTGATTTTTCTTTACCCTACCCCACAATCACTCCCAAATCACCGATGGATTTTTTAATATGATTGTGGCAGAACTAGCATAGGGCCCAACAGATGTTAAACAGTAACATCTTCCTATAACAGATGCATTTTGTCATAAGTGACGAACTGCACTGAGCCCATCAGCATACTTTTAACAGAAATTGCCCGTTACCAGACATATATTGGTTCAGTCTCATTTGCCTATAATTTTACTAGCTCTCAAGGACTGCCGCTGGAACACACTGTTAGATGCTTGGCGACAGATTCGCATAAGGGTGGTATCTAGCCTGGTGAGTATACGCAAAATGCCCTATCACCATGCGGTGAAACTCAAGCCAGCGACGCGGATCGAGCCATGAACCTGCAATGTAAATTCACCGGCACCGAATTCGCCTAAAAAACATTTAATGTTTCGTTTCGATTGTTCTGATTATTTATTTTTCGTGAATTCTGTGCCTCTTCATCTGCTAGTACTGTGACTAACGAAGCTCACTTGTATCTAAACTATTGTCTGACTCGCGCTTGTGTTCAGAATCTGCTGGACAAAACTGTTGTGCCTGCTGTTTTCAGTTCCGAACACTTTTCTATAAATCGAAACCAAATAAAATAACCTTCTACGATTATTTTGTATTCATACATTATATTTTAAAAGACAACTATTGTTACAAACCCATATTATTACCGTTTAAGCAGGATTATAATTTCGCAGACTTTGGTCCTTAGGTGCTCCAATGTGTAAGTTTAGTTCTATTATTATTATAAGTAAAAAAATATTACTTATATACATTTTTAGTATTCTTTGATTGTAACTAGTATTTTTTCATATACAAATTTTAATTCTCTGCAATTCATCAGAATTATCTGTATACGGAAGAGCGAGACCCTTTCACTACGGTTTAAATCACGCAAACACTGCTGTCACTGCATACACTGCAAAAGCTTGGTTCGGAACTGAAATACGAGAATATGCACTGTTTGCGCGCAAACGATGTGAACCGATATGTAGCCGCGCTTATAACATCTGCTAAATGTCAATTTGCTTTTTCGCAATTGACCCAAAATAACCTTCACATCAATAATTGATAATAGAAGTATTGCATTTCAAGGCATTCTTTTGTGAACAGATGTTTGTACGTTCAACATTCTAACCACAACAATAAAAATCTCCTCATCTATCTGTCAAGATTTGAGTTTGACGTTTGTGCATACATTGCACTACCACTTTTCTGTGAGCGTTGTTTGCGGCCGGAGGTGACGTCAAAGATGACGTCATTATGCTATCGTGGTGTCTGTTTAGCAAGTTATGAACCGACCGTTTGCGTGCATATAGTGCAAATAGCGCATATTTGCGTGAATTGAACCGTAGGGTTTAACACAGGTAGGTATCTCAATAATTAGAAGATAATTAGAATAATTAGAACCAAAATAAATATTTTGTATTTGTATTGTAGTTTAGGTACAAGACAAATTTTTATTTGTATTTGTATTATAGGTTTTTTAGATACCTGAGCATTTTGAATTATATCGCTGCACATTAAGGTTGGTCGCAAATCAAGCAAAAACAAGAATCCAATATTATTTGTTATGAGGTAAATATTATGAGTGTAAAAACTGTAAGAAAACAGCGAAAATTTGACCAAATTAATTTTATATATGTTCAGTCAAATTAATTTTGTAATGTTTTGTGTTATGTTTTGCTGAATTGCATTTTTTCATACAAGGTATATGTATCTTGTAGTGTTTATGAAGAAATGCTTCTAATTACCACCATTTTATACCTAACTAGCTTTCCGGGCGCGGCTCCGCCCGCGCGTATGTCGGTTATCGCGCGAAAACATTAACCTCTTTTTGCGCAGTCGGATAAAAACTATCCTATGTTTTTTCCCGGGTCTCAAACTATCTCCATACCAAATTTCATTCAAATCGGTCCAGTAGTTTTGGCGTGAAAGCGTAACAGACAGACAGACAGACAGACAGACAGAGTTACTTTCGCATTTATAATATTAAGTACTGATTTTTACCTCATTTCCCCTGAAGCTTCATTAAGGAAAAAGCGTTCAATTTATGTAACACGTAAACTATGAGAGCGATAGGCTGCTGCTTGATTAATGTTTAATCAATCCTATTAGCTAGATCCCGCCCTTTATAAATAGGATAGATATAAAGATCACGCTATCGAGCGTGAAACCTTTTCATAACTTAGACAAAACCTTTGCTATTTGGGTTGCTGTACCCAAAGGGCAATACGGACGGAGAGATATTAATATCATTCTGCTGTCTCTCTATATGTATTCGTAAGTCAATCCTAAAATCAAACATCGATTAATGAATTTCATAAAACTAATCTAAGTGGAGTGTAGTACTATATAATTAAGAAGCGACTTAAAATTGCGTTGATATTTTGTTGAACATTACCATTTCATTAAACGTGAGGGACCACTTTTAGTGATATTTTTATACTGCAGATATACAGTGATGTTATGAAGCATTGGGGTCGTTTTTAATCGATTTCAAAAAAAGAGGAGCTTCTCATTCGTCTGTTTTTTTTATGTTTGTTACCTCAGAACTTTTGACTGCGTGAACCGATTTTGATAATTCTTTTTTTATTTGAACCTGATGCTTGTAAATTTCATTAAAATCGGTCAAACCTTTTTTGGGTTACACTCCAATAACTGAAAAATATTATTTTGATGATATAATTATAAAAACTCCTCGAAACCATCTCCTCATCTCCAACTCCTTAGATGCTACTCCTCATCCTCAACTCCTTAGATCCATCTCCTCATCTCCAACTCCTCAGTTCCATCTCCTCATTTCCTACTCCTCAGATCCTACTCCTCATCCCCAACTCCTCAGATCCATCTTCTCATCCCAAACTCCTCAGATCCATCTCCTCATCCCCAACTCCTCAGATCCCTCTCCTCATCTCCAACTCCTCATCCCAACTCCTCAGATCCATCTCCTCATCTCCAACTCCTCAGATCCATCTCCTCATCTCCAACTCCTCAGATCCATCTCCTGATCTCCAACTCCTCAGATCCATCTTCTCGTCCCAAACTCCTCAGATCTATCTCATCATTTCCAACTCCTCAGATCCATCTCCTGCTGTCCAACTACTCAGATCCATCTCCTCATCTCCAACTCTTCAGATCCAACTCCTCATCCCAACTCCTCAGATCCATCTCCTCATATCCAACTCCTCAGATCCATCTCCTCATCCCCAACTCCTCAGATTCATCTCCTCATCTCCAACACCTCATCCCCTGTCAACGAAATATATATTATATTTCGTTGACAGTGAATGACAATCGATCCCGTAGGTAGCAAGGGTCACTGAAAAGAGGGAAAAAATATTTTTTGCTAAGAATGGAACCGACTCTAAAAGTCAAAAGTGTGAAATAACTTGTCGAAGTCGGTGCCATGCGCTCAATATTGTGATAATAGGTACTTTTGAATTATCATGGTACCGACTTCAACAAGTTATTAATATTACTGCATGTACATATTGTAATACAAACCTAGATCAGATATCCAATGTCCATCCAGAATTTACACGGCCACAGGTAGTCAGTTAAAATTATTTTTGCTTGTATACTCAAAAAGTTATGAGTCGGTTGATAAAAACTAATAAATAAAAAACATCAAATCCCCCAGGTCCACATTGGTGACGGGAAAACTTTAAATAACTAATTACTTAAATTGTACGAACATCCAGTGAAGTTTCAGTTTCGCTGGTATTCTACTTTATTATCATAAAATATCACAGCAGTTATATTGTCACTAATTAAAGTATATTTATAATACCACGGTTTTAACAATAGCAACGAAACATTTAATATTTATTCTGTAGTGGTTAAATATTTGACCCGTTTGGTCTAGTGATGTTCGGTCCCTGGGGACCGGGAGCTGCGCTTGGTCGATGCGACGCGACGCGAGATTAACAGTCACGTGTGCATTAGGTAGGTGCTCGCGACAGATTGCTTGTGAGAACTACCCTTTACGAACTATTTATTCCAATTAGAGAGTTTGTTTTTATTGTTATATGAGTAAGCCTTTGACCACAATATCACCTGATGGTAAGTAATGAATGGTAATGGTGTGATCAAATACGTTAATAATCATCATAATTATTAGAAGTGCTCATAGCGAAGTTGGCTTAACCATTCTGAATCGATCAGCAAAGCTAAGCAATGTCCGTCGCGGTCATGAGTTGGCTGGGTGACCGCTGGTGACATTAGGTACTACTGAGCGCTTCCGTCCTTCGGTGGGCACTTTAAGCCGTCGGTCCCGGTTGTTGACTTAGAATGACAGTCGTTATAGCATGGTGCTACCACCATTTTGCGAATGCCCGTCTGGCTAGCTACCACCTTTAAGAAAATCTGTCGCCAAGCACCTTACGGTGTATTACGGCAGCTGTCCTTGAGAGCCAGTAATTCTAGGTTAGCCTGAACAACACCTTCGACAACATCATTACATAGCAGGCAAAAAAAAAGACGTCCACTGTTTTAAAAGTCCTTCCCCATGGAAAGCCACAATGAACGGCTATTAGCTACTTGTAATCATTGGCTACCCGTTGTGTCGTTAGTCCACCTCGTGGGAGACCTACCAGCTCTACATTGTATAAGGTATTAATAGGCTCAACATAAAGTGGGGATCGACTTTCAGGGATACCTGCTGGAACTCAGCCTTTGGTGCTTGGTGACCAACATTCAATATGAAGTCTGTCACCAAGCAACACGGTGCGATGGTAGCTAGCCAGGTGGGTGGCAAAAATACCAAGAAAATGTAATTATCTGAACACTATTTATATCAAGAGAAAACCGAATTTGCTGATGGAAAAGGAGGGAAGTGTAATCCCACTCCTATATCTACGACCCGGTAGATGTGATAAAATTGCCGATAAGATGAGATAAGACGTATAAGGCAATATGTATCCCACACGCTACATTTACCTGAAATTGAATAGGAAAGTGGCCGATATAATGCGATTTATCTAATAATACATTTCAGTACAGCGCAGCGTGGGTGTTTAACCCGATTTCGTGGGATTCGATTGGCGATTCTAATATAAAAAGTAATATAAACGTTAAATTGAATCTTAGTAGCCTTAATTGTATTAAGTGGAACAGTATACAAGTTCACAAAATCCTGAAAAATTAAAAAAAAGCTCATATTTTGTTTTTAGAGTTCCGTACCCAAACAGCAAAATAGAATCCTGTTAATTAAACTCTCTAATGTAACAAATAATCTTATTTATCACATTGATGTGATTGCTCAATTTGTTAATACAGCGAGAATAGTACAAATGGCACTAAATAAAACTTATTTCTTTTATTGACTAAGTTGTAAATTGCTGAAACGTTTATGGCACCGGCCCAATACATAACATAATTAATAGTAAACAAAAATACACGCATCAGTCTACAAAGTAGCCCCAGAGTAGTCTGAGTATACATAAATATATTTTTTACCTATATTTTTAGCAATATTGAACTTCCACTACGATTATGAATGCCACCCTAAAATTATTACATTTGAAATATCCAAATGGCTATCTATATTTATTTTCAGCAATATTTATGTAATTTTTCATTTGGTTTGGATAACTTTTTTATTTCCTTAAATTTAAAATCTGATTTCAACTATATAGGGATGGGGTTAACAAAAAACACTTATATGACATGGATGAGTGCAAGGGAAAAATAGGTCAAAATAGGTTTACAACTTTTACTATTCCTGCCTATTAGCCTAGCAAAGGAAACCGCGTCAAATTGAGAACCTGCTCTTTTGCTAAGGTCTATTTTAAAAGACGTCCAAAATGAGAGGATAAATTTGCACAAAAGTTGAACCAATAATTTTTCACTTATCCTATTAATTCGATGTATTTTACTTGTCCTAAAATTCAATTGAACTGAGAGGTTCCAGATATTCTGGAAGATTCTAAGTTACAATGACCCTATACTTATAATTTTTCATTGTTGTCGTAGTTTAGAATTTGATACCATTCTCTAAGTTTTACATGTTTAATAAAAAAGGTCTATGCGACGCGTGATCAAAATGCTGGCACATATTTGGCTCAACGAATAAGCATTGCAATTCAACGGGGCAATGCTGCCAGCATGCTGGGCACGCTGCCAACTGGGAGTGGGCTGGAGCATTTGGACTGCCTATGAGTCTGCTATGACTTATAGGTGACTAAATGCTTTTATTGTAGTAGCTGTAGTGTTGTATATAGTTCATAGTATTTTGTTTAATAAAGGCATACCACCGGATTTAAAATAAAAAATATATTTGATGTCACGTCCCTATCTAGGGAGTCATTGCACCATATATATTTAATTTAGTAGTTCGAAATACGAGTATGATTATATTTCTTACCTTATTCCTTACATGTATTTAACTTAAAGTACCTATATAAAATGATTCTAACTTCTAATATTATGGTACGAGGTTACATTCTTAGGTCGGTCACCATCGAAAACAGGATTAATTCCATATTATTTCACATAAAATCAAAAATGTATTTAAAAATCTTATCAAATTAGGTAAGTATGCACTACCAATCGTCGGCGTTTAAGATGGCAATTCTCTTATTTTAGTTTTCATAGTTTACTAGGATCATAGTTTGGATTAAGAAAAAATATTGTATTATACGTACGGATATTGTCAATAAAACCGTGCTTTTTAGGGTTCCGTACCCAAAGGGTAAAAACTGGACCTTATTACTGAGACTTCGATGTCCGTCCGTCTGTCAATACATAAAGTTGGCCAAGTGCGAGTCGGACTCGCGCACGTTAAAACAAAAAAGGGTTAAAATATGAAGTCTAATGTTGTAAAGCTACTAATAATGGCACGGAACCCTTCGTGCGCGAGTCCGACTCGCACTTGGCCGTTTTTTGTGGTTTTTCTCATAACTGTTTATTATTGGGTAAATATACAATTTCAAATGCAGATGTTTTCAAATAATTTATTGGAACTCCTCATCGACGATAATTAATTTTCACATCTAAATCTCGCTAAAATGTGACCAATTTGTATTTGGAACAAATCCATGTTGAACATTTTTAAATCGGATAACAAGCATACATATGAAGAGTATTACTCGTATTTCTCTATTTTTCGCTCATTTTAGACAAACAAAAGACCGTAGCCGTCGATATTTTTTTTATTCCGTTAAAAGCTCCTAATTAATCTGCATCGCCCCCTTAATACCCTCGGCTTGCAGTATAATTTCGTAAATGTTTTCTTAATCGTCTCTAGGTCTGGAACTAAATATATGAGGTACTAAATAGTTACTATTATCAATTATAATGTTTAATTGTTTTAGATCAACAGGCCGTCCAGTAAAAACTTTTCATTGTTCCCCAGATTCCACTATACATATTGTCATGTAATATAAGCAAAGAACATGGGCAAATTCACAGCTCGTGAGTTACAATTGACCAATTCAGCAATTAATACCTAACCCACGCATGGATTCGACAAATAGGTACAATCGCCTGCAGTAACAAGTGTACACTTCGTAATTTTCAAAATAATATGATGTCACTAAATTCTTAATTATCGAAGTTAACAAAAGCATGAGTAAAATAATCAAATAATTTAAGAATTTAGTGACATCATATTATTTTGAAAATTACAAAGTTTATACTTGTTACTGCGGGCGATTGTATGCTCTGACTGTTTCTCTCTATGTACACGGAAGTATCATACTTCCGTGTACATAGAGAGAAACAGAGGTCTTTGCCACAATTTTTTAAATTACGGTGTGTATAGTTGTTATTGCAGGCGACCGTACGTACATAACTGAATCTTAAATTTTTAAATACAAACTTTAGGCCAAATGTTATCAATCAATCTAAACTTCGAAATATTAAAACCGTTAACAAAGTTGAAAATGCTTATACTTAACTTAAAGTTTTTCTTTAACTTAGTAAGTATTTCTATTAAATTGTATCTTGAGTATTAGAATCTTATTAATGAAGAGACGTGATTTTCCCAAATAAATGGAACAGAGAGAAATAATCAAAGGGAAGGACGCGCGCGGATATTGCTAGTTGGTTCCTTTTCCGTTTGAACCGGAAGAGTCTACGCGTCGCGAGAAAACAACTTCAGTGGGCCTATAAGTTATTATAGTGCGAGTTTTTCTAACCTTACCTACGTATTTCTGTGAAGTTACGCAATTACTTTTTCATATCTCATACTCGGAAAGTAGGTGGTGTTTGTTTGATCCGAGTAGCGGGTGGATAATGCTGCTCCCCACCTAAGGGCGTGAAAAACTCATAGTAAATGCTTCCTTCTCTAGGGCGGGAATGTATTGGAGGTTGGTTTGTTATCATCTACACACTGGCACAAAATATCGATAGTACTTGTGACCATAGTTGTAAACAAAATTAGATATCTGTGTAATTTATTCGTTGCAAAATACTCTGCTGTAATAAAACAAATAAAAACAACGTTAGCGTTTATGTAAATGATAGAAGACCTAGGTCTTTTAACAGAATTAATGTGAGTTTCTCAAATTAGTGTGTTATATAAAAAAATTAGTCACTCATTCTGTTTATAAGCTAAGGAGCCAGTGTGAATTTAAATAATAAATGGCTCTCGCCGGTGATGCATTGTGTCAAACTTATTTAAAATTTTAAAAAGACTAATAAATTTGTACGGGTACAAACTCAATATAAAGTAAACTTAAAAAAAATAGTGTACAAAAATTTTACTTAGGTATACAGGAATACAAAATTACAAATTTACGCAAGAAAAAATTATGGTCATGTGTCGGATATTTTTCTCTTTCGGAAACTCTTTAATTAATTTAAAAAGGTAGGTATATATTACTGATGTTATCATTTTCAGTAAATATTTTAGGGAAGTACTAAGTATGTTTTACTTTCCTTATATTTTTGAAGCGCTCGTAGCGAAGTTTGCTTAACCATTCTGAATCGATCAGCAAAGTTAAGCAACGTCCCCCGCGGTCATGAGTTGGATGGGTGACCGCTGGTGACATTACTACTGAGCGCTTCCGTGCTTCGGAGGGCACGTTAAGCCGTCGGTCCCGGTTGTTGTTTTAGGATGGCAGTCGTTACAGCTAGTGGTAGGGCACTTTGCGAATGCCCGTCTGGCTAGCTACCACCCTCAAGTTGAAAATCTGTCGCCAAGCACCTAACGGTGTGTTCCGGCAGCTGTCCTTGCGAGCCAGTAATTCTAGGTTAGCCTGAACAACATCTTCGACCACATCATCACTTGCCATCGGGTGAGATGGTGGTCAAAGGCTAATCTGTCAAGCATAAAAAAAAATTGAAATGAAATTTAGGGTGTTGAACACAGGTGTAATTCAACGATTCCTAGTCGGATTATAGCTGCTTAAATTTTAATAGTACATTGTTCACCGAGAGGAGAAAGTGACCGATTACCGTCGAGGGTGTCGTTTGAAGCCCGAGCCGTAGGCGAGGGCTTTAAAACACCCGAGATCGGGAATCGCACTTTCTCTCGAGTGATACATAGTGCTTTATACTACACCTACCTTTTATTTTACTTTTGTACGAAAAATGAATCCTCAAACAACACACTTTTCTCTCCCGCTCAGATGCGTTTTCTCCCCGCATATTTGTTCGATATGCAATGACGTACTTTCTACCGTAAATTTGATAAAGTATCAAGGTACTTTCCGAGCAGGTGTAGTATAAATAGGGATTACTTACTCATGTTATTATTATCAATGAATATTATAGACAAACTACAGTTGTTTATTTTCCTTATATTCGTAGTGAAAAGTAGAGTATATAATACTTGTGAAAGTCATCAATTTCTACTTGGACTATATATCTAAATACCTCGTATAGTAATTGATCCCTTTCCACCATTGTATAACAATTTATACCTACTATTACCACTTATAGCATAATTAGGTATTAACTATTTTTTATATAATGTAGGTAATATTCACTCGATTGCCCATATCACATTTTTGATGGTATTGTGACGGAACAAGCGCGAGGCCCACCTGATGTTAAGCAGACTAACCTCTGCCTATAACAGATGTATTTCGTCACATGTGACAAATTGCACTGCGCCGTCACACTAACAGGTTTTATTATTCCTGTAATTTTACTGGCTCTCAAGTACGGCTGTTGAGACACACTTTTAAGTGCTTGGCGACAGATTTTCTACTTGAGGGTGGTATAGCTAGTCAGGCGAGCATTCGCAAATTGCCCTTCCACCATGCGGTGAAGCTGAAGCGGGCTGTTGGGATCCATGGATCCGCAGCGTGCATAGCTCCGCAGTCGATAGCTATTACCACTCGATTGTCCTTGCTGCACATGGCAAAGTACATAAGTTATGTGCACTAACTAACCACAAAATCAGAAATGCTTAAGTTCATATTTATGGTGAATGCACAGCGCCTGAGGCCCATAGCAGTGCGCTTTTGGTCACAAAATAGGCCTTAACGTATGTATATCAAAATTTACTTGCCGACAAACCCAAAACAACGTAATTGGAATAACAAACTCCAATATATGAAAAACACGGGTGTTTGAGCGTGAACTTACTATGAGTCGATATCGCTATCGACAATGTTTCGGCTTCTACCGGAAGCATGCCTCAGGATTTTGAGTGTGGTACGTCCGCCGCGGTCGCGTCACGCTTCACACTGCGGGCGGCAGCTCGCTGTCAGTGTGACCAGATTTTAATTGGACATTATGCCAGCTCCTCCTCTAAATTCTGGTAAAGTCTGCTAACTTTATTTTGATTAATGCTAAAATAATGCTAATGAATGAAGACCCAATTAAATGAATATTATGGACAAAAAAAGCAAGATTTGATTGATGACGCACTCCGTAACACGAGCGGTAGGATTATACGTGACTTTTCTGTAGGTACTACCATCACTAAGTAACGTATCTATTTTGTTTTCGTACTCACTGGTGTCTACTACCACAGTCGCATTTCCTTTGTCCGCGGGCAACACCAAAAGATCCTCGTTACTGCGTAAACTCTTGAGGGCATCCATTTCCTGGCTAGTCAAGTTCGGCTTTGGCATTTTAGCTTTTCGTACCATTAATGCAACTTCCTGTCGTAAACATTCCGCATCATGACTCGGGATGTAATTACGTGAAATTGTTTCTTCGATACCTGTAACGATTTCTTCGACGGGTAATTTTCGTGGTGAGGGTGCGAAGTTGAGCCCTTTCGATATTATCAACTCCTCGCTAACCGATATCTTTTCAGATGATAAATTGACCACAAGCTTATCGTTGTCTAGAGAACATTTCACTTCACTTTTTTGTACACAGTTATTGACCAGACGGTTAAGTTTCGAGTCATGTTTACTTATCATTTTGTTTACCATAGTCTGTGTTCTATTGAAGGTCATAGCATCCAAGGTATCCCACAAATCTGCTCGCAATAAACTGGACAGCTGTAGATGAAGTTGCAATAATTCCATTGTAACAAGCGAGATTTTTCTATGATATTCTCTGACTACCCGCAATATTAACTTATTATTCACTTCACTGAAAAACTTTTCGTAATCTCGAATACAATTCACCGGTTTAACACGCATGAATTTAGGCACTACACTGTTTAAACGGCACTTTTTCACGAACTCTAAACCGCACTCGAGTTTATTACGTTTTGTTCTCAATGCCGTGAATCGATGTACACTTTTCCACACACAACTTTGCCACAACACTCCCCGCAACGACCCACGCCGCCAGCGCCGTCGGCTCGAGCACAGCGAGCTGCCGCCCGGCGGGCGTACCACACTCAAAATCCTGAGGAAGGCTTCCGGTAGAAGCTGAAACATTGTCGATAGCGATATCGACTCATAGTAAGTTCACGCTCAAACACCCGTGTTTTTCATATATTAGATATAAATATGAGCGTAAGTTTTTATAATATAACAAACTCCAGTTATCTTGTTCGGGATTAACCATGAAATCTCACGTGAAATAATATTAAATTTGAGGTGTGGAACACAAAATAATAAAATTTTAGTTTTATGGCAGGTGGCTGTGTTTAAAAAATCGAAGCTAAATCTCTTTACAATTAAATATGTCCTATATTTTACCTTCACCTCACGAGTGACACGAGTGTTATTTTATTTATTTATTTATTCAAAAAACAATGTGGCTAACAGACTATGATGTCCAAAACACCGACATGTCTAATACATAAATTGCAAACAAAACATTATTACCTAAAAATACATTATACATCACTTATTATACTTTTCTACACAATTATTATAATTAATATTTATTTATTGTTATGAAGGCAGCACGCTGATTACAGGGAACAATAAACCGATAAAAGAAACTAGTGACCGCCCTGCCTCTTAAATAGAATACGCAATGATAGAGAATTATTCCGTGCAGAATTATCAACAACCCGCCACTCGAAAACGTCAAGTAAAACCCTTCCCCGTCTTATTGTTGTCCCGCAGCGTCCCAAGACAATGTTACTAGCTTCACAAATCACAGAAAGGTACATTGAACTTTCTGCTATGCCTCTAGAGACTTACAAATAGATAACAAACACATTGACCTCTGAAAAAATACGTCGCTCTTTTGATACAAAAAGGTCGTATTGTTTGTTATGGGTCAAGAAACTTCTCAGATTTACATGTTTTTCAGTTTAATGACTCTTTGGGTTGGGTCGGATACATAGGAGAATAGACAACAATTATTTGCATAATCCGCAATCCTCGGATAACACAACATGTTATATTTACAAACAAATACGGGAACACTGAACATTTTGCGTAACTTCCAAAGAAAACTGTTCATAGTTTTTGAAAGTAATATAATATATATTCGTGTACCATACACAAAAAAGCGTATATAATACAATTGTTTATTATATAGGACAAAAATGCTTAGGATGGAATGTTCTTCTGCGAAGCCACCGTCAGCCACCTATGTATAATGTAAATAATATATTGTAATAATTGTTATGTTAAGAGTTGTAAAAGAGTCAAAACATATATAGGATAACAATGACCCCGAGTTTCCTGCCTCGCAGTGGCTCTATCTATATTCTCTTTACTGAACGTGGTTGTTGGTACCTATACAATTTTATAAATTATTGATATTAAATTTGATTAATTATTGACCTTAACAAGAGCGTCGTAGACACCACAATTGAATTAATGATTTATTCTTTAACTTTAAAAAAAACCCTTCGAATTTTTGTAGATATACCTTTGTAAATCGCTGGTATATGCTTTTTAATAAAAAGTCACTACTTGCCTTCTAATAAATTTGTTAAATGGTAAGTATCAAAGCTTACAATACTTATTTACCCGTCGGTCTATAGCTAAGCAAAGAAAAAACGACAAAAAAAATCTTGCCATAGACGAGCACTTTTAATCCCAATGTAAAGATTCATTCCAATTGCGATGTAGGTAACTGTACATCAATTCATCAGACGACAGAAATAGTGGCAGGCGGCTGGAAATTGCCCCTTAAACACTTCAATACCTAGGGTAGTTCATTACTGAGCAGAGATAGTTTAATTAATAATAATAATCAATTATTATTATTATTAGAGATAGTATAATTAATTAAAGTATGAGCTACTTTTAAATATCTCTCTATTTTATCACTATAACTCATATTTTGATATACGTACTATGTTTTAAGATTAAGTAAATTATTAAGTTCCTAGTTTAACAATTTAAAGACTGTCGACTATACTATCAAAAGGAGAATTCCCAAGGATGGTGGCCTTAAAACTGAAACTGAACTATATTTTTTACAATTGTGTTGTGTCCTTGCTGGTCCCTGTGTTCTTTTGTTTTTCAGAAATCGGATGAAAAGTCCATACCACAAAGAACTTCGTCGGTCGAATTGAGTGAGGAAAAATTCGGGACCTTAATATTGTTTCTAAAGCAGCTCCTGTTGTATTGTTGTATTTCACTTATATCCTAACGCAAACTGATGTTTTCAGCAAAAGCTAATATAGGTAAAAAAATATTTTAAGAAAACTACTACAGCCCGGTTTTGCTCCACTCCACTAGATAGGACATAACTGGATGTGCTTTTACAGAACGCCAAATTCGCTCCATCCACGGTTCAAACTTGAAATAAACAGCTCAACGTTTATTAGATAGCTTTTAAACTACCTCAATGTCAAAAAAAGGACGATAACGAAAAAAAACAATTATTGTTATTTTTACAAATTGACACCATTTATTTTCTGGTAAGTACAGAACACATTCTAAATGAATAAAAAGGGAAACAGAATGCCTTGTCTGGACACCTACATACTATTTAGATTGTATACATAAGGACTTTAAATTAAAATAAATATATATTATTAATATAAATATATAATGTGGTCATTAAATAGTCACCAAAACTATTTCTTTATATAAATTTATTATATGTATGTGTCTCACATATTTATGTTTCATTTATATTTAGTTTTATATATTATTTTAAAATATCCAAATTAAACAATTGTTTTAAAATCAAATACTAGTACCCCACCGATTTGACCCAGAAAAGATAAAATTCTAACCAAAATGGTATCATCTAGCTTTGCCAAACCAAAACATTTGATAAAAACTTTAAAATATTCTGTAAACTGTGCTTAATCATCGAAATATTCTCCAATATAGGTCGTGCAGACATACTCGTAAAGTTGATTAGTCAAAATCGTTCCACTGGACAATTGTTTTCATAGTGTTAATAAATATCTGAATTTTTAAATTATTGTAATGTAATGTAATTGTAATGTTATCTAATCAATAAGTGTATTTAATTTTATGATATAGGTTTTTTTAATAATAGGTATAATATTTGCATGCCTGCATGCCAGCTGAATACACGGACGGAACTTATTTCGAATTGTATTCTAGCAAATAAATGATTTGATTGGGAATGAAAATCACTCAGGTCAAAAAATACATGTTGTGCGCTAACATCCCTTGCTACGAGCTACGAAAAGCAAGCTACAGGAGCTACGAAATTCTCTATGAAATTGATAGATGTCTGAGATTTAAACTGTCACGGTCATTAACATTATAATAATTATTACCGGGATATTTACCGTGTCTTTGTTTAGTTTTGAGCTCCCGATATTTCGGCACTTTTGCAAGCGCCATGATCACGAGTAAACTAAAGTCTATGCGAGTGGATGGTAGGCACTAAGAGCAGACGAACCGGTCTACCCACTTTCTAGTACGTTTTTTTTTATAAATGTCACCTAAAGATTTCGAATAAGATACCCGTTTTGGCCCGCCTATCTAGGATAGGTTGCCCCTTTCTCACTCATTACATTATAAAAATAAATACTCGTTCAAACGTTTTCCATATCCTCTTCCACGGTCTTCGTATACGACCAGCAACTTTGTTCCTGGCTGAAACCTAGAGTACCTACTTATGTACTTATCTACTTAACTATCGGCTTTTCTCGCTAACATGAAGGTGCGTGAATACCAGGCTCTGAGAGAAAGTTCGAACGTGTATAAGTATATATGTAAGTGGTATTGGTAAATATGTAAGTAAAGTACTTTCCAAACATATTATTTCTTCTGTTTTCTTAACTGTGCATAGTATACTGTCATCTATGGTGTAGTCATTATATCCTCTTTGATGGTTATGAAACGCGACGAAGACAATTTGTCAATAGTAGGTACCTATACTTATTTATTTTTATTTAGGTGACAGGCAAGCCTTTGATCACTATCACACCTAATGGTAAGTGATGATGTGTGATGTGGTCGAAGATGTTGTTCAGGCTATCCTCAGCACACCGTTAGGTGCTTGGCGACAGAATTTCTTCTTGAGAGTGGTAGCTAGCCAGGCGGGCATTAGCAGAATGCCCTACCACCATACTGTAAAAACTGTCATCCTAAGACAAAAACTGGGAACGGCAGCTTACGGTGCCCCCCGAAGCATGGAAGCGCTTAATAGTAATGTCACTAGCGGTCACCCATCCAAGTCATGACCGCGGTGGACATTGCGAACGGCTAGGCAAACTTCGCTACGAGAGCTACAAAATATATTATATATTTTATACTCAGCGGTACCACGTAAGAGATGAGTTTGGCACACAAAAGCGATAAATTGTAGGTACTCTAAACCAAGATCAATGATCGTAAGGTAGACTCGAAGAGCGAGTGCGGGTGACAGGCACTTGAAGCTTCTCCAACTGAAATAGGAACGATAGGTTAAACGAATTTAAACTTACTTAATCTCACATAGATAGTCGAAATCGCTTAAAACAGATGGAAACTGATCTTCAGTGCAATTAAATATTCACCTACTTTTTAAATAAGTATAGGTAAAGATCATGTTTTATGGCTGTGAACTCCTGAAGCGATGGGCAGAGGCTAAGGGGCCACGTTATGCCACTATGGGAAACTTCTAAGAATAACTCTAGCATATCAGGGATCGAGTCCAGAACCTCAGAACTTTGATTGGACGATGCGAAACGCTCGGCTCTAAAGGCCTTGATGCTCGTATTTCGTTCAAAAGCATAATGCGATGAGGGCAGCCACTTTCAATGCCTGTCTTATTTATTCTATGGGACGCGGAAAAGAACAATGGCTGTCTCTAAAGAGATTGTCAGGCATGTAGTGGCTAATTGGCAAGAATTTGCGATATTGTCTCATGATGCTAAGTATATCGGAGACAATTTCACCACTGAAGCTGAGTACTCTATCGATATGTTACAACACTTGACATGGGAAACTACTTTTGAACTGGTAGCCGCGAGGCAAGTATCTATGTTTTCGAAGTGTACCAGAATGGAAAACTTTATGGAAAATTTGGTACTGAAGGTCGACCTATAAAACGATTACGATTTACGTGGCCAATTTAAAAAGATAAAAAGTAACCTATTTTTACATGACACGTTTTACACGGCTCCCAAAGTCCGGTAACGGTTCCTGAGGGATAGCCCACGCGGGAGAAGCCGCGGGTAAAAGCTTGTATTACATAGAAATCGTTGCAGGTAAGTTCGTGGACCTATATCATAAAAGTCGAAACTTATAGATACGAGTGTTTATCAAATATTAAATTGAACAATTTTTGCACTAACGACTATGACTTACTTACTTTAGGTTCTCCAGCGAACGTTTGCGTTGTCGAAACCGCCCTTGTCGCTCCTTGATGAAGTGGGGCCGAAACCCGAACTACTCGGGCGTCGCGTCGTCGCGTTCTCGACTAAATATTCGTAAGTGCAAACCTTCAATAATATATTAAAATGTCGAATAATAAAGTTAGTTTTAATAAAAATTTAACACTTGTTCCATCAGTTTCACCCCCCTTCCATATTTCTAGAATGCCTTGTGTCTTAATGCGTATTATTAATATTTCTAGTAAATATACAAGTAAATACATCCTACTAGGCAAAGCAATATGTAATAAATCACTTGATCGATATCAGTTTAGAGATGAAGTGAAGGAGCGAATGCGGGTGACACCACTCCAAGGCTATCGAGTGCTGGAGATTCCGGAGATTTCAATATGCCATCAGATTGCCTACTCCAACGGAATAGATAGTTGGATTGAGGGCTTATAGTATGTTCATAATATAATATATCGTCCTAGGAGGCTTAGCATTTTTTTTTCTTACTTGTATTATGTATGATCCTGAATTAGCTTTACATTGTAATACCTCGTCAACTAGCTACGTCATGTGGGGTCACTAAAATTATTCTCTAAGAACTCAAATAACTATACTTAGTTAACTAAAATATAAAAATGGGACATATAATACAGGTGTGGGTTACTACAATTTATAATGCAGATAATAAGTAGCAATCGTTGCAGTCTTTCCTTTAAATTTAAAAACGAATTACAAAATAATTTAAATATCCCTGCTTTTTAACAGGAAGTTCTTTTATTTTAGAAGTTTGTCGAGAGCAAGATGTAGCTCGACAATTTATAAGTTTAAACAAGAACGTAACCGAAAAGAAAATATCAAAAGCAAGCATGACAAAACACATTATTTTCTCCGCCAAAAAGTAATTGATCTATGAATTTAATCATACATGGATATGGATTTATTTATACCAATCATTTACCAAGATAATACTTTTAATTATAAGTCCTGAAATAATTACTTGTTGCGAAAAAATTACATATTGTAGTAAATAAGATTATAAAGCTCTGCTTGTAGTGTGCCTTATGTGCAGCAACATGCGATTCACATCAACGGCGTGAGTAGTGGCAAAGCATCGAGAAAATAACCCTAAGAGATCAGAGAGTTGAAATACTTAGAGATGTTATATCCGAACACCACTGCTCTAAAAGCTGACTAGAATTTACCTATATACATACCTACGCACATGTATAAGCAGTTTGTAATGTAATGACAAGGAAAGAACGTTCAAATATTATGCGTCATATCTGTTGTTAGAAAGAGATAAATAAGCAATTCGTGTTACCACCAAACCGCCACGAGACGTTCCGATCACCATTATGCTGCGATCTCTTTCACTCTCTCACACCAAACGATACACATATCTCGCTCATCTATTTCATTGAGTTTAGTTCCTAAGATAAAACAAATTTACGATATTTTCTATTTCAACAATAAAAGCAATAATTACGCGTGAAATGAACAGTTTTCTTATCTCTCACAGTGCCTGTATAATTGGTGCAGAGTCTAAAGACACAAGGAAGGCATATTGTCCACAGATTATTCCTAAAAACACGATTAGCGGCGATGTATTCACCTGACGCTCGGAAGTGCAAGACTGGTAGTGACTTAGGTAATTACCCTGAATTCGTCTAGTAAATATGGAGGGCATACAACACATCTAAGGGTAAAAAAATCTTAGTAAGAGATGCAATAAGATTTGGTTTGTTCGAGATGAATTGATGCCAAACTCTGTTTAACCTAAACGCGCTCTAATTGGCTAAGCCACCTCCATGCGGTAAACACCCGAGTCCCATAGTGATGGGACGTGATTTTTATGCAAATATAATCGATATCAATACATCGTACAAGATATATAAGCAGATCGTATAATATATTCCTCTGTGACGCCCTATTTAGTTGCATGTCATTTTACTGTCAAAAAATCACTACAATTTAGTGTACCAATTGTAATAAAGTTAAGAATAACAACATAATAAGAGTAACTGTATATTGTGAAATAAATTATTTTTATTATTATTATAAACTCATATCAAATATATAAAAGGTACCCCCTTTTTTACATCCAAGGCTAAATATATTTATTGGCCAGAGTATGACGATATCGATTTGAGTTCCACTATAACGATAAATTACCGTACTGTATAAGCACAACACTAGGAGAGGGCGCGGTTTACAGAAAGACAAGGATGACAATAGATGAATGTAGTAAGTGGGAGTGAAATGCATTCATACGGGTCTATTAGATGTCCAGTTTAACTTGACCTATTAAAAATGAAGTAGATAAATTACGTAAATTGATAAATTTTACTTACTTGTGGAAGGTAATTCCATCTGTTTTATAAATGGATGTTTGTTATTTTTCCCGCACCGTTTAATGGAGCAGGTAGTCATTTTTATTGCAATGAATGCCTACAATCGTCAAAATTAAAAATATTTTCAGACACGTACGTACGGATCAAGCTTCTGGTCGCGTACTGTTTATGAGAGCGCATGCTATCAGTGCTGCCAACTCTATTTAGCAAAAACGCGCTTTCAGCACGTCAAAAACGCGCTAGATCGCGCTAAATGGCACCTACAAAATAAAAACGCCCTAAGTGACGCCAATCAGTAAAGAAGGGATTTATTAATTTTAGCGTATTTTAGTCATTTGTTAAGGTAATTATGATAAACGAGGTAATTTTATTAAAATGTTACAGAATAACCACAAAAAACGAATATTAGGTACTTTTATTCATGAAAGAACAATTAAACGTCAATCAAAAAGCAAAATAAAAGTATTTATGTGCCTAGTCTAATGATATTTTGTAAGTACTTAATTGCTAATCAGGTTTAAATTAAATTGATATTTCTAATGAATAACATAAGAAGTAATGAAATCAAAATATAATATATATATATATATATATCTAACCATGTTATCCTCTTCAAGACATCACTCAGAAGATTATAAATTGAAGAGTTATTTTTTTATTTAAATAAGTCAGCATCGATCATGCATAATGACGTTTATTGTGTCCAGACCTAATCGATACCAGGCGTGGTACTGAACATTTAACGATGTCAGTAACATAGGCATTGTGTTAATGCTAGTAATCAACATACTTTTGTAGGCATGCTATATGATTTCAAAAAAGCGCTAGATTTAGCGCTAGGCACTAAAACGCGCTTTTGGCCAAAAAAAGCGCTAGATCTGGCGCTGAACGCGCTAAGTTGGCAGCACTGCATGCTATGACTTAAATGTGTTAGAAATCACACACCAGTTGCATGATCGGGCGAACCATCAATTCCCCTCTCGGGGTTTAAATCTCGTTGTGGCAAAGTGACCGAAACATCCTTTAAAAAAAAAAAAAAAAAATTTCATCCCGTGCAGATGAATAACTGTTGTTAAACTTCTGAACTTTCTATTAGCTGTGCTAAGTTTGTGTATTTGTATGTACACCTATATCTTCATTAGCTAGGTATTATATTTAATTCTAATTTGAAACCCGCCAAATATCGTAGACGTAGGTACCATATACATAGAAATCTTCTTAGATGTCTTATCTCATGTCACATCACGGAAATTAGATAATAATAGTAAAGGGAAATTATCTGAATGCTGAAACCTATATCTAATCTAATACCTAAGTAGGTTTAACCCACATACATAATATATAAGGGTCTGTGGTTTCATCTTTATTGATCTAGGTATGATGTGTGTGTTCAAAGTAATTCCCATACTTATCTATATATAAGTCTATACCTAAGTATTATTATATAAGCAAGTGTCTCAAAGTTATACCTATCCTAACAAGCATAAAATCATATTAATATCTAATAGCGCAGAAACAAATGAATCGCTAAATTGGAAACACAAATACAGAAGCCTAAATTTGAAATGAAATTTGGAATTCCCATCCAAACGCCAAACATTTGAGACCAACGTGGCAAGTTTGACAAAACCCCAATATCTTTAAAACCTAATATTATTTTACTATATATATACATACATATATATACAGTCGCGGTCAGAAAATGTTTACCACCATAAGGATTACAATTGCATGCACACATTTAGGTCACAAGTTCTAAATTATGTTTGAAAAAGTCTATTTCATATATTATGTTTTTTCTAATGACATGACAATCAATCGCTCTATAGATGGACTGACTACTATCAAGGTTTGATATAGGTATAGAAAACCTTCTTTGAAAAAACAGGCCGAGTCTCACTCTCAAACAAAAGTTTCCTTTCTCCGACCACCATGCAATATTACGATCAAAAAAAATACGCCGAAAAAATCACTTTTCTTCACCTTCTTTAATTTAGGCCTCTATAACTCTACTACTATCATAACTTTTTTCAGACTTCTAGCCAACCATTTAGCTTGGAAGGTAAGTTTGGAAGGTAAGCCGAGGACGGTCAGACGGACGGACATGACGAACCTACAAGGGTTCCAATACTGAACTACGGAACCATAAAAACAATATTTTAGTTTTTTAACTAAGAATATGAAGAAAGAATAAAATAGAAACTTAAAAAATCTTTATTTAATATCTAGTATAACCTCCCTCCGCAGCTATGACGGCACGTAGTCTATCCCGCATAGATGCAACAAGACGCGCGTATAGATCAGTCCCTCTGATATCATCCCACACTCGAGCACAGTGTGATCTAAGACCATGAGGGTTTCTTTGCGAAATATTGAGTTCTCGTGATATACCACTTATGCTATGTCCATCTTCAAAGAGAAATATTATTTCAGCCCTTTGCTCCAAGGTTAAACTTGCCATTTTATTTCGTTATGAAAAAATCTTTTGTAAAAACTTTCTCTTGTCCAAACGACGTTCAAACAATAATTTCTGATAAATGTCATTTCAACAAATAAAGAAATGAGTTTCATCATCAAAAAGTGATTAATAATTATTGTCTTTGTTATGCGTCATTTTGCATAATAACTTTTGAAAGGTAATAAGTAACTTGATATGGCATCTTAGACTTTAGAGCGAAAAGTGTGAAATAGAATCTAATTTCAAAACTGATAAACATTTTCAGACCGCGACCGTACATACATATATATACATATATTAGTGGGTTCCTAAATTGTATTGTTTGATTGAGCAGATAGAATCATCCAAATTGAACCAAACGTAAATCCAAACCTACGTCATGAAAAAACATAACCTACGTCAAATTCAGAACCTTCCTCTTTAGAGGTCATCTGAAAATACTGGTGACTACCCAATTTGTATTTTATATCCAGAGCCATTTGTCACGTAGAAGTATTAAACTTTAACGGTTCACGTCACAAACTGCTACCGTTGCACCATGTTCCATTAATACATTATACAAACTATAGTTCGACGTATACTGCGCCATTCTGCCATTACATTAGCTCCCTCGTTGTCCAACAGTTACAATAACAATGTAAGCACATAGGAGTGCTTACCCGCTTCGATGTAAAACCGTCCCTCGGGGAGCAATCGCGAAGAAAGGTTAGCCTCGGGGGCTTCTTAAGCCTCCCACAATCAAATTTAGCTGCAGCGCGGCAGGGTTAATCGAGGATTAGGTAAATTGGCACCCTTATCGCAAGAATATTATTTAAACAGTACTATATATACTCTTTTGGAGTTCAGTAAACTGCCGTGAGATTAAATGGCTCCTTAGGCAGACTAAAAGAGTACAATCATGGAGTTTTTATCAATTTATGTGCAAACGCTAAGTTCGACGCAAATTATATCTAAAACAGAACTAGAATAGAAGTAGGAATTGCATAGATAGTGTGAGACATTGTCGTATAATCAGCACAAAAAAATGCCAACGAAATCAGTACTATATATATATATATATATATATATATATCAGTACTAATAAGTACTTATATTATAAATTCGAAAGTAAATTAGTAATTTTGTGCACAAAATAATATTTTGCTACTTGTTACCATGGTTATTTAAACACTGAGACCAAAATGGTGATGGTGATGATCGCGAAACCCGACTCCATAGTTATTTAATTATTTTTTTCAATTTAGAAAGCCATTTTTTATATTTTACAATTGTTTTAGATATGTGGTAAAAATCGCACGCAATGGTTTCACCGTGAAGGCAAAGTATATTATGATTTTAGTTAATGTCGAATAACTGAAAAACTATCTTCGATACCATAAATTCAAATTGTGCCAACTCGGAAGTACAATCCATCGAACAAAAAATAATCATGCAGATTATACATAAAAATGTACGAGTAGACTTGACAAGGCCAACCTAATATTTTATAAATAGGAATACGCGATATTCAGGAGAGTTTAAAGTGATATGATATGATATATTATTATGGTCCTTAACATATCGACAACTTCTATTTAATACCTACCTCGGGCCTATGCAAATCAAATGTCACCGTAGAATTCCCGTCTCACCTAAGCAACTGACTACAAATTATAGCATAGCACCCCTTACAACTCCCTTGGCGACGCGGTTCACTTCTAAACTCATTAGCCGTGAGACGGTTGGTAAATAATTCAGGCGAGTTTTTACAACGGTTGATCGGTTTTTCAATGATTTTTTCGCTTTTACCTGGTCCCATAGTTAGATTTTTTCGAGAGACTTCTTAGAATTAGTCTTCTTTATTAGTTAACCTCCAAATTGTACAAGTTTCTGTGTTCCGTATTGAGCAATAGGGTATCAGGATCAGCTATCCTATGAAAAGCAATATGATACTGGGCAAATCATTGACGTGATCTTTGTGTTGATTTGAGTTCTTATATCATGGCTTTTGTGGCACATTATCACAATTCTGTCAATTTCCGTATATGGTTGGTGTATCCAAAGGCAAAATCCAACATATGTTTTCCAACCATAATCATTTTACTTTATCTAATACAAGAGACACCACAACTAAGACAATATATCAACATTAGAATAATATCTTAATAATAGATATGTACCTATACATTAATAATAATATTTTTTTTCCTTCCGGGATTTGGCTTTGCACGTCTTGTGCAATATTATATGCTGGAATATACAGAAGTAATCATTCATGATTTGGCACTCCGTTTAGATACTCTTTTCAACAAGTGCTAAATAACTATAAGTAAAATCAAGGTGAGTTTTCGAACAAAATATACCATACTTACATCAAAAATGAACTGCTGAGTCCTAGGAGGAAGAATATCTATGATGGAGTACCTATGCGCGTATACCCGATAAAGACAGAGTATAAATACCTAATATTGCAGAATTGCCAGTGTCCCATAACATTACCCAAATTGCAATGAAGCTTTTAGAAAAAATATTGCCGCGCCTACTGAAAAAATACATTTGCATGGTACTTGCTTAAGGTGGACTAAACCGTTCAATTTGTTATATCGGGGTATTCAAAATGTAATGTGTGTTGCTAGATCGGATAACTTTAGTGCGTGTATTGTTTTTAAATTGCGCAAATCGGAAATTATACCCTAAAGTATTTTGGCATCATAACTTACAAATATATAATTGTTTCTTAACTGTTTTTGCAGATTACTAGAGAAATATATGAAATCAGATACATATATGTAAGATACAATAACAAAATACTCTTAAAAGGATGTCTGATTTGAGTAAATTAAATACCTACAAATGTTATTCGATCTCGCAACAAATACGAGTAGACAGACTGTTAAATTTTGAATTTCTCGCTACAGATTGAACGGTCCGCCTTGATGGCAGAAAAACCAGGTCAGCTAGTTTTAGAAAATTACCATGATTCTAAAACTGAAAATGTACAGAATATTTTTTTGGTAGAGTTTAAAACTATGGCATAATATATATATAACTTAACCCATGGTACTATTGAATAACTAGCTTGCGCTTGTGGACTCAACCGCGTCGAATAGTTATATCGTAGTCCCCCGATAATGCTCAATATCTCGGAATAAAGGTAGCCAATTTATTAATCCGGGTCCTACGGAATCTATATGTTAAATTTCGTTGAAAACTTCGGCGTTGAGTGACTTGAAGGTTTTTATGAGTAACAAACTCATACAAACCTTCGTACCTATAATATTTCATAGTGTGCACTTTAAATAAAACAAAGTAATAATGTATTTATAGATTTATGGTATATAAAAAATATGTGTGAATAACATCGAGATTCAACATTTTGGCACCACTTACAATTTAATTAATAAATTGTGTAATTTTTAATTTAATTAATTTTGTCGTCCAGTTGCTTGAATCCATACACGATGAAGGACAGCATTCCTTATGAAAACTGCAAATCAAAATTTAATTGCGTTAATTTTACTGCATAATTGGTCAAAAGTGGTTCATACAAAATTACCCACTTTTATGGGAAAAATCTTCGGTCATGAGCTGGTATTCCGAAAATTGCTATAATTTGAAAAAGTATAATTTTGATCTATGTTCACACTCTCTTTTCTCCTTAAACAAATTTCACCATAGTAGAGCGAGACAGATAGACAAAAGAACACTCCTTAATTTTTATGGATTATAATCTCAAAATCAAGAAATTATTTTGTAGTAAAATGTAAGATTATCAAATAATTTAACACGCCGACATTCATGTTATGATCAGAAATTCATTTATGATTCGCATAGACTGTGTAAGAATGGTGAAGACATATGAAAAATAGCACTTACATGTGATACGTAAGGTGTTCCATATTTCGTTCTGTTCTGTTTTTACAGCCAAGAATTCTGCATTTCAACAAGTTTGGTGGAAGCAGCAGCGTTGAATTTAACTTACAATTTACAATACACACTTCAAAATCATTCTTTAACACGAAAAAAGGACACTTTCAAGCACCGAATAAATTTGTCTGCCACAAAACTGCGTTGTGGCAAACAAAGAAATCGCATACGCCGAGCAAGACAAAAAAAACTGATGCTGTCTCTTTCAAACTAATGCAAGCGTATATATTACCATTCTTGTCTCACAACCAACAGAATATAAATGTCTTCTCCATATATTCATCCTCCTAGGCTGAGTCTCTAATGTTCATAAATAGAATTCATTCTAGTGATACTTCATGCAACGTACCCAGTATTGTCACATAAAATAATGCAATGGCCCTATAATAAACCTATTTACTATTAAATCGTTTATGCAGTAATAAGTGAAATCAAAAGCGCATTTGCCAACAAAGGTCACACAAATGGTTTAAACAAAATCACTATGTAAAATTTTGTTAGCAAACTACAAATATTAGAACTACTTTTTATACAAAATACGTTTTTATACTAAAGCATATCTAAATGAACTTCGTTTTATCTATAGAACGATTCCCTTTTGTCTTAGCATAAAATAGAGGTTGATAGTGAAAGTTGCTAATAATATCGTAAAATGTTATATGAAAAGTTGGCAACGACATGCAAGTTTGAGATACCAAGTCGGATAATTTAACCAGTTGACGCCGTGTTACGGTCAGAATCGACGGATATACTATTAGTGGACAAAAATATAGGTTTAGGAAACAAGCACAACTTTCCTCTTTAGTGGGAAATTCGTTTATTGTCAATGGAGACGTGACATGAAAGAAAAGTTTGTTTCTAATAAATGGACAGTATTTTCGATGTTGCTTTTCTTTTACTTGTTTAGATTATTCAGTAACTGGGTATCTTTGGATTATGCCGAGCTGTGCCGTAGAATATGATAGCGCCAAAAAGTAATTGTTTTATGTCTTCGATGCGGACTGTATTTTGTTAGGTAGAATAGTACACACAGCAAGAAAAGGGCGGGAATAAAGAAAGACGAGAGAATGCAAGCCTACCAGTAAATCCAGGAGCAGCCAGGTAGAAGAACGGCGCGATATCAGACACGACGGCGGGCCCACCACGCGATCTTCTTCGAGCGATATATTTGGTCAGCCGAGATGGCGGCGGGTGCGTTCAATACTAGTTTCATTTCTTCACGCCAGTTGGCACTAGGGCACTATACCAGGGGCGGATGGCGGCAGTTTTGCTTGCATTTAAAATGGTGAGGATGTATGGAGAAAAGGAATGTTCTATTCATATTAAGCCGATTTATGTTTTCTGGCGTTACCATACCTTCCTTAAAGGGTCACCTTTAAAGACATTCATAATATAAGAGAGCGCTAAACGCGCGCAAATTGAAGCGAGACCTTAATTATCAATAGAAATTATAGCTGAAATATTCAGAGATTCAGCAGATGTATGATACAAACTATATGTTAACTTAAGATTAAATACTTAGTGAAAGTATTATTGCCTCGGCAGCGGGCATAAACGCATGACTGGTTGGAGGTAAGTTCCCTTGACGGTTCTCACTAAAACTACGCGTACGATACCGTCTTTAGAGTTAGGATGAACCTGCTCTACTATCGCCAATGGCCAGGAAATTGGCGGTGCACACAGTGTGCGTTCAAACCTTTTGTTCAGATACATCCTTAACAGCTTGAATATCTAAGCTCATAAGAGGCCACTCAGACGTATTTAATGTAGCCTATGATGGTCCATGCAACCATAGAGGCTGCGATATTAATTTTTCCGGCAAAATACCTCGACTGAGTATATCTGCGGGATTGTCTGCGCTGTAACAGTGGTAAAAGTTGCCAGCCGAAACGTTGTCAGTAATCTGAACAACGCGATTGGCGGCAAAGTTTGCCATCTGTGTGCTGAGTTCTTTATCCAAAATAGCACGACCATAGAGTCAATGAATCCGTAAGTCTTTATTGGAATGAGACGAGAATAATTAGCTCGGACCTTACGTAGCAGTTGTGACAGTAAAAGAAATGGCAAAAAGCAAGCAATGGATATTAGCTTAGTCGGGGCGGCTTTAGTCTTCACGCATACCAGGCGGACAGTATTACCAGTAGCAGTACTCACATGGTCGATACAACGGCTCCGTATGCGCTCTCACTGCTGTCGGAAAAGGTAAGAGTGTCGTCACAGTCCTCAGTCAAGTCGACTTGACGCGAAATACGTAAGTTATTGAGAGCTGTAGCCCAAGCACGAACATTTCGATAGTCCGTAACGTAAACGTATCGAGTTTACAGTACGTTTACGCAGGAGGTGATGGTTGACAGCACAACGCACCGTTTCTTGACTAACGTGAACTCGATAGGATTACGAAAGTGACGTCATCCGGCGTAAATCAAATTAATTGTACCTTCTTTCTAAGAGCTAATGATTCATTCCAAAAGAGGTTTGAATTCTTTTTTAGCCGTAGAAAGAGTATAGTAATAGAATCGGCGTAATGAATTGTACTAATTATTAGAGAAGGATGCACATACCATAACCGCAATAATAATGAGCGAGACAGATATCAATATTGTTTATCCTTTTCGCGTATACCTACCCCTTTATCTGTTGGGAGCCAGTGGTCCCTGGCTCCCAACAGATGCAAGATGCCTAGGGTAGAATACTCAGTTTTCGGCCATTTAGTGGCACATTCAACCTTAAGACGCTAGAAAAAATTATACAGATTGAGCCCTGCGCTGTTTATTGATATATGTACCCAATATAATGTAGTTTACGTATTTAATATTTAATAGAAAGTCAAGTGCTTCCTTATTTATAGAAAAATATATAAATCCAAATATAGCGAAATCGCCGGTTTTCGGCCATTTTTTTTTAGTTTTCGGTCAGCAGTAACCAGTTTTCGGTCGGAACATTTAATATTGATTTAAAATTAATGTATCCATACAATAAATTTAAAAAAATCATTTTTATGTGTAATATGTATGTATGTATCCATTTAAAATATCCTACTAGCCCAACACACATTTATTCCAACATCCTCATAGTTTTGGCAGTACATACATAAAACTATACTTTAATGTTTGATTTAATTTGTTACACTTTAATAGTAATACTAGTAATTCTAGGGTGGCCTGAACAACATCTTCGCCCACGTCATAATTTACTATTAGGTGATATGGGCTAGCCTATCAGCTATAATTCACTATAAATTATTTTTATCCGTCTAAGTGAAACTGTACAATCATATCTATCTTATACTTTTTTTTTGTCATGGGGTGAATGCTTTTAGGCATACCCAACCGTCGGGGAGTAGTTGGGTGATGTCAGGCTCGGGTTTGATAGAGACCCCACTACCGACACTCAACATCTCAACAATCAACATTTACTTAGTTTTTTACTGTTATACAACAGTAAAAAACTTACGGTTGAACGAGAGGCGAGTCACTATTTTTTTTTGTATTTGCGTGCGTAACTCTTTCTCACCTGCCAACGTGAAATTAAACAATTCTTTAAAAATCGTTTGCTATAGTAACCCAACCGAATAATGTTTTAGGGTATCAGGCGATTCAATCAAAGAGTATTTACAAGACTTTCGTTCCTATATTGCAATAGTAAGTAGCTAATATCTAAATAATACTGCAAGAGGATCAGGAATGGCCGATGGATAGGTGCCGGCCGGTGGACCGGTTCCCCTACCCTACTTAATCTATGTGAATGTTGCCATTCTTTTCTCTTATAAACCGACTAGAGAAGATAGTCTTGGCTTACACGTGACCCCAATATTTTCATGCATCTTCATTAATTATTAGGGTTTTCATCGAGTTAGAAACTATTTAGTAAACTATTACCCAGAAAGTAGTGTTCCCATAAAAATATTAATTTATTTATTTATCTCACGAAAACCACATCCGATAATATATTCGACAAGTTTATACTTAGTTTATCCTACGGAAAATAACGGATTTAAATTTATTTTTATTTTTAAACCATTTTTATTGTTCCAGTCCAAGTTTACTGTAGCATTAAAAATACATTTAAACCGTTGTTTAGATTACTTACAATGGTTTACATTTTTAATGTTTTGACTCCCTACATTTTGTCTTTTTAAAACAAGTATAAAAAGTGTTGAAGTATATTATTTATTATAGTAAATTAAGTCATGACTGTGCTGAAACAGTCAAAATCTGTCACAGTCAGGTCAAAATCATCATCATTAATAGAAGCTTAGGCAACAAGGTAAGTAAAGATTAACTGCATTTCTCACTCGCATGTTGTCTAGAAATTTATGGTTATTCGAGAATACGCAAATTTTAGTAATAATACAATGGTGCAACATAAAAAATTTTGTCATAACTTTCGTACTTACCTTAATATAATATTATGATCAAATTACTTATAAATATGTATTATGCGCTTGCTGAGTCTATTATTTCTTACGGCATTACTAGCTATGGCCGAACCTTCAAAACATACCTAGACAAAATTTACAATTTACAACTAAGAATTTTAAAAATTATTTTACCTAAGAATACCAAAAACAATTTATGCTGCAACGCAGAAAATATGTTAGAAATATTTAAATATTGTAAAATACTACCCGTCCACACTAAATTCAAGATGTCAATCCTCACCGAACAATTTCACAACAAAGAAGTTCAAATAAAATTTAGTAACAGAAAATCCAGAGAAATTTATCGATGTAAACTTAAAATCCCTAATGCTAAAAATTATTACGGTAAACGGACAACACGATACTTAATACCAAAATTTATGAACGAGATACCTGCTAAAGTTTTATCAGAGATGACCGATACCAATTATGTCAACAAATACAAAAAATACTTTCACGATTTGCTACAATAACCAACTATATGCTTAGTATTCACTATTTGATTTCAAGTATTTGGTACATCCCGTATAAAGTTCAATGTTTAAAGTAGAACTCGGTGCGTTGTATTAGCAGCGAACCGGTTTTGTAGGAGCTGGGCATCAATGCAGCAGTGTGCGTAATTGTATTGTTATTTTATATGTTATATTTACCTTCTATTTTAGCTACCTGGCTTACCTTTAACACAGAATAGTTTATTATTATGTATACGTATATTCCTATCTATAATTTAATTACTTGGCTTATTTGTTGTTATCTTAATTATTATTTTTTTACTTATGATACAATAAGCATTCATACAAACCGATCTGCGGTTTTTGTAATGCTTTTATACTAAACACTGTAAAGAAAAGTATAAGTTAAATACCTAAATGAAAAAAAAAAAAATGTACATAAAAATTACGTTATTTCAATGTTGCCAGTTAAAAAAATAATTTATACCATATAATTTGGATTTTGCTTACCGGAGGCAAAAAAAAGGAATGCTCGAATATGCTCCGATCATTTTGAATCTCATTGCTTTTGCAAGACAACACATAAGTAATGTACCTAACTTATTTTAGAACAGACCCAATTCCAACACCATTTATTCCTATAAGTTCTATACTTCCAGTTTACTGGGTGTTGTTTAGATGACGTGATTGTAATAATTTCCCATATTTAGACTATGATAGCAAAGCCAAAAGAAAAACATATCTTCGGTTGTAAAATTATATTTACAACTTTAGTTTAAATTCTATAAACAATCATAAAAATCCAAAACCAATAACTTAGGTTTTATAGTGATTGTAGATTGGCAACAACTTGAGTATGTGATGATAGGTTATAGGTCGGGCCGGTATTAATGTTTATCATAATATAATTAAATCTGGTGCTGCTTTTTACCCCATCAATATGGTTAAATCTTTCAACTGGCATTTCCATAAGCAACATCATAAACTATTGCTATCCCTTAGATATACGCTCATAGCGCTTCTATTACTATACTCTTTCTACGTTTTCAGCCTATACAAAGTCCTATAAGATTGCTATTTGTCAATTTTGGCGTTTTATTTGGTGAAAACTAATCTGTAATAAAACATCTTTATAGGTATTTAATATAAAATGTGATATATAAATAGTTTTGAGCCAGGAATTCTCAAGCCTAGAATCTGTGCCACTGATAATTTACCTACTATATATTAATTACAAACAACTACTATCAGAATCTACATCTTTAATCAGAGGGAGGAGTCTCATGAAACCCTGAAGGGTCGTCAGCCGTCGTGAAGAGTAGCTTGTGCTAAATTTGATGGTGTTTTAGCAGAAAAAGGCTACTGAGTTCAAGCAGTGTACTCTCTTGGTTCTAAATGTTCACTGAAGGAGATTTCTGATAGAATTTTGGTCCCCAGCGGTATTTTTACCGTCTGTTCTGGGAAAGAAGAATACTGTGACAAACTGGAGCGAGTATATAGTAATATACCTAATAATTTCGCAAATACAAACCACTTGGCATTCCATGAATGCACCGTTACAAAAAATCGGGAATGCTGTGACTTGCAACAGGAGTGATAGTGTTGTTTTGAAATTATAATAATTTTAGGACCTATACGTGTTTATTTTGTATGAGTCAGCTTATGGTTGGATTATAATTTTGTGTGTGTTATTACTTTGCCAAAAATAAAGTAATTACTACTGTTGGTGTAGCTTTGTTTTTTATCCATCCCCTTTTCTGTATTTTTAAGTAATAGTGTGGCAAAAAGAGCGTGATATCAGGTAAACCCAGGCCCATAGCACGATCAGAGGGGGAAGAAAAATGCTTCTACTATGAGTTCGCCACCCAATAGTCTTTTATACATGTGTCTGTAGGTAATTTCACTGGCTAATCTTTAATCACACAGCACTGCAATTTGTAGATGAGGTTGTGGTACCTATATTGACCTACTCACGGATGCTAGTGTTAAGATAGCTGTATATAGCGACCGTCTTCCTAGTCGAAGCGTTGAATAGTTATATGCGCGTTGCAGTTTGAAGTACCCACCATACGAAAAATACTGAAGGTTAAAGCGAATGGCGTCGGATGGAACAGTGTGCGCCAACCATTAAGAGCGCACACTGATCCATTTCATCAGCACTGTTGTACGCCCAATGCGTAGCAACACCCCATTCACACCGACCTGAGCAGTGGCGAGCCGTCACGTATCCTAATCTTAGTCGCCTTTCACGTCATCCAACAAGAGGATATTGAATAATCCTTAAACTCATAAGCCAAGAACTTTTCGATATACCAATAAATAAAACGCACAAATGTACTTCGTTTACTTTTATTAAGAACCTTAAGTCCAATATCACAGCTTCTGCATTTCATATTAAAATCTTCTCTTCGTAGTGGTTAGACTGTTGGCTTGAGCATGGTCATCACCTCAGAGTTCGTATAGGTAGTTAGTCTGACGAGCCGTTGGTATTCCTTTAGTATCGCTGCCTTCTTCTGGTGCATTTGTTGACAGCCTTAGTTGATCTAAATGATGGGCGATCTGCTGAGAGCTTTATTGTTTTCGATTTGACCATGCACAATGAAGACTTTCATAACAACATTGCAGCGCCGCGAGACATATCCAAAGAGCGAAGTTGGTGTAAATGTGGGCTGGAACGGTGGAATTTATAGGCTGTTTGATGCAGAGTTTTAGAAAATGTCCTGATTTGGGCCATTCGTACATTAGCATCACTTCCCTCCAGTGCCATAAATTAATTAACACTTACTTTGTTTCTGATAAACGAAATGGTACATTTCAACTTGTAATCATGCTGCCACATTTGTAACTCTTCATAGTTGAAATATGAATGAAAAAACATATTAAAAACATAAAATTTCGATGTTTTTATTGCAAATTCAACACGTTACGTCAACCATCTCAATGAAAACTTCTCAATGACAAACATTCGTAGATTTTTGACAGACTCTCGATAGCCAGCCTTCGAGTTTACGTTAAAATTAGGTTCGTGCTCACAATTTCATACAAAACTTTTTACGTGACGAAACGTTCACGTTAATATCTCGACGCGTTAAATGTCAAAACCTTTCAATCTGCCAAAATTTGGTTCTTTTTACGCACTGTAGGGGCGCTGATCAAATCCTATACAAAATGGTGACATTTCGATACGTTAACGTAACGTTTACGTTCTCGCAAGTTATTCGTGCTAGGGCTACTGGTAACACTTTGCAGAACTGCTTCCACATTTTAACTATATGTGGCGGCGGTGTAACGTCCCAGTCTAAGTTAAGTTGCCAAAGTTGTTTTATCAACAATTTTAAGAACACGACCGCAGGAGCAACAAAGCCCATTATATCCCACAGACGGGCGACAGTTTACAAAATCGAACGCTTAGTGCAGATCGCATAAGGGGCGGGCGCGGGAATTTTAAAATAGAATGAGTCATCACCATTGCAAACCTAATATTTTATGCTGCATATCTTTATCAAACTCCACTTCAGCTGGAATTTTGTGTGAAGCTGGAATATTGTCCAAGGCAGCTTTGCAGTTGCTGTTCCACTTAACAAGGTCCCATTGTGCACATTTAAACAAGTCAATCAGCTGTAGTCACGCCCAGACCGCTTCTCGTTCGCTGGGAAGCGGGAAAGGCAAGGCAAGGTCATATACAACGATATAGCCGTCAATGCTACGCGCGAGCGGATATTTTGCGCCATCATCGTCAACTATAGCTGTCTGACCGTGCGAAGAGCACGATAAGGGCTAGAACATATGCCAAAGCATACGCGATTTACGTGGAACATGGTTAAAGGATCCTCTGGTCGGAAGCGGTATAAGAAGCACTGATATTGGCGATCAGCTTAGCGCACTATGATTTGAAGAAACTGTTGGCGACAATCTGCAGTCATTGCTACGGCGTGTAAGCGGAAATTCAAAATTATTTGAAATAAGTCGCCTTGCAGATTCGGACCTGAGTGCAGAATGTCAATCAGTGCGCGACCGCCGCATCTGGGCTTGCTACTAGCATCCATGACGATGCGGAGTCTAGTTGACGTGTTATCCTCACGTATGACTGGATGATGCGGTATGATATATATAAGAGTAGGGTCATCACTGTCGTACGGGAGCGCGGGAGATATATAATTTTGAGCTAGATAATCTTTAATGACGTCATCATATGCCAGCCTCAATTGAGGTGAAGCTTCTAGTTTTCTTTCTAAACACATGAAACGCCTGCGTGCGGTTTCAAAAGAATTTCCTAGGAAATAATCATCCTCAATAAATGGCAGGCCGACTATGTATCTACCATTTATGGGATCACGAGTCGTTGTTGACTTGTAAAGTAATTCACATTCAACATCAAATTCAAATTCAAATATATTTATAGCATGAACATGGGTGATATAAAAGTTCTTAATTGTACAAAGTTCCCCATATTCCACCTTTATGGTATGCAAAAGTTAGTAAAATTGAAGTTTTTTCAGACATATTATTACAATATCAACAAACATCATTTAATTATACATACAAATAAGATTAAGATAAATGTTTTTTTTATTAAATCAGTACTAATATTTTTATTTGCATGGTGGTAGGGCATTTTGCGAATGCCCGCCTGACTAGCTACCACCCTCAAGTTGAAAATCTGTCACCAAGCACCTAACGGTGTGTTCCAGCAGCTGTCCTTGAGAGCCAGTAATTCTAGGTTAGCCTGAACAACATCTTCGACCACATCATCACTTACCATCAGGTGACATAGTGGTCAAAGGCTAACCTATCAGGCATAAAAAAAATTAAAAAAATATTATAAATGTGAAAGTAACTCTGTCTGTCTGTGTCTGTCTGTTACGCTTTCACGCCAAATCGGTCCAGTAGACCGATTTGAATGACATTAGGTATGGAAATAGTTTGAGACCCGGGAAAAAGCATAGGATAGTTTTTACTCAACTGCGCAAAAAGAGGTTAATGTTTTTGCGCGATAACCGACATACGCGCGGGCGGTGCCGCGCCTGGAAAGCTAGTTACTTATAATAAATTTCAATTCACAGTGTCAAATGTCAATTATATATTTACACAGCAATAAGCATATATTAAAAGATATATGTCAATTTGAATTACACTTATAACAGTTCTAACAAGTTAAAACGTGAACACTATTTATATCGGTCATTTAAATATTTGTTAACTGTGTAATAACTTTTTCATCCCACCATCTCGGAAAGAGTATTTTTAATCTTCAATATCTGAGTGGAAAAGCCGTTTTTATTCTCTAGAGGATAAAGTAAATTGAATTTAGAACATCGTGTGCACTAAGTTTGTGAATTAAAAAAAACATTAAACCTATTTACTGCTACCTCTATGGTGCCGAATATATCATACAACTTTTTTTTAGTTTGTTAAAAACTCAGACTCGGAACCTTCTTGGTGTTCTTTTTTCAATTTGCTTTGTACGCGGTTCATTACGCGGCATTTTTTCACGACCTTATATTAAAAACAAGAAACTTGAAAACAAGTGAAAAAACTAAATTCTAGCGACGAGGAAGTTTGTTTGACGCCAACAGAATTGACATACCTAAACCGAAATAAAAGTGTACCTATCTTGTGATTGTAAACGTTTTTTTTTGCATTTAGTCATTTCATCGCTGAGGTGGAATGAAAAGTTATGTGTTGCACTCGAGTGCAAAGATTTTTCACCTCGTGCTCTTTTGATTCCCTCGCTAACGCTCAGGATTCTAATTTTGAATCACTCGCTGCGCTCGTGATTCAATTTTAGAATCCTTCGCTTGCTCGGTCATCAAAATTGAACACGCGGTTAAAAAGCAACTTTGCACTCTTGTACAACAAATTACTATTATTAACTAGAAAAGTATAAAGTCTTTTCTTAAAGGTAATATAATAACGCAATCAGTATCCAATATCGATTTTGGTATATGGTTAAATAGCTTCGGAGCCATACCAAGAACGCTTTTACCAAACAATGCAGATGTATGTGGGAACTCGGCGACTTTGTTTTTATAGCGATCGCTTTTGAAAGGCTCAAACAAATTCCTATTTACATAGGTAAACAAGCTTACTTCATATATGTATAGGCATGGAAGTGTTAATATCTTGAGTTGTTTAAAATGCGATTTACAAGAGTCTGTTGTTTGTAAATGACACACGGAACTCAAACACTTCTTTTGTACCTTAAATATTTTTTCCCTATTCGGACAGTTACCCCAAAATATAATCCCGTAGCGTAGGGTAAAAGTTACATTACACGTATGTAACTTTTACCCTACATATATATATACCTATAACATGTGAGTACTGCTGATTTGCATACAACTTTTGGAAGCATGTACAGTGCGTAAGAATAACCAATAACTGCTTAATTTAACGCAAACTACTTCAGCATGTGAGTTCCAGCTGAGGCATGAGTCTATATAGTCCTAAAAATTTTGTTTCTGAAATGTCATTTATGGATTTATTACAATGATTATTGTTAAATGTCAATTGCTTATAGTTATTAAATATCATTATATTAGTTTTGTCAAGGTTTATTAAAATATTGTAGTATGTCAGCCAGTTAATTAAATTATACAATGTACGCGAATAATGTGTCTAGTGCCGTTAGCATCGTAAACGGCGACCTGTGCGGTTGATAATAATATTGTAGACACATTATAGCGCGCGGACGCATTTACTGATAAGCAAGATCTATCAGTAGATGTATACGTAGCGCACAACGCTACGTCCGATCGCGCAGCCCGAGCATAAGATGGTTGTGACGTGGGAGGTGCACCAGAACGCACGGCTGAGTCTCCGTTCTGCTGCGTATCACATTGTAAAGAACTTGCAGTAGGAGGTTGTTTCGAGAGCACAGGTGCTACTGTAGGCTACGTAGCCTTGAAGTGTAATAAAGTGTGATGCCTCTGTTTACAAACGCGGCAATTAGAATTAGATGAGCAATTAGACACTTAATGATGTAAGCTGAGACAATTCACACACGCATTATTGTCTTTCATAGACACAGTGCGTCCGTCAATGGTATCGTATGTGTTGGTTAGTTGTATGAGTTGGTTACATAACTATATTAACTATATATTTGATATGATCTTTTTCTTGGCATGATAAGATAGGTTGTACGATAACGAAGTAGCGTAGGTCCGTCGTCTAGTAATGCATGAGCGGCACTGACGACGGCTCGTCCCTCGCACCGCGCAAATGCCCCGCAGTAAATGTCGTAACCGCCAAAACGATATCTTTTAATTTAAAGTGTATTGTTCCAGTATCCCCTTTTGTGTCTTGGCGATACTGTAGCACTTCTTTTTTCATATTTTTTAATGTAAGTATCAATTGGCAGCAATTCTGTTGTACACTCACTAACTATACTAACTAATTAAAAATATCTAATTTTAGTTTTAGGAATCCTAAAAGTTATTCTGCTGTGACATCGAACTAAATTTAAAATAGCGAAATATCTATCCTGAATTGAATTCATTTTGCCGCTACTCAACGCTAGATGGCGCAGCATTCAAGTTGTTTTACAAGACTTTTTTTGTCTGTGGTACGTGTTTTTTTATCTTATAAATAATATAATATATATATAATATATAATAGCTTTGTTTACATTATAAAGCCTGATTATGTTATGTTCCTTATACTTTGACTTTCACTCTGTGCCTGATAGAAGACAATAAGCTCATCCCCTATTTATACACACCTGCCATTCCTCCGAGTAATACAGGCATAACATGATTTTGTAAATACAAATTTGTTGTTACCTGCCTACAAAGCTTTATCTCTAGTTATGCCCAAATAGAAGAATAATCTCGAAGATAGAGTTCTTGAGAGAAGCAACCACATAGCCGTCATTTCTACTTACATACAACTCAGAAAGACGTAAATAAAATAAAACAGCCAAAATAAAATAACTGCAGAACATTACAGCTTTAGTCAACACCAATTTCGATGGTGATTAGTTTTAGGTTAAATGGTCTATGGTTCCACCTAATCTGACTAAATTATGGTACAACAGAATAGCAAAACTGCACATTTTACTAAGTTTAGTAACTTTAATAATTTTAGAGCTAATTAACTATACTATGGCGCCAACAGAATAAGGAATGTTCGTTTGACATTTCTAAATCTAATTTTACTAAATTTTAGTTAGTTTGGTGTCAAGAGAATTGCGACTAATAAGTCAATTTGGTTCAGAGTAGAAGGCAAATATATGTCAAAATTGAGCATATTTGTTATTTTATTCATCGAACAATATTTAACAAATCAGAAAACTGTCTTGGCGTTTTTGTACATGCACAATGAAATGAAATAAATTTATCTGCAAGTATATGAATCCTAGCTTTAATATTTGAAAAGCAGTAGGAGCTCAAAGATCCCAGTAATGTTGATATGTATGAGAGAACAGCCTTAAAACGCTCCTCAGTCTCTCATCCTGTTAATATCAGCGCATTTGAATAAGTGCTGATGTGCTATATTACTGCAAAGGCATTTGCAAGCGGAATGATCAGCTGATGTACCTACTGACGTAAGTTTGGTACTTAGGCGGCGTAACATTATTAGTTATTACGTTAGCTATTGCTTTGATGTACCCTATTTACATTCGTGTTTGTTGAGTACGTTCAAGAACCTTAGCGCGGGTTTTATAAATTCAATAAAGTCGTCGAAGCTAGGTATTGTTGAAGTACGACTCAACTCAAAGGCGCGGTCAGTATCAGAGTCTAGTTTCTTGAACGCAATATGAAGTAGGTAATATTAAATCAGTTAGATTGTCTAACTTAAGATTTTGTAAAGCGCGCACTGCACTTGTGAAGTTATCTGTAAATAAATCAAAGTTGGTCGCGGAGGCAGACTGCAAAGGTTTGAACTCAAACATTTTATGCGGTGGCTAGCGTTCGCTTATCTTCATACTTATCAGTTAGCGCTTGTAGGAACAATGTATAATTCTCTGGACTTGGAGTAATACCAGCGCATACTAAACGAGCTTTGCCTGTCAACTTACCGATTAGGTAATACAGTTTCTCGGCATCCGTGAGGGATGGGTTATCATCATGCACGGTTTGCTGAAAACTCGCATAAAATAGCGGCCATGAACGAATATCACCCGATAATTCGACTAGTTAGACGGTATACGCACGTTCGAATCCTAGTACAGTAACAAAGGTAAACATTGAGACTGTATTCTTTTAATTCTGGTAGGTATATAAAGACTCGAAAGCCACGAGTCTATTATAGTCAGCTATAGCGGTGGGAGTTAACGTCAACAACCGAGAATTATAATCGTCTAAAATTTGCACAATTGTGATGTTTCGTCAAGAAATCTTTCTCTGTTCACGGTATTTGTATGAACATCAGAGGACTGATCATACATATCTTGAACTATCTGGAAGATAGCTTCACGTTTGGCTTGTATCATACATAACTGCATATCTTGCGGTTCATGTTTATCGCAATCGCTGTCATCTGTTATAGGTTTCCTAGGAGGCATTATGTAATAATGTTAAGTTAATAAAGGTCAGTATAAAACGGAAGAATTAAGTTGGTTACTGAATGTACGCATGATTAACGTAGCGCTGGCTTCCGCTACGCGGTCGGATAATATCAAACCGATCCGAGCGCACGTAGCTGAGACTAATGTAATATATTATAAGTAATGATGGAGGTAGAATTAAATCTGCAATATTCGCGGTGAATAATTATTATACAGATTATATTATCAGGTTGTTAACATTATGCCTGATAAGGGCGGATGGTTATATTTATGTTTTATATAAAGGAACATACGGATCGACAGGACCACCAAAATGATAGCGCCAAAAAGTACCTAATTATTTTATGTCTTCGATGCGGACTGTATTTTGTTAGGTAGAATAGTACACACAGCATGAAAAGGGCGGGAATAAAGAAAGACGAGAGAATGCAACCCTACCAGACAATCAAATCAGGAGCAGCCAGGTAGTAGAACGGCGCGATATCACACACGCCGGCGGGCCCACCACGCGGTCTTCTTCAGCAGACACTGCAATCCTTCGTTTCACCTTTTATCACGGATGGGCTGTCACACGCTATCACTAGGAATTTACAAAGAGCACACTGCTCGGGGTTTAAAGTTTATTTGTACTTAGTTTATGATATTATTTGCGGAACGATATATTTTGTCAGCCGAGATGGCAGCGGGTGAGTTCAATACTAGTTTCATTTCTTCACGCCAGGTGGCACTAGTGCACTATACCAAGGGCGGATGGCGGCAGTTTATCTTGCATTTAAAATGGTGAGGATGTATGGAGAAAAGGAATGTACTATTCATATTAGGCCGTGCTACGATTTTTTTACCTGTAGATCAGTTGTTTGCCCTCCATATTTAGTATTTCAACATTTCAACTCTCTGAGGCCGTGAACTTATTTATGTTTTCTGGTGTTACCAGAATAAATTGTACACAGGTACCTGATAATGAACATAGTACCTGTGTGAGTTTAAACATTAAATTAGTTCTTCATATAGATAGATAGATAGAATAGATAGAAAACTCTTTATTGTTACACCACTTTAGAAATATAAAAGTTAACACATTAAATTATAATAACAAATATAGTGTTACAATGGGCGGCCTATATATGTAGGTAGGTAGGTATATGTATCCAGTTTGAGGTAGTGTGAGCCCAAAACTATCTGTATGAGATGAAGAAAAATCATAATTTTAAGCTCAAGAAACGATTGTAACGTTTATGATACAAAATATAAGACTGATAAAATGTTAACCGGCCAAATTTAAAACGTGTTGTACGTTTCTTTTAAACAAACAACACTATAGTTATGATTGACGACCGTGCCAACAATTCACTCGCCAGAAGTCATCCGATTGGTCGCGTCAAGGGAAATGCTGTTGCGCTGCACTGTACATTTTATGAATAAAATAATATAATTTGTAATTAAACATAACGCCCGCCGTGGTAAAGTTTGCGTTCTGGTGTTTTTGAGCTCGACTTATATTTCTTTACATAGGTATATATTCGAAGCTCCTAACAAGATCTTTACCATACGTCTAAATTGCTGTTCATCAACACCATGAGTTACGATTACTATCAAATCACGGTACAGGTACGCAAATAAGTTTTTCTGTTAAATAATTGTAACTCAAAAACTACTCGACCGATGTTGATGAAATTGGGAAATGGGACCATTTTTGATTGGAGATATAATTATTCCCAACAATAAAGAATCATCAAAATAGATTCATAACAAAATTAGAGGAGTAATCACGTAACAAACGTACAAAAAAACGTAGGTTAAGAACCTCCTCCTTATTTGGAAGTCGGTTAAAAAGACTCATCATTTTAGAATAGCAAAATTGCTCTATAACTTTATAGAAAATGCAAGTACTCGTAGGTACTTATACGTTTTAAAACGGTCCTAATAACTTTATTTTGGATGTTTAATTTGCATAGCAGTGTTTTCTAGAAGAGATTAGGTAGTAGGTATTATTATTTGGTTGAGTAATTCATAATTATGTCAAGATGTTTAAAATTAAATAACTTATTTGTAGTAATAAGACTATTTTAAAATTATATAAGTTGTGATATTTACAGGCTTAGGGTCCGTTTCAGAATGTCCTAATAAAGTTTCAGGTTGCTAACCAACACATAAAATAACTGAATGATAAAAATGATATTTAACATGCAGCGTGTTTTAGCTTTAACCGATTATGGATAGGCTAAATCGATGACTGTGAAACGCAAAGATACTGTTTTTTTATTAAATATGTTCTGGGTAGTAAAACCGGAAAATACTCGAACATTCTGAAACAGGCCTTTAGTAAAATAACTTTGACGAAATACCGTAACGTACTCGTATGAATGGTTCGAAATTGTGATTCCTTACACCACTAGCCGATCATTTTATATGATCTTTATGACATTCTGATTTCAAATAAAATAGTTCCACCATACTTTATGGACTATCTTATAAAGTAATCTTTATGCGCCTTCTGTACTTAGGTCCTACAATTTTATTACGTTCAAGCTCCGCTTACAGATAGACGTGTATATAACAACTGTTTTATAACCAAAACGACATTTATCTGACTGATTATACCGCCACTTTATAACCAAACTCATTTTAAAACAGTTGTCGCTTAGTAAAATATGACAATTGATTGAATATAATAATATTGAGCATTGTCATTCAAAGTGTTAGGTAGGTACACGAACTTGGATGAACAGGGACACGAGTATGTAGGTACAGAATAAAATGGGTTATTCATTTTGTCCCCCACAACTCTTCAGGAATTTAATCAGTACCTACTATTCAGTACTGATATTATAAATGCGAAAGTAACTCTGTCTGTCTATCTGTTACGCTTTCACGCCAAACTATTGCCATACATATATTGCGTATGGAAATAGTTTGAGACCCGGGAAAAAACAAAGGATAGTTTTTATCCAACTACGCAAAAAGAGGTTAATGCTTTTGCGCGATAACCGACAAACGCGCGGGCGGAGCCGCGCCCGAAAAGCTAGTCTACCATCGAGACTCAACTAGTCTACCATAGTTTAGAGTATATTAAATTTAAATTCATTATATTTAATCATGAAATCGATACCTAATCACAACTTTAACAAACGATCCTGTGCTTGCCAGGACGAATAATAAAGGACTCTAAGAACTTACACTTATGGAAACGAAATGGACTTCCCATACTTACTAAAAAAGGTATACTTAGTTAACCCAGTGAAAATAATTTTTAAAAAGCAACACGATATTGAATTCTCAGCGGGACTAACTCACTTACACTTTATTCACATATTACATACCTTATAAGTTGTACCTCATAAACGTTGTCATACTAAGGGCCCGTTTCAGAATGTCCTAATAATGTTTCGGGTTGCTATGCAAAACATTAAAATAACTGAATGATAAAAATGACAGTTGACATGCAGCGCGTTTCAAGCTTTAATCCATGGATAGGCTAAATCGATGACTGTGAAACGCAAAGATAGTGTTTTATTTATTAAGTATGTTCTGGGTAGTAAAACCGGAACTTACTCGAACATTCTGAAACGGGCCCATAATATATTTTTCAGTTTACATATATTTAACACTAGCTGTACCCTCGACTTCGTTCGCGATTGCCGTACCTGCAGACTAATTATTCACATTTGTGCACTGTTAATCTCATATTAAGCAACACTGTGGTCTGCGGTGAAGCACTCTTATAGTAAACCATAGCTCAGAATGGAGCTTTTTACTTTGGATTTCAAAACTCCCGGGTTGTATTTTCCAGAAGACAGTAGTTAAGTAATTCAGAGAATTCTTTCCCGGTTCGCACAATAAATGTTAAAGCAAAGTACCTTGTGCGTTTCTTTAGAATTTCGATTTTAAAACGGCGGTTTGTTTGACGGTAGATCGAAAATATTTTTTTTATTTCTCATTCTCGGAAAGTAGTGTTTGTTTGATCTGAGTAGCGGGTGGGAGACGCTCCTTCCCACCTAAGGCCGGGAAAAACTCATAGTAAATGCTTCCTTCTCTTGGGCCGGAATGACTTGTACCATGGTAACCATTGGTGTAAACAAAGTTATATGTCTAAGATTTTTCGTTGTAAAATACTCTGTTGTTATAAAACAATTAATAACAACTATTTTTGGCAGGGTAGTAACTAAATATAAGGTAAAAAGTGTAGGTTAAAAAAAATAACTATAAATTTCTCTAAATTTCATTATTCTAACTCCTAGTGTATCTTTGTATCTTCTACTCATGTTTATTATTTTTATACTACACCTGCTCGGAAAGTACCTTGATACTTTATCAAATTTACGGTAGAAAGTACGTCATTGCATATCGAACAAATATGCGGGGAGAAAACGCATCTGAGCGGGAGAGAAAAGTGTATGAAAATCCATTTCTTACGTGGTTTTTCTTTTTTAATTTTGGGTAAGACTATGCGCTGATAACCTAAATATCAAAAGCCAAAAAGTTTTTACAGTGAGTTTTTATCTCCAAGTTCGCAAAATGACACTGGCCACTAGCTGTGTGTTGGATGAAATGAAATGAAATGAAAAATATTTTATTACTGCAAAATACATAGAGATATAACAGTACATGAGTTATAAAGCATACAATTGTAACAGCTGTATAATGTAGAAGAAACATATATCTCAATAAGTAGCTTTATCCTTTGGTTTCCTCACTAGGCAAGCCTGTATCGAGGAAGCCTGATTACTCATTCATAAACGATTGATACAATTTTAATCCTCAGCAGACAGATAGTTTTATGTCACTAACAGATATATATGTATAAATTAAGTTTGTAAATGCAGGTGTGCCTTAAAATAGTTTCTATTAAAAGAAATAAAATGAAAACTTCATACTATAAAAAAAAAATAGAAATAAAAATAAATTACAAGGTACATACAGAGATATTTACTATTGATATTATAAGACAGTATTTTAATATATTAGTGTTTGTAGGTTATGTCTAACGTACTACGTTCAATATATTTTCTGTGTCATCATATGAGATGGTGTCAAACAATTTGAAAAAAGAACATGTGAAAATTGCAGACGCCATTGGCGCCATTTTCAATTTGTGTGTTGTTTGAGGATTCAGTTTTCGTAGAAAAGTAAAATAAAAGGTAGGTGTAGTATAAATCACTATGTATCACTCGAGAGAAAGTTCGATTCCCGATCTCAGGTGTTTTAAAGCCCTCGCCTACGGCTCGGGCTTCAAACGACACCCTCGACGGTAATCGGTCACTTTCTCCTCTCGGTGAACAATGTACTATTAATGAATATTTAGAAAAACTATTTTTTTACCCTCCTCATATTTTAAATGAAAAATAGAGTGTTTAACACGGATGTAAGTCATCGATTCCTACTTGGACTATAGCCGCATTAATTTTAAATTGGTACTGCTCATGTTATTAAAATAAAAATAAATAATATAAAAAAAACATACTATTTTTATATCGTTATTCCTTACATTAGTAGTGAAAAGCAGAGAGATTCCTGTTTGGGCTATAGCCGCCCGTAAATATTCCAAACAAAATTTTACGTAAAATTTCACAAATAGTTCTAACCTCTAAATAAACTTTTAGTAAGTATGTTATTTTTTCAATTAATAATTTATAGAAAAGCTACTTTCTTTAAATTCGAAATGAAAAGCAGAGAGCTGAACGCGGGTGAAAGTTATCAATTTCTTTCGACCCTTGTATAACAATCTACTAAAGTTGTGCACTTCCAACTTTAAACGGATTAAATCACGCATATTTATCATTATTTTTGTCCCGACAGTCACCCCGTGACCGAGATCACTACAAAGTATTTGAAACGTCGGGACAAAAATAATGATAAATATACGTGATTTAAACCGTTTAAGGTTGTTTAATTACTAAGTGTAACAATCGCGAAAACCTAAGACAACATTGTGCACTTCCATTGTGCAGTCTCCGAAATGTATCCGTCAAACGAAAGATATGTAGTTAAAAAAACTGATTGTGGTGAATGTACCACATTTTAGAGTTTTATCGTAGCAAGCTTGCAAAACTAAATAAGGGTGCCGTGCTGCCCGTGGGGAGCCGGGCTGCCCGTGGGATGCCGGTCTGTCCGTGGGGTGTCGGGCTTCCCGTGGGGTTCCGGACTGCCTGTGGGCTTAAGATAAGCCGTACGTTCAAGGGATTCTCAACATTCCGCGGTTCAAGTTATTTAAAACTAAATATTTAGTTTGTGATGTCTGTAATTTCTTAACTGCAAAACTGAGGACTTTGAAATATTTACGGGAAAATAATTAAATTACCTACCACTATTGTAATAAAAAAAAGATTGATTGAAATCGGACTACGCGTTAATAAATTACAACTATGTGTACCTTTTAACTTTCATCCCCTTTCCCAAGACAACCATACTGAATTTCGGGATAAAAAGCTAAATTATCCTACCTTGTAGTATGAACTCAGATCATGCTAAGTTTCATTGAAATCCATTCAGTAGTTTTGGAGTGATGCGCGGCCGGGATACAGACAGACAGACAGACAGACAAAATAAAAAAAATACAGTTTCGGCATCAGTATCAGCTACAGAGTACTGTACAATTTTTTTTTCAAAATATCTGCCATGTACAGAATTGGACCTGTTACAGTTTTATTATAAGTATAGATTAACACAAATACAAATAAATTATATAAAAAGAAAAGCAACACAATTAAAAGTAAGGAAAATAAACTCTTATACGTACTTTCATTATTATATTTTGTTCTCTATAATTAATTATAGAGATTCCAGATGTTGAAAATGTCACATATTATTCTCATATCCTTATGGGCAGAGCAGGTTTCTATCACATTATTAAATAGTGCTATCCACCAATTTTTATCATGTTACTCGTATACCATCTATAATGTATATTATCCATAGCTATTTAGAACGTAAGAAACTGCGCCAAGAAAAAGAATTAGCCAAATGACAAAAAATAAATAACCAAAAATTAGAACCGACTTCAACAATCAAATGTATGAAATAACTTGTTGAAATTGGTACCTTGATAGTTCAAAAGTACCTATTATCACAATATTGTGCGCATGGTACCGACCATAGAGGTATAAATAGTACATTGTTCACCGAGAGGAGAAAGTGACCGAGTACCGTCGAGGGTGTCGTTTGAAGCCCGAGCCCTAGGCGAGGGCTTTAAAACACCCGAGATCGGGAATCGCACTTTCTCTCGAGTGATACATAGTGCTTTATACTACACCTACCTTTTATTTTACTTTTCTACGAAAACTGAATCCTCAAACAACACACAAATTGAAAATGGCGCCAATGGCGTCTGCAATTTTCACATGTTCTTTTTTCAAATTTTTTGACACCATCCAACACGCAGCTAGTGGCCAGTGTCATTTTGCGAACGTGGAGATAAAAACTCACTGTAAAAACTTTTTGGCTTTTGATATTTAGGTTACCAGCGCATAGTCTTACCCAAAAAAACCACGTAAGAAATGGATTTTCATACACTTTTCTCTCCCGCTCAGATGCGTTTTCTCCCCGCATATTTGTTCGATATGCAATGACGTACTTTCTACCGTAAATTTGATAAAGTATCAAGGTACTTTCCGAGCAGGTGTAGTATAAATACTATTTTCTCTTTTCTGTGGTACCGACTTCGACAAGTTATTTCACACTTTTGAGTGTTGAAGTCGGTTCTATTTATTGGTAAAAAAATTTTTGTTCACTCGTTTTAGTGACCCCTTGGAGTGTAACTCAAAAACGGCTTGACAGATTTTTATGAAATTTAAATGGGACCAAACGACAAGCATCAGCTTTCAAATAAAAGAAGAGTTATCAAAATCGGTTCACCCAGTGAAAAGTTCTGAGGTAACAAACATAAAGAAACAGACGAATTAAGAACCTCCACCTTTTTTAAAATGTTTAAAAACGAGATCCAGATGAAATGTTCATAAATTGTATATTTATGTCCACTTGACTACCTATTCCATTATATTTTATTCACTAGCTTCGATCATTAGTAAAATAGAAGTTCGAAGGCTTCTACGCTGTTCATATTGTCACATGGTTCATATTCTTTTTAACTGACTTAAAAAAAGGAGGAGGTTCTCAATTCGTCTGTATTTTATCAAAGGGTAAAAACGGGACTCTATTACTGAGACTTCGCTGTCCGTCCGTCCGTCTGTCACCAGGCTGTATCTCATGAACGGTGATAGCTAGACAGTTGAAATTTTCACAGATAATGTATTTCTGTTGCCGCTATAACAACAAATACAAAAAGTTGGCCAAGTGCGAGTCAGACTCGTGCACATAAAACAAAAAAAGGTTAACATATGAAGTCATATGTTTTGTAGCTAATGTTACGGAACCCTTCGTGCGCGAGTCCGATTCGCAGTTGGCCGATTTTTTATATTTGAAAGCTGATGCTTGTCGTTTGGTCCAATTTAAATTTCATCAAAAAAAATATTATGTCTTTTAATACGAAAATAAGTATTAACTGCAAATAAAACTGATATATATATTTACCTGTAAATATTTAGTTTCAAAAATGTTACGTAATATATTTTGAATAATAAAATATCATGGGTGCTATTTCCGAACACGCCTCAATTTAAATAAAAAAGCGGGAATAAAATTTCGTGGCTGGCGTAAAGAGTTGAATATGTTAATAGTTATTTCAATCTATTCCTGTTTATATATCTCCTAAAGTGTTCACCCTGCTGACGTGAAAAGTTATGTGTGTTACACGAAAGCAAAGTTTTTAGCATCTCATGCCTTTAAAGCCCTCGCCACACTCAGTATTCAACTTCGCTTGCTCAAGATTCAAAATCAGCACTCGCAGCAAAAAACGACTTTGCCCTCTTGTTCCACAAATAACTATTCCTCCCTTGAATTTCAATCATACTATATTATTACAAACTCTTATTGCTACCTTACATCTACTACACACAAAATGATCCGTAAAATATTTACCGATAGCGAAAAAACAATTGACCTTTTCAGTAACTTCGAGATAATTCTCTTATTCAATATCACGTAACACGTATAATGTTCATGTCGTCATTGAAAATAAGTAAACTCCCTCAATATTTATAACCAAACTACGAGTATTTGTCAACACAAACGTAACGAGTTATAAGGCCTACGTTCAAGGTGAAGAGTGCTATGAAAACTTAAACAAGGACGCCGAAAGGCTTACCTCGCTGCAATCAACTTGTCACCGTATGATATATTTGGTAGTTAAACTTCCAACCAACAACTGGTGATTAAACTTCCTCCACAAAATACCAGTCTATATTCAGTATTGAGACTACCTGGATGTGCTATATGAACCGTCAATAAACGACAATAAAATGACATTTTACACAAGCAACAGTCTCTTCACGCAAACTTCTATGCCCATTCCGAATGGGATTCCCGCTCAAATGGGTAACAAACCGAAGAATAAAATAATATTTTTAGACGTAACACCCGCTCGAACACCTGTAATTAAAATTGCGTCGCATAATGCAGTGGAACCGCTAAGGAACAATCTTGTGGATCCAGTCATCAATACGGATGTAATTTATGAGAACATCAAGCCGGTATTCACCATCTTACGGCTAATGGGCGTTCTTCCCATTACGAGACCGTCGCCTGGAGTAAACCAATTCCAAATTGCATCTCCTTCTATGGCGTATTCACTACTAGTGTTTGTATCACTTATCAGCTATGTACTGTATCTTTCGCTGAATAAAGTGCAGATTATGAAAACCTCGGAAGGAAAATTCGAAGAAGCCGTCATTGAGTATCTCTTTACCGTTTACTTATTCCCAATGTTACTGATCCCAATTATGTGGTATGAGACACGAAAGATTGCAGGCGTACTAAACGCTTGGGCAGATTTCGAGGTGGGGATAATCACTTACTTCACGTGAAATTGTTGTTTTTTATCAAGTACCTAATTTTATTTGTGGTGCTTCCAGGTTGCTTATAGACATCTGTCTGGACGTCCTATCCCAGTGAATTTATACAAGAAATCATTGTTGATTGCCGCCATAATCCCTATCTTATCGACAACTTCGGTCATCATCACGCACGTCACCATGGTCCATTTTAAAGCTATGCAATTGATTCCGTATGTTTTCTTGGAAATATTAACCTACATACTTGGAGGATACTGGTACCTTCTTTGCGAAATGCTTGGCATCTGCGCCAGCTTACTGGCTGAAGATTTTCAACAGGTATTCAATGCTAAGATTTTGTGTTCTACGGTTTTAGCCGTGAGATCTAAGCACATTCATCTCGGCTGTAGTTTCAAATTTGCTGAAAGTGTATTCTGTAACTTAGTAATGTTATTTTGTTATTCTTCATAGGCACTCCGGAACATTGGGCCAGCCGGTAAAGTTGCTGAGTACCGTGCGCTATGGCTACGATTGAGCAAGCTCGCCCGCAGTACTGGAATTGCTAACTGCTACACTTTTACCTTCGTTAACCTCTACCTGTTCCTCATCATCACGCTCTCAATATACGGATTGCTTAGCCAAATATCTGAAGGCTTCGGGATTAAGGATATCGGATTGGCGCTGACAGCCACTTGCAGCATTTTTCTGCTGTTCTTCATTTGCGATGAAGCCCATTATGCGTCACATAATGCAAGTTTTTTTTTCTTTACAAATGACATGCTATGTGTTATTTTGAACACGGTTATTTAATGTAGTTTCTGCCTCCAGGTGCGAACAAACTTTCAAAAGAAGCTTCTAATGGTGGAGTTGTCCTGGATGAACACGGACGCCCAAACTGAGGTGAACATGTTCCTGCGCGCCACTGAAATGAATCCCTCACAGATAAGCCTTGGAGGGTTCTTCGACGTTAACCGCACGCTTTTCAAATCGGTATGTATCTGTTGTTGTGTACCGTTTTAGTGCTTGTTTTGAAAAAATACAATTTTTTGTAGGGCTTAGAAATCCTTCGAATCGGATAATCTGGCGTTTGAACTTTGACCAGGGTTTCATTAACGGCCACTGTCGTGTTGGCAACCAATATTATTTGCATTGTGGGCCACAACCTCATCTGATGGTAAGTGGATGTGATGATGTATCGAGGATGGTATACAGGCTTAGCCCAGAGTAGGAACTGCTTTTCCAGAACTCGTCTGCCTTGCATAAGTTATTGGCAACAGAGATTTTCGTTGTGGTGATAGTCGGGACAGCGCGGCTGTCCATAGTCAAGCCATCACTGATTCGAAAAACCTCGTTACGTACACCACATCGACCTTACCTAATACCTGTTTGTGTTTGTAACCTATAAGGTCATACTCATCAGTAGGTATACCCGATTCGTAGGAAATGCTGTACGTATAAATCAATAACATCTACCGTTGCAGCTACTTGCAACAATGGTAACCTACCTCGTGGTGCTGCTACAGTTCCAAATCAGCATTCCTGACGACAGCCAAAACCAAATTGAAGAGAAAGATTTCACAAACCTGACTACAGCAGCGTCCACGCAGACTGTCACCACTCCCACCACAGTCCTAACGACCATTCTCACTACGCTGGCCAAAAAGAAGAAGAAACATTAGGATGTAAACTCCTTGTAAACCTAGTTTTAAAGAATAGAATTATAACAAAGGGTTAAAATTGAACCACATGCAGAAATCGAACCCACGGCCAATGCCAGGCCCAGTATATGTTTTATTAGCCATATAATTGCAATATTCATTCAAGGAACCAAAGGTGTTGTTAAAAATATTTTTTTATTTCGTATCGCTTGCCCGATGGACGCAATGTATATACATTTTCGCACCTAACTTCCTAGCTATACTCGTTACTAAACAAAATAAATAGTATCACCCAAAAACAAAATTGACTATATTTATTGCCTCTAATTCAATCATTGAATAGAATTAGAAACGAGTTGGCGAGCCGCGGGAAGCGAGTGCGTAGTTCCGATAGTTGTGTAGCTCGGCTATAAGCGAGTGTGCGACTGAGGCGAGCGATTACATGCATCACTCGCTCTATTCTTTTCTGAAATAATTTATATTTTCCATCCATATTCTTCTTTTTGCTTCCGTTATTTTTCAGAATTGCCGCTGCCACTGCACAAATCTAGATAACAATGATAATTCAAATGATTGAACGTGTACTTTCAGATCCGCACTGTAGAGAAATGACCGCTGGTTGCTCTCTCGGCGTGTTCTAATCGCTTAGCGATTATCGCTGAGCGAGTGTTATCCTTCATAGCTCTTGTCGCTCAGCTACAAACTAATGAAGCGAGTGCTCGCTGGCACAGTCAGCGATCAACTATTTGTATATGCATCTCTTTTATTTTGAGCGAGAAAATAGTCTACTCGTTTTCTCGCCGGTGGTTTGACAAGTGCCTAAAACAACCAAAACACTACAAAGATGCGTTGATATACATTTAGACGATTTGGTAAAGTAGATTTAGGAAACTCAATAGCCATCTTGTTAAATGGAGGAATTTTAATTGGGCTACCCAGGTCAGCTTTAATAATCCCATTATGCTTTATTACTGTGTCCCCTGAACCAGTGCACCAAAATTTATAGTTTTAAATGTTTTATTACAGCTTTGTAGTAATATTTCTGTCATAGAATAAATGGTAATTTAAATTAATAAATAATAATTTAATTAAAATTAATTGTTAATAAAATGTGTATTGATTAAAAATCTTCATTGAACTTTAGTTTGTAATTAATTATATGTCATAATAATATAATAATTAATAATATGAAATTTTCATGGAAGTAGAGATTGCATGAGTCACACGGATAAGGTAAGCCAGCGGTTACTCTTCCGAAGAGTTTCTACTCTAAAATTTTGCTAAATTTATAAAAGACCCAGCTAGATATATATTTAGTCAAGACAACTAAAATTTTCAAACATTGTTCAAATGTCAGATTTAGTTTTAATGACAGAGATTACTTACCGTAATATCACATATCAATATCAGATTTTCTGGCAATTGAAGTGGAGAGCAAAGTGCAAACATAAATATCCACCTTTGCGCCTCGGGCCGTTAAACGTTTAAGCTAAATTAGCTTGTTTTATGCACTCTTTGCAAAATTCTTACTATAATGAGAAAGATGAGCCTTTTTTTTATATTTAGATAGATCACGAACTATTACAAAAATACTGTAACATGTAATTTATAGGTTTCACGTAACATGCCTTGTAGGAATAGTAGATTGTTATATATGGAAAATGAAAGGGCTCTTTATAGGAAGATGGTTTTGGTGCCAAAAGTTTGAGTCCAATGGGTGCCAATAGATCGCGTGCCTAAATAGACCTTTACACGAGGTAAACACTCTGCTTTTCATTTCAATTATGAAGAAAGTATATAAAACCCTGAAAAGGTCGACAAACAATATTTCATAAATTATATAACAACAAAAGGAAAGAAAGTGTAATAAATAATTAACTGAAAGTGTAAAATACCTAACTAGGTATACTACAAAATTGACAATTTTATGTCGCGATTTAGCAGAGTGGATGTATAAATGTTGGGACTATGGATTACCTACAAAGTTTTTTTTTTTGACAGCAGGGAGAATCGTAATATGAAAAGAGATTTTATTCAATTTCAACTAGAATAAGTATGTAGTTTTTATATTATCTTGTAGAATTTGTCTCCAATTTGTAGTTTATTTTTAATGCAATAGAGTTGAGTGATTGGGGACCAAATATGTCGAAGTATGTTGGCGCGAACGTAAAACCCTGGAAATATAATAAAAGTAATATAACTGCGTGAATGTTTCCAGGGCCTTTTGGCTTGTAATAAATAAAGGCCCTAAAGAGTAAAAATTGAGTAAACAACGGTTTAAACCATCAGGCTATTGCTTAGTGATTGGGTATTAATAAAACTAAAAGTTATATACTATGAACCGTTATTCGCCACCTTCAACCAATAAGAACATTATTATGATGATCACGTGACTTTCTTTTCTTCCCCCCTCTCGTCCCACACCGCCTATGGAGCAAGTGAAGAGGATTATGCGGCTTGCTGCCGCCCGCACCGTCACACTCGTGGCGATTCTCTTCATCTCTTCTTCATTCGCATTGACATTCGATGAATGAGTTCACCACTCTTTCTAGGTATTCAAACAGTGCTGCTGTTCGCATAATAATTTTATTTTTCTTTTATACCTAATTCTATTGTATATTTCTAGATTCACTGAAAAAGTATTGCATAACAGTAGGTACCTCAAACTTTAGGTGTATTTACTCGTTGTTAAATTAGTGTATTCTCTCATTCTGAAGAATTCTCTATAGACCAATCAGTATGCACAACGTCACAGTCGTGCTCTAAAGAATATTTAATCAATTATCTTTCCTGTATGCATATTTTGTAGCTTTAGGCCACCGTTGTAGATGGATATCGGCATTAAAAATTTAAGTTCAACTAATTGCCAGTGACGGATTTCTTTTTACTTGCGACGTTACATCTAAGATGATACTTTGAGAAAAAAGTGACTGATGAATATTACGTACGATAGCATTACGTTGCTGGCCTGTTTTATTTAATTTAGTAAAAACTATTTCTGAATCAATCAACGAAAGTACACCTGTTACTGCGCTCTTCCTCGACATGAGTAAAGCCTTTGATTTTGTAGATCATAAATTACTAATGTAAACACTTGAAAGGTACGGCATAGGAGGAAAAGCAAATGATTGGATAAAAAGCTACATGTCAGAAAGATATTCAGGTATCAAAAGTATCAAAAGGCTTAAAAAATGCAAGTAGATCTAAATATAAAACATAATTTTTGGTGTCCCGTAGGGAAGTGTTCTGGGCCGTTTTTATTTCTCATTTATATAAGTGATCTCCAAACGTCACTAAACACAAAACTATTGTGTTCGCAGATAGACACAACAATAATAATAAAATGTGAAGATAAAACGAATTATGAAAGTGACATATCTCGCGCTACATAACAATTATTTAAAAACATAACAATATTTTTTTTTAATCAATCTTTCGTAGACTAAAATTATCCAATTTAGTAATTACAGAAAAGCTGACATTGATTGAAAAGTACCTAGTTTATGATGGAAACCGAATAGAAGAAGTAATAACTACAAAGTTTTTATAGGATTAATGATCGACAAGCATTGCGACTGGAAGACACATGTAAGATATGTCTGTAATAAAATTGACCGGTTCCTATATGCTATCAAACGGTTACGCGTAACAATTTCCACCGAAACTGCACTTAGTGCGTACCACGGCTATGTGTCGTCGGTGCTTTCGTACGGTCTTCTTTTGTGGGGTAACTCGGTCGAGATTGAAAAGGCTTTTTTAATACAAAAGAAATGTGTAAGAGCAATTTTTGGGGCCTGGTGTACACCTGCAAACCTCTTTTCTAGAGTTTCCGTGTATTACCACTTGTGTGTATGTACATAAGAGAACTTTGTGTTTTTGTTAAGCAGCATCATACATTCTTTACACTCAACTCAGATGTGGTCATGAGACCTACTAGATACAAATATAAACTCTTCTGCCCTTACAGTAATCTGACCTTATATAAAATAAACTCATATAAAAATGCCATTTATGTTTATAATAAGACCTGATAACTTAAAAGAATTATCTTTACCCGTGTAAAAGAAAACTACCATTGTGATAAGTGTGGTAACTTGAAAATTGTTTTTATAACTTAAACGAATTTATGACATATAAAACTAAATAATGGAAAATAATTTATTAAATTATTGACTAAATAACAAAGTATGTAAGTATTTAATTGTGACATATATATTCTTTTTCTATGTAACTGAATTTTCATTTTAAACTTATGACACTACCACCAGCTGTGCTTTATACAACATTGTAGTAAATAAATCATTTGGTGTTGCTGTAAAAACCTGTCAGCTGTAAAGGTGACAGATGAAATATTTTTAGATTTGGGCCTCTACCATCTAAAACTTACTTTAGTTTGACACCTGTCATGTGTCTCTGAGATCTGCGTTTCATATGAGGGCTGTCAATCTTGCAAGGCTTATATTCTTGTAAACTATAAACATATTTTAAAGGGTCTTATATAACCGCCTAGAAACTTAGAGTCTATGAACCGCATAAACAAAATCAAAATAAGTATTGAAAAACAACTATTAGGTGTATTAATTGATGCCAAAAAAAGCATTCAATACAGTCAGTCATAATTTACTGCTACATAAACTTGATAGAATGTTGGTATTACTGGGACTGCTCATAATATTTTCAAATCCTACCTTTCAAAACGATGCCGAATAGGGAAATCTCAAATTATTTAAAGGTATTTTCTAAGGAATATGGAGAGTTATTTTCTCGATGGGAATATGCGATATCCGACTGTACAAAGGTTCAAACCGTTCGAATCTATGTGAAAAGCTAAAACAATTTTATGAGTGCGTTCGAAAATATCTTCGGTGATTTTTAAATTTACCCAAGGCCGTTCAAAAAACAGGTAAATGTGCAGGAGCGCGTTCTGAACCTCGGTTAGAGCGCACTCGGAGTGCAACTTTTCACTCTAACGTCGTTCACGACCTTCGGGTAGAGCGCAACTTTTTAACTATCAAAAGAGGTCGTTAAAATGTTGAATTTTTAACTGACATGACCTTGACATTTCTTGATGAGTAAATTATAGGCAATCTTTTATATTTTGCAGGTAACGGTAGTTATTGCTTTTCAAACATCATAAAATGTCTATAAATTTTGCAGAATTCCCCGCCAAAAACGATATTTGAGGTTATAAAACAACCGGCCGTTCGGAACCTTCGAGTAAGTTAAAGCAACCAAACAACGCACTCTGACCCTCGGAACGCGGCCCTGTTGAAATAAAACTATTGTTAGCCGATTCCAAATTGGGTGAGGATTTTCACCTGTCAAGTGATTGGTAGTCATTTGTCACCTGAAAGTCTAATAATTTGGTTATTCCTTTGTAGTAAAAGAACATGTTGTTACATAATTAAGGTTTTCAAAAAATATGTAAAAAGATAGACAATGACGTGTTAAAAATATTTGTAATATTCCCAATTCGATGCTCGACGCTCGTTGAAGTTATTACATGACGTACCTTGAGTAACTGTCAAGATGTGTTACACTGGTGAAAGTAACTATATGCACACGTGCTCGTTTCTGAACGCAGCCTATGATATGAATGTACAGAAATAGATTTTTCCGGAATTCTGATTCTACTGTACTTTCTAAAGTTATTTACTATTTGTTTATTTGTGAACCACATATTTTGCAAGTGAATTACCTATTTAAAATGGTTGACTACAGCAAATGGAAGGATATCGAGGTTAGTAATTTGCCGAAGAAAATGCATAATCAAGTGTAAGTTTACAGTTCGGACTTAAAACATGAAGCGCATCTTGTTTTGTAGATATCTGACGATGAGGACGAGACGCATCCTAACATCGACACTCCCTCATTATTCCGATGGCGTCACCAGGCCAGAGTCGAGCGCATGGAGGAAAGACGCAGAGAACAGGAAGAACACATACAGAAAAAGAACGAAAACATCAGAGCCTTGGCAGAAACTAAGAGAAAAATATCCGAAGCTTCTCCAGAAAGTCCCGAACTCGAGTCTCTTAAGAAATCATTGGCTGAATTGATGTTGCAAGAGAAAAGAATAATGCAAAAAGATGAAGAAATCAGAAAGAAGGAAAAGCAAACACCATGGAATGTTGATACTATTAGTGAGCCAGGATTTACTAAAACAGTCATCAATACAAAGCCTGCTCGTCCTAAGGATGAGAACTTAACGGAAGAGGAAAAGGAAGCCAAAATGAAGAAGTTCATCAAAGAAAATGAGAAACTGTTAAAACAGTTTGGTATGCTGCGGAAGTATGAAGACTCAAAACCATTCCTGATGCAACATAATCAGCTTGTCTGTGAAGAAACTGCCAACTACCTGGTCATCTGGTGCATTAACTTGGAAATGGAAGAGGTGAGGCAATGTTTGTATGTGTTGAACACACTGTTTGGTCACTATACTGACCTGTACATAGATTGTACACCCTGCCATTAAAAATCTTTTTTTTTAATGCCTAATAGTATAGCCTTTGACCACTATCTCACATGATGGTAAGTGATGATGTGGTCGAGGATGTTGTTCAGACTAACCTAGAGTTATTTATTTATTTCTGGTCAGCCAACAATTATTACATTTTTACATACACAACATTATTTTCTACTATAGTAGGGTCATTGCGTTAGTTAGCCGGCCGGCGTTACTTTTCGGCCTTTTGGTGGAAGTCTTAAAGTAAAATTAAGAAAATAGAGTTTTCATAGTACTTTTTCATTCTTCTTTACGTTCAATATCACTTAAAATAGGTGGACAACATCAGATATTTTTTTTATGCTATTGCTTTTTATTTTCTTAAATAAAAAGCTTTTCTGAAGAAAAGCTAATTGCTATATTTTAATAAGCGACACAGAAGAAAACGATTAAAGAATATTAGTTGTGACTTCTGCTCTAAATTGTATAATTTAAGATGTTGTGCATGTGCATCTCCATCCTGCTTGCGGTACAGAGAGTAATGGCAATTAGAGTCGAGAGGTGCTCGACAACTTCTCGAAGCGATCCGGCCCGTACTCGGAGAGGGGCCCTATTTCAGACTGACACAGGTTCTCGCCGGAAGTGGCTGTTTCGGGAGATACCTGTGTAACATCGCACGAAGGGAGCGTTCCCCAGCTCCCAGTGTGGCTTCGCGGAAGACAGCTCGCACTCGAGGCATGCCTAGGAGAAGCGGTCGTATATATGTATATCGTATATATATCCCTGATCGCAGTTATGGGGTCCGACCTCTTCTTGCCGGCCATCATCGTAAAGATGGTCGGTGAAGAGAGGTCTTGGGAGGCGGTGGCCTCTCGTGCGGAACAATATTATCGCAGAGAGAGGCGTAGGAGCGGGAGAGAATCACAATCTCCCGATTTGAAGAGCCGAGCTAATCGAGCTTATAATCCGCTCATAGGACCTGGGGCGTTCGCTGTAGCGGCAGCTGGCGCCTCAAAGCACTAGACATTCCATTAAATACGTAAATTACATTATATAGGGTACATATATCAATAAACAGCGCAGGGCTCAATCAATTATATAATTTTTTCTAGCGTCTTTAAGTTGAAGGTGCCACTAAATGGCCGAAAACTAGGTATTCTACCCTACTCGTATCAATTTTGTACTTACTATGGACTGCCCTTAATTAATTTTAAAGAATAAATCCATGTTGTCTTGTCATGAATCTGTTGCTGGATGAATAATTAAATCGATTCGAAATAAAGAGTTCAAATTATCTTATTTTTAATGTGAATTTATTTAAAAGATTTTAAACAGTAATTAAAACAGTATGTCGAAAGGGTGGACATAAAAGTTTTATACATCCACGAGGGTTACTCCTGGGAATTTCAAAATTAAACCTACTCAATAGTCTAGGACAGCTTATATGATTTCTCAAGAGTTTGTAAGAAAATACCAGATCTAGTATCTCTCTACGACTTTACAGTGAGACCATTTTGAAATATTTCAAGCGTTTATCATAAGATTTTACCTCATTTTTTATTCCAGTGCAATACGCCAAATGCCAGAGAAACCTCTTTTGCACTCGTTCAAGTCGCAGCATGTGTGTTGCAAAATGTGGTCTCCATACCGAGCAGTACTCTAGATGACTTCTTACAAGACTGCTGTATAGTATCATTTTAATTCTGATATTTTTGAATATCTTGGAGTTTCTTAGTACAAATCCAAGCATTCTTGATGCTTTGCTAATTATGTGATCAAGATGAGGGACAAATGTGAGCCTGCTATCAAAATTAACTCCTAAGTCTTTTATTACATTAACTTCTTTTAGTATATTGCCATTGATAGTATAATTAGAAGGGATTATATTATGGTTGCAAGTGAATTTTATATAACGACATTTTTCATGATTCAGTTGCATAGTTTCGAGTACACCAGTCTATCAATGACTGAATATCTTCTTGTAATAAAATAGCATCTTGCATGTTTTGAACTGTTCTCAATATTTTTAAGTCGTCAGCAAACATGAAGGGAATTGAGTGAGCAAAACACCTGGGTAGGTCATTAATAAAAATATTAAATAAAATAGGTCCTAAATGAGATCCCTGAGGAACTCCTGAAGTTATGTTTAGGCATTCTGATTCATAACCTCCAACGACTACATAAAACATTTGTTGTCTTAGATAAGACTGAAACCAGTCCAACATAGAACCTGCGAACCCAAAACTTTTTAGCTTTTGGAGAAGTAGTTGATGAGACACTTTATCGAAAGCTTTACTAAAATCTGTGTAAATAACATCCACTTGTTTGTGAGCATCGACCGCTTCAATTAAGTTTTCTGTAAATAATACTAAATTTGTACATACAGATCTACCAGTTACAAAACCATGTTGGTGGTCTGACAGGACGTTTTTAAAGTGTGCTTGAATTGGTGAACACATCAAGGCCTCAAATATTTTAGCAAATGATGATAAAATGGAAATTGGAAGATAATTTTTTACGTTACGTTCGTCATCACTTTTAAAAATAGGAACTACCTTAGCTATTTTCCATAGCTTAGGGAAAGATCCAGATGCAATTGACTTATTGAATATTTTACTTAGAGGAACTACTAAACTATCTGTGCAAGTTTTAATAAAATATGGATGTATATTGTCTGGCCCCATACCCTTGGTGATATCAATGTCTGAGTTTTTTTAGAACAGTGTCCTTTTCGAAATATACATTACCAAAGCAGTTATTATTGTCTAAATCAGTGGGCAAGTCTAATTCATCCACTGACTGAGATATCAGATCTGTTATCTAGTTTAGTAATCACTGATATGCATTTGTATGGGTGGGATTTGTATATACACGACATCCTAGTGTGGGTGTAAATACCAATAGTTCTTACAATAAAACAATTCAGTTCAAAATATGATTGCTTTAGTTGACAGAACTAGTTGCAAATATACTAAACAAAATATGGAAGCTTGTGCTGTTAGTTGAAAGGTGTACTGTCCTAATTTGTACTATTCTTAATGGGATTAGTAATAGTATTGACTAAATTCTACTACTGTAAAACCTACCACTAAAGCAAAACCAGCAGGCAAGCTCCACAAATGATATGAAATGGTACACTCTCCAAGATTAGAAATGGGAACTAAAACAGGTCAAACTGTAAAGATAATCCTTAGATCCTTCCAGTTTAATTATAAGGTAAATTTCATTTTTGGCCCAGAAACAAGATTACTGTTCATCAATTTCACCCCAGTAACTACCCCACATAAATTTTATGGCCATTGACAATATGCTTGTCAATTCCAGACTGATTATTCTTTGGCAAAATTGTTTACACTCTGAAAGTATATTATAGGTTGCCAATGCCATATTGTTACATACCTATTGTTTCATATTACCATGTTTTTTTTATTTATGAGAATATATATCTGGTCTGTAGCTACGGGAGCTCCAATAGGTCATAATTATGTTCATTGATATGATTCAGACAAATGTTGAAAGTAGATCTCCTTGGCTAAAATCTGTTAGATGATATTTTTTGCTCTGAGTATGGAGAGTAATCTTAAATTAAAATGTAAAACATCTCTATACATTTTTGCATGGTGGTAGGGCATTTGTGTGCCCACCTACCACCCTCAAATAGAAAATCTGTCACCAAGCAACTAAAGGTGTGTTCCAGCAGCTAACCTTGACAGTCAGTAATTCTAGGATAGCCTAAACAACATCTCCCACCACATCATCACTTAGCATCAGCACCCAGTTTTTCATCATGGTTCCAATGTATTTTTGCAGTAATTTATTTTATAAATTTAAGATAATCAGTATTATAGCAACATTAAAAATATGGTCATGGTTTAATTATTAAAAATATAACACAATTTTCAAGATAATTACTGCACTATAACACACAAAATCTAAAAAAATAATAATACAGCAACTAAGGAATGGTAAGACCATGGGTGATGCCACCAGCCAAGTCCAGGCATTAAGGTTAATTCTTAAATTACTTCAATGAACATTATCACAAATTACAAAAAACCAGGATAATTTGAATAAAGCAAAACATAAAGTAAATTTTGATTTAAAAAAATCAATGAACAAGGTAGTAAGCATCTTTTGACTAACTAACAGATTCACAACCACTTCAAAAGCACAAATGAAGTGCTCAAGCATGGGAGTTTATATTTATGAAGATTGAATTACCTAAAGACCAAATGATTCTTTTGCTGAGTGTAAAATCAACCCACATATCCTAAAGAAAACCAACAATCTATTAAAGACCACAACCACTGGAAAGTGTTGAATAGACATTAACATTTCTTATATCTTTTAAAAAGAGACATACTAAAACATTGCAATACAATGTGGGTTTCTTCCAAGGTTGCTCCTTTTCACCAATAGCATTCAGTATGGTAATTAATATTTTAATCTTAATTGACCAGCTAAGTCATGAGTAATCATGAGAAACGGTGGGGCTATCAGTTTAAGATCAACTATATCAGGAACATTTATAAGAAGTGGATGAGTTCTGTGCATGGATTGAAAACAAAACTAAGTAAATGCCACTCTGGGTAGACAGAATACCAAATTTACCTCTTACCATCCAAGATTCTTGACAGGAGGAGAATGTTTTTCCACAATTGCTGAAGCTGTGCCATTTAAATTTGTAGGTAGAAAGATAGATTACAAAGGATGCACACCATCTCTAGACGCAGTTGTCAAGAACTTTCTAAAAGACTTTTTTAGGGTAGACCAGCATCAAATAAGTAACATTAAAAAGCTTGGATCTAAAACATCTACTTTTTATCACATCCAATTTGGCTTTTTCGAGTAAATAACATTAGTAAAACCTTTTTACCAAGCTAGATGTGAACATCATAAAGACATAGAAGTCACGGTTTTGGCAGACCCATCTACTTTATTCTGGTATCAAACTAATTTGGTATGAAATTAAAGACACCCTCAGAGTTTGTAGTCATCTCAAAGTCACCAAAACTCATGTCCCAAATGACAAAAGTTTCTCTGACCTAGATTGAAGTCTTAAATTCCATATACAATTCATGATAGGAGAGCTCCTAGAGTCCATGGGAGCTGGGTCAGGGTTGAGATAGAAAATTGGGGTTAAAATCTTTTACAACAAGACGAAAATGATAGCTAAACATGTGTTTCTAAAAAGTTCCAGATGACCCGCCCAGACCAAAGTAATTTGGTTAGATGGGGGGAAACAACTGAAAAGTCTTACTGTTTTTCCTGCAAGGCGATAGGTTGCAAGGACTTCCAATTGGGCTCTTAGCGGACACATATGATTATATTGAGATAAGATGGCAATCATTACAGCATGGTAGAGGGCATTTTGCAAAAGTTGCCCCCAAGTAGAAAATTTGTAACCAAGCACCACAGGGTGCCCTAGGTGTTGCTTAGAGCCAGTAATTCTTAGTTAGCCTGATCAAAATTTTCTACTGCATCTTAACTTAATATCTGGTGAGATACTGGTCAAAGGCTAGGCTTATATATATACAAATTAAAATTACATCTAGCTGCGCCCCACGGATACCCACATAGACAATGGTGACAATAGAAAGCTAGTGATGATAATAGAAGCATCTATGTTTTAATCCAAGAACTAAATTATTGATAATCCTAGTTTCTTAATTGTTTCAGCATAGAAGTGGAGTAACAAACATTGCTCACAAATTTTTGCATTTCTCATTTAAGTATGTTATTTAGATAAAAATTATTAGATGTTTCATTGTTTTCACAAAATGTTCATCATAATCTATACTTATAATATCTTTAATAAATTAAGATACCTTTGTGGAGAGAAGAATAAAGAATATTGTATTGTATCATCAGGTCATAAATGTAATATTTTGATTTCAGAAACATGACTTGATGGCTCATGTGGCACACCAGACTATCTGCATGCAGTACATCTTGGAGCTTTCAAGGCAGCTGGATGTAGACCCAAGAGCATGTGTTGGATCATTTTTCGCCAAGTAAATATCACTTTATATTTGTATATTTCCTTCTAAGCAAATAAGGTTATGAAATCCCAATTGACAGGATTATTACTAGGTCCCAGAAGATTTTAATCTTTATGGGGCAGGACTTCATCACATCATCATAGCTTAAAACTTGTTTACAATAAACACATTATTAAATGTACACTTATGGGCAAAAACACTCACATTTGGGATTGAATATGTTGACCCGGGTTTCAAGCATCATGCTCATCATCATCCCAAGATTACTACACAATGAAAGGAGAAATTAGAAATTAATATATATAGAGAACATATCCTGGCCCACAAGCTTGTGAATATTTTATTTTTACAAATTACAGGTTATTACTTTGTTAATAAATTGGTGACCAGGTGAAAAACCAGTTGGTAGGTCTCTTAAGCATGAGTCCGTCTTGGTGAGTACCACCACATTGTCAGATATTCTGCCTCGAAGCAGTTGTGTGCAAAACTGCAAACAGAACTGTGTTTAGGTGTGAAGAGCACTGTAATAAGTGGAATACTGTATGAACGAGACATAAAAACTAAAGTCTTAGAGTGACTAGTTAGTCAAGCAGGATTAAGATGGGTGAAACTGCAACAGTTATGGACAGACGTTACGCTTACCATCAGGCGGGCCACTTGTCCATCTCATTCCTCACATAAGTATAAAATCTTTTATTCATAAAAATGTATACATGTATTATATTAAAAGATAACATATTAATGTGGTTGCAGGAGCAACAAGTTACTATTCACATAGTTATTATGTTGTAAAAAAAACTAAACAATGCCATTTCTAAAGTTATAATTTTTTTTTTATTTGATACTACATACATGAAACATAATATGTATATAATTTTAAAATTTTAATACTCATTCATGGTATCGATTTTATACAAATTCGGGTTCGAATTCTGCACTTGACCATAATTAATTTTTCTAATTCTCCTATTGTAATTTTGTAAAATCTAGTATATCATTCGCAAACATTATACAGATTTGTGCCGTGGGGTGCCGGGTTAGAATTGCACCTCCCCATATCATCCCGTGGGTGTCGTAAGAGACGACTAAGGGAAAAAAACTGTAAGGTGGGCAGCAGCGCCTTCTAAAGAACTGTCAACTTACACTGCGCTTCCCAAGACGCCTGCCAAGCGTGGGGATTATGGCAAATACCCCCTTAATAGGGGAGGCTGTGTTCAGCAGTGGACTATGCGGCTGTTAAAGTATACAGATTTAGATTTTAGTTTGAACAAAATAAGTATTCTCCATTATTAACAAATGTTGTATTTTATGTTGAAAAACTAGTCTGGCATTAATTTTGATTATAGCTTGAAAGCTTCAAATTATTGTTAATAAAGTGATTTTTTGTCCAATGTAGTGATTTTAGACCATTAACTTTTATTTTCCTCAATAATCGTAATCGGCGATTATAAGAATTGTTGATCGTCTTCGTGATACCAAGAATTGTTACATCACTACAGTATTCTAACAATCACCTGGTCCAATAACCTTTCACAGAATACAAGTTGCTGAGAAAACATATAAAGACTCCTTTGATGATGAGCTGGAACAGTTCAAGGCAAGGATCAGAAAAAGGGCTGCGGAGAAAATTCAGGAAGCCATCAAAGAGCAAGAAGATGAGGAGAGAGAAGCACGACTTGGCCCTGGAGGTCTAGACCCTATCGAGGTTTACGAGGAGTTGCCCGATGTGAGTATTAAACACTGACTATTATTTAAATCACTGGCCCAATACTGCTAATTGGTTGGTTGAAGGTGTAAATTTAATTCTTCAATAAGCTTCAGCATCACAGCATAATTGCAGGACATTTGTCATGCATGCCTGGCTCAACTGATCCTGGTCAAATTGTCTACTTTTGGGCGGTAACTACCATCAAGATGTACAGAATTTGTTACCAAATATTGAACAAGGTTTTCTGACATCTCGTTGAAAGTCAATTCCCATTGTAGATCTGGTCTGCTACAGTATCATGTTAAAAAGTTATTCTGCACTTGCTCAGAAACAACTTAATCAGATTGAAAAGTATCCTGTTCACTAGACTACATTTATAAAATATTAGCGATATCAACATAAAATTAACTAACGAGTCAAAATTATATTTCTGAAATATTCTTGTCAATTGTCTTATTGATTAGGTTACCAACTAGTCACACCTTATATGGTCACAGTTATTCATTGTTTTTTTCCCCATTTGAGTCACACTATTATGCTTGATTAAACTTTATTTATAACAAGTTGTTCCACAACAGGTCACAATGCTACTCTTATTAGTAAATTTAACTTATTTTGCTAAAGTAAATACTTCAAGTTGTGTCGAACAGAAGGCAAAGGACTAGCCCTCTATTACACGAAATCAAAAGTAATAAAAACTTACTTACATAGACTAGAAGCTGTAATCAACAAAAATGAACAAAAAAAATGTATTTATGGACCATATCAATGCAGAACTAAGTCTTATTCATAATCATAGTTTCAAATGTATACAGGGAAGATATTAATATATCAACAATACTTTGGGCGGGTGGTGTAGATTCCATAACTGAATGTGTTCAAAATCAGTAATAACTATTATCTAAGCAGTGGCACGTTGCCTTTGAGCATGATAGCGACGAAAACTTGGTTTATTCCATTCACAAACGTACGAACGCTACGCGAAGTCTATAAAATGCTATCACTGCACTGGGACAAAACAGCATTTATGAAGTAGATACGAGTAATATACCGGGGTCAACGAATAAATATGTAGGTATTAGTCATAGACCGCGGTTGCCGTTACTATCATTCTTAAAGCCAACGCGTCACATCTTAGGTAACAGTTAGTACTGCTTTTGTGTATGTGAAGATTAAACATGAGTGGAACATGGTATTCAGTTATCGATTGCACACCACCCCCTGCAGTATTGTTGATATATTAATATCCTCCTTATATTAAAACTCGTATCTTACAGGAACTGAAAAAATGCTTCGACGAGCAAGATGTCCCGATGCTCCAAGCTACGATCGCTAAGATGCCAGAAAAGGATGCCATTTATTATATGAACCGATGTGTCGCTTCCGGTCTATGGGTGCCTGGGAAAAACGATGATGAACCCACCATGAGAGAGAACGCGGGAGGGTCCGGGGAGTCTGCAGCCACTGACGCCGCAGCACCAATTACATCCACAGAAGAAGTAGACTGAAACACACTCAACTCGGTACCATTTGTAATATGCCGCTGTGACTCACAGGACAAAATGATACCGCGAATCATCACTCATTTTCATACCACATTTATTTGGAGGTGCATATCATTACTGAGAACTATTTGAACATAAAAAAAACTGTGAATATTATTCTTGATCCGTTTATTACAAGAACAGTGATACAGATATTCTAAATTATATCGCAGACTATAGTTTTAAATAAACAGAAGTAAATAATGTGATAGTGCAAAAACAACGATTTTATTATGGCTAGTATTTCGCCCTGAAATGGATATTGCTATTTTATTGATACTCTGTCAGATAAAGGTCATACTAGCTTCCGCCGCGTCGATATCTGCTATATCGCGATCCTTCTGAATCTTAGCAGGTAATTACTGTCTAAATAAATTTATCGGGATAAAATGTATAGTGTCTTAAATCCACGACATGACGTGTATGTCAGTAAACACACTCATTCACTTAGTATTAATATTATATAATCACATACATACTTAGAATATGTTTTATTATGATTAACATACTTTTCTGATGATTAGTCTGCTAGAAAGTTTTGTTGGAATGAGAAAAAAAGATGCGCCAGTTGCCAGCATTGGGGTAAGAAATGGTATAGTTTGTCCTGTGATACGGTTTCATAAAGCAAATGTAAACACAAGCACTTGTTGCTTCGCCTTAGGTATAAAAAAGTATAAAAACCCATTGCGCTCATAACGTGAAAAAATATGCCTGTGTATGTAAAATAAGGATTAATTAATTTAATAAAGTCATGGCAACTTTAGTATGACAGGTCTTTTGTTGTCAGATTATTTATTAACTAAAAGAAATACTTCCATAATGAACAATGCTAATTTGTAAACAAAGTCTACCTGAGATTTTAATATAACGTAAGTTCCCATATAAACTTGTTTCATTTTACTCCACAGAACGTCCATAATTGATCCACCAGGCAAGTTCGGGAGTAATTGGTGCTAAGTGCCATGATGCTCCATAAAGACAATCTTATCTGCTAAAGATAAGATTATTACAAAAAATTTAGAAGTAAGGACTGGAATGGAAATAAACATGATTGTGCTATATTTGACATGCTCTCGAACTTATCTTGGGAGGATTTTTATGCACTTGACTATATCGGTCGAGTTTGCAGTCCAAGGTGGTTTCGAACCAACTGTCACATATCATCATCAGCCGGAACACGTCCACTGTTGAACAAAACCTCCCCCATAGAGCACCACAAAGAACGGCTATTAGGCGCTTGTAATCATTCGCTACCCGCGACTTTCACGATGTTTTCAGTACACCTAATGGAAGGCCTACCAACTTTACGTCTTCCGGTGTAGTGCGGTAACCACTCGAGAACCTTTCATCCCCATCGGTTGTTCGTCGAGCGAATTCTGAGAGCTATGCCGGTGACTTAGTTCTTTGGTGAATATCCACTTTCCGGATTTTATCGCGCATAGAAGCTCCGAGCAAAGCTCTCTCTATAGCTCGTTGATCGACTCTGAGCTTGTCCATAAGGGCCACAGTCAAGGACCACGTCTCAGTGCCATATCATCACTGGCAATACACACTGGTTGAAGACTGGTCTTTGGGCTCTGCGGAATCTTCGACGAAAAAATGTCGCTTAACTTCCCGAACGCTGCTGCGGTAACTGCATACCCAATTTGCTTGCCCAAAGCTCAAAAGGTACAACAACATTTATTTAAACAAAGATGGGACAGCCGAGGCTTAGCAATAGGCCTGTTTACTAGTACGGAACCCTACAAACTAATGAGTGCAAACCAACGAAATTTTGGGCGATGCACCGTCCACCCACTGGACTTTCCGAATGGATGGTGTACGAAGAGTTCAAGTTTACACCTCCACCGACTGCGCCTAATAATTGTCACCTAAGATAATGTCATAAAAGAACCACACACAAAAATTACTCTCATTACTGACAAAAAGTCTCGGTATCGTAACATTTTTGTTCCTTTTTTGTTAACTCCCTTCAAGTCCTGTATTTTAGATTCAACTGCTATGTGCAATTTATTTTATTTTGCCAGTAGATCAAAAAAAAATCTCAACAGTACCAGCGGCAGATTACTGGTGCCTTGGAGAATAACCATAGATAACACGTTTATAAAATTACAAAGATAGGTAATATATAATATTAGATACATTGCACGTTATCAATTGATCGGACATACAACATAGTATGGAGATAAGCAGAGAGCCCTAGATAACGCTTGGCTATGCCTACATTGATATGAAAAACGAGAAGGGGCGCATCGCGCAAGAGCCAATAACTAGAATTAGAATAGGTATTATTTTCTCCAATTTTCTTGCATTTCGAACCGAGCGATTACTAATTAATTAGATTAGTTTTATTTTCATACTGGCCGGCAACATGCTCATTGGGGACCAAAAAGGGCCTTATATTTGATATAGTTTTGCAGACTTGCATAAGTTTATGTTAAACATAGGCGTTTTAGTATGCGCTTTGGTCCAATTACTATGATAACTTACTATTTCGTACATTTTGTTGTTTCAAAACATTTATTTGTGGGTGCAACTGTACATAACTCTTCTAGAGTAGTAAATCGAATCAATGGAGATACCACATGATGATACGAAATGCTAAAGTAAAATCGTTACTTATTCTAGTTGAATGTTGTATTCTAAATATTCGTCATTTTGGACAACTACTTAAATAAAAGGATTACATTTTTAGATATCATATTTCATAGCAACATTTACTGCTTCTTGTCACAAATCGAGGACATGGTTCTTAAGATGAGATCTTGTGTCTTATAATTTCAGACTAGCCCATATTGTACACCACGACATAGTTCCTATATTCCCTCCAATCCAAAGGATGCCTGGAAGAGATCGCTATTAGTTTGACCCATTGACACTTTACAATGTTGATTCTTATAAAAACTTTTGAGTTTTTGTAAGAATTTAGTTTGTATTTTAGTGGTGATTAGCAATCTAGGTATATATACCTAGATTGCTAATTCTTTATTATTACACTACCATACTGACCCATCTCAATGGCCTCGACTTTTAAAGCAGTAATGCTGCTGAACCATTGACAGATCATGGTTGGAATAACGCCACTGGCTTCACCTTTACCGCTTGTTGGTAAAGAAAGAAAGAAAAACCATTTAGACCCTGTTCCACTTGACGCCAATAAGGTTATTTTCAATAATGTTGACCACATTTTGTATCTAGGTGATACTAAATGTATGTACCATAGACGCAATATGTGATCAAAATTATCGAAAATAACGTTATTGGCGCCAAGTGGAATATGGCCTTTTTTTGCGTATATTATTCTGGCAAACTACCATCCTCACGTAAAATCGAAAATCTGTCACCAAGCATCTAACGAACTGTCTTTGAGGGCTAGTAATTCTCTTTGGCCCTTGTTTTCCCTTGGAAATTTTGAGCCAAATCGGAGATGGTTGGCCAGGGTTGGGTAGGTCCGCCCTGACGAGATGGTGACTGCTAACGCTACCCCATTTCGCCCTGACTAGGCGGCGGACTGCTCATCCCGGGTTTTTAGTGGGTAACCTCACTTACTACCCCCCTGAGGGGGTACGTTAAGCCGTCGGTTCCGGTTATCGTCTTACGATGGCAGTCGATATAGCATAGTGTAAGGGCTTTTTGCGAATACCCGCCTGGCTAGCTACCACCCTCAAGTAGAAAATCTGTCGCCAAGCACCTAACTGTGTTTTCAGGCAGCTGTCCTTGAGAGCTAGTATTTCTAGGTTAGCCTGAACATCTTCGACCACATCACTTACCATCAGGTGATATAATGGTCAAAGGCCTATCAGCTATAAATAAATACTAACCTACTGTACTAGGGGTACAACATCGAGAAACTAACCTCAGTTTCTCGATGGGGTACAATTTGCGTCATCTAGCGTTGTCAATATGTGTTGACAACCACGAATAAATGTTATCCGTAGGTTGTTAAAAGGTTGTGAAGTTCTAGTGGCCGAGCCCAACATTATAGGCGAATTGAAAGCACACCGACTTCGCTGGCTCGGCCATGTGGAAAGAATGGGAGAGGATCGCGCCATAAAACGGGTATACCTGGGAAAGCTAAAAGGCCGACGGCCGGTCGGGCGCCCCAAGTACCGCTGGAAGGACCAGGTTGAGGAGGACCTGCGAAAACTGAATACAATCCAGTGGCAAGAAAGAGCACAGGACCGCAAGGAATGGCGTCTCTTATTATCGGAGGCCAGGATCCAGCTTGGGTCGATGCGTCATCGTACTAAGTAAGTAAGTAGGTTGTTAAATAAAAGAGTGCATATAAACTTGTACTTTTTATATAACAAAACTACAATAGAGTGAGAGAGGGCGGGGCGGGGCTACGTGAGCACGTGCGGCGGCAGCTGCGGCCGGCCCTCGAGCTTGCTGTAGTCTAGATGGAATTCTTTCGCAACCTGTCAACAATAATACATCTCTCATCAATATAAAAAAAATTCGTCACATTTGTAAAAGGGCGGACACAGGTGTATTCTTGAGTATCTATCGTTGATCCTTCTCACATAATAATAAAAATTTGTGAAGCGCTTGCACTTTCTTCTTAGCCAGCTGATTTGTTAAGCAACATCTGTTGAGGTCATTACTTGGATCGGTATCCACTAGAGGCATTTAGTACTGTGCACTTCCAGTGTCTTATGACCACCCTTTAAGTAGAAAATATGTCACCAAGACCTAACAGTATGATCCAGCATCTCTTTGTGAGCTGCCAGTAATATATATTGGTTAGCATAAACATTTTCGACCGCATCATTATTTACCATCAGGTGAGTGGTCTACTACTAGCCTAGCAGGTACATAAATATAACAAGAGCAGTTTTGGAACTTCAAGGTCCTGGATTTGATTCCCGGTCTGAACATTTAGAGGGTTATTCAGACAAAATTTTAGTAGCTGTTTGCAGTCTAGAATTGTAGATGACAATTTTTTGTTATTGTGATGGAACATGCACGAGGCCCACCTGATGTTAGGCGGACTAATCTCTACCTATAACAGATGCATTTCGTCCAAACGAATTGCACTGCGCCCGTCACACTGAGTCATATAGTTGTTAAGTCTCATGTGCCTGTAATTTTTCTGGCTCTAAAGGACTGCTGCCGGAACACACTGTTAAGTGCTTGGCGATAGATTTTCTGCTTGACGGTGGTAGCTAGCCAGGCGAGCATTCGCAAAATGCCCTTCCACCATGCGGTGATGCTCAAGCCGGCAGTGGGGACTGAACCAGGGACCTGCGGCACGGCAGTCCATAGCTATTAAAATTCAAACTTGGCAAAAGGTGGAGAGGTCCGAGGTTCATCGAGGGATATAAAATGTAATATGTCACAGACACAAGATCCATTAGAGTACATAATTGTTCAGTAAGATGATGCCTGTTGGATGCCAGGCTAGAATGTCACCCCCATCTCTACTCGTAGATGTTGTAAAAGGCGACTAAGGGTATAGGTAATATCGGATGGTTGCTTCCCACCATGTACCTGCTGAGAAACTGCTATCTTACACTGTGATCCCTAAGACGCCTGTCTATAGAGGCAAAGTCCCTCTTAATAGGAGAGTCTGTGTTCATCAGTCAACGATCCAGCTGATACAGTATGACGATAACTATGTAGTGAGTGTGTATCTTGATTTTACCTTACGCCAGTTGTGCGCATCAAAGAAGTAATAGGTCCCGCGCTCATAGGTTGAAGTCTTCTCCACCATGGGCATGCCGGGCGCTTGTGATATCCACACTTTTTCTTCCGTGTGATACCGCCACTCCCGGTTATATCTGCAAACATATACACATATAAGTCAGGTCAGGTACCCCTTTCAAAAAAACAACCGAGATTTTTGAGTTACAGTTTTGCTTTGGGCAGAAAATTAATGATGTTTCATAAAATAACTATTATCTTATTAGAAATAAAAAATCTTATTTTTAACCGACTTCCAAAAAAGGAGGAGGTTCTCAATTCGTCTGTATTTTTTTTTTCTTTTTTGTGTTTGTTACTTCAGATCTCTTGACTGGGTGAACCGAATCTGAAAATTCTTTTTTTGTTTGTAAGCTGATACTTGTCGTTTGGTCCCATTTTAATTTTCATCAAAATCGGTCAAGCCGTTTTTGAGTTACACTAAAAAGATTGAAAAAAAAATTATAACAAAAAATGGAACCGACTTCAACACCCAAAAGTGTGAAATAACTTGTCGAAGTCGGTACCATGGCCACAATATTGTGATAATAGGTACTTTTGAACCATCATGGTACCGACTTCAACAAGTTATTTCACACTTTTGGGTGAAGTCGTTCCATTTTTTGTTAAAATTTTTTTAACAGTTACAAACACAGAAAAAAAAAAAACATATGTCAAAAGGTGTGATAAATAATAAAATAATATAAGTATATCGTAAATAACAAGTATCACCACTCATACATACACATCTCTTCGTATTTTCTCACACCACATCAACAGCCTTAATTACCATCACAATGTATGACCTTGGGTTTGCCATAGTCCCCCCTTGACCATTTGGCATCTTTCCCTACGCTTCCTGTGACTCGCACAAAAAGACACGATGCTATTCCATACACAACATGATCATAGGTTATTAGGTGCTTGGTGACAGATTTTATTTTTGAGGGTGCTAGCTAGCCTCATTGGCATTTTCAAAACAGACTATAGAAGCAAGCACTATGACTAGGCAAGCAGACTATCCTATAACGACTACCATTATATGACAACAACCGGGACCGACAGCATAACATGCCCTCTGAAGCACTGAAGCGCTTGTAGCGAAGTTTGCTTAGCCATTCTGAAACGATCAGCAAAGTTAAGCAACATCCGCCGCGGTCAGGAGTTGGATGGGTGACCGCTGGTGACATTACTACTGAGCGCTTCCGTGCTTCGGAGGGCACGTTAAGCCGTCGATCCCGGTTGTTGTCTTAGGATGGCAGTCGTTATAGCATGGTGGTAGGGCATTTTGCGAATGCCCGCCTGGCTAGCTACCACCCTCAAGTAGAAAATCTGTCGCCAAGCACCTAACGGTGTGTTCCGACAGCTGCCCTTGAGAGCCAGTAATTCTAGGTTGGCCTGAACAACATCTTCGACCACATCATCACTTACCATCAGGTGAGATAGTGGTCAAAGGCTAACCTATCAAGCATAAAAAAAAAAAAAGTAGTAAATGCCACTGGCGGTCACCCATCTCAGTCATGACCACAGCTTAGTTGGTCTATTAAGAATGACTAGACAAGCTCTGCTACCCTCAAAGAGATGCTAGTTGAATTCCCAAACTTTTACTGAGCTCATATACACTGAGCATACAACCTGAGTATACCATAAAAAAAAATTAAGTATACTCACAACTCCGCCGCCGCAGCAATCTGTAGCACGTCGCCGACGAAACAGTAAAACAAATAAAATAATAGGTCTTCCTTATATCGACTCAGTCGTAGAGGCGCCAGTTTTTCTCTAATCGCCCCGTTGATTATGTACTCTGGAGGCACGTGGTAGTCCATGTCTTGTGGTCTAAAACAATACATCACTAAATTGTTTTATTTACAGCTGGTTACATTGGTTAGTATTTTACTACTTTGTCACATAATACAGGGTGAATTTTTGAGACATAACAGTAAGGGCAGGTACCTACAAAAATTCGAATCAAATTCAAAGCTTGCAATTTAAATATTTTTTTTACTTACCGGATATGGCGGATTATAGTGGATCTACCAATAACAAAAAGTTTGGCTAATTTAGAAGTTTGATTCTTTTACCAAAATGTATGGAAAAAGTTTTTCGCGATTTCTGACATCTCTAGTACTCAAACCTCAGGTTGGTAAAACGTTTTCCAGTAACTATAACGTTTAACGTACCTGCCCTTACTGTCCCGTCTCAAAAATTCTATTTATAATTATATAATAATAAATAATAATAATAATAAATTTATTTGGAACCATAACACTATTAGTCAGAAACATGTCAGAATCGATGACACCTGCAGAAGTATATAAACTGTGTCGCAGGTGTCAACGCCTAATCCTATTCAAAGAAAACATATGATATTATATGATCACAGACAAATGTGATCATATCTACCTATTTATTTATCTTATATCTATCAGCACATCAGATCATATGATAATGTGACATGGTTCTAAGTTATATTCAAATATATTAAGCAGGCTAGTCCTAGAATGGTAACTATCCTTCAAGGGATAGCATCCAGAATACACCGTTTAGTGCTCATTGACAGATTTTTTACTTGAGACTGGAAACCAAAAGAACACGAAAAAGGCCCAACCAACATGCAAAACCTTAATGCTACCACTTAATTGTGAAAGGAACTCTGAAACATCCAGAGATTAAGAGAGGCTAATCCGTCATGGCCAAACATCAGATATTTGGAAGCAATATTAAAATAACCCAGGGCATTGACGGTTGGTACGTCCTCAAAATGGAACTTCAGCGACATCAGAGTAAGTCTTTGAGACATTTTGAATGACCTCCCCTCAGTCTGTTCCAGAATTTGTCCATGAAAGCCACTACACAAGTACTAAGACTCTTTGACCACATCATCACTTGACAAACAGGTGACATAGTGTTTACAGACTTGCTATCAGTTGTAAAATAAGTACCAAATCTTACCTACAAGGCGTGTCCGCCCACGGTCCAGCGAAGGTGAGATAGAGGTTGTCCGGCGAGTTGAGATTCAACCCTAGCGCCGTGAGATCCTGCCCAAGCGCCAGTGACACTAAACTAGGGTCTGACTCGGCCGCCCGGATGAAAGTCAATAGACCAACAATCCCAAACTGGTTTGGTATCATTGTCTCTGGTATATTCGTCACTTTGCCTACAAATTACACACTGTTAGTTATTTTGTCCAATGGTCTAAAATGTTGTCTGTGTTTATATATATATTTTAAAGTTGCTTTGGAGTAAATTTAACCATGAAATATTTGATGAATATATGACAGATCACATTGTTTGTATCTTGAATTAAACAACATTAAAAAATCGCCTTGTACATTTATAATGTCATTATTATTCAGAAAGTCTTGCAATCTTAAAAAATTCAAAGTATAGCTTCTAATAAAACTCATTTTATGATAGCATTTTTTTACACCTTGCTCTTAAGGCGAAAAGTAAGGCCAGTTGATTTTCGCTTGCGCGTCATCTATTTAGCAAGGAGTGCATGAGTTCGAGTCAATAGACTGTACGCGTGCACATTGACTTACTATTATTGCCTGATCATATTTGCACGCAAACGAAGTTTGTTTTCGACTCAACTACTAGTTATGTTTTAGCAGGCGCAAATAGCTTCTACTCTCATAATCCTTATTTTTAATTCCTTATAAATTGACCATGAAAACATTTGTACGAAATAAACAAATAACTTTTTTGATATTGTTAAGTTAGCAATAACGCCTGCTAGGCGAATCACATTAGAAAATTACAATTTTTCCTCTAGTAAATTTGTAATTATGTAAACAAATAACGGTCCCAAGTTTGTTACCAAAAGAATTTGATACAACTCTGAAAAAATTGTCTGAAATCTCTGTACTTTAAAATGTTCTAATAGTTCCGGGTCATAATTCTATCCTACTATAACTGACAAAATGCAATTGAAACCTGGATAGCAAACTTCAAGATATGTGTTACAGGATATATTAAATTAAAAGCTTAACACGCTATAGCTTCGCCATTTCGACGACGATTTTTCGCCAGGAAACGTGCCTTCACATCGTTTTTCTGTATTGCCGTTAGCGTTCGCCTTAAAATGAAATGAAATAACCACGATAGCCACGAATTTAAAAAAACAATTAATACATTGTGTATGTTGAATCTCTGACTCTTAAACTAGGCTGGTGGCCTGTATTTCATAGAGTATTTCATAGACTCACTAAAGCCAGGAAGGACCTGGCTCTTGAAATACAGGCCACCAGCCTAGTTTAAGAGTCAGAGACTCAACATAAATGTAGCACAATATGGATGCAATAAATTTATTTGTATTTGTATTATTTGTATCTAATATAACTAAAAACTGTAAATAACATATCTAATCCAAGAAAGTACATCATGGTTCCATTTACGATTTGCATGCTGTAGATGTTAAGTCAAAAGCAAACAATTGTAATATATTTTGGTATATGTTATACCCACCATAGTATTCCTTCGGAGGGGCAGTGACTTAGGAACAAAAAGCAAAATACATAGTTAAATTATGAGCAGTGTTAGCATAGAAGTGATTATAGTAGATACAGATTGTTTTTATAAGATTTACAGACGAACTGATCTGATATAGGTAGACTAGATCACTTATTTTATACAAATGAAGTATCTGTGTAATAAGCTTATAACAAAATCTGTAATCACTAATAATCTAAGACGGAATATAAATATCATAAAATAAGTCACACAAATTATGTACAGTAATTCAAAGTTAGATACAAATGGCACTACTGCAATCTTTTTCATATAGGCTATTTAAAAACAAAATCTATTTGAATTTATGGTGATTACTAAGTTCTATTAGACTTAGGGCCCGTTTCAGAATGTCCTAATAAAGTTTCGGGTTGCTATGCAACACATAAAATAACTGAATGTTAAAAATGACAGTTGACATGCAGCGCGTTTCAAGCTTTAACCGGTGGATAGACTAAATTCATGACTGTGAAACGCAAAGATAGTGTTTTGAATATACAAAGAAATTGTTTTAAATATGTTCTGGGTAGTAAAACTGGAACTTATTTGAACATTCTGAAGCAGGCACTTATTGTATGATTTAAGTTAGTAGAAGATGAGTATGGGATGATATGTACAAAAAAAAGACAGTATTTAAGAAAAATAGTTTCTTTAAATGACTATCTATAAATTTGAATGGGGACTACATCATTAATCTAGTTCTAGTGGCACAAATTAATAAGTGTCACGTCTTATCGGCAATTAATTGGGTTTAATGATTATATGGCAGGTGTTATTGGTCCTTTATATATTAGTAATAGCTTTAGTTGTACCAGCTATTGATTAACGTCAATTACGAAGTACGGATGCGTAAGAGGATTCACAAAATCGACGTTCCCGTTTTCTCCTCAAAAACTGAAACATTTCAATTATTTATATATAAAAAAAAAAAAAAAAAATTATTTATTGGCAACAAAAATCTTAAGAAACATCAGCTCTCATCATTATATTTTCTAGTAAAAAAATTTCAAATTTGTCTGGTGGTCTTTTCAACATGGCGGTAAAACGAGACATTTTTGTGATTTTCAGGGTCATATTTTCTGAAGTGATAATTTTATTTATAGGTTTTTATTTATTGGCTAGCCTTTGACTACCATCTCATCTGATGGTAAAGGATGATGTGCTCGAAGATGTTCAGGCTCTCAAGGACAGCTGCCGAAACACACCGTTAGGTGCTTGGCGTCAGATTTTCTACTTGAGGTTGGTTGCTAGCCAGGCAGGCATTTGCAAAATGCCCTATCACCATGCTATATCGACTGCCATCGGAAGACAACAACCGGGACCGACGGCTTAACGTGCCCTCCAAAGCTGAAGCATAGGAGTGTTCAGTAATGTCACTAGCGGTCACCCATCCAAGTCATGACCGCAGCGAAAGTTACTTAATTTAGCTGATCGGTTAAGAACGGCTGAGCAAACATCGCTGCGAGCGCTTTAAAATTAAATGCTGATAAAAAGAAAATGACTGGGCCGTGTCTATAGCTGGCCTAAAGTTTATGCAAATAAATAATTGAATTGACTCAGTCTTGAAGGAGAAAACCGTGGAATATGTAACATCAATTTCGTGAATTTTGTTCTTATTTGTTGCCTCTTAAGAATATTTTTCATATTCAACTTTTGTCCAATGCCGCACAAATAAAGATATGAATCTACAATAGTGTCGCAAAAAGCGGACTAGAGACATACATTTTAATAACATTAGTTTCAAATACTTTCTATATTGCCGTGGCTAAGTGAAATCTGTAGCATTTCCGTATGGAACTGAGCCATGTTTGTCATAACCATAACCAAAAAGTCTTTCATTATTATCACTGGCAGTACACTGATGAAAGACTTTTGTCTTCATCTCGCAGTGTAATATTACTATGAATTATAGATACGTAATATAGGTGTGTACCGTCTGGTGAGGTCTGTATCCCTTTGCGAGGCTTGTCTACGGCGCTGTGGTTGGCATAGTCTGCGGGGGGCTGCGGCGTGGGCGCGGGCGCTGCGCCCCCTATCGAGGTGCCCGGTAACGCGGGGAAGTCCTCCGAGGACATAGTGAACTCACACTGCTCTGACGTTGGCTGCTTCACCATACCCACTGCACATATACACATACCATACAGTCAATATATTAATACACAAGAAGATATTTGTACTATTAAGAATTGTTAGGCTATATTAACGTGAGTAGTTACTAAATATATTTATTTACACTATTTAACCCCCTAGGGGTTACTGTATCAGCCGGATTGTCCACTGCAGAGCACAGCTTCTCTCATTAACAGGGGAATTGCCATAATTCCCACGCTTGGCAGGCGTCTTCGGGATCACTGTGTAAGATAGCAGTTCTTCAGAAGGCACTGCTGCCCATCTTTCGATATTTAGCCTTCGTCGCTTTTTACGGTTCCCACAGGACGATTTTGAGCGGTGCAATTCTAGCCCAGCACCCCACGGCATCAGGGGTGCCGAGCTATAATTTACCCCCAACCATATCTTACTGCGGGAGTCGTCCGAGTTGACGAAGGAAGAAAAATACGAGCCTACCGCCAAACTTTCTTGGGAATGCTCTCGTCGGTTGTATACCCTTTACATAGTGTAATCAAGGCGTTAAGCTCGTAAGGAGGCCTAAATCTACATCCATAGTGCAGCACCATATCACTCACATCGACGTGTGAGTTTAGTTCTTTTTTTAAATGACTGTCCAAAAAAAGGAGAGTTATGTTTCAGGGTTCATGTATGTATGTTTGTGAGTTTCTTTATTCCAACATAACTTCTTAACTATTCAACCGATTTTAATGTAGAATATATCATTACATTTGTTTAAATATATTAAATAAAACCGGCAAAAAACACTCACGTTGGGGATCGAATACGTCGACCCGGGTTTCGAGCATATCAGATGCTCATCATCACGTTGGGGATCGAATACGTCTGAGCATCATCATGCTCAGACGTATTCGATCCCCAACGTGAGTGTTTTTTGCCGGTTTTATTTAATATATTTAAATATGTGTGAAACTCACGAGAATTTCATTTCAAAAATTACATTTGTCTTAATAGCCCAAGTGACAGTCGGTACATAAAAAAGTAAAAAAAAAAATCTACCAAACCCATCGAGTGGGGTATCAAAATGAAGGGCTTTAAGAAACGATTCTATAAATATTAAAACTTACACTACAAAATCACAAATTTACGAGAGAAAAAATTTGAATGTAATTCGCCTAGCAGGCGTTATTTCAAACTTAACAATATTAAAATTATAAGGTTGCGTCATCATTTACAAGTTTAAAACCAATTGCAAAACTGGTCTTGTTAGTAGTACAATGTAAGTTGAACTATAGGTGTTGCTCCATCTGATCCCAATACGATGGTTGAAGAACGAGAGCAAGAATTACAGTTATGAGTCATTGTGTCATGTTAGCTCAATTGGTTAGAGCATACCCAGGGGGTGTAAGGGGTGGAGGAACGCGGGTTCGAATCCCACACATGACCATAATTTTTTCTCTCGTAAATTTGTAATTTTGTAATGTAATTCACCTAGCAGGCGTTATTGTAATCTTAACAATATTAAAATTAAAACTTAGTTTTTTTTTTAATAATTTAATACAGTTTTAATTTGAATGGAACGAAAGAACGCTAAACGAAAATAAATAAGTTTGTTGCGTTTTTTAATTTTTCATTAATGTATACTTGTTAGCACATATCCAGTGTAGATATCGAAAAGTTGTTTGACTGACCGTAAGGTTTAGAGCCTGGCGGGGGCTGGACGGGCGCGGCGGCGGGCGCCTGGTCCCCCGCTCCCCGCGCCGTTAGTGACGGGAACTCGCTCAGGTCCAGCAGCGGCGGCGTCGACGTGTCGCCGCCCTCGCCGAACACAGAGTGGTAGTTGCTGCCTCCCGCAGCATTGAAACGAGACAGGTTGCCCATACTCGACTGGAATTGCACACAAAATAATCACATGTGTATTTATAAAAATCCTGCAAGGCTAGTACTATTATAAATGCGAATGTTTGTGTGTATTGGACCAGAAAGAAAAAAAAATTAAATGGTGTTGCCAATTTTAATATAGTAATTAAACTTAAAAAAAAAAACTTAAAGTGAAAAAAGTTCAATATGTCTAACATAATTCTTTATTGTTTGTTGCATTTATTGTTGCAATGCCTAAATCAATTGTAGTCATATTTATACTGGTTTAGTATAGCGGTAGTTCCAGAGAGTGTGATAGAACCTCATTCTTTTTGATAATGAAATTATTTAATTTTATTTACTTAATAATACAAGCTCCTTGTTTTTATTGAAATATACAGACTCTTTTTCTCTGTATTAATTATAGACAGTCCTTTCATTAGAAATATTAACGAAAGTTATACAGAAACTTATAAGATTCAGTTGTTATTGTGTTACATTGACTTTAGTGATAGTATTAAGTATAGAAAGAAGCAAAAATTTACAAATAAATGAGTTAAATCATGTTTTAATCAAAGCAAAGTTTTACATATCATGTTTAATGTTTGACATATTTTGTGATGTACTACAGTCATAAAAGTAATGGCAACCATGAGTGCTAAAAATGTATGACAAACTACAGGATAATACAAAGCCAAAATAAATGTTCATACTGTTGTACTGTATAAGCTGGATTGTCCACTGCTGAATACAGCTTTCCCTATTATGGGGGGTTTACCATAATCTCCACGCTTGGCAGGCGTCTTGGGGATCGCAGTTTAAAATATCTGTTACTCAGTAGGCACTACTGCCCACATTCCGTTATTTTACCTTACGTCACCTAACACCCACAAGAGCAATGGGGTGTGACCTTCTACCGCAGCACCCCATGGGGCTGTCAAATGTTTGTAGCCTTCTATATTGCTCTTAGAGTTTTAGGTGTTAAAATACATGTACCTTATGAACGGTATGGGTGGTAATAAAGCGTAAGCAAACATGGTCAAGTAGTTTCAAAATAAGAGTGATTTTCATTAAATAGAAGTTTGCGGCTTGGAAATTACAATGTGTTAAGTTAAAAATCCTGATAAATTAATACAATAACAAAGTCATCTAACTCTTCACTTCTTATGGGTAAAACAAGTAATAAAAAGATGACAAAGATAAGATAGGAGATAAAAGATAATCACTTTCATTACAATCACACATTATTTCCCACTGTGCATTAAGTGAGATAAAAACCATTTGCTTTATAAATCTGATATATTCCAAAACTGACCTTAATATTTCAATGCATATTTGAAAACCAAAAAGCTACCTAAGCATATATTTGTGCCAGTTTAATATTAAAATTAAGTTCACCTAGAATAAGCAATATTGATTTAGGTATTTATATAATTACGCTTTAATAACTTTGCCTGGCATTATTTGTCTTTTATATATAATAGTTTTATCTTTTTTATTTATAGCTGATAGGTTAGCCTTTAACCACTAAGTTTTATCTCACCTGATGGTAAGAGATGATTTGAAAGATGTTGTTCAGGCTAACCTAGAATTACTGGCTCTCAAGGACAGGTCCCAGAACACATCGTTAGGTCCTTGACAACACCAGGAAGGAATTTCAAAATCGCCCTACTACCATGAAAATAACAATAAATATTTAAAGAAAGTATATGATAAAGAGATTACATAGACCTAATTGAATATAATAAACAAAATATTTAATTATATATGAAAAACTTTCTACTTGTACACATATCAACCGATAAATTAGAATATCATAAAAATACCATCAGTTTAGATAGTTAAACAAGATTTTAGAAGAGAGACAGTGAAAGCATATTGAAATAGTAAACCTTGTACTATCTCACCATAGAATTTGAGTTAGGTTGCGACAAGGTGGTTGGCATTGGTACCCTCCTGTCCGCAAATGCCCGCTGACCGAACAACGTGGACCTGGAGGCCATAGAGGGCGGCGCACTGGGCATGGCCGCACTGCTGCGGCTCGGCGACAGCGCGCCGCCGAACGTCGGCGTCACATGACCTGACACGCCACCCACCAGCCCTGAGCTCACGCGCGTCCCCACCCCGCCACTCGCTAGGCTTCTGGGCGCTTGCTGGAAGTTCAAGTTTGCCATAACCTGGAATGTCAGCACCCAATCTTTATTTTCATAAATTACACACAGGTACAAGCACTACAGATTGCCTTTATTTTTATTCTCTTAAATTTGAAAATGTACCAACTATTGTACATCAACTTAAAATGCAAAATTTCAATAGTGGGATGGTTATTGTCATGCCTGCCTGCAACAGTTGATGTGCTAGCCAAGAATAGTTAATTAAGAACACATGATTTAACCAAATTGACACCAAACCTGTTAGCTAACTCTCAAATAAATACTGAAATAGTATGGTCAAAGAGTGGAACTATGCATAAGTCTATGTTTTCTCTAAGGCACATATTCTAAATGTCTTTATTATAGTCAACCCCTGTCTCACCCAAAGGGGGATGTGTTTGTTCAAAATTGAATGTCTTCCGGCTGTTGATGTCATTTTACATGATCAGAGTTAAATAATAATCATCATCAGCCGGAAGACGTCCACTGTTGAAGAAACGCCTCCCCCATAGAGCGCCACAAAGAACGGCTATTAGCCGCTTGTAACCATTGGCTACCAGCGACTTTCACGATGTCGTCAGAACACCTAGTGGGGGGCCTACCAACTCTACGTCTTCCAGTATAGTGTGGTAACCACTCGAGAACCTTTCTTCCCCAACGGTTATCGGTTCGTCGAGCAATGTGGCCCGCCCATTGCCACTTTAACTTGCAAATTCTGAGAGCTATGTCGGTGACTTTGGTTCTTTGGCGAATATCCACGTTCCGGATTTTATCGCGCAAAGAAACTCCGAGCATAGCTCTCTCCATGGCTCGTTGAGCGACTCTGAGCTTGTCCATGAGGGCCACAGTTAAGGACCATGTCTCAGTGCCAAAGTCATCACTGGCAACACACTGGTTGAAGACTTTGGTCTTCAGGCTCTGCGGGATCTTCGAGGAGAATATGTCGCGTAACTTCCCGAATGCTGCCCATCCGAGTTGGATTCTTCGGGCGACCTCTTTGTCGAAGTTGGACCTACCTAACTGGACAGTCTATCCCAGGTAAATGTAGTGGTCAACAACTTCGAGCGTATCGTTCCCAACAACTACTGGTACGGGTGCAACATGGACATTAGACATAATTTTCGTCTAGTCCATGTTCATTTTAAGACCCACAATAGATAATAGTGATATTCATAGATAGATAATAATGTTCATTTGTAATTATTTTTGCCTATTTATTTCACTTATTCTCTAGAGATTGGTAATTTATGAGAACATTTGAATGTATTGTTATTCTGTAGATATTTGCAACAGCCCATGACCAAAGGGCACTCAGTGTTTACTATCATAAAAACACGAAAGGCAGAATAATAATAAATATTTATTTTAAAGTAACAGACATATTAAGTAAATTTAAAATTGTACAGACTGGTAGAATAACTTAATCTGAAATATCATTGTCAGCCGGAAGACATCCACTGTTGAACTAATGCCTTGTCCACAGAACGCCACAATGAAATGCTATTAGCAAATTGTGAACCACACCTAACTCCTCCACCGCATGGTAGAAGTGCATTTCGCAAATGCTCGCCTTTCTAGCAACCACCCTCAAGTAGAAAATCTGTTGTTAGGCGCCTAACAGTGTGTTTTGGTAGCAGTCCTTGAGACCTACTAAATTACAGGCTCTGAGAGTTAACAAAAGTATGTCTCAAGAGTGTAGGGTCTATTGCAGTTTGTCAGTTGTGAGGAAATGCGTCTGTTATAAGCACAGGTTGCTGCTTCACCACAGGCAGGCCTATGTATATTCAGTTGACAATCCCATAAAAAGATATTGCTAATCCATTCTGTCTGAAATATTCCTTATTGAATTTGATGAAAATTTAAATGGCTTTGTATTACGGCTTAAGTACACAACAAAACTAACTATCAAGGTCAGATGATCCAGTAAAATATTAACCATATTTGAAATAAATAAATAAATTTGTAAGCCACAAGAATGCACCTTATGAAGCGTAATGTCTTATTATTTTCTTTTGTTGTCTTTACAACATCCAAGAGTAGGTTATAGAACAGCCTTATATTTGTTAAGTGGTAACCTTACCAATAAAAGGCTGGTACACTGTATCATTAAATCACAAAGTACTTGTCTTTTAACAATGTTTTTTTTTATCTGTAGGTAGATCCAAAGAGTATTAGAAAAACATGACGAATTATAATAAGGAAAATATTAAAGCAGAAACAAGGTGCGAGTGACAGGTATGTATACATATGTACAAATTTTATTTTATAAATGATTTTCACTGGGACACAACAGTATTTGTAATCATATTTAGAAAAAAAAAGTTTAAATTTGCATAAGTGAATCTAATACATATTACAGTATATGGACTCTATTGATAAATTGAAAGAAATTAATGAAGATTAGGTATCCAAAAAAGAAAATAGAGTATACTACAGTAACTATACATATAATTAGTATGTCAATGGGTAAAATACTAACAATTTGTGTATTTTGATGAGTACCACTTGAAATGAATATAAACAGATTAACTAAAACAGTATTGTTTATTAAAAGTTAACCTACAACAATTATAACCCGTATACAGAAGAGAAAACTACTTCAAATGTACTCTACATGGATTATCTTCATGTACACAATTCCTATTTTCATTATATATTATTATGACTCACTAAAAATACAAATTATGACAAAGTAGGTACTAACATTGCACAGTGGATATAAACCAAATGTTCTTGCAGCAGAGGTCACACTTCAACATGCAATAGAACTTCAATGTAGTGACTGGACCTGTGCATGCAGTTGGGAAATGCATTTACTCCCTCTGGCCAAATCCAAAACAAACAGTTATTTAAAACCTTATACTATGAGTTCAGTAGCTACGTGAAGCTGGAGGCAATGTTTGAAAGAGTGTATATATGGTTCCTTTTTTTGTTGTATGTATATTTTATAGACATTTTTGTGTCACAATTGTTTCTAAATTTGCTAACAGATGTGAAAGCTCATACCATAACAACGGTAAATATGCAACATCTTGACTGTTGCAACTTCTGCTTTCAATTCGTGAGAGAAAACGACTATTATTATGTGTGTGTGCCCACAAGCATCTTCATTGGGCTACTCAATTTGTAGATAGGCATAATGAGATAAAGTTTGTTATTAACAACAAATAGAATAGACATGTAGCTATAGTTACTTTATCAGTAGGTTTACGATGGTAAATCGAGTCCTGTCAAACAATGGCGACCCAGGATGAATGTTTCTTTTCAAAATTATAAACATTTACCTAATGTGTCGACGTCAGTCCTTGTGCCACAATATTAATTCAGGTATAGATGGTTCATAATCGAGTATTCTTCTATAATCAAATTAATCCACTCCAATGAAATAAACAAAAGTTTGTTGACTGTCCAATTTTGACGACGATTTATGTACATTCAAAATTTTATACACCAGCTCAAAATGTATCTGAAAGTGTCTAAGCATGAAACACTGCTATAAAACGCTGAAAACTTGATACATCTTTACGTCACTAATAAATGTTTTAACAATTTCACTCAGTTTCGTCGAACGCCACATTACCCTAAACAACTGGCGGCCATATTGTTGAAAGCAAGCGGAAATCGGTAGCAATTATTAGTTAAGTTTCTAATATGGCATATTTACTAAATTCACCGTCCAAAATCATTGTTAAAAAGAGAATTTATCACAGTGTTTATTATTTGAAAGGTATTTACGTTCTTAATTGACTCTGTATTGAATAAATGTAAAAATAAAAAAATATATAATTAAAAGTTTGTAATATGACTGACAGTGACAAATTGTATTGCCATTCCAAATAAATTCATAACAAAAGTAAAAATGAGTCAAAGTAATTATCTATTATCAAAAAAAATATATATTTTGAAGCTACCCGCATTTCTCGTTAATATTTTCTCAATTTAAGAGCATTTTACTAGTATCCTTGCTCCTGATGTACGTAATCCAGTAATTTGTTTTCCACTAGGTTGCATCTAACCCCATATAATGAATTGGTTCCATGTACATACTCGTACAATTAATCAGTCCGAACTTCGCATTGAGGAATGTTTGATTTAATAATAAACAATTTATTGTACTCACATTATGTTAGTTAGGTAGGTAATACCACCAACTTACTTGAACTATTTGATGTAGGTACTTCCAAAACGTAAGAAACATATCCAACTTACCTGATCAATTTGAGGTTTGAAAATATTATCTTTTTCATTTGAATGTCGTCTACCCATTTTGTTACTCAACCAATATCGTCAATTGAAAATTCTTTCTGCACTTTGGGTGCGTACGGAAATCACTGGGACAGCACTTGGATAACGTAACAGTTATCCAAGTGCTGTTCGGAAAGCACTGAGGTGATTTTTTAAATTCTGTTACAGATCATGGGGATAGACTTCAAAATGAAACGCTCATAATTCGGTTTCGAAATTTTACTCTGGCTAAGAAGAAACAGGAAAAGAAACTCTGGCGAGGTTAATCTTTATTATAATGCATTTTTATTACAGCTTCACTTACTGACCTACACGTTTGGCAATTGGTATCATACTGTGGTGTCGCTTCAAGCAATCAATGATTGTATTATGTACATGAACCCGTTGAGCTAAGAACTGTCAGGCGGTGCCACAGTTGCAAATGATTTATATTCATAGCGGTATTTGAAACTGTGGTAATAAAAACTTACAGTAATAATTTACTTATAAAATTAAAATAATGTTCTTTAAAATAAGACAGAAAAGAAGAACAGAGAAAAGAGAGTGTGAACATAGATCAAAAAATATACTTTTTCGAATTATAGCAATTTTCGGCATACCAGCGCATGACCGACGATTTTCCCATAAAGTGGGTAATTTTGTATGTACCACTTTTGACCAATTATGCATTATAATTATTAACGCAATTAAATGTTGATTTGCAATTTTAATTAGGATGCTGCCCTTCATCGTGTATGGATTCGTGCCACTGGACGACAAAATGAATTAAATTAAAAATTTAATGAATTTAATTGTAAGTGGTGCCAAAATGTTGAATCTCGTTGTTATTCACACATAATATATATTTTTATATACCATACAGCTATAAATACAATATTACTTTGTTTTATTGTAAGTGCACACTAGGAAATATTGTAAGTTTTGTATGAGTATAAATGTAAGGTTTGTATGAGTTTGTTACCACTCACCGCCGAAGTTTGTGACGAAATTTCGCACATAGATTAATTAGGACTGTGATTAATACATTGACTAATTTATTCCGAGTTATTGAGTATTATCGGAGAATTACGATATAACTATTCCACGCAATTGAGTCCACAGGCGCAAGCTAGTTATCTAATAGTACCAATATGGTTTAAGTTACGTAGGTGAACAGTTATTTGGACCACTTAATCTAAAAAAGAAGATTTTTGGACCTACGTCCACTACACCAATATAAAAGTTTCGAAAGTTTGCATATTTAAATGACAGCCCTTGATGAAACCTACTTAGAGATAGCTTAGGTTGTAGATACCTGTAAGTAGAATGAAATTGAACTACGCTTTAATTACCGAGCTGAGGTTCTCGAAGGGATCGCGGCTCAACCAAATTCTACGTGGACAAAATGTTATGTATTTTACTAACAAAAATGCCTTTGTCTTATCAGTCTTTCTATTTGTTGGGAGATCAAATAACATTTTTTAGGTATAGGATTCTTTAATTTACTCAAATCGGAGATCATTTTTACATCGTATCTTAATATGTATCTGATTTCATATATTTCTGTACTAATCCGCAAAAAACAGTTAAGAAACAATTATATATTTGTAAGTTATGATGCCAAAATACTTTAGGGTATAATTGCCAATTTGCGCAATTTAAAAACAATACAAGTACTAGAGTTATCCGATCTAGCAACATATTATATTCATTTTTGAATTTCCGCTATAACAAATTGAACGGTCCACCTTTAGTAGGCGCGACAATATTCTTTCTAAAAGCTATGAAGCTTATAAAAAATATTGTCGCGCCTGTGAAAAAAAATAGAATTTGCATGTTATTTGGGTAATGTTATGGGACACTGACAATTCCGCAATATTAGGTATTTATACTCTCCATCGGGTATACGCGCACAGCTACTCCATAGATACTTCCTCCTAGGTTACAGCCAACAATTCACTGGAGGCAGTTTGAAAACTATGAAAGTTCACTTGACAGTTGAATATGTGTGACTCAATGCAAAACAGGGTGAGAATTTTCACCTGTCTAGTAAATGCTTCTCATTTGAGAATCCATATATTGCGTAATTTTTTCCACCTTGTAATTTTTTTTTATTTTTTTTTATGCCTGATAGTTTAGCCTTTGACCACTATCTCACCTGATGGTAAGTGTGATGTGGTCAGGATGTTATTCAGGCTAACCTAGAGTTACTGGCTCTCAAGGACAGCTGCCGGAACACACCGTTAGGTGCTTGGCGACAGATTTTCAACTTGAGGGTGGTAGCTAGCCAGGCGGGCATTCGCAAAGTGTCCTACCACCATGCTGTAATGACTGCTATCCTAAGACAACAACCGGGACCGACGGCTTAACGTGCCCTCCGAAGCACGGAAGCGCTCAGTAGTAATGTCACCAGTAGTCAGCAGTAATGTAAAATATGTAGGTAGACAAATATTTTTATAAAATATTTGCTTATTATTAATATTTTTATGTTTGCAATAACGCATGCTCTGCGAATTACATTACAAAATTACAAATGCAGGAGAGGATTACAAATTTGACTTATGGACTCATTGTCATGTTAGCTCAATTGGATTAGAGCATACCCTGGCTAAAGGGATGGACGCGGGTTTGAATCCCGCACATGATATAAATTTTGCCTCCCGTAAATTTGTAATTTTGTAATATTATATACTCGTATAATATTTTCTAAGTTTTTAGTGAGTTATATTTGTCATTGCAAAATATGTGCATGGTGTCAGGAAATAAATATGACTACATACTACTTTTACGTTACTCGTGATCGTGAGTTACTCGATACGCGTTCGGAAACAACTACGAGTAACGTTTAACCTTGGTTATCTGACAAGTGTTACACACTGGTGAGAAATCACTCGTTTCTGAACATAGCCATAGACAGTTCTGTATGCCGTACTCAGATAACAAATAAATATTTTATCAAAAAGCATGAATTGAAATTTATCTCCTAGGTGAAAGTTACACGTCTCAATATCGGACCTCTAGTATACAACATACTGCGAAAAAGCCAATTATCTTTGATTCAATAGATCGCTGTCCATATCGCACATATATGGCAAAGATTTGGGATCAATCAGTGGCAATTATATATATATATAGCTCTCCTATCTTTTAATTTGAATCAAATTGCATACAGTGTGCAAATCAAATTTAAACTTGGTTCAGTAGTTTAGGATTCCATCGCGGACAAACAACGTGACACCTACTTTTTATATATAAAGAAGAAGAAGATTAATATATATATATCATAACTCCGAAAATACGAAAAATCGAGGAACGTACATGGGGGTGATTTAGATAGCCCTTTTGGGTCCTCTACCTCTCAGCTTCAGTATATCACTACTTCTTGGGACACCCTGTATACTATAGACTAATTGACTATTTAATTGACTAGTAGATATGAGGGTTGACTGTTAAGTTCACGGCCGGAGGTACCTAATGAAAGAAAATTTATTGCAACAATTTTTTAATTTTATTTAATAACCAGTCTCCTTCAAGCTCATCAATATCAATTATAACGATTGTATCCCATTCTAAAAATATTTTTAGTATATGTCCTCGAAATGGATTTCTACGGCTACCATCATCGCATTGGCGTCTGAAACTCTTCGGTGCTTCTTCTTCAGTTCTTTTTCATATTTGAAACAAGGAAATAGTAACTGGGAGTCAGGTCTTGACTCTAGAGGAGGTTGATTTCTGTCAGGCATGTGTTGTTAGGGCTTTCCAGGCAACCCGCGAGGTGTGAACGGGCGTGTTGCCTTGAACTCCGTGCGTGATGTTCCTCTATATTTTCTGAACAGCTGCTACACGCGCTTGAGCCGATAAATTTGTGAAATTTTGGCCCTTCATCTTAGTCCCCAATGGATTTAGGAGAAATCTATAAAAAAATCTTTGGTAACCTGGAAAATGGTAGCTTTGACACCGATTTTTCCACTCGGAATGTTTTCGTTAGATAACCGGAAATAGGAGATAAACTCCTTACAACTATCGTCTCGGCATTGCTTGACGAACCGCGTGAGAATTCGCGGGATAACGCGCACATTTTAATTTTAATACCAATATTGGCGTAAATTGCCGCTGCTAAAGGCCCGCTAGCCCGGGGTGCCGGTCATAAAAGATCAAAGAAGAAGATAAAGCGGAAAAAGAAGAACAGGAAGGATACGTGGAAGGGCGTCGCCCAGCTGCCCGCCCCAGTCTCTACCGCTCAAACCCCATGCACAGCTAGCGCACCACGTGCACCAGCTGCGCAACACCACCCTCTGCACTCTTCGAAACGTGCTCCAGGCGTTCTGGGAGGGAGCCGACCCTATCCCACTTGTATTAGCGGGGGTGGGCAAGCTTCTTTCTTGTCGCTAGGAAGCACCAAACGGACGGAAATAATTTAAGAACCTTATTTACTTTGTTATCAAATTGTACATTATTTGTGTAAATAACGATGTAATAAACTGGTATTATTATACGTTGCCAAAAATCTTAACTGAAAATTCCATATTGATAGACTATGCAAGAAAATTTAACGCTCTGTGTTTGCTCTAAGGAAAATCAGACACTCTGTGTCTACTGAAGCCACGTTAGTGGCATATGATTGTCATTTTTTCATCTGCTAAGTTACGGCACTTACGGCTTGATATTGGTGAGATAATTCCGAGGATATTGAATTAGTGTTAAAGATAAAAAACGGTGTATTAGGAAGATAAATAGCCTGCAGTGCAAGCACCGTCATATGGCTCGTTAATTTATCGAAACGCTATGATTGATAAATTTAAAAAATCGTATCGCCCATTGCAAGTCTGTTGTCGACAACTCTTATCGACGGCTTACGATCGTGAAATGCTGGACAGTATGTCGATTATTACGAAATGGTAACTTCAAAAATATACTGTTTTTGTTCAGGTTACACTGTGCATTGACTAGGGACAAGAGTTTTTCTGAAAATAATTATAATTAAAACATTTTTTACATATAAACAGATGATTACAGTATGTTTTTGTTGAATACAACACATAATAGAAAATTGTAACAGAATTATAAAATTTCTCAGTATCGGGTTGAAGTTCAAAGAGAAATAATGGTTATTATTTTTGTGCAGCGTACCTATTCGTAAACCAATAAATCATCTCAAACTTCCTACGTCCGCTGAAGAAGAAATAAACAAACACGATGAAAGGTGCGAGTTAAAATATATTTATTATTGTTATTTTCCTATACAATAAGAGATGTACCTAAACAGGTTTTTTTTGTGAGATTATTTTAAAACCAATTTAGTTACAGTCTATAGATTAGATTTAGCTTTTTAGTCTTTACTTACACGATAGCTCAGAAATACAGTTTAATACTAAGTTAAGCATCTGCCTATAATATTCCTTTAAAGATATTTAACATAGACCAAAACAATACTTCTATTTAATAAGAAGTATACCTACTTAAGTATTTTGTTTGTGTAATGTGCACGGGTAGGACCGTGAGATCGCGTCCTTCTAATATCGTTCTCAAAGCCTTGCATGACGGCAAGAACAATTTCTTTAGATATTCGAAATAGATTCCTGAAGCATTCTTCCGAAAGTCCGATAGGTAGGGTTGTTAGCATCCGGCAACCTCTTCCGTGTAGAATTTGCACAGTACCGCACTTTTTCAATAATGAAAGGTACCCAAACGTTCATTTTAAAATTTATCTCAGTTATACCGAGCTCTTTTTGAACCTGATAAAGTAATCGTTAAAATCTACTAAATAGACGATATCAGGCCTCATTTTAAAGTTTCATACTAGGGATTTTGTCAAAATTCGTTAAGTTTTAAGGGTGTTTACCGAATTTAATTACCGATCATTTGAGTTTCATCAACGATCAACCCGTTGAATCGAATTTAGACGATATTAAATGTCAAATTTAGCGATCGGTAACTTCGGTACTTGCGCTGCTGGATTCAGTTATAAATCTCTTTTTAAATCATGAAATATACCTTGCTACGTTGCTTGTGCATTGAATAAATTTGTATATTTACCAAACAACACCCTGATTTTTTTTATTAAACGTTCCCATGTATTTACGCTCCCACAAAGGTCTATATAAACTTTACCACTTACTTATTATGAACCTATAGTCTGAAATTACTTATATAAAAGTAAGTTTTATAATAAAAAATATAAATTACATTCAAATAATTAATGGAAAGGAGTTTAAAAAAATCTTGAACTGACTGGCATCTTAGCAATTGTATATATATATAAGGTAGATATTAATTCATCAACAATACTGCGGGGGATGGTGTAGAATCGATAACAGAATGTATAACTATTTTCTAAGCGCGGCATGTTGCCTTTTAGTATGTTAGCGAGAACCGCGGTTTACTCCATTCTCACACGTACGAACGCTACCCGATGTCAATTAGACCCTATCACTAGGGCAAAACAGCTGTTTCACGTACCTTTTCTGACGAACGCGAATGCCTTACCGGCCTATCTAGCTAGGCTGCCGAATGCTTTGCATAATCGCCAATCGATTAAACTCTTCTATATAAGGTTAATATTAATTCATCAACAATACTGCGGGGGGTGGTGTAGAATCGATAGCTGAATGTGATCCACACATTTTTAATTTTCACATAAACAAAATCAATACTAACTATTGCCTAAGCTGTGGCGCGTTGACTTTGAGAATGATAGCGACGACAACACTCGCGGCCGCCGTAGACTAGACTCACACATACACACACGTTCTAGGTATTCTAACGCATTGCGAGGTATCTATCGCAATGCGTAGGTATACCTACCGAGTTCATTGCCCTCGCAATGCGTAGGTATACCTACCGAGTTCATTGCCCTCGCAATGCGTTAGAATACCTACCGAGTTCATTGCCCTCGCAATACGTAGGTATACCTACCGAGTTCATTGCCCTCGCAATGCGTTAGAATACCTAGAACGTGTGTGTATGTGTATGTGGAGTCCACGGCGGCCGCGAGTGTGTTCGTCGCTATCATTAAAGCGCCACAGCTTAGGCAATAGTTAGTATTGATTTTGTTTATGTGAAAATTAAAAATGTGTGGATCACATTCAGTTATCGATTCTACACCACCCCTAGCAGTATTGTTGATGAATTAATATTAACCTTATATGATAAAAAATGTTACTTACCTACATTCTTTTTAATTTCAAGTTTGCGTAGGTACGTACTGTATTGTGTTGCAGCTACTTAGGTATGCCGTATTGTGTTAAACCGCTACCGCGTCGCGCGTTCTTTTGTCGCAAGCCACCAAAGACCAACTAGGCAGAATAGATACACAAAACAGCTGTCTATTGTGCCCAGTATAGCAGTTCATTGACTTCGCGTAGCAATCGTGCGTGTGTGTGAATAGAGTAGGTACACCGTGTTCGTAGACAGTGGTTGTCCTTGCTATTATTCTCAAGGCCAACGTGCCACAGCTTAAGTAATACAGACTTTTGTATATGTGAAAATTAAACATGAGTGGAACACATTCCGTTATCGATTCTACACCATCCCCTGCAGTATTGTTGATGAATTAATATCCAACTTATATAGTGTTAAATAATTTATGGAGCATTGTTAATCTAGATAAATATGTTTTGTTATTTTTATGGTATAAGATGAAAGGGAGATACTAAATTATAAAAGTATACACCAAAATTTATTCTCAAGCATATATTTCTTCATTGTGATGCCACGTTCAGCATAGAAAGTATTATAGAGCCACTGCGAGAAGAATACTATAGCTGTATTATATACAATGACTATGTACGTACCTCATTTTAAAACATTACACAAACATTTATTTTTTCATTTATCATACTTATTCACTATGTCACAATTTGTAGTCCATTCAAATCGACTTCCAAATCAAAACTGCCTTCAAAATGTAACTGACGTGAACAGAACGCCTCCCCTCTGCCACTCCTTTGTGAACGAGTGTACGTGACTAGGCAACGTTAATTTTAATTTTAAAATATTATATTTAATATTATCTCCATAAATATGCTGAAGTCTTTGGTATTTCCTGTTAATTCCTAACAAACATAAGTAAAATAATCAGTTTCATATACATTTGCACATCTGCTTGCAGACTGAGTACAATGTATTCAGTCATTGTATCTACATAACTAATATGAATTCTAGCAAATAAATAAATGATTTGATTTGACAACGTTGGAGAACTTGAGAGCTCTTGTTTAATTTACCAAAGAGCTATGTAATGTTTATTATTAAGTACACAGTTATACGTGTTGTTCATCCTTGTACCGAGGCCATTTATAACATTTTGTTTGGAACTTTACAGATTATTAGGTATATGTTCTATGCTTACAGTCAAAACATGCCATGATCCAGATCACGGAATTTATTGCACGTGTAGAGTTCGCCGAACGGCGGCGGCTGCGGCCAAGCAATTCTTTTTGAATTATAGAGCTGAATGTCTCTGATTATAATGTGACTTTTAAAATTAGCTAGCAACATCGAGATCATATGATTGTTCAATGAAGGAGCACGTCTGAAAGGCGTCGTCTTACTTCTTCGAGCCAGTTTTTAACTTTCTGGCTCTATATCGGTTGTTTTTCGTGTTAGTGGTGCTAAATAATAACTAACAGCCATGGCGCTCAGCGACGCAGATGTTCAAAAGCAGGTATGTTTGTGGAATAAGCTAAAATGTCATACGAGATCTGTCGACGCGGTCTTGTCAGGATAATTGATCGAAGATTCTGCAATCGCGATAGGCGACCTAATTGTTGAGCATGCTTCATGTAGTAGAAAAAGGATGATACCTACCTATCTAACAAATGGCTTTTTTATATTTCATCGTAACAGATCAAGCACATGATGGCCTTCATCGAACAAGAGGCCAATGAGAAGGCTGAAGAGATCGATGCTAAGGCCGAGGAGGAGTTCAATATTGAGAAGGGTCGCCTGGTGCAGCAGCAGCGACTTAAGATCATGGAATACTATGAGAAAAAGGAGAAACAAGTTGAACTTCAAAAAAAGATGTAGGTCACATTTTACCACCATTTCATATTCTATTAGTCAGCACCATCTGTATCTGTAATTAAACTGTTAGGTAGAATTGGCTGCCGAATCCAGAAAATCTTTTGTATAGGTGATCCAATCAGGTGGTATAGAGGTAAATAAGTTTTATAACTAGGGTACCTACATTAACCAGTGATATCTTGGTATTCATCAAAATTGTGATAGTTCTTGGATTTAAGATGTTGCTGTATTAATAAAGTTCAGTTATTTTTGCCTAACAAAATCAAAACTACAGAGCTAGTTAGAAATTTACAATTATTAATTCTACCTATGACATAATCAATTGCCGTACTAAAATTTCTCAACAAAAACCAGTGGAATGAATTGCAATACAAGCTTGAACTTTACACTGAATGGTAATAGGGAAGTTTGCAATTGCTTGCCTGGCTTGCTACTAATCAATTAGAAAATTTGTTCCCAAGCACCAGTGCAGTTTGGCAACTGTGTTCAAGAGCTAGTTCCTATTCAAGCCTGTTTACTATCCTGAAACACTTCATCACTTATCATCTGGTGACATAGTGGTCAAAGACAAACCTATCAGGTTTGAAAAATATTACAGACTTCTGCGCCAGTGTGCACACTAATTGATTAAAAAAATATTTTTAAATTACAAACCACATGCAATTGACCGACCATGTAATGGCACATGTTATGGGTATCTTTTTATTACAATAAATTGCCTTATAATCATATGGTAGTGACAATGTAACTATTGTCGTTATTAGCAGAGGTGGTAGGTAATATATTTGCATACACAGAGACCTAATGCAAATGGTCATAATTGAATTATTGAAAAGAGATGACTATACTGCCACAATCACTATAGTGATTGAAACATATAAAAATATGCAAAATATCTTCTCTGCGATTCGAAAAAATTACCATTAAATATATTTTTTTTTAAGTGTCAGTAGAAATTGTTTTATAAATATTTTCAACTAACCATAGTTGAATATCGTATAGTGTCATACTTGGGGTTATAATATATTAAAACTTAAAACTACACTAATAATTATTTCAAAATCATCTATTAACTAAATATTTTTATGATCCCACTCTCAGTAAGTACCAAATGTTGGTGATGTTGAAAAATGTGATTTACAGTAAAAAATAATGCAATTCTAGACCATTTTTGCTCATTTAGTATCATCATATCATTTTAGCTGCTTAGATAATGATGACCTCAACAATCAATGCAAATTAATTCAGCCATATTATTGTGAAGGAATAACAAACACACATCCTTACTCGATCACAAACTTTGCATTTACAATATTAGTGTGATACATGTGTTTAGTTCATTCAGGATCCTCTGTGAAACATCATAGTCTATTACGATCACATGCACCCGAATTAAATGTTATGTTGATACAACAAAATATAACTTAAAGGGATTCAAACATTTTCTTATTATGCAGTCACTCTGATTAGTGCAGCAGTTTTAAAAAGAAAGAATATTAGTTGGTATAAAATATTATCCTCCAAACTGAGATATTGTTAGTGGTTTCTTCATTAGATGCAAGATTGTGTTGTAATAACCTCTCAGCAACCCTATCTCTGCGGTTTAATCCATGTGAATCAAAGATATTGATATCTATAAAATTTCATCAATAAATGCCTAAATCCAGGTGTGGGTGAACAGAATAGAATAATTCAAGAGGTTCATAATTTCATTGGTAAATCTGGTAAATTTTCACTAGGTACTTGTCACAAGTATAATGTTTTGAAATGAATGAATGAATCATGTGACTTGTAGTACTAGTGTTCAAGGACACTCTGTGATATGAAGTGTTAATTCACAAAGGTAACAATAGTGCAACATTAGCAGTCTGAATATATCTATTAAATTATTGCAGTACAGATAATACAAAATGTTACGTCTTGAATCAAAAGGTTATAAACCTACGCATATAAACCTACCAGTCTAAGTATTTAGATAGATACATTATGCCAAAGTTAAAAAGATATGCACTGAAACAACTGACCAGAACCCCCATAGCATAATCAACTTTTTTCTTTAGTAATAATTTCTATGAGTATAAGTCCTGAAATAACCAGTTATTAAATAGAGTAGATGCAATAAATGAAAAAAAAGATGTATGCGGATTCAACTGTCTTGAATGAGGACAGAAAAAAGAAGAGTATTCCACTGTTACCAGCTGTTGGGATTTTCTTTTCTGTCACTAGTAATTTTTTGTGCTAGATTGATAAGCATGATTGCATAAGGTATCATAAGATAAGACATGAAATCAGAAGTTTACTCATGTTGCAAGATACTATATTTTAGTAACTGATAAAAGATTAAAATATTGTATTTTTATTTAAAATGTAACAAATTTGGAGAAAAGCACTTTAGTGACCTAGCATACATAATAAAGAATTTATAAACAGACATAAATCCAGAGTGGCAGGCTTGTGTTCTCATAAAAATCACCTAAATATGTATGAGTCCCTTACTGCAGCAAAACAAACATAAGGTTACTTACTGTGTGTTGTTCTCAATGTAACATTCATTCAATCATTGATTTCAAAGCTGCATATTCTTTGGACATGGCCTGGAGACATAAAAAAGAGGTTAAATACTTCTCACCTCTGCATTTGTTTTTCTACTCTCCGAATATGGGTGCGCCGATGGTTATGTATCCACGGTGGATATATGCTTACTCTCTATTAAGATACTTAACAATTTAACATCAATTTAGCATTTATCAATATCATATATTTTTTTTGTTGATTCAGATATCTTTTGAACACTATAATATAGTGTTATTATAGGTGATATTATCACCTATAAAAAGTAATGAATTTGATGTAGTCTTTACTTAAAGCATAAATTACAATACTCACATGACATTATATTATTCACGGAGTCATTTGGAACCTATTGGAACAAGGTTAATTTGTCCCTATCTTATTTCAATCGGAAACTATTTTATCCACATTCTGAGTCAATTCTGTATAACAGAGACGTATTTCGGAGATAGTTATACTTTCCTCTGTAGATAATTTTGTCTCTCAATGTATGTGGATAAAATTAGGGAATGTATTATATGTCTAGTCCATATAAAGCCCTCTGATTATAATAAAATATTGCTTATATAGCACTTTCGGAGGGCCATGGTTCAAATTCCAGTGCTGGCTGAAGCTTCACTACAAGTTGGTAACCAGACAGGCATTTGAATGCTTGCCTGTCAAGTTGCCACTCTCAAATATAAATTCTGTCAAGCACCTTATGGTGTGTTCTGGGAGCTTTCACTGACAGCCAGTAATTCAAGATTAAGGCCTAATGAGCTTATTTACATTAACACAGGTATTAACATATTCACCATAGTGTTTATGTACATATACACTATGGTGAAGTTGTGGTCAAAGGTGTAAACTATCAATTGGAATTAAAAACAGGAAAGTGTTTACTAATCTTATCTCGCAATGACTTGAGTAAAAAACTATGTGATATGTTTAATGGATATATGCCGCTCCTGCGGTACATACTCATAAAAAATACGCCTTAGGTTACTTTTTATTTCCATAACATTCTAAACCTGGACTTATTGAATGTAACATACCTACAATGTATCAAGATTCATTAAAATCCTTTTAGCTGGTTCAAAGGTATAACTACCTTTAAACCAGCTGACAGAACTCAGACACAAACACACACTGAGGCCCAATTTCACCAAACTACAGTTTTAATATGCAGATAACTTTGTACTATAGACAAAATGTGATGATAGGCTTTACAATGTGAAACCTAGTGGCAGTTTTTGAATTTGTTGGCTATCTGTTGTGGAAAAAAGAAAACTCCAACATATGGACTTTTAGGACATGTGACAGCAGTGTGGACTATAAGCATTACTATAAGCTGTAACAAATTGGCCATGTTTGTTTTTAGTTTAACGAGCTATACCTCCAAATTCAACATTACTATTTTTAAATTTGGATAAGATTCTTCCCTTTGATACAGCCATCTACCTGATGTCAAATTTCATAAAGTAAATACCATCGCAAATTTAAAATAATGCAACATCATTGGACGTCTATTTCTTCTATTGACAAAGGTCTATCACATTTTGTTGTTTATAGAGATAAGTTATCCTCATAATAATATAGTTTATAAGTAGTTTGAAGAGAGATATTAAGATTGTTTCACATTTGTTTAACCCCTAATATGTGGAATCTGTTAATCGGGTATGGCGCATCGATAGTAAACTGTCGACGTTTTTTTCCCTCGACGCCCCATCACGTTTTTTTATAGTACAAAGTTGTTTTTCATTACCTTAACATGTCACCCTAACATCCCCATACCCTAATATATCACATATACCCTACAAAAATAACATTTTCATTCATTTAGTTTGAGTGGATCAAACAGCGAAATGTAAATATATTTTTGCAGATTTAGACGTTTTTTGTTTTAAAATCGAGTTTATTTGATGTAATCTCCAATCAACATATAATTTTATTGGTACCAATGCAATCCTCATCATATTCGCTTTACGGGAAAAGAAATGAAAATAGACCTTTTTATGGAAAATTTTACAGGAAAAGGGGTTTGAACAGACGACAAAAATGGCGAAAAACAGCACTTTTTAAATATTTTTTTTAATTTTTTTTTCTGAAACTATTAAAAGAAAAAGCAAAGTTATAGGTGGAAATAACTTTGCTTTTTCTTTTAATATGAGTATTTACTATGGTTCTTTACCCATGAATTATAACAGATTGTTGGGATAAATATTTTAAAAGTAGTAACGAGATTAAACAACACGATTTTTTTTAAAGAATTTTGGCGGAAAACTCATGTTGAAAACCTTTCACTTTATGTCATTCAGAAAATACAGCAAACACACATTTAGAGTTTAGTGGTATCTTAAATTGGTTCCCCATCAATGACATCCAGCTAGGGGTGTATTGTGGTAAGTACACTAAGAAACGTGTGAATAATGAGATGTGTCTTTGAACAGCCAATCTTCGAACATGCTGAACCAAGCTCGTCTGAAAGTGCTCAAAGTGCGTGAAGACCACGTACGTAATGTACTGGATGAAGCTCGTGTGCGCCTGGCTGAGGTGCCGAAGAACAATGCGCTCTACTCAGATCTATTGGCGACCCTCATCGTACAGGCTCTCTTCCAGGTACTGTACAAAACGTTTTTTATTTATTGTCATGCCTGTACGTATATTGTCTAAAGGGCGTGCTGAAAGTGGTGCACCTAATTATCGCCAGATATTTTACTGCCACTAGCTTTGGCATCTTCATATTGGTGGAGATGTACACTGAGTTCACAGGAGCATGGCAGTATTTTTTTCTATTATTGGTAAACTTGTCTGGGATGTTGTTTGTGAAAAATGGTAAAAAATGTGTGATAAAATGGTGTTGTTTATATTGACTATGTTGTTTATAGGTGGTTTTCAAAATTTATTTTTAAGCCAACATTATAATTTTTCCATTTCCGATCATATCAGAATTCCACAAAACAGTAATACAACAAGGAAACAAATCTATTTTATGCCATTACACTCCTATGGTTCATGAAATGATTGCTACGTAAGAGTAGAGACGAATATCTTACCATTCCATGTATTGTCAGGTGTCAAGTCCATCGCATTGCAGGGGTAGTCATATTTGCCTGATATTTGCAACCCAGAGAGTGGGTTTAAAGGCCCCCTTTACTTGCAGGCATATTTAATCTAATAATTGATCACTAATAGGCTAGCGTTTGACTATACACCTGGTGGTTAAGTCTTCAAAGATGTTATCAGCTTCATCCTAGGGAAATGGCTGTAAGAATCATTAGGTACTGGATATGGTTGCTAGCGAACATTTACAAAAATGTTCTTCATAAGCTTAAACTATGGTAGGATTAGAAATGGCTAGTGCTTATCGGCAGCCGACAATGCTGAGACATATATGAGGACTTTAGTTACCATCGCTTAAAAAACACGTTGTATTGTTCTCCAGCTGATGGAGCCGACTGTGACGCTGCGCGTTCGCCAAGGCGACAAAGCTCTCGTGGAGTCTCTGCTGGGGCGCGCGCAGGCCGACTACAAGGCTAAGATCAAGAAGGACGTGCAGCTCAAGATCGACACCGAACACTACCTGCCGACCGAAACCTGCGGTGGGATTGAGCTCGTGGCTGCCCGCGGCCGCATCAAGGTAAATAACATATAATAGATATAGATTAAAATACAGGTCTCATTTTCTTCTGTGGATGAGCAACCTTTCTGACAATTACTTCTATAGCCTTCAGAGAGATGTTCAGAAAAGAGGGGTAGTAGGTACAAGTTGAGATCAACAAGAATCTTGATTGTAAAGAATGCTCATTTATACAGATGGTCCATTAAAATTGGTAACTAATTAGATTCAGCTTTTGCTCTTAATTATACACACTGTTAAATAGCAACGCTTAATTCTTTCTTGGAACCTGCACAGTAAGTTCTTGTAATAAAATAACACAGTTAATTTTATTTTATGCAAATTATTGATTAAATTTCATAAACAAATATATTATATTAAAAATCTTTGAATAAATACTTTAAAACTTGATGACCTTAAATCATGTTTGTATATCTGGATGGCTTATCAGAGAAATCAAGGAGTTTATGTGGCGGCCATCTTGAATCCGCCATTTTGGCTTTTTGACAGGTGGTCATTCCACTGCTCTCTCGATTTCCCACATCTTATCGCGCTATCCAATTTTACGGCTTCCTTATACCTGATATTTCACACAGGCCCATGTTGATGAATCACGTACGTTGAATCCTAATCGTAAATTACAGATCAACAACACTCTGGAATCACGCCTGGAGCTGATAGCCCAACAGCTCCTCCCGGAGATCCGTACAGCGCTCTTCGGCCGCAACCCTAACCGCAAATTCACCGATTAGGCACCAAGTGCTATCAACACCCTTAATACTAACAATATAATCTTAACTCTCCTTATATGTAGAACTTAGAACTTAATGTTACATAATAATAAGTGTTTCCTTTGCCTAATTAATATAAATATTCGCTGTCTAGTATATGAGGTGTTCGCTTAAAGTCGTCAGAAATGTTCGAACGTGTCCGTTACAGATTCCTGCAATGTTTCTACTCGACTGTACATTAGTTTCGCCGCTATTTTAACGACAGTGCTTATAAGATATTCGATTATTACAATTCATTCACGTAGCACTTGTATTTTAGAGGTAGATTAGGCTTTGGAAACTGTTTAATTAAGATGTTACCGGTTCGATAGGTCGAGCGTTACCTCGGCTTGGCTGAGACGCCGGCACCTTCGTCTGACACAGTATTAAGCACAAGTTCACAGCTTCCGGCCGTAGTTGAATGTTCGATGTACTTTCGGATTTATCTTCGATGTAATTTATCTCGTGTATTCATGTTATCTGTAGAGATTGGTAGAGACTGCTAGATCGGCGTGCGACGGCAGCATCCCATGCTATGCTCACTCAAATCGATGCAAAGATTTGACTGGTCGAAGTGTGGTGTCGCCCGTCGACCTTGCAGCGTGCCAATTCCCACCAGCATCGTTCTTAATGTGTATCCTGGCAATGTAACATTTTGGCTTGCTTTTGTAATTGAGAGAGCACCATAGCTCTTTAAATAAGGTACTCGTACAATGTATAATTCCCCGTATGGCACTGTTAAATTTCTTGTGTAAATATATAGATGTGTTAAAATTTGTCTTTCATTTTAGGTGTAACTACCTATGCAAGTCACGCTATGTTACCGAGTAATAGACCGTTTGAAAGAAAACATAATTTTATTGCGTCTGAAAGTCACAACTCATGGATATTACAAAAGTAACAAGTGTAAATAGATTGGCACACGAAATTACTGTTTAAGAATTTCATTAAAAATATTGCTAAATCATGAGAATACACTGTAGAATGTTAAACTTTATGGTACGTAACTTCCGATATACATTTGAATTAAAATAACGATTTAAATTCGAATATTCGAAGTTTGGTTAAATTTAAATAATTTAGGTCACATTCTTAACTATCTAACGCCAAGATTGAGCCAATAACATCAAAACCTATCTATAATCATAAGTTATTACTTATTAGTACCGACACATAATATCTTCCCTTATATTAGTCACAGCTATAATGGTGTTTAACTATAAATAGTAGGTAGGTTCTCGCGGCCTTACCCTGTAATCCTAACAATGACCGTGCAATTTACGTTAACAGCGTGAAATTGTTAGGCGTCACGCAGCACGTCATAACTACACGAATATTTTAGTTTCCAAAAACGATTTGACACAACTATGTATATATATATGTAACACGAGGACGAATGAAGTAAAGCTTATACTACTAAATGGGACACGTCAGGGGTATAGGCAGGCAAGTACCGCGGCACCCGCGGCTCGTCCCGCCTTCTCGCTCCTCGGTCCACCACCAGGCTGATACTCCCGGCCTCCTTCACTCCGTTCGACTTGGCCCGCCTTTGAGAAGGCAGCAGTGACGCCCGCAAATTCTTACGTTTCTGAAACACCACGTCCGATACCGTAAGGGCTAAAAATAAACACTACACAACCATCCAATTCTACTTACGACATCAATATTAGGTACTACGGCGTCCAGCAAGATGAGTGGTGATCCACTAAGTAAAAGCAGCGGGGGGCAACTTAGTGATTGAAATCAACAATCTAAGTGAACGTGAAAATTATTTATTTTGAATATATATTGGTCATTAACAATAGTTTTAAAGCCTACATCGGGGATGGCGAACCTATCACGCGTGTACCAGTGTTATGAAAACGCTAAAAGTGTATAAAATGGCTTTTCGGTCCTAAAATCTAATTTAAATTGGTCTTAAAATATGGGAGGGGTCTCTAAGTTTTAGATAAGCGGTTCGCTATCCCTGACCTACATTAAAGCGTGTGCGTCGTCTTTAGGGAAATCTCTATCACGAATCGTTCATATTTTGCTCTCAATGTGATGTTTGAAGTTGTTGAAGCGGTCCACGTCCAAAGCCTCAGCCTTGGCCCTGTTTACCTCGACTGCGCCGCGCCACCGGTCGGCCGCGTGACGTGCGATCTCCATCCGCTTCTGCTTCTTGATCTGATGCCGTTTGTACACCACCTCGATCACTATCAGAACTATTCCCCCAATGATACCGGCTAGCACAAGGATGAACACTCCAGCCATGTTCTTGAGTCCTAAAGTGTTCGGCGTCTTCTCATTTTCTTCGCAGTTGAGCATGTTGTTTCTTAAAATCCATTGATTGTCCAGAGATTCCATTATGCCACCTGCAATTTATGATGAAATTACAGTTCAAAGTCTTCCTATTTTAGCAGCTTCAAAACTTAAAAGTATACACTTACTTTCATGAAAATCCAATATAGCCAAAGTAACCAAATCGGCCCACGGAGATCCTTTTTGCAAGCCTACTCCATATCCAGATCTTCCGAAAAGCTCTCCAGCTGTCACGAGCTCACAGTCTTGGGCCGCTTCAAACTCCAACCGCGAGGAGTCCCATATGAATGCCATTAGTTTTCTGAAAATGCAAATATGTTATGCATGTTCCAGAAACTCAGTTTTTAAGAACAAGAAGCTTACCCTTTTTTAACATCCTGGATAGCAAGTTCAGCATTATCGTAATTATTTGCTTCCATCGTGCGGTACATGTTAGATAGTTCCACTTGTCTTCGGAAGTACATATCAACAGCAGATCCTTTTACCGTCGCACAGGTCAAGTTTTCCATAGTATTTCTTAGCTAAAAAATTTAGTATCAGCACATTAACTTACTGGGGATTCTTACTGCGAAAATTGCAAATTATTATTATACTTACCCTTGCATCGTTTATTCCCGTAAGCTTAGTTTTAGGACGCTCCAGCACAAGAAAAGCAGCCAAGTTGGCAGTGTACGAAGCGACAATGATCATTGCAAATCCAGCCCAGACCATTCCAAGGACTCTTGCAGAAAAACTTCGGGGTGTGCCTAAAAAATTATGTATAGTATTGAGAATAATCCACTATGTTGAAAATTGGAAGCGTAGAAGTTAATAAAAGTATTACCTTCGCCAATGCCACTGTTGAGCAGAACACCCCAAGCGAACCAAATAGCACTCGAAAGATTCAAAGCATCTTCTTCCGTTCCATCAATATTGGCCAGCTTGAACCGCCCGAAAGGAGAAAATCTATCAAGAAGGTACAGGACTAGAGCTACCACGTGCACAGACACCATTACCAGAATCCATAATGTATTGGAGAACGGTTGCAAGAACGATACCAATGTTGAAGAACGAGATGGCTGGAAAGATGATGTCATAGCGTAAGTATTTAAAGTTTCTTAATAAGCTTATTTATTTTCTTTATAAAGCAGATATTATACCTTCTTCTCCAGTATAGTGATGCCCTGATACTTGAAGGGCTTACTAAATTCAATGAATTCGGCTCTTTCCGGGTTGATGGTCAGGGGAGCCACGATCATATCAGCTCGTTCGTATACCAGCTCACCTGCAGACAAGTTTCGTCATTTTTTTTATATGGGATTGTGATGGAACACGTTCGAGGCAAATGAGGCACATGAGACTTAATAACTGTTTGTCTTATGCTGATGGGTGCAGTGTTCTTCGTCTCACTTGTGACAAAATGCGTCTGTTATATAGGCAGAAGTAACCGCTTAATATAAGGTAGGTCTCATAAGTCTCACATTGCCATAAGAAGTAGAACTGGTTCCCAAAGAGTTCTACTGCTACGAAAAGTGGTACTTAATTAAGTACAATCTTTGAATGCGTATTTATTACTTACGCAAATAATAAAGTAGCTACTCACCTATAAGTCCAGTCCATTCCTTTTTGGCTCCAGGTATGGAATAGTTCTTTATGTCGTAATGCCCAAACTGACCATCAGGCGATAGAGCCAATGAGTAAGTAAAATTGATTGATTTTGAAAGGTATTTTAGTAGGTCCATACAAAATCCTTTGCAGCAAAAGAGTTGATCTGAAAAAAAATGCGTCACCTGGTTGAAAAATTCTGGAAGAGTTTTTCTAACTGATCCTAGCATAAGGTATAATTATTAGATATAACTAAGTTATATAATTATATTTCGGAATCACCTGTATCATCACTTGCATTGTAATGGGGACAAGGAATTTCTTCGGGAGAACATTCACTGCCATCGTCAATACGGCGAGCGTATACGAATGGTTTCTCTTCAATTGTCAGCACCTGAAACAACAAGCTGCATCAGATAACGGAGTATTCGGAGTTTCTTGGCGCGGTAATATCAGGAACGAGGATATTTGCCAAAGAACCAAAGTCACCGATATCGTTTTCAGTATTTGCAAGTTGAAGTGGCACTGGACAGGCCACATTGATCGAACTGATAATCGATGGGAAAGAAATGTTCTCGAATGGTTACCACATTACACCGGAAGACGTAGTGTTGGTTGTCCACCTAGTGGAGTAGACTGAGGACATCGTAAAAGTCGCGGGTAGCTCATGGTTACAAGTAACTAATAGCCGTTCATTTTGGCGTTCTATGAGGGAAAGCATTTGTTTAACTGTGGACATCTTCCGGTTGAATGATGAATCACCAATGTATGCCAACCTTTAAATGCGTTGGTATCATAAATCCTTCAGGCTTCGAAGGACTTCGTCCCATCCAGATAATTTCCTGTTCTTTCAGTTCGAGCCTCATTTTCTGCATTTCCTGAAACAAAAATTAGTTTTATAAAATGTTGAAGAGAGCAAGAGTCCTGGTTCATATAACGTGTAGCAAGGATTAAAGGATACACGAAAGTGGTATTTTATCACTTTCGATAAAGTACTTGTATATTACCTGTGTGTTCGTAGTTCATCCATCACCCAAATTCATTATGGATTGACGTGCCTATGTGACTAATCTTACTGCCTCCTATGTCCTTCAAGCTAAACACAGAGATGACCATAGTACCTATCTATAGTATATATCTTGACATATTACTCGAGAGAACACAATATATCGATAATGTTGTCTTAGGTTTTCGCGATTGTTACACATAATAGTTATTAAACAACTGACCACGATTACTGCAAAGTGTTTGAAACGTCGGGATAAAATAATGAAAAATATACGCGATTTAAACCGTTTAAAGTTAGTTTAATTACAATATATCGAATTTGATAGGCATACAATAAATTTATATGAAAGAAAAAGTTTATTGTTTAAGCTCCCGAAGACAAGAACAAAGTTATATATGTAACCAACCTTTGAATAAAAATATTTGCCAACTGCCACGTGCTCTCCTTGAGCCCTCACATTGACCATGTCATACTCAGCATGGACTCTATCTCCATGATCATCGAATGCCACGTAGCCTGTTTCACCGTTTTCCAACTTTTGCCTACGGATATAGTCAAATAGAAGCCGCCCAGTGGTCCAAATTGATCCAGAATTGTCGCAGTCAGATGGAGGAGCGTGGATCTCTTCAGAAGTGTTCATGTCTCGAATTGCTGATGCGAGAACATAGCTGGAATCAACGAATGTTACAGAACCTGCCAATGCATATGACGGTCACCTGTATCCTTAAACTTTTTAATGCATAGACCTAAAATAAAGCGCCACATTAACATACCATAAAGCGCCACCGCTATATGGTAGATATTCCATTTACCCGAACAAAGCGATTTGCTTCTTCGTTCATTATACGAACCGCTAGGGAATGGAATACCCTGCCTGAGTCTGTGTTTCCGGTTAAGTACAATATGGGGGTCTTCAAAACGCGAGTGAACAGGTATCTTCTGGGTAAGCGCGCTCCATCATCGACCGCATCATCACTTAACATCAGGTGAGATAGTGGTCAAGTGCTACCCAGTTCAGTATAAAAAAAAAAAAAAAAAACTAGGCTAGCCTTTCATTACTATCTCACCAAATGGTAAGTGATGATGCGGTCAATGATGTTGGTTCAGGCTTACCAAGAGTCACTATATGAGCCATGCTATAACGACTGGGATCCTAAGACACCGACCAGGACCGACGGCTATGCGTGCCCTCTGAAGCACGTGAACTCTCAGTAAATTAGTAGTATACTCCACTACCGGTCACCCATCCGAGTAATGACCGCAGCTTGCCGCGTTGCTTACCCTAATTTATCAAAAGTAAGCTCTGCTACGAGCGCTCTAAAATTATTGTTTAATCCGTGTTCCTATCTAAACTATGAGCTTCCGGATTCGAACGCCAGGACCGACATTGTTAGGTTCCTCTTATAGGAATTTACTAGTAGATAACGGCCCGGAGTATGACACAAATGATCATCTATCTGACAAAGTTTGGACATGGTCTGAAAATATGCACACCCGATTTCGTTTATATAATTTTGACAAAGCCTTTGCTTTTTTGTCTTATCATGTGGGACTTACATGGAGTCTTGGATGTGAGCTCTCTCATTAGTTGCATTGACAAGCCTCAAGCCGAGTAGACCTTCAGGCGCGTTGGCAGCGTCTAGAGCTTGTTCCGTCACCATCCACACGTAACCAGCCGTAGTCATATTAAGAAACGTGGCATCTCGGAAGATCATCTCCGCGTCTTGTTTACTAAAACATATTTAAAAAAAAATAGGTATAGGTACGTAATAAGTATTTCCATTAAAACACCTCAGCGTTCAGAGCCTATCTAATAATTTTACTAAGAGTGCGATGCCCTGATTTTGGTCACTTTGAAGGTGAACTTCTCTTCAGATTATAATTTCATATATGAATTCAGAAAATATGTACCTATATTAAGTACGGTCGTTTTGGCAACAAATCTTTTTTCATAAATGCTTGCTTAATAGGTAAGAAGATAATCTGAAGTGCAGTGGTCTTAAAACTATTTATTGGAACTCCTACATAACTTTCACAACTTAAGCTAAAATTTGACCAATTATATCACAAATCTATACTGAAAATTTTGAAATCGGACAATGGCATCCATGTGTACATTATTTTCTTTATTTGAGAATTTGGACAAACGGTCTACCTTTGTGTTTTTTTTTTTGTAGGTCCTTACGCCAAAATATCCTCAAAAAAACAAAAGTCGCGCAGCGCGCATTAAGATTGAATAACCGTCCTATAATAGTTCTGAATCGCCCCCTTATTTTAATCCTCCGACAGCAATGTTTGCGATTCTCAAATCGTTACGCTACTCCAAGAAAATATTTTTCAGGTTTTTTCATTTTTCCCGAAGCTCCACCGAAATCTCAACTGAACGATGTTGTGTGAATTACGGCAAAGTAACCTTGAGGCGTTACTTTGCCACATATCAAGTTGTACTTATTCATGAGATCTTCTTACTTTGCATACATGAGGAAAACTCTGGCCTGAGCACTCCTCACGTCGATGAGTCTTTCACTGAACGAATCCAGCCCCGGTTCAAACTCAATCACTTGTTCCACCACAACTTTACGGTCAATATCCTCGTCGATGCTCTGTGAAGTTGTTTGGAAGCTGCAATTTTGAAATCAAAACAAAACAGCGTTTATTTCTCATGATTAGATATTTTTTATAACACTGTCCAGAGGAAACTCACCGTCCAAGGATAGCTCTGCCATCAGTATCAGAACTGTGTATAACAATGACCTTCATGTAGTTGAAGTGCTTCAGCACATCCACCCACACGTCTGCCTGATGAGAATACGGTGGAACTGTGCGCAGGAACGATACGTGAATGTTCTTGTCTGAGAACGCTGAATCTCTCGATGATATACCGATGACTGGGATGTGATAGAAGCCACATGTGTAAGATACTGCCGCTGGGGATAAGTCGCCAGTCAGCGGATGTGAGACCACTACAGCGTAAACCTAAAATGTAATCCATCGTTATATTCCTTAAACCATCTGCCAAAAGATTTTCGCCCCATTAGCGGAATACTTTTCAAGACGTATAAGTAGAGACCTGTATAAATGTTAATTTAATTTGATCTGTTATGTATCAGCCGGATTGTTCAATGATGAACTCAGTCTCTCTCGGTTTTGCCATATTACCCGGCTTTACAGAAGTCTTGGTTAGGAATTGAAAAATGCCAGTTCTTCAGAAGGCGCCTGTTGCGACTCCCACAGAACGGTAGGGGTTGCAATTATATCCCCGCACCCTACGGGTAGACAGCTTACATTACGAGGTATTATATGAGGCCTTCCAATTCAACTTCAGTAATTAATCGATATCATCATCACATCAACCGGAACGTCTACCTTTAAACAAGGACAAAGTGGGGGAATTTGCCGTATAAATAAAATTAAAATAAATAAAAAATAATCCCCAAGCATGGCATGCGTCTTAGTGACATGCACCCACGGGAAGAAATGGGGTGGGGGGGGGGGGGCATACTAACCCTGCACCCCACGGGTAATGATTAATACTTTATTTACATGCATATGTGAAGTTAATATATACTGGTTGATTGCTTCGTTATCTAGTTGTACATTATCAACTTACCCGGTGAGCAATAAGATCCTTGCAAACATTGAGCGCAGTTTTAATCGGATTTGGATCCATTAGGATCGAGTAGTCATGGTAAGTCACCCCACGAGGGACATAGTTTGAATTAAAGTTCAGGCTCTGAAAGGATAACCAATCGATTATATTACCTAATTACCCATGGACTCACTTACGTAAGTCATAATATTGAATACAGTGCAATAGCTTGTTATATAAAACTTTTTCATTTGAAAGTTTCAGAATCAATTTCCCTCTAATAACTCTCTGCAGAAAAGTCTTGCATGTTCCACACGCTAGCTGCTCCTCTATAGGTATCAATCAAACTAAGCTATTCTTTAAATTGGCATATAGTATAGCAAAAAAATAAAGCAAGTTTTTTGAAACCTCTGTAAAACACTTCAGGCAATAAGTACCGGCGGTTATATAAGTGATCATTACTATTATTATGATAACGTAACATATACAACTTCACGCCAGTAGATATAAACACAGACATGAACATAATTTAATATAACTTTACGAGAGTACTTATTTCATGAAGTGTTTTACAGAGGTTTCTAAATACCCCCATTACCTACGCCAGACATGATCCCCACTAAATCGTTTCCCACGCTTGGCACAAAAATATACCTCTGCAACTAAACAAAGTGTATCATACCGAGATTGTGTCCTTGAAGAAAGCAATAGATTCATTGCTCGAAAGCACTCCCCCTACATTGTAGTATGTTGGGTTGGAAAAGTTCCTCCGGCGCTTGTCGCCATTTTTATCATCGTCGGCTTTGCCTAGGCTGCCGTTGCACAATAGTGCAACCACCAAGACGTGGGTCACCTGAAACAAAGAATTTAGTTCGAATGCAGCAATATATTTATTAGCAAATATATATGGATGGACTGTCGCAGGTTTTATTGTTGTACCATTAAAATTCAACATTCAACGATCCAACTTCACCGCATTAGTACTTACTTAGGACATTTTGCGAATGCTCACCTGATTAACTACTATCCTGATAAAGAATTCTGAAGAAAAATCTGTCGCAGAGCACATAACGGTGTGTTCCGCGATAGTTGTCCTTTAATTATAGGTTTAACCGCACCAACATCTTTGACTACATTGTGACTTACCACAGCTACACAGGAGAGATAGTTAACATAACTGTCATAGTTTCTTTTAGAGTTACTTATTTACTACAGGACCAAAATAAAATTAATTCTGACAAGACTTTGTCTTCTGATTTTTTTCACACTATAAAGAACTTTAAGGACACAGTTTCTTAAGTTTCTTTAAGACATGTTCATGAAGTAGGTAGATTAATAAGTCTTTTAGATTATGTGTTCATATTACGTAGATATTACTTATACTCGTATAGATGGTCAGAATGTCACCGCCCTATTTCTTTCCGTGGGTGTTGTATGAGGCAACTAAGGGAAAAATACCAGATGGTGGGAAGCAGCGCCTTCTGAAGTACTGAAAACTTCTACTGCGATCCCCAAGACGCCTGCCAAGCGCGAGGATTATCGCAAATCCTCCAATGGGGGACGGTGGATGTTTCGGTTGTGTGATGATGACATATATTGAAATCAGTACTCAGTACTAATATTATAAATGCGAAAGTAACTCTGTCTGTCTGTCTGTCTGTTACGCTTTCACGCCAAAACTACTGGACTGCGATTTGAATGAAATTTGGTATGGAAATAGTTTGAGACCCGGGAAAAAACATAGGATAGTTTTTATCCAACTGCGCAAAAAGAGGTTAATGTTTTTGCGCGATAACCGACATACGCGCGGGCGGAGCCGCGCCCGGAAAGCTTGCATTGTTAACGATCTTAAAATTGAATGCTTAACTAGGTATTATAAGTTTGTTAACCCCTTGGGGTGCATGGCTATAGAATTGCACCCGGCATCTCCTTTGGGAGGCGTATAAGGCGATGAAGGGAAAAATTGGTGTTTTTTCCCAGGGCAGCAGCGCCTTCTGAAGAGCTACCATGTTACACAGCGATTCCCAACACGCCTGCCAAGCTTGGGTATTATGACAAAAACCCCCCTTTAGGAGGTATTTATTCAACCAGAGAAGTTACGGTTGCTGATGATAACGTGTAGGTAGATTATACTAGAAGCAGGAAAACTTCTTAGAATGCCAAAAACTACTAACGCAATACGACATAATGTTTGGGATGTAAATTGTATCAAACATTGAAACAGCTGATGTACGATATGTTTTTTTAAAGACACCATTTTGTTATTGGTCTACAATATGAAATTTAGAAACTATTCGGAGTCACCTAATTTACGCGTGTATAATTAGGCCCGCTTTAAACGTATATCTCTCAGCTTAGAGGACAAACTTTTGATTACACCTGCATTATTAAGGCACACCCTTCTGCCACTCATAGAATATCTGAACACTAAAGGCTACTTTCACACTATTCAGCTTAATACGTGCAATATCTTACCTTTATCATGATGCTTAGAAGAAATTAATTCATCATTGAATCGTTATTAAACTTAACATTTTACGTCAGTGAGAGGAGGGATGCTGGAAACAGAGGCAAATAAACCCCATCTTAGGTTTCCGTGGCGACCGCGCAGGCGTCAAATTTTGAGCAAATAATCGATGATGAAATGAAAGCGAGATTTGAAAGTAGTGCTAGGAATTAAAGAAATAAATTTTAGAGATCGATTTATTCAAGTAAAAAGCGCATTAGAATTAAGTACGAACATTTAAGAACCTATTGAATAAGAAAGAAACGTTTTTAATCGTTTTATTATGTACTATTAATAATAACCATTATATGAATACAAATTATAATTAAAATGTACGGAAGCAGTGTGAAATCTCCCTTAATATACGCAAGCAAGATTGAAGACAAAAATCACACTTATTTAAAAACTGTTGGCTTTTTTTTGTTTCTTACGACCAGGCCCAAGGTCCTGGTGCTGGAGCCCAGGGTGCGAACTTAGGCCAGTCAAGAGGAGAGGGGCGAAGCGCTGCGGCGGCTGCAGTGGCCGCGTGGTGCGCCGCTCCGGCGGCTCCAGCAGCGCCTGTGCTCTGGATCACGGACAGCTTTAGGGCTTCTATGTCTGCAACGAAAACATGAATTATGAAAGGTTCTTGCACCTGCAACAGCAGGCAGTACAAAAAATACAAAATAAGTCATTTTTACTAATATAAACGTAACAATATAAACTTCACCGCAAGAGATAGAGCATTTTGCGAGTGCTTGCTTAGCTGGTTAATAGATAATCACAGTAATATTAATAAAAATAATAATAAACACAGCTGATGTTTCTGTCGTTAAGCACGCTACTCCAATTCAAGGAAGTTTCGTTTTTCGTGTTTCGAGTGACACAGTTGCAACAACGAAAATTTAATTTGCGGTACCTACGAAGTTTGGTTATTGATATAGTCACAAACTATTAACCGCATCGTTCGTCAGTCATAAAGAGTGTCACAACAACATAATATACATTGTACCTAATTGTTTTTTCTCCATATTAATCCGTACACAGTGTAGTGAAGAAGCAATTATAGTATTATTAATGCTATAAGTACTTTTCATCGTCATCCAAGAAACCATAGTTGTAACATGCTCTGCGTGTGAAATAAATCAATGTTATTCAGAATCTATACAGGCAAATGCTTGCTAAAAAGCCTATGCTACGAACAAACTTAAACAAAAGTGTGTCAAAACGTGTTTTGCCAATATCTTTCTTTCGGAACCGAAGTTTGAAACGTCGAAGAATTAGAGTACGGGCCCTGTTCTGGCAATATTCAAGGTTTATCCTGCATGATCAACATCTTCGACCACATCATCACTAAGACTAACAGTAACCACTACTTGTATTTGCACCAAATCCTTGGTTCCAGCAGAGATTTGTAGTAACATATAAGTAAATTACTGCTCATAAAATAGCTAACATGTTCTCCAATCAAGAACACCTCGATATGTACCCATGTGGAGATACACTTAATTAAGACTTTTGTAATTACCAGCGTTTTGTAGTCGAGCTGCCTGGCTGTGGGCGGCGCGTTGTATAGCCTTGGCGGCAGCTGCCTCCCTTGCTGCAGCCACCTTCTGCGCGACGGCAACCCGCGCGCGAGCTGACGCGAGTTGCGCCTGCGCTTGTACCGCCGCCTGCGCTGCCTCGAGGGCATGAGCGCGCGCAATGCGAGATGCTTCCTCGCTGTTGAAATACTCAGACAGTTAAATTGGCTTTTTGAAAAATATAATGGACACACACCCTCCATCAGCCGGGCGACTTGCACGTCACATCACTTCTTAACATATATAAAAGTAACATAAGGAGTTAAGTTGATTTCATATATAACAGTACCTATCTACCAATCTATAGCTGTCACTAGTTTGGGTCTTGTCCCAGCTACCACTACAATGTGCGCTGACGCTAAAACCGCTAGAGCTTACGAAGAATAATATAGTTAGTTTTAGAAAAAACCTATTTAGAAAATAAATCAGCAATGTGCTTACCTTTTATGCGCTGCTTGTGCCGCTGCAACGCCTTTGGTGCTGGCGGCACTCTGATACTCCAATGCTGCGTGTTTGGCAGCAGCTACCTCGTGCTGCGCAGACATCACGGCGGCAGCTGCAGCCTTCGCAGCGGCCACGGCCCCCGCTACATCAGAGCTGAGGTCTGCTGAATGTGAAACCTGCTTTAGCTTGCTTAGATGCATACAGGTTGATCAGAGTCACCCGATGAGTAGGTAAGTAGGTACAGACATTTTGGGTCAATATTGCAAATTTCAGATCAAAACTCAACTTGGAATTACGCCATCCCAGCAATTTTAGGATTCAGTACAAGGAAACGGGACCCTATTACCATGCCTCGGCTGTATGTCCAATCGTCTGTCCTTTTTGTCTAAGGACTGTGTCTTTGAAATCTTAAGATGTAGTAAATGTATTGTTATTTTCACAAAATGTATTAGTTTGGTAATTAGATTGCCTAATTATATAACTACCTAATTATATATTAATAATAATAATAAAAAATATTTCAAAATAAAAGGATCATTCCCCCTTCCTTTACAGAATCCTGCGAACCCCCATACAGATAAAGTATTTTATTTTTAAGTTTTTGGTTTTTGCTCTATCATATAAATAAACGGTAATAAACATAAGCTAAGGTAAGATACTATTGTCATACCTAGTATCGAAATTGTAACGTACAATAACAGATAATAAAAACGGCCAAGTGTGGGTCAGTCAGTCTCCCAAAGACTGTATGAAAAAACAACGATATATTGATACATTTTTAACGGAATTCTAAATTCGACTTTTTGTGTGTGTTATTATTCATATTATTCATACTCTTTACAGGATGCACAGATCTAGATGTTTTTGTTTTCATATTCGAAAGCTGGTGCTTGTCATGTTGTCCCACTTAAATTTGAGTGAGATCTGATGTATTTGAGATATCCCTATCTAATAAGTTTGAAGTCAGTTTTCTTTTGTTAAAAGTTTTTCAATTGTTTCAGAACTTGGTGTGAGAGCCCAACGTGCACTTGTCCCGTTTTATATTAATGAAATAGATTGACTCGTATGAGAAATTAAGTTTAGCTTATCACATTTTATGTTATGACTTATTTTGTTTTAATGATTGAAGTGCTCGAAGCGAAGTATGCTTTGTCGTTCTTAACCGATCAGCTAAGTTAAGCAACGTTTGCCGCGGTTATGATTTGGATGGATGACCGCTAGTGACATTACCTACTACTGAGCGCTTCCGTGCTTCGGAGGGCACGCGGTCCGGTTGTTGTCTTAGGATGGCAGACGTCATAGCGTGGTGGTAAGGCATTTTGCGAATGCCTACCTGGCTAGCTACTATCCTCAAGTTGTAAAGCAAGCTATGCTAGACCATTTATACAGCATGCCGATAGATGAATATCAGATAAAGTCAGTTTAATTTCGTTGTGCTATGTAGAGATAGTGGAGCATGGGAATTTACTATTAACTGTGGGCGATTCGCAGGCGTATACTAGGGCGTACTCTAGGCTATTGGCCATAGAGTAATAATACAACAAAGGAAAAGCTATAACGTTTTTACTATGTCGGCCATCGTGCCCAAGTGTCCGAGTAGTTTAACCTAGCATGCCAAACCCGGATGAATAAAATGTGAAAATATTTCTAAAAATCTTTATCATGGTTAAAATACCCTATTACATATACAAAATATGTTTTATCAATACTGTTTTTTGACTTTCTCCATCAACAGCAACTGAAGGGTAGGTTCTATGAACTCGTTTGTACCACGAATCATAACTGTGCAAGCTTAAAACTACAACGCTGCAGTATGGTGCATTATTTCTCCGAACGTCTGTATCTAAGCCTGCGACTCTGAAGCCCTAAGACACGGTTTGTAATAATTATTAATGAATAAACGCATGCTCTGTGAAATTTACATTCAAAATTAAATACATTAATCTAATCACTCCCTTAAAGTTAACTAGGCTACTAATATCCGGAATTTTCATTGTAGGTAGGCATACGTAAGACTTTTTTGGCTTATATTATTTAACTAAGCTAATTTTTCAAGAAAAAAGAGACATACTTTCCAATTCGCATACAATTACCTCACCAAGACTACGATTATGATTTTTAAATGCAATTTTTCGGCATAAATTGAACAGGCTGCCAAAACCATAGACGATCCCTATTGTTATTATTGCTCCATGCTATGTGCTATAATATATGGCTTATTATAAAGCTACTGAAATACATCCCAAATCAAACAAAAAACATCGTGGGCTAGAGATATTAGTATAATATAATTACCATTTCCATGCAATGGTTGAGGCCAGGCAGGCGGGGCGGCAGGCCAACCGATTGGCTCCCAGCCACCTGGGAGGCTCCTCTTGCCTGGTTGGCTATCGGCATCGGAAGCAACGACGAGGACCGTGGCTAACAGCTAACAACAAAAGATTTATTAGTATGCTGGTAATATAATAACGTATAAAGAAACTTACGAATATTATTAAGCTTGTTGGCGTTAGTACATGCGAAAAGACATCTAACATCCTCGAATTTCCACCGCATGGTGGTAGGCCATTTTTTAGAAGCTTGCATGGGTAGCTACCACCCTTATGCATCTTGATTCTTTTTTACCAGGTGGTGGTGGAAAGAAAGCCTTGGAGTCACGAGCGCCGCGCTGTGTCAAATTGGACGAGAATGGTGACACTGAAACTGTAATGGACGAGCGTGACGCTTACCATCAGGCAATTTGTCCCATCTCAAAAATATATAACATTGAAAAAAACTGTCGCCAAGCACCTAATTAATTTGGTAGTAACACATTTTCTCTCTTGACTCCTTTATGGCTTCGGTTATAGTCATGATTGTTTAAACGCAGATACCGTTGCCTACTAATCATTCAGTAACGGAAAATAAAGTGAAGCGCACTGCACTTGGCGGTTGCGGCTAGTTTTGTCCAAAATGCGCCAAAATTCAACAAAACAATACTTTTCAAATAAATGAGATTGTTATTTAAAAAATCCACACGGATTATTTAAGAAGAGAAAGCTTTTATTTTGAAACTAGCTTTCCGGGCGCGGCTCCGCCCACGCGTATGTCGGTTATCACGCAAATACATTAACCTCTTTTAGCGCAGTTGGATAAAAACTATCCTATGTTTTTTCCCGGGTCTCAAACTATTTCCATACCAAATTTCATTCAAATCGGTCCTGTAGTTTTGGCGTGAAAGCGTAACAGAGAGACAGACAGACAGACAGAGTTACTTTCACATTTATAATATTAGTAGGTACTGATGAGAATATTACATGCGAAAATTTGTTCTAAAAATAATTTCAAAATTATACCTATTGATCATGCACGGATTTGTTGCCAAATATCTGTACATAATATACAATATGAGTTTTTGAAAGCAATGATAACCGAGCCGTAATACCTATGGAGCCGGCTTGAGCTCTAGGTACCTACCACATGGTGGAAGGGCATTTTGGGAATCCTCGTCTGGCTACGCTAACTAAAAGTGTGTCCCAGCACCAGTCCTTGAGAGCCAACTAAAGGTACACGAGACTGTACGTTTCACAGTGACCAGTGCAGTTCGTTATTTGTGACGAGATGCATGTTAAAGGCGGTTTACCGCTTAACATCAGTTGGGCCTCGTGATTGTTTCAACACAATACAATATATCTAACACAATATCACAATATCATATATGCTTTACAGCGTGAGAGAGATATAAGGCAAGCATATGATTGCATGACAATATAGAAAAAAAAGTTTGAAAAAAACTCTGAGTTTTGGTCAATCTTATAGGGTTTATCATATTTCGCACTTACCAAAATCTTGAAACCCATTTTGATAGAAGATGTGTTGTTTGTTTGAGGGTCAGAAATCTTATGATGCTGGATAGATGGACGTCAGAGATTTTATATGAGAGAATACGGAAACAATAGCTTCGAAAGGGATAGTCCTCGCAGGAGATAATTGCGACGGAGCCACCGGTTATTACGTATAAACTCTAGATTGATAACATTTGATAGTTGTAATCATCCGCCGCAAAAACTAGGGTCTACTTACTATTACTTAGGTTGGTTTATAAGGTATTGAATTTAGTGAATGTAAAAGTACTGTCGGTCAAAAATAATATTAGTTATTAAAACTACTAACTCTAATTATCAGACCCCGTGAAGTAAAAACCTACCAATTTTTAACCGACTTCCAAAAAGGAGGAGGTTCTCACAATTCGTCTGTTTTTTTTATGTTTGTTACCTCAGAACTCTGGACTGGGTGAACCGATTTTAAAAATTCTGTTTTTGTTTGAAAGGTGATGCTTGTCGTTTGGTCCCATTTTAAATTTAATCAAAATCGGTCAAGCCGTTTTTGAGTTGAGCAAAAATACCTGAAAAATATTTACCTATCTTGGTGATATAGTTGTTAAAAATAAATGGTAATATATCCCGTAAGTAGTCAAGGTAGTAAGGGTCACTAAAAAGGGTGATATTTTTTTGCAAAAGATGAATTTTTGAACACGCAAATATGAGGACGGTGATATTTTTTTGCAAAAGATGAATTATTATTTAGTAACCGGCTAGGACTCGCGTAATATTTACCGGATATTGCTCCGACCAGTTTCGAACTTATTTGAAGTTCTTCGTCTGGGAGTCACGATTGTGCACAGCGTCGAGCGCGGGCCTCAGCACGTAACTCTAGGCAGTTACGGCTAGGCAGTTACGTGCTGAGGCCCGCGCTCGACGCTGTGCACAATCGTGACTCCCAGACGAAGAACTTCAAATAAGTTCGAAACTGGTCGGAGCAATATCCGGTAAATATTACGCGAGTCCTAGCCGGTTACTAAATAATAATTATGGACAAAACTCGCGACAGTTTTTTAGCTCAAAAGATGAATTTTTGAACACGCAAATATGAGGACCAAAAGCAAAGAAAAAGTTACTAATTGGGTCAGGCTTATTTAGGTCAGGCCTATTCTCGCCCAAAACTTGACCCGAAGTTACGAAAAACTCACGTTTATCTATTAGATTTTTTAATATGTTTTTGTTTATGTTATTTTTATTCTGTTCTACTCTGATTGGGCTATATTATTTTAATATTTCTGTTATTATTTATATAATCTGAGTGAGGACGTGCGCAGAAGACACATGTTTATCCAATATTTTTTTCGCTCTATCGTACACGCGTTATAGGTAATTGGTGAAATCGGGTATACCTATGTGAAACCAGTCTTATAACTTAATTGTTTGTCCTCTAATTTTGATTTACTTTTGACTCTCAATATTTATTTTAAACTTAGACAAATAGGGAATACCGTGATCTTGTAGAGTTAAACCAAACTTAGATACAAGCGCGATAAAACTAAAAAAAAAGAACTCGCCAGAGACGTCGCTTTACATAAGAAAAATGGCTAGGAAAACTGAGGGCGGCGCGGCCGCGGGGGTCTTGTTTCTTCACAAAAACGCGATGGTTCACAAAGCGCGTATTCCGAACGCTGTCCAGGAGTCTGGTTTCCAGGAGATCAATCATCCGCCTTACAGACCAGACCTGGCATCTAGTGAATATTTTTTTCCCGTAGCTGAGAAAAGATATTAGTGGAAAGCGATTTTCCGATAATGAAGAGCTTAAACCGGCCATAAACGAAGAGAAAGATAACCGTAATTTTATGGAGAGTATTGAAAAGATTATTTCGCGTTGTACTTAATAAGTAAGATTGCAGGGGACTTTATAGAGAAATATAATTATTTCAGATTTTTCTGCTTTTTTATTTGTTTAATACAAATATACAGGGTTAGGTAATATGCTAACAACCTCTTAGGGTTGACATCTGCTAGTTCTAACAAACATTTCGAGATCAATTTTATTTTGTTTTGATTTTTTTTGTCTTTTTTTGTGTTTTTGACGGAATAAGTATGAGGCCCATCTAATGTTAAAAGTCTCTTGTGCCTGTAATGTATTATTTCATATTTTTTATTACTTTGATTGACGTAAATATTCAAAACTCTATTCAAAGGGAGCACGGCGCGGTCCAGTGTTGCCGCGGTGAACGATCTTGTCTGGGAGAAGGCACTAAAAAACAAAAAAATATAAAGAATTTTTTTTAAACACAATAAAATTATGTCAACATGTTCGTTAGGACTAGCAGATGTCAACCCTAAGAGGTTGTTAGCATATTACCAATAACCCTGTATAAATACCGAGAATACTTTGAACCTCCCTTCAGGTCGACTTTCACTTTGTTATTGGATCTATAATGGTTTGAGAGTTCTGGAACACAGGCCCGAATTAATAATTGCTTCTCAAGAATGAGATATATCTTATGACGCAGTTTTTGACAGACGTTCCATACAATAAACGTCAAAACTGCATCTTAAGATCGATCTTCACTTTCAGTTTCATTATTATTACGAGCCTTAAGTACGTATTTATAACAATTACCTTTCTCAGCACTATTTTATTACGAAAATCTAGTGCGAAAAAATATGAAACCAAACAAATGTTGCTTTTAAGTTCAGACATCGTGTTCTCATCGGTATGTATAATAGTTTCTTTTCTGCCGAAAATGTTATTGTACGTTTTTTTTAATAGGTGATAGTGTAGTCTTTGACAACTAGGTAATAGTATATCACCTGATGGTTCTAGTAACGATGTGGTCAAAGATATGGTTCAGGCTAACAGAGTTACTGGCTCTCAAGGACAGCTGCCGGAACGCAGCGTAAGGTGTTTTGCCACAGATTTTCTACTTGAGGATGGTAGCTATCCAGGCGGGCATTCGTATTATGCCCTACCAGCATTCTATAACGACTGCCATCGACAACAACCGGAACCGACGACCTAACGATCCCTCCGAAGCATGGAAGCGCTTAGTAGTATAGCTACTGCCATCCTTCACGTAAAAATATTGTACTTAGGTAGTTAGAATGTCATCTCCCCATTTCGTCCCGTGAGTGTCGTAAAAGGCAACAAAGGGAAAAATACTCGAAGGTGGGAAGCAGTGCCTTCTGAAGAACTGACAACTTGTACTGCGATCCCCAAGACGCCTGCAAGCGTGGGGATAATGGTAAATCCCCTCAGTTGGGCTGATGATGACTAATTGAAATTTGTGGATTTTTTTTTAATCATTGTTTTATTTTGAAGGTGTATTCTCGTATCACTGTAAAACAACTTACTATGTCACCAATTAACTATGACCTTTTCGGTCACTCACTGCCAAAGCATGAAATCTCGAAAACTAATATTTTATTTACCTATGTAGCTGAAATTTGGCAGGTAGGTAGTCTATAAGCACATGAATAATTTATTCGTCTGCTTATAGGTAGGAAACGTCAATTTAGAACGGATTTTGCAACAGAGCTGAAATAAGTTGGAGCTCACAGTATGTAAAACCTATGTTTTTAAAGTCAGGAGCATGAAATTCAGAAGCTTAATTACCTACATAAAATAAAAAAGTACTTTACTAAGAATTTTACGTGAGGGATGAATTAAGGGACATAAAAGAAATTAGGAATTATTTGAAATTGTTATGTTTAAATTTTAAGGACATAGTATACCCGCCAGCCAAAGCGTGAACATTTATATAAACTCAACTTGTTATTTAAAAAAACTCGCATCTAAATATAGTGTATTATTAGACCTATCGTTTCTGGCTTAAATCCTTTTTCTTTTGGACTAATAATATTTTTTTTATTATATCGTGTAACCTATTTTCCATTATACTAAGGTAAAGGTCATTACAATGAATATACACATTGATGGTAGTTACATTATATTTCACACAATTCAAACATTATTGTCAATAATACCATTTATTACATTTACATAATTAGCGTTAACAAAACCAATTAAAATAAACAGTAACGGTAACTTTCACTTACATAACAAACACTTCTGAGTCGCTGGTACACTTTTTAGACGACTGTTCCACTCAACTGCGGGCGAACAACTGACTGAATTCGTTTCCCTTTTACAAAGCGGAACAGTCCCCTCTACTGTCCACCAGCGAGTCAATTGACTGTGTTTATAAAACATAAATTGAAGAACTTTTGTAAAGATTACATAGAAATATACACATAACAAATTTAATTATTTTATGCTATAATTATTTTTAAATATTTTAAGTGTAACAATGCATTATTATAGATAATAATATAAACCTTAAATAAATAATTGTAATCAATACAATGTCACAATAACTTTCTGAGTGTATTATGATAACATTCGTCCATCCTGACAAAATAAGCGCGTCCTCGCGATTATGCCTATTAGTTCAAGTAAACCTAAGCTTATATAACAATATAAGTACAAAAATGTAATCAAAAACTTATTTTTTATAATAAAAAAAAATATGACTTTAATAGAACAATGTTCAACGATACAATACAATACAAAATTCTTTATTCATCAACAATCTTAAGGAAAACAATAAAATTATTACAAACAAATTAATTATTAAATAGATCAAGCCTTCTCTTCTTAACCTTATGATTATTCATTAATATCATCATAAGAAATTGTTTAGTTTGATTTAAATAACATCCAAGGATAAATTTTATCAACAATAAAATCCCAGTATTTTAAATTACTTTCTAGTGTTTCTTCAATTTCATGTCTATCATTTTGACATCACTTTGGTGATACGATAGGATCTTAGTATTTGGCTAATTTATATTTATATACAACATCACTTTAACTTGAACTTTATTAGACAGACATAAATTTAGCAGGAGCTTTTTCTTTGTTTTTATATTTTGTCTTATTAAGTATATTATTTCCCCCACTACTACAAATAAATGTTTATTTCCAAGAATCACTGATATCACAAGAGTTATTGGCGCATCAAGTACGGTCCTATTAAAATTCCACATGTATTATTTATTTTCACTAGCGGTTGTTTTTTCTTTGTATTTGTCACTGTTTAGTATATGGGCTTCTCTCAAAAACTATTTTCTAATAGGAACACTGCACCGGGCAAAATTATTATTGAATACATATATGATAGTTATAGTTTTTAGTGTTCTAGACTACCTTGAGGGTAGTGAAATTATTTAAGCCGCCTATATTAGCCAATATATATTATTAATTTGATTGCATTAGGTTCTTACATATAAATTTGATATATTTTGTACAAATACTGAATTCTCTAAGATATTGTCCGCTTAGGCAACAGGATTGGATCTTCTAAAATGTACACGGATTCGTGCATCTTTTAGAGACGTGACCCAGCGTCGCAGGTCGTGCTAGTATTCTCGTGTGGCAATCTGGTCTAGGCTATGACATTTTTAAATACTGATGAGTAATCTAATAGATACATCCGATTTTCGTCCCTCTATTAACTTACGCTTCGGTATCTATTCCTAGTGTGGAAAGTATTGTACTGCAGTTAGTCAACTTGCCATGGCCTTTCTTTCTCTGGAGGTGCTGGTAGAATTCCTCTCCACACCATGTCATCCCCCGGGCAAGAGCCCTGGCGACAAGTAGCGTAAAATGTTGCAGATATTTTCGAATCCAATGGCTTAACGCGTGATGATGATGATAATGTAAAGTTCCGTGGAAGTTAGGGCGGCCATTAGCATAGGATACTACGTACGTTGACACCTTAGCACCGTCACATCTCTCTGAAAAATCGTGCTGGTTGGCGCCGCGCTGACCTCCACGGAGCGATTCAAGTGGCATACGCAAGCATACTTACCTCTGTAGTGTTTACATATTTGAGCCCCTTGATTTAGATGTAGAGACATTGGATTTGTAATCTTAGTACCGTAAGTATTTTTCCCAAACTTATCAGAAGACTTCGTTGATGTGAGAGGTGATCTTTATACTGAACCTTACTCAGCGAATAAGCATTGCAATCCAACGGGGCAATACCGCCAGCGTGCTGGGCACGCCACCATTTGGCAGTGTGCTGGAGCATTCGAACCGCTCCGCCGGGTGGCCCGCAATTGCCTTAATGTTTTTGCACCAGTAGCTGTATTGTCTTTTTTATAGTGTGTAGTGTTTTATTAATAATGCTAAAAATACATATTAATTGACTCTCCATTCACACCAAATGGGTGGTCCATAGTGATCTGTATTCACATTGTTATCGCTGAAAGGTCTGTATCGCTGAAATCATGGTTGTACACTGTATATACTAGTATACTTAAATGACCAGATATACTCAATTGTGTCGTCAAATACCAAACTCCAGAAAGTCACACCCTACCCCAAAATTGACTGTGGACGGGCGGTGCTCAATTCTAAATTTGAAAGTGATTCTGGCTGTATTTCAAATTCAGGTAATTCAATTGTATAAAATGAAGCAAGATAGGTAACGAATAAGTTTTTTTTCATATTCCAGTACCTATATGTCACGTTGACAGTTAATTTCCAAAATTATCCTTGTTCACACCTACTGACCAATCTGATCGAAGCATGGCGTCTCAGTGGCTGCTGTTACTTTGCCTTCGTGTATTTTTATATAATTTCAACTACACATATGTGAGCTTCCAGTGCTATATATAGGAACAATGTCAGAATATTCGCTAACTTTATTATTACACTAAATTTAATACATTATCAGGTGTTGGACGAAATATGAAGAACAACTCTTTAACGATTCGGAGGCAAATACTACTACAAGGATTTAATAGATTTTCTAATTTAACCTACTTAGGTTGGCTTATGATGATTTAACTCATTATTTTTGTCATAACTATGTAACCACCGTAAGTGCGTCCCGAAGTTCATGATTTTAGTGATTATTCATAGTGTGGTAAGTTCCAGGATGATATTTTAAACCTGATATTTTTCATTGAACAGTCCATCTCAAAATAATACCTAATTTTGTAGCTTAATCCGTATTTTATTTCAAAGGATCACAAAACTAATTCATATACTCAACACTTAAACTATATATGCTAAGATACTTATGTTTCACACATTTTACTTTGCATGCAAATATAGTTGCTTGAAGTTTATGCATACCGGAGTTTTTCAAAAATAAAATTACACCACCATTTGGACACAACCTAAGTTGTTTAATAAATGAAACTGGGTTTATATTCATAAGTCTTGCATATTATAAACTACATTGAAAACCTCCTTGTCGTCTAAGAGACTTTACGTGGAATTTCACAATTAACTATTTGAAAGTTGTAAGACATTTCAGTTTTTATTTGAAAGATGTACCTACATTTTCGAAAGGAGATTATAGATTTAGACTTTAACCCATGTAATATACGGCGAGGATATTGCCGTATACAGGGTTCCAGATTTCACATAGACAGATTCCAGATATACTTGATTTTTCTTCAGTAATCACACATATATTGAAAATGCGAGATATTGGGATATAAGTATGCGTGTAACTACGTCACATTAAAACGGTTAAACCGATTGAATAATCTTGGAGTATAGACAGTCTAGGTCCTTGGATTTATTCACGGGATATTTTTCATCACTGTAGTATTCACTTTACATCACTATAACTTATTCGTGAAGCAGTACGAAGTAGAACCATGAAGCATATAATCGTTCCTTACTTTGACTCCTAATAGGCAAGTCAACAAAAGGCATCAAGTTCTGACACCCCAGCAAATAGGCTGATTTTTATGTCTCTAGTAGGATTTCATGTCGAACCTAGTGTGTAAGTGCACATACAAATATGAAATGTAGTGTTGCTGTATTCGTAATGGAGGGATGGCGTTTTCATATTTGGCCGTATAGTAAGAACTCGTATAAATGTACAACTGTATATGTATCGGTTACTGAATGAGATATAGTACTGCGTAGACTATATAGTCGTTATGACCAGGGGCAGTAGCTATATATCAAGCAAGGCACCTAATTGATATAACACTACCAACGCATGTTTCTTCTCTTTTTCTAGCTAGGGGTTTTCCATCAGCTGGGTGGTTTTGACTACAAAGGGGTACTATCTTCTATTATAAATATAATGCACTCAAATGCCCGTTTTGATTATATGTGGAATCTTTTTTTTGTAAGGCTACTTACTCATTCGTAATAAAACATCAACGAATCCTCAACGCTAGGTTGGCTAGAAAATATTAGCTGTAGTTTTCACTGGTCATCTGTTGGCGGCTTTAGCGACGCACGGTAAAGCCCACGTGGTTGAGGTAAGACACGGAGAAGCCCTCACGGTTTTACGCTCAGCGAAGCCCTACGCGGCTTTTGACGTACGGAGAAGCCCTCGTGGCTTAACGCTCGGCGAAGCCCTACGCGGCTTTTGACGCATGGAGAAGCCCTCGCGGCTTTACGCTTGGCGAAGCCCTACGCGGCTTTTGACGCATGGAGAAGCCCTCGCGGCTTTACGCTCGGTGAAGCCCTACGCGGCTTCTGATGCACGGAAAAGCCCTCGCGGCTTTTAACACATCGTCGAAGCCCTTCGCGACTATTTACACATCGTCGAAGCCTTTCGCGACTATTTACACATCGTCGAAGCCTTTCGCGACTTTTCACATATCTTTTCTTTAAACTTTCGTGAACCAAGTATACTCATGTTTCTAAATTACTGACGGGTCTATCCACGCACGAATAAACATCAAAATAATAATATTTTGACTAACCTCGACGTTTCGATCAAGTTGCAATGACCGTGGTCACGAGTAGACTGAAGAAGCGGGTGTCGTCGTCTTGAGGAGCGGTGGGAGCGATTTAAATCTACGCCCGTTAGGTTTTCGTTAATGTCTTTATCACTGTCACCTCGACACACTACACTAACAGTATCAGAACTTGCACGCGGCGGCAAATTACGACTCGAGCACTTTCTAATTACAGGATTCCACGATGTAGACAACTTAAATCCATCCTCCCGATTGAAATTTTTGTACTTCTTAATTTCAACCGCTTCACGTACAATTCTAGAGTAATAATGCCGTTCAGTGGAGAGAATTTTTGGGTCATGTAGCTCGATCCAGTGGTCAGGTCCCGACTCCAGTAAGTGCTCAGCTATCGCAGATTTATGCGTGTCACGATTCTTCACAGCTGCGATATGCTCTTTGACCCTTTCTGCAATAGTGCGTTTAGTCTGTCCAAAATATGAGCTACCGCAGCTGCAGTCAATCTTGTAGACACCAGGTGTTTGGTATGGAATTACATCCTTTGCTGTTCTCACATGGCGTGATAATTTTCACATATCGTCGAAGCCCTTCGCGGCTTTTCACACATTGTCGAAGCACTACGCGGCTTTTCGCACATCGTCGAAGCCCTTCGCGGCTTTTCACACATCGTCGAAGCCCTACGTGGCTTCACACATCGTCGAAGCCCTTCGCGGCTTTTCACACATCGTCGAAGCCCTTCGTGGCTTCACACATCGTCGAAGCCCTACGCGGCTTTTCGCACATCGTTGAAGCCCTTCGCGGCTTTTCACATATCGTCGAAGCCCTCCGCGGCTTTTCACATATCGTCGAAGCCCTTCGCGGCTTTTCACACATCATCGAAGCCCTACGCGGCTTTCACACACCGTCGAAGCCCTCGGTGGCTGTAGTGGTGATCAGAGCCCTCGCGGCTATCACGGCATCGCAGAGCCCTCGTAGCAACGACGTTGCATACATGATACATCATGCGTCCGCGGCTCAACAAAGGTTACTTCAATGGATTTCACTCTTCATTCTGTAAAAGATAAACTCAAGCAGACTAAAATGCTCTCTCTAAGCATATTAAAATTTCTGGTTTTGGTTATTGAATTTTATTACGTGGGACAACCCAATTCTGATTTGTAACCTATTTTCCATTATACTAAGGTAAAGGTCATTACAATGAATATACACATTGATGGTAGTTACATTATATTTCACACAATTCAAACATTATTGTCAATAATACCATTTATTACATTTACATAATTAGCGTTAACAAAACCAATTAAAATAAACAGTAACGGTAACTTTCACTTACATAACAAACACTTCTGAGTCGCTGGTACACTTTTTAGACGACTGTTCCACTCAACTGCGGGCGAACAACTGACTGAATTCGTTTCCCTTTTACAAAGCGGAACAGTCCCCTCTACTGTCCACCAGCGAGTCAATTGACTGTGTTTATAAAACATAAATTGAAGAACTTTTGTAAAGATTACATAGAAATATACACATAACAAATTTAATTATTTTATGCTATAATTATTTTTAAATATTTTAAGTGTAACAATGCATTATTATAGATAATAATATAAACCTTAAATAAATAATTGTAATCAATACAATGTCACAATAACTTTCTGAGTGTATTATGATAACAATCGCGTTGAGTATATAGCACTCGTTTTTAGGAGTTTGAGCCAGTTATTCGTAGCTCCAGATTTATTTAAAAAGTATAGTACACATGTATAAATAACTTCCCATTATAGAAAGTTTATTATATTCCCCATGTTTGTGGTGCAATAGAAATATTGAAAACATGCTTATTTTTCTTGAAAGAGATGCTTAAAGTTGGGTCTTTCTTTTGTCTAAAATTATGAGTTTTTGAGCTAGTGTAATTTCAAAACTGTATAATTTAATGAAAATCTGATGCACCACAAACCTTGATATTAGGGTAGTGAGTACTTAGGTAAAAAATCATTGAGTTTTATTCGCTATTATTAAAATGAGATTGGAGCTGCGTTTTGTATGGGGGCGTTCGACTAAAATATACCCGACCTGTAAAGCTCAAATTTCCCGGGAAGGACGTTTCTACGCAGGATAAGTTTGGTAAGAATGGATTGTGAAAGGAAATAAGGGTGAACTACTTGACCCATGAAGCTAAAATTTGGGGTGAAGGTCTTTTATAGGACCTATAAAAGACCTACACGCCAAATTTATGCTATAATATTGGTTCTACTAACTACGAAAGCTCTCAACGCCTGCTATATAGGATCAAATCATAGTAATATAGTATGATTGTTGCATGTTTTTCTAGAGTTAGAAGCATGAACTTTAGGGATTAATTTGTGTCTTAAAATTTAAAAAAAAATTAAGCAATATAATCATGATATGGATGGATGAAGGGACTTAAATAGGGTTAAAAATGTATATGAAATTATCAAATTTCAGCTGAAAACGACTTCACCTTATAAAGCTGAAATTTGGCAAGTAGTATACAAATAAGAAACATCCGGGGTATCCGGGTTTTATGAAAGACCAGTATTAGGAGGAAAATGGAAAAGAAATGTTGTATGAAAATTAATTAATATGTTTCTGAAGTTGTTTGAATGCTAAATCTTGAAAGGTAGATACCTAAGTTTCGTCACATTAAATAGAAAAGTACTGTACTAAGATTTTTAAGATAAGGACGAATTAAGAGACAACAATAGGTGTAAAATTTATGAAGAACGAACGTCCTATGTTTAAGCTGAAAAGATTGAATCAGTTCAATCTATATCGATGTTAGAGGATAATGGAGTGCGGATCTCAAAGCTAATAGGTATATCAGATCCCGGGAGAAAAAGGGGCTCAATCAAAGTTGTCATACTAGAAAATTAACAACAAAGTGAACAACATTGTATTTTATTCAGTTTTTATGAATAAAACAGAACTTCTTTCGTCTGCTAATGCACAAGACGTGCGAGTCCAAATCTTGAGATAGGGAAGAAAAATAAAAACTTCTTTCGTAAACGTTATATTAGTTACGCTACTTGACAACAGGTGGCACATAAATAGATTTGAATAACCGGTAAGTTCCGATAGTCTATAACAATGACTTTTAAATGGCAATAACAAACAAACGTCAACGTCAAAAAGACATCGATCAATAGCCAATCAATCAAACTCAATTAAGGCGTTCGGATAGCCTATCAGTTCCAAAAATAACACTCACAAACGCTACAAATGATCACACAGGGCGTTCGGATAGGGACTTCGTGAGCATAAATATCGTTTTCGCTCACCGTTCGGATAGCTTTGAAAACGCTACCAATGACAGAGAAAAGTGCTATTTTTGACCCACGTCTTACCGTGGGATCGTTGTGATCGTTTTTTGACAGCTAACATTTTATGAGAAATATTGTTGTTCTTATCATAATGAATAGAACTGGCGATGCCACCGCCAGATTTAGTTACAGACCTATATATTTGGCTTCAGTTGTTGCACCTATATCTTTAGCTGCAGTTCCAGAAAACGTTATTTTGGGTGTCAGCGGTTGTCATAATAAGTATAAGACGTTCGGATAGCATACAGTCATTGGTGGTCAAAAATAGCAGAAGCTTCTTTCCGAACGCTAAGATACAAATGCCACCTTTGAAACTGCTACAGACGCAACCGAGCCAAAACGAACGCACCAAATGTAATTCGCATTTTGGTCCGTCTTTTTAGTCGTTCGCAGTGAGTTGAGATAAATCTATTTAAAAATTTCAGATATTTTCTTCAAGCCATGTTCATGTTATAATTAGAAAGTATCAACACACTGCAGGCAAATTAACCCTCCCAAATCTGTAAAGGTAACCAAACGAAGTACGATACTATTACGTAAAATAGAATTTTAAGTATCTGAAAACTAAAAACAAATATTTTAAATGAAAAAATATTTTAAATTTTAAATGTTTTTATGACTTAAACGAATTCTTTAATTATTAATTATATTAATAACATAGAGACATAAATAAAATAGATCGGTCAGTTCTCTCTCTCTATATTGCTACACCCTTCCAGGGTCATATGTCACTGTATAACATAAAATTTGTAAGACCAATAATTGTAAACTCATATGATGCAATAAAAATTATGATTATGATTATGATTAAATGAAGGGCACAAGCAAATAACAGGGAATGTCCTAATTAATGAATTTTGAGAAAATACAATTTGAAAGTTTAAAAGTATATTATTTTTATTGAGATCAATGCATGCATTAACTTTTGCTTAGAACTAATTAAATGCTTAATTAGTAATATTATTTTAATGTTAAATAGATATTTTAGCCTTTGTAAAAATAGTAAAATCCTATCAAAACAAAATTAAATATCTTTTAACAAACAAAAAACAAGGAATGTCCTATATCAGTCATCTGAATGGTTGGTACTTGGATCATATTATATTGATCGGTACATAAAAATATTGAACTTCTCTGGTACAAAATGGCATTAAACACAAAATCTTTATATTTTACTTCGCTTATTAGCAAAAAATTTTTATATGAAAAATCTGGAAGCACTTTAGGAGTTTCAACACTCGTAAATTTATAGTTTAAAATGTTTGTTTTCTCCCAAGCACCATTATAATTTTCTCTATGGAGTATGACATGACCATCTTTAAATACCATCTTTTTCGTTTGTTTCTGCAGAGGGACCTCAGCATTTTATCAACAATTCTACCCTGAAAATCATAACTGTCAGATGTGACAATCCTTGTTCTTTGGCGTAATGTCGTGGACATTCCCATTTCTTTTCGTTTTGGCCATAAACAAAACTGCATTTTTGGCGCCATCTATTAACTTTTTTTAAATTCTAATGATTGGAATTCAAAATAACGTAGACGAAGATATGATTCTATAAAAAAATAGAAAATATTAAAATTTGTGACATTCCCTGTTATTTGCCTGTGCCCTTCAAATCTTGTTGCAGCTCACTTTAAAATAATATTATCATATAAATTGTCTGGGGTACTCAGTCTGTCGTAACTTAACATCTGAATATATATTAGTAACCCGTTTTATTTAGAATCTTCTATTGTTATTCTATTTTTAATTCAAAGCTAAAAGTAACTTTGGTCTAAAAAATTGTAAACATCCCGTCTCGAAATATGAGTGGGAAGGACACCTTATTGACGTTGTTATTTTGATACAGTTCCAAAAAAGAAGCAAACAATATGAGTAAAGAGACAGCAGCACCACCACCTCAACAATTCAGGTAAGAATAGCTACATTTATTAAACCCACTCGTTATAGAGCTTTTCCCATTGCACTATGTAGTGTAATAAAAAATGACAATCGCATAAAGTGTATGTAATTAAATTCTTGTTGAGTGAACAACATTATCTTTACTACTTCCTAATAATCATTCATAATCATTAATAACTAGCACAAATAAATTAAAAAAGCAAAAGCCAATCCTACTTACACTTTCTGTTGTAGTGTTGTTAGTGGTAGCCTGTGGGGTGCCAGGCTAGAATTTCACTCCCCCATAATTGATACCTGTGAGTGTCGTAAAAGGTGACTAAAAGTTAAATACTGGAAGGTAGGTAGCAGCACCTTTTTGTTAAACTGATAATCTTAAACTGCATTGCCCAAGTGTGGAGATTATGGCAAACCCTCCCCTTAATAAGGGAGGCCGTGTTCAGCAGTGGACAATCTGGCTGATACAGTTGTTAGTGGAATAGAAACATAATTTTCATGTGTTCTTGGTAGGTAGGCCTTTTGCCACACCCATGCTGTTTGTATGTTTTTGTCTGTGCTTTTGTCTTATTCTTTATTTGGTTAGAGAAGACATTGTACTAATCCATCGGAATGGGATAAGGGTGAGAAGATTCTGCTAGCATTTTCTGGCAATAATTCTTGTTATTGAATGGAATGTCTTGATATCCTCAAAGTAGCAATAAAGAAAAAATACACTGCAACAACCCCAAAAAGATGGGAACTTTGACAGGAAGGATAATAGCATTTTACATAATAAATTGAGGGTAGATTTAAACTTCACTAGAGCGAGCCAACTAGGATCATTTTACTGTTAATAGTAACTGAATTCTAGGGATATGAATAGGACAAAGAATATCCTCCTCCAACCTCTGCCCTCCTGATATCAGTGTTGCTTGCATAATCATTAATATTCTTTGAAAGTTGAGTCTGCTCAAAGTATGATCTCCGTTACACCTTAGTGGGTTAGGGTACCCTTGCTCTTGACTCCACCCATCCTGCTCTAAATGAGAACAAAATTATGACCTCCAAATTTTTTGTGCCAATAGAATTATCAGTAGCAAGCATGGTAAATTGCACTAGGTAACAGGGAAGCCCATCTATGTATCTTCCGAGCATAGATGGGCTTCCTAAAGCCATATTATATCCATACATATTCATGCTTAAACTTAGCATGGTTGCAGGCAGCTACTGGAGGAGTTTAAATTCTTTCTGGTCACAAGTATTTATAATTGAAATACAATATCATAACATTGTACTTCATAAATCATTAGGTTTTATTCCATTATTACACATTTTAAATAAATTGAATGAATTATAATACACAACTTTTATCCATTAATATTTATTTATAAACAACTACAAAATGATATAACATTAAAATAAGAAAATAAAGTGTATTTATAAAATTTCCATAGGATTGTATATCACTTGCTGCACTTGCAGTTTTGCCCGTGTAGAAAATTATGAAAAGTGATGATGATGACAAAAGTATCCTATTTGTCAGGACTTACAAAACCTAAACTATCAATATTTTATGTTTCATCCAAATCAGCTAAGCCATTCCAGTGTGTAGGCGCAACTAACATACACAATCACCTCTGACTCAAATTCTAATATTAGTATTTCATAATATTCTGTAATATTTGTGTGTTGTGATACCCATGCTATACACTATGATTATACAGTAGAAATTGTTGCAAACAATTTCAGTTGAATGTAAATTTTCATTACAATAAAATTTGACCTTCATAATAATTAAGTCAGCTTCTCAATTGTCAGCAACTCAAAATAAAATCAGCCTTATTCCTCTTCATATTATGGATTATATTGCAAGAACTAGAATGTTATTCATAATATTAATGACCATGCTACATTGTGAGCTAGTTAAATGTGAAATTTCATTTAGTAGTTGCCAAGTTTAAAACATATGTTTGTATGTAATGTTCACATGAGAGCACTAACTGCTCAGTAAACAGTTGTTAAACTCTTTAGATTTACTTATTACCGTTGTAGGAACTTGGTCATCAAAAGATTATTTAGCATCTCATTCATATATAGGTATATATTATATATGCTTTATATGCTTTGATAAACATACAATATATATTTGACCTCTTTGTTTGATCAACTCATCTTCAATCCTTTCAATATTTTTTTCACGAAGATGTGACCATGTTATTTTAAATTAATTAACTATTAACCTTTTAGGGTTGACTTCTAGTCCTAACAAATATTTTGAGATGTAATATGATTATTCAATTTTTTTTTAATTAACATTCCATGAGATTCACATGTTTCTTAGACATTATGTATGGTGGTAGGGCATTTTGTATATACTGGTATTAAATCTCTTGCAAACACCTAAAGGTTTGTTGAGAGCTTCGTTCTAGGTTTAGCGTCTTTAACATCTTCAACCACCAATTATTAAGTTGCTAGTTTTAGAGTCAGTATTAAATATGCATAAACATAATTAAGAAATTTGTTACAAAAAATAATAAAATAATACTATACCAAATTGATAACATGACTTTATATATCTTAGACTACTATAATCTTGTATTACTGATCTTAAGTTTTTATCTGATAAGCATAATATACTTACCAGTATATTACATAGTTACATAAAGAACTGCAGATATAGATTTTCATATTATCTTTTAAGTACCGACCTGACTACTAAATCTCTATTTACTATGCCACTTGCAAAGAAATAAAGTTTTACTGTTGACATAAATAAATTGTATTTGCATCTTATTGTTTTGTTGGATTTTACTGTCTTGGTGTTTATTGAGTTTGTTTTGCACAATACCTTGTTATAATTAGAATGGTGGTTGTGGACAGATTACTCTGTTCATTATAAAATATTACTATAATTTTGTATTTTTTTAATTAATTAAAAAAATATCATATACATTATGTGGATATGTACCATATAAATATAATACCTATCTTTCACTCACAACAAAATACATATCTTATAAGCTTCCGGTATTGTGTCTGGCTTCCTACCTGACCTTATACATCCTTGGGTATTCTCGGCTCAAAGGGTATAAAAGATAGTAATGTTGGTAGGTAATCTGAGATATTGTCACCCGGTAAAACGTCAATTTTTGACGTAAGAAGAATTTGGAATAGGCCTGCGTGGTCCTTCAGGCGCAGTAAGTGTAAAAAGGCAAATATTAAACATGTTTTTTTAGAAATAGTGTACAAATGAATAAAATATATAATGTTCTAGAGAATACGACAAATACTTCGTCTGAAGCGAAAATACGATTCCATATATTATTTCTCTAGATAGAAAAAAATCAAGCATACAGCTCTAAAAAGCTTTGTGTACATGTAGTAAATCGTTTCAAATCAAATTATATTTCTAATAATTATGTAGCAACGATATGATAAAGTACCTGGACTTTTTTTTCGTTTTTAGAAAGCACATATCGATTATATTAAAAGTTCGCTCACGCTATTTAAATATTGCGTAGTTCTATTTCGTTCATTCGCATGCGTGGTTTTTCCGTCATATGCCCTCAGTCTGACAGTTTTCAAAGACCACTTCATCTTAAGCCGGTAAAAGTATTATTAGGACTTCCATCTGTGAATTCATCCGCGTGGAAAACGATTATATCACACCCTCTCGAAATCTTTTCATTAATTACAAACACGATTATAAAGCACTATGGCGTGCTACGCGAAAATCACATATACACATTTTTAAAGCGGGATTCCTTCTCACAACCCCCGGTTTTATGCCCCGGGTGCTTTAACCACTGGGCTATCGAGGTTGGCTCGAATGAGACGATTTTTTTTTTTAATTGTACCTTATACGTCACGTCGGGGACAATGCGGCTCTCAAGCACTCTACTAACTAGACTTCATCTGACCGAAGTGCTTTTTCTAACATTGTTACACAACACAGGCTAAGGCACCGGGTAAATCCGACGGACGTGGGTTAGATTCCCGCTTGAAGTTCAAACTTCTGTGAGATAAAATTAGTAATTGTGATCTTTTCAGTTAATCAGGATAAAAATATGAAATATCGTCACCAAGGCCCGATGGATAAAATATACCAAAATTCATCATAGTCCGTTTAGCCATTCAGGGGGCTGAGTGGTAACAAACACGCACACACTTTCGACTATAACAATAATATTAGTTTGAATTTATTAATTTATTAAATATATTTTCACGGAGCGATGTCGACCAATTATTATATCCAATCAAAGCTGTATGTATTCTTATTAAATTTATTATGTAGTGATGTCCTGCTTGTGGTGTATTATGGGTTTCTCCTTCCAGCTTCTACCCAACCCATCCTTACTCCTTAGAGTACCGGAATAGGGCCATTAAACATATGGCAACCCTATATACACAATTGTAAAACATCTTACCCTTCCAGGAGAATTTCCTTTGATTATCCTCAATGTGACGATTTTCCTTCAGTTAGAAGTATCAGTTTTTCAATTTCCGTGACAGTCACTATTCTTCGCAATCGCGAAACTTTTTTTTCTTCACAACTCACACAACGCATCTCGCGCGCCTCTTCCCTCTTTTTTTTGTGTCATGGCCGACCACCATACTAATGTTTTATCTTGCATCTTTTTATGTTACCATTTTCATTCATATATCGTGTTTCATATTATCAATTCTTCTTAAATTCACAATTTATTTTCTCAATTTTAAAGTAAATTCATGTATTGATTATTAGAATCATAATTTATTAATATCATGCCGGATGCTAACACAATGGATACCTTAATCTCCCTTCGCGGGAGAAATACAATACCCTTTATATAATTAACTGTACTTTTGTTACAGCCTTATCCCGAAGATCATAAATGGGGGCATCGCCGGCATCGTGGGAGTGTCGGTGGTGTTCCCGCTAGATTTGGTCAAGACTCGTCTGCAGAACCAGCCCGTGGGACCCAAAGGCGAGAAGTTGCAGTACAAAAGCATGTGCGTTTTACCCTTTTGGTTTAGTAAGCATGTGTAATGCCTGCGGTCCTTAACGGCGTCATGGCTAATAAAGCGTGTCGGTGATTTTCCTTTTGGATTTGTTCAAGACTTCAGAAGGCTGCAGAAACAGGCTTGTGGAACCAATGTTGCAGCTGCAGTACTAAAAAAATGTGAGTCGTACCCTTAGGTTTAGTAAGCAGGTGCCGTTATAATGTACCAATAAAATGTTTAAACAAGTATGTATAAATTAATTTAAAAAGTAAAATATCCGACTGCAAATTACTTATTTTCGTTGAGCGAATTATCGTTCCATTGTAATTAAAACTGCAAGTTATATATATTTATGGAATCCTTTTTAAAGCTCTTCATTTTGATACCCCATTCGATTGGTTTGTAAGAAAAATATTTTTTTTACCTCACAATATGGGGTCTAAAATCCGCCAGTTTGTTTTTCTATTTATTTTATGTATCTAGTGTTACTTTGGTTATCAAGACGAATCTAACGATATCTCTTACATAAAAATCGGTTAAGCAATTTAGAAGTTATGGTGCAATAAAGAAACTCACAAACATACTTAGGTACATACATTCATGAACCCTGAAAACATAACTCCCCTTTCTTGGACAGTCGTGTAATAAAGAGAAATATATTAAGTGAATGAAGAGTTACATTCTATTCGAAGCAGTGATCGCCTGGTGGCGATGACTATGGACTGCCGCTCAGCAGATCCATAGTTCTAATCCCGCCGCGGGTTTGAGTTTCGCTATATGGTGGTAGGGAATTTTTCAAATGTTTGCTCGGTACCGCCATCAAGTACCAAATCTATCATCAACCTAAAAGTATTTTATTTTATTGCTGATAGACTAGCCTTTGACCATTATCTCAGCTGATGATACATATCACCAAAATTGATAGCTTTATAAGTATATATAGAAATCTCTTTGCTCCTCTTGTCTTAGTCATTAAACTTGCTAGTATCTACTTTTTTTTTATTGTTGTTAGGTAAGCCTTTGACCACAATCTCACGTGATGGTAAGTGATGATGTGGTAGAAGGTGTTAACAGGCTTAACCTAGAATGACTGGCTCTCATGGACAGCTGCCGGAACACACCGTTAGGTGCTTGGCGACAGATTTTCAACTTGAGGGTGGTCGCTAGCCAGGCGGGCATTTGCAAAAATGCCCTTTCACCATGCGTTCACCGCATCCGCATCGAATCCCGCCGCGGACTCAAGCCCGCGGCGGGATTCGAACCCCATGGTTTGCATGGACTGCCGCGCAGGTCCATACCTGCTGCGCGGCAGTCCATAGCCAAAGCCACAGAGCTATCACTGCTTCAAAACTTTTATGCTGCATGTGAGATAATGTAAAATCTTTATTATTTTTAACCATATTTTGACCCTATTTTGATATTCTGGACATAGGCCCATACTACACTATAGTAAACGTAGCTGTAAATTGCACCGGTAGGTACTGTTTGTTAGGATTTTAGTTCTGCTTTAAATTTTCCTCTGATATTTGACACCACTAGAGAATTTGTACCCGGGATCACGTATCCGAGCTCATTTCCAGTCGTGAATATTTGTGGAACAAATTTTTCAAACAGGATATTTTATTAACTGTTAAATAATATCATGGAAACTCAAAACACACAATTTTTTTCTTTTATCTTGTCAGTAATTTTGTTGATCACAGCTTAGTTATGTTTTGTAAGTGTGTAGCTTCCGTTCGTGTCCTTTTCATGCGTATTTCGCAAACCAGTAATTCGAATACAAATATCCATTATCCAGTATCAAAATAATGGTTGAGACGTTTCAGAGATGAGAAGATCTTATGAAATATAAACTTTCTCTTCACGCGTCACGTGGCCCTAACAATGTCTCTATACCTTTAACCCTGAATTTATCCTTCATAAGTAAGCCGTGGTACCATCGAAGGAACTGTCTAATAGTACCACCGCAAATGAACGCTTAAAGAAACGGTCAATGTGGGAACGGACTTTTAAGTAGTTGTTGTATATGTGTTCCTAATTGTTTATAAATTATTCTATTCCTATCCGCGATGACCTCTAATTGGCTTTATGTTTATATTTATTTATGTATAAGAAGTTTGTCCTAGCTGTTGGTCAACCATAAAAATAAATAAACAAATTAAACATACTCAACGAATATAATAAATAAAAGAAATAGTACCTTATACTAAGTATATTTTCTTAAAATATTTTATTCATTAGGTGCTTAACTCATACGCTTTATTGTATATATATATTGCACGCAAAACTTGCCAGAGCAGTTCATGTAATAGCTGCTATCTGAAGGTACAAAGTCATTAAAAACATATAATTTGGATACTGATAATAATAAATAACAATGTTGATGTATTTCATAATATTTTCCAAGTGTCAACCAACTCTTAACCCTGACCTAAAGGTAGAAAGTCTTATCTCAATTTTATTATACATTTATGTATAATATGATAGATACTAGACATAATGAATGACTATATTCCCATACAGATATGAATCATTATGTTTATGGTTATGTTATTTTAAGAACACCATGATTATCTATGCGGGACAGTATTATTTTAATCAATAAATTATTGTTGTTTTTTATGCGATATGTTTTTTTTAATGGCGCTTCGCTCTCTACTATCTTTATTACTGCATCGTTAGTTATGTGTCTCGAAACTACCGGTTGACTGTATTTCTAATATTTTTAACAAAGGGAACGCTCTACCTATATACGGACCTAAATGTGGCTGATTTATCACGATATTTGGGGATACATTTTGGATATACTCGTATGCGTCCTCGTATTCACCGATTTTAGTCGTTACACGGGAAAAATGTCACATTCTTTAAGGATGTACCCTTTTAAAGGATTTCTAAAGTCAATCGCTTTTTCATACATAAAAGTACTCAAGGTTTTTTTTTGCCGTGGTGGGTGCGTAATACAGAATTACCAAAAACAACACAGCTAAAAATTACGAATAAATATGTACAGAAGTGTAACTCTATACCGTAACCGCTTTGATTTCGAACTCAACAAGTTCAAAATTAACAAAACACGCGCAAACTCCAAAATTCAATTAGATTGATTAAATGATTCGTCGCGCGCTTAGAAATGATCGCATCCGATTGTTCGCGTCAAGGTAATGTTATTGCGCCGCACGGTACACTTTTTAAACCATGCCCGCCGAGGTGTGGTTTGCGTTCTGCTGTTTTTTAGCTTGACTTACATTTCTTTACATATATGTTCGTAGGCTAAATACGAATCATGAGCATTGAAATGTGCAAAATATTTCTATAATTTTTTTTTAGAAATGAAACGGCATTATTATCTTTTAATGGTTCAAGATTAAAATAATTAAAAAAGGCGCAACCAATGCTTTCTAAAAAATGTGTTGAAGGAATATATCCGTTTGGTAAAAGAAACCTCATTGTATAAATTTAAACACATGAAACACAGCTCTACATGAGTTGTGAAAGTAAATCAATATTTTTTAGTAATTTGTGAAAGTAAATCAATATTTTTTAGTAAGTACTACATACTACAGTATTAAATGATTACAGAATCTCTTGGGAAGAGTCTAGTTGCAAGTGGAAGTCAAGATAAACAGACGCTATTTGACTTTATATGTACTCATTCCTAAAAAAACAACACATTCTTAAGTTTTGCGACGTGTGATTAGTTTTAAAACCGAACTTCTGCCGTTATATTCAAAATTAATAGAAAGATTAGCTGATAGTCTCCTTTTGTCTGTAGGTTGGACTGTTTCAAGAAGACGTACGCGGCTGAAGGTTATTTCGGCATGTATCGCGGTTCTGCGGTGAACATCATCCTGGTCACACCTGAGAAGGCGATCAAGCTTGCAGCCAACGACATGTTCCGCCACTACCTCACGCTTAAAGATGGGTATGTATAACTTATGGTAACCTTATTGGTTACGGATACCTTTTTACACCTATGAAGCAGTGATGGCCGAGCGATAATGGCTATCGACTGCCGTGCCGCAGGTCTTTTGTTCGATCCTCACCGCTAGCTTGAGTTTGACAGCATGGTGGAAGGCAATTTTGCAAATGCTCGCCTGGCTAGCTACCACCCTCAAGTAGAAAATCTGTCGTCAACCATCTTACAGTATGTTCTGGCAGCAGTTCTTGAGAGCCAGTAAAAGGCAATTCGTCACTTGTCACGAAATGCATCTGTTATAGGCAAAGATTAGTCGGTTTAATACAAGGTAGGCTCCGTGCTTGTTCACAAGCCTATAAAAATGAACTTTTTCATATGTCTGTATAGCGATTTAACGAAAATCGTTCTGGTCATTCCTGAGAAGGCGATCAAGCTTGGCGCAAATAACATATTCCGGTACTACCTCACTTTTAATGGTCAAGTTACCTTAGATATAGTTATTGTGTTTTGAATGGTAGCTTCGGCATGTATGTTTAATTATTTTATTTTCTTTCGAAACAAACAGTGATATAATTACTAAATTACTTAAAATATAAACGTCTGAACACCATTTATATGTTGCCGTATATTGCAACAAAACTTACAAACTTGTTTGCTCCTAATCCATAATGTTGAAAGAGAAAATGAATAAGAGAAATATGTATCGCGATTAACTGTAAACACCTCCTAGTCATCCTCTTGTCCTAGTCCATCATGAACCTGCTACGCGACAGTGCATAGCTATTATAGTTTGGCTATCAATGTTGCTTAGGAATAAGACGAGTGTTTTTTTTATTATTTCGAGATGCCTATCGCTATATCTATGTATATCTAATCGGTCGTGACATAACATCGGTGCTATCAAAAGGTGGACTGTAGTAATCAAAAACTGTGAATGTGATTTAGTTACGCTAAAATATGCCAGAGTTTCTGAATAGATATTAAAGTTGTCTCACATTTATAATATTGATCAATGAGAGCTTTAGCTGCTCTTTAATGGCCAACTCAAATGGCCCGTAAGCGTATCCAGAACTTTAATGACATATAGATAGATAGATAACACTTTATTGACACAATACAAATTTACAAACTTAGAACTTAAAAACATAAAAATAAGAGTAAGTGTGACAATGGGCGGTCTTACCGCTGAGAGCGATCTCTTCCATATACCGCTTTGGCAAATTTGAAATAGATTTGGATCTGTTCCAACACCTTATGATTAATGAACTCTCAAGTCGTATATATCTCTTTTAAGTATTACCGTCAGTTCGTAAGAATCAATAAAAAAGTTTAGTTTACTAAGGTACCTAGTCTGTGCGTGGTTTTGACTAGGAATGACAAGCGTAATGAATATCAAAAGCATAATTAATGTAGGATGCGATATCATTAGTGCTGTGAGATCATATATAGAATTACCTTATTTTTCTAAGTCAATATCAGCTGGAAGACGTGCACTGTTGAACAAGTGCCGCCCGCATAGAACGATGCTTGTACGCATCGGCTCCCTGCGACTCTTACGATGTCGTCTGTCTACCAGTCATTCAATGAGAGGCCTCAAAACTTTCGGTGTTAATGTGGTCGTGTGCGGTCGGTGTGCCCAATCGAGCACTTTTCGGTCATCGGTCTTCGGTTCGTCGAGCAATGTGGCCTGCTCATTGCTACTTCAACTTTTCTGAAATTTATATCGACAACTTTGGTTCTTCGTTGAATTTCCTCGTTCCGAAAGAAACTCCAAGCATAGCTCACTCCATAGCTCGTTGAGCTACTCTCATCTTGTTCATAAGGGTCACAGTTAACGAGATTTTAATCATAATAATAATATATTTCCATGTTTCTTATTTACTGTATCAGACGGATTGTCCACTACTGAACACAGCCTCCCCCATTAAGGAGGTGGTTTGCCATAATCCACTTGGCAGACGTTTTGTAGACCGCAGTATAAGATAAAAGTTCCTCAGAAGGCGCTGCCGGCCCACCTTCCGGTATTTTACCCTTATTCTCCTTTAACGACGCCCACGAGAAGAAATGGGGGGTTGACATTCTATCCCGGTACCCCAAGGGGCATTATAATTTTATTTATTCAGCTTTTATTAATTATCTACATTAGCTTATCAATTATAATAACCAGTATATAAGTTATTACATTTTATAAATATAAGTTATCTGAAACCTCATATTGTATCTGTGACCTGTGTGGTGATACTTGTGAGGTTGAGTCTCTCTCTTCCTTGTAGACGGCATATACATGGTATTTAATTATAGATATATGTTATATACGAAAGGGTGATGGGAACCTTGAGAAGCTCATTGTGGTTGGGAACACGGACGGAAAACGCTCACGAGGTCGATCCCCAACCAGATCGACGGATCAGATTAAGGACTCATCAACCGTCAAGTTCCACAACATCGTGCAAGATGCGATGAAGAAGCCGATGGAGACAGATTATCCGATCTAAGTGCAGACCATCTATCGATGACCACGATCCTCAGTCATGAGGGGACGACTACAGAGAGAGAGATATGTTATATTATGTAAATATATTATATAAATAAATAATAATTCATTTATTTCAAGTAACTTTGACTCATAAAATGGATACAATAATAATCAAAATCAGTCTCATTTCATAAATTAAATTGGTTAATAATAATAATACGACAACACAACATTGAGAACAGAACATAATCAATTCATTTTTTATATGAAACATGTAGTCTGCAGCAGTGATTTATATAATCACAGTCTAATCTGTCTTTGAGCGCGGCCAGCATGCAGTTGGAGCTCCCCCGGACTCGCCGCACCAGCGAAGTACCTCTAATGCGCATTGTTGTGTAGAAGCAATTTACTTGCGCTTCTGCAAACATTGCAGATGCGTTGCAATAGCGGGGGAGACCCATCATCATCCTGAAAGCGTTATTGAATTGGACACGGAGGGCGCCGTCAGTGTGGATGTAACTAAATGGCCTAGATATTTAAAAACTTCTACCTTTGTTAAAGGAGATCCATTTAATTTTATAGGTGGTGTCTCCGTTACTTTTCTAGGCCCACCCTGAAAAACCATACACTGACTCTTTCCGACATTATAAACTAAACCATGCTCTTCTGCATAGTCTTCACAAATACTCAGCAGTTTTCTGAGTCCGCAGACCGAAGCACTCAGCAGCACCATATCGTCCGCATAGCTTATATTATTAAAACAGATGCCATCTATGTAACATCCAATATGCTGCTTGCTGAGTATTCAAACACACGTAATGGCTGTTCATAGACTATCTTTATTATTCTATTCATACAGATATTAGGCATGTGTGGACTCAAATCTTAACATAACCAAGGACTGGGACAGATGGCGCTAGTAGTATTCTAATGTCTATTCATTTACTATTTTTGATATTATTTCTAACACCTCCACATATTAAAAATAATTTTGACATTAGTATCTAAACTGCATTACACTATCAAACAATATCTTGAATACCCAGCTTCTTTACAAAATAGTTATAACTTTCACTACACAACCCTTTAGTTAGTAGATCTGCAGGCATTTCAGATGTTGGCAGATGAACCATCTTTACAATATTGTTAGCGACCGTTTCTCTAACAAAATGGTGCCGCACATCAATATGCTTAGTTCTTTTATGATATATAGGGTTTTCTGTCAACCTTTGAGCACCTTGGTTATCATTGTATAAAATTACTACAGAATTACTAAAATCAACAATTTCAGATAATAAGTTTTATCGCAGATGGAAGCGGATAGCGCAGTGGAAGCGTGCTGGGCCCATAACCTATTCAAACACACGTAATGGCTGTTCATAGACTATCTTTATTATTCTATTCATACAGATATTAGGCATGTGTGGACTCAAATCTTAACATAACCAAGGACTGGGACAGATGGCGCTAGTAGTATTCTAATGTCTATTCATTTACTATTTTTGATATTATTTCTAACACTGAGTGCCTCGATTAGTCCATGTCCAGTGGGGGAGCTTCAACCCCCCTGTCTCACCCCACATTCCAACCTGTAATGATCTGAGAAAATACCTGTCCACCTTACATTGTTGACTTGATTACCGTACCAATACCTAAAGATGTTAATAAGTTCATTCGGTATATGTGATGATCTCATTTTCTCCCACAAGATATCATATGACACCAGGTCAAATTCCCTGGAAAGGTCAAGGAAGCAAGCATAAACAGATGTATTCCTCTTTGTATAGTATTTGACAGCACTCTTCAAACACAATATCGCAGTCTCTGTAGAAAGTCCTGGCCGAAATCCAAATTGATTTTCATGTAACTGTACGTAATAAAAAAAAGTTTAATTGTGTATTAAGAATGCTGTCAAACACCTTTGCAGTTATTGTCGCCAGGGAGATAGGTCTATAGTTAGATATGTCTGACCTGACAAATCTCCTGTTTTGTTTTATAGGCACCACAATAGTCCTCATCATATCGGTAGGGAGGTATGAATGGGATATGCACAAATTAAAAATCATAGCCAACACTCTGCACATGTGAGGTCCAGCGTGTTGTATATGTTCTACATTTAATCAAATTGTTTCATAAGGTGAATTTAAAACAGAACTGTGTGACGAATTAGACGCGATAGATTGCGGGATAGAATAGCAACATCCATCTATTCCCGGTGTTGGAAAAACTTACTAAGGGAAAACTTGAACTACATAATCCGGCTAACACACTTTCTATGTTTAGTCGTAATAACCGACCGGTGTTCTGGCTGTAAACCCTCGCTCTCAAAGAGTGCATGGTCTATGAGCTAGCCCTGTCTTATAATAGAGAGGATTCGATGGTATACCGCTCCTAACTTGTTCAACATATACATTAACCATATTCATTTCTGGCTTATTTATTAGACAACCACGCTGATGGAGGTCAGATCCTCAGGTCGGATATTGTGTTATTCTAAGAATGAAATTCTCAATAGTCTGGAACTGAACTTAGCTGGCTCCACGATGAGATTAAAACTAACATGTATGGCCAAAAGTGTCTTGTTAAGTAGTGCATAGAAATCGCTTTGTATCCCGTCGGGGAAAACAGGCGTGTCGATGTGTTTGGTTTTCTTTTATTTCTTAAGTTGATTATGTTTGTACGTTTTTTCCAGAACTTTGCCATTAGTGCGTCAGATGATTGCCGGAGGCATGGCAGGCGCTTGTCAGATCGTCATCACTACTCCTATGGAACTGCTCAAGATTCAGATGCAAGATGCCGGTCGTATTGCTTCGCAGGCGAAAGCTGGTCAGTAGCTATAGCTATATCCTGCTCCATACAGGTGATTTCTTCAAGAACGCGTGGATGATCAAAGCTATGAAGAATAACCGGAACTACTTCAATCAGTCTCGGAGTACCGACTACGATTGAAAAGAAGTTCGAATTCTTAGGCTAGCCTGGTTGCCAACTTCGACCACACGTCATCACTTACATTCTTGTGAGTATATGGTTAAGGGCTAGTCTATCAGCAAAAAAAAAAGTTTTAATGATTCCATACACAAAATCTGTTATCAAGTGTATATTAGGATCAAATTGTGGGAATTCAAGTCAGTCACGAAAATCTTCACTGCACTGTTTGAGCCATCGATCTATAATACAACCTTATTTCGCCACTTCCTTTCAATCATCGTTATTAATAGTCTTTTATTTAGTCGTAGTAAATGGTCTTTTTCAAATAGTCAACCGTTTACGGATGCCACGTACCTGTCCTTCTGATTCCGATGACTGAAAGGAGGTGGCGAAATAAGGTAATTATGCGCGTAGCTGAACGAAATATAGCCCCACCAGCGTCTGCATTTCCCAATAGATATAATCTGGAAGTCTTTAACTAAAGAGCGAATAGGTCCTTAACCTAACCTTCTAGGCGAGTATGTACCACTGTCGACGTTACGCATACCTGAGACTGCGGTGAAATGTTTGCTATAACTATAAAAAAAAATGTTTTGGAGCAATTCTTCTACACAAAATATAAAAAAATCAGGTTTGTAACTTTCAGATTATAAGCGAGAGGCCTGTGAAATATGGACAGACTTACAGATCAACAGTAAAGTGCCATTAATAGGGCTCACCTTGAAAAATTCTCTCGCAGTTCTCATTACGGTCGATGGGGATCGTTTCACCGTGACCGTGATTTCAATTTGAAAGTTCTCTTAAATACGAGACATTTTCATGTGTTTAATAACCGGCTTTTTGGTTTTATTCGAGATAATAGACCTAAGCTTCGGGAATTTCCGATGCCCTTCATCAGGTGAATTCACGCGTCTAAATCGTGGTGACGACTCCGTGCTACTGGACTAGGTCGATAATCTCGACCAACACGCGTGATTACAGCCGCTTCTTTAACACATTATAATGATCATGATGTTTGTTTCAAAATATGACTGATCCCCTGACGAGATGTGCTTCCACATGATGGCATTATGTGCAATACAAAATACACCAACCATCAACTTATTGAAAAAAAATGGCTTTAATCAGTACTAATATTATAAATGTGAAAGTAACTCTGTCTGTCTGTTTGTCTGTCTGTCTGTCTGTCTGTCTGTTACGTTTTCACGCCAAAACTACTGGACCGATTTGAATGAAATTCGGTATGGAAATAGTTTGAGACCCGGGAAAAAACATATGATAGTTTTTATCCAACTGCGCAAAAAGAGGTTAATGTTTTTGCGCGATAACCGACATACGCGCGGGCGGAGCCGCGCCCGGAAAGCTAGTTTAATATATGTCTCAAAGAGCCTCCAACACTGTGCGATTTAACTCCTCTCAGTTTTAACCTGCGAGGCTATTTAAAAACGCTAGGTTACGTTCATGAATCTGCAGTAATTGAAACCTTGGTCAACAACACAAAATTGTATTCGTGAAATACGACCAACAGTGCTTGAAAAGGTGACAATTGGACACTAGAAATGCGCAATAGCAAGTACTGGTGGTAAAACTCAGTTGCCATGGCAAACGATAGGATTTCTTCAATGACAGCCACAGGGAAAAAAACCCTTTTTAACTTCACTACACTACTAACATTTTGGCACCTGTAAAAATGTGGCCATAGGAACTTTGGAAACCCATGTCAAATCGAATTTAAATATAAGAATATTTAAACTCTATTAAACATTGTAATTTTTTGACCTACAGGCATTACTTATCTGTGCCTGAATTTCATGAAGTTCGGTTAGAATTTAGAGAACAGGTCACCTGACATCCAGAGAATTTCAGGTTGACATCAAGGACTTTGCAAGTTTCAACTGATCACTGTTGTAATACATTCCAATGACTCATTTGACTTGCCGAATGAATGCATTCTTAAGCAAATTAGTGTGTTTGGAAAAGTTGAAAATTATCTTGTCCAACACATTATCGTCAATGAGAATTGAATGATTGACTGATACATGGTTTTACATCAACACATAAATAATATGAGACTGATAAAATGTTAACCGACGAAATTTTTTAATTAGAACTTTTCTGTTAAACAATGAACATCATTATATTTATAATGGTTGTGTATAAATTTATTCTTATGAAGTAATATGATTATTTAAAAGCAGGGTCTGAAGTAAAGTGAATGTCTAATGTCTTTTAACAATGATGGCCGAGCGGTAATAGTATGGACTGTCGTGCCGCATGTCCCTGGTTCGCCCCATCGCCGGCTTGAGATTCTCCGTATGATGGAAGGGCATTTTGCGAATGCTCGTCTGGCTAGCTACCAAGTAGAAAATCTGTCGCCAAGCACCTAACGGTGTGTTCCGGCAGCTGTCCTTGAGAGCCAGAAAAATTACAGGCACTTGGGACTTAACAACTGTATGTCTCAATGTAACGGGCGCAGTGCAATTTGTGAGATGACGAAATGCATCTGCTATAGGCAGAGGACAATCCGATTACCATCGGTAAGCCTACGGTAGGCTTCGTGCTAGTTCCGTCACAATAACATAAAAAAAAATCTCCGTGGCAATATGGAAATCTCAGCATTTGTATGATTGACTTATAATTTCCCTAAGATTTTGAAGGCGCTAAGCTAGTTAAAAAAAACCTTTTTTTCCTGTTCTTATTAAGCGAGGTCGGCATCATATGTAAATTATTGTTCTTTCACTCTATTTTTATCACCTTGCTAATTATATTTTTAGTTTAAACATTCGGAAATTATTGGATAGTTCGTATTTATGGAATATTTGGCAGACGTCCCATCCACGTAAGCTGATTACACCTAAAACTATTTGTTACTATTTAGAATCCGGGCATTGAACTTTCATTCAGATGTTTTAAGAAGGTGATTCAGATGAATGAGAAGCTTGCACAGGATAACAATTAACAACACATAAATTTAATAAAGCTACATCCTCAATGACTTCCACGTGCATCCTGCTCATGGAAGCTACGACGTTTTGTTGGTCCGAAATGCGCGAAAATTAGAGAAAATAATTCTTTTCACATGGATGCTATGGTCTGATTTCAAAATTTTTTACATGGACTTGTTAAGGATATCATTGGTCACAGAAAGTTTAGAGAAAGTCAGATGTTCAAAGATTCATCACCGTTGATGTGAAGTTTAAAACAAAATATTATAAAACATTGTTTTTTCCTATTCATCGAGCAGTTATGAAAAAACCTTCACCACGGATCTATTCATCATCCATCCCAAACGTCCGCATTTAACATATATTTTTTCTAAATCCATATATCCCTTGAAGAGGAATTCATAAAGACGTTTTTTATGTGGTCTATCTACCCTGAAACCGATGTCAGAGAGGGTGGGCTGACCTGCCCATGTCGGCTCTTGTTCAGACAGTATGCGTTTGTTGTTGTGTGTTCTTATTTGAGGAGAAATTTTCTCATGTTCCGGCGTTCTCGGTGTTGATTTGGGAAAACTTGCAGTTGCTATGCTAAAAGCATCCAAAAAAGTTCTAAAGAACTTCCCGTTTTTTTAATTCTTTCCAGGATTTGCATGGTGAATTCCTCAAATTGAAAAAAGCCTTCATCTTTGAACTATATTGTCTTTTGTTCAATTTAGGGGCTGATCATGAGCCAATAACTTTTCCAAGAACTGACGGAAGACCTATAGCTCCATAAGACTGGTGTGTGTAGTCTGTTTTATCTTGCTTTCGGATGATGATCGCATGGACTGTTTTCCAATGTTTGAGGAAGTGCGAGAACGATAAACATTTATTTGGTATCGTCAAGAACAACTCCTTTTCATATATGTTGACTATTGTGGATGTATCTGCGGTCAGACCGTCAGTCTCTGGGCTTATTCAGTTTCTGTAGCACTGCTTCCAACTCCACAATTGTAAACGGTGGGTCATCGTCCAATAGGTCCTCGATTAGGTTGTCATCTGTCAGCTCTCGGAGAACAGTGTGTCTTGGCTGGTTGGTACTCGCGGAATCAGCAGGGTAGAATGCTCTTGTGTTCAGTGAAGAACTTTTCGTTACTGTTGTGGGGTTTAATCAATCCTGCTTCATCTCTCGAGAAGTATATCGCCGTTTCGTCTAGAGGTTGACCTTATTCCACATGCTCTCTTTCGCCTGAGTTGAGCAGAACTCCAGTCCTCGATTTGTGCTTTGTTCTTAAATTCGCTCCCTTAAGGCAACCAGTATCGATGTGAAGCAACATTTTAATCACTTTACCACTAATTTTATTGGTTTTCAGAGGGCAAAACTGTTGTGCGAACCACAGCGCTTCAGATTACTAAGAAGTTGCTCAAGGAGCGAGGTATCTTTGGACTGTACAAGGGCATCACTGCCACGGCGGCTCGAGACGTCTCCTTCAGTATCGTTTACTTCCCGCTGTTCGCTACGCTCAACGACTTAGGACCAAGGGAGCCTGGTGCTGCAACCCCACCGTTCTGGTAAGTCCAATTTAATCTATATTAATAATGTAATAATAATAATTTATTTTTGCATAAGTTGTTACATTTTAGTTGATGATATATATAGGCTCCCGAACTAGTTAAAAACTGTGTTTCGGGTGCCAGTGGCTTCTCCCATCTAGATTATTTAAATATTTTATGCTTACAAATAAATTTAGCAAATATATATGAATTTTTGAGACGGGATAGTAAGGGCTTAGGAGACTTTCTATAAATTGTTAAGATATTCTGAACTGTATCTACAGATGTTGGAAAAAATGTACAGTCAGCAAGAAAATTGTCATTTTACACAAAAACTGTTTTGATGCCTATCGATCCTGTTTCTTATAGGGATCAAAAGTCCGTATTGGACCGACTGAGATTTGAGTACTAGAAAAGTCAGAAATTCCGAAAAACTTTTTCCTTACATTGGTACGAATACAGGGGTATAAGATAATTACAGTTTTTTTGAGTAAAAGCGCCTACGTAGGTAGAAGACGAGAGTGACATATCTGGATGATATCTCTGCATACGCTTCCACATAGGCTTAAATAGCAATCTCCGTGTCTATGTTCAGTACACGCTGCCGCACTTACTTCTTTTTAAACCAACCGTTTTCTTCGAGATTCTTTAAAAGATTTATAATTAACTTTCTTGAAGGAACTTGTCGCAACGGATACTTATTCGCGTACCACACCAATGCAGATTCCGTGTTCCTATTATTTACAAAATATGCTTCAATTAAGTCCAAACGATAGCGATTTAAAGTTTTTTTTTTTAACAAGGAGTACATAAATTACTACTATCAATCTAGAATTCTTCTAGCACGAACATAAGAAAGACCCGAAATAACGCAAAAAATCGAATTGAATTCTAAGTTTAAAATGTTTACCCTTTTTAGGGTTCCGTACCCAAAGGGTAAAAACGGGACCCTATTACTGAGACTTCGCTGTCCGTCCGTCAGTCCGTCTGTCACCAAGCTGTATCTCAAGAACAATGATAGCTAGACAGTTGAAATTTTCATAGATGATGTATTTCTATTGCCGCTATAACAACCAAATAATAAAAATAAAATAAATATTTAAGGGGGGCTCCCATACAACAAACTTGTTTTTTTACCGTTTCTTGCGATACTAATAACGGTGACAGGTAGATGCTTTAACTATTTATGAATAGTTAAAGCTAATGATAATTAGTTTTATGTTCTCTTTAAATATAATCAATAAAAAAAAATAATAGGGAGATCCCATACAATAAAAGAGGTTTTCGCCGTTTATTTTCTAAAAATGAAATATTTATGAAAACAGGTAGAAACTTGAAATATGCACCGAATATTTAGTTACATATATTTACATTAAAAATAATCAATTAGGTAAATTAAATAGTTTAGGAGGGCTCTATTAACTTAACTTGTAAGATTAGGTTACAGATAATGGTACGGAAACCTTCGTGTGCGAGTCCCACTCGCACTTGGCTGGTTTTTATATACCTACATTTTTCAGCCAGTCTTCTTAATAGAGGATTATATTGTATCTACCCATACCAAAAAGTTTGGCTAATTTAGAAGTTTTACATATACCGAAATGTATGGAAAACAGTATTTAGCAATTTCCGACACTTCTAGTACTCAAACCTCAGTCGGTCCAGTAGAGACTTGATTTCTTGATTATAGGGATATAACAAAAAGGATCGATTGGCATCAAAAAAATATTTGTGTAAAATGTCAAATTTATTGCTAACTGTACATTTTTTCCAAAATCTGTAGATGCAGCTCAGAATATCTTTCAAAGTTATGGATAGTCTCCTAAACACATTTTCCTGTATCTATAACTTTAAAATTTATTTTTGCATAAGTTGTTACATTTTAGATTTTTTTTTTTTTTTTTAATGCTTAATAGGTTAGCCTTTGACCACTATCTCACCTGATGGTAAGTGATGATGTGGTCGAAGATGTTGTACAGGCTAACCTAGAATTACTGGCTCTCAAGGACAGCTGCCGGAACACACCGTTAGGTGCTTGGCGACAGATTTTCAACTTGAGGGTGGTAGCTAGCCAGGCGGGCATTCGCAAAGTGCCCTACCACCATACTGTAACGACTGCCATCCTAAGAAAACAACCGGGACCGACGGCTTAACGTGCCCTCCGAAGCACGGAAGCGCTCAGTAGTAATGTCACCAGCGGTCACCCATCCAACTCTAGACCGCGGCGGACGTTGCTTAACTTTGCTGATCGATTCAGAATGGCTAAGCAAACTTCGCTACGAGCGCTTCAACTAGCTAGTATTCTAGCTAGTGTAAAATGTCAATTTTATTGCTGACTGTATATATTTTCCAAAATCTGTAGATGCAGCTCAGAATATCTTACAAAGTTATGGATAGTCTCCTAAACACATTTTCCTGTAACTATAACGGTTAAGGTACCTGTCCCTACTGACCCGTCTCAAAAAATCATTCTGTATATATAAGTAGAAAGATATAGTCTATATAACTCAAAGTATAAGTATGTATATGTAACAACAAAGCATACATTTTAATATTGTGTGTGATTAATAAATTGAAATATTGTGTGAAGGTGGTCATTCATATCTGGTTGCGCCGCGGGCTCGACTGCCGCTCTCGCCGTGAACCCAATGGACGTGGTGAAGACGCGCATGCAGACCCTCACCAAGGGCAGCGGCGAGCGGCAGTACACCTCCATCATGGACTGTGTCACGTGAGTCTCACAACACATATGTATGTGTTGGAAACGAAACCAATTGCTTAGCATAAGAATTATTTATATGAGCATTTAAGCATACTAAACGAGAATATGAAATTCCAACCCGCAACTACAGGTCAATTTTAATCGTTTAACATACCCCTTGCGGGTGCCGGGTCCATTGCTTTGCAGAGGAAAGAGCTCTCAGTGTTTTTTTTTATATGATTCGTACGGAACAAGCACGAGGCCCACCTGATGTTAAGAGAATTAACCTCTGCTTATAACAGATGCATTTCGTCATGTGATGAATTGCACTGCGCCCGTCACATTGAGACATACAGTTGTTAAGTCTAATGTGCCTGTAATATTTCTGACTCTCAAGGACTGCTGCCGGAACACACTGTAAAAGTGCTTGGCGACAGATTTTCTACTTGACACCTAGCCAGGCGGGATGGTGGAAGGTCATTCGCAGAATGCCCTTCCACCATGCGGTGAAGCTCAAGCCAGCGTTGGGGATCGAACCAGGGACCTGTAGCACGGCAATCCATAGCTATAACCGCTCGCCTATCTACTTGCAACTCAGGCGTAGGTTTGAGTCGGCCCTCTTTACAATATTTATCACTGTCAGTGTTCACACATACCACTAGGGAAGGATTCAAAAGGCCTTTGAAGGTCACACAGCTCTGGGGAAGTATTCCAAGGGGGCGTTGAACGCCATAATGAATCAAGTTTGTGGTCGCTACAAACTTTGTTTGTGATTCGATGGAAATTAGGAGGATTTTGTTCGTACAAACTAAATTATACTACTTCTCTTTAGGATCAGACTCACTAACAAAGATCTTTATTATTTTCAAAGTTCTAGTGGTAGGTCACATCTCATTACGAATAGATTAGTAATAGGTAAGAAATAGTACTATAAGAAAGGACCCTAAAAACAGCCCTGTCTACTCACAATCGCACTCCCCACTATACTTTTAAGTGTAATGCAATTACTATAGTCTGTTTTTTTTAACCTACGAGTACTGAAAATTTTACTGCGTTGCTGTTGGCCCACGTAATCAACATAAAGTCCGTTCCACACGAACTCTGTAGTTACATGTAGGTACATTCAGTTTGAATTCTCGACTACCTGCACGTCCAAAAATATTGCTTGTAACCAATCAATACTAAAGTTGCGACTTTTGAATTAGGATAAGCGAAACAAAGATCGTTTTGAAAAAAAAAATGTATGTAAGTCAACAAATCGTCTCGTCGTACTTTTGCCGACGTATCTCTGTGACTCAACCCAATTGAAACCAACCCAAAACTACTGGACCGATTTGAATGAAATTTGGTATGGAAATAGTTTGAGACCCGGGAAAAACATAGGATAGTTTTTATCCAACTGCGCAAAAAGAGGTTAATGTTCTTGCGCGATAACCGACATACGCGCGGGCGGAGCCGCGCCCGGAAAGCTAGTAATATATATATATATAAACGGGCCTTAACAATTTCAAAACAAGAAGAAAGGCATTGACCAATGACGGCAATGACCCATCTCACTCTGTCAAAATCGGAAATGTGCGAGAGACATACTCCGAACTCATTTGTTAAAAAAAATAGACTATAGTGCTTACTAAAGTAATAATATTTTACTATTTATTGTTTTACTGTATGTACCATTACAATCACAGTTCACACACACACACACTAAGATGCAGTGTACAAACGAGGCCTACCCGCACAAATGCGCATTAATAATGTACTCTGGAGGGGCGCGACTTAATGAGTTGACAGGGTTGACCTTAGGAATCTTTATTCTAATACTTTTTCTTACCTATAAGTAATCAATAAGAAAGTTAAGATCTTTGTTAGTGATCCTTCGAGCAACTAACCCAAAGAGAAGAACATCATTTAGTTTGTACGAAATAAATTCTGCCAATTTCCATCTAATCACCACGCGCTCTAATTGGATAAGCCACTACTGGGTAATCACCTTGTTCATAGTGATGCGATGTGATTACTGTTACTGTTGTTTCTAAATTTTATTAATGATCAACAAACAAAAAATAGTGATGGGACGAGATTACTGTGCAAATTTAATCGATGTCGATAATTTGATTCGTAATTATCAACAAACAGCTTGCTAATGCAAACCTGAGTTGTTTCGTTTTTTGCTCAGTAATCGGATCTATGTCGATGTCAATTTCTTTGAAATACACATAATTACTGTGGCACTTAGAGGTTCACAGAATCAGGTAGAGAGAGTTTGAAGTTTATTTGCATAACACAAGGCAAATCGAAGAAAATTTCATCGACATAGGTATGTATCACTAAAGTAGTCACACTAAACACCGTACCAAAAATATGAATTAGATCACAGTAATAAAATTAATAATACAGACCTTTCGGCTCACGAAGGCGCGCCCTTCCATATTTTGAGTGTAGTTGCAACTACTACTGCCTACCCAAGCGATACTATTTTATGTTTTATCGTTTTACTATATATAGGTACCATTATCATTTACATTCACGCTAAGACGTTCTGTACAAACGAAGCCTACCATCAATAATTTACTGTGGAAGGACGTGCCTTAATGAGTAAGGTCTGTACCTATTTATTTGTAAACTATTTGTTATTTTTAATGGATTCAAAACATTTTTGAAACAGGAAAACTCTGAAATACGAAGGACCGCTGGCGTTCTTCAAAGGCGGCGCTTGTCGTATGATCGTCATTGCGCCTCTGTTCGGCATCGCACAGGCTGTCTACTACATAGGCATCGCCGAATACCTCCTCGGTCTCAAGTAAAAAACCCTCAAGTCATTCCTATACTATACCAACGTCATTGCGTAGGAATCAGATAAGCATACTCGCGTCTCGGTAATCTTCGTATTTCAATTATATTGTGTAATCAATTCCCGAAAAAAATCTTGCGCTTTCATTGTAGACTTTATTAGAAGGCACCACGGCGTTATATGCCCTGCATTTCCGAAGATAAATGAGGATTGCCGTGATGCTTTAGTGAGTTTCTTGTTAATGTAAAAGCATAATGGTGATCAATCAATATTTTAATTTCTCGAGTCTTGTGACGGATGTAATATTGCAACTTCACAGATTCAGCAATATCGATATCAATATTGGTTAGGTATATTTCCGTTTTTAATTTTTTAATCAAATCTAAGTTTGTTTTGGTGTCTTTATTGCCGAATAAATTTACCTAGGAGTCTACAAGCTGGCGGGGACGCCCAAATTCAAATTCAAAATAATTTATTCAATTTAGGCGTCTACAACGCTCTTATGAAGGTCAATTACAAATTTTAATATTGAAATATTCTACATTGTACTGCCACGTTCAGCAAAAAAAATTATAAAGCCGGAGAAGAACGGGCAAGAAACTCGGGGCCATTGTTTTAAACATCTTTTAACAATGTGTCCCATAAAATAAAATCGATTTAATTACATACCCATGAAAATATGAACGTTTTAATGTCGTTAGCAAAAAACATTACTGGCCCTTCGTATTTGACATGAGAGTAGGAAGATTATTTTGCAAACAAGTCTCTGAGCATGAATGCATCCATCAATACGTAGCTATGTTTCTAAGAGTGCTAGTAGTATGTTTTTTTAGGAAATATAGCGCTATACCAAATATGATATTAAAAAACAAAGAACAGCCGAACGCATTGTTTCTTGTACGGAGAAGAAACAGTTTAGCTGTATATTAGGCTTAATTAATATTGATTGATCACCGAAAATGTTTCTTAGCAACTTGTATGATGTTTGAGAAAATGTGAACTTTTTTGTGAATTGTATTATTTAAATCTTATAAAGAATGCCTTCTTATTATTATATAAAGACGTCATTCTGTGTGCAAGATGGACTAGTGACGCCTGCTTTAGGTTCTCTGTCTTCACTTAAGTTCAAAGTCTGTGTATTCTCAAAAGATCTATAATTACAGATCCTAGATAAAGAATTTATATGCAAATATAAATAATTAATAATGCGCAGTGTTCAGTCGTTGTTTTGTTCAATGGTATTAATGGATCGTTATTTCTATCACACGCGGTAGTTAGTGTAACTTCAGCAGGTAACGCTTATCTATGGTCATAATTGAATATAATATACTATATGTATCTGTATGCATAATTAGCTCTCAAACTTGGCTTGAGTACAGATTTTTTAAACTAATCAATCCAGTCCATCCAATTTGAAACCTATACATACGTCGGTATTTATATTTGAGCATAATTCTATAATACTGGCTTGTTTATGGTATAATTGGTTAGAAGTTAGAATTAGACAAGCAATTGAAAAAATAATTAGTAAATTTAAGTCTTCGGTTAATAATCGCCAGTGACAAAAAAAACAGTAAAACTTAAGAACATGTGTAATAAAGGTATATAAAAAGACAAAAACTGATTGAACAGAACTAAAACCTAACAGTGATGAAATATAGTGATAGTATCTATACATGTCACTAATTTTATAAGATTATATTTGTAGATACCTCATTTGTGACAAAAATCGAATTGTTGATGCTATAAAGATTTTTTTATTATTATTTATTTGTTAAAACTTGGTTCCTTGTTAAAAAAAAAACAAGAAAGCTAATAAATAGTAAATTAGAAAGTTATTCATAATCGTAACATTTTTTAAAAATATATCCTTATCATGACATATTTTAACTGTAGAATTTTACATGAAGACAAATGCAATTCATTTGAAATATAAATACACTCATTATTTATCACGTTTTTGCTTGTGAGGCACATAATTAGCTCAATTAATTTTATTTTAGTTTTGTTTTTATAAAGAGTATTTTCAAGTGATATTAATTACCTTGTTAATAATTTTACTATGTTGCAAAATTTTGTTATTGTTGCCATATATTTTGGCTGATCGCTAGTTGTTGGATATTGTATTTTTTGTTATGAATATTATAATGTAAAGTGTGTGTATCATCATTCTATGTAACAGTCTTCCGTTGCATAATGCATTTAATTATCAGAATTATACTGTTTTTGGGGTGTTGTTTTATGTTATGACTGACTAATCACAATTTGGTAGAAATTATAATATCTAATTACTCGATCACATATGAAAAATTTAGAAACAATGTTGGCTATTAGCTACTTGACTTTCCATGACCTCTAATTAAAGAGCAATATACAATATAATAACATGTTTTAGATATTGCCTTGTATATTCTGGGCAATATATAAAATTTGATCGAGCAGTAGATGCATTCAAGATGGCAGCACTCATATAAGATTAACACTGCCGCAGTCATATGTATTCATAATCAATGCACTAATTTTGTGGTAATTGTAATCAATTAATAAATGTATTGACAATAAATGCAGCCACTGCAGAACTAGCTAGAAATGTAATTAATATTAACTGTCAATGAAAAGGTCAATTTGAAGCGACCTCTAAGGTTGAACAATATTAATGTGAAACATACAACATTTTTATGTTTATTTAAATTATTGTGACTAATAAACGGCTACATTCTGTTCACGTGTATGAAATATTAATTTGCCATGTTTAATGAAAACCTTACAGAAAGGTTTTCGAACTATGCTGTTGGGATAATTTCATGAATCAATATAGAAAATAGTCATAAAGTAGTGCCAACCAATGCTTATAAAATTAAGAATAATTCAAATATAATGCCTTGTAATCATAATATTTGATTTCTTTATTAATTGAACTATAATGTAGCCAGTATAGTGTAGCAAGTGTTGTTCTGTTTCTGTTATAATTTATAACATTTAAGCCTTTAATTTATTGTAATATTTTAATTATTTTTAATTTATGCATACTCAATTAATTCCATGTTTTTTTTACAGACTTCATATTTGATGTTCAATGTAAATAATAAAATAATTATCGAATGTTGCTATATTTGTTCCAGTATAAGAATATTTACATTAGCTAGTATTTTACAATTTTAGTTTCAGGAATGGAGAAAAATGAAATGTATTAAAACTTGGTGTTCATGTGATGTTTATTAGAGTTTATCAAATAACAATCTGATAAGTAGACCAATAGGTTTACCCTTCTCTATGACATTATTTTACTTTGACAGTATTCAATGCTATGGATTTCAAAGTAATTTTTTTTTAATTATTAATCCTTTTTTGAAAATGTATGTCTTAATTCAATATTATTTTCTATATTTATATTGTACCTTGCCAGCATAAACTTTAAAATGCACTTAATAGATACATTCAGACAGTTTAGATGAATGTTGAAATTGAATTAAATTAGAAACTAATTAATTTAATTCTATTGATGGCTTAACCAAATAGTATTTACGCTTACAAAATATTTTGTTGTGATACTTTTTTATAAACGTTCAGTCTAAATTATTACGTACAAATTTATTATTAATTTATGTTCATAGTCCAGACAAGGATAAAAAACCATTTAATATTAATTTTATATTTTCGGTATGTTTAAATAATGCACTAATACTATAATCTTGCTTCACTTATATATATTGCCTTCTCTACTTTTTATGACAATAATTATTATATAAATTAATATGCTCGGATGATATGTGTTGTAAGCATTTTGTAAGTTGTGTATGTTAAAGATCATTGTCGTCAATTAAGTTGAGTTGAAAATACACATTGTTGAAGAATAAGTTTATTTTATTTTCTCTGGTTATTTTTATACAGTGAATTAATTAAATCCGTTTACTATACCTTCCTACCATAACTACATTTGTGTTAAGATCAAGTAATTGCAAGATATATAAAAAATAAATACCTAAGCATATTGTACCAACTTATATTTGAATATCAAAATTTTTAAATTATTTGTCACAGGACCTTTCTTACTATACCACTAAAATCCTCTGTGTATGACAGATATTGCACGGAAAAAAACTCCTTCAATTTTAGTTCCTTACTAAACTTTCTTTTACAATTCGGTATTTTCCACACATTTCTAGTTCAATTTAAAGTACGCGACGCTACTTAGCGCCAGAGGGCGCTATAATATAATAACTTTCGTTACTGATTTGTGCTCAAGAAGTGTATACCCAATATCGAATATTATATATATATATATAAATATTGTACAAATTACAAATATAATAATTATAAAAAATCATGCGAAAAGCAAAACAGGTTTAAATGAGTTTTTTGCTGCTCTGTTTCTTCGTCCCTGTTTGGCTTTTCTTAAGTATGGTTATATCCCGCCACTGCTGGCTGGCAGCGGCTCCGCGCACCCTGCTGCCCCCGCCGCGCCGCCGCATACGAAGCGCAATTACATACTGACTGAGTGGAACTTTTTTAAGGCAGACTTTCACTCGCTATACGCTGCCATATTCACTATTGAATGGGATGAGGTATATTTTACCATATCATTGACACGGGGCGGTTAACACTCTATATTGGTAACTTACTAGATATTGGTTCCAAATTGGAATTATTTCACTTGTAGTTTGCGGGGAACAAGTCTAAGTATTGGACCAATACTTAGATTTGTTCCCCGCAAACGGCCATTTGATCATAGCTCGCGGTATAAGTATCCTACGTGATATCGACGGAGATAAGGAATAATGTGTATGTCTCCAGCTTACTCAATTGAAATTTCTTAATTCTGAATATGCCAATATTTAGAGCAGATTTAGTGCAATTATGAATACCAACTCAAAATTTAGGTGCCAAATAAACTTCGATGCTACACGTGATTATAAGTGTGTTAGCTGGCGTTATGGTCTCCAGCTGACACATGCTGTATATACGAAACGGCTAAAGGTGTGATTATATACTATAGCCAGGGATTTAGCGCATAATTTGTGCCAGTAGCACAAAAAAATTGAAACACCTTACTTGAAAACTGTAGTAGTAATGACCCGATTACAACGTGTAAGCTGGGGACCACGTGTCTACAGCTGCTCATCTGTATCTTCTGAACGAATGGGCCTACGACTTTGTTTAATATGTCAAAATTTAGCGCCAAATTTGTGCCATCGGCACTAAAATTTTCAAGTCTGTGGCTATTAAGGTTTTGGAGCTACAAGCTCAAATAAACGTGTAAGCTGGAGACACATGTCCCCAGCTAGCACATGCTGTACAGCTCAAACGGGAAAGGCTAGACTACTGTTTAATATCTTAAAATGTTGGGTAGAATTTGTGCCATCGGCACCAAAATTTTCAAAACAATGGGCCTCATAGTTTTTCCGTAACAAGCAAAAACATTTCTTCCCGCCTAAATATTTCGTTAAAAATGTTACTGTACGCGGCGTTGCCGTCCCGTTCGCTGTAACTGCAATCTGTTTTGAACCTTATTTCTATAGCGTTTGAACTTACTTTTTGCTTTCACGTTAAGGATATGTGGAAGAAGTTACAAAGAAACAGTAAATGTATAGACTAGGAGAAGGTGTTGTGTAGTTTGACAACCATAGAATGCCAATATTTACAAGATATGTTGGTAGGTATTTTTTCTCTCAGAATGTTGACGTATTTACTAGATCTTTATTACATCCTCTTTGTTTGACCAAGATATTGCTTTCTAATCTAATCCTACACTACATCTATCAGTGATAACTGGTTACGAATATACTGTAATTATAAAATTTAATTTGAAAAAAAAGAAAATTAGTAAAAAGATAATTTAATCATAATATTTCGTAATTCTGTTATGGAAAACCAACCAACATTAAGTGATATATACAAGTTCTTAGTTTGTTTGCAAACGTCCAAATTGGTATAGCATTTACAAATCATGATGTAGAAAGACCGGGTTTTACCCGGATTATTTGTAAACCCCTACTGGACGCCTCCCGGACACCCTCTAGACTAGGACAAATCCGGGGAATCCCGGACGGATGGCAGCCCTACGTATGCCGCATGCCGTAACAGAACAGGTACTTACCAAACGACGGCGTTGCTATGGTAAATGTGTAAGGGAAGTAAATAATGTTGTTTAAAAAAATCGTAGGTATTAATCCCGCACAAGACTATATTTTTTTCTCTCGTAATTTTGTTATTTATGAGTACCTACTAACTGTGCCGAGCTAACTATAAACAACGCATGTGACATTTTTTGTGAAATTGAAATGTATACATATTCGGAATCTACGGAACGAGATCTATTTGAATCAATTACCTACCCAATTTTTTTTACCTAAAGTGCAATATATTCATATTTCTTCTAAGGAGAAACAACGCATTGCTCTATGCGTTAAACATTTCTAACAAAGATCCTAAGCATAAGCAGCGTAAGAGCAGATGTGATTTAATCTTTGGGATTATTCGATTCGTTTTCAAAGGCTGAATAAGCATAGGAACTTTATATCCATGTAGAATGTTTATGACTAGTATTCAATAGAAGAATTGTTTTCGAATACTACAAATAAAAACGCAATGTTACATACTAATTTAGTATCAATTTAATCAAAACATCAAATCAATTAGTCATCCTTAGTATATCTAACGCAATTACAGCACATTATGAATTATGATACATATTTATAATACAATCTAGTAGGATACCGATTGTGGCATGATGAGTGCTGCCGGGCTAAGAGTAATCTTAATCCGAGTAATCTCATTTCGAATTTCAAGGTGGATCCACGGTGCAACGTTGATCGAAAGCAAAATGGTAAGTTCAGTTCTCTTTTATTTACTAATCAAGACCAGGGCACAGATTACCTACTAATAGATCTAACTCTGTCCTTTCAAAGAGAAATAATACCTACAAATTTAATCGCTACCACTATCAGATCAGTAAACGCAAATACGTGTCTAATGCGCTAGACTTAGCGTTACTTTCGCTATGTACAGCCCGTGATGATAGCAGCATTCACCATTGACCATCATATGACTGATGCGCTTTCTTAGGGCTGACTTACTGAATCAAAAATAAAAGATTAATAAAGCAGCCGCAAGCAAGAGACGCGCGGACGTGCAGCAAATGTATGTATCGCTATATCATATTTATTTTTTGTAATTAAGCCATAGAACATATATTTCTTCTAGTAAAACATTGGTCAAAATTTTAGGTGTCATGTTTTCTGTTGCCGCTTGCTAGTAAGTGTCTGTCACGTCGCTATAGTTACAACTTTCCACTTTGATTTCTGGTCTGTGTGTGTGGAGTGTGTGGTTTCTAATGTGTGTGTGGAACACACTTTTTCTCGTTTGGTGGACAGACACAAAAAGCGGGTTAACAGGACAACAAAATACCGAATTTGTAAAGGAAATAAGAATCGCACTAACAGAAGAAGAGAATACCGATTTATCCAGTAAAACAGGAAACGAGTTAACAGAAGGACATAATATTGATTTATCAAGCTTAACAGGAGAATAAAAACTCCGTCTTACCGCCGGAAATAAGATACAGCAAATTAAATTATATAAACATAATACTGACCAAAATCCTAGCACTAGTAAAGGCTGCAATATATCTGGAAATCAGTTCGAAGAAGCAAAGAAAGAAGAAACGTTTCAAAATAGGCAATTTAAAAAAGATAAAAGCTTTCATTATAAGATCCATACAATATCATGACATGCAAACACAAATGCACTATTAAAATAATCGATGACATTTAATCAGGGACCGTACAACCCCGGTTTTCGGTTAGGCCTTTCGAAAGGGTTTTTCATTTATCAAAAACCATTTCTATGAGGTTACCAATTTAAACGGTTACCCTGCCTTCAACCCAACGATAGGGTAACCCTATGCTTATGGTTTTCGATATAAGCGGTATTTGTAACTTTCTGTAACCTTAAAAGAAAATGTAACACTAACCAAAGGGTAACCCTACCAAAGGGTAACCCTTCCATAGGTTAGGGTTACCCTTTCGTTTGGGCTTTTGTTTCTAGAAGTATCAATAACCCTTTACACCATAGGGTAACCCTTTGCTTAGGGTTTTCGAATGAAGAGGTATTTGTAACTTTTTAAAAACCTGGGTTGGTGGTGGGTAACCCTGGGTTACCCTATACTTTGGGTTTTTGATCGTAAATGTCTTATTTGAAAGGTGAGGGGAAAAACGTGTTATATAATAGTTACCTAAAATCCATTAGTCATTCGGCTTGGGTTGGGAGTGCGGTAAGTTAAAATACCTGAGTTAGTGGTTTATACTAGCCATTGATATAAAAAAAATTATTGCATTTAAGTAAAACTCTACCTAATTGATTGGCCCAAAACTAAGTATCCCTTAAGTTTGCGCATTTTTCACTAGCGGCCACTACAAGTAAGTAATATTATATTACAAGTACATAAAATATTATGTAACCTACTTATATATAGATAGGTACTTAATATTTTCGCAAATTAGGTTTTGAATCATTTAAATTTTCCCGGTAGGTATATCTGATCTTTTGAATTATCCGGTATCTTTATTTTTAGTCAAACTGAGTCTTTATCCATGAGTTCTGTGATGAAAAGTATAAATAGGTAGGTATTTTATACTAGGGTATCTATAATCTCCTCACGAAACTTTACCCAATCTAAGCCGTTACAGAGCTGATGGGTAAAAAACTGGCCAAGAGCAAGTCGGACTCATACATCGATAAAGGTTTTGTATAGTTCGCGCAAATCTTTATGAGCCCCTCGAACATCGCGCTTCTGGTTGCGCAGATATTATATTTTAGGTTTCAGAGGGACCCGTAAGGGGTTTGAGGACGGCGCGCGGTGCTGCTCGCGTGCCTATACACAGCGTCTCACACCCGCGCCCATGTAGAAAGTTTAGAAACCCAGCTAGAATGTTTGCTTATATTATAGTTGGTTATAAAGTATTTTGTTAGTTTCCATTTTCGCTGTAAATTTTTATTATACGTGAATATTTAAGCTGAATCTTCTAATTATTTACTTGTTATATTGAAAGAAAGTTATTAAATTTATATATATATATATATATATATATATAAATTTAATAACTTTTCTATATTATCATATATATATATATATATGATATAAAAATCAAAATACCTTTTTTCTAATAAAAAAGTTATTTTGTTTTTTTTTTTTTAAGCACAGAAAATGTTGATGAGAAAAGAAAATCATAAATAAGTGTTAATTATGCACCACTTCAAGAAGTTATTTCTTTTCCGCAAACTATACCCAGTTATTAATTCAGGATTTTGCGGGGAGTGCCGAATCGTACTTGCGAACATTTTAGTAGGAATTTGTTGTCCTTCTTTAGTATACTAATATTTTGTTCTTTGGTGGATAGCGTTATTACTCTATAGGTGAGACTTATCCACTTATTAGAACGTCTTATTGCGTCTTTTACGGCAAGTTGAAGGGTTTGTGCAGCGCAGAGCATTACACGTGGCTTGATCGATTCACTGTTCATGGTGTTGATAATGCTATCAACATTTAATACATTTTGACTTTCTTCTTGTGCAACACTAATAAAGTTTTGTGGCTCTGCATAATCGTATTCGTTATCATCATCTTTGGATTGGGAGTCAAAATCTTGGGCTTCTGTGCTGCAGTGTTCTATCAGTAGTTTTGTAATTTTTTTTAAGTTACTTAACAATACGACACATTATACACCGACACATAAATCCTTAACTTTTTCAGAGATTGATATTTCTTTAGACGTACATGGCTGGTGTGTGTTTTCTTTATTTATGTTAGATAAAAGTTAATACTCTTCTGGATGTTTAATTGGTATATGTCACTTCAAACGGTGGTAACACGAATTGCTCATTTATCTCTTTCTAACAACAGATATGACGCATAATATTTGAACGTTCTTTCCTTGTCATTACAAACTGCATATACATGGGCGTAGGTATGTATATAGGTAAATTCTAGTAAGCTTTTAGAGCAGTGGTGTTCGGATATAACTAATCTATGTAAGTATTTCAAATCTCTGCCTAACTATACTTACCTTTGCTTTGCTAAAACCTTTGCTTCTTAAAGCTTTGTTTTAGGACACTTGTTTGGGAATGGGGCCCCTTTTGATCCCCGTAGTCCCAAACAATGATTAATTGATCAATTAACAAATGCTATGGATTTTTTGTAAGGGATACGCTCCTTTGTCCTCGATGTTGTCCGCCCGCCAACAGCTTGCTCATCCTTCCACCAAAAGGAACGCACGGCGTCCAAAATAACGGTCACTCACACAAATAAACCACATGTTTATATTCACTAATATCTATAGCAATCCTTGCTAGCACATCCGATCGCCGCGACCGGAAACCTGTCTAACTCCGTTTGTTTGGAATAAACGTACGTCCGCGTACGAGAAAACCTTAGAGCACACTGACTGCCCTTCAAAATCAGAGGTGAACGCAATTATAGACTTTATAAAGTTAAAAAAATCAATTTCTTTATTTTTTTTAAAATTTTATTTTAAAAAGAAGATCAATTTATTTAACTGTCGGCGTCGGTATCAGAAAGGGCGTCGGCGTTGGTGTCAGTAAAAAAATAAGTGTCAGTGTCGGAATAGGCGTCGAACTCGGTGTCAGTGTCGGAAAAGGTGTCGGTATTAAAATTGGTGACAGCATCGGCGTCGGTGTCCGAATAGGTGTCAGTTTCGGCGTCGCATCGGCGTCGGCGTCGGTGTCATTGTTGGAATAGGTGTCGGCGTCGGCGTCGGTGTCATTGTTGGAATAGGCGTCGGTGTCGGAATAGGTGTCAGTTTCGGCGTCGCATCGGCGTCGGCGTCGGCGTCGGTGTCATTGTTGGAATAGGTGTCGGCGTCTGCGTCGGTGTCATTGTTGGAATAGGCGTCGGTGTCGGAATAGGTGTCAGTTTCGGCGTCGCATCGGCGTCGCCATCGGCGTCGGTGTCATTGTTGGAATAGGCGTCGGTGTCGGAATTGGTGTCAGTTTCGGCGTCGCATCGGCGTCGGCGTCGGCGTCGGTGTCATTGTTGGAAAAGGCGTCGGTGTCGGAATAGGTGTCAGTTTTGGCGTCGCATCGGCGTCGACGTCGGCGTCGGTGTCATTGTTGGAATAGGTGTCTGCGTCGGCGTCGGTGTCGTTGTTGGAATAGGCGTCGGTGTCGGAATAGGTGTCAGTTTCGGCGTCGCATCGGCGTCGGTGTCATTGTTGGAATAGGTGTCGGCGTCGGCGTCGGTGTCATTGTTGGAATAGGTGTCGGCGTAGGCGTCATTGTCATTGTTGGCATAGGTGTCGGCGTCGGCGTCGGTGTCATTGTTGGAATAGGCGTCGGTGTCGGAATAGGTGTCATTGTTGGAAAAGGCGTCGGTGTCGGAATAGGTGTCAGTTTTGGCGTCGCATCGGCGTCGACGTCGGCGTCGGTGTCATTGTTGGAATAGGTGTCTGCGTCGGCGTCGGTGTCGTTGTTGGAATAGGCGTCGGTGTCGGAATAGGTGTCAGTTTCGGCGTCGCATCGGCGTCGGTGTCATTGTTGGAATAGGTGTCGGCGTCGGCGTCGGTGTCATTGTTGGAATAGGTGTCGGCGTAGGCGTCATTGTCATTGTTGGCATAGGTGTCGGCGTCGGCGTCGGTGTCATTGTTGGAATAGGCGTCGGTGTCGGAATAGGTGTCAGTTTCGGCGTCGCATCGGCGTCAGCGTCGGCGTCGGTGTCATTGTTGGAATAGGTGTCGGCGTCTGCGTCGGTGTCATTGTTGGAATAGGCGTCGGTGTCGGAATAGGTGTCAGTTTCGGCGTCGCATCGGCGTCGGGATCGGCGTCGATGTCATTGTTGGAATAGGCGTCGGTGTCGGAATAGGTGTCAGTTTCGGCGTCGCATCGGCGTCGGCATCGGCGTCGGTGTCATTGTTGGAATAGGCGTCGGTGTCGGAATTGGTGTCAGTTTCGGCGTCGCATCGGCGTCGGCGTCGGCGTCGGCGTCGGTGTCCTTGTTGGAATAGGTGTCGGCGTCTGCGTCGGTGTCATTGTTGGAATAGGCGTCGGTGTCATTGTTGGAATAGGTGTCGGCGTCGGCGTCGGTGTCATTGTTGGAATAGGTGTCGGCGTCGGCGTCGCGTCGGTGTCATTGTTGGAATAGGTGTCGGCGTAGGCGTCGGTGTCATTGTTGGCATAGGTGTCGGCGTCGGCGTCGGTGTCATTGTTGGAGTAGGTGTCGGCGTCGGCGTCGGTGTCATTGTTGGAATAGGCGTCGGTGTCGGAATAGGTGTCAGTTTCGGCGTCGCATCGGCGTCGGCATCGGCGTCGGTGTCATTGTTGGAATAGGCGTCGGTGTCGGAATTGGTGTCAGTTTCGGCGTCGCATCGGCGTCGGCGTCGGCGTCGGCGTCGGTGTCCTTGTTGGAATAGGTGTCGGCGTCTGCGTCGGTGTCATTGTTGGAATAGGCGTCGGTGTCATTGTTGGAATAGGTGTCGGCGTCGGCGTCGGTGTCATTGTTGGAATAGGTGTCGGCGTCGGCGTCGGTGTCATTGTTGGAATAGGTGTCGGCGTAGGCGTCGGTGTCATTGTTGGCATAGGTGTCGGCGTCGGCGTCGGTGTCATTGTTGGAGTAGGTGTCGGCGTCGGCGTCGGTGTCATTGTTGGAATAGGTGTCAGCGTCGGCGTCGGTGTCATTGTTGGCATAGGTGTCGGCGTCGGCGTCGGTGTCATTGTTGGAATAGGCGTCGGTGTCGGAATTGGTGTCAGTTTCGGCGTCTCATCGGCGTCGGCGTCGGCGGCGGTGTCATTGTTGGAATAGGTGACGGCGTCGGCATCGGTGTCATTGTTGGAATAGGCGTCGGTGTCGGAATAGGTGTCAGTTTTGGCGTCGCATCGGCGTCGACGTCGGCGTCGGTGTCATTGTTGGAATAGGCGTCGGTGTCGGAATTGGTGTCAGTTTCGGCGTCGCATCGGCGTCGGCGTCGGTGTCATTGTTAGAATAGGCGTCGGTGTCCGAATAGGTGTCAGTTTCGGCGTCGCATCGGCGTCGGCGTCGGCGTCTGTGTCCTTGTTGGAATAGGTGTCGGCGTCTGCGTCGGTGTCATTGTTGGAATAGGCGTCGGTGTCATTGTTGGAATAGGTGTCGGCGTTGGCGTCGGTGTCATTGTTGGAATAGGTGTCGGCGTCGGCGTCGGTGTCATTGTTGGAATAGGTGTCGGCGTAGGCGTCGGTGTCATTGTTGGCATAGTTGTCGGCGTCGGCATCGGTGTCATGGTTGGAATAGGTGTCGGCGTCGGCGTCGGAGTCATTGTTGGAATAGGCGTCGGTGTCGGAATAGGTGGCAGTTTCGGCGTCGCATCGGCATCGGCGTCTGCGTCGGTGTCATTGTTGGAATAGGTGTCGGCGTCTGCGTCGGTGTCATTGTTGGAATAGGCGTCGGTGTCGGAATAGGTGTCAGTTTCGGCGTCGCATCGGCGTCGGCGGCGGCGTCGGTGTCATTGTTGGAATAGATGTCGGCGTCGGCTTCGGTGTCATTGTTGGAATAGGTGTCGGCGTAGGCGTCGGTGTCATTGTTGGCATAGGTGTCGGCGTCGGCATCGGTGTCATGGTTGGAATAGGTGTCGGCGTCGGCGTCGGAGTCATTGTTGGAATAGGCGTCGGTGTCGGCGTCGGAGTCATTGTTGGAATAGGCGTCGGTGTCGGAATAGGTGGCAGTTTCGGCGTCGCATCGGCATCGGCGTCTGCGTCGGTGTCATTGTTGGAATAGGTGTCGGCGTCGGCGTCGGAGTCATTGTTGGAATAGGCGTCGGTGTCGGAATAGGTGTCAGTTTCGGCGTCGCATCGGCGTCGGCGTTGGCGTCGGTGTCATTGTTGGAATAGGCGTCGGTGTCGGCGTCGGAGTCATTGTTGGAATAGGCGTCGGTGTCGGAATAGGTGGCAGTTTCGGCGTCGCATCGGCATCGGCGTCTGCGTCGGTGTCATTGTTGGAATAGGTGTCGGCGTCTGCGTCGGTGTCATTGTTGGAATAGGCGTCGGTGTCGGAATAGGTGTCAGTTTCGGCGTCGGCGTTGGCGTCGGTGTCATTGTTGGAATAGGTGTCGGCGTCGGTGTCGGTGTCATTGTTGGAATAGGTGTCGGCGTAGGCGTCGGTGTCATTGTTGGCATAGGTGTCGGCGTCGGCATCGGTGTCATGGTTGGAATAGGTGTCGGCGTCGGCGTCGGAGTCATTGTTGGAATAGGCGTCGGTGTCGGAATAGGTGGCAGTTTCGGCGTCGCATCGGCATCGGCGGCGGCGTCGGTGTCATTGTTGGAATAGATGTCTGCGTCGGCGTCGGTGTCATTTTTGGAATAGGCGTCGGTGTCAGTTTCGGCGTCGCATCGGCGTCGGCGCGTTAAGCGGCAGGGGGCGCCCCTTTTTGATACAATTAATATTATTCAAATTATAACTAACGAACAATCGTCGTTCGTGGCGCGTCTCATCGTACTCCCGCTGCGGATTGGGATAAAAACAAAACACACTTTTTGTGTTCTTTTACAATAATGTAAATGTTTTTACTTTTTACTATATGTTAAAGTCAGGTGTTCGTAAGTAGGTAAGTACGTACGTAATGTGTGTAAGTGTATTTTCCAGAGTATCTATCTAGGTACAGTTTTCTCTCGGATTCGGAAGCTTTTCGAATGGTATTGTACCTTGTACTTGTATGAATGTTATTTAGAATACGAATGAAAACGTTTCCTTGCAAATATGAATTAAGTACCTACTAGGTATGCAGATCATCACATTATGTGCACCTTCAAAGGTCGACACCCTTTGTTTACCGACCTCCAAAAGTTTTCAATAGAACGCGTACCTAACTATCAAAGATTTTTTTACCTGTAGATGATTTGTATGCCTTCCATATTTACTAGACGAAGTCAGGGTAATTACCTGAGTACCAGTAGTACTACCAGTCTTGCACTTCCGAGCATCCGGTGAATTCCTACATCGCCGCTAATCGTGTTTTAATGAATGAATAATTAATAAATAAATAATAATAATAATTAATAATTAATGAATAAATGAATAATCTGTGGACAATATGCCTTCCTTGTGTCTTAGACTCGGCACCAATTATACAGGCACTGTGAGAGATAAGAAAACTGTTTAATTTCACGCGTAATTATAGCTTTTATTGTTAAAACAGAAAATATCGTCATTTTTTTTTTTTTTTTTTTTTTATGCCTGATAGATTAGCCTTTGACCACTATCTCACCTGATGGTAAGTGAGGATGTGGTCGAGGATGTTGTTCAGACTAACCTAGAGTTACTGGCTCTCTTTCATTTTGTTTTATCTTAGAACGAATCTCAATGAAATGGATGAGCGAGATATGTGTATCGTTTTGTGTGAGAGAGTGAAAGAGATCGCAGCATGATCGGAACGTCTCGTGGCGGTTCGGTTTCGGTGGTAACACGAATTGCTCATTTATCTCTTTCTAACAACAGATATGACGCATAATATTTGAACGTTCTTTCCTTGTCATTACAAACTGCATATACATGGGCGTAGGTATGTATATAGGTAAATTCTAGTAAGCTTTTAGAGCAGTGGTGTTCGGATATAACTAATCTATGTAAGTATTTCAAATCTCTGCCTAACTATACTTACCTTTGCTTTGCTAAAACCTTTGCTTCTTAAAGCTTTGTTTTAGGACACTTGTTTGGGAATGGGGCCCCTTATGATCCCCGTAGTCCCAAACTATACTATGATGTCGTGGCATATTCGACTGGGCTCCTGGAATGTAACAGGAAGACACCAGCCGATATATATGCCCTTAGGCACGTGGGAAAAATGGGCGGGAAGGACCTACTTTCAGAGGACCCGCTCGTCGCTCCGTCACAAGAAGCTTATCACTAAACACACCCTACAAATGATTAATTGATCAATTAACAAATGCTATGGATTTTTTGTAAGGGATACGCTCCTTTGTCCTCGATGTTGTCCGCACGTATTAAATGATTTAATACGTTCCTTTGGGCATATTCGAAGACCTTCAGGATATGAATATATAAGAAATTATCAGTCCAGTCGAAGAAAATGTACTCGTATATATACAACTTTTTTTTTATTGCTTATAGGTATGCCTTTGACCACAATCTCACCTGATGGTAAGTGATGATCTGTCGAAGGTGTTAACAGGCTTAACCTAGCATTACTGGCTCTCAAGGACAGCTGCCGGAACACACCGTTAGGTGCTTGTCGACAGATTTTCTACTTGAGGGTGGTCGCTAGCCGGGCGGGCATTCGCAAAATGCCCTACCATCATGCGGTGAAGCGAAAGCCCGCGGCGGGATTCAAATCATGGACCTGCTGCGCGGCAGTCCATTTCCAATGCCACTGAGCCATCACTGCTTCAAAAACTATCTTTTTCTAATACGCTACGCGCAACGGCTGCCTTGTGAAACACCGTAATGCTTATTTTCACAGAATATGACTTAGTATGGCAGATTGCCATACTAACACATTCACACACATTCTGTGAAAATTTCAACCGGTAACCTATTACCGTTCCAAAGATACAGACCTATAAAGGTCAGCTATCCATGTTGCTTTGTAATAGGTTCCTGTTTTCTAGTACGGAACCCAAAAATTGTTATTTAGCTACGAAAATATGTAGGTATTTACACTTATAGGTATCTATAAACTAATATTTAATATTTTGTTTGTTTACATTAACGAAATACACTACGACCTTCCCTACCTAAATTTAAAAACAGACTGCAAAAACATCGCGCTCTATCAAATAATACAAACAACAGCAAGCTAGTGAGATAGGTACATACCGGCTATACATACGAGTAGTTGTTACGCATGCATGTAGGCGCTAACTAGCTACAAACGTGGACTTCCGCGTAATATATCCTTATTCAATACGTCGGATTTTCAAAACTCAGAATATCTAAATAGTTTCATTTCAGAACGAAAACTGAAAAACCCCTATTGCAACGATGGGAAGATAGTTTTCGAAACCCGTAACGTTTTAAAACGACCACTCGTCAATAGTGACGGCTTCAATAACTTTGAAATCCGGAAAGCATGCATAGTATAAAATATTTGTCAGATTATATTTAAACCTTCATGCTCCTAGCCTATGTCTCAACGGCGTTTATTTTGTATGAAAGTGATAATAGTTTCCAAGCCTATAGAAATAAGGTTCAAGACAGATTGTAGCTACAGTCATCGGAAAGGCAACGCCGCGTACAGTAACGTTTTCAACGAAATATTTAAATAATTTGGCGGGAAGAAAAGTTTTTGCTTATTACGCAAAAACTATGAGGCCCATTGTTTTGAAAATTTTGGTGCCGATGGCACAAATTCTACCCAACATTTTAAGATATTAAACAGTAGTCTAGCCTTTCCCGTTTGAGCTGTACAGCATGTGCTAGCTGGGGACATGTGTCTCCAGCTTACACGTTTATTTGAGCTTGTAGCTCCAAAACCTTAATAGCCACAGACTTGAAAGTTTTAGTGCCGATGGCACAAATTTGGCGCTAAATTTTGACATATTAAACAAAGTCGTAGGCCCATTCGTTCAGAAGATACAGATGAGCAGCTGTAGACACGTGGTCCCCAGCTTACACGTTGTAATCGGGTCATTACTACTACAGTTTTCAAGTAAGGTGTTTCAATTTTTTTGTGCCACTGGCACAAATTATGCGCTAAATCCCTGGCTATAGTATATAATCACACCTTTAGCCGTTTCGTATATATAGCATGTGTCAGCTGGAGACCATAACGCCAGCTAACACACTTATAATCACGTGTAGCATCGAAGTTTATTTGGCACCTAAATTTTGAATTGGTATTTATAATTGCACTAAATCTGCTCTAAATATTGGCATATTCAGAATTAAGAAATTTCAATTGAGTAAGCTGGAGACATACACATAAGGAATAAACACTTTCATTAAAAACGTTTAAGAGAGCAGGACCAACAATTTAATAGCGAGGTGTTTAAATTTTGTAGAAGTATAAAACTCTAGTCGATGTTTCTTACTAACAGTAAGTACCTACTTAGCTCATGCGGAAACTGACATTAGACATAATCCAAAACAATTTTGGAATTTCATTACGGATCAGCTATGATCGGCAGGCCCCGAGAATTAATTTGAATACGCAGTCGTTACGATGACGGGGTATCGACGCCTCTAACGCATTTGCTACTTATTTTAAGTCGGTATTCCTCACTGGTACCCCGAATCTAACCGCTGCTGCCTGATGAAGTGATGAAGTCAAACGCGAAGCAGTCAGCTAGCTCTGTTCATCTCGCATTGAAGTAGACATGATCAGCCCCCGTGATTTCTTTTTAGCAGTTAGGCGAAGTAAGGTTCGTTCTGCAACCAGAGGAGATGGTATGCCTCCTTATATTATAAAAGATTGTTACGAAGCACTTAAAATGCCACTGTTATGTTTTTTTTATTTGGCATTGAGTACAGCAATGTACCATTCTCGGTGGTAGGTCTCCTGGAATCCAAACCAGGAATGGTTCTGTATCTAAATCTGAAAACGATTGGCTTATAGCTGTATTGTCGGCTCTGGGCAAATTGTTTGAATCGAACCTGAACCGCGACGTCACCAGACAGGTCAGTGTCTCTAAACATGGGTTCACAGCTGGTTGATCCATGACAACCAATATTATTAACTTTGTAGACTATACTGTGTAATACAATTTGACCAAATCCGTGTTTGAATGTTTCTATACTGTTGCTGCTAAAAACCTGTCTAAAAGATTCACTGCAAATTTACCTTGATTTTTGCTAGTTATTTTTTGAATCGGTTTCAATATGTTCACCTATCTAAATACCGCTCAGGATCGTATTTAACTTGCTCTGGTGTACACATTTTCCAAAATGTGATCTAATATACCCAATTCTTCCGATCTAGGTAAATAGAAATATATTTTAGCGTAAACTTTAAAAACTTGTTCCTAATGGAGCTGTTTAATAGAGTTTATTAGATCATTTGTGATGTATGTTAGTAAAGGCTTGCCTTATTAATTGCATGTAGTTAAACAAAATTATTAATTCATCTAGGTATGTAGCAGATTATCAAATATAAAACTTGTTAACTACCCAATTAGTCAATGTACAAATCATACAAGTCTGTTTTAAAAAAGTATGTATTAAAAGTCAAAACACTGTCAAATAAATGAAAACTGTCAATGTCATCACTGTCAATTGTCATTGTCAGTGAAATAGCTAACGAGGGACGCCGCGTTAGTGTTTTTACATAAAATTGCCGAAATAATAGAATATTTTGGAAATTATTTCATATTGCGATCTTGTCTTGTCTTTATAATAACATAAAATGGCTGCGATAGGTCCTAAAAAGGACGGTGGTCCAAATATTGACTATTTTCAGTCCCCGGAATGTCTAACACAATTTGACCAAATCCGTGTTTGGCTGCAAAAAAATTGTAAAAAGGTAGGTAATAATGAATTGTTCACATGCATATTACATCCTAAACTGTAATTTATTACACAAAAATAATAGAAAACATATTTCACTACCTGTCTTACTGACATGTTTGGTTGGGAGCCTCAATAATTTCCTCACCTACTTAATTTTTATATACGTATTATTATTCAGTTCTGTTTGTTTTCAGCATGTGCAAACTGATCCACCTACCAAGGAAGGCTTGGCCCAGCTGGTCATTCAGCTTATCCAATACCAGGAGAACAAGTTGGGGAAAAATGCTGCAGATCCTCCATTTTTGAGACTTCCGGTAAGTACACATAAGTTATTATGCCAAATATACTCGAAATTTCTGAAACCTTTCCTCATAAGTGCTAGGTATGTACTATCCAGTTTACTCATGTGAATAAAGGTGGTCACATTATTATATTACTTAATTTAAGGCATTTGAGGGTATTGTGCTACCTTCCTGTAAGTGTTGGTAGGATCCTTTTGTTAGGGTAGGTGACCAGTCTTCTGACCACCAATAACGTTGAAACCACAAATATAAATTAATATTAGTCCTTACATATGAAATTGGCGTTTTGTATGGATTAAATAAAATTAACTTTTAAATTTAAATTACTTGAATTAATCAATGAATAACATTGTGATATATGCACTTTTGTGATTATATAGGTAATTAATTGATTCCTTTGCTGATAAAATTGTGGATGCTAGAATTAATAAATTCTTTAATGGCAGTTTTGACAGCGGATAATAAATTTTTCCTCGCAAGAAGTTGTCCAAATTCCAAAAGTTGGTGATCTGTTAATGACAATACAAATCTGCCATAATTGTCTGGTCAGATCTTAGCAAGCTGTAGTTGATAACCAGCACTTGTCCACTAGACATTCACTAATACCTTTTTCTGAGTCAACTTTGCTTGGGCCTACCCCAAGCAAAAGTTAGGCTGGTTCTCCTGGGTTACAGATGTTACAAGTTTTTACAAGAATTTAAAAACAGATCAAAACAATGGACCACGGGAAAGTGATTAATGAAATTTTGGCTTACTATTTGAATACTTAAAGTTCTGGGGTCGACCCTAGGTCATATAGTTATTGGGTTTTTCTAACTGAGAAATAACAGCCTGACGCTGGCCCCGTGTCTGCTAAAACGGTAATAAGCTCTACCTCCACTTACACCTTTGGAGTAATAAAGCCAAGATGATGTTTTACATTTTATGAGTTTTTGTTAGTCTACTAACAGGAAAATTGCTTATAATGAAGTAACATTACAAAATTACAAATTTACGAGAGAAAAATTATAGTCATGTGTGGGATTCGAACCCATTTCCATCCACCCCTTTAGCTGGGGTATGCTCTAACCAATTGAGCTAACATGACTCAAAACTTTAATTCTTGCTCTCGTTCTTCAACCATCATATCGGGATGGAGTAACATCTAGAAATACAGAAGTTAGTACTATACTGTGAAAATAAAAGGTAAAAAATTATGACACTATAGTAAAATCATATTTTATTATAAATACTTTATAATACACAATTAATAATTTGGAGCATTAGGGAAAACAAATTGATTTTCTGGTCGCCCCTTAGAACCAGTTCCCTCTATTGCAAATAAAGATCCAGCCTCTGGTTGCTTTGCCTGCTCCCCTGATGAGAGTCCGACTCTGCTTGTGGTCACAAATAAAGTGCTCAGGTCATGACCACCAAACATTACAGATGTCACTTTCTCAGCCGGTAACTTATGTTGTTCCAGTAGTTTGCCGGCACGGGAATCTATTTTGATCACCTGTACAAAAATATATTAATATAATTTAACATAAATGTCACATTATCAAATAATATGGGTTAACTCATGTGATAAAAACAAACATAATTATATTACGATTAACAAATGAATGAACCAAACATAGTTAATTTCTATGGTGTTGAAGTCTCAGAAATGGTTATACCAGCAAAATCCCTTTATAACCTACTAAAAGACCCTGTCCTATCAAGAACTAGGCAGTATTAGTAGGATCTTAGCAAATTGGGTTAGGCAGGGAAGGAGGCTCGAGTGGTGGAAGGCAGCATCGTTGACCACATAAAAGAGCCCCTTTAATCCCTGGGTTGCAAGTACCAGCGACTTAGTCTCTCAGTTTACCCACTTTATAAGTGAATTTATAGAATGCTAGTGAAGATCTGGCTATAGTTTTCAACCACATCCAGTGGTCTTTTCAAAGGAGATTCCTGCACTGACTTCTCAATTGGTACTGCGAAAACTACTTGAAAAAGACCATGGGATGTGGTTGAAACAAAAGTGGGAGCTATCTGACTTGTTAATGTGAGTTATCCTTTATTATTTACTTAAATGAATGTCATACACTAATGGCTGATTTATCCAATAACCTTGAGTAGGGCATAACTAGGTAAGTCCATCCACTAAAGTATGACAGGTCATTAAAAGTCAAAACAAAACATTGTTTAACGCATGCACATCATAGAAAATATAACAATATAAATAACAATAGAAATTGATGATATCCTCCCCAGCAGATGCTAAGAGGTCTCTGAAAGTTTGAGATTTATACCTTCCAACTTTTATCTCTACTTTAGGTCTACTATGGCTAATCTGATACCAGGGTTAATTTTGATTTGTGAAGGAATCCATACTAATCAATAATTTAAGTAGACAGGTACCACATTCAAAAATGCAATAAAGTGCTTTGATTTAATTTGTAAAATAAATTGTATTTGATTTACTTACATACTAATCTTAATATTTATTTTAGTAATCACAATTCAATTGTTTTAAAAATACACATATATAATAAATTTCATAATTTATTCTATACTTTGACATCTATAGCTTTAGAAATTATAAGAATGAGTTGATTTTTTATCAACTATGTTTTCTTTTTATGCCTTATTGGTTAGCCTTTGACCACTATCTCAGCTGATGGTGAGTGATGATGTGGTCGTAAATGTTGTTCAGGCTAACCTGTGATTACTGGCTCTCAAGGACAGTTGCCGGAATACACCGTTAGGTACTTGGCGACAGATTTTCAACTTGAGGTAGATAAACAGGTGGGCATTGTAATGCCTTACCACCATACTATAACACCTGCCATCCTAAGATAACAACCAGGACCGACAGCTTAAGGTGCCCTCCGAAGCAAGGAAGCGCTCAGTATAGTAATGTCACTAGCGGTCAACCATCCAACTCATGACCGCGGCGGACGTTTCTTAACTTTGCTGATCGGTTAAGAACAGTTAAGCAAACTTCGCTACGAGCGCTTCAAAACATGTTAAAACTGTCCCAGTATATTATTCAATTGTAGCCGTTATAGACAAGCTCAGAGTCGCTGAACGAGCTATGGAGAGACCTATGCTCGGAGTTTCTTTGCGCGATAAAATCCAGAACTTGGATATTCGCCAGAGAACCAAAGTCACCGACATAGCTGTCATAATTTGCAAGTTGAAGTGGCAATGGGCGGGCCACATTGCTCGACGATCTGATAACCGATGGAGAAGAAAGGTTCTCGAGTTACCACACTACACCGGAATACGTAAGATTTGGTAAGCCCCCCACCAGGTGGACTGACGACATCGTTTAAGTCGCGGGTAGCCAATGGTTACAAGCAGCTAATAGCCGTTCTTTGTGGAGTTCTATGGGGGAAGTCTTTGTTCAACAGTGGACGTCTTCCGGCTGATGATGATGATGATATTATACAATATTAATTATGCAAGAAAATTAAGGTTCCATTGCAGTATATTACATACCTTGCCACCATTGAAACATGCCACCCACAGGTTGTCATCAGTATCAACAGTCATGCCATCTGGTAATCCAGTAACATTGTGGGCTTGGAAACTGAACAGGGTTCTTCTATTTCCTGAAAATAATTAAGTTGTTAAAATAGCCAACTTCTAATTTACGTCTCGTATTGATATAGACCACGAAATGTTATGTTTTTACATCAGTACGAGAGAAATATCGATACGACAAAATTTTATGACGACATAAGCGCTATATGTAAGTATAAAATCACGCCCACTACGCTACGAAAATATTTCTTGTCATGTCGATGTAAAATATTTTGGAAGTGTTACTTACGAATAGCGTTTATTTCGAAATCAAATTTGAACACTTTGATATATCTCGCTTACTGGAAGTGAGTACTAATAGCACCTTTATCGAAAGCATAGTCTAACACATCGCAATTGTGCATCAAAATGTGTCGATATAGAACACGAACCTTTTAGGTGCCCACAATTATTAGTGCCTCGTAAGCTATTGGCATCCGCCTAGCGTAGACGATATCGTCCATTTATGAATGAAATTCTATTGTTCTCGTTATATCGGTAGCCAAAGGATCTTAATTTTTGTCGCCGGACGGAGCTTAACGTCGATGTAGTACTTTGAACAGAATGTTAGTATCCATGCGCGTTTTAAATAATGATAAAAAATTAATTTCATTCTCGATGGAGCGTCGATGTAAAACATGGACAAAGTGTGTTACTCACGAATATCGCCTTCCTCGAGATCAAAGTCGAACACGTCGATATTTCTCGTCGGAGTATCGATATAGAACATAAACTTGCTGTCCGCAGTCCACGCTATTCCATTGGAGATGGATACCGGCCGCACCTTAGCTTCGGGTTCAATGTGGTTGTTCTGGTCTAGCATATATAGCGTGGCTTGATCTTTGTCCACAACATTGCCCACTTCTTTACCCATTGTTCCTGGAAAGAAAAAGTATTCAGGGATTAGATTGACATTACTCTTTACGTTTGTAATGGCTTCTTACTTATTTAATTTTATATTCATACATTTTTGTTGTATTCAGCGTCATCATTCAATTATTTTTATCTCAAAACCACGAATGTTGTTAAATGTAAATTTATGTTCCGGGTAAACCTATTGTTATATATTTTTCAAGGATTTTGAAGTCTTAATAAATATTTATCATAAATAATTCTTAAGTAAGTATATAATAGAGGTATTATTAATAAGAATACTACAAGAAGAAAAATAACTATTAGTTATTCTTTCGTTTAGGTCCCATCCCCATGAAATACTCATTTTCAATGCAAAAAAAACGGCAAAGGCCTGTGTCGAAGAGTCGGGGCGTGCTAAGTCGATTTGGACGCAGGAGTAAAGAATTGTGAATTGTTTTCGCCGCCTCTCGATTCATTTGTAGTGAAATGGAGTTTACGTATGACGTGGTTACTAGCTTGCAACGCTAGGGTTTCAACGTATCAAAGAATTGGCATTTGAAATTACAAAAAATAGGTCTTACCGAACCACAAGCGTCCCTTCGCATCGACTTTCCCATCATTACATCGGTTGTCTGGATGCCCCAAGTCCACCGCGCTGATTAGCCTCAAAGCTGCATCACCGTCTGTTGAGTTCCAAGACATCAGATACACCTCGGTGCGCACCGTAAGGAGAACCTCCATGGGGTAGTCTTTGACGGCTACCACTAGGGAAACGGGGCCGTAACCTGGTAAAAGAAATTAATTTAATACAGATATAAAGAGAAATTATACCATGAAACATCTAGAAGTAGGTAAGTCTTTTAAGAAGACTATTGTCTATTTTTTTTAACAAACGAGTACCGAGTATGTCTCTCGCAAATTTCCGATATTGACAGAGTGAGATGGGTCATTGCCGTCATTGGTCAATGCCTTTGTGCATGTTTTGAAATTGTTAAGGCCCATTAATGTCTATTATGTTCTAAAATGTATTGTAGAAAAAATTACGTTATTATTATTAGCTTTAAATTTGCATGTATATTCGTAACAAAATTTTCTGTTCGTGTTTATGATATAAAACCATGTTGTAATGGTATATATGTATAAATATTATGCACTAGAACATATAAATCAAATAATTCTACTACAATTCTTGTAATCTTAAAACTTATCCACATCCTTCTGATGAGCTTTCTGCAGATCGATACGTCAATAATAAATTGGTGTAAGATATTTTGTACATGATTGTTGACTCCGTACATTTTTGTTTCTATCTTGGTTATCAAATGAGACATGACCACAATTTTTATCTATCCAGTTTAGCTACTCCTTGTAACAAAAGAGTTCATACTTCGTAAATTTTATAACTATTGTTATTTCCTGCCATAGCCCTTCACTTGAGACCAAACGAGTTCTTGGGTTGAGCTCAGAGAGTGATACGTCGGCAAACATATGACGGGACGATTTGTTGACTTATATACATTTTTGTTTTCATAACGATCTTTGTTTAGCTTATCCTAATTCAAAAGTTGCAACTTTAGTATTGATTCGTTACAAGGAATAGTTTTCGACGCGCAGGTAGTCGAAGTCTCAACCGAATGTACCAAACCAACATGTATCTACAGAGTTCGTGTGGAACGGACTTTATGTTTATTATGTAAATGTATATGGGCCAATAGCAACGCAGTAAAATGTTCAGTACTCGTTTGTTAAAAAAAACAGACTATAGTAATCTTGTATTTCAAAAGACAGGTGAATTCTGGTTGTAGTAGATGTGTGATGAACTGAAAGTAAGTGATGATTTAGAGATGGGCTATTCTTGACGTTGGTATAGAATATAAAGTAAAAGTTTGTAGATGATTTAGCGTTTGTAATCATTTTCAACTTTTATGCTTCTACCCTTATCCCTCTTGTGTGGGGTTAGTACAATATGTAGGGTTCCGTACTAAAAGGAACAATATGGAACCCTATTAATGTCTGTTTGTCTGTCCGTCGGCACGGCTGTCTCATTCGTAAAAGAGTTGTTAAAAGTCTGATATTTTGATAGTTAAGAGTATTGACCTGTAAGCAAATAATTATTTAGAATTGAGGAGAATTCCGAATCGGGACCATACATGCAAAGTTACTCGCAACTTGTCTTTTTTTGCAAGCCCTACCCTTGTCATCGTGCCTAGAGAATAATAAGCGGAGTACAAACAAACATTTTAAAATTATTTGTCATATTCATAATCACTTCATACGTTTATAATAGGATTATCAAACGTTATTATTACTGCCCAAAGGAAAAATCTTTTTTGCAGTACTAATTGGCATTTGATCATAAATTTATTAATTGGAGGGATTAGAGTAAGTACCTTGAATGTTGTAGATGGAATATTTTACTGAAAGATGACATATTTCGAATTTAAAAAACAATTTTAACTACATTCATAGATATTGAAATAATTACATGGTTGAACTGGGAATCGAATCCGTTACACGAGAAAAATAATAACCCTGTAGCTTTATAGTACCGATCGAAAGGCTTCATCGAAATATAATACAAATAGTTAATACAATATTTTGCTTTATAAACTAGTGTCAGAAATAAAAGGAAGATCATGCATTTTATTATTTGATGTCACATTTTGAATTATTTCTTTATAATCAGCCACCGCATTACGATGGACAAATTAATTTACGCGTCTCGGCTCAGGATACGGCTCGATTTGTTGCATACAACCAAGTACCTACTAATTACGTATCTCTTTATCATTTTATCATGCACTTAAATTATAAGAGGGTGATTATGCGTACTTTTCAAGTGGGTACTTTTATTAGTAATAGGTACTTATGATAATGCCAGTTGTAGGTCCTTGCGGCAATGTCAGCTTTTAATTTTTCTGAACAAAATTTCACATCAAATGTTAAAATTCATGGTCTTTCTTTTATTTCTGACACTATGTTATTTAGCAAAAAATAATCCTTATGATAAGCCTTTCGATCGGTATGATCGAATAAAGCTAGATGATTATTTTTCTCGTGTAACGGGTTCGATTCCCGCTTCAACCATGTCATTATTTAAATATCTATGAATGCAGTTAAAAATTGTTTGTTAAATTCGAAAACTTACATCTTTCAGTAAATGTTCCATCATAGCCGTCATAACTACACATAATGTGTAGCGTAAAAATTCTAAACGGCTATATGTATTATATTTCAAAAAAAAAAGCTCTATAAAATAAAGCACTATCGCATGCCAAGCGAAAATTTACAAATTAACAACTTTTCTATCTCGGGCGGGAAACAAACTCGCATCTCCCGATTTGCGCCGAGTGCGCCTAAACCACGAGGTAATCATTTGTAAAAATAAGACTCGCTTACCACGCGACAGAAATAGTAATTAAATTTAGAACTTGATAGTATTGGTTTATAGATTTCCATTACTTTGTAAGTGGTGTTTATGAACGATGATGGTAGACAGCTGGCTGGACCTAGAGTGGATATTGCGGCTCTCTAAGACAGCTTAAGATAACGATACAAAAATAGGTTAAGGGGCTCACTGATCTCTCTGGTGGTGACATTCCCACTATCGACGTCCAGCCGCAGAACTGTTTGTCTCGTTATGTCCACCCAGTAGAGAGCATTCTCGTTGCCAGACCAATGGGGGCCCTCGAAGTGCGTCCCGCCGCGGTATACCTGGCATAATTAGAACTGAATTTCACTCGACTCAAACAAGTATATAGTATTTACTGATTATTCGTATTGTTAAGTATGAAAACTCATGTGTCAATGTAGTAAAAAATACTACTAACGCACCTGAAAAAATCCGATAGATCTGACTATAATTATGTAGTTTCGACCATATCGCCCTCGTTGTTTACATTTTGTAATCTTTCACATCACATCAACAGCTATATGTCCACCGTTGAAGAAAGATCTCTCGTTAGGGGGAGGGAGGTTTTAGATAATCCCCATAGCAGGTTTTGGGGATGGTAGTGTAAGATGGCAGAGCTTCAGAAGGCGTTGTTGCTCACCGGGTATTTTCCTTTTGCTACCTTTTACGACTCCCACGGAAAGATATATATGGGTTCAATTCTAACCCGGCGCCCCTCTGGGATCCGGCACTACACGTGGAATCTACTCCTTTTCAGGCCAAAACATACAAATTGAATAGACCCAATTTGTATGTTTTGGCCATGACACAATCTTCGAGTATCTATAGTGAATACGATTCCGACCATAGGGTCATACTAAAAAACAGCGTCTGTGACACAGACTTGAGCTGAGTATGCTCCCTTTGCTATCAATTATAAAATTAAAGGTCATTAGTGAGATAGCCAACAACAGAACATTAGAGGCAGCCCCAGGCTTCATATAGAATCCCAACGCTTCGATGACTGTTCAGAGTCCATAAAACTTGAAATAACTTTTCATAGTAAAATAAAATTTCTTTCGAAATTTCGTGACTTATTTTTAACAGCGACACAATTAATTTTACGCTTTGAACAGAATAACAATAACACCTGTATAAAGACAAAATTAAAACGATTTTAAAATACAAATCTGACTGCTAAGTCCGTAAGTAACAGAGATTGATACATACAGTAACAGAGATTGATCGAGACATTACTTTTGTAGAATATTAAAATCAAAATGTAAATATTTATAGGTCTAGATATATATATAGTTTATGATTATTATTAGTCAAACGATGTGTGTTTGTCAAGCTAAAACAAAAAATCAATAAAACCAGTTCCCTATCCTCCAAAATTAGTGTGTCAAAACATGTTTCAAACAAAAGTAAATAACTTACATTTTTTATTAGCGGCGCCGAAGGTCTGTAAGCACATACACTGGCCACACATAAGAACGATAACACAAATACGTTCGATAAAACTTGCATTTTGTTTAATTATAACAAGATATATTAGATTTTATAAATTATTTATAAGTAATTTGTTAAGATTGTAGTGTTGCACGCAGCGTGCGAAATACAACTGGGCAATACTACTCGGTTTACGGGTCAGCGATTGTGTTTCGATTCGTACAATCCCACCATACAATATATATATATATACGTATTGTACTTGTGTTGCCGACGAATACAAAATGACGCGTATTACGTTGTCATACTTCATAATTCTAAGGCCTAATTTCACCATACCATGTTTGTTTACGCTAAATCAGGCATTAGCTAATGGGTCTTTAAAAATAACAGAGCTGTTAAATTAGTCTACGTTCTATGAAGATAACTGAATTAATCATCCATTAACAGTTGGTGGGACACTCGGTTCAGTTAACAGTCCGTTAAAAGGATTAACAAGGCGTCAAATAAATAACAGAGTATGGTGAAACTAGGCCTAAAGCTCTCGGTTACGATTGCGAAAGCTAATCCGCAATAGCTGTGGTAACAATCTCCTACTTAGTAATTGATAAACATAATTATTATAGTCTTGCTAATAGCCTTCTATTTTTGCTATGTTTATTAATTTTGTTACGGACATAATTGCAAGGTCGTACTAAAAAGTTAGTATGCCAGCGTTTGTGACTGACAAGCTGTGCAATTTGCGTGTAGAAGAAATTCCTGTCTAGTACATCGAAGGTCTTGGCCGGTTACGGTACAATAGATAGGTTGCGGATCCACGGAAGTAACTCTGCCGAGGTCTTTTATTATGTCGTGTCTTAGGAAATAGTAATGAACGGCTTTTGTAGATAATTAGTATATTCAAGAACACCTGTTTTTAATATTGAGTCTCAGCGGTCACAAGCACATAATACCTACTATCGTCTATTAACATGCTGTTGCCTGTCGTCAAATCCATTTGAAATTGTACTTTCTATCAGATCAAATAAACCAGTATAAATTAATTTATTAAAAAGTAAAAACTCTACTGCAAATTATTTACGTTTTATCGTTCCATTTAAATGAAAACTGCAAGGTATATTTACACTTCATGTACACACGTATATTTACATTATGTTTCAGGGTTCATGTGTTAGTATGTATGTATGTTTGTTTATTTCTAAATTCGACTATCAACTTCTAAACGGCTCTTCAGATTTTAATTTATAATATATCATTAGATTCGTCTTGATAGCCCAGGTGACACTAGGTACATAAAAACATGAAATAAAAAAACTAGCGGATTTTAGACGTCATATATGGTGAGATATAAAATATATTTAGAGCTGTGCCACACTGAAATTAATCCAGTAACACGAACGGCAACGGAATAGTTATTTCACCGACCCAAAGTCCGCCCCCTAAATTAAGGAAGCGCTCGTAGCGAAGTTTGCTTTAATCGGCTAAGAAAACATCTTACGAGCTGTTACACCTAATATATTGCTGACCTAGGCCCGAATCCCTCACAAACCTATTTACGCGTTGTCAGCAGTATTTTTCTCTATATAAACGGTGGCTTCCAAAATTAAGTGCTCAGATTTATTGTGATAACTCCAGGAGTCACCAGACTCAGTACCAGCATACCCTTCAGGTGGAACCTCTGCCCAATTAGTACTAAAAGTGAGTTGCGGGAACTTTTAAAGTCAAGTGTAAATTAATAATTTTATTTTTAAGTAAAATAAATGTGTGTGTGTCCATAAGTTGTTTTTTTTAAGACAACTGAATAGGTCCACACAACAGAGCGCTAAAAAAAATATGAATGCATTGACACGAAAAGGCTTTCAATTAAAGTCATAGAGTTTAATGATGAAATTAAAGCAAAGTTTAATTACAAATTGTCCCATAATTGTGCCCTTTCCTATGTAATTATGAAGTACGAGTTGATATTAAGATATAGGTTCCTTACAATCTTGTGCTATTAAGAATATTAACAAAGGAGTATTTTATGAGGTTTGTTCGTTTTGTACTTCCTAATTACGTACACTTACCAATGTTAACGGCGCGGATGTCAATGTCTTAATAGCCTTTTAAACTTCCTTATGCACAATGATAAAGGGTTCGTAAAGTAAGTATAGATGCACTAATATTAAGTTCCGTAAGATAATGTGAAGCATTTGTATAAGCAAATATATACCAATACAGAATTATAAACTCTATTTAAAATACTTAATTAAGTACATAATTGAAAATTTATGTAATCCTCGAAACATACCTTCATACATTGTAGCTTAGGGCATGATAAAGGAATATAGAACATAATCACAATCGCGTCGGTAAAAAAAAACGCATCAAAATCGGTCTATTCATTTAGGAGTTGCCATGCCCACAACGTCAAACTCTCCTCTTTTTGTATCGGGGGTAAAACAATCGAAAATTCTACGTTTATAAGTATTACGAAAGAATATTGCCTCATTTTTCTGGTTTTGTAGATCTTCTGGTCGCAGAAAGAATATGTATATAGAAATGATAAACAATACAAATCAATACAACATTACAAACTTACATGGTGGAAGGGAATTTTGTACTTCACGTTGTGTACCCGACCATATATCTCTCTCGTTCGGGCCCAAAAACATCCGGGGACGATGTACTTTAATACATCAAAAAGAGGTGTGAAAGACGTCGAGTACCATTTGAAGTGGAATTACAGGACTTCTGGCTGGAAGGCGTAGTATACAGGCGCTATAGGGAGGCTAGCCCGAAAATGAATCCCAAAACTGTTTCATATTATATTATTTATGTTAGTATTTAAGGTATATATATCTATGGGTCAGTGTTTATTTAATCCTGTTACCTGAAATAAAGATATATTATTATTATTATTTTGCGAATGGTCGCCTGGCTAGCTACAGACCTCGAGTAGAACATCAATCGCCAAGCAGATAACGATGTGTTCCGGCTGGTATCTTTGAGAGGCAGTCATTCTAGGTTCGCCAAACAACGTCTTCGACTATTTACGGACTAAAGGTAAAGGTAGGTCCAGATTCCATTCAAATCAGTTAGAGAGAAGATTAAATTACGCAAAAATATTTCCCATTTATAATATCAGTGTGATAAGATAGCAGGAGGCATTCATATTTAAAGTATAAACTTTATAGTATGTATGTGACACAGGTACATATTTTGCAATCCAATGAAGAGTGATATAATAAAACATTTTGCAGTATCAAAACAATGAGCAATAAGTACTTCCTTGGAAGAGCTGGCAGAGCTATTATACTACCAAAAACGTTAAGTCCATGAACTTGATTCGCCATTATTGACTCCTTTCAAGTTTCGGTGATAAATAATAATATATAATTAAAGATTGGTAATACCACTGACTGTAGGTACGGCTTAAATGTTAGCCGTACTGTTTCCGGCCTAAGTATAATTAGAATTGGTCCATATCTCCTGTCGCATGTGATAAAGGGAGACTAAGGGAAATTAGTGCTAAATATACAGCATGCCATATTCACGTCGATTTGAGTTAGGTGTTGCTGACAATACTAACCGAACTGGGCTTTCAGCCATCTTATCGCTTTAATTGGTTTATTCCTAACCTGACCCGAAATCCTAACCCCGTCGGGGGTTAGGTTAGGAACTTGAAATAAATTATTATATTTATTCCGAACGTAACCCTATTCCCAACCTGACCCTGCATATTGTTCCTAACGTAACCCTAGTTACGATAAAGGTCGTTTTCGCATCTATTTATTCTTGTATTGAAGGTACTTCGAAAAACTCTTTCAAATTATTCGATCTTTTTTTATTATTTTGTCAATTGTCGTATTGTGAATGTGATTATTTTGTCAATTGTCGTATTGTGAATGTGATTATTTTGTCAATTGTCGTACTGTGTGTAAGTGATTAAAAGCTGTGCAATTAATGTGAAAAACAATAAATAAGCAAACAGTAAGTTTATACATTGATATAATAAGTTTATAGATGGTTGCATTAATACCGTCTATAAGCTGATAAATTATCAGTTAAGTATTTGGTTTATTTTACAGAGTAATGTCTAATGTATCGACCGTCTGATTTTAATTTGATTAATCGAAATGGTGGTACTGTTTTGTTACGAGCTGGATACCAGTACACAACGAAAAGAAAAATGAATGAAACAAAGTAAATAATAAAAGTCTAATTTGATACATAAGTTCTTTTTATTCTAAAAGGAGAGTGATTATTAGTACCTAAATGTATTGTTTAGTAATGATGTTGATTCTGTGATTATTTTATTATTTATTGTTTGATACATGAGTTCTTTTTATTGTAAGATGAGAGTGGTAATCAATTTATAGACTGTTAAGTTAATTTGTGAGTGTGGACTGATTTGACACATACTTAGGCCGATATTTTAAGATATACGGGAGATGGAAACTTACCTTTATCGCAATTTGGGTTACGTTAAGAACGTTACGTCGGGTCAGGTTAGGAAGAGGGTTACGTTCGGAACAAATACAATAATTTATTTCCAATTCCTAACCTAACCCCCGTCGGGGTTAGGATTTCGGGTCAGGTTAGGAATAAACCCATTAATTTCTCGAGTGTTGGCGGGAACATATGCCATGCCGCCGGGTATAAAACCGAAACCACAACTATTGTAGGTATGTTTTTTTAAATTGATAAGCATGCTGTCTCACCTGATGGAAAGTGACGACGCGGTCGAAAGAGGAACATGCTTGTCTGGAAAACATACCAGTCTGGGGTTGTCCTTTGTTGTCGTTGTGTTGTTAAAGGCTATGAGTAAGTAATTATATTATTATTATTTCCGACTCCACATGAGTGGGACAATGATAGTAAGATGAAGATAACTAAGAATTATTACTTTCTTAAGCAAAAATACCAGCTACTTTGCATAACCTGATCAGCTTACCGAATAAACTTACCAATATTGCGAGAGCTCAATCTAGAAACTTGATTAAATCCGATATTCAGCCTCGAAGCAGTAGGGCAAAAATAACTGTGTGTAGGCGTAAAGGGCACTATTGCTAGTAAAATTACGCGGCAAACGAGACAAAAGAACTAATGAAAAATAAAAACTGTCAATTTTTTTAAAGAAACTAACGTCTTGAATTGACTGGCGCAGTGCAGTGTCAAACAAAACGAGGACGGTGATATTGCAACTGTAATAGACAGGCGTGACGGCTACCGTCGGGCGTGTGACTTTTCCGCCTCGTCACTTCTAACATAAAAAAAAACTTAGGACCATTCCCAAAGACACCGCCTATACCGAGTTTCAAAAATCTTCTTATAGTAGTTGTCAACGGGTTCGTCCGGGGACGTACTGTCAAAATGTCCATGCATTACTGTGTCCCTATGTAAAGGGTATGGGTGCCAGTGAAACTAGTCACATGATACTTAACCGCTTGACACAGTGAGGGGCTCGTCCTTGTCGGCACAACCCCATTAAGAAAAAAACGGTCTTTCATCTCCCACAATATTTAGTGTCTGACGGTAACTGGTAAAACTGAGGTATAAAGTAATAAACCAACTAAGAGGAAGCTGATGGATGGATCAGGTACTGGAACAGCTAAAGTATATCTGCTAGATATACTTCTCAGCATATCTCCATTCGACATGCATGGAACAGAAATCGATGGAGAGTAACAGTCAACATACGGTGTCAAAGGCGGTGTGATGGTTTCCATGGTGGCAGGACATTTTGCGAATGCCCTGGCTAGCTACCAGCATTCAAGTAGAAAATCTGTGGCAAGCACGTAACCGTGTATTCCAGCAGCTGTACTTGAAAGCCAGTATTTCTAGGCTACTCTGAACAACATCTTCGATCACGTCATCACTTACCCATCAGGTATAGTGGTCAAAGGCTAGCCCTACATGTAGTTTGATATGGAGGTCGATAAGGATAAATAAGGAATGCCACTGTTGATATTATTGGAGTTATAATTATACACCGTTTTACTCTGTACTTAATATGTATCTGCGTTCGGGAATACAAATAGATTTTCCGGCACTCCTCCGACATTTAGCCCTGTTATATTGAACATAGCACCAGACTTTGCTGTAGGATTCTTAACACCAAGAGTTCCTGTAGTGAAATACAAAGTACGTAGGTCAGGCCCTCCCCACATCACTGAGCTTACTGAGTCCGCAGGAACCGTGATCTGATCTAATAATGCGCCACATGTGGGATCGATGATCAGAATCTGAAAAGAAATTTCTTATTAAGTTATTTATAACTTAAATCTAATTTCAGCATCAAAAATATGCTTTACAATTGAACTTGACAATATTAGATTTTGTGATACAAACTTTTCTTCCGTTAAAAGTGGCAACCCAAAGATTTCCGTTAGCATCGATGGTCATTCCATCAGGTGCACCTTCTATGTTGCAATCGGCGAAATCAAATAACACTGTTTCATTAGCTGAAAAAAACATCATTTGCTCTAAATATTGACCAGACTTAATATCAAACCCTAAAATGACACATTATTTTAGTTTACCTATATCCCCTTTTTCTAAATCGTAATCGAAGGCAGTGACTCTTCTGGTGGGGGAGTCATTGTAATACATCTTCTTATTGTTCAGAGACCAAGCGATTCCATTGGATATACTTACTGGTCTCTTCTTGATGGCTGGCTGAGCGTAGTTACAGTAATCCATCGAGTATAATGTAGCTTGGTCGGGATTGACTAAATCAGGCGAATTAATATCTAACTTGCCAAATGTTCCTGTAAAATTATAGGTCTCATTAAGTTTTTTTATACAAATCGGAAACCTATGTGATGAGTTTTTTGCATCTATAGGTGTTTAATTACCAAACCAAAGTCTTCCTTTAGCGTCTACTTTGCCATCGTCAATATTATTATCAGATTTGCCGAGGTCTACAGCCGTCAACTGCCTGAAAGCGTCGTCTCCGCCTGGTGCTCCCCATTTAAGAATGTAAAGGCCTGATCGCAGTGCCACAACAACATACCCTGGGTGACCTTTTATGGGGATTATGAGAGTTGATGGTCCAAAACCTGAAAATACATACGTGCAATAAAGTTTATAAAATTAAAAGAATAACATATATATAAAGAAACTAGGTAGGTACTTGTTTGGTTATCCGTAGCCGACGATACGAATATGCGTGATTATATTAAAAATATTTTAAAAAAAAAAAATAACCTATTCAAAGGTGGCATCGTTTTGAACTACACATTAACATTGAATAAGAACCTCCCTTCATGCATCAACTCCAATGAGTTTTCAGTCCACACGTTTTGAAAGGAGTTGTTACTTATGCCCAGTCTTAGACATTTTCTTAGAATTAATTGAATAAAAAATATACAAAACAAAGAAATAGTTCAGAACCCACAAACGTCCCTTGTGGTGATTTCCCCTGTGATTCCGTCCAATCGGAACAACTTATTTCCGAAGTTGTCGACCCAGTACAAAGCTTGCTCCTCAACGGACCATTGAGGGCTTTCGAGGATCAGGCCTCCTCCAGCTGTTATCTAATTAAGTAAAAAAAAACTTCTTAATTACATCACAACATATTTTTGTTTGATAGGTACCTAATAATATAAATGTATAAATTAGCTGGTGTTGGCGTATACTAGTTTCGAAACTAAAGTTCTTTGAAAATTAGTTTTAAAAATATTCCAAGTCCTTAGGGCTACTTACATAATATAAGCAACTAAGCACACAGGTCATGGCAATATAGTAGTGAACTGTGTTGACGCGATTCTGTAATGAACTAGCCATAAACTAAAATGAAGTAAAACACAAAAGTTCTTGTTTTGTTTAAAATAAAGTTCAAATTCGTAAAAACATAAATAACATAAATGTTAACTCCAAAATTAAAACATAAATAAATTTATTCAGTGCAATTACGGGCGGGCTTTGGTGCTGCCTTCCGCCCTCGGCACGTGGAATTAGGTTACATCGCGCCCTTACGACGGCCGTTCATTAAATCGGTATAAAAACTATAAAAAAATCAAATAACACATTTTCACCCTTTCGCATTTATAGTATTTATTTGTTGAAATAGTATATCATATCCACAAAATTTCTCACCACCCCCGATTTTAATAAATTCTATAACTTTGTTACTTACTGGTTACTGCATGATTATATAAAAATTACATACATTTTGATTTTTTTGTTATGTAGGTGAGCCATACTTTATTGTTTTTTTACTTACATTTTCTTATCATCGTGTATTACTAATAGACTATTATTTTACAATAATGTTTGTGCACTAATTTAATTGTGACGGCGCCCGGTCATCGACCAAACTGCGAGACTTCATCTGAAGATTGAAAAAGCGCTTCTTTCGTGCTTTTTGCAGCACTTAATTATCTTATATCAGTACTTCAGTACTAATATTATAAATGCGAAAGTAACTCTGTCTGTCTGTCTGTCTGTCTGTCTGTCTGTCTGTTACGCTTTCACGTCAAAACTACTGGACCGATTTGAATGAAATTTGGTATGGAGATAGTTTGAGACCCGGGAAAAAACATAGGATAGTTTTTATCCGACTGTGCAAAAAGAGGTTAATGTTTTCGCGCGATAACCGACATACGCGCGGGCGGAGCCGCGCCCGGAAAGCTAGTCTTAAATAAATAAAGGTGTATCAATCATGTTTGTGATACTTACATTTTGTATTTTATAAGAAGTTTCTTTTCTATAAGACTTACAGCAAGATCCATTTGTTTTACTGATTGTCACAAATAATATGATGCTAGCGAATAACGTTGAATACATTGTTGAACAAGTTAATTCTACTCAACGCCTCAAACAATTTATACCAAATTTCGTTATCTTAGACAGAACATTAGTTATGGAACAAGGAATTCGTTTCCATTTTAAACAAACATGCTCTATTTAACTTCATGCTTTGCTTGTGAATGTATATAATTAAATTATACAGTTTTCCGTCCCTTCTACCCCCAGTCCCCATATAAACCCCTGGGGGGAGGGGGGGGGGGGGGGGGTCCACGTTTACTCACTTCAACATTTGCTTGTGAATGTATATAATTAAATTATACAGTTTTCCGTCCCTTCTACCCCCCGTCCCCATATAAACCCCTGGGGGTTCCACGTTACTTTTTTTTATGCCTGATAGATTAGCCTTTGACCACTATCTCACCTGATGGTAAGTGATGATGTGGTCGAGGATGTTGTTCAGGCTAACCTAGAGTTACTCACTTCAACATTTGGAACCCAAAATCATAGTGTTCAAGAAGAATTGTAATGTTTTCATTTTCACAGATTTTCTACTTGGAGGTGGTTTGTGGTCCACCAGGCGGGCATTTTCAAAATGTCCTATTATAATGCAAAATTGCATATATTGCATAGGTATTCTCATATTTGGGATGTTTCACGATTTTGATTTCCTCAAGTGAGTCCATCCTAAATTAACTAAATTATTTGGTAGTAATTAAAGTAGTGCTAATGTTCCACAAAGATTTTTTTTCTTTTAGTCACGTACTTAAATGTCGCATACCCTTATTCCTTAAGACGAGGCTGCGGAAAAAATACTCTCATTCGACTAGTTTTTTTAACCAACCTAAATATGCAATCGACACGTTAACTTAAATATTTGATTTTCAAACCTTTTTCTATCCGTTGTTAAGACAGAAACACGTTTGAAAGAAATTTACTCGATAGTTTTAATTTTTTTAAATGAAGCCTTTTCTTTAAATTATTGGATTTTTCTTGGAAACTACGTCAGTTACATATCAATAATAAATACACATAGAAAGGAAATGTAGTTTATTATCCACTGTAAAAGTAAAATTTACCTAGAGTTATTAGTATTCTCATAATAAATTAAATTGTGTTTTAGACTTACGACCTTTAGTTCTGTGCAGGATTACGGTCAATCGGAAGATTCGATATTCAACCTTATTAGCTTACGCTTACGAAATAAAATCAATGCGTAAGAGCTGTCCTTCAGTGCCGCGCTGTGCGCCGTTGGACGTGGACCTGTCGCTCGCGCGCTATCACCTGAGCAGTATAAATACGTATCTTGGTAGGTATATCAATCAATATGGGAAATAAAGATAACTAAAAAATAAAAAAAGGAAGCAGAAGAGTCGATACAAAGACTTTGCAAGAATTATGAGAGAGGCAAAAGCGTATAATATTTCAGTTTTTTTTTACCTATTGCACCTATGCAAATTTAATATTCGTTTGTATTTATTCTATTCATGAAACATACTATCTCGACAGAACTAAGAGATTCTATACCAACTAGGTTTCCTATAGTACTGTAATGGAGCTGTAAAATAACTATATGTCGTACTAATCTAAGTATGATTAGTAGGGTACTGTAATAATATCTGGTATATGTATAATTATGGTCTCACCTGATGGTAAGTGATGTGGTTGAAGGTGCCAAACAGGTGTAAACTAAAATTATCTGGCTCTAAAGTACAGCTGCCGTTCAACCGTAAATGGAGTTGAGTGTTGCTAAATAATAATAACACAAGCGTAGCAAATCAAAGCATTTGGTTTGGTGGGTAGGTATATCGCAATAAAACATCGAACATTCTTTATGTCCCTCAAGACTAGATGTAGATTTATATCAATGAAAGAATATTCAGAATCAGGCAAGTAGGTATATATTCAAGAGATTATCTACAAAGTCACCAGCATAGGTACTTTTAAATATACATTTTATCACTTAGACATGTACATATAAGTATCGATTTATACAAAAATAATAGAGTGGAATAAATAGATTGTGTATATACTCGTATAATAAAAAAGACTGTGCTCAAAAATGCACCTTCTTTCTCAGGAAAAAAAATAATAAATCAGTCGAAGTCCGAGATCACTCGGAACAGGGAGAACTGTCGGAGTCGCCATCTCATATTATAAGTTTAGACTGTTCTTCCACTACACGAAAATAAGTGAGTAATTCTTTGAACATAATACTTTAGTATTGCTAAATTTGCAAATTTTATTCACAGGAAATTTCGTAAAGGAAATATTTTATATACTACCTATATTAGGCTAAAAATTATTTTGACCTATCCATAGCAGAGCAGCAGGTAAAATTAAATAAAATAACGTATAAATGTATAAATACAATGAAATTTTCTTTTTTACACTGAAAAAAAAACTTTACATTATTATCGCCCTGCACTTGTCACACCTCTGTAGGATCGGTATAAACAATATATTTTTTCTGAGTACCTACACAAAAGACAACGCATTGACATAATTGTGCGGAGTAAGACTTAAATTTTATGGCCGGCCTCCTATCTGAAGCAATACTCCTTTGCGAATGCCATCGTTGATACGTATTATACTTGCCTTCACCCCCTTTTCGGTTATTAGGGTATTAGATAGATGGTAAAGAGCGATGTTGTACTCTTGACGTGCAAAAAATCTGACGTGCAAATTATTTGAATTTATGTATTTAAATTCATTTATTCATATTCCCAACACCCCTTTTCTGAAGGCCGAGCTTCAGCAGGGGCGGAGCAATTTGTATGGTGGCCGTGTTGAAATCGCCATTTTGGATTTTTGACAGGTGTCATTCGACTGCTCTCCCGACATTTATCCTTACAAATTATATTACAAATTGTGCGAAATTGATTGTCGGACAAACAGAAATGTACAGTTGCTTTTCTGAAGGCTTCAGGTAACTGATTGTCTGTAAAATGTATTTTGCAGGTATATATATCAATCAAAAATCGGATTGATATTATCAAACTGACGGCTAAATGCACATTTTGCATGGTGGTAGGGCACTTTGCGAATGCCCGCCTGGCTAGCTACCACCCTCAAGTAGAAAATCTGTCGCCAAGCACCTAACGGTGTGTTCCGGCAGCTGTCCTTGAGAGCCAGTAATTCTAGGTTAGCCTGAACAACATGTTCGACCACATCATCACTTACCAACAGGTGAGATAGTGGTCAAAGGGTAACCTATCAGGCATAAAAAAAAAAAAACATTTATAATATAACAAAATGCTAATTTGCGGTGTAGTATGGAGACAACAAATTAAAAATAGAAATTCTACAAAAAGATGAAGAATTTTGGACGAAAAAAATGGAGACAAAACTAGTCACATTCTATATGAACTCCCTTCTGCCCGAGCTGGTCGATCCCCACCACCGTAAGAAAAGACTGATCCGGGATCAAGAATATGCGGATACTTCTAGAAAAAGATAAAATCAAGAGGAGGCTGTCGAGGGTGACTTGCAACATCAAAGTGCAAATGCTTCAGTACTTCCTCCCGCCATAAAAAGAAGACTTGACTTAATGTTGTCTTAGGTTTTCGCGATTGTTACACATAGTAATTAAACAACATTTAACGGTTTAAATCGCGTATATTTATCATTATTTTTGTCCTGACGTTTCAAACACTTTGCAGTGATCGTGGTCACAGGGTGACGATCGGGGGGACTGCAAACTTGAAAAAAAACTTGACTTTCCGTTCCGATACTCGTTATTTCTCACGTACACTTTTGCATATCATTAATTCTGTATAATCATTAATACTGTATAAATTGAAAATAATATATTTTTTATTTCATAAATGATTTTTTGTTAATTTATATACATCTTAACTTAATTTGTCTATAACCACTTACTAACAATCTAAGAATCCACTGTTTTTATTTAAATGTCTAATTTAGTCACCTGTTCCAGTGCCACTCACTCTCTCACTTATCTGCCATGTTGCATTAAAAGAAGCTTGTATAACATGTTGTCTACAATGTTTCTGCAGTTGTGTTATTTTTAAAAAACCCTAAGTTTAAGGCCATTACAATTGCGTATATAGACTCTTCTGCAAGTTTGGTAAAAAATCTTATCCTGCTGTTTAGAAGTGGCTAGATCTATATCTGGTTGGTCTATCTAATTTTTACCATAGTTGGTATCTAAAAGCAGAGTGGTAGTAAAATAACACCTTTCTGTTCACCAGTGTAACTGAAAAATAAAACGTAATAGGATGTATACGAACATATTTTCAACATTAGTAATTAATAGTTAAAAATTATATGATAGCAATAAAAAAACAACCTACTTTATATTATTATGGGAACGTGTACCGTAGCACAGTTATGAAAAACTATAATTCATATTTGTATGACGAGTCATGGTAAAATATATTGGCCACGACTAACATTTAATCAAATCAAATCCATTTATTTCAGGTCAATTGTACCCATATTCACCGAATATAATATAATGTTATGCTCATTCAATTTGATGGTATTTTACTTTATTCTAATGATGTGTAATCTGATTAATCGCATTCCAAGATACTGAGAACAATGTTGATTCATTCATAAATTATCGTCCACGCCAAGGGGTAATGAAATTTTTGTAGTAAGTTTAATCAGTAGAAATCACTTTCGTTACTACGGAGAATTTAAAAACACCCCCCATTTATCAATATATATCGTGCCGTTTGGGCTGATATGTACCATCATCATATTCCGACCCTTGTCTCACTTTATTTTGGTTTGGTGCAATATGTTTTCTCTATAAACACAGAGACTGCGACACAACAACATAGCAAAGAAAAAAAAAGACTTGAAAACAATTTTTTTAATTAAAAAGTCTGGTAACTAACTGGTTGATATCGGTGCAATATGATCTCAATTTTGTGCTCATGTAACTGACTTAGACAGGTTATTTGATATACTGATGACTACAGACTTTACTAGAGAGATTATTATTCACATATTATTTATAGATTTTATCACTATTTAACAATAACTTTCATCTATATTTATAGTTGCCACTTACATTCGTTGCTAGAAGCACTGCGATCGTCAAGGCATTTTGGCAAATTACTTTTTAGTAAGTTTGACTGTAACTGGCAAACCGTTCGAGCAAATAAATAATCTTCAAGATTATAAGGTTCAGTAAAAAAGTTATGTGTGGTCAAACATAAAATAAAAAATAGACAAGTCAATTTAAGAACCCTCTTTCTTTTGGGAAGTCAGTTAAATATGAATAATATATATACCAATAGATTCATACATAATAATATATACCAATAAAGTCGAGCAGACATGATCATATTGTAAAAAGTAAAACTTTTGGCTTTAGTTTTATAAGCTACTGTCGACCGTAAGAATAATTTTGGAAAGTAAATCAAATAATCAATTTCTTACTAAGAAATATTAGTAATGTTGATAAAAATACAAACATGACATCAATTTCAGTATATACAAAGTTACTTTATGTATCGAAATGCGTCACGTAAATAAGATTATAAAAAAAGTTGAAATCGTCTCAATGGTATCTGTGTTCGCGAATCTAATTTCAAGTACGCAAATATTTTTATAAGCGAGACGCGTGCGCCGCTGCACATCGCGTCGTTCGGTGCAGCGGGGATCGTTGCGCCGCATGGGCGGAGCTAGCGTGGGAATTATTTTTGACTGCCTGGACTTAAGTTATTTGAAATTTTAATTTTGAAAAACAACTCTTTTGTGACTTCAATGATTGAAGAAGTTGTCATCTAAAACAACGTAATAAAAGAGTAATGAGTTGCATGCCACTACTCTTTTACACTTCACACTTAGACGTAATTTGTATTTTATGACGGTTTTAGGGGTTATTATTTAGTAACCGGCTAGGACTCGCGTAATATTTACCGGATATTGCTCCGACCAGACCAAAACGACAGTGACAATCACAGTGATAGTGACAGAAGTGACAGTTCGGACGGAGGAATCCTGACTTTGACAGCTGCGGCGCAACCGTCTCAACGCCAGTTACGTGCTGAGGCCCGTGCTCGACGCTGTGCACAATCGTGACTCCCAGACGAAGAACTTCAAATAAGTTCGAAACTGGTCGGAGCAATATCCGGTAAATATTACGCGAGTCCTAGCCGGTTACTAAATAATAATTATGGACAAAACTCGCGACGGTTTTAGGGGTAACATGGGCAGGGAATCAAGTGCATTGGTGTTCTATATCATTTCAAGATACGAGCAATAAATGGATGACATAAGAAATATATTTTATAGACATTAGCATCAATTTAATTGTAGAATATATACATAAACCTATCACACCAATAAACTTGTACATCATTTAAATATGTAAATGAATATTGTCTTAGTGAATTTATTAGGTAAAATTAGCTGTTATCAGTTCGGTTTATTCAACTCGTAAGTAGTTCATCGACCTGATCATGTCGTCAAAGCAGTACATAATGTTTGCTTCGCTGGTGTGGCTTGAATTGTTACAATTTCCAGTGGAATATGGAGAAGGGGGGGGGGGGTACTTGAGGGGTTTACGCTCCACCACAATCCACTATTTAAAAAAACAGCACATTGTTTATGATGGTTAATCCGAATGGCATGTCCTAACGACTATGTAACAAGATATTGGGTACCAATATTATTATTAAATAGGTTAGCGAAAATAACTTAAAAACTATTGCAGCTCACCAGACAGTTGCAAGCTGAATTTTTATTTTTGTTTGGCGGCGACTTGTTTTTATGGATATAGAATTTAATTATTCAATAACGTCTATTATTTAATTATAATTACTCTACAAATAAGGCTACAAAATGATTCATAGGATACTGAAGATAAGCAATACTCTGTAGCTAATCGTGCCGCCATTGACTTGTGAAACTATTTGATGTATATGTACCAAATTGTAACAACGTATTATTGTTCCAGATGAAAGTGTTCATGGACATGAAGCCAGGCGGTGCACTGAGCACGGCCCTAGCCACCATGTTCCGCTTCAAGTCGGAGCAGCGGTGGCGCAAGTTCGACTTCCAGGTCGGTAAGGTATGCACCGGCGCGCACGCTGCCTCGCTCACCGCCCGCCCTCTAGCCCTCTCGCCGCCCCGCAACGCACCACGCGGCATAACACATCACCTGCAACACGCATCTCACATTCACGTCTAGAATTACTCGTCCAATCCAAGCTGACATCTTGATCTCAATTAGCCGAAGATTGCCTTAAATATCAATTATAAAAATCTTAGGTAGTCTGGCATAAAGATTGGATTAAGCAGAACATTACAAGATTCAATTATCAATACCAGACAGTATTTATTTTTTTCGCTGAAAGCCAAGATATGTTCTTCTGTTGAAAATATATGTATTCCTTGTCCTTTTCGAAACTTCTTACCCCTATCCTACCTCTGGGGCGGGTATCGGTATAATTATTATGTATTTCGCTAACCCAAAACTAGCATGTATTGTTAAAAAAATTGCCTTTTGTTGTATAGCCAGCCGTATTGGTGACTACCCTTTTTGGGAAGGGGGTTTCCAGTTAGTCTTCAACACTAACTGGAAACTGAAAATCAGCTTACTCTATGATAATTATAGTTTTGATGAATAAAAATTGTATGCTGGATTTTCTTAAAGACCAAACAAAGTCTCTTAAAATGTTAGATGCGTGTTGTTGCTATATGCACGATCAGGGTATGATACTAATTTGAATATTTTGTAGATAAACTCTTTTAATGTAAGTTTTTATTATTTACAATGGAATCCATTTATAATGACATTGCAGGGAAATCACAAACACGTCACACTAAGCGGACGTCATTCAAAGCATTTTATATAAAATAAAAAAATCATTGAAATTGTCGAATGATCAACCCCAAATTCCCTTGCGAGACATAAGTTGGATTCTCCATTTTCTAATCTGCATATGATTGCATCTTTCTCTTCTTGCTACGAGGTTGAAATGAATTTTTTTTCACATTGTTTTGTGACTGTGTAGTATTGAACAATGCGTGACCTTCAACTATCAATTACCCACCGAGAGTTGTGACTCAAAACAAAAAGCCATGCACGCGCTGAACGTTGCATCGGGTATCATGGGACTTCTCCGAACACTGCCGAAAGTGTTAGGAATCATGTCGGTCACTATAACAGGACGCAATTCATTAAAAATGGGTCACAATAAGCGAAGTCATTATGTCCGACTTAGTTATACAGAATTTTATATGAAAGCCAAACTTCGCTGTGTAATTACTTCATAATAAGCGGTTGGTTAATATAGGCGGGGTCATAATAAATGGATTCTACTGTATATACAAATAGTTAGATTCTAGAACTGTTTCCACTTTACCTTTTACAATTACTTAAATGTTTATTTTGTTGTCAGGACTGCTGCCTTCTTAACTAAGCAATGTTTTGGGAGTCAAGAGAACAATAATCTCTCTTGACTCCCAAAACATTGCTTAGTTAAGAAGGCAGCAGTCCTGGTTTCATTTTTACCCTCATTTCATGCAAGGGTCATTGTGTTTGCTAAATATTCGTTGGGTTGGAATCAATTATGGTATATGGACTTCATGTAAATAATGGTACCGTGTAAAACTCGCGGGCACAATTTGAACTGTGTGCGTTTGTGTGAAATAACAATGTTTTTGTTTGTTACTAATAATATTGGATCCTATCAAAATTTGCATGCATAGTAAAAATTGACTGAATTTGATTTCTTGAGTAATTTTTTTAATTGGTTATTTCTCACTTTCAATTCCGGTAGAACTTGCATTAGAATTAAATTCTACACTGTGTGGTATCTTGTTAAAAATATAGTTTTTTTTTCTTAAATTCTTAATTGTCATTAATAACATTGGCTACCTGATATACCATAAGTAAATATTTTTCTTTTTCAAGCAAATTTGTTAGAAGAATAGTCCAATGCGGCGATAGCACTAACACAATTTTCTCTCTCCCTCTCCCCTATTAAACACCTTTCCAGAATCCTTCGCGCAAGGATCTGAACGTGCAAATGATGTTGGAGATAGAGTCGTCGCTGCTTGGTGCTGAGCTGATCCGCACTCCTTGCGTGTACATACGGCCGGAGGTGGACAAAGCGACCGCGAACAAAGTTAAGGATATCGTGAGCAACCACCAGGGAGAAATATGCGGTGAGATATCTATAACATTATATAGTAAATGACTTAGAACTACCACTGGTTTTGGTCTCTTTCTACAGGAAATACAACGGCAGGTATATCAAATTTCAACGAAAAAAATTGTAAAGTGCTTTTTATTGGGGTTCTTCCGTTTTTAAAGGGCAAATCGAAGCCCTACTTTTCTGTCCGTTCGACGGGTCTTGTAGACGGAATAAGTTACAAATAGAATAGAATATTTATTTTATTGCCATAAGTAATGCTTCACATCATACATAGGTAGGTAATTATCTTAAACATTTAATACTCGACAATTTTTAAATTAAAATTTAACTGGTAAACATCACCACTCCATGCTTAAATCACAAATTCACAAGTCTATCCTAGGGCAATAGGGGTTAACTCAGCTTTTGTTATGACTAAAACAGCGTTATGTTAATATCACACTTGTGATATTAACATAACGCTGTTTTTCAGTCAACCCGGGAGCTCGGGCTATGGTCTTGACTGAGTCGCCTACGTTAACGTTACAAAACGCATCGAATACATACTATTGATATCATTGACGTACAATTAAAACAGTATCCGCTTGGACTATTTTAGTTTATAAAAAATATTTAGAAAGAATAAACAAGATATGGGTGTCGTTAAGTGCGGTGATTTGTGTGAGGTTGGGTGTGTTGTGTGTGTTTGTGTGGAACTGCGTATGTGTATTATTATTTTTTTGTATGGTGTTTGTGCCAGATCCCTTAATTTTAAAGGTTGCTTCAAAGTTAAGTTTCTGACGATGCAATAAGTTCACTTTGAAACGAATTTTAAATGTTTGGTTGCTGAGCTTATTTCTTAAAGGCGGTGGGAGGTCGTTCCAGATTTTGGACCCTCTGTACTTGAAGCAGCCCCTATAACCTTTTGTACTATGTTTCGGGACAGCCAGTTAGTTACCATGTTTAGAACGAGTATTTATGTGGTGTATGTCTCTAAACCATGTAAGTTAATCAAAAAGATATTGTGGATTTTTACTATACAATACTTTTTGGGTAATACATGCCAGATGAAGGTCCCTCCTTGACTTCATGTTCAGGATACTCTTATCGACTAGATAAGGAGTGATGTGGTCTCTCCTAGGGATAGAAAAAATGAAACGTGCACACGCATTTTGCACTCTTTGGATAGCGTTTTCTGTTTTTTTCCATAACCTAGGCCCATATACAGCACTGCAGTAATTAAAAGGAGACAGCACTAAAAGATCACAAAGTAAAGTCCGTATTTCCACAGAAGTATGCTTTCTTATATTGTACATGACTTTCAATTTGTAAAAAGCTTGTTTGATTTTATTATTGATATGTTTTTCAAACCTCATTTGATTATCAATTATTAGCCCGAGATTCCTAACTTCGGCCTCCATCGGTATGTCAACGTTATTGATAGTCAAACTAGGGTTGAACTCCATCACTTTACTTATTTATATCTTCGTTCCCAGGATCATAAATTTTGACTTAACTGGGTTAAGAATAAGTGAGTTTCGCCGAAATCTGTTTTTTTTTAATTATTGTAGGACACCATATTAGTATGAAATATCACAATAACTTTAATGGGGCTCAACAGGAATACAAATTACTTTTGGCCCTTATGGTCTGAAAAGGGAAAAAATATAATTTGTCCCCCCACTAGGAACAAGGACACTAGGTACGAAAACTGGGGGACGACAGGAATAATTGAGAAAGTTAAAAAAAACTAATATTAAACTAAACATTCTATAAAAATGTTAACAAGTTCCAAAACAAGACAAGGTAGCTGAATTATTAAATTTGTACCTTTCCATACTAGGATATAAAAAAACGTTCACGCGTAAGGTGGTCATCGTACAGATCTAATCATTTGATAACGAAGTTTTAGTAGCTAAGTCGCTTAAAGACTTAATATTATTTACTTGATTGACTTAATATTATTTACTGATTTTTGAAGCGCTCGTAGCCAAGTTTGCTTAGCCATTCTGATTCGATCAGCAAAGTTATGCAACGTCCGCCGCGGCCATGACTTGGATGGGTGACCGCTGGTAACATTACTACTGAGCGCTTCCGTGCTTCCGAGGGCACGTTAAGCCGTCGGGCCCGGTTGTTGTCTTAGGATAGCAGTCGTTACAGCATGGTGGTAGGGCACTTTGCAAATGCCCGCCTGGCTAGCTATCACCCTCAAGTTGAAAATCTGTCGCCAAGCACCTAACGGTGTGTTCCGGCAGCTGTCCTTGAGAGCCAGTAACTCTAGGTTAGTCTGAACAACATCCTCGACCACATCATCACTTAACAAAGGCTAACCTATCAAGCATAAAAAAAAAAAAAATACATGAGCATAATGAAAACTTGTTCTGATAGTCGTCTCTATGTAATAAATGATCATTTTGAATTGCCAGAAGACGAAGAGGACGCGACACACATCATTTACCCGACCGTGGACCCGTTGGAAGAGGAGTACGCGCGGCCAGTGTTCCGCCGCGGGAACCATTCTCTCGTGCATTGGTACTATCTGCCCGACAGTCACGACACATGGGCGCAGGCTGATCTACCAGTAAGTATATTCAAGGCTTATATGATACCGGCCAAGGGCAATTCGGACTCGTACATTGAGAGTTCTGTGCTTCCAATCTTCAATTTTTGACCCGCACTTAACCGGTTTTCATATTTTTTTGTAATAATGTAGACTTTATACTTACCAAAATCATATAAATTAATTTTACAAATTTATGAGAGGAATTTTACAAATCCGAACCCGTGGAATAACCCCTCTATAGCCGGGGTATGCTCTGACCGCTAAGCTTACATCACATACGACTCTAATTTGTATCCCGCACATACTATAATCTTTCCTCTCGTAATTTTGTAATGTAAACGGCGGAGCGTGCGTTATTGCAAAAATAAAAATTTAAAAATTCATTAAGTTTGACTATAGACCAAAATCAAACGCAAAAACGCTTCTTTGCCGCGATTCCCCTTTATTTTATAAATTATGATGTTTTATTACATTAAGGGAATTCGCCACAGTAACCCATGTTCTGTGAAAATTGGAATTGACTACCTAATTGGGTTCATAAGATGGATTTAGGTCTGATGTATGGTGTATGACAGGCTTAGTAATAGAGTTTTCTTATGATGACTTGGGGCTCTATTGAGACTCTATTACTATTATCCGTATTAACGGAACCCTATTAAATAGACGCCGGTCCAATAGCTGTTGTTAAGAGCTCAAGAGTCCACTGTCCCACCACAGGATTTATTTCCTTCTAATCAATTTTGCATGTAAGGAATTGGAAATTTGGATTAGGTCGATGAACATCGTTATGTTTTAAATATAATACGAGATCCGTAGATGGCGTCTCACTCGCACTTGGCCGATTTTTAGTAATCTGTTGTTGTATGTTAGATATTGGACTACAATCATACCAAGTTTGGCGTCTTCATGTGTTACCGTTTATACGATAGAGCGAAAATTATAAAACTGAACATTTTCTTGTAGGGGCCTCGTTTTGTTTGCAACTTTTCGTTATTATCATAATTATAAGGCATATTCTGTGAAAATGTTAATTGTCTACCAATTTCTGTTCCAAAGATTTAGCCGTTTAAAGGTCGACGGACAGACGGAGGGTTCCGTTTTGTAAATCGGAAGTCTAAAAAAAGCTGCTGTAGTATATTTTGAGAGAGAGACAAGTGTTCCGCCGAGGGAATCATTACTTTGTGCAACTGGTACTATTTTTCTATTTTAACCTTTGGTATGCCTTTATTAAGAAAATACTACGAACTATATACAACACTACAGCTACTACAATGAAAGTATTTAGACAACGTACAAGTCTTTGCAGACTATATACTACTTTGTACTATCTACTCGCTATCGGCATAAATATGCTCAAGGACTAAAATTACTGGACCTTCGAAACTGGGCAATCACCCGTAGTGAAGAGGTCAAAAAGCCACTGTCCCGGTGGCCGTTCTTCTCGCATACGGCTTAAGAAAGCAGGTGGCATGCGATTCCCAAAACAAATGAATCCCCCTACATTCCTCCAGGATGTTGCCTCTAAATCGATCATTTTATAACAATATACACTCGCCCCTGTCATTTTGTTTTTAGCAGCTAATTATTACTAAAGAAAATGTGACTCTGAAAATCATTAGTATACCGTAATATACCTCGTATACAGTAGTGATCAGAGATCTACTTTAGCCACTAGACAAATGTGTAGTATTTGATATATGATTATTAAATGATAGCGGTCCAAAAAGACTCTGTCTTAAAATTTTAAAGCCAAAAAATTATTTAATCGTCTCTGGCCTCTGTTTTGAAGGAGAAATTAGGGAATACAAAACATTGATTTCGTGTATTTCTTTCCTATTTCTTGCACGAATTGTTCGCTCTTAAAGCAGCACATTATCTAAAAGTTATGTACTGTGCCAGAGCGGTGCTGTTTTGATGAGGGGTGAGTTAATTTTCCTATAAAAACTGGCTCTCAAAGGTAGCTGCCGAAACATTTATTCTAAGCGACATTATTTTTTTATGAGTTTGATTACAATATTTAGAACGTCTGGTTTAGGTTGAGGTTCCGGAGAACGTGAGTTGGGAGTGCAGCCGGCCGGATCCGTGGCGAGTGACGGCCACGTGGGTGCTGGACCTGCCGCAGTACAACGAGTGGATGAACGAGGAGGACTACGAAGTAGACCACCACGGGAAGAAGAAGGTAATCGTGTTCCACTGTTTTGTTCAGCCGCCAAAAAAGTGAGTATGAGCTTTGCATACTTACTTGCTGTCTCTATTCTCTTTGTTAGTAAATCCGCTACCGGCTAATAAAGGTGCTAAAGATGGTAATACGCTCTGTTGCGTACTTAATACGCCAACGTACCAACTAATACGTTGATGTCAACAAGACATATAATTCTAGGTTGACACCTCAAACTCCTGATCTGCAATATTTTTCGGTACATTTGGAGGTGGATGCGGTTTGTGCGAAGGCCATCTTAAACCTGCCATCTTGGCTGTAGGTACCTTGTTTCAAAAGAATCTGACCACGTTGTGCGTCACCCAATTATTTAACTTCTGATTGAAATTCTAGATAAACGGTGGTTCCGCAAACACGTATTAACATTTGTTACTATTAAGTGTATTAACTATAGCTCTTATTTTCTGAAGTCCATCAGTTTGTGGGCCGATGATAAATTAAAACATAAAAAAAAAATATTAAAACTTAGGTGTACACTACAAATTGATAGCACATATGAATAGGTCGTTGTAAATCCGCTATTTTTCTTCGATTTTCATAGTTCAGAAGTCATTTTACAAACAAATTACATGATTACCCACGTGGTCTATGGCGTTTGTTCAAACACCCTCTCTCAGTTCTGAGCTGTTTTAATTTAGTCATACTTATTTCTATAGTAGCGTGCTTAGAAACAAACATGTAATAATTGTCCTTAAATCCGGCTTTAATTTTAAATTGTTTTGAAGTTATCCTTTTTAACAGCTATATTACCTGGATCCTCCTGTAGTTCTTGCTGACCTACATTTTACCATGTTTTCAGATGTGGGGTTTTATGATATCCGAATGACATTTAATAAAAAAAAAAGTATTGCTAGATTATAGTATGCTAAAAGCTATTACTTAGGGACCCATTTTCGCTAATGCCTGTTTTGTAATTTCTTAGCTTATTATAACGTATGTATAAGGTCCACAAACTACGGCTGTCGGTGGACGATCTCATCCCTGGTTCTGAGCCATCCAGTAAGAGCAAGAAGGGCAGCAAGAGGAAGCGGTCTCCTTCGCCGCCGCCTCAGAAGAACAAGAGAAAGAGGTATTTTGCATTCTTACTATACATATATTATGTGTAGTGTGTCATAAGGTTCACAAACTGCGGATGTCGACCCGACAACCTACTGCATTTTTAAAGCTTCTCAATCACGCAAGAAGTTGCGAAGGGGTAGTGTTGCATGTTATTTTCATTTATTGGACGAATTTTGCGAACACACACTATTTCACTTTAAATACGTAAATTAAATCAAACTTTTCGTAGATTGCCACACGATCATTTTTCTCTGTAATTTTGTTTAACACCCGACGTCTATTAATTAATATATCGACGATTTTAGTACATGTTTATATTTATTTAGTTATTCAGTTTTTTTGTTGAGGAAGCGCAGAATGCGGTCCAAAAGGGCCAGTCAAATTATAATCTGCACTTAAAAATAGGCACACTTAAGACACATTTTATTTTACATTAGACGAGTGCTTGATATAGTAGTAACATGTTGGGGTGGACGAGGGGAAAGTGAAGCGGTGTTTGAGGAAAATTCCACCGAGACACCCTAACAGTTATGTAACCATTTTATTCAATTATAGTTGTATTAATCTTGTTACTGATAAACTAACACAAAACATCTTATTTCGTTTTTTGGTTCAGAGTCAACATAAAAAGCTAACAAGACTAAACACTTCCCCGAATAGTAACAATGCCTAATTTTATGCTTTGTGAACTGTTTGAGAATTTGTTTACGTGAAGTTAATTTAAAAAAAAATTATATGTAAACAAAGAGAGATATGATGAAATTATGGTTATTTTTACCTAATTTATGATAATATATACCAAAAAATTATATTAGTTAAATAGGTTTCTATTTAACTAATAAAAAAAATCTCATGTTGTGGTGTACGGATCTGAATGTTGAGTTTTCCTGTGTCAGAGATGCGAATGTTAGGGACTACATTAACAAAAATCGCACATTGGAGTCACAAAACTTATTACAGAAGACTATGCGTCTAGTTTTAATTTATCAACATCTTCATTATGTTCTGAAATCTGGTCAAAGGAAAACACGTTTGAATCAAACTTCTTCGAGGGAATAAGTTAACATAAAATAAATTAAATTTGGGCCATAACTTTGGACGTGTGTTCATTAGAAAATGGCAATCTATATTACTTATATCTTTTTAAAACTTGGTGAAATAAAAATCGATTTTATCAGTAGAGTTTTTTCATATGTTATAGTACTCGTAATTATTCAATTGTTTGCCGCTTACACCGTTTAAAATGCGGACCAATATTAATAATATTGTAATATCTTATAATACGTAAGTAATATTAATACGTATGTAATATCTTATAATATCTTACACACGTAAGCTCGCAACAAAACTCATACAAGCTTTATTAAAATTAAGCATATGAAAAACTTGAAAACGCTATATTTAGTAGTGAAATGAATTTGTTTTATTTTTTTTAGTCGTGTGGCCAAAAGGCGTGAGAATGACGTAGAAGATGAAGACGATAGCGCGTCCCGAGATAACACCGAGGCGGTTCCTACTCCTGAGGCCGTAGAAAATGTAAAAGTTGAAAGTAAGTATTCTGTGCTTATTGTATTTTTTTTTATTGTTGAATGTATGTATACTTACTGGTGGCAGTCGTGTTATTAGACGTCCCTGGCTAGCTACTTCCCTGAAGCAGCGAATCTGTTAGCAAACATAACTAATTGTGTGTTCCGGCAGTAATCCTTTAGAGTCAGTAATTCTAGTTTAGCCTTAACCAACATCTTCAACTTCATCGTCGTTACCATCAGGTGAGATAGCAACTTTAAAAAAATACTTACATAACTTGAACAAATCTGAACAATGTAGACATCCGATGAGTAAAATCGAGAGACGTGGGTTAGAAAAAAAATTTGTAAGTACTCTAAAAAAAGTTGTATTGTTAAAGTGATTTTCGCTTAGCATGCGATAGTGCTTGTCATCATATTTAGAAATGTAGTACTATTCCTTAACCGGTCACAGACATTTCCACTAACGCGCCCCTCCATATTTTTTTAACGTATTGCTTCTATAGTCTATTTTTTTAACAAACGAGTACTGAAAATTTTACTGCGTTGCTATTGGCCAACGTAATCAACATAAAGTCCGTTCCACACGAACTCTGTAGGTACATTCAGTTGAGTCTTCGACTACCTGCGCGTCGATAAATATTGCTTGTAACGAATCAATACTAAAGTTGCAACTATTGAATTAGGGAAAGCAAAACAAAGATAGTTTTGAAAAAAATTTTATAGCTAAGTTAACAAATCGTCTCGTCATTCGTTTGCCGACGTATCACTGTGAGCTCAACCCAATTGAACTCGTTTGATCTCAAGTGAAGGTCTATGGCAGAAAATAACAAAAGTTATAAAATGTATGATGTCTGAACTCTTCTGTTACAAGGAGTAGCTAAAGTGGATAGATAAAAATGGTGGTCATGTCTCAATCATGGGATAAAAACAAAAATTTACGGAGTCGACAATCATGTTCAATATATATTAGAGAAATTTATTATTGACGTATCTGCAGAGAGTTCATCAGAAGGATGCCGATAATATTTAGGATTACAAGAATTGTAGTAGAATTATTTGATTTATATGTTCTAGTGCAGAATATAATTATATACTATTACAATATTGTTTTATATTATAAACGCGAACAGAAAAATTTGTTATGAATATACTGTGTATGCAAGTTTAAATCATAAAATAATAACGGTTTTTTTTTTCTCTACAGTAAATTAAAGAAGTATATAATATAAACAGGCCTTAACAATTTCAAAACAAGAACAAAGGCATTGACCAATGACGGCAATCACCCATCTCACTCTGTCAAATGTGCGAGAGACATACTCCGTACTCGTTTGTTTAAAAAAACAGACTATACTACTGCATACCCAAGCGATAATAATAAACATTGTTTCACCGTATGTACCGTTAGCATATATACCTACACTAAGACGGCATGTACAGACGAGGCCTACCCGTACAATTGTACAACATTTTACTGCAGAAGGGCGCGCCTTTGTGAGTGAAAGTTTGTAAGTGAGGGCTTTATTGTGTAACTAGAATGATGATGGAGGTGAACGTCACCTTGAACTCCATGAAAATGTCATTTGAAAACGACTGGAGTTCCAATTTCAAAATGAAGTTAATATTCATTACCGTTCTATTTAAACAATAAGGTTGCTGAACAAAATCTTCTTATACAAACATACAAAGCTCTAGGAGAATGTAATAGTAGTTTATGCAACTGTCATATAATAGAGGGTATTAAAACATGAGTGTAGGTTTTTGAAACGAGCCGCAGGCGAGTTTCAAAATAAGATTACACGAGTGTTTTAATACCTAATTATATGCAGTTGCATACACTACTTTATTTAATCTCATGGCTATATTAATTTTTTTTTACCTGTATTTCAACTCCCTGTGGCTATACGCTTTTCTTGTTTTTTCTGGCAAAAGACTATTCGTCAGTTTCGTAGCTGTTTCTAGAATGTCAGGTGGAGTTAAATCATCAGTATCGTGGGTGTTGCTTGACATTTTTGCTACTAAAGTTTTATCCAACAAAATATTACTCAAATTCGTATGTACGAAATAGCGCCAAAATGGAAAAAATCTGTTATTGGTCTATTGGCTCAGAACCAGCGCAGCGCGTTGCGCGCGCATCTCGCTCACCATAGATAATGTGTACTTAAATTGAATTGAAACCTCTTTGGTCGGGACACATTGTACTTTAATAATTAAAAAATTGTTTTAAAGCATTGTTTTGTTAGGAGAACAATGCTTTAATTTAACTTTTTAATTTTCTTCAAGAAGTATGTACATAAAATATGCCAATAAAAGTCTGTATTTAATTTCATAATTAGAATATTACCGAATGAGATTATATAAAATCAATTACTGTATCTGTTCCTGGGGTGGCGCTGCAAAAAGTCACATTACGACTCTTAGTCGAGCGTCCACAACGTGCATTATTAAAAGATATGTTGGCATCTGTAGGTATCTGTTAGGAAGCTTTTTATATATCAGTGTATTAGAAAATACCACGTAAAAACTGTCCCTTCGCTACCAGATATTAAAAAAAGACGCTACATATGCCTGGTTGATGGCCGCACACCGTCCCCTATGACGGTTGAAGAAATATAATTGGAGCACGAAATTTTGGCAGAAATAGCCGACTCCCTGGTGGCCGAGCGGCTTAGGCATCCGGCGCCAAATCGGAAAACGCGGGTTCAATACCTGCCCGTGGCAAAACATTTTGCACTCAAATAATTTGTAAAATATGATTTTCGCGTTGCACGCGGCAGTGCTTGTAATTATATTTAGAATTAAGCTATATGTATTGAACAAAAATAAACATATTGTGTTTGTAATAACGGCCGGGTGTGTAATTCCAAAACGGTTCGAAGCTGTTTTATGTAATAGAATGTTGTGTGTTAGCTCCGAGCGGGGCCGGAGGTACGGCGGAGGCGGGTGGGGTCGCGACGGGCGGCCCCGGCGGGGGCGGCGCGCCCGCGCCGGGGGAGGGGCCCTCCGCGGGCACGGGGGCCGCGCCGCCGCCGCCGCTAGACGGGCACGACGACTCGCAGGGGAAGCACAGTGACTCTAACACACAGGTATCTACCACTACTTTATTATATGCATGCTGGTAAGATATTTTACTAATGCCCAATTGTCTTGTCACTTAAAGGTGAATAAGAGAACGGAAAAATAAATAAATACCCATACTTCTATACGATAAAACATACATGTACGGTGTTAGCCGGATTGTCCACTGCTGAACACAGCCTCATTGACATCATTTGTTTGTCATTTTGACAAATTAATCTAATTACTCATTTATATTTGTTTATATTGCGATGTAAGTTTAATTTTGCCTTAGTATGTAAGAATTTGTTTAAATTTTTTACTGTGTTATAATTTATAACTATATATTATGTAGGATTTTTTTTACAATAAACAAATTCTAATAGCACGCGCTGTTCAATAAAAAAAACTATTACTACTTTGATGGATATCGCGCCTTTAATCGAAAGTCTGTTTTGTGACTAAACATTATGCATATTTATCTTGTGAACTAATAATCACTGTATATGCAATGGTGACCTTTGGAATATGTATTGGAAAAAAAATTAATCGTGTTTTCCTTGTACGAAACCCCATAAAGTCGATAAAAAAAAATTAATAGCTAATCCATATACTAAAAGGAGAAACATGCAACTTAAAAGCCTTTTTTTCTATTAGTCATATAGCAGCGTTACGCGGAGCGGGACAAATTTAAAGCTAATCCTATATAATATTGTTTCATCGACACAACCTTCAACACTATAGTCCCCTTTGCCGACGTCGTGCAGTTCGGTAAAATTTATTTACTGTAAAAATCAGATATATAGATTTAAAAAAAATTGAACTGTCTTCTAGCATTGAAAAGTTCGCTATACCTTCTTGAAGTCGGTGTCTTGCTGATTTAAAACATTAACCGCACATTATCATTGTCCGACTTCCACTTTATATCATAGTGCTGGGATGGCGCTTACGGTACATAATACATCTCGGATTATCTAGATAGAGTATCGCTTAAGGTAGAGAATTTGCCTACCTGGCGAGCTAGCTCCATCAGTTCGAATATTTTGCACTGAGCACATTTTTTTTTAATATTGATCTGGGTAGCACTTGACTAATATTAGTTCACCTGATGTTAAGTGATGATTCGGTCGATGATGGAGCGCGCTTAGCGCTTACCCAGAAGGTATATAGTCACTCGCGTTTTGAAGACCCCATATTGTACTTAACCGGAAACACAGACTCAGGCAGGGTGTTCCATTCCCTGGCGGTTCGCTTGATGAACGAAGACGCAAATCGCTTTGTTCGGGTAAATGGAATATGAACCATATAGCGGTGGCGCTTCGGAGTATCCCTGGATGTCCGGTTATAGAATGGGGATGGCGGAATCAAATCATGCAGTTCTGTGACTCCCCTAAATGTATCCGATAAAAAACCGATAAACAAGCGACTTTGCGGTGATGCTCGAGACTTTGGAGTCTCTTGCTTACAAGTTGATCGTCATTAATGAGTCTCTTAGCTCTCCTCTCAATAGCTTTCAGTGTCTCCAGCTGGTATTTGGCAGAACCATCCCAAAGGTGAGAACAGTACTCAATACACGACCGGACTTGCGCTTGATAAAGATTAAGCAGCTGTCCTGGTGTGAAGTATTGTCTCACCTTAGCCAAAACACCAAGCTTTTTGAGGCTAACTGGGCTTTGGACTCAATATTGGATCCGAAATTGAGAGTCCGTGTTAATGTGATACCAAGAAGCTCGAGATGGTTACTTATCGGCACGCACACATTCCTGAAAGTAAGAGCCAGCTGAAAAGGGCTCTGTTTGGCACCTAACGGTGTGTTCCGGCAGCTGTCCTCAAGAGTATGCATTCTAGATTAATCCTGTTTACCATCTTCGACAGTATAATCTCGTACCCACTAAGGTGAATAAAAGGCTCACTTGTCATTAGTAAACAAATACTGTAATTATCCTTATTTTACCTCTTCTCAGGAAATGATTCCAAAAGACGAACTGGAAGACAACGTGACGGACCAGACGCACCACATCGTGGTGCCGTCTTACTCGGCTTGGTTTGACTACAACTCCATTCATACGATCGAGAAGAGAGCCATGCCTGAATTCTTCAACGGGAAGAATAAGTCCAAGACGCCGGAGATTTATCTGGCTTGCAGGTGATATTTCATTACCGGCGGTATGCCTTAATAAGACGCTCTCAAATGCTGAAATTTTGTCACTGTCGGACTGCGTAGGAGTGAAAGAAAGGCAGCGATGGTAAAATCACTATCAGTATGGGTAAAATCCGAAAGTAAGCTGAATAACACAAAACCAGTAATGTAAATCGAAAATGTATTTCTTGTACCTATTGATAAGGTTTTGCTAATTTTTTATATATTTTCATACATATTCATACGTTAGATTCGTACATTAAGATGTTTACGTTACATGCGTAACTTATAGTCAACTTTGCAATTTTATTCTATCTAGAAAATTTTCAAGAAACGTGTTTCGGGCTTTTTTTGCCTAATAATTTTTTTTTATGCTTGATAGTTTAGCCTTTGACCACTATCTCGCCTGATGGTAAGTGATGACGTGGTCGAAGATGTTGTTCAGGCTAACCTAGAATTACTGGCTCTCAAGGACAGCTGCCGGAACACACCGTTAGGTGCTTGGCGACAGATTTTCTACTTGAGGGTGGTAGATAGCCAGGCGAGCATTCGCAATATGCCCTACCACCATGCTATAACGACTGCCATCGTAAGACAACAACCGGGACCGCCGGCTTAACATGCCCTCCGAAGCACGGAAGCGCTCAGCAGTAGTTATGTCACCAGCGGTCACCCATCCAACTCATGACCGAGGCGGACGTTGCTTAACTTTGCTGATCGGTTCAGAATGGCTAAGCAAACTTCGCTAAGAGCGCTTCAATAATAATGTGTTCAAGATTAACATTCAACAGTTTTACTGCTTCAAACTAAATACATTTTGCTAAAACTCTGTTCATGTAAAACTAGTTCTTGTCAGTGTCTTAACAAAACATTATAAACTATATATACAACGCTTAGGCCTAATTTCACCATACCATGTTTGTTTACGTTAAATCAGGCATTAGCTAATGGGTCTTTAAAAATAACAGAGCTGTTAAATCAGTCTACGTTCTATGAAGTTAACTGAATTAATCATCCATTAACAGTTGGTGGGACACTCGGTTCAGTTAACAGTCCGTTAAAAGGATTAACAAGGCGTCAAATAAACAACAGAGTATGGTGAAACTAGGCCTTAAGCTACTACAGCAAAAGTATTTAAACATCTCAAAGGCCATTACAGGACTATAGGTAGTCCAAATACTCCAAGTTACTACTAGTTGGCAGAATGCACAGCATAATGGCAGCGCTGTATTGCAATGCTTATGTATAGAAATGTAGTTGTATAAATTACTATGGTGTAAACTTTAATTAAATCTTTATTATAATGTTCGAAGTTAGGGGCAACGACTTTGAACAATTTGAAGCAGTGATGGCTCAGTGGCATTGGCTATGGACTGCCGCGCAGCAGGTCCATGGTTCGAATCCCGCCAGCGGGCTTGAGCTTCACCGCATGGTGGAAGGGCCTTTTTCGAATGCCCGCCTGGCTAGCGACCACCCTCAATTAGAAAATCTGTCGCCAACCACCTAACGGTGTGTTCCGGCAGCAGTCCCTGAGAGCCAGTGAAATTACATGCACATGAGACTTAACAACTATGTATCAAGGTGACGGGCGCAGTGCAATTCGTGACTTGTAACGAAATGCATCTGTTATAGGCAGAGGTTAGTCGGCTTAACATCAGGTGGGCCTCAAGCTTGTTCAGACACAATAAAATAAAAAATCAACCTTTGAAATCTTTGATTTTCGTGGTAAAGCATACAAAACATTTAGCTCAAGAAACAGGTACTGAAAATTTTAATATCTCATTTAGTTCAAGGATCAAATGCTATATAATAAAAATATTATATAGTAGTGTGGCTGGATTAAAAAAATCATTTCCATTCCACATATCATGTGTAATAAAGATATTAATATCTTTATTACACATAATATGTGGAATCTTTTAAATGTGGCCCCTATAACAACACAAGAAAGTACAACATAGTTATTTTTCCTACGCGGTTCCCTAATTAATGGTCGCGTTCTTAACGCCAGCCTTACTACAGAATGCTCTTGTTGGTAGTATACCCGCTATCTTTCCTTGAACGAGGGCGTTTAGTTATTAAAGTGTCATTACGTGCGGCAACGCCTTTCATATTCATTTATTGGTATTATTCTGTACACGTCAACAATTTAGATAAATATACGTTGTTATAAATATCTTAATTTCAAATATATAACATTATAATCTATATCATGTGCATTCCTTTTTGTCAAATAAAAATCTATAAATAAATTCTAAAGAATCATAAAAATAATTAATAAATCAATAACAATGTCTTATATAATTCAATAATAATGTCAATGATTATAAAAAGTCATAATAAATAAATTCACCTAATAATCAATAAAATTAATTGCTAATAATTAATATAAAAATAATTGAAGAATAATTTAACATACTAGTATTTAATTACATACCTATTATCTATGGGAATTTCGTCGGTCGCTATATCTATGATAGATACTCCTCATAGCTGTAGAACGCTTGCTTGATAAGCCAGCGCTTTAACCTCGACTTAAATATGCAAACATTTGATGCACTGGTCCTTTGGAAGCCTTCTTTGTGTCGATGTGAGTAGTGGAATTCTGTATTATAGGTGCATTCTCTCTCTCAGTCGCTTTTTATGACATCCAATAGGAGGATGTAGAATATTCTTACGTATTCATAAGCCAAGAACTCTACAAGTGTACTGTATTCAAGTGTAATATGATATGTGACAGGAACTTCATGATCGACACGTACCGACTGAATCCGACGGAGTACCTAACGAGCACAGCTTGTCGTCGGAACTTAGCCGGCGATGTATGCGCCATCATGCGAGTGCACGGCTTCCTCGAGCAGTGGGGACTTATCAACTATCAGGTATGTTCTTACCCATCGAGGTTTTATATGACTATTTATAAACAATAACGCCATTACCTATAATGCATCTAGTTTTATTATGAACATACGTGATCAAATTTCAAGTACACCTCTTTTATACCCGAAGTACGTTATTATTATTTCTTTGTTAATGGCTTCTGCGGTTTACTGTTACCACAATTCTGCCAATGTCCGTTCATGCTAGTTTCATAAGTCACGTAGAGATATTATTTTAATTTAGAATACGATCGGTATTTAGAATGAAGAAACGACCAGACTTTCGAAGACCATGATGATTTATCTAAAACAAAGAAATGACGTAACTACATAACTAAAATCATCTCTAAAATACTTATTACTAACATTAACTTACATAAATGTTACAGTACATACAGCTATATATATACTACTCTGTGTAAAAAGTATCGGGAATATGTCAATAAAAAGACCCGTGTAAAAGAGGTCGTTCTAATTTTTTTACTGCATGTTGGTAGCACTGTACTGATTTAGCGCGCAAAGTTTGAGCGGGATCTGTCATTTAATTTGTTTTAAACTACACATTTTTTTGGTCATAGTTTTGAGTTCTCGGCGATTTTTACAATGGAAAATATTGTTAAACAAAGAGTGTGCCTTAAATTTTGTGTTTCGAATGATATTTCATGTGGTGAATTACTAAAAATGTTGCGAAATACCTACGGCGAATCGTGTATATCGAAAACAAGGGCTTATGAATGGTATAAGGCTTTTAAAGAAGGCCGAGAAGTAGTAGTAGACTTGCCTCGTTCTGGTAGACCTTCAACCGCTACGACCAAAGAAAACATCGACAGAATCAAGAAGCTAGTGCTCGAAAATCGACGTATGAGTCTGATAGAGTTGGCTAGTGAGGTGAACATATATTTAAGTCCGTCCACAACATTCTCATTGACATGTTAGGCATGAAACGCGTCGCCGCTCGACTAGTTCCAAAAGAGCTCAATTTTGTTCAAAAAGCGCAGCGAAAGCATGTCGCTGAAGACATGGATTCCCGAGCTTCTACGGATCCGACCTTTATGAAACGTATAATAACTGGCGACGAGACATGGGTTTATGAGTACGACATGCTAACAAGCCAACAGTCTTCAGAATGGCGTCTCGAAAACGAGCCGAAACCCAAAAAACCGCGGCAAAGTCGCTCCAAAATCAAGGTGCTGCTGACAGTGAATAAAGAATATTATTTAGGCGTCATGAAGCGTTTGCGTGAGAGTATCCGCTGAAAACGTCCAGATTTGTGGCAACACAACTCATGGATGCTGCACCATGATAATGCACCATCACACACAGCCATTATAGTGAAAGAGTTTTTAGCGAAAAATTCAACAAGTTATCGACAAAGCACCGTATTCACCTGATATGGCTCCGTCTGACTTTTTTTTATTTCCCAAGTTAAAATTACCACTTCGAGGAAAACGTTTTGAGTCGATAGAAGCCATAAAAGAAAATTCGCTGAATGAGCTAAAGGCCATACCGCAAATAGCCTATGAAAAATGTATGGAAGACTGGGTGAAGCGTTGGAGATGTTGTATTGCAAGCGATGGGGCCTACTTTGAAGGCGATAAAATAAATTTAGATGATATTCCCGATATTTAGTACACAGAATGTATAATTAATATATATATATATAACAAACAATATTCACAATTTAATTTTGTTAATATTTACAAATTTACACAATACATGGTTGATTAATGGGGAAAACATAAGTGAAAGAAGACATTTCATTGATGTTGGACGAGAGACTTCAGGAGACAAAATCAACGCTTTTTAACCGACTTCCAAAAAAGGAGGAAGTTCTCAATTCGTCTGTATTTTTTTTTTGTTACCTCAGATCTCTTGACTGGGTGAACCGATTTTGAAAATTCTTTTTATGTTTGAAAGCTGAAGCTTGTCGTTTGGTCCCATTTTAAATTTCATCAAAATCGGTCAAGCCGTTTTTGAGTTAGACTAAAAAGATTGAATTTTTTAAGTGAACTGGAGTACAGGCATGACCAAGTCGTAGACGGCAAAGTGTTGATCTCAAAAAATTTTAACAAAAAATGGAACCGACTTCAACACCCAAAAGTGTGAAATAACTTGTCGAAGTCGGTACCATGCCCACAATATTGTGATAATAGGTACTTTTGAACCATCATGGTACCGACTTCAACAAGTTATTTCACACTTTTGGGTGTTGAAGTCGGTTCCATTTTTTGTTAAAATTTTTTGAGATCAACACTTTGCCGTCTACCACTTGGTCATGCCTGTACTCCAGTTCACTTAATGAAAATTAGGATTAGGGACCACTCATTGTGTGAGTGTGGTCTCGACCAAGGGAACGTAGACAACATCTTTTTTGAATGTCCAAATCGTTGCTAATCACTGTATGATATCCTCCCCGAAGTACGTTACTGTAGGGTTTATGTCACGTTTGGCATCTGTCAATTGTTAGCTTCAACAAGTGGGTTGACCTGATGAACAATTTCGTTTAAATTGAATTAGTCGATAAGGTGTTTAAATTTCTGTAACTCGAATGCAGTTTTTATGAAATAATATTTAAAATCAATTCTTTAAATACACTTCTTGCTAGCAGAATGCCTGTATCATTATAATATGCTATCATAATATTATGGAAATAAAGTAATACAAACACATAGTTGTAAAAAAAAATTACATTTTCTCAAACATGCTTGGAAATGTGAGCATTATTTTGACAACCATCTTCGAGATAAATCGAAATTGCTGTACTGGCCAAATACATGCGCGCAGCGGCCGACAAAAAATGTATGAAAATCTATATCTGTCGTGTCTAGCGGCCAAATAAATTGCACAGTAAACTCATATCTGTCGTGTAATTTAAAATTGGAACGATCTTTTACTTCGAAGCATGGCAACCAAGGAGGTAACCTATAAAGGTTTTATTTAAATTTCGATCTGGCTTGCAAATAGAACGCTGTTTATTGAAAATTGTACATTTAACAACTTTATCTTCAAATAAATAATTCTGCCTAGGTACTACTTTGTTTTAATTTCCGCGCAAGCACTATACAAGCCTCGGCTACAACTAGGCATTGATGGACGAACTATCAGTATAATTCACATAAATATCACTAATTCAGTATAATTGCCCGAATAACGTGTCATGTTTATCAATTTTGTCTCTGCATAGATATTTTCAACTATAAATCATTTTCAACAATATGGTCTATGCTCACATTTCGTTCAAAATAATGTAAAATTATTTTTTGTCCTTGACAGCCAGTAATTCTGGTTAGCCTGGGGTCTTGGACACTAACATATTCTTTGAAATTTTCAATATGCTTACTTATTACGATTTCAGGTAGACATCTAAAAATCAAGATAAACACCTAAAAAGTCTTTCAGACAGACGCAAAACCGATGGAAGCTTAGTAATAGGGTAGATTTTTTTATATGGAATGTTTTAATGTGTTAGAATGACGTTTTGTATTTGTTTCCAGTTGGAAGCAGAATCTCGGCCAACAGGCATGGGCCCGCCGCCCACGTCTCACTTCCACGTGGTGTCCGACACTCCGTCGGGGCTGCAGCCCCTGCTGGCGCGCTCCGCCCAGCCCAGGCCAGGTAAATCTACTAGCAGAGCCTGCCAAGTCATGACCAAAATAATAAATGCAGTTAAACATTTGATAAGGTCTTCCCTGTACTTCTGTCATTAAATTAATAATATATTTTGCACATATAAAGACTTAAAGTTAATGCGACCAACATGACCAAAATAATAAATGCAGAAATATTTGATTAGGTCTTCCCTGTACAGTGTCGTTCTGTTGTGTGGACCTATTCAGTTGTCTTAAAAAAACAACTTATGGACACATACACATTTATTTTATTTGATAAAATAAAATTATTAATTTACACTCGACTTAAAAGTTCCCGCAACTCACTTTTGGTACTAATTTGGGCAGAGGTTCCACCTGAAGGGTATACTGGTACTGAGTCTGGTGACTCCTGGAGTTATCACAATAAATCTGAGCACTTAATTTTGGAAGCCACCGTTTATATAGAGAAAAATACTGCTGACAACGCGTAAATAGGTTTGTGAGAGATTCGGGCCTAGGTCAGCAATATATTAGGTGTAACAGTTCGTAAACGTTAAACTAGGTTAAGCAAAATTCTCTGCAGTCACTACTTGAATGTAACTACGGACCGATGGTCTCGGCTGTGGTCTTAAGCGTGGCAGTCGTTATTGTATGCTAGTAGTAGGCTATGACCGCCTGATTAGCTACCGCTCACAAAGTTTTCCTGCAGCTGTCCTCGAGAGCCAATTTCCATTCTAGGTTAAGCCTGTATGCTTCACGTGCGGCCGCATTATCATTTACCATCAGTTGATATTGTGACCAAAAGCAAATTATCAATAATACATAACAAAAGTAACACATTAAAAGATGCATTACAAGATCACATCAACCGGAACTACCACCCTTGTGTTCAACACAATTTGTCGTTCTGCTGCAAACTCTAATTAACTTCTGGCTAGCATTGAATCGTTATTTTTTAAACTTATTTTGATAATATATAATGTTAATATGTGTTTATTGGCTCTTCTGAGTGCGGCCATTTAAAGTCTTTAATGATGTGACGTTATTTCAAATTGATGATGTTTATGTTTCAGGTGAGAATGTACCTAAGGTGGAGCCCGGGTTGCCGAACGGCGCTGAGTCGGGTGTCCCTCCGGCGGGTGCTGCGCCCCCCGCAGCGGCGCCCGCGCCCTCGGTGCCGCCTTCGGCCCAAATCAAACAAGAGTCCACCCTCGATCTTGGACTCAATCCGGGTCTTAAGCTCGACCAGGTATATAATATGATCGAATAATAATGCGCAGTTCCCTGTGATTGTCAAAGTAATAAAATTTGATCATAAATCCAATAGCCTAGAGGTCAAGGCACTTGGTGTGAAGCCGGGGGACTCTGAATATCGTAATAATTAATATAAAAAACCCTGATCACCTGTTCATTGAAACTATTCCAAAGAGCTCAAACACGATACCTCTGCTAAAGTAAGGAGTTAGGTTTATTATTATTGATTAACTTTCTCAAGCAATCGCGTATAGGTAACGTGATGTGGGTTCCAGACACATGCAGCATTCCGACACCAGCTTGCTCCTAACTAAAGCGCAATAGATGGTTTTCATGACTTCCGGATTTTCAAAATCCTTCGCATTACGAAGTACAAACCCGAGTCGCCGGTAAGCCTCAATCACGAGATCCGACACGTGCTCGTGAAAACTTAAGCCGCGGTCGATTGTGAGTCCCAGGTCCTTAACCGACTTTGCTGGATGTATGGCCGTAATGTATAAGTGGTAATTAATTAAATAATTACCACACAAAAAAACTAATTCACTTAAAAATTAATTTCATAAATTTCATCAAAAATCGCGTTGATGTATAGTGTTTATGTGCAGTACCGCGGAGGGTGCCGCGGACGCGAGTGGTCGGAGCAGGAGACGCTGCTGCTGCTGGAGGCGCTGGAGCTGCATCGCGACGACTGGAACCGCGTGGCGGCGCACGTCGGGACCAGGACACACGACGAGTGTATACTGCACTTCCTGCGGCTGCCCATAGAGGAGCCCTACCTCAATGATCCCGCCGCAGGTACAACACTAACATACCTTTTGTTAATCGATGAAAAAAAAATTAACAAAATATGGAACCGACTTCAACAACCAAAAGTGTGAAATAACTTGTTGAAGTCGGTACCGGTGATAGTCCAAAATTACCTATTATCACAGTATTATGCGCATGGTACCGAATTCGACAAGTTATTACACACTTGGGTTGAAGTTGGTTCCATTTATTGGTAAAAAAAAAATTCACTTATTTTAATGACCCTTTACTTACGGGATCGATTGCAATTCACTGTCACCGACTATATTTATCATCAAGATAGGAAAATGTTTTTCAGTTATTGGAGTGTACCTCAAAAACGGCTTGACCGATTTTGATGAAATTTAAACGGGACCAAACGACAAGCATCAGCGTTCAAACAAAAAAAGAATTTTCATAATCGGTTCACCCAGTCAAGAGTTCTGAGGTAACAAACAAAAAATGTTTTTTTGTCAAAACGTTTTTTTATGACCGATCATGTAAATAATCTCATTATATGTGACGTATACTTGCCTAAATATTATTGTCCATTGTTACCAGGTGGTGTCCTAGGCCCTCTTGCATACCAGCCCATCCCGTTCAGCAAGACTGGCAACCCCGTGATGAGCACGGTGGCCTTCCTCGCGTCCGTAGTGGACCCGCGCATCGCCTCCAAAGCGACGCGCGCTGCGATGGAAGAGTTTGCAGCTATCAAGGTACATTATACTAAATATCTAAAAAAAAAATTTGTTTGACATCTGGCTTCTAATTTTATTGAATGTTATTTAATAATTTGTGTTTATTGTCATAATGTGTTATCATTTATATAAGGCGACTATTAATTCATCAACAATACTGCAGGGGATGGTGTAGAATCGATAACTGAATGTGATCCACTCATAATTAATTTTCACATAAACAAAATTAATACTAACTATTGCCTAAGCTGTGGCGCGTTGACTTTGAGAATGATAGCGGCGACAACACTCGCGGCCGCCGTGGACAAGACTCACACATACACACGCGTTCTAGGTATTCTAACGCATTGCGAGGGCAATGAACTCGGTAGGTAGGCGGCCGCGAGTGTTGTCGTCGCTATCATTCTCAAAGTCAACGCGCCACAGCTTAGGCAATATTAATTTTGTTTATGTGAAAATTAATTATGAGTGGATTACATTCAGTTATCGATTCTACACCATCCCCCGCAGTATTGTTGATGAATTAATAGTCACCTTATATAATTCATCAATATTATTGTTTGTATGACATTAACTTCTACTTGCATTTTATGTTACCAATGTCATATTGTATTTGATTTTATATTATATTCGGTGAATATGGGTACAATTTTGCCTGAAGGTACTTCTCCCTCCCGGGCTATAGAGGGCCTACCCTCGCCCAAAATCCGGTGGAGCTGGACGTCAGAAAGAGGTAGCCAGCATCACTGTCCTCCCTAAAAAAAGCTAGTGGCTTATCTTAACATTTGAAATGTTTATTAAAGATTCAGCATCGTAAACGTCATTTAGCACTGTACGAAGGAAACGTCAAATGCGTTTAAATCGTTTCACATGAATACCTCATATAGGGGTTACAATATCGCAGTTAAAGATGGCAGTATTCAACCAGTAGGCATATTCAGCGTTTGAGAGTTTCGGGCTATAGGCACTAGGCGGCACTTAGCTCTAGTTGCACAGTAATAACTAAAACAGTCAGTTATTGTTTAGTTCGTACAAATGTTTTCATGGTTCATTTCTTCGAACAGTAATTATAAATAAGGATCATAAGAGCCTTTCGCATTAACATGTCTCTAAGAGCATACCCAAAGCTGTGATCGGCTTGTGAATAGAGAGGTTAGTGAGTGAAGATAGAGTTTGTCAAAGTCAAAGTTAAAATCATTTAATTTAGGCGTCTACGATGCTCTTATGAAGGTCAATTACAAATTTTATCAGAAATATTCTAATTTATATTGCTACGTTCAGTAAACAAAAATTGTATAGAGCCAATGAGAAGAACGGGCAAGAAACTCTGGGCCATTCTTTTAAACGGCTTTTGACAATGTGGTACATACTTACTAAAGAATAATATTATTACAATATTTGTTTAAATTACGTAGGTGAGAGCTTGGCAGAGGCGGAATTGTCCAAGCATTTTTGTCGTTTAAGTAATCACAAACTGTGTAGTAGTATTTCTTAATCAATATGTTTTTCACGTGCAACTTCAATTTCCCTTCTGTGAGCGTTGTAATATGTTTGGGAATCTTATTATAATATTTTTTTTATTGTTGTGTATAGGACGAGGTGCCGGCCGCCATGATGGAGGCGCACGTGAAGGCTGCAGGCGCGCACGGGCCCGCCGCCGCGCTCGCCGCCACAGGCATCGCCGGCACCGCGCCCGAACCCACAGGTAATGCCATATACTATTACTGAACATTTACTATTACCCGGTTTAAAAAAGAAATTAATCTAAAATGGCACCGAAATTTATTACCTTACACTTGCACATCAGAGGTGTCTTTTATGATATAATAATAAAATATTTAGCTGATAGGCTAGCATGGCATGTTCCCTAGGCACTTTTGATGTGTGTACCTGATACACATCAACAGTGCCTAGGGTCATGTATATTTTGTAATAAACCTGACTTGTTTGGCAGAAAATTGAAAAAAAATTTTTTTTTTATGCTTGATAGGTTAGCCTTTGCCACTATCTCACCTGATGGTAAGTGATGATGTGGTCGAAGATGTTGTTCAGGCTAACCTAGAATTACTGGCTCTCAAGGACAGCTGCCGAAACACACCGTTAGGTGCTTGGCGACAGATTTTCAACTTAAGGGTGGTAGCTAGCCAGGTGGGCATTCGCAAAGTGCCCTACCACCATGCTGTAATCCGACGACGCCATCCTAAGACAACAACCGGGACCGACGGCTTAACGTGCCCTCCGAAGCACGGAAGCGCTCAGTAGTAATGTCACCAGCGGTCACCCATCCAACTCATGACCGCGGCGGATGTTGCTTAACTTTGCTGATCGATTCAGAATGGTTAAGCAAACTTCACTATGAGCGCTTCAAAAACTAGGATTATTGCTATGTTTATTGTTAAATTATATTAATTAACAATCTGTGTTTCTTTTTTTTTTTTTTTTTTTTTTTTATGCCTGATAGGTTAGCCTTTGACCACTATCTCACCTGATGGTAAGTGATGATGTGGTCGAAGATGTTGTACAGGCTAACCTAGAATTACTGGCTCTCAAGGACAGCTGCCGGAACACACCGTTAGGTGCTTGGCGACAGATTTTCAACTTGAGGGTGGTAGCTAGCCAGGCGGGCATTCGCAAAATGCCCTACCACCATGCCGTAACGACTGCCATCCTAAGACAACAACCGGGACCGACGGCTTAACGTGCCCTCCGAAGCACGGAAGCGCTCAGTAGTAATGTCACCAGCGGTCACCCATCCAACTCCTGACCGCGGCGGATGTTGCTTAACTTTGCTGATCGATTCAGAATGGCCAAGCAAACTTCGCTACGAGCGCTTCAAAACATTTACACTAATCACACAAGCAAAGCTATTTGGCATGCTTAAAATCAGTTCATCAAAATCACTTTGAGGAATGGCCGCCCACGTTCTTTGTAACAAGTCAAAAAGCTGTTATGGGCTATGCACGGTACCCATACTTGGCAGAGCTCTTCTTTGTAGCATATCCCATGTATGTTCAATGGGGCCACGGCAGAACATTCTGCCGTGCCGTGCTCAATCGCCATATATCATTGTTAGACATTTTTGAACTTAAGAAATCCAGTCTTTTAGACTCGTTTTAAACGCGAACATAATAGATTCAAACATCTTGAAACTATATTACATTACAACGAGCTTTACATAAACAGGTGAGAAGAAAGATGGCGGAGTTGACATCAAGTCCGAAGCAATGGAAGTCGAAGAGAGCGAAGGACAAGTGAAAGTGAAAGAAGAGCCTTCCAGTGACGCTCCTGCGGCTGCGGCCGCCGGAGATGGCGCCGCTATGGAGCCTAAGACAGAAACTAAAGAAGAATCCTCACCACAACCCGGTAAGAACACTTCATTAGATTTGATTAGATTATTAGGGACGAAAATGAAAATTTAAGAAATCGAGATACATATCCATTTTAAAGACGAACCTTCGATTGATTCCCTCGTGCCAACCCTCCATAATTAGAACTGAAATAGCAACTAGTCCTCAAGGACGGTTTCTTAACACATACGATCCATTGTGACTGATTTCTTATGTTGAACTTATCCAAGAATATTTTGGTATTATTGTATCGAATCGAATAAGCGGAATGACCGCGCGCGCTAATGCAATGTATGTCCGCATCTCGTCTGTCCACATAGCTTGTCACTATAGTCTCATATAATTTCAAAGTTAGAGTACTGAGTTAAATCCAGGCAAGGTGTAAGTACAAAGGAATGTTTAACTTCGACTATGAGATTCTGCCGTTGTATCACAGCTAACAAGATTCACTCATCTAAAATCATTTATTTGCACAGTACATATACTATAGTTGTTATTACAAATACAAACTCAATTTTGTTCTGCACACTCTACCCTGGTACGTTCTTAACCGAACAGCAAAGCTAAGCTGCGTCCGCCGCGTTCATGACTTGGATGGGTGACCGCTAGTGACATCATCACTGAGCGCTTCTGTGCTTCGGAGGGCACGTTAAGAGTCTTTACGCCTTGCGCTATCGTTCAAATTTAGGCATTTATCGTAGCGCGGCGCACACGAGCACACCGTTAGCAAGGATCGAGCGGTCAAAGACGATGTCGCATGGAATAAAACATTTTGATCCTTTTGAAGTGTTATTTATTTTTGATAAATAATGTGGAATGTTATGTCACTTTGTAAATTCATTTCGCATCTTTACAGTTTACATACAAAGTAGACTTAAATGAACCTAATAATAAACCTCTCATTGACTAACATTAGCACACCTATCTATAACTATAGTTCATTGAAAAGTTACATGAGCTTTGCATTTTTTAGAGCACGCAATTTTATTTTTGAGACATGTATGGGGGTCTATAGAAGAAGCTTAACCTCAAGTTTGTGGGGTCGCCACCCTTGTCCCCCGGCCGCCATCTTGGAAAAAGGAGTGAAAACACGTATTTTGCGATATCTCAGAAACTATGCGTTTTACAAAATATTCGTTAGGACATAATTTGTAGCAAATTGTTTTGCCTATAAATATGGTACGTATATAACTTTGTGCCCTAAATTAAATATTAAAGAAGTTATAAGCAAAAATATATTTTTTTACTCTATAACTTTCTTTATACATTTTACAAAAAAATTACCCCAGAACAATATTGTAGATGATGTTTTGAGGATTTTTTTTCCGAAACCCGCAGTTTAATTGATTAAACTGAAAATAATATCCACAATTTTCAACACGTTTACACGTAACAAAAAATGTAGCACAACTAAGAGAATAAACTGAGGTAGAAGAAACAGCTAAGCCTGCGTATAATAATAATAGTCGTAGCAGGCAGATGTTCCTTTATCCCCAAACGGTAACTCCTTTTCCCTTTTCTACCTGCTTATCCTTCGGTAAGTTATATTTGGTAAGTTCTATGGTAAGGAAAACAGTTAGGTATGAATAAGTGAAGTTGTACGATTTTTTTTTAAGGATATGAAAAATATAAGTCAAATATTTCATTTTGACCGGATTCCCATGAGCATTGATGAACCTGGTCAACTTTGTAGCGCTGTAAGTGTTTTAAATGAAATAAATTAAAAAATCATAAAAATATTCCTCAAATGATAATCAACAAGATTGGTCTGAATTATCTTTTTTGTAAAATGAGAAAAAGAAAGTTATAGAGCAAAAAAAAATATATGAAAATTTACTCACTCTTTTTGGTTATAACTTCTTAAATTTTTAATTTAGGGCAAAAAGTTATATAATCATATTTGTAGGCAAAATAATTTGCAAATTATATGCTGTAGAATTTTTTGTAAGATGCATAGTTTCCAAGATATCGTGAAATAAGTGTTTTCACCCCTTTTTCCAAGATGGCGGCCGGAGGACCCTTGTTTGTAGGGTCGCCACCCTTGTGGCGACCCTACAAACTTGAGGTTAAGCTTCTATGGACCACCCACATATGTCTCAAAAGTAAAATTGCGCCCTCTAAAAAATGCAATATTCGGTCTTAAATTGTAACATTTCAATGGACTACTGTGTAGGTATCTATCTATATTCGATTATGTACTTCTAACCATCATTGTATATAGGCAAACAACTTAGTTTTGTAGTTTGTATACCTGCTTTGTGCATGCATATCTTGGTTCATTATATTTGTATAACTGCCCCGTTGGCGGAGCGGCTTTAGTGATCGCTACGGAAAGAAAATAAGGTGCGTTTAATATAGAGGTCTTAAATCCTAACTCAGGGTCGGTACTAATTGTTTAAAATATATAACGTCTATATTATTATAAACATCTTTTATTTTTAACCAAATCAGTACACGGTACAGACCGTTAGATAGTCTTGCCTTAAATAAAATTATTTCTTAGAGGCATAGATCGTGCTTTTTGATGGCCTATTATTTCGTGTAAAAGACACTTGTTGTAAAAATGTATTACTTCGTTTCCATCTGTTTGGCCAAGTTAATGCATAATATAAAATAAAAAAAAAATAAAGAACAAATAAGAAAAAAAATACATTCTAGCCTCTAGCTAGTTTCAAGTTTTTTTAAAACTTTTTTCTTATATATAGCAACTACGCAACTTTTTGGTTTTTGCCATAGTAAAAAAAAATGTAACCATAAAATGGAACCGACTTCAACACCCAGAAAGTGAAATAACATGTTGAAGTCGGTACCATGATAGTTCAAAAGTACCTATGATCACAATATTGTGCGCATGGTACCGACTTTGACAAGTTATTTCACACTTTTGGGTGTTGAAGTCGGTTCCATTTTATGGTTACATTTTTTTACTATGGCAAAAACCAAAAAGTCGGTTCCATTTTTTGGTTGAAAAATTGATCACTAGTTTTAGTAACCCTTGCTACTTACGACATCGATTGTCAATGATTATATCATCAAGATAGGTAAATACTTTTCAGTTATTGGAGTGTAACGCAAAAACGACTTGACTGATTTTGATGCAATTTAAATAGGATAATACTCAAAATCGGTTCACCCTTTCAAAAGTTCTGAGGTAAAAACATAAAAAATACAGACGAATTGAGAACCTCCTCCTTTTTTGGAAGTCGGTTAAAAATTCAATTCCGATCAGGAAGTAATAAATCCTAGTTAATAATGAAAAAGGCATGGTCTCAACAAAAATACCTTTACAATAATAAAAGCATACGCATAGATCAAAACAACTCGGTCACGCTATATTTTCATTGCACACCGTAGTTGCGGCACGTATAGGGCGCGGGACGAGCAGCGATACGTCCTCCCTCCGCGAGCGCTAGGCGCAAACTGAGATGCAAGGTTTATGTTTATTTAGGGAGGACAGAGATGCTGGCTACCGCCTGTGCGGTCGTCCAGCTCCACCGGGTTTTGGGCGAAGGCCTGGCCCTACAATAGCCCGTAGAGATGCAAGGCGTTGTGTTCCGTAATTTATAGGTCATATTGAAAAAATTGTATAAAATACATTTTTCACTAAATGAACGACAAAATATTATTATCTATTAAATAAAAACTTCAACTAATGAATTGCATATTTATTTATTTGATAAAATACCAGATTTTGTAGAAATAACAAGAAATTTGAATGGTATTTTTGTGCCAAAAGTGCCCTTTCAATCCCTTATTTACTCAGTTGTAACATATATTTATCAAAATGTTATTAATGCACTCCATTGGTGGTAATATGATTGGTTTACTGATATTTTTCAATCTGTAAAACGAATAATTTTTGTTCGATAAAAAGACTGTTGAAGTCACACTGATGAAGAAATTTATGAAAACATGAGTTGGTAAAAATTTTTTTGTCGGATTTCAGTTGTTTTTTTTATTGTTTTGTTTAATGCACTCCATTAAAAAAACAATAAACTTTCTTCCTGCATCATTTAAAAAACAAAAACTTTTATACTTTAGCTGCAACAGCCTTGAGAAAACGGCTGTAAAATGGCTTTGCTGGAATAAGGCCTCTTAAGTCGTCGTTTTCTGTTGTTGTCTTTGGGTGGCATTCGTTATAGCATGGTAGTAGGGCATTTTGCGAATGCTCACCTGGCGAGAGGCAGCAATTCTAGGTTAGCCTGAACAACATCTTCGACCCGCATCATCACTTACCATCAGTTGAGATAGTGGTTAAAGGCTAACCAATCAGTCATAACAAAAGATGTTGAGAATATCATTCAAAGCGCACCTTCGATCAGAACTAACAAAACATAAAAAAAAATTAAAATCTGAACAGTCATCTATACTTACTTACGCTACGTATCTTTTACGTCATCGTGTCTTTTTACTCTAATAACTAAAATTTATAACTAAACAACAGCCGAAAGCGCCACAGTGGATGCTAAGCTCCAGTCAGCGGCTTCAGCAGCACTGGCAGCGGCCGCAGTGAAGGCCAAGCATCTCGCCGGCGTCGAAGAGAGGAAGATCAAGTCCCTGGTGGCGTTGCTGGTCGAAACTCAGATGAAGAAGTTGGAGATTAAACTTAGGCATTTTGAAGAACTGGAAGCTACTATGGAGAGGGAGCGAGAAGGTCAGTATAGTAAAAAGAATTTACTTTTGTCCATGCTAATGGCCTTTGACCATTGTCTCGCTTGTTAGGGTGGATGTGATCTATGATAGTTGCAGCCTCGATCAATCGTAGGCCGCTCTGCCTAGATTAGGGATGACTTTAAGTAGGATGTTTTACAAATCATTAGAGCTCAAAATACTTGTTCCGAGCGGGAATCAAACCCCCGTCCCACGGATTTGTGCCGAGTGCCACGACATCTAAGCTGGGCTGCATGTTCCGATAGCTTAGGAGGTCAGGTCACTGGGCGCTAATCCGAATCTACATTAATATTATAAACAGGAAAGATTTGTATTTTTGTATGTAACGAAAAAACCCTGATTAACATACGCTATAGAATATTAAAAAAAAAGATATGATTTTTTTGTAATTATTTATTTGTTAGCATTTTACCTATAACCCTGTATATAATAAAAACTCTAATTTGTAAATGTGATTTATGTTTAGCTCGCGATACTGGTTGTCATCAAAGTCAAAATCATTTATTCAATTTAGGCGTCTACGACGCTTTTATGAAGGTCAATTAGAAATTTTAATATTGATATATAAATACACGCGTACTGCCACGTTCAGGAAACAAAAAATATAGAGCCACTGCGAGAAGAACAGGCAAGTAATCATATGCAAGGGGCCATCTTATCATCAGTTGACCCTTGGAATGATCGGAAGTCTAATAACCCTTGCGTTTTTATATACTTATCTTAAAACTTAGGATCGGATAAATAGTCATTTGATCAGAAGTTTTATAGGTTTTAATCAATTGATTCATAAATTTATGTTGTTTCTTATATTTATTTGTAGGTTTGGAATACCAACGGCAACAGTTGATACAGGAGCGACAACAGTTCCACTTGGAACAATTGAAGGCAGCTGAGTTCCGTGCAAGACATCAAGCCCATCAAAGGTAAACATACATTCAGTTTTATAATTATTATTACCAACGGTATATTTACCGTGTTTTTGGTTAGTTTTGAGCTCCCGATATTTCGGCACTGTTGCAAGAACCATGATCAAAAAAAATTACAAGGTCCGGTTTTTAAGTTAATTTTCATAACAATAAATATATAAACATAATCAGCTATCGTCCACCGTTAAACAAATTCCTTCACCAACATACCTCCTCTAAGCATATTTGCTAGAATCCCCATGCTTGGCAGACATCTTGTGGAATGCGCAGTGTTAGATGACAGTACTTCAGAAAGAGTTGTTACCTTCTAGTATTTTTCCTTTCGTCGCCTCTTGCGACTCCTACAAGAAGATATGTGGGGAGGGGGGACGCTACAATTCTTGCCTGACACCATTAGTTCAAGGTCATTTGTTTTTAATTTTTAGTTGATAAACTTTTTATTAGCTGTTATTTTTTTATCTGATGATTGAAAGTGTCTTAATATTGTACGATATTCGACAGATTGCAAGCGGAGGGCGGGGCCGCAGCGCCTGTCGCAGAGCAAGCGCCGCCGCCGCCCGAGGCCGCGCCGCCCGCTGCCGCCGCGCATTCATAGGCTATTACTTACTATACACTATCGTCCATACACGTACGGATATAGGTTCACTTACCCTATCACCGATCGTCCCATAACCTAACAAACGCTAGTTAGGCACTGCGTACAAGTTTAGCTTTGAGACGTTTGAAATAGTATGAAACGATTATTAGTGACGGGATTAATTTATAAGTTATTCCTAATTTGGAAAAGATTTGTAGGTAAACCGCGCTCACAGTACATACAGTAAGAAACATTAAGATCGACTGACAATACTGTGCGAGGGCTCTCTCCTGACGGGTTGATCGTCGTATCCTTTTGTCCTCACGGGTTGACCATCGTATCGTGGACTTTTTGCGTAATGATGACGAGTACTTATTGACATATAACGTTTATATCAACTATCAACGATACTTAAAAGAGTGTTTTTTTTTGTGATAAGTAGAACATTAGTTAGGTAGGTGATGATTATTATTGAAAATAAATAATTGTCAAAACTAAGAACAATAAAACAAGAGTAATTAAATCTTTTTACGTTTCTTGTTACCTTAATACGGGGAAACTATGATATCCGTTTGTTGGAACCCTAAAAAAGTATTAGTAGAGGGCCCAGTGAAAACGTAGAGATTTTTGCCAACGCGCTAGAATTTATTTCGTACCCATATGAAAATGAGCAATGTCAATTCTTGTGATTTACAATATGAAATTACCTATCGAGGACCATGTCAGTTCTGTCAGTCAGTGAAAACAGTATTGTGATTTACTTAGGGTTATTTAACGTCACTGACGTTGTTGATTGTGACTCGAGCTTGCTAAGAACTACTATCGCCATTCCAATAAAAATATTATAAATTGCAAACAATGTGACTTTGCTACTCTTGTTGCATTCTGTAACTATGCCACAGTGAGGCATTAGGCATCGGTTGACACGCTGTACTTGTGAACGCGGTGTTATCTACTAAAATAATCTTTAGCATAGTATAATGTAAATTAAGCTAAGTACGTCACAGTTTGGGTCTATTGTCTGACGCACAACATCATGAATAGCTATTGCAAGATTTGCAGGTGACGATTCAATGCAACAGTGTTTGAAATATCGTTAGAAAAGTAATATCATTTATTTTCAACACCGTTGCTCGTAAAGTGAGCTTTATTATATCGTTCTTAGGGCCATAAGCCGAACTATAACACCCTCGTGCATAATAATATTATGCACTAGTGCGTAATAGAATTAGACATACAAAGTTAAGTTAGTACCTAACTGCAAATTATATGCGAGTAAACAGAGCATTTTCAATTTAACCGGGTAATACAGATTTGTAACAACAAAGAGGTTTATATGTAACCAACAACCATACATTTGCTGCGACAAAAAAAAGACTTGCTCGCTATTTTCCATAATTTTCGTATGTTTGTATCGCATTTGTGCAATATATGTTTTGTTTCCTCGCAAGGGTGTTGAAAAGGTGCATATGAAACTCGTGAGCAACTTGCTCATTATACACTCGGCTGATTTACGCCCTCGCTTACGGCTCGGACTGCAACCCACAGCCTCGTGTATAATGAGCAACTTAGCTCACTTGGATCATAATATACCATTACCTTATTTATTTTACAAACCGAAAAGGTAAATTAAAATTACGATATAAATATAACTCATATTAACTATGGGCAGAAGATTGTACTGTCCCTTCTCTGCAAATAATATGAATTCATAAATTCCTGTGAGCATATAAGTATCCAAACCTTGATGTTTCCATATATAGAGCACAATGCAACACGCGTCCATGATCCTTGTGCGTCTAGTTTTATAGACTCAAGCTGTTTCATTAACTATTAGAATCTAGAAATTGATACCAGCGATTGTTAGGGCATATATTATGCCAACAATCGTGGTTCGTGCATTCAAAGTATAATTTTTTTTATTAACTTATTGTTAAGTAAATCTCTTCATTGTTAAAGAAATTTTTAATATGTAGGTATGACGCACGTAACGTGCGTGTTAGTTTACGATACAGTTACGTATTACTGAAAGCACCACGTCTTGCAATTGAAGTGCTCCTTGAAGTATTCTTAATTCTGGTTAGGTGTGTCATGGTATTAAGGTACGTCCCAAAAAGGGTTAAGACGCTGTCAAATGCTGAAATTTTGTCACTATCGGACTGCGTAGGAGTGAAAGAGAGGCAGCGATAGTAATATCGCGATCAGTTTAGGTAAAATCCGAATGTATGCTTAATAACACAAAACTGGTAACGTAAATCGAAATAGTACATTACTGTAGCGGCCAGCAAAGGAGGCATTGATGGACGAACGTGTAAATGTGGGCCGAGGCGAAGCCGAGGCACACATACGTAAGTCCATCAATGCCTAGTTGTGGCTAAAGCTTGTATAGTGCTTTTCTCAAATAATGCGCGGAAATTAAAACAAAGTAGTACCTAGGCAGAATTTTTTATTTGAAGATACAGTTGTTAAATGTACGATTTTCAATAAACAGCGTTCTATTTGCAAGCCAGATCGAAATTTTAATAAAACCATTTTGATAAGTTCTATTTGCAAGCCAGATCGAAATTTTAATAAAACCATTTTGATAAGTTCTATTTGCAAGCCAGATCGAAATTTTAATAAAACCATTTTGATAAGTTCTATTTGCAAGCCAGATCGAAATTTTAATAAAACCATTTTGATAAGTTCTATTTGCAAGCCAGATCGAAATTTTAATAAAACCATTTTGATAAGTTCTATTTGCAAGCCAGATCGAAATTTTAATAAAACCATTTTGATAAGTTACCTCCTTGGTTGCCATGCTTCGAAGTAAAAGATCGTTCCATTTTTAAATTACACGACAGATATATGAGTTTACTATGCAGTTTGTTTGGCCGCTAGACACGACAGATATAGATTTTCATAATTTTTTTGCCGCCCGCTGCGCGCATGTATTTGGCCAGTACAGCAATTTCGGTTTATCTCGAATAAGGTTGTCAAAATAATGCTCACATTTCCAAGCATGTTTGAGAAAATGTAATTTTCTTGTCGCTCTTGATAAGGTTTTGTTATTTTATTCATTTATTTTCATACACATTCATACGTAAATAATTAAGATATTTACGTTACAAGAGTAATTTAGAGTCAACTTTGCAATTTTATTCTATCGAAAAAAAAATAAGGAAATGTGGTACGGACTTTTCTTGGCCTTAGATAATGTGTTCAAGATTAACATATAATTTTCTTATTGCTACAAACTATTTTGTTACCAAATCTGTTCAAGTAAAGCTATTTAGCACTTGTCAGTGTCTTAACCTCAAACTTGAGTATAGATTTCAGTAAAGTTATGTATAGCATCTCCTTTAAAATTGTACTAAAGTCGAGAATTCAATTTAAGCGTCAATATTATATGATAAATGATCTTTGTGAATACATATATTTTATATCGAGCTGAATTAAAATATAACTACTACATATTTGTCTGATTATAATAATAATTATTGTTGATAATTCAGTTCTTAGCAGTAGGTACTTTGTGAGTTTATTGTAAACTGAATAAATATATAATTGTGTATTATTTGCTTAATTTAATACTTTCCGGTTTAATTGTATGGAAATTAGTACCGAGTAGAAATCCGTAATATTGGTTTAAAATCTGCGAAACTAATGCCACAGCTCAGATAATAAGCAACGTTCATTCAAAACTCATGGTATCTGCAACGAAATTAATAACTTAGAAGGATAGTGTGGCTCAAATATAATATACAATAGTTTGCTCTATTTTTGCAGATACAGTACATAAGTCATCAAAATTAGTTTTATTTTTTACAAACAGGACAAAATTTATAATGACGATTTGCCATAATTTTCGTTCGGAATTAATGGGCTATTTAGCGCATTATCCACAGTTTATGTAAATCAACAATTTATAGTACAGCTACCGTCACAAAGATGAATAGAATTAGCATATCAAGGAAAATTTTAAGAGATCCATCAATTAACAACCAATCCAGTACAATCGTACTGACTGAGCCCAGTATCCTTTACCTTATTGTCTAACATAATGGTTATGGAGATGATCTTAATTTTGACATTATCCTATGAAAACGATTCCCATAATGGAGTTCGAATTACAAAATGAAGTTGAATTTCATTATCGTTCGAATTAGGCTAGACACAAGCAACCGAAGTAGCCACAGACAAAGTCCAAAGTGGTTTGACAGTAAAACGGCGGCTGGCAATTGGGTGTGATTACTACGCATTTTTCGTGCGATGTATCGAAAAATATATCCATGTAGTTCCGTGTCTGCCTTGTCGGTACTAATTATTTTTCTACGGATTGTGTACACAGATGCTCATTGCGTATGTGCTATCATTTAATTGACAATGTGATTCTACGCTGAAAGAACTGCTGTAGAAGTGCGTGGCTACCCACGAACATCGAATTTTTCTGTACCAAATAAATCAGGTAAAATAATTAGCAATTTATTTAAATGTGAATGTAACATTTTATTATCTTATTAAATAATCATCACATCAACCGGAACGTCCTCCGTTGAACAAGGTCTCCCCGATTGGGGGGATTTGGCTTAATTCCCACGCTTTGCAGGCGTCTTTGGGATCGCAGTAGAAGTTGTCAGTTGTTCAGAAGTGGGGGAGATGACATTAGCGGGCACCCCATGGGTGATTAAATAATACGGTGATACGATTGCGGTTAGTTTTATCCTAATCAATTTAATTTTAGCTGCCGTGTTTGGATTGCGCAAATTATCGCATTACATATTCAATGCCTACCTACAAGACGTTAAATTTAAAATTTTAAAATATTTCTGTTAAAATAACTTAAAACCTGTTATTACTTCTTGCCTTGGCATAGCGAACATTTCAGTTGAAATTCTGATATACTCTAAGCTATAAAACTCACTGTGATCAGTGCGCGATACAGTGCGCGAGTAGCGATTACATTACAAAATTACTACGAAAGGAAATATTATAGTCGTGTTTACTAACTGTACGGGAGTAAAATTATAGGGTGGCGTCCGCGTCATCGTTTCCATCAACCTAATTGCAAATATTAATCTTGTTTGTAGTACAACGTAAGTTCAACTGTACCTATAGTTCAACTATACATATAGTTGAACTTAGGTGCTCCATCCCCATACGATGGCTAAGATCGAGAAGACAAATTAGAGTTATGAGTTATAATAATATGTCATTTTGGCTTAGCGGTCAGAACATACCCCGGCTATAGAGGTGGATGGCGCACTCGTATCCCGCACATTCACGCACAGTAATTATTCTTCTGGTTGTAATATTTTAAAACGGTCCTAGTATGTTTTACAAAATTGTAATGTAATCCGCAGAGCAGGCGTTTGTCCAATTCAAATCATTTATTACGTAAAATATGGGTATAATAATAAAGGGTTGAAAATATATTACATAGAAAGTGCGCCTTGCCTATTGGTATGCGAAATTATTTAACATTAATTGAAACATACGCATAAAAAACGATTGAATAATATTTGATATGATGATACAAAATATAATGTCACAAATTGTTTCTATGGCTAATTGTAAAATATTCCGAGTAAAAAAAAATTATCAAATTCTGCTATTGCATGACAAATAAATTCTATGTCTATCTTATCCTTAAGAAATTCATCAATTAAATAATATGCAACAAACAAAGCATATTATTTATATTAAAAGTTTTCTAAGTTTACATTTAAAAATATTATTATCTAGAACATCTTTCAAAAGCTGTAGTAAATTATTATAGATTTCCACCCTCTTTACAGAAGTACTATTAGTAAAAAGTGCCAGTCTACATTTTGACTCACGGAGTGTATTTCTGTATCTCTGTGATTTCCTTCTGTGTCTCTGTGTCTGTCATAGTCATTTATGTAAATTCTAACCAGGATGGCTGTTTTTCGTTGTAGTAGTTCCGTGAATTGTTGTCTAATCGAGGGATATGACCGGACTAGTTAAAGCATTGCCCCGTATACCGTAGTGTTCTAACTTCTTTATTAAATTATCATGGTGTACGTGTACGCCATGGTCATATCCATAAAAAGGGCTGTGACTCTTTTTTTTCCCTCGAGACCGCTATAGACTTTATGCAGCAAGCCCCTAATTGCTGTTTCAATCCCTTTTCCTTTCTTAAAGCCTTCCTGTTCGTGAATAAGAGTGTTATTTAACTAGTATTATCGAAATAATCGTTTAAGCGCTTGTGTATAATCTTTTCAAAATATTTTGAGAATAGTGGTATTTTGGCAATTGGTCTGTAACAATGTATTTCTTATATAATCTTTTTTTAAATAAGTACCATGATCGAGGTTTTTAACTTTTCAGGGAAGATACCATCTTCAATGCGACTAATAATAATATGTGGTAATACAGGAGATATAACTTTAACAGCTGTCATTATTATTAGTAGTTATTGCAAACATAACAATATAAAAATATATAGGATGCTTTTCTATATAAATATTCCTCAGCTGTGATAATTCTCCTTAGAACTCTCTCTATAAGAAAGCGTAAAAATGAAACAAAAAAGGTGGTAAACATTTTTTACTGCAAGTGTTTATAGATTCTATGTCCTAAATGTTATGATCACACATAGCAGTCCGCATAAATATAATTGCCGCAGTTGTCTCTTTCGGCCTATGCCGCGTAACGCGTGAAATAAACGATGTCCATGTCGAACCTAGCGCAAAGTATGTTTTTTATTTTTTATTTATGCCTGATAGGTTAGCCTTTGACCACTATCTCGCCTGATGGTAAGTGATGATGTGGTCGAGGATGTTGTTCAGACTAACCTAGAGTTACTGGCTCTCAAGGACAGCTGCCGGAACACACCGTTAGGTGCTTGGCGACAGATTTTCAACTTGAGGGTGGTAGCTAGCCAGGCGGGCATTTGCAAAGTGCCCTACCACCATGCTGTAACGACTGCTATCCTAAGACAACAACCGGGACCGACGGCTTAACGTGCCCTCCGAAGCACGGAAGCGCTCAGTAGTAATGTCACCAGCGGTCACCCATCCAAGTCATGACCGCGGCGGACGTTGCTTAACTTTGCTGATCGATTCAGAATGGCTAAGCAAACTTGGCTACGAGCGCTTCATAGCTGTTTCCGTAGCAGCGCATTATCACAATATATATATATATATATGTAGAAGCCCGCCCGGTTAGCGACCACCCTCAAGTACCTGTCGCCAAGCACCTAACGGTGTGTTCCGGTAGCAGTCCTTGAGAACGAGTTAATTTACAGGCATATGAGACTGAACAACTATGTCTCAAGGTGACGGGCGCAGTGCAATTCGTGACTTGTGACGAAATGCATCTGTCATAGGCAGAGGTTAGTCCGCTTAACATGAGGTGGGCCCCGAGCTTGATCGGTCACAATAACATTAAAAAAAAAGATTCTGTTGTTCTTTATTCACTATTATTATATACTTTCTTCCTGCTAATTCTAAAAAAAAAGAGTACGATTGCTGCCAAGTTATTCATTCAAATCTCAAAATTGTAATTCGAAAATTAACCAAAGTCCTTTTGTGACTCGTATAAGTGCTCCAATGAAAACGTAACGATAGAGCGATTCAGAACCCGTTGGCACAGCGCCATCTAGCGACAGATTTGTTGAAACTTATGTTAATTTGATATGGTTTTTAAATTAAATTTATATAATAAAAAGGACCAACACCAAGTTAAAAAGAATGGCCCAGAGTTTCTTGCCCGTTCTTCTCGCAGTGTCTCTATACATTTTTTTTTGCTTAACGTGGCAGTACAATGTAGAAAATTAAACTTTGTAATTGACCTTAATAAGCGCGTCGTAGACGCCTAAATTGAATAAATGATTTTTGAATTTGTATTTTACTAATAGTTATCTTAACCCCTATAATTTTCTTTTAAAGTTTATGAAGTGCACTATCATAATGATTTTTTCCAGATTTTTCAAGCCAGCAGTTTAGCTTTTAGAGAGGAAACTACTAGAACAAAAATTTGCACCTTTAAGATTCATATTTCGTAAAAGGAGCATTAAATCTATAAATAGTATAATTCATTTTAAGACATATTCAAAGATACCCCAGACGATGGGGAAGACGACTAAAAAAAGGTTACCCTAAAAAATATATTTTCCTGAATTTTATTTTACCACTTTGTCGGCGTAATTGGTTTTAAAGAACTTTATTCTCATAAGATATACATCACTTATTATGAGATACAAAGAAACTAAAAAATATATAATTGTACAATTAATTAATCTCTGGTACTCGTCTCAATGTGTAACTTTAGTTTTTTTTTAGATTTGTTTATATTTTCAATAGTTGTTATATCATTTGGTAACTTATTAAACAGCTGTGTTCCGCCAACCAATAAATAATTTATATACACACCCCTTCAAAATTACAGCTTTAGTACTAACGGTCTCTTAGCAAAACCTAGGACAGACGGACATGATGAAACTATTAGAGTTCCTGGTCAGCACTACGGAACCCTAAATAGGAGAGGTGCATACACTTGTTCAATTTGAATGCTGAATATTTTTGTGATTAATTTATATTTTATAGATTGTAGAAATACTCAGCTGTTTTGCAGATTTCTTTTCGAATAATTATTTATTTATGTAATATTTTACTCACTGTTTTTAATATTGATTCGTTTTCATACGTTTTGACATCACAGTATGCCACTGCGGATAGCTATTGCAAGTAAGGCGTTAGGCGACGAAACGAAAACAGGCGCGCAATTCACATTATTATTTCGATTTCATGCTCATTTGGTTCGTGCGTTTTTCCGTGATGACACGAAGTCTATATAAATTAAACTTCATTGATAGACGGTCATTTTATTAAGAGTGCTCTCGATTACAGCATCAATCGCTTCACTTAAGTATTTTACTTACAATATAAAACAAGTTTTAATGTCGTGTTAAGTATAACATATTGTCCGGTAAATGGGACAACCAAAATATATCTGTGAAACGTAGATGTTAAGACCTGTACTGTACGAGCGTAATTTTTTTTGTAATTAATATTTGTTAACGTGATTAATTTTTAAAAAGTTGTGTTCTGTTTATTTGGACGTAATTATATTGACGTTATTGATCATCTGATATATTGTTAGGCACTTAAAATATATGCACGATACTAAACAAATATCGACATAGAAACGTGTTAAGCCACAGGTGACAACTGCTAATTAGAATAGCCAAGCCATTATAAAACTTGCGGTGATTTTCGTTTCGGTTTCAGCACTGTATTAAATGAATAGCTAGTAAATACAACAAAAGTATTACGTTGTGTAAAATTATTATCTTAACTGAAATTTTGAGTAATAAGGTTCATAACAATTTTTATGTTTTTAACCGCGTTAGTTAAGTGATAAGTGTAATTAATAAAACAAGTTCGGTTAAAAGTTCGTAATTGTGTGAAGCCAGTTTTGTTTTCAGTAACTTCAAGTGATGGAAGAAAAAAGGTTTCAAAATAACATTGTTTTACTTATTTTCATTTTTTAATTCGCGTTATGGCTCATTCATCGTGTGTTTATGGTCGTTCGTCCATTCTTTGCCATTGAGAATCTTACTTTCCGTTGATTTTTTTGTTGGACATTTTTCGTAATGTTTTCATTTGCTATGTTAGCCTCAGGTGCAGTGCTTCATTTATTTAAGTCGTCATATCGAACAATGTTAAAAATAATTATAATATTATCAATTGTTTACTTTAAATGTGGATTATCGAAAGAGGAAGAACAAACGTATAGAATATCAATGGTGAGTCATATTTTATAAGATTTTGCAAAGCTTTCACTGTTAGTTAATTTCAAAAGGCTTTTTGCAAATTTGCATATTGAATTAGATCTACTCACTTCTTTCACATAAATTATACCATTTTTTGGAGTGTTAAAGTGACGTATTTTGGCCTAAATTAATTTGCTTCTGTGCCAATTAAGCATTATTTTATATCTAACAATGCTTTCAAAGCATACAGAGGACAAAGCTTTGCTTTTTGTTTTTTCCTTATTATTTTAATATTGAACCTACTCCTTTCACATATATTATACCATTTTTTGGAGTGTTAAAGTGACGTATTTTGGCCTAAATTAATTTGCTTCTGTGCCAATTAAACATTATTTTATATCTAACAATGCTTTCAAAGCATACAGAGGACAAAGCTTTGCTTTCTGTTTTTTCCTTATTATTTTAATATTGAACCAACTTTATTTGACAATGAAATGAGTTTGGTCGTATAATCATTAAGTGTACAAAAAATGCGTATGTAAAAACTGTATCTCTATACCCCTTAACCCGATGTTTTATCAACAAAGGTCATTTGCTTGCGTAACATAATGTACAATGTACTTACATATTATACGTATTAGAGAACCACTTAAGCCTATACATTTTCTTAAATAAAACTTTATCGTCATATATACGCAGGTCTCGTCCCACGACAACCCAGGGCACCCGGCTCTGTTCTCTCACGGGGAGAGTCCGGTTTGGGACCCGGACAGCCAGAGCCTTTACTTTGTGGACGTGCATTCACAAAATGTGCATCGACTCGACTACAACACGGGAAAGATCTTCACTAAGCATATCGGTAAAGGGGTGTATGATATCTATATTAAAATAAATAGTAGTCTAATTTTGTACAATAGCCTGAGAGCGTAAATCCACATTCTGTGTATGACCCAGCGCTGTAAAAGTTGAGCTTCAATATAACACTTTCAAAGGTTGCTATACAGAATTGTCTGTTACGATTCAGCCACAACGTAATTCAGAGCCAGGGTACCTACATATTGTTTTATGGCATCATTTCAAAAGCCTTCCTCATTATCGCAGTAGTTAAGGCAACCGTTGCGTGGAACTGCGGATGCCGGTTCGATTCCGCTCGAGGTGAAAAATGTTGTGCTCTTAAAATTTCACCGTCCGTACCGATCGTACCTACTAATACAATAAGAGCACAAAAGGCTCAGTCCTCGAGAGCCCAGTAGGCTGCGATAGTGCTTCTATATATATATATTTAGTAATATCAATCGATGTTATTAATAAATATGATAGAAAAACGCCTAGCGCTAGGTGGACTCAAGTACAGAGGATTCCGAACCAATATAAAGTCGTTATTTCTTCATACAGTTCGAAATATCTAGCGGGAGTTCAAGGCCGTTTTTTTTTATTATTTGTTTATAAGTTAGATCTTTTAACTAGAATGCAAACCATTTGACGCTTGAATTCGAATGTATTACCGTGTTTACGATAAAGCAAAAACAAACACTTAACGTTAAAAAACACGTCGTTTGTTGGACTATATACTAGACTATATGGATTCCCTTTTATTTTTAACTTTTATATGTGATAGTTGTTAGGCAATCAGCACTTCGGTACTAATATTATAAATGCGAAAGTAACTCTGTCTGTCTGTCTGTTACGCTTTCACGACAAAACTACTGGACCGATTTGAATGAAATTTGGTATGGAAATAGTTTGAGACCCGGGAAAAAACATAGGGTGGTTTTTATCCAACTGCGCAAAAAGAGGTTAATGTTTTTGCGCGATAACCGACATACGCGCGGGCGGAGCCGCGCCCGGAAAGCTAGTTAACTATATTCTTCACACACTCAGTAAAAATGTCAAATGCCTATCTATGACAATTCCATAGATAAAGCTGTGTCGGACAGACAGATGGACAGCGTATTTAGGTTATAGGTACGTTGTATTATTTTATATTCTATGTTATAGTGTAACGTTTTCAAGTATGCAAATCACAAAAACGAGCCAGCGAAAATTAATTTTGTTTTGCGTCAACATCGGGTTTCTGATAAGTAGCATAACTGCGCGTATTAGTTATCGTCTTCTGTTTTGATGTCTTAAAAAAATAACCTACAGACATCGATGATAAGAAACACGATGTTTCCGCAGATCTGCTGCGTAAACATCGTGTTTATTTCTAGCAAATTTAACAATCATCATTAATAACCCCGAGAAATTTAAAACACTGTAAGTACCAAAAAATATTTCTATTTCTAAGAGTGTGGGGCAATGTATGTGTATATATTATAACAACTGCTACAGTAGTTACAGATAGTGGATTTGCGCAGCCTGCTTCCTGGCTAACTAATACCTCCCAACGGAAAAAAAACAGCCGATAATCACGTAACCGTGTTCTGGTAGCTAAACTATAGAATGTTGTTCTCAAAGGCAGCTACTAGCTGCCTTTGAGAACAACATTCTATAGTTTTTTAACCGACTTCCAAAAAAGGAGGAGGTTCTCAGTTCGTCTGTTTTTTTTTTTTTTTTTTTAAGTTTGTTACCTCAGATCTCTTGACTGGGTGAACCGATTTTGAAAATTCTTTTTTTGTTTGAAAGATGATGCTTGTCGTTTGGTCCCATTTTAAATTTCATCAAAATCGGTCAAGCCGTTTTTGAGTTACACTAAAAAGATTGAAAAAAAAAATTTAACAAAAATTTTTTTTTATACTGTATTACTGCCTCAGGGAGCTGCCCCCCTGAATACACCGTTAGGTGCTTGGCGACAGATTTTCTACTAGTTTTACGAATAAGTAGGTATGCCTGTAAGATATTTTATGATAGTTTATATCCATGAACGTCAGTAACATGGATTGGGAAGACCATTTCCCCAATTTTGGATTGACCCATACATATTCGCAAGCTGGCTCACTGGCTATATCAATGTAGCCAAATTAAACTCGACTGTCACAAATAAGTTCAGTTTCTCTACCTACACCTTATTTTGCCTGCTAATAAAAACTACCCTTGGGGTGCCGGACTAGAATGACACTCACCCATCGCAATCCGTGGGTGTCATAAGAGCCTACTAAGGGTAACACACAGATGGTGGGCATCAGCGCTTTCTGAGAACTGATATATCACACTGCGATCCCCAAGACGCCTGCTAAGCCTGGGGAGTTTGGTAAAAAACCCCCCCACGATGAGTTAGACTGTGTTCAGCAGTGGACAATATGATACAGTACAGTAATAAAATCTGCTAATTCAAATAACTCGTCAAACAAAAATAATCCAGCTGTTGTTATTTATCACATTACTTATTCAAGGTTACGGTCAAGTGAACGTGGTATCGTTAGTGGCCTATAGTCAACGGTTGCTTGTGGCGGTGCGCTCAGCTCTCTACCTATTGGACTGGGGAGTGGCAGGGGACGCGGCGATACGGCTGCTCTCTACCGTGGACCACGGCATGCCGGACAATGTCATCAATGAAGGGAAGCCGGATGCTATAGGTCGCTTTTGGGCAGGTACGACTAGTGTGCCTCTAGTTCTTACTGTCCTATGTTAGTAGCAGACAGTCAACGTTTGCTGGTGCGGTAACAATCAGCTCTGTGCCTGATTGGCTGGACGCGGCGACACCTCACAGATTTTGTTTTTTGGCCACACGGCTCCTCACCACGAGTTGCTATAGCTTGGAGGACTACAGAAAAAAGACTCGAAGGAAGGGATTTTGACTGTTATAACCAGGATTTCGCAGACACTGGTCAAATCATTAATTTGTCAAATTATATGCTCGTCAAATCTTTATTTGTCAAATTATAGACAAGACAAATCCTCGATTTGTCAAACTAGAAACTGATCCAAACCTAAATTTGTCAAATACTTGATTCGTCAAGTTCTTAAACGTACTTATTCTTTATTCGTCAAGTGAGCTCTTTGTCAAGCACGCTTTGGGGCAGTCAAGATGAAAATAAAATCAATTATGTGTATTACATATTTTATTGGATTAAAATAACAGTAAAACTGAAAGCTTTTCAATAACTCATAACCTTACTTACACCTTCCTTAAAACCTAGTAAAAACATGTAGTTTGTATGAACTCAAAACTTCTTAATATGTTATTAAAAAGAAATATGGACCAACTTTATCCAATATATTTTGTTAAGCATTATATAGTAATTTTTGGCCCTTTAATAAATTAATTATTAGTATTTCAACTTTAGCATCTTAAATCATGTCTTTATTTTCTATTTTTTTTTATATTGCGTGCTCCGACCTGTAATTGTTTTACCAAACGATCATACCGCGAGTTTATAATTTACAAATTGAAATAAATATTTATTGTTTTCAATTTTGCTCCTAAACCTTTAATCCGATTTTATCCTAGAAAACCACTGTCAAATATAATAATTCGAGTGGCTTGCGAACAATTAAAGAAACATAATTTTTTCACGCACATCTGGAAAGATAATCTTAACTGCTTGTTTGTCAAAAGTGTTTGATCTTAACTGCGTTCATAATCACATATATATTTTTATATAATCTCATTCGGTAATATTCTAATTATGAAATGAAATACTGACCTTTAAAGGCATATTTTATACACATACTTCTTTAAGAAAATTAAAAAAATAAATAGCTTTATTCTCCTAACAAAACGATGCTTTAAAACAATTTTTTAATTATTAAAGTACAATGTGTCCCGACCAAGGTTTCAATTCAATACACATTATCTGTGGTGAGCGCGCTGCGCGCGCAAAGCGCTGGTTTTTATATTGCATTTTATTTAATGTAGCTACCTATAGCCATGAGATTAAATAAAGTAGTGTATGCAACTGCATATAATTAGGTATTAAAACACTCGTGTAATCTTATTTTGAAACTCGCCTGCTGCTCGTTTCAAAAAACTACGCTCATGTTTTAATACCCTCTATTATATGACAGTAGCATAAACTACTGTTTTATTTTTATCTGAAATATGTCTTCAAAATTTCAAATATTTTTTCATAAGTAATGTAGTTTTTATCAGGTAATAAACAATAAAATACACAATTTAACATGTACAGAAAACAGTTGGGTGAACAGATCTGGCACTTTTGAAGTTGCCGACTACTAAAAACAGGTCTTCAATATAATTCTTATATGGGGAGAAGCACAAGTTAAAAGTTGTTTTCATCATCAGACTTAAACAATAAGAATTCAGTCGTCAGTATACTTAGTAGTACCACTTCATTGATGCATGTAGAATGTTCCCTCGTAACTTGCAATACCTTCTTTATATAACGAAATGATAATAAAAACTTAAAAAGCGACAGTTATGTAAGGCTTCAATCTTCGAACGTACATCGGGAAGTTCTTGATTAGCCTAAGTACGTGTTGTATCGTAAATTTTACCGATTGGCTTAAATTCGTTTTGGGCACGTTTTTTTTCCAGAACTATAAGCGTTTATCGATTTTGTTTCAATAAAAATCTGGGGTGCTTAAATATTCGCCTTCTCTAATTATGCTGTCCATTTTGTCATTCAATTTTGAAGAACCATTATTGAAATGGTAGGTATTAATTTAAATATTTTGTATTTCGAATAATATAAACAAATAAGAGGTTGCTTCACTAAAGGGTTAATCAAAGATGAACCCTTTAGTGCTTAAACACTTTAGTGTTCGATCTCACAATGACAAGATAAATCACGTATTTGACGTGTAGAAGTCTTAACGAATAATTGAATTGATGAATCGCGAAAATGACAAATTAAGCTTTTGACTTGCAAAGTATTTGATTAATAAAGGATTTGACGAATTGCGAAATTGACAAATTAAGCTTTTGACTTTTACAGCATATGACCAAACAAGGATTTGACCAGTGTCTGCGAAATCGGTATATCAAATATTTCTCATGACAGATTAGACGCTATTCGAGCGTAAGTATTTCACTACTTTTCTTATTTCACCTGATGATGATTGAATGCATGATGTAGTCGGCGATAGTACACTTTTGCTTTTAAGGCACTGAGATTTAATGAATCAGGAAACAGGGATTCTGGCATAGAACTTAACTTTTTGTACCAACGTCTGATAAAAATATAAACAAACTGTTTTATATGCAGCTCGCTTATCTGTATTTTACAGATAAGCGAGCTATTTAAGCCTGCTTAAAAGACATCCAGATTACTTTTTGATTTGATTATAAAATTCAATTTTTTGAAATTAAAAATTTAGTAACCTAATTATTACTATATAGTTCTATTTATTGTCAAAGTCCAACTTAAAAATAATTACCAAATCTTTCGTGTGACTTATATTTCAATGATAATAATATTATGGTTGAGCCCTGGTTCCCACCAGGAGGCAGTTATATGTATAAAACAAAGCTCTCGTCACTGTCTTTAGAGTACGTGTAGGGTACCCAAATGACTGGCGACATCGCCCTAAGGACTGGTAATACTAATAGTCCTACTCTGGCCGAGGTAAGCGTCAAACGCCTTTTTGCAAAGCCTTTTAGCCTTCGTTTGTCTTTTCTATCAGCCGCTTCGACCAGCCTTTATGAAGAAGTCTTGCGCTTACTTAAACCATTATTTGTATTAAAAACAGTCTTTCATATGGCAATATGTAACAATAATTGAAGAATGTTCTGTTTCGACGGCTATCATAGAGAGCCTGTTGAAATTCTACGTTTAACTTAGAAGCCAGCAGTATCTGTACTGCAAGAGCACGGGTCAGATGCTAGACTTAACAGGTATTATCAAAAGCTTTTTTCATGCTTTAGGTACAAAAGGACCTCAAACCGGCGATGATGTGCTTCCCGACAAGGCCGCCTTCTACAGCGTGGACAAAAGTTGCCTTCAGAGCCCTCACGTGCACCTTCTCCCAGTTTCCATCTCGAACGGACTTACCTTTTCGCCTAACAACTCGGTCATGTACTACATCGACTCACCAACGCAGAAAGTGGAAGCTTTCGACTTCGATTTGCAGAAAGGAGAGATAAGTAAGTTTTCTGTGGGGATATACGCAAAGACACCCCGGTAGTCATCTTACTGACTGCCATTTTCGCTCAGCAACTGGGTTATGTACTACGTTGGCTCATCGTCGGAGAAAGTATAAACTTTCGCCTTATGACTTGCAGGAAGGGAGTATCATTTCAACGAATTGCAAAAAGGAGATCTCGGGTGTGGAGGCTTTAGATTTCGACCTGTGGAGAGTTGAATGTGAAAGGTACATTCTTACAATAAAATAAAAAATGCCGCTGCTGTGTACTTAAAACAATTGTGTCTATTTGTGAGCCAACATGAAGATATTTTTGTAAAAAGTTCGATTTGTGTGGAGCTTATAGAACTGTGGAGGTTGATGCCACATCAACCCCCTCCAGAGACCATCTAGGCCCTAGGGCGATAAGAATTTCTTGGGAAATTTAACAGTACGTCTAGAACGTATTTTTATAGTTGGTTGCGGAGAAGGCAATAGTGACTAAAAAAATACCGTATCCAAAACAGACATGTGGTGACATACTTTTAATAACATCGTTCAAGAAACCAATCATTTACCCAAATGCATTTGGGTAAACGTATCTTACTCGTAAATATTTTTAAACTTAGTTAAACAGTTATTGTATGGCTATAAGAAATTACAATAACTTACTTAACAATAACAGTAAAAAGTTTGTAGACTTTTTAGTGTTCGTGGTAAGTTATTGTCATCATCATCGTCATCAGCCGGAAGACGTTCACTGTTGAACAAAGGCCTCCCCCATAGAGCGCCACAAAGAACGGCTATTAGCCGCTTGTAACCATTGGCTACCAGCTACTTTCACGATGTCGTCAGTCCACCTAGTGGGGAGCCTACCAACTCTACGTCTTCCGATGTAGTGTGGTAACCACTCGAGAACCTTTCTTCCCCAACGGTTATCGGTTCGTCGAGCAATGTGGCCCGCCCATTGCCACTTCAACTTGCAAATTCTGAAAGCTATGTGGGTGACTTTGGTTCTTTGGCGAATATCCACATTCCGGATTTTATCGCGCAAAGAAACTCCGAGCATAGCTCTCTCCATAGCTCGTTGAGCGACTCTGAGCTTGTCCATGAGGGCCACAGTTAAGGACCACGTCTAGTTATTGTAATTTCTTATATTATGGGGAACAATACGCTGAAATATCAGGGGACAAATTTACTAAACGTCACGAGTTGCCCCCATTCCAGTTCTTCCGTAATTTATTTTCACAACAAGTTCGTCAACATTTTAATCTGTCAATAACATCAAGTGCACCGTAGTAACGCAATTAGTGACAGATGGAAGACAGGATGTACCTGATTAAGAGTCGCAGTTTATGCTCATCAATGCTTTTGTTATCGGTTGGCAGGTGCACGCAGAGTTATATTCGACATATCAAATTACGGATACGACGACGCCATACCTGATGGTATGACGATCGATAGCGACGGCCATTTGTGGGTCGCGCTCATGTTCGGAGGAGCTGTAAGTACCAATTTAACATCATTTACGTGATAATCGATAACGTCTGCAAAGGTCGGTTTTCGACTTTCGCAGACATTGTCGACTGTCGTCTAACACGTAACTTTTTAGGGTTCCAGACCACAAGGACAAAACGGAACTTTTGGTTTGTGGTTTGTGCTAGTGACGCACAGAATAGTATCGATACGAAAAAGCCGCGATAAAATTTGTTTTCTTTAACAATAATAAAATAGCACTTTTAAATATAGTCATAGTTTAAGCATATACATACCGACGAAGGAGGCCTGGAACCTATCGCACGCGTCTGTATGGACCTAGTTTAGGAACCAGGAGCTCTTTTTACTTGTAATTGTGCAAAATTGCCTGTACCGAATTTTTTTTTTTTTTTTAAGCTAACGTAGAAGACTATTTTGGTATAAATAATACGAAATAATGTAGAACTTTGGAGACATTCGGACTTGTTTCCTAACAATTTTCAATGCATAATTGAAATTAGTTTTGTTTTATATTGAATCAAATTAAACTATTATTATACTCATTATAGAGCATTTATGATAAGGTACGTTGTCGATTACTGAAAAATAATCAATGGTTATATTTGAGTTTAACTGATTAACTAGCCATTTCATATGGATTTTGTTATGCATTTATTTCTGATAATCGCTTTTAGTAGTTGGTATTATACGATAAAATATAGATACAAAATCTATTTCGTTCCCTACATACATCAACAATTATTAAACGTTGACCATTTGAAATCGGTACTTTTACTCGTAATAATAACAAATACTTTTAAAAGTATCTTAAAAAACATTAAATAATATTTAAATAAAACACTTAAAAAAGCATAAAATTATATATCTAGTGACAATTCCGCCTAATTTTCCTGTTATCTACGTGACGTCACATACAAAAACAAACGTCACAAACCTTAATATTATGTACACTCGAGAGCAATGAATCCGGGTCACTTAAAGAATCCTAAAAATCTCGGAAACTAAAAATGCTAGGTTAATGCAATAAATTGTATTTAATAGACAATGTAATACTCCTTAAATGAAGGTATTAAAACTTCTTAGTTATTGTAAAGTTATATCATAAAAAAATCAAATTTGAAAAAGGGCCACTTTCGAAGATGGAACTACGAAATTACAGCATTTGGTTTTGCTTTTGTTTGTAATCTGTCATTTATGTGGGTACATAAACCATGTTGATAGTGCTCTATATTCATTATTCAAGCTGAAATTATGTCGCTTACGCCTGAAGAATGCACCAGAATACTTACAATGCTGGAAACCGGCCGGAGTCAGCGCGATACAGCCAGGACTGTCGGTGTGTCGCTGTCAACAGTACAAAGAGTTCTCCGACGTTACGAAGAAACTGGTTCTAACCTACGCAGACCAGGAACGGGCAGAACCAGGTGTACCACAGCACGAGAAGACCGATACTTGGTGAACACCATGCTTCGAAATCGCTTTCTCACAGGAACTGAACTCACCAATCAGTTTCGACGCCTCGGAGGAAGTAACCCAAGTGCATGGACAGTAAGACGTCGGCTTGCTGAATCTAACTTAAAACCCCTTAGACCTGCAAACGGCCCTAAACTGGAGCGTGGGCATCGTATTTCGAGACTAAGATATGCCCAGAGCCACGTAAATTGGAGTATTGAAGATTGGTCAAAAGTTATGTTCTCCGACGAATCAAAATGTATGCTCTACAAGCACGATGGAAGACACAGAGTGTATCGAAGACCAGGGGAAAGATTCAAGCAAGCATGCATCGAAGAAAAAGTAGCCTACGGTGGTGGGTCTGTACTTGTGTGGGCCGGAATTTCTTCTGAAAGTCGCACAGAGCTGGTGATCATAGAAAACGGCTCTTTAACTAGCGTAAGATATGTGGAAGAAATCCTCAATGATCACGTTGGTCCATTTATGGTCAATTTAGGTGAGGATGCTATATTTATGCATGACAATGCCCGACCTCATACAGGTAGGATTGTGAATGACTACCTTCAAGAGATGAACATTACTCGTATGGAGTGGCCAGCGCGCAGCCCGGATATCAACCCGATCGAGCATGCTTGGGACGAGCTAGGCAGATGCGTAAAACAACGAAACCCTCCCCCAATCACGCTTCGTGAGCTCAAAATTGCTCTCACAGAGGAATGGGAGAATATTCCCCAAAATCGTATAAGGAACTTGGTGTACAGCATGCCAAACCGCGTAAACGCAGTAATGGAAGCACGAGGAGGCAATACGAAGTATTAAAATTCAAGAAAATCGTAATAAAGTTCAAAAATTTCATGTTTCCTATTTTTGTTTTAAGGAGAGATCAGCAGTTTTTTTCTTTATGTAATTTTGTGTTAATAAAATGTATGGTGACTCATATTTTTTTTACTTTCATTTAAGGAGTATTACATTGTCTATTAAATACAATTTATTGCATCAACCTATCATTTTTAGTTTCCGAGATTTTTAACATTCTTTAAGTGACCCGGATTCATTGCTCTCGAGTGTATTTGCTACACCCTAACAGGGTATGTACTCGTCTTATTATGTAAGTACATATTGCAATAAATAAAATAAATAAACATCACGCAGCCTAACCGGAAGATTACCCGACTAATTTCGCTTCTAAACGAAGCATCTTCAGGAGGTCTTGACTCACCGAGCGCACGATCTCGGTGAGTCAAGACCTCTTGAAGATGCTAGTAACGCCTGAATCTATTCATTACTTTTACTCGTTTTCTCATGTTATTACATCACTAACATTTTCCATATTTTGGGCCTTAAGGTATGTAGGTAAGCCTCATTCATACAATTTATTATACTGAAATTTGCGTACTATTTAAAGGTATTAATTTAAGAGTTACATCCACCCATAAAACTTTCCTGTTATCATTGATATGGGTACGGTTTTGTGACCTTGTTGGAAACTTCGATCATCTTCAGGAGGACGCCCAGAAATAAAAATGGACCACCATATAAATAAGTGACAAATAAACGGTATCTGCTGTTATCCGCGGAGACGATGTGTGTTTATATCTTTGATTTATTTTGTAGGTTCTTCACATAAACCCAGACACCAGACAACTGGTATTCGGCTACAAGCTGCCAGTGTCGAGAGTGACGTCCCTCGCGTGGGGCGGCCCCAACATGGACGAGTTGTTCGTGACCACGTCTCGGGACAAGCTGAACGTGAAGCTCGAGCCGCTAGGGGGCGCCATATTCACCATACGGGGCACGGGCAGCCGCGGAGTGCCGCCGCATATGTTCAAATTCGATAATGCCGATTCTTATTAGTGACCCTGTGATAAAATTCTGTTATGTGTATATTTCATTAAATGTTGTTTCATTTGTGTTCCTCGGGATGGTACAAGACATGAATCTATGGTCCGTTCGTCATTGTGTTTCACTTTTTGACAAAATTTTTTTGCATATTTGTAATACAGATTGTCAAAACAACCCCAGGGACTTTTTAATTACCTTATATTTAACCGATTTCCAATAATAGGAATAGGATGTAAATTTTACTAAATTTTTTCTGTTTGTTACGCGATTACAACGCAAATCATTTTTCTATGGTGTACCTTTAAGTTGGTTCCATTAAATTTCATCAACATAGGTCGAGTAGTGTTTAAAATACAGTCAAATACCTGAAAAAAATATTTGCGTATTAAAATGGGTTCATTTAAAGGCAACTTATCGACGGTGAACATTATTTAGAGGAAGTGACTGGTCTTGAAAGTAAAAAAATACGGAACCGAGTTCTTACACTGTGTGAATACCTAATTTGTTGGAAGCAGAACCATGATAATGTGGAGGTGCCATGAGAGCCAGTAATTCTAGGGTAACCTAAACAACATCTTCGACCCCATCACTTACCATCAGGTGAGATAGTGGTCAAAGGCTTACCTATCAGGCATAAAAAAAAAAGTGAGTGATTCGAATCAGCACGGTGACTTCGGCGGTGATTTCTTTCTTTTCAGTGTTGGGAGTCCGTTTAAGTTGAAGGTTGGTTCCGTTCTTTTTTGAAATAGTTTCATAGGTTAGCCTCAGACTACAATCTCACCCGTAATCTCACCAGCTTTGACCGTATCATCGTAAGTGACGATGCGGTCGAAGCTGGTGAAGAATGAAAAGCAAACTATCTCTCACGAACAGCTTGCTGGAACACACCGTTAGGTTTTTAGCGACAGATTTTCTACTTGAGAGTGGTAGCTAGCCAGGCGGGCGTCCAAAATGCCCTTCTACCATGCTAATAATGAGAATTAATCTGTAATTTCTATGAAGGGAGTGCAAGATAAATAAAAAATAACTGTAAATAAGAAATAATTTAATTTTAGGACGTGAATACAACCAGAGTAATCGTAACAAGATAAATTGTATAGATAACAGTTTAGATTAGACTATCAACAAATAACAGAACATCACTTGACAACAGCGAGACGACTAGATAATTGTGACAAGGCGAATTCACTCCCCAAAGTCGTCGTAACATCAAAACTTTAATAACACAGAAAAGATTATCAAAATTGAAATATACAAATAGTTTAAATTGAAAAGACATCGATATTTGGTGGAGTTTCTTAAGACTAATAATAAATAAATAGACTATAATCTTAACAATTGCATATCGTTTATAATTTTCAGGCACGTTTTCCTATAAATTGTCTGGAATTTAATAATAAATTGCTAAGCGTATGTTATGAAGCTACATTTATTAAGTCAATATAGTTAAAGCATAATAATATTAAAGATTATTTGACAAAAGGTAACTAATAAAAATATTATTTGTTGCACTTAGATTCTCAGCGCATCGTTCACATCGCGTACAATGTGAATAACATAGCAACTGTCAATTTTCATCATGACAATGACTACTTATTTCGATTTGCGAGTATGGATCCAATTTATATATGGAAAATGGATCTGCATTTTCATTTACAGCAAATCCTACATAAAAAAATATGAATATGCGTTAGTAACAGAATAGATAAAACATAATACTTTCAAACACAATTTGGTACAGATCGTTCCGACAGTCGTGCTTTTCTACATATTTAGATATCTAAATATATAACCATTCAAAAAGTCGGCAAAGCACGAAATTCGTAAAACGCCTGATAGACCTTTTTTGAGTGACCTGCATCAACTATTTGGCACGGACCTTCCCACTGATGAAGTCTCTCTTCATATTTTTTTTGCGTTCCATTAGGCGTATGCCGATTTTTGTGCTTTGATTAAATATTACATATTTAGATATCTAATATATAACATTAAAAAAGTAGCTAAAGCACGAACGCCTAATGTTTTTAGTGTAGTTGTGAACAACTATTGCATACCAGAGCGATCTTATATAATTGCTGTATGTACCATTAGCATATATAAGGTGGATATTAATATATCAACAATACTGCGGGGGGTGGTGTGGAATCGGTAACTGAATGTTTTTCGCATTCTTACGTGTGTGAATGGAGTAAACTGCGGTTGATGCTATCACGCTTTGAGACCCCGCCAATGGTTAGATAGTAATAAGTACTGATTTTGTGTTTGTGAAAATTAAACATGAGTGAAACAAATTCAGTTATCGATTCCACACCACCCCCCGCAGTATTGTTAATATAATAATATCCACAGTATATAACGACACTAAGACGTAGTGTGACCTACCCTTAGAAATGTGCATCAATAATTTTACCGTGGAGGCACACGCCCTCGTGGTTGAAAACGTCTGTACATAACCATGACTAATTCATATACCATTAGTTCAGTAAACATGTTACAATATATGCATTCAGATTCTGTAAAACTTTAGAGAGCCTAGCGAAGCGAGATTTTTTTTAGGTTCGACACCTAACTTAATTGACTCATATATATATAAAATCAATCTTTGTACACAATTTAAAATAAACTATTTATATTCACAACATTCGATTAAAATATCCTCTATTGATTTATATACACAAATCTCTATTATAATATAAACGATGCGACGATTAATTCTACGAACGGATTATTTCCATATTCATAATATGTACACTACAGTTATATATTAAGAGCACTGGCAGTGTTATCGCTGTTTAACACGATTAGTGATATCAATGGTTCGATAAAATTTTTAATTGAGTTCGTATATTTTACTTTATTTCCTCACGACGTTTTTTTGCACGTGCATTTTCATTAACAGTCATCAGGAGCGCCACATGTGGACCACAGAGTAACGGATAAAATCTACATAGCGGCAAATACTCGTCGTGGGCGTGTAAAAAATGTCGTGTGTAAAAGCTCTTTCAAAGTTTACCAGTGTTTGTTAAATCTTAGCCCTACATGAAATTTCACGACGCGGACGGTGATACTAACCGCCAAACCAGGTTGATCACTAACACATTTCTGCCTACCAACCACAGAAAAGGACTTGCTCTCTATGTTTTTTCAATAAACTTTTATTTTCTGTGCGTAGACAGATTAAATCAAACAATTTTATCAGTTAAGTTTGACGGTAAATTAGCTTTTTTCCATCCATATGTATTCATACATATATATAAAACATTTATATACAACTTCTAGTCAAAATATGTCCGCAGAAAATACCAATCTCAAACATACATACGCACATGCGACAACCCTGATTTAATATATTGATGTTTTTGTGCAAATTCTATCGTCATGATGTGCCCAATCTATATAGTACAAGTAGCCCGCTAGGATAACAAATCTACTGTGTATACTTTCCTAACTATATGATAAGATATTATCTAAAATTTGATAGGAATCATCTAAAAAATATGATAAGAGTCTATTTTCTATGTAAAATCAATAAATTATAGAGAAGGTTCATTCAAGCTGACCACGCTATGAGGTATCATCAATATATATAAGCTCTAAACTAATATCACTGGTTTTATTGCAAACGATTATTTCAATTTCAACCATTAGAGAAAACATTTTTCCATCGCTTGTATATAACAAATCACAATGGTGTTGATTCTATAAGTCTAAACTTAAAATTCTCTAAACAATTGTAGTTCTTATTCTGTTCATACTTAAATCCATATTCGTTCACACTTAGGTATTCACCAGAGATGTGCCAGGAAAATTACCGGTATACGAGGAAAAAATCTACCAATGGAATCGCTCCGCTCAGCGAGGCTAGGAAAATGAAGCCATTCTATTGGTCGATTTTTCTTCTTACACGGCTCACCTTCCCCTCATCTCTGATGGATGCGCACTCCTAGAATGACAATTCTTAAACTAGGATTATTTTATTCAACTGTTAATTTTACATCAGTTTAGAGCGCACCAAGCTACATGACGACTAAATTTGCGTAAAACGAACACACAATTAAACAGATATATCCAATTTAAGGACTGACATTCGTAAGCCTTATCCGAATTTGGATTTTAGTCTGAACATAATAAGAACTATTTTAGTTTAAAGGATTTTAAATGCAGATATTTCGTATAGAATTGACATCAATGTTGAACTAAAATAAGCATTTTTGATGTATTTTAATTTCTAAAGTTCTATAGGAACGTCAACATACCAATTACAATAACCCATTAGAACCTTTAATTTAAAGGATTATATGCATTAGAGGTTTCCAACAACCTCATTAAATTGATACTGAAAGCATCACAATATATTATATTACTTTTTATGTCCAGCGCCTTTATCTAATACTCCCCATCTACGAATAAATTACTATTTAACGCATTGATTTCAGACTCATCCCGCCTTATTACAAAACACAGACTAAATCAGGGTTTAATCCTAGACCAACAAGTCCGAGTTTGTTGCGGTACTAAGCAGTTAGTGCTTGACTTTATTACAAAACGCAGACCTATCGAAGACCAGTAAGTCCATGGTTTATATATTGATCATAGATTAAATAAGAAAAAAGTTCATTCTCTATGACTCCCTTCGTTCACGACGTTCCGTGTATTACGCAATATAGATTTAGAATTACTGTTCCAGTTCTGTTAGGTCGAAAGGGTTCATGCGATGTCTAAGCTATAGGTTGCCGGGTAGCCTCTAATAACTCCAAATCGTCTAAATCCATGTAATCTTAGAAGTCGAAATCCATTTTTCTTTAAAAAAAAACGAAAAATTAGAGATATAATTTGTAACAAAGATCAAGATAATTTTAAAATGGCGAACTTGATAGCTATTTTTGAGGTTAGTACCATAGTTAAACTAGGGTCATCGGAAGACTAACTTTAGACCATAGATGATTCTCGAATCAACGATAAACTAGGTTTTGTAATAAGGATTTGAATTAAACGATGGTTCTAAACCAGTACTATCGTTAGACCACAGTTGGTCTACGTTTTGTAATAAGACGGATCAAGTCTACTACCAAAACTAGCACAATCTTTCAAATTCAATAGGATTGGTTAATTGATTTGGCGCTTAGAAATGATTGCACCCGATTGGTTGCGTTGAGGTGATGTTGTTGCGGCGCGCCGCACGGTACACTTTGTAAACCACGCCCGCCGCGGTAAGGTTTGCTTTCTGCTGTTTTAAAGCTTGACATACATTTCTTTACATGTGTATTCGTAGATCTATATATTATTACTACACTTACACCTAAATTACACTATACTACATTCTATAACGAATAAAAATGATCCAATCTTGATTGATTACAATATTAAAACGAGTTTGTTTTCGACGTTCATTTATATCTTAGGGTCAAACATAACGAGGTAGGGAAGTGTACGCCAAAAGCAAAAACTACTCCATATTTTGCTACGACCGCGAGAATCGCGTTACTCACTTTTACTCCTTGTTTTGACTTCCTTTGTTTAATTGATTGACCCTTACATCTCTTGAGAAAAACAATCACGAATCATACAAATACTTGACTTGCACTACTGTTACATAATACATACATCTGAAGACTGCGATGAAAAATATCCACAATCAAACAATTTACGTTCGTTTCATCACAGTAAATACTTAGTGCCCTTTCCTTTGGAGTCGTACCTCCTCTTTTGTTAGTCACTATCACAATTAAACAAAGTACATAATATACTTTTTAATATAATACTAATTATTATATTCTACTGCTAATGTGTACTACAGTATACTGAATATATATTTAGTAACCTACGTTCCGACATACATAAAATCTGATAAGCTTATTAATACTTCTCTTGAAACATACTGTTAGAATCGATAGACTGAGGCCTAGTTTCACCATACTCTGTTATTTATTTGACGCCTTGTTAATCCTTTTAACGGACTGTTAACTGAACCGAGTGTCCCACCAACTGTAATGGATGATTAATTCAGTTATCTTCATAGAACGTAGACTGATTTAACAGCTCTGTTATTTTTAAAGACCCATTAGCTAATGCCTGATTTAGCGTAAACAAACATGGTATGGTGAAATTAGGCCTGAGCCTGACAATGATATAATTTGAAATTTCCATACTAAATCATTGAAAAGATTATAGGTATCAGTCCTATTTAGTGTCTTAGCATACCAAATCCGGGCTTAAGAGTAGGTACCCTACCTTATTTTTTGCATACCACTTTATAAATAAAAAATCGTATTTTTTGTAAACAACGGCAAAACTTTGCATTCCATATTCTCACTAATACGAATTTCTTAAAACCAAAAACCATCAATTTTACATAGAATGAACATTGTATACGCCTCGGTGATCGTCTTTCGATAATTAGTCCTTATTTACACTTCTTATCTTTTACATAATGTTACATTTTTTAATATTGTCCGAGCTATGCAGGTAGAGCAAGTATGTACATTAAGTACAATCGCTGACAAGAATTAATTACGACCATTGACCAAAGGTTCAATGGTCGTAATTAATTCTATGACAAGAGCGACAGGCGCAGGTGCAGGTACTCTATAACTTGCTTATCTCTCTTGATGACAAGACGGAAACTACGCTGCAGAGCTCTCATTCCTTCTAAATCGGCAGTAAGAGCTTCTCTAAGAGAGAGATGTAAGATTGGGGTCAATGTCCGAAATTCTTTCTGGTTTTGAGTACTTTGTGAGTATTGTGTTACTTGGGAGCGATAAGTCCAGCCATCATGTCGAAGGTGTTCCCGTCGGGGGTGAGCTGCAGTTCGCCCTTGCCCGTACTGACGAGCAGCCACCCCGCGGAGTCCACGCCCTTCACCACACCCGACACAGGGGAGCTAGCGCCTTTCTCAAGGACGCGGATTTCTTCGCCACTGGAAACATGAGATAAACTATACTTAGCTTTGCATGTATGCGCTGTTCAGGCACAAGGTCCATCGCGTTACAGAGGAAGGAACTTCTGGTAGTCTAGGTCTTAAAACCCACATATTGGTTGGGTTAATAAAACAAATGTGGTAACAAATGCTCACCTTCCCTATCATACGTAGGCGAATTTAGGAAAATCTCGCTAACATTTAAAAAATGTAAAGAAGATAGAGAGAAACATTTGAATCTTGTTAAAGTATAATTGTAATCGTAATCTTATCGTAATTGTCTTTGAAAATCAGAAGGGATTTATTTTGTAATTTACTTTGATATATTTACAGCCATACCTAGGAAGCAACGATGGCCCAGTGACACTGCCTATAGACTATGGCGTATATAGTCAGATTCGAATACTGAAGCGGGCTTGAGCTTCCTACCTGATGCCTAGCCTTTTAGGTTAAGTGTCTGTTTACCATTTTCGAACACATTATCAGGTGAAATTGAATTTGCTTGGTGGTAGCTGGCTGGCTTGCTACCACCCTCAAGTAGAAAATCTGTCGCCAAGCACCTAACGGTGTGTTCCGGCACATGTCCTTGAGAGCCAGTACCTCTAGGGTAGCCTGAACAACACCTTCGACCACATCATCATTTACCATCAGGTGAGATAGTGGTCAAAGGTTAACATATCAGGCATAAAAAAAATATAAATGATAGGCTCAGCATAAAAAACCCTATGCCTTGAACTATTCTAACCTTTTGGTTAGTGATAAGGATAACTTATAATAATTAAAACAGCAATATTTCCGAAGGCTACATAATAAAACAAGGAGTAATACATAATAAAAAAAGGATAAAGCTGGGAAATCTTTTTTATATCAAGTTGGTTTCCACTTCGTGGCTAAGCAAGCACGCTAGGCATTGATATATATAATATAGATATATATAATCGGATATATATAATATAGATATTAAATATTCAGACACAAAGCCCGTGTTACATATTCCTTGAGTATACAGGCTAAACTACAACGTTCCTAGGATATGTATTTATTACAACTTTTAAAACAAGTGCACATCATCGACACTCTGTTTTAAAATACAATACAAAATATCCAAAATTGTTGGGTCGTTTGGAATAAAGATCGCTTTAAGCGATAAAACCGGCCAATGTTTCACTTAAGTTATTTAATATATTAAGCTTAGTGTTACAATATAGTACATTATATTGTAATAATAATATTAATACCCATTGCTTTATATACATACTTCTATTAGACATAATGGCTGTTGGTCTTCCAAGTAAATAAATAAATAAATAAATAAATAAATTACTGTGGAATTCGGTAAAAAAGCCTTCCTGGCCGACTATGAGTTAACCGGACTTAACTGCAGGTGAGGTCCATTTTATACGAGGCCAGGGTGGCTTCCTTAATGGTTGAGGCTTGTACATAACGCTTTTCTCAAAAATGAAAGAAAGTTTAACAACAAATTCGTGTATTGAAGGTTACAATCATATTAGGGCAATTACTGACTGATTGTGATCGATTTAGAAGAAGAAAAGTTAACAAACTCCATGTTAATTTTAGAATGGAAAGTTTTAATCCAAAGGATTTATAAACTGTATACTTTTTAAACATTACTAAACACAAAATGTAACATGCATACTTTTTCTGCGTCGCGTTAAGTGTCACAGACTATAAAATGATTGTTTATGGCTCCAAAAATATATCTATCTCATCAAAAAGAGAGATAGATGTATATTTGGAGCTTCCCTTCTATAACCATGTTATAATGGCTAAACTCTAATCTGTGTCAGGTACTGTTTTTTTCTGAGCAGATCTAAAGAAGGTGACCTAGATGACCTACTGTCCAGTAAGTAAGTATATTACATACTTACTTACTGGACAGTTGTGAATAAGTCTCCGGTAGAGTTCACTATCTGGATACTTTTTAGAGATGCAATGGCAACATTACATAAAATTTTTGAGAAAAAGCGTTTATCTGTCTAAAATCTAAAAAAATGGTCAGTAAATTTAATTATTACTCACGTATGAAGCCAATACTGATAATACTGTTCGAGAAAGGCATCAATTCCTCCGTCCGAAGACATATACTCTAGGGTCCTCTCCAGCTGAGAGCAGTATCGCGCGAGGAACCGTTCCGTCGACATTGGCGCTAGGGATGTCCCGTGTATCCGGTTGTGTTCCGTAATGATATCGTTGACGCATGTTGTAGGCACGCTATTTGATATGTTCACGCCCGTCCCTAAACATTGAGATAACAATTTAGAATTAACGAGAACCTCATTCCCGTACATTTTGTAAGCAGTAAGCATGTCGTGAACGAAATTTCAAATAAAATGATGATATTATTAAAGTATAAACAACTTTTTAGGTACCGTTTTTTTTCTGTTCTTTGAATGTTTGTAGAAAATAGATAGTATTTGGTCTCCAGAAGCCCAATTATTGTGTAAAAGTACCTATGACATAAACGTGAGTTAAATTAGTAGCAATAATCTACGAATATATATGTTAAGAAGTGTAACTCTCACTGTTACCGCGACGGATTTAGGACCCTTCCTAAATCCATGTTATGTGATATTATAATTTATAAATGTTATATTTATATTGTACCCCCTAGACATTTTGAATTTATTTTATTAATTATCATGATCTATGAATTATTTATATGTATCATGAGTTTTGGCTTTGTTTTGATAATAAGTGTAATTGTATTGTAAGCGTTCTTATTATAATAAATAAATAAATAAATGGTTACCACTTTTATTTCGGACTCATCAAATTCACAATTAACAAAACTCGCACAATCTTCCAAATTCAATTGGATTGGTTTATTGGTTTGGCGCATAGTAGTGATCCCACGCGTCGAGGTTGTTGCGCCGCACGGTACTCTTTTTAAACCACGCCGAAATATAAGTCAATCTCAAAAATATCTATTCGCAGCATATAATGAGAAATAATAAATAAATAATCTGGTTCTTGTATATATTTGAAAGTATATTGATCTGTTTAATTGTGGGTTAAAATTAGCCTCTTTTTAAAACTGAGCTATTTTCCAAATTTTCTTTGAATTTGTAAATTTACTAATATTAGGAAGATGTGTACAGCTTCAAGTAAGTTTTATTCGCGCCTGTCGAAGACTCGAACTCAGAAATTGGGATTGTAGCCGTGCATGTTGGTAGTGCAGTTCAAAAACTATAACTAACAAACTATATATAACTAGTAATTCTAGGTTAGCCTGAACAACATCATCATCACTTACCATCAGGGCAGATAATGGTCGAAACAGCAATAATTATACTGTTGAACTCAAAACTCGAAGATTAACGAACGCTTAATATTTCCATTACAATATTACAAATTTACGAGAGAAAAAAATATAGTCATGTGCGGGATTCGAACCCGCGTCCATCCACTCCTATAGCCGGGGTATGCTCTGATCGACTGAGCTAACATGACATTATGACAAATAACTCAAATTTTTGCTCTCGTTCTTCAACCATCGCGTATGGGGATATCTCGTAAAGTAATTTTGTGATGTTATCCACAGACCAGGCGTTATTGCAAAAATAACTATATTTAAAATACGAGTAAATATTTCCCTGTCTAATACAATTACGTAGAATTAAAAAATGGTAAGTTGTTATACAAATTGGTGCATAAAAGGTGTATAAATAAAAATAGATGAACATACCGATAACAATAACCACGTCGTCGTTCATACAGTCTGCAGTTGTAACGGTGCCGCCTATTTTCACCTCTCGGCCGTAGTAGATGTCGTTGGGCCATTTTATTCTGTAATATAATGAAAAACAATTGACCGACAAACACGTACACACCAGTGTTTTTTATTTTTTTTGCTGATAGGTAAGCCTTTGACCACAATCTCACCTGATGGTAAGTGATGATGTCGAAGGTGTTAACAGGCTGAACCTAGAATTACTGGCTCTCAAGGATAGCTGCCGGGACACACCGTTAGGTGCTTGGCGACGGGTGGTCGCTAGCCAGGCGGGCATTTGCAAAAACGCCCTTCCACCATGCGGTGAAGCTCAAGCCCGCGGCGGGATTCGAACCATGGACCTGCTGCGCGGCAGTCCATAGCCAAAGCCACTGAGCTATCACTGCTTCAGATTGGTTTTCATATGATTTAGTTAATAACAATTTCTGATTAGATGCATCATTTTGATCACGCAGTTAAGCAATTGAACCTCACTGCAATAGAAAAATGGACTCCTATTACTAGAACAACGGACATAATTAGAGCCCGAAAATGACCTCTACATCAATTATCGACATTAGTAGTATATAATTTCAAGGCGTTGTTTTGTGATTGTTTTACATACCTATTATATATACCTATAAATTACCAGTAGGATTAAAAGAAGAAGAAAATGGATATACATTGAAAAAAAACTTAAAAACCTATTAATAGAAAAATCTTATTATTCTCTTGATGAATTCCTTCAACAATAATGTAGTATATTAATGATTAGAAATAGACCGGCCCACTCCTTAACAACATTGCTGCACCCAAATAGGGTAATTATGTGGTACCCTACGAATAAATAATGAATAGAAATGTAATTCAAGCTCAAAAACAACAGGATGCAAACTGTACCGCGGTAGGCGTGGTTTAAAAAGTGTACCATGCAACGCTCTCAGTTCGCCGCGTGGGCTCGAGTCATGCGGTGGTACCGCAGGAAGTTTCAACTGAATTTATCAATGAATATTCTGGGTTGTTTAATTCTGCAAAAATATTATAGTGTATTGTAAAATTCTAGATACCAATACTTGACTATCCTGGATAGTTTTATGCAACATAAACTTTACATTAAATCAAAAAGTAGTTCGTAACATTGTTAGTCTGAGTATTCTCTGTATTAAAGTGCGGTTTGGCCTAAAGGAATGACGGCCGTGACAACGTGACCTTGACTCTGTTGTCACGCCGTGACAACATGTAATATACATTAGACAAATTATTACGTTGAATTGTATTTGCTTACAGCAGCGAAATCATTTCATTTGGCTTAGGTTCATTTGAAAAGGACAGTTCACCTGATATCGAGATGTTCGTAGGCGGGCATCGAGCGGATGGCGCGCACGGCCGCGAGCGCCGACGCGTGCTGGATGAGCGGCAGCGATGGCGATATCTTCTGCCACACCTGTCACATACAACCATATCTCAAACAACTGTATTCCAGTGGCCAACCACCATCATTGAAAGTTAATTTTAATTTTTGACTGAATAAGCGCGAAGCGTCCGCCTTTCGGCTTAAGCAAAAGTACTTTAATATGTCTGTCCGGTAGATGTGCGGCTGTTCTTTCCTACTGGTCGCATTTCACAACGGATTTTCGTGAAATTTTGTGAGCAGGTTGGATAAATATATCGATTTATTGTCTTTTTTTTGGAATCAGTGATGGCCCTGTGGCAGTGGCCACCAAGTGGGCATTTATCGAATGCTTGCTTGGCACCTTCAAGTAGAAAATGTGTCGTCAAGCACCCGATGACGGTATGTCCCGATAGCTGCCTTTGAGAACTAATTCCTGTTATAGGTTAAGGCTGTGTCTGCAGCAGAGTGCTAGGAAGATGAGAGAAGAGGAAGGAAACAGCCAACAGAATCACTCCATTTTCATAGACTTGCTGAGCGCAGCGACCCTATTGGTTGATCGTTTCCACTTAAATATATATTTTTAGATAGTGGCGGAACAAGCTGAGGCCCCTCCCGATGTTAAGTGGACTAACCTCTACCTATAACAGATGCTGATCGTCACGAGTGACGAATTGCACTGCGCCCGTCACAATGAGACATACACTTGTTAAGTCTCATGTGCCTGTATTTCACTGGCTCTTAAGGACTGTTGCCGGAACACACAGTTAGGCGACAGATTTTCTACTTGAGGGTGGTAGCTAGATAGGCGAGCATTTGCTAAATGCCACCATGCGGTAAAACATTGCAAATCTTCTTCGCGCATATCTGGTGGATACGCAAGCTAAGCCTCTTAACCTTCCTCGACCACATCATCGCTTAGGTGACATAGAGAATAGCTAGTCAAAGAATAGCTAGTACTGTAAATATATCTCTAAGGTCAGATATATTATGCGACGGAGATGTTAATTTGACTGTCTCGTATATAGGTTATTTCTGTATTAGGTCTTTGTCTGTATTATAGCGCCACATGGAAGTTGAACAGTTATAAGGTATTTCAAAGAGATTCTTTTCCAGTAGTAGTAGTATCTATTCGACCCTCCTTCTATTAAATGCCACCGATACATGTCCCGCGAAATTTAATATTTAGACATAATCTGCCTAAACCTTCCGCGAATACAGTCAGTGATTAAGTTATGATTTTAACTTAACAATTTTTTTATAATATTTTTATTTTTACAATAACGCCTGCTCCGCTTATTTCATCACAAAATTACAACACATCCCCAGACGATGGTTAAGAACGAGAGGACAACTTGGAGTTATGAGTCATATGTCATGTTAGCTTAGGAACATACCCCGGCTATAGGGGTGGATGGTGCGGGTTCGGATCCCGCACATGACTATAAATTTTCTTCTCGTTCTTTTATATTCACAATTATACTATTATTTCGATCTTCAAACAAACTACTCGTATAATGAATAATGTAAGTTTAGTGAGGATATGATATGACGTACTTGCAGCGAGATGCAGGCCTGCCCGACGGGCGAGAGCCACGTGTTCCCCCCGCGGCCCGCAGCGCGCAGTTGCCTGCGGGCCACGCACGCCACGCCGTGCGCCAGCGGGCCGCGGGCCACAAGCTGCGTCGACGATATCACGTCAGTGTACACCACCAGCCGTCCCAGCGTTACAGATGTCAAGTTCTGTACATTCGTCCAAATATATATAAATGTACATCATAATTGTAGTTAAAAACCCTGTTTTACAAACTTATTGATGATGGCGTAGCGAAGCATTACATCAGAACTAATATTATAAATGCGAAAGTAACTCTGTCTGCCTGTCTGTTACGCTTTCACGCCAAAACTAATGGATCGATTTGAATGACATTTGGTATGGAAATAGTTTGAGACCCGGGAAAAAACATAGGATAGTTTTTATCCAACTGCGCAAAAAGAGGTTAATGTTTATGCGCGATAAACAACATAAGCGCGGGCGGAGCTGCGCCCGTAAAGCTAGTTTAATAATAATGCTGATCATTTTGAAGCGCTCGTAGCGAAGTTTGTGAAGCCGTTCTTAACTAATCAACTAAGCTAAGCAACGTCCGCCGCGGTCCTGACATGATGGGTGACCGCTAGTGGCATTACTACTGAGCGCTTCCGTGCTTCGAGTTAAGCCGTCGGTCCCGGTTGTAGTCTTAAGATGGCAGTCGTTACAGTATGGTGTTAGGGCATTTTGTGAATGCCTCCCTGGCTAGCTACCCCAACCCCAAGTATGATGGTAAGTGATAATGTGGTCGAAGATGTTGTTCAGGCTAACCTAAAATTACTGGGTCTCAAGGACAGCTGCCGGAATACACTGTTAGATGCTTGGCGGCAAATATTCTACTCGAGGGTGGGGTCTCTCTTTTTTTATTGTCATTTGGCTTGGATATTTAAATGCGAATACTTGGCACCATAGCCCCTTGGCCACCGAGACAGTAGAATGAGATGCAAAATGCTCTTATATTATATTTTTTAGCCGTCAAAGGGGTTGTGCGTGTTTCAACGGAAAACTGGACTACATCTTACCGAAAGAAATTCTTAAAACGCTTAACTCTCGTAATGGCGTAAACGTTTGTAGTGTAAGATTAGTTTAACATGCAAATTATAAATGAAATTATACTTGCTCTCAGATGTTGTGAGTTATGACATTTCCGAAAAACCCTTTTATACGTTTACCATAAGAAAGTGGGTATGTCGTATCAGTGATATGTAAATCTACACCACGTTATAAAAAAATATATATATTGAAACATAAATCTGGCGTAAAATCTGAAATTTTTATTGTGTCTAAAAGTGGCAGAATAAACGATAAAATAACTAATCCTTTTGAGTAGGACACTAAAAAAATTTAAAGATAGATAGAAAGATAGAAGATAGAAAACTCTTTATTGTTACACCACATTTAAAATATTAAAGTTTACATCATAAGATTTAATTAAATAATAATAACATAGTGTTACAATGGGCGGCCTTATCACTAAAAGTGATCTCTACCAGGCAACCTTAGGATGGAGTTGAATAAACAAAACTAAATTTGGTGATGAAATTGTAATGCTGTGTTCTCTCTATTATTTTCTGATAAAAATAGTACAAGAACGTAGTTGTTGTTAGTGAAAAAGTTTGTTGTATGTGCAAGATACACACTGCTAAATAACATCTGCACTTTTTACCTCTTTACCTTGGATACAAATTACATGCTGACAATACGCAATAAAAAATGAAAGACTCACATCGAAGTACTCAACAGTGGAGAAATGTTCGGGACACTCGTACACATACACCGGGAGGAAGGTCTCGGAGGGCGGTTCTTGGGGAACTTCTCCCCGCAAACACCACTGAACCGAGATGTTGTCGAGCTTCTGCAAACGCACCCCGTCCATCCCGCTCCCGCACCACCGCTCTAACAGCTGGAGTTTATGCTGTGGACCAATATAGTATATAAATCTGTTAATCTTCTCCAATTCTTCCTAGTAAGAATGTTCCTATGAGTTTAATTCTTCTTTTTTAATTTGGCTATTTCCACCATTTAGATTTGAATAAATTTATGAAACGTGTGCCTTGTTGAAAGCGTAGATAACGTATGTTTCATAGATGACATCAATTGCTAAAGATAAACGTACCTTATTTACGAACGCCACAAGAACGGTTGGTGGCGCTTAGCAGCATTTGGATACGCCATTATTCGTCATAATTTAACTACACTCGAGAGCAATGAATCCGGGTCACTTAAAGAATGTTAAAAATCTCGGAAACTAAAAATGATAGGTTAATGCAATAAATTGTATTTAATAGACAATGTAATACTCCTTAAATGAAAGTAAAAAAAATATGAGTCACCATACATTTTATTAACACAAAATTACATAAAGAAAAAAACTGCTGATCTCTCCTTAAAACAAAAATAGGAAACATGAAATTTTTGAACTTTATTACGATTTTCTTGAATTTTAATACTTCGTATTGCCTCCTCGTGCTTCCATTACTGCGTTTACGCGGTTTGGCATGCTGTACACCAAGTTCCTTATACGATTTTGGGGAATATTCTCCCATTCCTCTGTGAGAGCAATTTTGAGCTCACGAAGCGTGATTGGGGGAGGGTTTCGTTGTTTTACGCATCTGCCTAGCTCGTCCCAAGCATGCTCGATCGGGTTGATATCCGGGCTGCGCGCTGGCCACTCCATACGAGTAATGTTCATCTCTTGAAGGTAGTCATTCACAATCCTACCTGTATGAGGTCGGGCATTGTCATGCATAAATATTGCATCCTCACCTAAATTGACCATAAATGGACCAACGTGATCATGGAGGATTTCTTCCACATATCTTACGCTAGTTAAAGAGCCGTTTTCTATGATCACCAGCTCTGTGCGACTTTCAGAAGAATTTCCGGCCCACACAAGTACAGACCCACCACCGTAGGCTACTTTTTCTTCGATGCATGCTTGCTTGAATCTTTCCCCTGGTCTTCGATACACTCTGTGTCTTCCATCGTGCTTGTAGAGCATAAATTTTGATTCGTCGGAGAACATAACTTTTGACCAATCTTCAATACTCCAATTTACGTGGCTCTGGGCATATCTTAGTCTCGAAATACGATGCCCACGCTCCAGTTTAGGGCCGTTTGCAGGTCTAAGGGGGTTTTAAGTTAGATTCAGCAAGCCGACGTCTTGTCTGTCCATGCACTTGGGTTACTTCCTCCGAGGCGTCGCAACTGATTGGTGAGTTCAGTTCCTGTGAGAAAGCGATTTCGAAGCATGGTGTTCACCAAGTATCGGTCTTCTCGTGCTGTGGTACACCTGGTTCTGCCCGTTCCTGGTCTGCGTAGGTTAGAACCAGTTTCTTCGTAACGTCGGAGAACTCTTTGTACTGTTGACAGCGACACACCGACAGTCCTGGCTGTATCGCGCTGACTCCGGCCGGTTTCCAGCATTGTAAGTATTCTGGTGCATTCTTCAGGCGTAAGCGACATAATTTCAGCTTGAATAATGAATATAGAGCACTATCAACATGGTTTATGTACCCACATAAATGACAGATTACAAACAAAAGCAAAACCAAATGCTGTAATTTCGTAGTTCCATCTTCGAAAGTGGCCCTTTTTCAAATTTGATTTTTTTATGATATAACTTTACAATAACTAAGAAGTTTTAATACCTTCATTTAAGGAGTATTACATTGTCTATTAAATACAATTTATTGCATTAACCTAGCATTTTTAGTTTCCGAGATTTTTAGGATTCTTTAAGTGACCCGGATTCATTGCTCTCGAGTGTATTACGGGAAATACGCTAGCTAGATTTTTGACTTTCATTTCTTTCTGTAAGTGTCGTAAAAACTGTTTAAGAGAATATCAAAAGACAGGCAGGGGCTTATTTTGTAGTATTTTGCGTCTGTTAACACTGTTCATACTACGGGCTTCAGGAGTCAAGGCTCATGCTAAGCATGGGTCGAGTTCCCATGTCAGTTTATATTTGATCTAAAACAGTATTCCGGAAGTGATTCTTATGTCGATTCTCATAACACTAGGATTGGAAGGGGTGAGCATTAAATCTCAAAAGGCAATCAATATTTATGTAAGACTACCGACCCGACCCGGCTTCACACGGGTGCAATGCTGATACTATATATACTACAGAATATCTTTATACACAACGTTTGCAGCTTTTTTGTCATCAGTACTAATATTATAAATGCGAAAGTAACTCTGTCTGTCTGTCTGTTACGCTATCACGCCAAAACTACTGGACCGATTTGAATGAAATTTGGTATGGAAATAGTTTGAGACCCGGGAAAAAACATAGGATAGTTTTTATCCAACTGCGCAAAAACAGGTTAATGTATTTGAGCGATTACCGACATACGCGCGGGCAGAGCCGCGCCCGGAAATCTAGTAAGACAATATAAACATGTTTTCGTTAGAGGTTACTCATGAAAGGTTAAGGTCATTAGAAACCTCTAAAATTATCAATGTTTCTCACATATATTATGCATGTATTATAAATATAAACCTTCCTCTTGAATCACTCTATCTATTAAAAAAATTAAAAAAACCGCATAAAAATCCGTTGCATAGTTTTAAAGATCTAAGCATACATAGGGGAAGCAACTTTGTTTAACACTATGTAAGTGATTTGGAAGGTCAATTTCAAATAAACTAGCTGAATATGGATGGTTTAAGGGCGCACAGAGCTTTTCAGGAGCGCCGCGTATGTGTGCGTAAGTAAGGCACGCCAACAGCTTCCGTCCCCGTCCGACGGCCTAAGAATTACTAAAGCGGATAGGGACAAAGCATCGCGGCTCTGACTAAAATAGGCGGTACATGCGTGAATTTGAGTATTTCCTTCGTATAATAAAAACAAATACCTATTTGGAAAATGTAATGTGTATACGTTATATAAAACATGTTGTTTTTTTTATTATTCAAATACGGATCACTCTCTGTTAAGTATTTACGCCGTACTAAGGGTTTATTTTGTTTTTTAGATGTAACTTTGGAGTTTTTTTCTATCAAGAAAATTTTAAGTAATCGTGTTTCCAAAATGTATGATTTATAGAATGAATCCTTAAATATAATATATATGAATTACATAACCCAAAATTAAGAAATAAAGATACAGCAAGGGATCAAAGGAACCACAATTACGTATCGCTGCCTCGGTGCAGGCTTAATAAAGAAACCATCATCTACGCTTTCAACATTATTTAATACATTTATTTAGATAAACATATAGCATGCCACATTGAGAAATTTAAACGGTATGAATGTTTATCTTCACATAGAAATAGTTTAGAAAAGCATAATAATTATAGATCTAAGTAGCGGATTGATTGCCTAGTCAATTAAATATATTTGTATAAAATAATAAAATTCATCCTGAACCCTTTTTACAGCTTATTTTTTAGCTAAGTATTTGCAATACAAAGCAAAACATGTGGGAAAGAAACAAGAAAAACAAAGCAGAAAATTAAATTGGCAAAGTTGCATCATGTTCGTGTCATATGAAGCAAGAAATTTAGCGTGCAGTCATATTCACTTTATGGCATACATTATTGCGTAGGCATTTGAAGAAGGAATTGAGAAAAAAATTTCAAAGTGACATTACATTTTTTTGACTAGCTACTGCTTGAATTATAAACAGAGACAATGTTTTATCATTTACAGAATTTATTTATTATTCACACGATTGACTGTTATGTGTAATAAATCGCTTGGCTTAATTTATTACACATCAAACCGGTTGCAGCTCAGTTCGCGTAAGAAAGCCTATTATGTTATGGCATGGATTCATATATAATCCATACCGTGTCCAAAGTCTGATAAAATTATTCTAGTGCTCCTTTTTTTTTTGACAACTGTATCTAAAACAAAATTTGCAAGGATTTTAAGACGAAAATGTATTTGTGTTAAAACATTTATTCACAGAGATGTTCGATTGCTATTATAATTGAACTTTTTTTAAACATTTATGGTAAGATAAAGTCATAATGTTGTCTTAGGTTTCGCGATTATTACACATAGTAATTAAACAACTTGGAACGGTTTAAATGGCGTATATTTATCATTATTTTTGTTTCGACGTTTCAAACACTTTGCAGTGATTGTGGGCACGCGGTCAGTCACCCCGTGACCAATGAATAATGATAATTATACGCGATTTAAAATGTTTAATTACTAAGATGAAGTCACTTTTGAAATCTTTTCAAAGAGCAGATAAATAAAGGTAAAAATTAAATTAAAGCAGTTCAGTAAGCGCTCGCGTCTCACCGGCCATCACACCGTCACGTGGCCGGGGCCGGCGCTGCTCGGCGGCGGCCACGCCCCCTAGTGGACAACACCCTCTTTACTCCAACATAACGTGCTTACAGTTTATGACCACGGCACTCTGTTATCTAGTATCTCTAATACTGTGAGTTTTTTTTTTTTTTTGTTAATAGAAATTTTGCTTTCACATATGCATGAAAATGTGGTCTATGAAATTTTGAAAGCTATGGGAGGCAGTAATTTAAAGAAATAAAGATACTTTAAAATTGTAAAAAAAAATTATTAAATAGTAGTAAAATAACAACTAATATAAAGAAATATTTTAAAATAACAAAATAAAGTGTCTGAAAAAATTGTCACTCAAAATTGTATTCGAGAACATTTCTAAAGGTAGGCCCAATAATGTAAAAAAATCGATTTTTTTATATTCACAAAAAATATCTGTCTCAGTTGCACACGCGCTGTTAGGCAATATTGTTATAATATATTTCAAGACGTAGCTGATAACGTAACTTATTTTGTAACATACACAGCAGAAAAATGTGTTCATGAAATAGTAGTCTAACTAGAAAACAAAGTGCCATGGTGTACAATATGAATGACTTGACTTTGTGTGACAATGAACCAAATGACGGTGTTTTCCTATGAAGCTTATTCCTATATCCTGCCTTCTGATACACAAACCTACAATGTTACAAACTTTAAATAATTCAAACATGTACAAAATCCTTATAATAATCCAAGATCTCATAATCAACAAGCAATTCTCTACTATAATGGTGATGCAATGAATTATCATAACATCTGGACTCTTACCACGTGGTTTCCCAGGAAGAATGCCTTTGTGAAGTCTATCTGTTTAACTTCTTTAGGTTCTTTAACGTGAAGTCCTAGAATATCCCCAAGGATTTTATGAATAATTTCTAAGCGAGCCTCGTTTGATTTAGCACCCTCTTCACCAAGGTAGTCGCTTGGGTCAGCTTCTAAATGAATCTGAAAATAAATCATGAGTTTTATCAAATGGCCACATATATAAAAGTAGAGGATACAAAAGCACCTATTTCGTTTGAACTCACTTGTGAAAATATAGCTACGCCACTATTAGTCAAATCCGTAGCTTGCAGCAGTGAAGGCGTCCGCCAAGTTTCTTCCGACGCCAACACTTGAATATCTAATTCGTGGCCAGGATGACCCGTGTATTTGGACGGCCTACACATACAGAAAATATATAAGAAACGTTGCTAACTCTACCGTCTATCTATTGGTACAATACGCCATGTACCAAAGCGGTATTTGAATACTAAGCAATATTGTCTACAAAATACGAACAGTCCTTTCCAAAACGTCAGAATGCAAACTTGTGACATACATTCGATGCAAGCCGATATACTGACACGCTGACTAAGAATCAACACTAACAAATTACTGGTAAGAATTTATTCGTTATACACACGTGCAAGCCAGTAATTTTGTAGGTATTAAATTTTAATTGCTCAGTCTTTCTAGACTGAGTTGCCAGTCAAATAAACCATTAATTTCTAGTAACGGTTTATATGACTGGCAACTATTTATTATTACTAATTATTTATCACACAAATAATGTACAATTTGTTTACAAACGAAATAAGATTCTTAATAATATTAATGCTAATAAAAGCTATGGCTTGTATGTTTGTCCAGTCTGTTATTTGCACAGAACCTACACTAAGAAAAATGTCTTGTGTTGTAGGCTCTGTACTAACTAATCGGACTTTTTGATGCGAGTCAGTTACCTACTACATAATTTAAATTTACACATGCCTGAAACTAGGAAGCGTTGGGTATACATTCCCGGTACTTAAAATAACTATATCTAAGTACGGCGATGAATTCCTATGGGCATCTACTTGTTTGGATATTATACAGTGAATAATGTTACATTTTGATGTGAATATGTAGTGCAGTATCAATATAATGTAATAAAAAAATATAGGAATCCAATACGTAAAAAACATATAGGATTCTATTGATTTGTCATATTTTATATTTCATAGGCCTAATTTTCAAAAAACGCGGATAACATTATACACTATACTTATTATATGCGGATGACACTATCTTACAGATAGTGTCAAGTATAATATGTGTATTTATCTTTTCTAAATAGCTGTATTCATTTTTAGTTTATGAAGCTATACCGACAAATTCGACGGTATATTTTTTAATAAGATTTCTTCCTTTGCTTAACTTCTTGCCTGATATCAAATTTAAAATACTGCAAAGTCGTTGTACATATACTTAATTTCAGCAAATTAGGTTTTAACTTTAATCTCTGTATCCAACAATATATTTTAGACCTTTGTAATCATATAAGGTCTAAAATATATTGTTGGATACAGAGATTTAAGTTAAAACCTAATTTGCTGAAATTAAGTTGACCTTAAAAAATCTAAAAGGAAATTATTAACTTTCAAAATAAAGCTAGTTCGCCACCTCAACTTATCATAATATGTTTCATAAATTATACTATAATTACGTTAAAATCGGTATAAGAGCTAAAATTCCACAAAGTTTTTTTAAAATTTACTGATATATTCGTAAAATATATCAACTACAGTAGATATATTTAGTTCAATAAGTGTACAATTATAAAACTACAATAATTGATCTATGTTTGTCACTTCGAAAATATTAGAACTATTTTTAAGACCATTTATCAATTATTTTAATTCGATTTTGTGTCGACTGACGCGGCCAGAAAAATAAGACCACATAGGAATTTTGTATGGTACAAATTCTACCCTTATATTCAATTCGTCAACTTTATTAATTAGTTGTTAAAGTTCGTTTTAAAATAAATATAGACAAAAATACCATATAACTATGATTGCTGCAAATCTAATAAAACTTTATTGTTGTTCTATGTTCTTTATATCTGGTATACGTCCAGATGGTATACCTATTGAAGTAAAGACTTTTTGAAAGCCGGTGGATGGACGGGGCTAACTTAATTCTTCAATAAGCAGTTGCAAAAATAGACGATACTAGACTAATAGTGCATTTGTTCGCTACACAGACTACTATTTAATAAATCTTGGGAATATCCTTAAAACCTTTTTTGTGATTCATGACAATTTCAGTTTAAGCTATGAAGGCCCACTTGAAACCCTGTAATGCCCTGCAAAGTTTCATCATGAAATGTATATAAAGGCTTAATAAAAGAAACAAATACTGTTTCATCTAGTTCCAAACTAACTAGTTACGAATTTATAGAAAATGAATTTAACTGAATGCAGAATCAATCATAAAACCCATTTAACAAGTATTTAAAAAAGTTTTCTCGTTCCAATTAAGCCATTAATACCTCAAGACCTTATAAGTAAGGCATAACTTCAAATTGTAAGTTCTAGGTTAAATAAGTTCAATTATAATTAATAATAATTTTAAGATATAATAATATTAAGTCATGCAATAATTTGTGATGGATTGTAGATACAGTAGGAAATATAGCAGAAGTAACGCTACAATTTTACGAAAGAAAATAACTAAATAATATTAGCTTGTATTATTAGTATTGCAAAAAAAATATATTATAAAATATTAAAAAAAGTAATTTTAAAATAAAGTATAAACTAGTAAAAGTTCTAGTGGAATAAAGAAATATGTATACTTCGCGTACCAACACATATTAGCTTCCTGACTTGCTCTGCAAAATTTGTAAAATGTTATAAGCACAATATTTATTTAAAAAGTATATTATTTTAATAATGTAAGCTGTATTAATGGCTGTACTTGCAAAAAACATTAGCAAGGTCGGTAATTCCAACTTACTATTATCATGTTAAGCAGAGTCAAAGCTAGCGATAAGTCAATGAGAAATTTTGGTAGCAACAACATTCTGTACAGGAATCAGTGGTCCAAATATGTAATTTGTTAGTATAAAAATCTGATTGTAATCATTTAAAACGTGAGGGCTGGCGCCGCGGCTACTTCGGCGGAGCAGCTCAAGCGGCGCAAATATGCTAACCTCGGTATGGGTTACATATTTGAGCCGTTTGGTGCAGAGACGTTGGGTCCGTGGGGACCGGGAGCTCTTCGTTTTTCCAAAACTTATCTGAGCGCTAGGTCGATGCGACGCGTTATCATAATGCTGGCACATATTTGGCTCAACGACTAAGCATTGCAATTCAACGGGGCAATGCTGCTAGCATGCTGGGCACGCTGCCAACTGGGAGTGGGCTGGAGCATTTGGACTGCCTATGAGTCTGCTATGACTTATAGGTTATTTAAATGCTTTTATTGTAGTAGCTGTAGTGTTGTATATGGTTTGTAGTATTTTGTTTAATAAAATGATGGTGTATTCATATTTCTTACTAACCAAAGCTGTTTTTAATTGAAGTCCATTAGTTTATAACAGGTTTAGCTAGCAACAAATATGCATACAAATCGTGAAACTGCCATTTGTCTATGATTGTAATCAGATTTTGTTACAAACAGATTACATAATTAACCGACTGTTAATTAATATATTTGTATTATTTCTTTATTTTATCATTAAATTGACACGTTTTAGTCGTACAAGACTATCGAATAGGATAATAAAGTTAGACTGCCAGATGAATGCCTATGGATAGATAAAGCCAGATAAAAAAATGAACTTACTGTCTATCACTTTCAGTTGAAAACTGTTTTTTGGCAGGAGAAGCTTGGTAGCAGAAGATGTGGTGCTTCATTTTTACAGACTTCCATTTGTCGAAGGTAAATTGTACAACTTCATTCTCGCGAACCTGTGAAATGAGAAGATAATCAGGCAGCAAACAATATACATATAATCTTGAATTAAATACTATGGCTTAACAGCTACTATAAAGTTATATATATTGTGTATTACATAAAACTTTACAGTTTTTTGAAATTCTGAAGATGCATTAGTTTAAGCTACCTATGACGTCATTTAACCGCCATGACAGTGTGGCGCGTATTTGTTGCAATACTTACAAGTATTTGTTTACTAAAATACGAAATGGAAACATTCGTATTTCAGGGAAATGTTAATATTTTGGATTAAATAGACCTTATAATCAGTGATTCAAAAGCGACCAAGTAAACTATTACAAATATGCTAATCTCGGTAGTGGCTACATATTTGTGCCGTTTGGTATACAGACATTGGGCGCTTGGTCAATGCCAAGCGTTATCCGAATGCTGCTACTTATTCGGCTCAACGAATAAGCATTGTTACCAGCATGTTGGACACGCTGCCAACTGGTAGTAGGCTGGAGCATTTAGACTACTTGTGGGCCTGAAATGGCCTTTAGGTTGCCTAAATAGTTTCATTTTAGTAGTTGTAATTAGTAGTATTTTGTTAAAGTCATATAACCTGATGAGAGAATATCCGATTCGAAAGCCAGCATTAGCTTAACGACGTGTCTTTATTGTTAACTAGCATTATTACAAATTGGTACCTCAGCAGTTTTGTAGTAGGGCAGCACAGCGTGGAGCAAATCGGAACAGAGAGCGAGCAGCCGACCTCCATCCAGCAAGTGTGCCAGCAACAGCGGAGCCCCGCGGCCCACGCACCCCGCCACTGCTACTAAAGCTGCCCTTCCACGCCAAGCACCCGCCTCCAGGGTCTCGCGACTGACGCTGTACAGTGTATACCTGGAACGTTTGCAACTGTCTCACCACTAGTCAACATTCACTTGGATGAGGAAGCGATGTTGAGGCTTTATGCAGACGAACATTTAGACCCGTGTTCCAGAATATTTGATTTGCCTATGCTTCGTGCCTATTTTCCTTTCATCCATCACATTATTACCCACCCGAAATCGACACCTTAATGAGCACTTACTGCATGAACTCATCCAATAATGACACAGGTTTTGGATGTAAATGTCACCATTCTATTTATCAGTGCCAAAAGTATTGTACATTTTATCCATTCATCACATAGATTAAAGTAAACATAAAGTTTGTCCATTCATCAAGCATTTTACAATTTACTTAACAATCCAAGATCAATCATTATTGGATGAGTTCATGCAGTAAGTGCTCATTAAGGTGTCGATTTCGGGTGGGTTTAACAATCTATGTTATAATCATAGCTAGTAAAAAATAAGTCAAGCTCTGAAACAAAGGCTTCAATGTAAATCTATAAATATAATATAAAGATTTCATATCATGGTTATAAAAAATTTACACAAACACGAAACGAAATTGTAGGTACCTACTGTAACGTCTACCGCAAGTTGAAACTAGAATTATTTTGGAACACAAGTCTTTCAAACAATCGTAATCGTCTAGAGAAGCAATTAAGCAATCATTGTGTGAGTTGGCGGGTCATATCGGGACCGAAATGAAACGAAATTTAGTTATAAAACCGTTTTCTAGACTGGTATTTGAAGTTCATCTGTTGTTAATAATATAACCACCTGAAGCAAGAAGCACAGATTGTTTCGCATATTCAGAAATGAGGATGAGTTGCTTTCGGTATGCAACTAAGTTGCACATATTCTAATAGTCTAATTCTGTTTACGTGTAATTGACATGTTATACATGGAAAGAGTGTATAAAAATTGTTGCGCCAATAGAGTTATGATAAAAGCACAGTAGAAGCTAAAAGCTATTTTGGTTTGTTACTTTTTGTATGAATTCACAGCACTTAATTTGGAAAATTTCAACTTTACACATTGTGTTAATAATGTTAGTATGATTTGCTTGAAGATATCATTCAAGTTTAAGTTGTTTACGATGCGGTCTACTATAACTTACCATCAGACGGGCCGACTGCCTGTCTGCCGACTTTAAAATAAAAAAAGACCCTTTTTACCAATTGCCAATTCAGAAAATAATATAAGAGATCTACAAGGCGCAAGTAGTTTTTAAGTTGTTGTGATGGTGTGCTCATGGTACAAGCTATTTTTAACAGCGCAAACTGAGAAATATACTAACCTCTCACAATCCAATACTTTCCTAAGAGAAGCTTCCAGATTATCTCTAGCAGCTACACTGTCTGAATATATCAAAACATTTGGAGATTTAGTATTAACTAATGGACGGGAACTTTTCACAGACTTTGGTGTGCTTTGCTGAGAAGTGGAGGCTCTTTGGGGCTCTTCCTTCACTGTTGGATAAGAGTCTATCTGTGAATGCGGCCTTCTGGGCCCTGTTGTACTCACTACCCTTTTATGAGTGGTGACCGATTTGATCTGACTGGATATGTTAAGCAGAGAAGTAGACAATGAACTTGTCCCTTTTTTTAAATCTAACTTTAAACTAGATTTCTTGGGTGTTATATTGTGCTGAATTTCCACAGTGACATTTTCTAGAACCACTTCCTTTTCTCCTTGTTCTTGAGTAGCAATTTGAGTGTCAGTATTTTCTAGGCTTTTTGGCAGTTCTATTTGTAATATTTCTGTTTGTACAGTCTCTTGTTTTATATCATCAGGTTTATCTGGCTCATCTTCATTCAGAGATTTAGTTGTATTAACACTGACATCTGCTAGTGAGACATGCCTTCTAACAGGTGTTGGTTCTAACAACATATCACTGCTGCCATTTAAGTAGGCTGTTGTGCTCCTAGCATCAGATTTAACATCTACAACCTTTGATAGCTTTCTCAGCAGAGCAGCATGTATTGGCCATTGGAAATCACCAAAAGGATTTCTAAGACTTTGCTGAATATCACTTCTTAAACTCCTCATTGAGGGATCTGTTGCTTTATTAGGTTCTCCAGTTAATTGAACAGCTGAAACAATAGTTTAATGATGGATTTAAAAGTAATAAACAAACTTTATATATACATATTTATATATAAATATATTTTTTACTTATTATAAAGGTTATTTGAATAATAAATAATTAATTATATTTGACCATATTGAAAATTATATTTTGTGTGTATGTTTTTGTTATTGTTGTATTTATATTTAATTGACTGAATTTTGTAGATGAATAATTTAATCATGATTTAACCATACTTTTATTAAATAATATACTGAATAAATAAACAAATTAAGGCAACACATTAGTGATACTTACTCTGTACCCTTACAACCGGTAAATTGTGATCAATAACAAACTCTCCACCAACAAAATTGAAGCCAATTACACTAAGGTGTTCCATATTTGTCTTTAGCACTATGGCTAAGTGTGTTCCTGCTTTCCATGCTACTGGCTGACCCATTGATTCTAACTGAAAAATAAAAACATAAATATTTAACCCAACAAAAAGGAGGTTCTATTTTGGTAGTATAATGCTATGTCTAGCCAAAGTGGTGGAAGTTGGTAGAGGAGGCCAAGACCCACATAGGGTTGTAGCACCGAAGGAAGAAGGAAGAAGAAGAAGAATGCTATGTCTAGTACAGTTCCATGTGGTCTCTAAAGCAGACACCAAGGAAATGAACTAGTTTAAAAAGTATGACTTATTATGATACATACTGTAAATGGTACATCGGCTTTGTCATTTTAAAATAATAGATCTTATTTTTTGGCAAAATAGATGATTTCAACACTACTTTAGACTAATTATTTACTTAGCACTCCATGGATTCACTATGCGGGTGCTAGGTCCATCATGTTGCTGAGAAATTTTCCATATTTTGTCAGCGATGCAAGTGCACAGCCTATATGCTTCCTGTATGAGTTGTGTTATGTACTTTACACCATCCTCTATATCCTCTGCATATATAAGGGCCAGTATTACTTTCAGTTGAATGTTTCATGTATGTGTTAAAGAAAAATTTCCAATAAAAAGTCTCCTGGCAATGTGTCAGGGTTTCTGACACATTGCCAGGAGTTTTTTTTTGGTCTATTCAGAATGTACCAGCAGATTACTAATGGTCAACAAAACCAGGGTGTGATTGGAGGTCCCATCAAAACATGACTGCACTTTTGTGTAATATCTACCTATGCCTTTAGTTATATTGAGAACCAAGGCATCTGAGGTCTTTTCTGGATCTGTAGGCCCTTATGTAGATTCTGCAGTTGTGGTTGTTGTTAAAATGTTGCTAACAATACTATTTATTAGCTGCCTCCCCCTTGCTGATGTTGGTCTAAAGCCCCATTTATAAGTGCTTCTAATCCATTTTTGTTTGAAGCCAGGGCATTTATGTTCTAGGTAGCAGTTCCAATAGAAATCATTGAAATATCTCATTGCTAAGTTTCACTGAGATTCATAAAATTGCTCATTTCTTTTAATACAAGCTCAAACTTCTAAAATGGGAGTCAATTATTATTTTAGGTATAGGTTGAAATTACATTTCTTATGTTATTTGGTTTATTTTTTACCTTCTTTGCATAGGTTAATTGACTGTTTTGTTGATTTTGTTAACTGAATTGACAATTGACTATTGACATGTTAATAGTCAATTTGATGTCTCTCTTTGGTTGGTTTTGTTGTCTGCGTTTGCCGTCTTAGCCTTTTAGGAGCTGTGGTTTATTAAAACTGGAGGTTTAGTCATAGATACTGTCATTATATGTTCCTTTCTGTAGTCGGTAAGAGTCCTAGTGGTCTGTTTTGTGCAATTAGCAAGAATTTCTCTGTTTACTTTACAGTCTTAACAATTAGCTGCCATATTGTGCATAATGCAGGTAAAGAACAGTCTTGTTCGGGACAGCCAGATGTTTTGTGTGCCTCTGCACATTTGACACATTTGTAACATTATATTATGTAGATTGTAGATACAGTATGGCCTTGGTAATCCTGCACTCCTATTTTTCACTTATGACTTATTTTTGATTTCTAATGGAAATGGCAGCTAGCTAGGAATACATAACCTTAACACGGTTTTTCAGAGTAAAAATTCTTTATTATTTTATATTTCATATTATAATTGTGTATATAAGAGTTGGTAGGAATAGTTTATTAAAAGCATGGGTACTTTTCTTCTGTAGTAGAGTGGTGTATCTGGTAGTAGATAATCTGTGCTTAAAGTATACCCCTAGTTTAATCCTTGCTCATCGTAGATAATGATAACAATTGAGTCACATTTATATATCCCTGAATTCAGGTGCAGATGATGCTAACCAATTAAGATTGCTTTCCCTTTATAAGGCTCTGTCTATATTTTTGTGCCTTGATACAACCTCTAGAATGCAATTTTTTCAAACAAAGTACATTTCAAACATTTGGCTTCTAGAATGCAATTTTTTTCATTATGCTTGAATGAACCTTCAAGCATGTTTGAAATGTGCTTGAATGGACCAGTCAAATGTTTGAAATGTGTCCAAACTTTGTAGATTTTGAGCCTGTCTAGTCATTCTCATCTAAGAATATCTCCATGAATAATAGATTGTACAATATTTTTTTTTCATAAGATGTTCTAATCATTAAAAAATATGGAATATTCTGATTTTTTAAATTAGGTATGCTATCCATACCTATCAAAACTTCCAAAATGTATGATATCCATATTTTGGACGCTGCCCACGTAAGGTACTGGCAGTCAAAGAGCAATTGCAATTTTATAGCACTATGTACTGAATTAACAAACACAACATTTTTAAGCTTCACATAATATATGTTTTTCTATTTTAGATAATTTATTCAGATAAACTGGGAGATACTCTTAAGAGGTTGTTAGTTTTTATGTGCCATGCTATGAAGAGTTGGATACCGTACCACAATCCCCTAATGGGCAGTATCCAATATATGCATAACAAAATTAGGTTTTAAACTCAAGATTTTTATATGCATGAAATTTTTCATGGTAAAGTATTTTTTTAATCCTGTCTTCTGTCTTACAAAAGATTAAATTCAAAAAAGGAAATATCTTACACTTATTGGTTCCTGGTTAGTATGATTGTGAGGGTCTAATTCACACTCAAACAGCACATCCACATCTAAGTCTGTCACAGGAGATATTTCACTAGAACCCAATGGAAGGCCTCCTGAGCAGGAAACCCAGTCACTGATCTCAATGCTCTGCGTAGGTTTCATACTGCATATCCTAGTCGCATTCGTATAATCCAACAAATCGCATAAATAGGCATTCTTCGGATTCGTACATAGTTTTGAACTTAAAGTTGGAGTTTCTGTAAAAACATGTTACATAAACTATGGGTTATTACTTATTTCTAATGTTATAGCAGGCTATACAACGAAATGGTATTTACCTGCAGCGTTTTCGGGAACTTTACAAAATGCGACACTCGTGTTACCACTAAGGAATTCGAGCAGGCGAGCTCGAAAAGAACGGATGCGCCAAGTTTTTATAAAAGTCATTGCGATATATATTGGCGTAAACAACATAGTCACAATTTGTATAATTAAGTACAAAGACACAATACGTAGGAACGTTTAAAAACATCAAATAACTAGCATTTCCACTGCAGAATTGCAGCCTGCATGCTAGACGAATAGTCTGAACAAAATTGGGTTATCGATTCTAAAGTCCATTGGCAGTAAAGAATATAAAATTAATACAAAATATGGAGCAAGTTTACAGGAATAGACATCTTTTCAGTCACCATTTCCACATTTTTATTGTGTAATATTTGAAATTCTGAATAAATTTAAATCAAAAGATATTCCGAATTTTACGCAAAACCTACAACAAATCCGTTTCGTTTTACGCTCGCTACTCGCTACACTACCTAGAGTAGTTTAAGGCTAGTGTTGTTGCGATAGCGATAGTCTATCGATAGTATCATGTTACTATCGTGGCCTTGAAAATCAGTCATACTATCGATAGCCTTATCGAAACAATCGACCTTTGACGATACTTTCGATATTATCGATAGTATCGATGGATATAAATAAGTATAATACGATTAATATAATACTATTAGTATAATATTATTGCTAAAGATCAATGGTAACAATACTATCGTTAGTATCAGTAGAAACACTATCGATGATATCGATAGAATTCGTTTTGATAGTATCGATAGTAGTATCGATAATATCGTATCTTTGCCCTATCGATAGCCGAATATTTAACGATAGTCTTGGTTGCTCATATGTCAAATTTGAACTAAAAGCTAATGATCTATTCATATCCGCATCGTCTTCGGGAAATAACATTTGTCATCCATAGCATCGATCCTTTGTAAGTTCTTTCATAAACATCAATAATGCTGTATATTTATGTCCCCGAGTCACCGACTAGGTGTTGTTTTATGATAGTATCGACAATATATTTTATGTGAACTTACTATGAGTCGATATCACTAACGACAATGTTTCGGCTTCTACCGGAAGCCTTTTTCAGGATTTTCAGTGTAGTACGTCCACCGCGGTCGCGTCGCGCTTCACACCCATGTCTTCATATAAAATATATAAACATGAGCGTAATTTTTTATAATAGTATCGAAAATACCTCGATAGTTAATAAAACAATACTATCGGAACATGTCGATATATCATGGATAGTATCGATAGTATCGTATCTCGATAGAATCGATAGGATCGATATTATCGCCAAAGTTCAAAAGTATTGCCTAATTTTCACTATCAATACTATCGAGAGTATCGATAGTATGGCAGCATTTCGATATTTTCGATAGCTCTATTCGTGATATCGACTGTTTTTCAAGGTCAACTATCGATAGCGAAACTATCGCTATTGCAACAACACTAGTTTAAGGGACTATGTAATCTTTGAGTAGTATAGTATTGTGCTGTGGTTAGAGATAGTTTTACAACAACGTACTTCGATACTAATAATTCGAGTGGGTACTCGTTCATTTTCTTTCGATGACAAGTACATTTATCATCGAGGCATGTATATAATATAACATGATACCTACTCGGTATCAGAAAGAAAATACGTGTATCGAATAGAATCATGTATTGTATTTCTGATTGAATCCTAGAGAACGAACTAACTACGAACAACGTATGAATTCTGTTTTACTATTAGCGACTATTCCCGAGCTCCAAAGTATGGGCACGTGCCCACCAAATTTTCCTTCCAACTTTTGTGGAATAAGGTATGCCGACATGTCACTCTATTTGTATCAATTTTTGTACCGAGTGATTCTGTTTCTGAAGTTGGAAAGACTGTGACCCAAGCACGCAACAGACTGTTGGCAAAACATCTGAATCAAGAAAGCGAAAAGTTCTTTCCTAAAAAAACTTTAAAGCTTTTTTTTGGTAGGCATAATTTTGTTTTTATTTTCTTTCATTCATTGCGCATCAAAGATAATAATTTTATTAATATTCTAATTTGGATGTGACACGGTACAATCAGTCACCAAAATGCCCGAAGGCCAAGCACAACGCCTGATAATTGCACATGCAAGGACGGCAAACGGTTTCGTACCCAATTAATTTATGGTTTTCGAGTCAACAAAAACAACAGAATATCATGAGGGGACGAATTTAAAAAAGTTCAAAGAGGGATTTTGAATATTACTGGAAAACCTTCATGAGCCACATTATTATGGATAATGTGACATGTGATAATTAACATAATTACTATGGATAATGCACCAAACCATTCCTTACAAAAATACAAAGCTCCAACATCCAGCGCAAAACACGCCCAGAAACCAAATACTGGTTAGACGAAAGAATTTGGGCTCATGTCAAAGGTTCCTTTTTTGTCATTGTACTGTTATATATAAAAAAAAAAAAACAAGTAATTTTTATTTGTTATAGGTCATGCAGTCAAATATTGTAACACATCTCCACGATATACAGCTAAGAAAATGCTGACTTTACTGCTAAATGCCTGTGATAACGTTACTGCGGATAAAACTGGACTGGCGAAAAGTCATGGAACACACAAAAAAAAAATAGGAGACTGTTAGCGAAATATCCACTTTGACAGCGTTTGTTCACAAGAATTAATGCATGGTGGAAGGGCATTTTTGCGAATACCCGCCTGGCTAGCGACCACCCTCAAGTAGAAAATCTATCGCCAAGCACCTAAAGGTGTGTTCCGGCAGCTGTCCTTGAGAGCCAGTATTTCTAGGTTAAGCCTGTTAACACCTTTGACCACATCATCACTCACATCAGTTGAGATTGTGGTAAAAGGATTACAGATAAGCAATAAAAAAAAAAAAAAAAAAAAAAAACAACGTAAGGGAGAATTCCAGTAGTGATACTAGTGATGATGATGATAATAATAAAATGAATATAAGTTGTGCACCATGAACTTGAGTTTAGAGATAAATAACACGAGGCGAAATCGTTATTGTGGGGGGGCTTTTATTATCGTATTAATAAGTTATTGTTAATTGAAGAATTTCTTATCTAATGAGATAAGAAATTCTTCAAAATTACAAATCCAAACAGCATAAACATGCGTTTAACGATTGCAAATTCTATGAGAATAATGAAAGAACAGATTCATTGACGAATTGACGATTATACCTCATGGCATCCTTACAGTGTACTGTCAAAAATACCATAGAGAATGCAATTTTTTATTATTATTATATGAAAACCTAAAAAAAACTTATATAACCAATGTTTTGTAACGTGAAAAGAAACGTGATTTACAAATATGTCAAGTTCAAGGCCATTGTCCATAGACAACTAAAAAACTGTAAAAAACTGGTCGGTTTTTATTACCTTTTGATCTTCGCTTTTGATATCGTCGGCTAAATGACCTAATTTGTTAACTCCATGCCATACAACTGTTCAAAAAACGGAAAAAACTGATTTAAAAATAAAGTAGCCGCAACAACTAGATATCTTGTATCCCACTGGTAGCTACATTATAAATGTATGTTTTTTTGTAAAAATATTCAATTTTAATATTATCAATTTATGTTTAGGGCCAAAAAACGGATTTAGCATGGTTTATTATTTAGGAATATAAAAAAAACAGTGTGTTTTTAGGACTTAGCAGTTTTTAATATTAAAATAAGAATTAAAACAAAAGAGATTTGGTTTATAAAAATTACAAGGACATAAATATACACACATCAAAAAATCTAATAATCAGCATCATTTTTAGTATTGAAAAAATCAGACATATCACTTATCAATAGTGGTAAGTTGTCATAAAACTCTCTAAAGTTCATAGGAAGAACTTCTTTTATTTGCTGCAGATCATTGTACTTCCTAGCTTTAATTTTTATCCTGTCCTTATGCAACATTGCCATTTCTTCAAATCGCTGTGGCTGTACAGTGCTTTTTCTTTGCGGCAGCAGCGTCCAAGAGTCGCCAAATCTTAATTTGTAAAAAATATCACCTGATGGTGAATACATGAGAGCACGTATATCCGTGACTTTCGGGTCTCCTGTTGATCGCCCAGGTCGAATGCTTTTGAATCATGAAAGATTAGTAAAATCTTTAAAAAAAATGTGCTCCAAATACATTACTTCAAATGGTTTATTGCGAGTGGCCTGAAATATCTGCACGTAATCTGCTGGCACATTTATAACTTTGTGACGCATTTTTCTTTCTATTAAGGAGTGCATAGCATCTACCTCCATTTGCGTATGTCCGACTTCCAAATATTTTTGCTCTATTGTTATTTCATTCTTCACTGCTATGTTCAATAGAGCATTTGACATAGTCACATTACGGTTCTGGTAACCGCATCCGTCAGAGTAGATGATTACACGTAAACCAGACTTGTTTTGTACTTTTTTTCTATGAAATATGTCCAAATTGAAGCAAATTCATCTGCGTTCAGTCCACCTTCCGTTTCGTTCCAAACAAAACAATAGCCATCCTTGTTTATATTGTCATAAAAACATAGATTGTGCACTTGCAATTTAGTTTTGTAGTAAAGTGTGCTTACATTGGATTTCGGAGCCATTAAAACCGCTTGTAGATCTACTGTAAAGACAAAACTATTTTCTTTTTTGTCTTTATCTTTTTCTTGCCTAGCTTTTTCTTTCTTTAATATGTGCAGTTGGTAAACAGTTTCTTCCTTTATTCCATTCTTATAGCTTGTACACAATTCACATTCGTCTTTTTTGGGTCAATACAGAGAAAGATTTCTCTGTGACATTGTCTCGAAAAAAGTTGTTTTAGACAGCGGTTCGATGTTGTGTGATTTGCACCAGTCTGAAGTGTAAAACTTGTATAAATCCATTTTCGTATTCCATTCTGGTTGAAGATATTTTCTTGTGGATGAAGCTCGACAATAATGAGACTCTAGTACCGGTAAAGAGTCAAAAAACTCATTCATAGATTTTTGCCTATCTGAAAATGGATCAACTCTCTCTTTTAAGATTCGAAGTTGATTGGGAATGCAATCCTCATCTTTAATTTTTTCTTTCCATGACAATACTGTCATTCTTCCTATGCCTATAGTATTCAGGTACATAGTTTTGCACACCCTTACATATTTATCATCTATCTTTAAATTATAAATAAATGATTGTGTTCTGCGAGAATTATCAGACTCTTTTCTGTCTCTCTGACGTTTTATTTGTACTGACTGAACCGTATCATTTACAAAAAAATTTTTTTTCTCCCCATGTATATGTTTTCCAAAATTGGTTAAAAAATTTCCTTCTGTCTTCATTCGTTACAGTAGCACATTTAATAACCCCCTTTTCATTAATACATTTGCATCTATCTTTCAAAGATTTTGGTTCCTTTACAGCTTCATACACCCACTTTGAATCTTTTTTAATTTTTCCGTAATACCGGGATCCTTTTTCGCGCAATCTTTTATTTTTTTCTGCAAACCATTCACTTTTATCCACTTGCGATCGCCTTTTTCTTTTTCTACTTTTATTTGGCAAAGAATTGTCGACATCATCTTCAGAACTTGACGAATAAGGAACTAAAGTAGGATGAGTGATTTCTTCACTAAAGTTAGATATATTGTCATAGTTCTCTATATCAGAATTATCATTAAGCATATTTACGTCGTCAACTCTGTTAGTAGCTTGTTCAGTACGTGCAAGATCAGATGTGGGAATATTTAAGTCACTTAAAACGGGAACATCGAAAGTTTCTATAACGTGTACATTCATCAAATCGGTATTGTCATTATCTGGTATTTCTGAATTGGGATTGAAAGGTTGAATGTTGGTTGCCGAAATATTGACATCAGAAATAGTGGTAGTCTGCTGATTTGGTTCATTATTAGAGACAAATGGATGAGCATCTGTTGCAGTAAAATTTGAAAGGTCAAATATTTCAACTTGTCCATTTTCTACTATAGAATAATTTTCAATATCTTCTAAAGGTACAATGAAGGTAGCTTCTGACGGCATATCTAATACATAGGAAACATCATGAGTCTGGTTAGTACATGTTCTATCTTCTTCGAAAAATGGTGAATTGCGTACGTCAAAAGCATTGTTAGGAACACTTGATAAGTCTCTATTATTTACTAGAGCTAAATTGAGAAGTCTTTTAGCTCTATCTGAAGCCATCTGTAGACAATACAAAAGCACATTGAAGCAAAGTAAGCAACCCAGAACAAAAAAAAATCAGACAAAAAATAAACACAAAACATCCCCATGCCAAGTCATTTAAATGGTATGAAAACAGAGAATGGAAGCGTTTTTCAGGTACTTAATCTAATTATTAATCAGTTTACTAGTTTTTTTTTTTTAAATATTTAAGAATGTATCACTCCAATTTTCAAATCAAATAAGATTAATTAGGTAACAAAATTGTTCAAATTTTTGGCAAAAAAAATATTTTATTTATTAGGGCCTCAATCTTTTTTTTTAGTTGGTAAAATATCAATGGTAAAATAAAATATCAACCAATGAAATTTCCTAAGATCATGCACCATTATAAATACCAAAATCTGTCGAACAAAGTAGGTACTATAATAGAATAAAAATATCCAACTCCCAATTTTGGCATGCAAAGTAAGAAATAAATTCGTCAAACTCCCACTACGTGTGTTCCCACATCTTAGAAATGTTTTGCACACCCATACTTCTAGAAAAATTGTTAAAATTATGAAATAATTGAACAATAATACTTACATTTTACTTAAAACACTGAATTTACATGAAAAGGTACCAAAAATACGTAATTACGATTAAAATTTATAAGAGCGTCGTCTTAGCAGCCGACATGCTAACAAAATGGCGTCGAATGCCGGGAGTTTTCCAGTTTGCGCGCGAAACGTGAAACTAGTGGAGTTAGCATGAATTATTGCCGTGCAATTTCAGTGATTTGAGTTTGTTTTACTTACTTAACCTGTTTTCACATTATGTATATTTTTTTTCTCTTTCTTTTGATACCAAAATATCGTACAAGGCACAAAGTGGAGTTAGCAAGTTAGATTATTTAGCCGACGATATACACCTTTTTTGACTAGATTATCATCAGATATATAAATATCAGAGGAACATTTGATTGATTGTTTGCATTGATTATGCTCTGAAACTACTGGACTGATTTGAAAAATTCTTTCACCATTACAATCCTGCATTATCCCTGAAGAACATAGGCTATAGAATATTTAAAAAAAATGTTTTTTTTTAGTCTTTATCAAACTGTGCCGTGGTGGGGACTTGGGGAGCTCTTAGCCGTGTCAGTTCAGAGTTCCGTAGGTATCACTGGGCTCCGACTGCATTGCGAAGAAAGCGATTCTGAATGACTTATGCTGCCCTTTTTTTTCTTTCCTACCCTTCCACCATGGGGGCGGTGGATGGGGATGTGTGGGACTTGAACCCACTAAAACCCCCCCGTGAACCTCCACCGTCCGCACCGTAGGGTCGCGTTAGCAATCACCATCTAGCCCCGGCGGTAGGCCCGAAACTCAATCGGGCCTCTGCGCCTATGAAGGAGCGGCCTGGCTCACCAAAGCCACCCTTCAAACGTGTGGGGCCGTGCAAGCTGGTGGAGAATCCCCCAACTCTCCATCAATGACCCCACTACAGAGAAGGGAGGAGGTGGGCGAACTGCCACCTCCTCGCTCTCGTTCGTCTGCGCCGGAGCGGGACAGCATGGATAACGCCTCCCTGACCCGCTCCGTTACCGCTTCGCAGAAGGAGACCACCGCCTGCCACGATCTCTCTCCACCGAGCATGGCGTTTACTACGCTCGCCAGAGAGAGATCTATCTATCTCCAAATAGTCACGGAGTATATATCCGTAGAGCTCATTTTCTGTGGTACAACTTTGCTAATGTACCGTGCCAATTAGATCTGATCTCTCCAACTTCTCCCTGCGGTACCACTCTAGCGGTGTGTTTTCGGCGCCCTCTAGAAACGGAGATAAAAGGTGATTTACGCCTTCTCTCTTTCGAAAGTCCAGCGTAGTTGTATCTTTCCAGAAGCAAACTACATTCTTGTCCTGCATAAAAGTATAGGGGTTGGCAGTACTGGCCGTGAGTATAAAGTAAGTCTAGTAGTCTGGTTGAAGGCCGCGCACCGTCCCCTATGACGGTTAAAGTAATACAATTGGAGCACAACATTTCGGTAGAAATGCCAAGTCCCAGATGGCCGAGATGGTATTAAACATCCGACGCGATATCGGAGGACGAGGTTTCGATTCCCGCCTTGGGCATAAAAATTTGTACTTGAATAATTTGTTATGCGATAGTGTTTGTAATCATATTTAGAAATATAGAAGGGTAGCGACATCATACCGAGAGTTAAGTGTTTGACAAATACTTCTTTCGATCAGATGAAGTCTACTAGTCTGGTTGATGGCCGCGCACCGTCTCCTATGACGGTTAGAGTAAAACAATTGGAGCACAAAATTTCGGCAGAAATGCCAAGTCCCAGGTGGCCGAGATGGTATTCCGTATTAGGCATACGCCGCTCTATCGGAGGACGCGGGTTCGATTCCCGCCTTGGGCATAAAATTTTGTACTCCAATAATTTGTTATGATTTTCGCCCAGCACATGGTGTTAGGGCATTTTGCGATTGCTCGTCTGGCTAGCTACCACCCTCAAGCAGAAAATCTGAACTATGAACTATGGCTGAACAACTATGTCTCAGTGTAACGGGCGCAGTGGAATTCGTGACTTGTGACGAAATGCATCTGTTATAGCATAGGTTATAGGCAGAGATTAGTCCGCTTAACATCAGGTAGTAGGCCTCGAGCTTGTTCCGTCACAGTAACATTTAAAAAAAACTTAGCCCTCACGATCAGGATTCTTTTTTGTGTGCTACCTCATATTTCTATTTTGATCAATAGATAGATGTTTTAGTTTTGCAGTTATCGTCATAATTATATGATCAGGATTAAAACAGTATACTGGAAACATATAGAAGTAGGTACAAATTATTTACGTGTGATAAAAGAAATTTAATCTAGTTATATGTACATGTTATTGTAATTGAAAACAACTGCGTATTAATATAATTGCGCTCACTGATGATTACCTATTATAACATAATATAAAAGGTAATTAAAACAGTTCAGGACATACGAGTGTTCACATAATATGTGTAAATTATCATATTATGATAATTTATTAGGGCTTCAAAAACTTAACTATGTTTTTATGTAAATACCTATGTATGATTTCCACTCATTTCTATGAAAAATAATCGGAATGTGACCATTTACTTCATCTTAGTGATATATATCATATCTTTCATCCAAAGTTCAGTACTTTTCAAGGCGTGGACTAATACGTTAGTGTGACGGCCTCGCTTATTGAAATGTGCTACACAAACATCATATTGCTGCAAATTATTTCTTTTCGGAGTGATCCTTGAAACCCCTGTGAATTCTGTTACCAGATATAAATATTTGATTAGATATTCAATTTAATTATATTTCAGGGGAGCTGCAAAACATTCGTCACAAAGTTCAATGGCAGTTCATCTTATGAAGTTAGATGGAAATTTATGTGTATAAAAAAAAATATTCGGGCTCTTTGCAAATCAATCTCTATGGGTTTAAATATAAGTGAGCAAGCGTAGAGAGGGTTATCCACAACATACCTATTGGTGGTAGCGGTACACTCCCAAATTCAGTAAAAACCTGCAAATAGTGTAAGTTATAAAAATATACTAAATTTAAAATTATTTTCAAAATTGCGCTCTTGTGGTTGGATATGAGGATAAAACATATAATTTTAGGTCAATTTTACAAATAATGATTCAACTGTATCATATCTGGTAGAGCCCAAACTTGGCATGTTTCGAAAATATTTTTATTTTAATTTAAAACAAGTGGCTGAAATATAATGATTGTGATATATTTTTAGAATCACCATGGTAAGTCCTTTCATTCAATACCACACGTTATTTTTCAGAACAAAAAAAAATGCCTTACAAATAAAGGATTACGTCATGATTCCTCTGCTTTTATGTTTTTTTTTGTGCTACAGGTCAACTTAATTTCGGCCGAAAGATCAATCGATCCGATTTTCATGCTTTTAACACCATTCACACATTTTTTTGGCGAACTGCTAGCTCTATATTACACATTTGAGAAGAGATGGATTGTTCCTGATATGTTGCTGATGTGATGACAGCATTGGGCGCGGCTAGGGTTTGGACTGGGGGTAAGGCGTAAAAGTACGCTATGTGTAGACGGTCGCTATGTGTGCTACGCGAAAGCTCTTTACGGTACATTTAGATCTCCGGTAGGAGTAGTATTATTCTAGGATTAAGACAGACTGTCGCTAAGTATGCTACGCGTAATGCGTGGATCTTTCTAAGTGGAGTGGACTCTGCGTGAGATAGATCACTACGAATTCTCAATAACTTCTTTATTTTCATTTACATAGATGGTTACAGTATATTAAAAAAATGATATTAAGTTTAGGCGTCTACGTCGTTCTTGTGAAAGTCAATATTGAAATATTCTACAATGTATTGCCCCGTTCAACAAAATATGTATAGAGACAGTGCGAGAAGAACGGGCAAGAAACTCAGGCTATGAAAATCTTAAAGTGTACGCGAGCGAAGCCTCGTGGTAGGATATATATTTCAGACCAAAACATGTCTGGCTAAACATGGGATTTTTATAGATCTCCGCCCTACGCGTTGGGGGTATATAGACTTGACGATGTAGAATACCTTATGTACTATAAGTCAGGAGATATCTATAGTCCCCGCGCTGGACAGGCGTCTTGGGGATCTCAGTGTTTAAAATGCACATTACATATTTGTTATCTGTCCTAAACACCGTCATAGATGGTCAATGGGTGATTGATAATGAGAAATCTAAACATTATCTACAATATATATCTAGTTGCTTTGACTCATTAAGTGCACTTGCGTTCATGAACTAGAGATACCTATAAGGGATGGCCGACTACAGACCGACTATTCGGGAAAATCGGCGTGTTTCCTAGTCGACAAATGCCGAAATATACACGAAAAAATTGTTTTCACCATGCCATGTCGTGTTTCAACTTCATAAGAACATTTTAATAAACTGTAACCATCTATGCGAATGAAAATAAAAAAGTTATTGAGAATTCGAATTTGCACACGCATTGCATACTTTGAAAGGTCCACGCGTTACGCGTAGCATATTTATATAGCGTCAGTCTGTTTATTAAACGTAGTGCGGAGAGCTTTCGAGCTCATTGAGTAGAGTAAATGTACAATCTATATTTATTTATACTAATAAAATAAACAAAAGGGGGGCCGTCAAAGTTAAACATTTTACAGATTTTTTGTAACGGGATCAATCGCAAAAGCTAAACTATAATAAATAATATACCTATAGTTAGAAATGCTAAAATTCGCCATGTCGTGCATGTACCATATCTTCTTGTAAGCGAACAAAACCGGGAACGCCAATATAGGTTAGTTTTTAAGCTGCGATTAAAACGAACAATTTTTTTTTCAAATACCTAATAGAGGCGCGACTCACGCATTAGGTATTAGTGTGATATTGTCGCGAACCGCAGAAGCCTATGTTGGTTGCAGTGCGGGACCAAATCCTCAATATTTTCGCAATTGAAAATCTGTCGCCAAGCACCGAATAGTGTGTTCCGGCAGCTGATCCTGATAGCTGATGATTCTATGGTAAGCCTGTTAACACCTTCAACCACATCTTCGCTAACCATCAGGATACACTGTGGTCAAGGCAAACTAACAGCAAAAAAAAACAAAAGAATGGTTTTGAGAACTCGCGACCTACATGATAATTAAATAAAATATCAGCCAATCAGATATAGGATGTCGACTTATGTGTATGGGAAGATTTATGTAATAAATAGTAATATAATTGTCTGGCCAAACACCAAAGCAAGAAAGTCGGCTGTTCGGCAAAACCTGTAGCAGGCCCATCACTAGTAACTATCAATTCTTATCTTTCTTTCCACGTATACATATTTATAAAAGGCCACATAGCAGCTATGCCATATGTCAGTCCCGTTCGTCTATCTTATCTAATAAAAACTGCAAAATGTGAGTAGGAATCGCGCTAAGGAAACGAACCTTTTTTGACTTTAACTGATAGGTAAGCCTTTGACCACTATCTCACCTGATGGTAAATGAAGATGTGGTCGAAGATGTTGTTCAGGCTAACCTAGACAATTACTGGCTCTCAAGGACAGTTTCCGGAAAACACTGTTAGCTGTGATCGGCGACAGATTTTCTACTTGAGGGTGGTAGCAGACTTTTTATGCTAAAAAAACTCTTTTTACACCCTTACAGAATAAAAAGGATTAGGAAAGGATAAGGCTTAATCCCGCTCGCTACTCCTATACTGCTAAAAAGTATCGATCGCAACATCCTTCCCATGAGGTGAGTTTTGGTCGTACACAATCCCATTATTAACCTCCCACCTCAGTATTGGAATAGATCTATTCCAGCTCAGTTGGAATTGAAAAAAATATACAAATTAAACTAAAAAAAAAAATAAAAAATTAAAAAAAAAATTTATAAACAAAAAAAAAATCGGCCAGGTGCGAGTCGGACTCGCGCGCGAAGCGTTCCGTACCATTAGACTTCATATTGTTTTAACGATGGACGCGATTTCGAATCCCGCGTGACATGACAATATTTTTTTCTCGTAAATTTGTAATTTTGTAATGTAATTCGCCTAGCAGGCGTTATTGCAAACTTAACAATATTAAAAACCACTACAGTTTTTTTATTAGGTAAGTACTTATTTAGTTATTACTTATATAGTCAGCTTTAGACTTTAGGCACAACATATGTGATATAATAATTATCGATATACCGTAGTTATAAGAAAAGGTGAATCTTCTGAATCTAAATGGTGAATATTGACGTAACTGTGCATCACTTTAATTACTGTGAATAAAGCAAATCAATGTCGTCGTTGTAAATCTGACATGCTAATGGATATCAGATAGATAGATAGATAAACTTTTTATTGAACACCTTAAAATATACCAAAATTAAAAATATTTAGCTTATAATAGTGAACAATAGGCGGTCTTATCGCGCGATCTCTTCCAGACAACCTTTGGAGAGGAGCAAGTTTTGACAAAGGGATGGCGGTGTACAATATCCTTAATAGTATTGATATTTATAAATATCTACAATATAATATACAATATAGATAATTAATGTATTCTTACATAATATATACATATACATACAAAAATACATACATATTCGGTGATATCATATCGGACATATAAGATACGGTGGGATCGGTTGCCTTATATATTGATGACCAAGTGTGTGTTACCGCCTTGACTCATGGGCTGGATACGCCCTTGGTGACATTGACCATATATCACGGAATCCTTTTGATCTCCTACCGACGCACAGCGTAGCACCTAACATTATTATAATATGTTCTTATGACCTAACCTACCCCTACCAAGCATCGTTTGGTGTTCTGATCTGTTTTATCGCGGAAGCGTTTCTATGAAAATACATATTGACTTGACAAGTTGTGTACTTACTAACGAGTTAACAACAATAAACAAAACATGATATTAATTTTAAGAGCCTTTTACATTAAAGATAAAATCAGCATTAAAAGTTAATATTTCGCTTCGAGGTTGAATATGAGAGCCAGTAATTTTAGGTTATGTTGTCTTAGGTTTTCGCGATTGTTACACATAGTAATTAAACAACTTTAAACGGTTTAAATCGCGTATATTTGTCATTATTTTTGTCCCGACGTTTCAAACACTTTGCAGTGATCGTGGTCACGGGGTGACTAATTGATTTTATTTGTCACATGAGTTATTAAGAAATTATTTGGTCTACCGTCAGAAATTTTTATATTCATCATAACGTTCCCTATTCACGCAGTATTCGCTCACAGTGTCCAGAGGTCTTGCAGATTTGTGTCGGCCATGAGATTTAATTAATTTAATAATAGGATCCCAAGCAGGTGGTACTTGCCAACCATCATCTCTATTGAAATTTGGGTACTTTTTGATTTCAATAGCCTCGCGTAACATTCTTGTTATTAGTTCATTTGTATTTGCGTTTTGCCACATAGTATTTATGAACGCTGTTTGCAATATTTTTTTTGTTTTATAACCTTTATACATGGCGGCATTCGGCATGAACTAAAATTCCTAAAAAAATATAATAAAGGGCCTTGTAATTTTTTGCTTGCGAGCATATTGGGGTACCCGAGGATGTAGGTATTTTTGCAACCGGCTCTGGCATTATTAAACATCATAATATCTGAAGTACGAATAAATATTTTTTCGTAGTATCTGTATACGTTTATTAGGTAAATCGACAAAATGGACCTTATTGTCCAACAAATTTTAATGAAGATGAACTTAATTTTAACATGTAAGTATAGGTAATTATGCCATTTTCCTTTGAAAACGATTCCTAATATAAAGTAGATTTTTAAAATGAAGATATTTTTCATTACGATTCGAATTAGACAATAAGGTCCATGTAAGTTGGATAATTGGATCTACCATTACTATAATCGTAATACATACACTTGTATAGAGATCAGAATGGTCAGTGACATTTTTAAGTTATTTATAACCTTTTAAGGTTATCAATGTAAAAATACTATGAAAAAAAAGTTATGAATCGATATCGATTTTACTGAGTCTTTATTTTCTTCGGGTCGGGACTCTTCTTTTACTCACGCTTATAACAAAAATCAATTTTACTGTAAGTTTTTGTACACCAATATCCATTTTGAGCTGAAAAGACGAAAACACATTAGCTTAAAACCTCATGAGTAGAAACAGTTAAAGGTAGACTGCGTGAAGGTGACACGTAGCTATGACAAGTAATAGAAGAAAGTTAACGCAAAGAGGTACAACATGTATACTACTTATGTATTTTACGTATTGTACCAACCCCCCTTTGCGTGGGATAACGAAAGGAAAATGAAGAAGTATTTCGGTGTAGTTACATCTGACATACGAGTAGGTAGGTAGTACCTACAATATGCACAAAATTGCCGCTATAAAGACCCAAGTATACCTGCATGTTTGTCTGCAGCATCATCAAAACCTTACCAATTTTAGAGCATATTTAGTGCAATTATGAAAACCAATATTCTAGGTGCCAAATAAAGTTCGATGCAGCGTGTTATTAGTGTGTTAACTAACGTTACGGTACCTGACACATGCTGTGTATATGCATAAGATTATAATTATATAATAAAGACATCCCCGCCAACTGAACAGAAAAAAATGTAGGTAGGAACTCTCGGGCATTACTGCCTTTTCTAAAGTCTCCGCCAGTGTGAAAGTATCGCTTGCACCCGAGCAGAAAATAAAAGGGAACTGATGATAAGATAACCATCGGATGTTGTTTATAACTTTCGACCCTATGCCGATAGATAAAACTATTCTGATGTTATTTACTTTACCCTAGTCATAGGCTGAGCGCCGCGGCAAGTGCACGTCTGCAAGCTCAACAGTGTGATATCGGGAAATAAAATGGAATTAAACTTTATTTCGACGCTTATAAAACACGATGTGAATCACAACGTAAAACAGTGCTTCAAATCTAGAAAGCCATTCGGTGAGTTCAATAAAAGTTTATGATTCCCGTACGCCTCAGAGGTGCACGGATCCTACCTGGCGAAGCAACCTGTCTACCTACTTATTATTTTTTTCACATTTGAAAGATCAATGGAATGTGGACATTGTCGCTGTATACCGTATAGGCCGTCGTAGTCGTCATTGATCCAGAACCTTCACACGCCGGGTTTCAATTCAATTAATCATCGAATAAGCTTCTAGTGTTTTTGTTACTCCATGTGTTTGATGTGATAGATAACGATCGTGACTGTGCAATAATTAACCATGATTTTGAAGCTAATGAAATCAATGTCCGATCCAAAGCCAAAAAAGCTAAGTAAGTCATATAGTAACTTTAAGAAACATGGTATAATTTTATTCTAGTTCGTCTTTCCATAAAATATAACTTTAATTATTTAAATTAAAAAAGAAACGCATCTATGTCTATTGAAGAACGCTCTATTTGTACCTTTGCTAAAGTGGTGGGTTTAGATACCTCTGGCTACCCCTGCCCCTACGGGAATATACATTTTGATAGGTATATTAATTATTATATAGTGTTGTCTGAAGTGTCTATGTATAGATGTATTGAAAAGGTTTACCTTTTAAAAATGCGGTCAAGACGTTTTTTAAGTATGATAATAATGCATCCATATTATATTTACTACTTAAAAGACGGTTTTAGATAAATTAAAATACCAGTATAAGCAAAAAACACAGTGTCGGCAAAGCCCAAGGGTAGTATCGTGAAAAGGATTAGTTGTTGCGACTTACTCGTAGATATTTAAGCCGGCTTATCACAAATATTATTAGAGTCTTCTTAGTTGCGATAATTTTAAAAGTTATTACAGTTTATATAGGTACTTGAATTGATTTTTAGATTTTTTTCAAAAAAAATCAAAATGTCTACTTAGGTCTTAAATTCGAAATGCCGATACCTATATATCACAACCCAAACTTTATAAAATTTTAAAATTTCAATGATTTTGTTCTCAACGATATCCTACGAAAGATATACGATAGATAAGTATACTTTGTATATAATGTTGTCTCACCCATTTTAATCCCAAAACCGTTAGATATTTCACCGTCAAAACTGCATGGAATTTATTTATAAACAAATATTATATATAAACAAGAAGAAATTTTAAGTAAATTTGATGTGCTTAATATCTTACAAAAAGGATCGTGATACGACGAAACTATAAGGTTCTCTGCTCTGTATTGTTTCAAAACTCTAAGACCCCGTTTCAGAATGTCAACAAATAAAGTTTTGGGTTGCTATGTAACACATAAAATAACTGAATGATAAAAATTACAGTTAACATAGGTACAGCGCGTTTCAAACTTTAACCGATGGATACGCTAAATCAATGACTGTGAAATGCAAAGATAGTGTTTTATTTATTAAATACGTTCTGGGTAGTAAAACTGGAACTTACTCGAACATTCCGAAACAGGCCCTAAAACTACTAAAGTCGCGCACAAGTACCTACACATTAAGTAGCTAAATGTTGTCCCTAAAGCCCAGTTGCTAGGGCAACTTTCTATTCATGTATATCCAAGTCAATAAACATATGTAAATTTATCTAACCAGTTATGTACCTGTGTGTTAACCAGTTACCTTATTTTCTAGGTAACTTCTTTATAATAATTAAATGCATAACAAAGTTCATCGAACCCCTGATTTTGTTTACACTGGTACTGTGTGCACTAAGCGTTATCAAAATAGCGTAAATTAATTAAATTATTGTTCTACTTTGATGTTACAAATAAATAAGTACGTGACTCCGGTCATATAGTCGGCCAATAGGAGTGCAGGAGTGGGATATAATTTGGTTGGAGTAGTAAACAAATTCGTGCGCGCACGCAACTCAAATACGATTGGGCTACCAAAGAGGTCGGACTTTGTAGTGCTAGTGATAACTTCTTGGAGTGAATAAATATGTGCTTTGTTACAGTGAGCAGAAAAGAGGAAGTGATGGCGATCAAAAGCAAGTTTCCTACAAAAATACCGGTGAGTTCAATAGCGATATTTTACAATTTTATAATTCGTTTTTTTACTGTGTTTAGAATTAAAAAATATGGTTATGTGTTTTATAATCTCAATTTTTAATATGATATAATTTTAAAAGCTAAGCTCATAGAGGGTGCGGTATTACATACCTATACCTAACTACCTGATCAGTTTTTTTTTTTTACTATTTCGTACGCAACGGATTTTTATATGTTCCGAATTGCGCTTTCATAATGAATCCAAGTTTTGACAATGATTAAGTATTTTCTTCCAGCGCAATGTAGTACATCCACGTCATATTAAGTAATTTCTATCCAGTAAACCAGAACAATATACAAGGTTTTGTTTAAAGTTCCCTTTGAAACGAAAAAGCAATAAAAATGGTATTAAAATCTTTCTGAATAAGTATCTAACAATACTAACTAGGGATCCGTAAGTTGCTATTAAAACACACTTTCTTATAATATATTCTCTTTGCAGTTGATAGTAGAGAGATATCATAAAGAAAGAAGCCTTCCTACGTTGGACAAATCTAAATTCCTGGTTCCGGAAGACATTACCATGTCACAGTTTTTAGTCATCATTAGAAACAGGATCAAAATTAAACCCAACCAAGTAAGTGAATGAACCTTAACACAAGACAAACTAATCCTAAAGGTTTATCCTTAGAAAATTGACCATTTACAGTTTAAAAATACGAGTAAGTAAATTTTGAGCTAGTAAAGTTGCTAACACAAGCAAGCAAACACAAGCAAAGCTTTTACTAACTAAAAGCATTTAGTATAGCTGGAGACTCTATCTTAGTTGAATCACTCGCGTCCTATTGTATACTTATAATATTTCTTGGGCTGAAGTTTAAATCGAGCTCAAAAGTTTTATGCAATACTAGCGTCCCTCCCCGGCTTCGCACGGGTGCAATGCTGATGCTAAATATATTACAGATTGTCTTTATATACCTACACCGCTCACAGCTTTTTTATCATTAGACAATACAAATATGTTTTCTTTGAGGTTACTCTTGAAAGGTTACTCTTGATATCACATAAGAAACCTCTAAAATTATCAGTGGTTCTCTAGTATATTATGCATGTATTATTATACATAGATACCTTCCTCTTGAGTTACCTACTCTATTAAAAAAAAACGCATCAAAATGCGTTGCGTAGTTTTAAAGATCTAAGCATAATCGTGCATAGGGACAGACAGCGGGTAGCGACTTTGTTTTATACTATGTAGTAATTTGCATAGTTATATGTTCAAACCATTTATGTGCTAAGCAAAATCGGTTAGAAGGTGTGTAAAACGTGGTAGAAGTAACAGAGATACATACGAACTTATGTTCATAATTTTGATCTACTAATTAACAACAGAAGAAAATAATATGAGATAAAGATCAGAATAAAGGACGTTTCCTCGTAGAACTACAAATTTGTCGTACTGATATGAGTCTTAGGTTCGTATTAATAAACTCATCTCAAAATTTACGTAGATCATGATGCACTTCGACAAATGTTCCCATGGTAGTAGAATACAACTTTATTACCTTCCATATTCCATAATTGAAACGTCTTAAATGTATCTTAAGATCTATCTCAACTTTGAGATGGGTTTATTAATACGAAGTACTAAGTCCTCGAGTGCGTTTGCTAAATTGTTATTAGCAATACCATTTCAAACCGATCTAATCTAACCCTGTAATTTTATTACTAAGTAGTTATCGGTTCTAGCTATAAAAGTAGATGAAGCGGATGAAATCATCGCAAATTGTTCTGGCACGTAGCATTTTAGTACAAATGTTAATTATTTTACGTACGTGTGCCTTTGTGATTAAACAATTTTATTATGTAGATATTAAGAAGCTACATAATTGATAACTACGAGCACTTAATTAGTATGATAGTTATTATTGCAAATTAATCCGCCGTGAACTAGTAAGGCACATGTCTATGCATATGCCATAATAGCTATACTTACCTCCGATGCACAGTTTTCACCTAATATACAGCTAATACTTAAATAACTAAATAGCAACTACTTATATAATATTATTCGTAGCGTATATTGTCTTCTTTCCACTTACACAAAGAAAGAATAGAATTCTATCATATGCCCCACCCGACCATAAGTTATACAGATATACTCTTATTATACATATTTTAATACATATATACTTTCACAGTCTTAAATATATAATAATTATACAGTCTTAAATCTGTGATATTTCAATGTTGTTTCACTTTTGCCAATTAACACGATGCCAATACATATTATACTCTAACCTCTGACTAAACGTTCGCCTGATGAGATTATATCTCTTCCAGGCACTGTACCTGATAATCAACAACCAGTCGATGCTGAGCATGAGCCTGACCATGGCGCAGGCATACGAAACTTACGGGGACGAGGATGGATTCCTCTACATCACATACGCATCACAGGAAGTTTTCGGCTACAAGGATGGTGAGAAATCTTCAGTTGAAGTCACCTCACTTACACAATCACTCCAAAAAGTTTACACACATTAACTGACCTTTATATTCAATTCTAAGCTTCCTAATTTCATTACAAATTTCATGAAGAATGAGTAAACATATATCAAATGCTTCAAAATTTCAGATATGACGGGGAAAGGCTCCCAAGAGGTGCAAGCGATCAGACATAGATTCCCGAATAAAGTGCCAGTGAGTTTTCATTTTAATTGATATTACTAGCTTTAGCTTCCTATTAGCAAGAGCTGAAATTTATGTGACTTTTAGGCTTACTGTGTTTTGTTTTTCTGCTCGGATCGTACTCATTAGTACATGTACATATATCATAGCCCGCGAACGGATATGTAAAGAAATGTAAGTTAAGCTCTATAGCAGCAGAACGCAAAATTTATCGCGTCGGGCGTGTTCAAAAAGTGTACCGTGCGGCGCAACAACATTACCTACCTTGCCGCAACCAATTTGATGCGATCATTTCTAAGCGCCAAATCAAATTCAATTGACTTTGGAAGATCGTTCGTATTTGATGAGTCCGAAACCAAAGCAGTAACTGTATGAGAATTCCACTTCTTTACATATTTATTCGTATTATAGGCAGCTCTTATTTTGGAGTCGATTACTGGCGGCCCTGTTTACTTACCACCGGATTATAACAGAGAATACAACAATGAAAGCAACTTTTAAAATCTAAATAAAACCGCCAGTCCCTTGTAGTGGCCCATAATTTCTCGCGCACAGAAGGCCGTATGCCATGCAACGAAATCAAATACATGTAATTTCGTGCTACTGCTTTATTAAGTCAGATAACTATTGGCGATTTTGTAATCCCATTATTAGAGTATAAGATTAGGCGTGCTTTAGGAGATTTTTATCAACAGACTAAAATCTGTGAGATTTTATGCTGTTTCATTTTTGCCAATTAACACGATAATTTATTTTACAGCTGTACGTAGAGAGATACTCGAGAGAACGCGAGGTGCCAGCGTTGGGAAGAAACAAGTTCCTGGTCCCGCAAGAACTCACCATGTCCCAGTTTTTGTACATCATTCGGACAAAGATGAAATTGCGAGACTCTCAGGTAATGTTTCATTTTAAATAAAACTCTGTACCCTTAAATAAAATAACTTACCTGTGTTATCTATTCAATTACGAAACTGAAATAATGATATCTACTACCTTTTATTGAAATCTTTTCATATTTTTATCCCACTAAGAGTCAGTAGTGGGAGGCACCTACGTTTCTCTAGATATGCTTCGATCGTATGGAATAAGGGGCGAGCCTATCATCACCTACCGGCAATTGTTATACCTATACAGACTTCGGACTGCCACAGAAAATTTCTTAGTCAGAAAACCCCAATATGAGCATGAATTGTTTTTAAACAAAAAGTCTGTTTAAATCACATATATTTATCATAATTTTTGTCCCGACGACGTTTCAAAAACTTTGCTGTGATCGTGGACTGGGTGACTAATTGGTTTTATATGTCACTTGAGTTATTAAAAAAATATTTTGTACTACCGTCAGAAATTTTAGCTAAGGCAACATAAATTGTTTTTTCCGTCCCAAACAAATTATGCGCACCTAAGTAGTAATTTCATTATGAATTATTCGGTCGTAGTATCATATTGTTGCACCCAACAGAAAGTGACTCTGTGGCGTGAGTATTCAGTGGCGAAGTGCTAATCTGTATTTCTTTCAACAACAACGAGAAAAGTTGATAAAAACTATACATGTATGTGGATGGTTATGAATGGACTCGCTTACTCGTTAGGTCAACCTAAAAATAAAAGTGTGGTAAAATGAAAGCGTACAGAAGATTCGCTTTGAAACCCGTGACAAAATTATAGAAATGACTTTGTACTGTAAATAATGCAATATGATATAAATTCCCGCGACTATCACTGCTCTTATAGCATCATATAGGACATTTTTCGGCCGCTGGTCTCATCAGTCTAGCTACCACCCGAGTAGAAAAGTTTTCGTCAGGCACCTGCCACATGATCCATCAGCTGTCTCTAAGAGCCAGTAATTCGTAGGCTTTCCCGTGGTCCACGCATTGAGTATACCTGGGTGTAACTAAGTGCCCTAGCCTGTTCCCACCTTCGACCACAAAAATTAACTTACCATGAGACAGATAAGATAGTGGTTAAATGAGCAATAAATAAATTTGAAATATTTACTCCATCAAACATACTCTAGAATATAATGATAACAACCAGCTTGTCGATAACCATGATTATATAGGAACATCCGATATTTCATAACATTGTTGCTAACGCCAAACAGATAAAGGACATTCACCCGTTAAATGGAACATATGGCACACACTGACAGACATAAAGGAAAATTTTCCGGATATTGAAGAGCTATTTATAACCTTCAAGTTTTTTTAAATTGCTGATAGCCTAGTCTTTTATATAGGTACCTTTGCTGAAAAGTTGTGGTGATAGCTGGCTACTTAAATAACGGCTTTTGCCGGTTTAGATTTCGTGGTAGCTAGCCAGCCGAGCATGCAGCATGTGAGACCTTTTCTGTGGAACGAGCCGAAATCACTACTTAAAAAAGATATTATAAAGCTTTTGTAGCAGCGAGAAGGTATGGAAGAGGTAGAAGTAGCTAAGCACCCAGGTTGCGGCAGATTTGTTTTAGAATTGTGGAAGCGAGCCTATCGCTATCTACCGCGGTTGTCAAACTCCGGAATGCAACTGCAACTGAAAACTTCTTATCAGAACCACTTCGCGCCGGTATTAAAAAAAGACCAAAAGAATACGGACTCTAATAATGACTTCCTCGAAAGACATTCTATCTAATAAATTCTGAAAATTTAAATGAAACCATTTCGTTGTCAACAGGCGTTGTATCTGATTGTGAACGAGAAAGTGTTGGCGAGCCACAGCATGACAATGGCGCAGGCGTACGAAAACTTCCGCAGCGAAGACGGCTACCTACACATTACTTATGCGGCGCAGCAGGTCTTCGGATGAACGATACGTGAGTACCTACCCTTACTTACTTCTCATTGGTGATATCTTATAGCTGTCTTTTTGCTCGTAGCCAAGTTTGCTTAGCCATTCTGAATCGATCAGCAAAGTTAAGCAACGTCCGCCGCGGTCATGACTTGGATGGGTGACCGCTGGTGACATTACTACTGAGCGCTTCCGTGCTTCGGAGGGCACGTTAAGCCGTCGGTCCCGGTTGTTGTCTTAGGATAGCAGTCGTTACAGCATGGTGGTAGGGCACTTTGCGAATGCCCGACTGGCTAGCTACCACCCTCAAGTTGAAAATCTGTCGCCAAGCACCTAACGGTGTGTTCCGGCAGCTGTCCTTGAGAGCCAGTAACTCTAGGTTAGCCTGAACAACATCCTCGACCACATCATCACTTACCATCAGGTGAGATAGTGGTCAAAGGCTAACCTATCAGGCATAAAAAAAAAAAAAAAAAAAGCTGTTCAACTGGATACAGCTGTAAGGAATTGATGAAAACCACAACATGAGAACTTCCGCAGCGAGAACGGTTCCTTATTCATTATTAAGACCTACCATTATTAATGTCAAAAAGTAGTGAGTTAGGTTAACTTATTAAGCTGTGACTTATTAATAGTAAAACTAATACTTAGTGAAAGTCCTTGATCTATCAGGCACATCGCACCCGTGAAAGATAAAAAGATTAATTATTTTAATCAGAACCTGTGAAATAGTTTTAGTCATCGTTTTAGTGTTTATTATTTAGTTGGATGATACGGTATTTAATATACGAGCAGGTACAAAAAATCTAGATTCCTAACTACTTAATTATTTTTTTTGAGATAGACAATGTAACAAATATATTCCAAAACATACGACTTACTGTGACGTGACGCCCCTCCCCCCCCTCCCCTCAATTATTTTGTCCATAAATGAAAGGTATAATAAGTTAATAACTATTTGTAATTATTTAATAAGCTCTCGACGATATTACATTATTGTACGCATAGCGAAAAAAACCATTAGCTAACTTTTCGCGCATTGGATACCATTGGAAAATAATTCATATTTTATAGGAACTTAATTCAATATTTACTTTTGGTTAAAAATTCTACGCAAAATATCTAAATTTTCACGTATATAACTAACAATAATGTGGATAATATTAAAATGCTTTGGTTTGAAACTCCTCGCTGCCACCAACTATTCCATTTACTTACCACTCGTTACAAACGGTATGGGTTGACATGCAGTCATACAAACGGCAATGTAATTTCTTTACTTATATCTCCGTGTTGCTCTTTGTGTACAAAACCCTACAGATGTTCATATTGGAATTTGGTTTCGGCAGATGTGGACCATTCGGACAGATATTCATCAATGTACCATATATAAGTTGGGCACCGTACCGTTTCCCAATAAACTGTTCGCAATAAGCGCGGTTCGCCGAAAAACTATATTTTATTCTACAGAATGAAGAAGATTTAGCTTAGTTTTAACCATTTTTTTATTATTGTTTTTTTTATTTACGTGTGAAAAATACAAGAAGGTGGAATATGTCAGGCTCGACACCAACTACTCCCACAGCAGCAAGTGCCCCTGGCGACTAATTAACACACGGTGTTCCAACCCTACAGCATCTCGGCGCGATCGCAGGCAACCTAACCTAATTTAAACAAGCTAAAACTATATTTGAATCCTAGATTTTGAAGAGTAATAAAATATTTTTCGGCGAAGCGTGTTCTTTGCGAACCGTGTTTCTGAATACCGCGCGGGGGCGACCTAAGTTGGGGTCGCGCGGTATAGACGAGAATAATCGAGAAGGTTCGACGCTATCTCACTTTGCGCGCAATATACTTACTATGCATGTACAGTGACGTACCTAGCCTAGTGCATCTTATCCATCCTCTGACAATGTTACAAAGTTCGTTGCTACTTGAGGCATTGGACGATAGTGAAGGAAAAATACGCCCTGATTTATTATATATCAATTAATGCGAATATAATATAATGAATACCCACTAAGATCTAGTAGCAGCAGGACTCTTTGTTCAAGTTCGTACGGGGAAGTACCTACTGCCACCATACCTATATCTACCGCCAAGCAGTAAAGTTTGCTATACCGTGTTCCCGTTCGAAGGGTATGAAGTGCCGCCCGTGAAATTACAGGCACGTAAGACGTTGAACTGGTCGGTCATTTCTTCGTACAAACTCCGTAGGATGATCACTCCCCTATTTGAGATTTTAGGTCGAGAATTAAGCATAATACCGATTGATCTCGTCATTATCGTCATTAGGCTTGTATGATGCCGAAATTTTAAAAAGATAATTAAGTTGAAAGTTATAAAATGTTTCGAGGCTCATAACTCTCAAGTTAATTATTTTATTTAAAAAACGTCACGATACAAGCCTAGATAATAAAGATATCAATCGATATCATTCTTTCTTTTGGACCTAAATCCTCAAATAAAGGAGTTATTAGTTATCACCCTACGACGGCGACGTTTGTATGAAAAACTGACCGGCCAGTTCACCCTTAACAACTTTGTCTCAGGGTGATGGTCGCAGTGCAGTTCACCGCTTGTGACGAACTGCATCTGTTCTAGGAAGAGGTTACCATTTAACCCCAGGTGGGCCTCGAGCTTTTTCCCTCACGATAGCATAAAAAAGGTACCTCATTTGAATATGAGTAGACTGAGTGACTCAATATAACTTTCTTACTGTTTGAAAGCAACCGTGTACTTACCTCGGTTATGCGAAGAAATGACATAAGAAAAAAAACATGATAATGTAGCAGTAATATAGGTAATAAATGGAATAATCTAGTATGGTAACTAGTTTGTTTATCATATTGCGGCGCATTTAATAATATTCCGTAATATGTATTTGTATCATACATTTTTCTGGTTCCGTACACAAAACGCACAACGAAGCGACAAAACGCAGAACGAACCGTAGGTCTGTTTCACGTGTCACTAGCTCGTAAACGAAATGATTAACAAACTTGAGATTTTGTGTAGACAAGCCAAAAGAATATATATATTTTTTTTATGCTTGATAGGTTAGCCTTTGCATGACCACTATCTCACCTGATGGTAAGTGATGATGTGGTCGAAGATGTTGTTCAGGCTAACCTAAAATTACTGGCTCTCAAGGACAGCTGCCGGAACACACCGTTAAGTGCTTGGCGACATATTTTCTACTTGAGGGTGGTAGCTAGCCAGGCGGGCATTCGCAAAATGCCCTACCAACATGCTATAACGACTGCCATCCTAAGACAACAACCGGGACCGACGGCTTAACGTGCCCTCCGAAGCACGGAAACGCTCAGTAGTAAAGTCACCAGCGGTCACCGATCCAAGTCATGACCGAGGCTAACGTTGCTTAACTTTGCTGATCGGTTCAGAATGGCTTAGCAAAATTTTCTATCACTGCCTTTTTCTCATTAGATAAGAGCAAAATATAATATCAACTAATTTGGTATATTCACTATAGTCATTCAGTAGTTGATAGTTAATCCGACAGTTTAACGACGTTAGTTTACCGTTACCATCTAAATATGATCATAAAACATATTTGATATGATTCAAAGTAGGTAAGTAGGTAATTACTGCATGAATTTGCTATCTACGTATCTTGTTATTACTACTTAATCCTATTATTATCCTTGATTACTTCCGTTTTGATAATTATATTTAGAATTGTTTATCTGCAATTATATACCTAACTCTCCATTCAACCGTGCATTTTAGCCATGCCATCTATTCAAGTTTCTAATGTTATCATACTTTCTTATCATCATTAAATCCATTCTTAAGGGGACGAATGTCTGTTTAAGTGATTATGGTCATTTAGGTGAATTCCTCCATGATCAATATTTCAATTCATAAAAAATATACGTTTTAAGAATTTTTCAATAAGTACTGCTTTATTAATAGTTAAAAAAATATATATGACACGCAGCTGTTTTTTTAAATCTCACTTTTCTACTTCTCAGCTAAAAAGAAATTATCACATTGAGCCTTTGCTAAAATGTGTCCAATTTTTTCCTTAATAAATACGTGTTGAAAATGTTCATATTGGGCAATGGCATACATATGAAAAGTAATATTTTCTTTGATTTTTGTGCATTTTGGACAAACGTCGTAAAAGTTCGTAGCCACCACAAGCTTTTCAATTGTCAAGTTTATTTTTAATATTCAATAACAAGATCCTAATTGATCCGAGTCACCCCTTTAAGCCCACATAATACGTCATTAGCCGATTATAATTACTTTGTTGATATGATTCTGTAAACAGATAAACAAAACTAAACTAACTAAGAGAAAATGATAATTACTTAGCTGATCATAGAGTAGCAACGAGACAGATGTTTCCGTTGTCTGATAATGACCAGCCCAAGTTTAATTACAAGATAAAACCCCGTTTAAAAACAAACTTATCGGTGTTTTCCGATACCTTACGAGGCCACGGACGTTTAAATTTATTCTGTGACCACGGCTATAAAAAACAAACAACTGTAGGTGTACCAGACGCGATAAAATTATCGGTCTGCAAAAATGAGCATGGTGATTGCATATTAAATTTCTTTTTTTTAAATTATGTAAGTGCCTATACAATACAATGTCTGGCGTGGGTCGATAGCCTTCCTATCAATTGTTGCTAACAGTGATAAGGGAAACTTGACAATTATAAGCATTGAATTTCATTGACTGCTAAAACGACCGGGGGGTAATACCTACAGTTATTCTATGACTAACATGCCTACAGTTATTTCTACCTACATAATAAATGGAAATTGGAATCAGAAGCGACAATAAAATTGATTGGTTTGAGTAAAATTTATTATAAGAACACTGGTATAGGTAGCAAAGGGTAGGCAACTTTAATAGGTGCAAAACATACCAAAACTGTATTTTACAATATATCTTTAAGTGCCCACCTTCCAACAATTCCTTTGTATTAGTATAAGGATTACGGGTAAAATAACCGCGATTGTACTTGAAACTTAAAAGCTTAGGTCTGAACAATGAGAAATGAGTAAAGATTGTAGTTAGGTATATTAAATTCATTTTGTACATCAACTTCACGGCATTTATATTATGTTCTCTTGATGGTAACACACGTAATAACAAAATATAATAAATTGCTAGATTAACATACAATTGTAATAATAAAAAAAGTAGAAAAAAATGTTATAAGTAATAAACTAAACAGTTATAACCAAATTTCATACCATGGTTGTTGCATTGGGTTAATAGATTTTGTAAATTCTTTTATTAGCATAAAAAAACTCAAGTTTTAAAACTTCATACACGGGGTTATTGGTAAATGGCTAACAACCTATTGGGGTTGACAACTGCTAGTCACACATTTTTTTTTCTGTTTTTTTTTTATGTGCTTTTGACGAAATAAGCACTAGGAAATGTATTCACACTACTTATTTACAATTCTACCCAGAGTAAACGGTTGTATTAGATTACGTTTTCACTCTCTAGAATATATTGTCGTTTAATTTATGATCTAAAGTAATAGGTATTAGTGTCTTTATACTAAACATTTGTACCTTATGGAAGAGACTGCCTTATGTACCTTATATATATGGCCCGCGCGGGATAATAAATGGAGATCTTAAGTATTTTTATCATACAAGCGAGCCAGTTGCTCATTTCTTAATTAGATAACATCAGTATTGAAAGGCCCAGTATTGTTATATCCAGATTATTCCAGATCAATAGGTAATAAGTTATCAGATAGCCCAAAAACTTAAGCCTAATATGAAACTTAAATTCTGTCGTCTAGAAAAGAAAATACTACTGTACAAAAAATGTTACGGAATAGTTGTAGACAAATTAGTTATAAACGAGATATTGCTTTTTATTAATTTACAATAATCATTTTTCAGTTTAACATTTCTTTTCAAAATTACCCTATCAGGGCGCAATATGCTCATTATTTTTTACTATTTACTATATACGTGTAATTTCAGCATATTGCGCAATTTCTGGTGACGCATGCAGTATCACCAGTATGTCTCGAGTCTTCAACCACACGATCGAGAATTCTCTGTAGTGCTATCTAAGATTCAGGCGAAACGATTCGAAAATTCTTCCAGTTATTTTTATAATATTTGCTCATAATATAGATTTCCGCACAGTAACGCCTGAATCTATAAATTGACCAGTAGACGGCAATATGCTCGCCGCTTATTCCGTGGACCAAAACATGCCTGGTTTGTAAACAGTGGATTTTAAGACACCTATTTGTTGACATGTTATGTCTATAAATCAGAGTTGTTGGATATACTTATTTATACTTGTATATAAGCATTTATTGTGATCAGATAGTAGTCGAAGGAACAATACGACCCTGTAATATTCCATGCATCCAAGACACTTAACAAGTTATTTATGTCATCATAATAAGTTTATCTGGGGTCAGCGCATACAACACTGACGTATCGCTGTGTTTCTCTTTACTTAAGATAGCGCCCGATTTATGTGTTTCCAATATATTTACTGCCCCCCAGGGATTGTACGAGAGTCAGTTATGTACTTACCAATTCGTAGTATTGTAACAAGAAGTCCGCAGCGAACTGAAGAACTCGAGAAGTGCCGATTCTTTTTTCGATTTTAATTATCTTCTTTTTCCTTTTTGGCCTTATATGGTACGATACAAAAAAGTCCAACCTAATTTCAAATAGTTTAATATCATTTAAACGTCTAAATCGATATCTCATGACAACTATATCTGTGTTGCATCCATAGACTTAGGATTTTTTCAATACAGTACATCCTAAGCCTATGGTTGCATCCTAAAAATTTACACACACATTTAAATTATGTCTGTAGGCACCGTATTTCTTATTATCATATAAACAAAAAAATGGTAGTATATATTCGTAGTCTAATAAGGACTTATTTGTATCAAGTGCGTTAATTAACAATCTTTACGCCGCCGACTTAGTTTGAAACTTTTATCCTACTTAAAATGTCTACTAGATTTTTCCTTTTCATGAAGATAGGGTTAGCCTGTTGAAAGTTATCGTCAAGCAAATATACAAATGCTTGTTTAGGTATGTCAAGATCTGCTACAGATACTTCGCATGGCATTCGATCTAGCCAGCTACCACGCTCTAGTAGAAAATCTGTCGCCACGCACCTAACTGTGTGTCCATGTCTTTCAAGAGCCATCTATGTTTATCCTCTTTACCACCTTCGAGCACATCATTACTTACCATCAGGCATGATTTCGTTCAACTCGCTTAATTCGATCAAATAGGTATCTATAACGCAACGGTACTGAACAGAGGACAGTTTCCATACTATTGTCGTAACCATTGGATAGGCAGCCCACGTTAAACCTTTCACTTCGAATGCCGTATAATAAATATGTAAAGAAACGTAAGTCAAGCTCAAAAACAGCAGAACGCAAACATTACCGCTGCGGGCGTGGTTTAGTGTACCATTCTGCGCAACGACATTACTTGACGCGACCAATCTAATGCAATCATTCCTAAGCGCCAAATCAATTAACCAATTCAATTGAATTTGGAAGATTGTACGGGTTTTATTATTGTGAACTTGATGAGTCCGAAATCAAAGCGGTAACTGTATGAGAGTTACACTTCTTTACTTATTTATTCGTAGAGACTAATAGTTGGTTTAATTAGATTAATACTGTCTGTAATGGTGTCCTAGTGAGGGCTGCGTATCCACCAAAGCTGTGCGAGGAAATATCCTCCAATAGGATCGGTTCTTTTTCGTTGCCTCGCTAAGCGATTGCGCTGCTGCGATTTTATTTGTGGATTTTACCTCGCAAACCCCTCATTTTGCACATCTCTGGTCTCATGAAGTCTAATGCTAAGCCGCTTTACAATGTCAAATTTCCAGATGTTTAAAAATTCTCTGCATCTGTTTATTTTGTATAATTTAGGACATTAATTACTTTTGTATACGAGTATATATATAACGATATGGTGTTTACTTGGAAATTTCTAAGAATGCAAATTTATCCTACTTAAAATGTCTACTAGAATTTTGCTTTTTTGAAGGTGAGATTTTCCTAGCCTCGCTGAGTGCAGCGCTCATTATGTGGATATTACCTCGCACGCCTTTTCCTCGCACATATCTGGCGGATACGCAGTCTGATGCTAAGCCGCTCTATAATGTGAAATTTCCCGATGCTTGAAAAATTTCTACATATTTTTATTTTGTATCACGTTGGATATAAATAACTTTCGTATACCCAACAATATGTTGTTTACTTGAAAACGTGTTCTAAACTTATGTTTTGTTTGTTGCAGGTGCACAAAAACGGATTTTTTTCACTGTTAATAACTTACTAAAATGTTCCTGCTGTTATCACATGTTAAGACTGATAGTATTCTCATAAATTTGTGATAGTTTAACTAAGGTTTTTAATATATAGACTTACAGGGCCTTATCTAATTCGTATAAAAAGGCTGGCCCTAACAAATTTAAACTTATTATATCTTATTAATAGAAATAATTAGAATATATAATAATACTAGTGATTTAGTGCCATTACAATCATTTATAAAATGATATAGATGTGTAATTATATATTTAGAGAGTCTTATTAATAAATCGTTGATGATTATCATAAATGTCATTTAGTATTGCACAACAAAATTCTGAAACATTACTAAATGGAGATTTATAAATTCATAGAACGGTTATTAATAAACCAGAAATTATTTAGAGGAGGAACTATTATGATCTCGGAATTAAAATCTTATAAAAAATTATTATAGGGTAGTTTTATTTTATCTAAATGCTTAGGCCTAAGGATTTTATGCTATTTGATTAATTTCTTAAGTATTTTTGTAGTAATATTGTTAAGGATCTTATTAAGAATTTAACGTGTACTGATTCTCTGTTAAAATATCTTTGTCATGATCTTTCAATAAATTTTATTCAATGATATATTTAACATTGTTTAAATTTTACCCTTATCAGTACTAATATTATAAATGCGAAAGTAACTCTGTCTGTCTGTCTGTCTGTTACGCTTTCACGCCAAAACTACTGGACCGATTTGAATGAAATTTGGTATGGAGATAGTTTGAGACCCGGGAAAAAACATAGGATAGTTTTTATCCGACTGCGCAAAAAGAGGTTAATGTTTTCGCGCGATAACCGACATACGCGCGGGCGGAGCCGCGCCCGTAAAGCTAGTAACAAATAAAGACGTGGGTCTTCTACATTAGCACTAAGGGGACAATATAGGTTTGTTATAACTGTCATGGTCACTTAAATTACATGACAAATGTTTGGAAAAGCGTTAATTCATCAATCAACAAATACCTCCCCCATAGATAGATAAATAACAAAGTATTTAAAAAGTGTTATCTATTATTAACATAAAATAAATGAACTGTTTCATTTAATTTTGAAACAAATCTATCTTGATGCTGTGTAAGTGAACTAGCTAGATATACCGACCCCACTTCAGACGGAGATAAAGGTAGGAACAATGGAAAATCTGTGTAATGTCTGTGTGGTGATGGATGATGATGATGATAAAAAGTATCCTACATCCTGCGCTTCATCTATTTCCATACCAAATTTCATCAAAATTGGTCCAGCCATTTGAGCGCGAAGAAGCAAAAAACATACAAGCACACTCACAAACGTGCGCCTTTATAATATTAATTTGGTATGGATAATTTTTTTTTTTCATTGGCTAACGCCTTTATTAAACAAAATACTATGAACTATATACAACACTACAGCTACTACAATAAAAGCATTTAGACAACCTATAAGTCATAGCAGACTCATAGGCAGTCCAAATGCTCCAGCCCACTCCCAGTTGGCAGCGCGCCCAGCATGCTGGCAGCATTGCCCCGTTGAATTGCAATGCTTATTCGTTGAGCCAAATATGTGCCAGCATTTTGATCACGCGTCGCATCGACCAAGCGCTCAGATAAGTTTTGGAAAATACGATGAGCTCCCGGTCCCCACGGACCCAACGTCTCTACACCAAACGGCTCAAATATGTAACCCATACCGAGGTTAGTATATTTGCGCCGCTTGAGTTGCTCCGCCGAAGTAGCCGCAGCGCCAGCCCACACGTTGGTATCAGAAAGAAGTGACGGCGCTAAAGTGTCGACGCAAGTAGCTTCCCACACTAACTTCCACGGAACCAGAAAAAAATTATAATAATATAGAGATAAATTTGTTCATACAAAGTACCAAATATACATTAGAAATAAAATGACAATTTTTAAAGTATTTATGGTTCACTATTTTGGCGACAATGGCTTACACATAAAAAAACCTTACGTATAATGGATATGCTGGTTCCATTATACTAAAGGTTTTTACAGAGCACGCCAGAATAGGTCGTTTATGAAAATTTTTTTCCAACTTACTTGACACATATCGTTATATTTTGAACAATACTTTATAAATTATAGCCTCTGTTATTGGGATGTGTAAGCTATATTATTGTAAAGTTTGATTAAAATCCATTCAGTAGTTTTTACGTGAAAGAGTAACAAACATCCATCCATACATAAAAACTTTCGCTTTTATAATACTAGTAGGATATACCTACTAGTATAGTACGTATTTAGTTCTTTTAAAAGTTCGTTGGCCTTACGAGGATATGACTTCGAGACATACTTCGAACACAGACGACAGACAGACTTCGAAGACAGACTTCGAACTCTCGATATTACGTGGCAGAGAAGGGTATTTTGAGAAAGGCACTTGTTTTATGGAGACCCATAAAATTATCAATCAGCCTTTCTCAAAATACCTTGGAGTTAGGAATGGTCATTCCTAATATCAAAATGAAAGTTGGAGCGCAAAATAACCTGTTACGCGGCTTATTTCTACAAATTAGAGGAGCCAGATGTCCTCCGCATCATGACAGTTCTTGCGCTGTGGTCCTCTGCAGGTGAATAAACATGTCCTATGGAGCATGACTGCATACGTCAAGGCTGTAGACGTTGCGTTAAACATCACATGCCGATTAATTACATTGCCATAATCCAACTCCTCTCTGTCTGTACTGACCTCTAGCTGGAATAGCCGGCCGGTAGACCACTGTGTCATGATCTGCTGTGTGGAGAAGATAAAACAAGTGAATGACCCCAGCCACCAATTACCACTAGCCCGCTTAAGAAACAGGAGTTAACAACGTTGTAGTGAGGACTCAGATGATGATGCAGTGACTTTAAGGTACAGTTTGCGGAAATCCATGCTTATTCTGCCACGCGCTAGCTGGTTTCCTTCCTCCGCAAGAAAACCTCACACCAGAAAACGACCAGAAGAGCAGCCCACACATCTGCAGATGAGGTTACCCTATTCTGTGGCAGTGTGATTGTGGCGAGCCCGTGCAGACGTTGAAGCATCTGCTAGTGTCCACTGTGCCGGAATAACTCCACTGTGACGTTACTGTAGCCTCACATGGGCACAAATGGGCGCTTACATGGTGATCTAAAACGTGAAGTAGGTAGAACCGCAAGAAAAGAAGAAAAACGTCTAGTCGAAGTTAAACCTAATCTCTTATACTCACCGTTTTATTAGTTAGAACTTTAGAAGTATTTTAAGAGTTATGAGTTTAATTTATATCCCTTTTGTACCAAATGTGGTAACACACTCACCACAACAAACTCCCGACATAAGGATGATTAATAAAACATATTTATTTTGTTTCAATATTATTGTATACCTTATTATAACCTTAAAATTAATCAGTAATTTCTAGCCTTATAATAATAAAAATAATAGACTAATAGTGTAGTACCAGTATTCACTCGGCAGGCGATATATTCTGGGCGGCAGCGACCAAGGTGTCGTGGATGTCCTTAGCGTAGGAGATTTGTAGGCGGACGGTGTTTAGGTACTGCGGATAACTCAGTGTAGTTTCCTACAACAAAATATTATTATGCGTTAAGGTTGCTGCACATTGATCTAGCTGGCACCCTAACGGCATATCGCCTTCATTCGGATCTAGCCCGCGAATAGTGAAAATGAAGCGAGAAGCATGTCTTTTGCTTGTAATTTTAATGGTTGGCGCACACTGATCGCACTGTTCATAAAGACATCACCTCAACTCAAGCCGTTCAGTATTCCTTCTATCGAACTCAATACTACAACGCACACTGATCAACCTTGTATGGCGTTTTATCCACTCGACTCAGAAGACTAAAAAATTTAAGAAAAGTTATAAATTGGATACATATTGCCATCGATCGGGAACAGTGCCATGCTCCAGACTGCATTGCAAAGTTCTTTTCATAAAAATCCAACATTTGTCTGATTCGGGAATCGAACCCATATATTGTGTTGGTTTGTACTGTCACTAATATACTATGTAACATTTCATATAATAAGAATATTTACCTGTGTAGTAGGTCCAGAATCGAGTCGAGATGGTATAACGGAGAGAGGCAGGTAGTGGGCGGCCGACTGAGCTTGCTGGATGCAAGTAACCGCCGTGCGCTGTGGGTAATTAAGTCAAACATCAGTTCACTCTTAATGGTAAGCATTTTTTTTCTAGTTTGATCACTATCTCACCTCTGGTAAGAGTTAATATGATATGATCTCTGGAAACTCTAGATTAAGGACAGGAATTCAAGGTAATGAAACATGCAGTCAATGGGAAGTATTGTGATAATCCACCCCACGGCTGGTTGTTTAAAGACTGATTAAAGGACACCACAGACTTATCGTCTCGGCACCATACCAACACCAGGTCGTCCCATTTCGCCGACTACTACCTTCTCCGATCTCAAGGACAACAGCTGTCGAAACACTGTTACGTGCTTGGCGATTTTTTAACCCGAGGGTTTTAGCTAGCTCGATAGCATTAGAAAAACGATCTACCATGAACCATACATGCTTATTAGTGGATACCCCAGTTTTGTTACTGACTTAAAGCCCCTTGTCATAAGAGCTTCTGCCTTTATCCTGAATCTACGTAATTATATACAAGTGTGTTCGACAAACAATGAAAACGGATTTTAAAACAATTATTTATTAAATAAATAAAATTCGACTGCAAAATATTTATCTACGTTAAATGTGTTATCGTTCCATTGAAATTAAAACTGCAATTTATATTATATTTATGGAATTGTTTTTTAAGCACTTCATTTTGACATCACACACGATGGGTTTGGAAGAAAAAAACTCTCACAATATGGCGTCGGTCGCGAAAATCCACCACTTTGTTTTTTATTTTTTGTACCTAGTGTCACTTGCGCTATCAAGACGTATCTAACGATATCTCATACATCAAAATCGGTAAAGCCGTTTAGAAGTTATGGGGGAAAAAACACTCACAAACATGTACATACATACATGAACCTTGAAAAGATAACACTCTTTTTCGGGCAGCCGTGTAAAAAAACATGATTTTTTTCATCGAGAATGTCCAAGGGAGAATATATCAGGAAGGCCACACAACGAAAGTCAACGTTTTGTATTTTTATTTTTTATTATTGTTTTATTTTGTATTTTTATATTTTATTATGTTAAGTGATGATGTGGTCGAAGATGTTATTCAGGCTAACCTAGAATTACTGGCTCTAAAGGGCAGCTGCCGAAACACACCGTTAGGTGCTCTGCGACAGATTTTCTACTTGAGGGTGGTCGCTAGCCAGGCAGGCATTCCCAAATTGCCCTTCCACCATGCGGTAAAACTCAAGCCAGCGGAATCGAATCATGGACCTGCTGCGGGGCAGTCCATAGGGAAAGCCACTGAGCCATACACAATGTTCTTGTGTATGTTGTAAGAGAAAGCATGTTGTACCGACCCTACGTTAAGGAGATAAGGGTAGGAGGATGATAATTAGGCAAGTTAAGAAGGTAAGTATACACCGTTATTTAGGTACATTCAAGGAGTAAAGAACTCGATAAACAACTACAACTTTGTTGCATACTGTAAACATCATATAAATTAAGTGGCATATTATTTAATTATACTGTAATTTATATCACAAAATGGAATTGCTACCTACTGTTATCAAAATTAATGCACAATATAGTAATAGGGTAATTAATTTATAAAACGTTTCGCATATTCCATTATTTATAAAACTTCTTATATATTTTATTATGTAAAAGTTTCCAAGTCTACAATCTTGCTTCAGCAGGATCGGAACAATTTGTATGGCGGCCATCTTGAATTCCGCCATTTTGGATTTATTATACACGTCATTCTATCCCGATTCCCTATTACATTATATTATAATAGTATATTATGATACAAGTGAGCTAAGTTGCTCATTATCACGCGGAGTAATCATTATTGTCATTTTGTGAACTTTAGAACTGTTGTGTGCTCTGTGGCTGCTAGTTTAGAATGTGACGTTTAGCCCCTCCCTCGCCTTCTTGCGTCACCCCTGCCTCGCCCTTTGGGAACGGCCATATTGGCGGCCATTATTGTTTATCGTGTTGCTATGAAATGTTTGCGTTGATTGAATTCCGCACATTTTTTTAGCCGCATATATCGTAACCCTTCTACCGTTATTATTTATTGTGTTGCTGTATAGTGTTTTGCGTTGATTATTTTCCGCCAACCGTAAGCCACAAGAATGTATCGTAAGTGTTGCGTGCCCAACTGTGCCAGCCAACGACAGGACGATAAATTACATAGGTTTCCTTTTAAAAAGGAACTACGTGATCATTGGTTACAGTGTATTAAATGTGAAAAGCTAAAAAACATTGACAATTTAGTAAACAAAGTGTTTGTGTGCCTTAAGCACTGAGAAAAAAACTATTTGTTTTCAACTGGTGCAATGTTATAAACAAAATATTGAAGGGCATTGATGTAATTCGACTTGAAAGGTCATCTCTGCCCCCCATGCAGAGTAAAGCGCTAGAAAAATATAGAAAGAGAATGAAAAATAAAAAACTTAATAAATAACCTTTTTTTTGTTTTATTACCCTCAAATAATTAGTAAATTTTAAGATGTCTCATTTTGCATATCAACATAATAATGTTTTTTTTTGTATCTAATCTATCAAAATTTTATAGTCATGAAATTCGCGGTAGTTTATGAATATTCTTTACATTATCCTACTGAAGTTTCCCGACTTAGCTACAATATCGAAACTAATTAGTGTGAAATGCAAAATGTGTCATGAAAATGTAGGTTAATATAGGTGACTAATGCATGTATAATAATATCTATAGCTATAAACGCAGTACCTATAGTGTATAATAATATCTACAGATATAAATGCAGTACCTATAGTCACCGTAGTTATAGCTATAAATAGTATATCATAATGCACAAAACGCGAGATGCCAAAACGAGAAAAAAAAATTGCTGTCAGTTTCGAAACTAGCAACGATACAGCTTCGACATAGATAAGAGGACCATCTGAAACCGCAGGTTTCCCTAAGTAATTTGTGCTCATTATATACGTGGCTGTGGGTTGCAGTGGCGTAAATCAGTCGATTATATAATGAGCAAGTTGCTCACGAGTTTCATACGCACTTTTTCACACCCTGGCGATGAATAAAAAATATATAAACACAAATACGATACGATACGCGCGGTAAATGTTTGGTCACGGTAATGTTATCCATACAGTATTTCAACTTCTTAGAAACGGACGAAATGCGAGTTATACCTACGCGCCTCGATCTCGGCCTGCGCTCAGTACGCAGACAGTCTCGAGTGTCGCGACTGTGCCGCAGAAACGAGCGAATGGTTTGTTGTTTTATTAACAATAACCGCGCGATTTTTTCACCAAAAATAAGATCAAGTACATATTTACATATTAAATATGACGAGTTAGATATATTGTGCTGTTTTTGGTTACATGAATTCGTCAAAAATGCATCCAGAGATAACTTTTTTTAGATGGACATGGAAACTGAAAGGTAATACTATAAAACAATTTGACTTACTAATAAGTAAAATTATTTTATAGTCTACATATAGTTGACGGTACATAATGTGTGTCTTTTTAATGGACAAGTATTTCCTTTTGTCAAACGAAAAAAATGTCTCAATAAATAAAAAAGTGAATAGAGTACTTAAAGGAAAGTGATTGACACGAGTTAAATAAGCAAGTTATAATAATATTATAGGTAGTTATTGGAATGCGGACGTATGTACGTCTTGCAAATATTTTACGGTCGGAATTTTTTAAGAACGATTTTTATACTTACAAACATAAACATGGCTTTTTAATTAAATCTAACTACTAGTCAAAAAATATTATATATACTATCACAATATTAAATGGAAACACAAAGTAGGTAAATGTAATTAAAATGCTGGAGGCGGGCAGCCCTATCGCATGTTTACGTACAGCGCGGCTGTAGGTAGTTATTTCTAAGATAGAACCGAGTTAAAATACTAGATAACATTACCGTGGTTTGGTGGTTGATTACATATACTTAGCCGTAAACCTCTTTGTTGTTACAAATCTGTATTACCCGGTTAAATTTAAAATGCTCTGTTTACTCGCATATAATTTGCAGTTAGGTACTAACTTAACTTTGTAGGGATAATTCTATTACGCACTAGTGTATAATATTATTATGCACGAGCGTGTTATAGTTCGGTTAATGGCCCTAAGAACGATATAATTAATCTCACTCTACGAGCAAGGCTGTTGAAAAGTATTATTATTATATACTCGTAGATAAATAATGGAAAATGAGAAATATTTTATCAATTAACGATCTTACATTCATAAAGAATATTCAGGGTACTTTTTATCAGACTGTTATTTGAGGATTATTGATATATTCATTAAGGAGACTTCTCGTAATTTTTTATATGTTTTTTTTCAGTGCTCGAGGACTGTTACGTTTTCCCACATATTTGATCAAAATCGGGAATAGTTACAATAAATGCAAATTGGCAAATATTTTTTCAGTATAGGTGTAATGAACACTAATCAGCAAAAGTTGATATATTAACATATAATACCAACAGTTAGAGATCCCTGCAAATAAATAACAGTTTTAAAGATCCTTATATTCCGACAGTCGTTCCTACGCTCGACGTCTTACATAGGTACCAAATAGGAACAAATAAAATTGGTAACTTTATAATAACAAATATTTTAAATAAGAATGGCCCCTAGTATGTTGCCCGTTCTTCTCGAAGTGGGTCTATTCCATTTTTACTGACCGCGGTTGTACAATATTTTTAATAGTATGTAATTGAATTTCATGCGAGCGTCGTAAATAAATGTTTTTGACTTTGACATGTCTAGTGACAATTCCTGATCTTTACATAACATCAATTTGGCTTACGCGGAATTGTCACTGGATATATTTTTATATATTTTTCTAAAATATTATTAATCTTTTCTTATATATTATTTTTATATGTTTCTCTTATTATTAAATAAGGTTTTCCGTAAAGCGACGAGCCTCAATCCAATCTATTCATTGATAACATTACTTGATAAACATTCCTAGGACTATAAAACTTATTTACCACCTTCGTACAAACAAGATATTGTCACAAACAAACATTATCTAACTCAAAAGCTTGACACATTCACATTGAAAGTGACCACAGGACGTTAGAAGTGCATGAATCTTGTTGACAAAAGATAACAAGTCACGTAGAGGCATCACCGATAGCATAGCGGTAACTAATAAAACGGCGATTAGATGCTGTTGCCGGGTCAATAAGTTAATAGTTGCACTCAGATACACTGTATTTACTCGGATGCACAAATAACACTTTACATTGTATATGATATTAATTCATTCGTTGATTATGTAATTGATATACATCTCTACCAATTAGCATATCAATCTAGACAAAAATTATAGTGATGGGAAAAAACAGGTTAGATAAACTAAAACACAAAAAAAAAAAACTAGCCATGTGCGAGTTGTACTCGACACGCCGAGGTGTCCGTAATAACTAATAAGTCAGAGTATATGTACCATAAAAATCTTATTATAAAAACAGTTCGATATTTAATATATTTTTATTTTTATAATGACGCATGCTCCGCGGATTACCGTACAAAATTACAACGAAAGGAAAATTATAGTCATGTGCGGGATTCAAACGCGCGCCATTCTCCCCTATAGTCGGGGTATGTTATGACCGCTCAGCCAACATGACATATGACTCATGACCACAAATTATCCCTTGACGAAACGTTTCGCCCGTTTGCGGGGTGAGGGAAGATGGAAAGCTGGCATGTCCCCACTTTATTTCTAAAACCATCTGTCGGTGAATAGCAAAAGCTCGACCATAGATAATCCACCCTCAAACGCGATGAATACGGCCCTGCTTTTGTGCAAGTAGTATAATAACACGGCGAGAGATGGCGCACTTTTAAAATATTGATATAATCTAAAATAACTAATCTTTTGTCGTTAGAAAAATACAAAAATATCTAAAAAACAATCAATACGTAAAGTTTGTACTTATGTGAATATATGTTAATTAGTTTGCATATACGGTGGTATAATTAGTTCCAAAAGCTTACGACATCTAATAGTAAGTAGCGAAGTTTTTTAGCTACTATACCATAGAGAAAAAATTAAAAATATATTTTAAAAACATTTACATATGAAATTTTATTCATCGGCTACCTTTTTTACTTGACTAGAATTATTATTGCAAGATAAAATTCAACATTTCATCTTTGCGATGTGAATTGGCCGAAAATGTATTAATAGTCACGATATTTTTAAACATGGTTCACATGCATGCGCCTAGAGAAGACTAAGCTAAACCCTCAGAGAAATGAATAAGAAAGAGGGAGTCTAATGAAAATCAAAAATGAAGCATCAAATTCGGCCAATTTTATGTAAGACACAACTCACTCACACAAACGTATCCAAATTCGGCCAATTTTGTCCTCATTCACGATAGACCATCACACGCTATGCACGTCAGACATAACAGAATAAATAAAATAAAAACCATCTTGAGTATTAAAACACACGTAAGTATTGAATATAATGTACTTTCTTTAATATTAAACAACGCAATTCAGGTTATAATTTCGAATAAAAATGTAAACAAAAGTGTTGCCAGACATACATTTTAGATTGTTTCCAAAAGTGTGCAGTTTTCAAAAGTCGGTGTACGTATCACCTACTAACGTTATATACTTAAATAAACAAGCTAATGTTTATAAGTGAAATCTTAGAGGCTGTAACTTTTGATTTTCTTTAGACTCCCTCTTTCTTACTTATTGCTCTGAGTTATGGATGTTCAAACAAAAAAAGTATCGATATTTTTTTCGATATAATATATCGTAATGTTGTATCGATACTTTGCGATATATCGGTGAAAAATATCATAATTTTCGATATATCGTAGAAAATGTTTTTCTTGTTTAATTAATTTAGCTAGTCTATAATATTAAATATTTGACAGGTTGATATAAATAAAAACAGCTAGGGTAAAGAAACAAATCAACTTTATTTTTTTAATTCGCATTATTTTTTCTCTACACCTTGGATTAAAAATATAGGCTTGCATAAAAAAATGCCGTTGCGAAGGTTTTGTTGTAAACAAGTAACTGTGAAGGCTAATTATTCACAATTCATGGTTTTACTTTTCAAATACATTGCCAACCATAAATCAGTATCTAATTATTTATTTATTTATATTGATAGACAAAACAGAATACAATCACTAAAAGAACACATGATATAGGTTGACATTTACGAGCCGGAGTATATTATTAAATATGTGTACACATTATGATCAGCATAATTAGCAGTATGCACTTATGTTATACTGTTAAAAGTTAATAGGAAATGATAAAATTAAAGTGATGTTAGCAACGTTTACGATCAATTTGCCATAAAAAACAACTTTTCCACCATCCCTTTTGAAAATGTAAAGGTTTTGGTCAAACATGTCAAGTGAGCTATGGTGTTGTATCGGTTGAATAATATCATTGATGTATCGATATACATATCGGAAGCGATATATGGTTCATGTATCGATATTTTTGTAATATCGTGCACTCCTACTCTGAGTTCACGATAGACCGTCGCACATTACACACGTCACACAACGGAATACTTAAACTAAAAATGCCCACTTGCGTGTTAAAACACTGCAAAACAGAACACATTCGGTGAAGAAAAAGTTATCTGGAAGTACTTTTCACACGTAAGTATTGAATTTAATGTACTTTCCGCTTATTCCGTCAAAAAAATATAAAAAAACACAATAAAACGGCATCTGCGGCAAAACCATACCATATACGTAACCTAACAAGCCTTTGGTCAATTATTTATTGTCCTAGAGAACGTAAAGTCTAGAATATAAAAAAAAAATGCGAAATATATTAATCAATAATCGTGAAGATTGTGCAATATTATAATAATATTGCAAATCATAAATAATATTATGTTATTGCGAAGTATTCTTACGAACATATTTTGCTGTATATTTATATCTTCTAAAATTTTTCTCCCATAAATCCAACAATTTAGTTATTTTTGCTTTCATATGGCAACACTTCTATCGCACACATGTATAAAAGCGTGGCTTCAGTTTGATGTTTTACGAGCCTCCGTCTTTTCTTCTATTTTGTCAGAGGCTAAACCACGCCCCTACCATTATCGTCACGGCTAACTTGATGGAGACAAGGCCGACTTACATATTACTACTCCTATTCCTCCATGCTTATGACTCTAATTCGCCCCTTGATTCTGAACCTTCGTATAGAGATGGAGCGACATCTATAGTTCAATTTATTTTGTACTAAAATCAAGACTATTTATTGCATTTAGCTTTAAACGTGTTAACGACGAAGAAATACTATATTATTTTGAATATAACATAATCAATTAAATATAATTATAAAGTTCTACGTTTTTCACCTTCAAAAATGTATTTGACTGCCTGGCTTTGTGAGAGTTGGCATGGTCAAAGTGCAAGGTGAAGTATGGCGTTTACGGTTTTCCTCGGAGTTAATCGGTAACTTCCGACAAATAAATGGTCATGTACCACTCACAATTTACTGTACGACGATTAGCCATAGCTACAGTTGATAGGTCGTCGAGTTTTATTTTTTAAAAGCAGCAGTTTTTTTCAGCTATCCGCTTACCTATTTTAATAATAATAATAAATCTGACTCAGTGTATCTAACTCGTGCCTGTGCCTATATAGATGGCTACAGGATAGGACACATGCCTGTCAGGCATGTGTCCTGACCTGCCAGACTCAACCTAGAATGGGAACTGGCTCTTAGGCCACTTCACCAAAGCGGAGATGCGTGAAACGGAAAGCAGAGATGCTTATATTATAAGCTAGGGTATATAACATACTAGCTAGAGCGGAGCTGAGTGTGGCGTTTGCCATAAAGTTAGATGTTGAAAATGTTGAAATGGGACATATAATTTAGCGCGCTTAGTAGTCCAGTCATAGGGGGTTCACTTCGGAAAATCTACATACCCAGTATATTACTACGTAAAAACTTATATTTTGGCATCCTAAATCTGTTCTCAAAATTCATATATAATTAGATGGTTGCATGTTGTAAAGTCAGGGGTCATTGGTCACATTTTATTTATTTTTGCATATGTCTCGTTTTCTATTTGTATTTATTACCAACATAGTAAAAAAATATTTTTTGTATTGAAAATTAAATTCTCTACAATTTTTGTATTTAACAGAGGCCGAGTAAAGTTATAAATTATTGCTATATATATGATTATGGTTTTCATTAACTTTTTTATGAAATGTATTTAAATAAGTACGGTATTAGGTAGTAGATATTTTTTACCAATAAGTACCTTGGTTTCAATCTTCCTACAGTACTGTTACTCTCCTTATCTCAAGAGATGCATACTGAGTGCAGCAATGACAAGTGTTGGATGTTGAGATGGACAATAGGTAAGCGTGGGGCATTTTTTAAAATGTAATGTAGTGGCAAACAAGCAGACGGACCTATGGACATTTACCAATGCGTTGCCAACCCTGTAAGACTCATTTAACACCCTTTTTGAAGGAATCCATACTGTAGCTCTATGGAAAAACGCAATATAAATAAAATAATAAATAAAACAATTAGGATTACTAGAAGTTACCTCGCTTAGTGTTTTGGGTGAGCATAGAGAGACAAATTACTTAGCATTCCATCGATTTACCGTGCGGGTGCCGGGTCCATAGCGTTGCAGAGGAAGAGGCTTGAGGGGCCTGGGGCTTGCAACCCAGGAGCAGGGTTAAGAGGCCTCTTTACAATGCATCAACGCTCCCCTTCCCGTTCAAGCCTCCTCCCCTACCTAACCAAATTTGGTAAGATCCTACTAATGCCGCCTTAGATACACGTTCTAGGATGGAAGTTAAGTTGTTCTTGGCAGGCCAAGGTCTTTAAGTAGGTTATATAGGGATTTCGCTGGTATAGATAGATAGATAGAAAACTCTTTATTGTTACACCACTTTAGAAATATAAAAGATTACACATTAAATTATAATAACATAGTGTTACAATGGGCGGCCTTATCACTAAAAGTGATCTCTACCAGGCAACCTTAGGATGGAGTTGAACGAATAAAACAATAGAGGCGGGTGTAGTCCTAATACATAATCAAATTTCATAAAAACATTTTAAAATAAAACGTATTTTAGTGTAATTTCTAAACAAATATATAAAAAATAGCATACATATAGGTTTTTAGAATAATTAAACAAATACAATTATAAACATATATATATATATAATATATATATACATAGCAACATACATAAATAGATAATGATATATACATATACCTATAAATTATATAAAAATATAGTACATATTATAATATTATCTCATATAGCATAGAAATTGACAAAAATATAGTGCAAAATTAATTGGACAAATCAAACCTTTTAACTTGATCCTTGAACATATTGAGAGTCGGTGCTTGTCTGATTGATACAGGAAGAGAATTCCACAAGCGGGCAGCCTGAATAGTGAAGGATTTGCTATAAAACGAACTCGTATGAGGATGGATTTCAAGTGTGAGATTTTCTGATGACCTTAACGTGTATGAAGAACAGTGAAGGAAATCGAAGCGTTCCTTGAGATAGCGCGGGGATGTAGGACTGAACAATATATTGTAAAGGAGACTGAGAATATGAGCATTCCGGCGAAAACGTATATTCAGCTAATTGGGCTTAGAACGAAACTGAGATACGTGATCATATTTGCGTAAACCAAATATGAATCTAATGCAAAAATTTTGAAGACGCTCAAGTTTATCTAGCTGTTCCTCCGTGAGATCTAGATAGCAGGCATCAGCGTAGTCAAGAATAGGAAGTAAAAGAGATTGAGCTAATGCAATTTTAGTGGCTGTTGGAAGAAAGTTGCGCAACCTTTTTAAGGATCCTGCTGCGGCAAATAGCTTGCGACTGGTGATTTGTAGCTGTTGATCCCACCTCATATAGCGATCCATTGTTATTCCAAGATTCTTTACAGAGCTACTAAAGGGAATAGCAATACCACCAAAGAAAACTTGAGGAAGTAATGTCCAGTCTATTGTAGACAGCAATCTTGAGCTACCAATTACTATTGTTTGTGTCTTAATGGGATTTACTTGTAACCCAAAAGAATTGCTCCATTTAGCTATATGATCAAGATCAGCATTAACAGTCTGTATTGCTTCAGATAGTTTATTCACTGGTGCCTTAGAATAAATCTGTAGATCGTCTGCATATAGGTGGTAGGAAGAAGTTAGGTTGTGAGAAATGGAATTAATAAACAAAGCAAACAATAAAGGAGATAAGACGCCACCTTGCGGGACGCCTGCTGACGTGTTACCCCACAAAGAGTATAATTTATCTTCAATGCGAACACGCTGCCTTCGCCCGTACAGATAACTGTGAAACCAATCAACTACCGTTGGAGAAATGTTAATTGAGCGAAGGAGAGCAAGAAGAATGTCAAAATTAACAGTGTTAAAAGCGTTGCTAAAATCTAATAGAGTTAATACGGTAAGTTGGCCGTTGTCCATTCCAAGACGGATATCATCAGTAATTTTGATGAGAGTAGTTACAGTGCTATGCCCAGGTCGAAAGCCAGATTGAAAAGGGTTTAAGAGATTGTGACTAGATAAGAATTTGCTAATTTGGTTGTAGATAAGACGCTCGAAAACTTTTGACAGGAATGGAAGGATAGAAGTGGGTCGATAATCAGAATAAGATTTAGGGTTTGATTTTTTAGCCAAGGGAATAATTTGAGCGTCTTTCCAAATTGAGGGAAATACTCCATCAGAGACAGAGTTATTAAAAATGTGACAGAGAACAGGAAGTATAACATCTAAGATGGGCATAACCATGTTACGACTTATGCCATCAACACCAACAGCATTGGAAGTGATTGAAATTACGCTCTTCTTAACATCACAAGCGGATAGTTGATTAAAAATAAATGGAGAATGATCGGGAGTCGGTAAAGTTGAAAGATAACGTAAGGTATTGTTTTTATCTGAGATGTTAATATCAGATGACGAAGAGAAATGTTGGTTGAGAGAATTGATATTTAAATCATTAGGAATAGACTCTTGTCGTGATTTACCTATGCCCAATGACCTGAGAAATTTCCAAACTTTGGCAGGGTCCTCGTTAGCGACAGACTTGTGAACATGGTGGCGTAAAGCATCCCTACACACCATATTGCAGCGATTGTGAGATTTAACATACACAGCTTTATTTTCATCACTTGGTTGACGCTTGTATTTACTTTTAGTGACTGCTTTTTTATGCATTAACACTTTTATGTCATTGGTTAGCCAAGGAGCTGGAAGGTGTTTAAATTTTATAGCTCGCAGAAGGGCATGCTTATCATACAACTGTGTTAATAAGGAGTTGAAAATAGCAACTTGGTCATTCACAGTCGCTGCATTATATACCGGAGACCAGTCGACCACTTGGGCATCATTAAGAAATGCAATCTGGTCCATGCCACTAAAATTGCGCTGAAGTATGACTTTAGGTTTTTAGGAGGACGAATTTTATAAGATAGGAATATCAGATCATGATATGAGAAGGCATCGGCGGAACATTGACCGTGCTTCGCAACATGCAGGGTGGATGATACTATAATCAAGGCAAGAAGTGAAGGAGTGTAATTTGGGGAGTGATGAGTAGCATTTAGAGGCAGAATATGCATGTTGCAGGAATTAACGACAGCTTCAAGTGAGGAAGTACGACAATCCCGTTTGAGAAGACAGGTATTGAAATCACCCATGATAATGGTATGGATATATGAACAGTATACCCCTTGCTCTAACTTCTACAGCATATAAAATAAACAAATAACCGTTTTTGGTTAATTTGTTTGTTAGGTCATAATATTTGTTTGTTTTTAATGTGTGGTCCTTAGGTATGTTTGCTCTATATCTATCTCTATATATACGCCTGCTCTTTCGGCGTATTATTTCCCGTACTTCTACCACAATAAGTGGATATGACTGATCAGTCAATAACAATTAAAACATAATTTAGGGACTCTCTTACCAAATGCAGTTCCATCTGATCACAAACTGAGAAAAATTCTTCTAAGTTCTTGTCAAACCTTGGCACAGGATTGTCAATGCTTTTTCTGAAACATATCATACAAAGACTGATATTAATGTCTGGCTCACATCCTGTCAAAATATAGGTTGGCTTTGCTAGTATCCAATCACTACCAGAATATCTTAGTCATGGCTCAATATAAGATACTATGCATGCTATTTGTGAGCAACAAATGTCTTAACATCACTTGCATATGGATTCAACATGTGGGGAGCTTTGTAGGATGAAGCTAGTCATGTATAGGACTTGAAACCTAAGATGTAAGGTTAAGTAGGTCTTCTCTACGCAACAGAGTACACCAATGCTCTTCATCACTCTTTTTGCTCCCACCGTTGAACCCTGCTTAGCAATATTTGTTAAGATCTTAATAATACCACATTAAGTTTAATTCTAGGTAGTAGTAAGGCATTATCACCGTACACTACCGAAGGGAATGAGTGGGGCTGAAAATCAGCACCACCTGGAATGTATATTTCAGGTTGCACAAGATGAGTCACCTCCTTGGGCTTTGTTTCCTCTATATAGATTTAGGTAACATTTGTAATAGGTTAGTTTTAAATGGAAAGCAATAAATATTATAGTTATTATCAATTGCAATTTAATATATATAAAATTAATTTCTTTTATTCCTTCTTTTATTTCAAAATAAATTTATTTTGGTTAAAAAAATAACCAAACGACAATTTTACTGGATTACGAGGCTACTTTTCAATATTAAGTATATTGAAAAGTTGCCTCGTATCCAGTAAATTTATTTGTGTGTCTGCACAAAACATTAAGCTTCAAAGTAAGTTATTGTTAACATATTATGGTGTTAGCGTAGCAAAATTAATCTACATTATCAGCAACAGTATGCATCATAGAAAAGAGTGAAAACAAATATTGAAAATAAACAGAACTAACGTCTAACACTCAAAAACATAAATAACTTGTGGTAGTCAGACCATGAAAACGTAAGCTCAGTGTTTTGAATAAGCATGGTACCACTTTAACAAGTTATTTTATGCTATTCAAAGTTAGAAGTTGATTCAGTATATTTTTATTATTTTTAAAGTGATTACTTTATTCTAAAGGTCTATTCTCACGAAGGCACACCACACAGTAAATTATTGACGATTCAAATAGTGTAAGTACAAAATGTAATGGTGCATATAGTAATAATAAGGAAATAGATATAATTACACTCAAAAAACTATGGAGGGGTGTCCCTTTATAAGTGAAAAGTATTAATACTTACTGTGAGTTTGAGTCTATCGTGTGATTTTGATGAAGAATTTGTGCTGCAGACTTTAAGGTTAACTGAAAAAAACAATAACTGCATTATAACAAGATGGATACATTCCATTACATTCAAGTTGTTACTTGTTATCAATGTTTTGTTTAACTATATTATTCCTTATCCTTTTACAGTGCAGAGGCAATAAATTGTGCACTGATGGCACTTGTTGGTTGTATTGTATTATCTTTATATATAAAAATTACGTGTCACATTGTTTGTCTGCGATGGACTCTTAAACTACTGAACCAATTTTAAATTTGGTTTGCATACCGTGTGCTATTTGATCCAAATTTAAAGATAGGATAGCTGCTTACATCTCAATTTATAGTCATAATTACCCGTGCGAAGCCCAGGCAGGCCGCTAGTAATATATATAATACTAACTATCCTACATAAAAATTGTTCTATATTGTTCTTTCTTTCATTGAATTTCAATATTCAATAACACCCTTTCAATATTGAACTGTGAGGGTTCTCACAATGGCAGGCATAAAATTGTTACAGCTCAATGTCAGAAATATATTATAGCCTTCTAAGCAAAATTCTATAATGTGATTTAGGCATGAATCAAAGTCATAGACAGATTCCTCTCATTGACTGTTTTGATAATAATTTGCACATACAGGTATTGAGTCTCGAAGGGAACCCATCAGTGTTTTGACTTTTGAGATATTGTCCATCTTATCTTGCTGAGGCTGTTGAGGCAAAGCTGGTTGCATCTGTTGAGGTGATTGTTGCTGCATGATAGTTCCCGGGACCTGCATCTGCATCCCAACGTTTGGTGTCGCTCCCACGGGGTTCATGGGTACGTGCATATTCATTTGATTATGGTTCATCATGGATTCTAATTAAATATTTTGTTTTACAATCACAGATAAATTTAAACACACAGAAAATATTCTAAATAACCTGCTTGAGAAAGTTTATTTTGATTTTAGATTGTTTTTTTTTAAATTTGCAAGACAACTAGTGATGTAAGATCAACTATTTCGAATAATCGAACACTATCGTTGTAAAACTTAATCGATTATTGAAATATCCACAATTTGTTTTACCACAGAAATGATTATTTTTACCGTGGTACAATAATATACTACGCCAGGTATTACACTCCGAGACCGGTTGTCACGTGACCGGGACACAAGCTTGTCAAGCATACCGTCATCAACGGCTCTCAAACTTTATACCTAATTTGAGGAAATTGGGGGGCAGTAAAATAGCAGTTAATAGATTTCACCTTTTTTTTAATAAAGAAAATCACGTGAAATTGATTTAAGTTACACAGATTAATGATTCTTGAATAAATTATGGTTATCAAGTTCATACAGTGTATGTTCGTAGTTTTCTTATAATGGGCACCGTCGATGCTAATAGGCCTAAATTTTTCGTAGATTGAAAACAAGTAATTATTTTCTATGCCGAAGAAAAAGCCAGTTATCTGTATTTTGGTGTACAATTTAGTTTCAAAGAAAGCTCAAAAATATCGGAACTTAAGATACGTTATAATATAACGTATCTACCTAATTGGTATTTACTTTAAAATTTCTTTGGTTATATTATAACCAAAGAAATTTTACATTACATACCATATTTAGTAGTCAATAACAATTTTTCAGGAAATGAAAAAACTTCAAATCACTGCTTTTTCTACTTTTACTCTTACAGTTACTTTTTGCATGGTGCAAGGGCATTTTGCGAATGCCCGCCTGGCTAGCGACCCCCTCAAGTAGAAAATCTGTCGCCAAGCACCTAACGGTGTGTTCCGGCAGCAGACCTTGAGAGCCAGTGAAATTACAGGTACAGAGACATAACATCTATGTCTCCTGGGGACAGGCGCAGTGCAATTCGTGACTTGTGACGAAATGCATCTGTTATAGGCAGAGGTTAGTCTGCTTAACATCAGGTGGGCCTCGAGCTTGTTAGCTTGTTCCGTCACAATAGAAAAAAATCACATGTTTTTTTATTATACTCGTAGCTTCCAGAAATGGGCCGACCACAAAGTTTGCGAATCACTGCGCATATGTGCATGAGTGAGAGCGAAACAGATGCAAATCATATACATGACCTATGGTCATGGTCCCTATGGGAGACAACTTTTTTCATACCATTTACTGAGATGAACATTGATTCATGTGTGACTTTCTATTAGACGTTTGAAATATTGTATTGATATTGTATAACAAAACATTCGCATGAAAAAGAACCATGAACTTGTATTCTGCTGCAATCATGTTTTAATAAAGAGCCAATTTGGTAGTGACGCAAGCCTGTGATTCTTCGGGAGTAGTAGACCTTGTTTTCTTAGACCATGATTTTTACTAGCTGATATACTGATATAGCATGCCTATTCAGCCACACTATCTATGTACACAACCCACTATAGTTTATTTTTTTAACAAACGAGTACCAGAAATTTTACTGCATTGCTATTGGCCCATGTAGTCAATATAAAGTTCGTTCCACACGAAGTACATTCAGTTGAGTCTTCGACTACCTGCGCGTCGAAAAATATTACTTGTATCACTGTGAGCTCAATGCAATTGAACTTTGGGTCTCAAGTGAAGGGCTATGGCAGGAAATATCAAAGTTATAAAATGTATGAGGTCTGAACTCTTCTGTTATGAGGAGTAGCTAAAATGGATAGATAAAAATGGTGGTCATACTCAATCGTGTGATAATCAAGATAGAAACAAAAATGGACGGAGTCGACAATCATGTACAAAAATGTTAGAGCAATTTATTATTGACGTATCTGCAGAAAGTCCATGGGAAGGATGACGATAATTTTTAAGATTACAAGAATTGTAGTAGAATTATTTGATTTATAAGTTTTAGTGGATAATATATTACAATATCGTTTTATATCATAAACGCGAACAGAAAATTTTGTTACGAATAATATTAAATAATTATGCAAATTTAAATCATAAAATAATAATGTAATTTTTGCTACAGTAAATTTTAGAAGTATTCAATATGAACGGGCCTTCACAATTTCAAAACAAGAACAACGGCATTGACTAATGACGGCAATGACCCATCTCACTCTGTTAATATCGGAAGTGTGCGAGAGACATACTCAGTACTCGTTTGTTAAAAAACAGACTATAGTAAGTATACCTATTTACTGCCATATCCTAAACTCTGTAGCCACAAACATTTTATTGAATTAATATTACTATGTTATAAAAATTGCAATATAATTCATTTAATCTGTATTTTGTTACGTAATTAATTAATGATATTGTTAACAAGTATTTTTACATATATTTTTATTGACAAATTATTTTCCCACCTACCTGTTTCTGACTACGTATAGTCAGCACAGGGTGTGGTCGTATCGTGAATCGTATTCTGACGTAGCCGCACAATAAATTTTGTGCAAGATAAGCCATGATTAGTGATTACAAAATTATTGTTGTTTATTATTATTTTATACGTAATGAGCCCGATTTCAAAAATATGCAGAAAACATTTTAACTATTTCATATTTTGACAGTAGCAATAAGACCTTGTCCACACAGCGATATTTCACCACACGTTTTCTTTCTCGCAATTCTGTACCACACTGAGTCTATGAGACTCAGTGCGGTACAGAATTGCGGAGTAGCCACATTGGCGGTTGAAAATTCACGCAGGAGAATAATCTGTAATTTGATGCAAATTACAGGCGATGCGGTGCGATTTATTTCCTCGCAAATGTTATGTAACGTATAAAGTAGGTAAGGTTATGGCCGCACTACGAAATATTATTTGCACGTTTCGTTCAGTCGTGCATCGGTGCTAGCGGTAGGATGTGGCGTGCTTCGTCTCCGCCCGGTTAGGGGCCTCACAGGAATTACCAGATAATGAGGACAATGATATAACACTTTATATCAATGTCCTCGATTGATCACTTTATGTAAAAAAAATCCTTTCATAAGTCTCAAGGCTGTTAATGGGTGAATCCAATTTTTATGATACCTTTTGATTAGTTTTGATAGATTTGTTTCGCCGTCTTTGACGTAGTATCAGTGTAGTGATACGAAACTCTTTCTAGCTCTATGGGTGTTTGTAAACAGACAGGCTGTCATAACGACTTTTACCTTCATTCAATCTTACTTGTATTTTGTTGATTAAAACCATTATTCTAAAGGTTTTATCTTATTTATCAATTTAATCAACAAAATGTTCTAATAAAATGGAATCATTTCTGCGTCCTGCTAAATTGGACATAGATCCATCAGACAGCTCCGCTTGAAAAGGAATGGGAGCACTGGAAGAGGACATTTGAAAATTTCTTGTCATTCTGCGGAAAAAGTGAAAAAGATGGTAAAATCAAACTTGATTTACTGGTTAATCATTTATCCTCTAGAATTTACTCATTTATAAGCGAATGTACAACGTACGAATCTGCTTTAAGTACACTTAATAACATATATGTCAAGCCTAAGAATATAATTTATGCCAGACACATACTTGCGTCTAGGAAGCAGCAGAATGAAGAGGATATCAACGCTTATATTCGTGTTTTAAAATTAATGGCAAAAGACTGCGAATTTGAAAAAGTAGATGCTGAAAAGAATAAATGTGATAGTATCAGAGATGCGTTTATTTCTGGTATAAAATCAAACAAAATTAGACAAAGATTACTAGAAAATCTATCATTGACTCTCGATGAAGCTTGCAATCAAGCTCTATCGTTGGAAATGGCTGAGATGAGTTTGCAGAGCTACAATGTTTCAAATTTGAGTGCTGTTAAAAGTTTAGAAGAAAATCAGGAACTATTAGCAATAGCGTCATCTAAAAGAAAGTGTTACTTCTGTGGGGGTCTTGTACATAATAGAAGAGATTGTCCTGCTGTCAATGCCATCTGCCAGATTTGTGACAAGAAGGGACACTACGCTAAAGTATGTCGAAGTAAAAAATCTAACAGGGCTGCAGTTTTAGTTGATGAAAATAAAAATATTGGCTCAGCATGTATCACAGCAGCGTCACCAGATTCCTTGAAGAAAGCTACTGTAACAGCTTACATAAAAGGGATTCGCGCTCAAGCATTGATCGATACTGGCAGTTCTGTAAGCTTTATAGACAACGATTTCTTCAAGCTATGTCGTTTAAAGAAGAAACATTGCAGTCAAACTATATTAATGGCTTCAACTTCTCTTACGTCTCAAGTAGAGGGACAGACCTACACATCAGCTAAAATTGGAGATTATGATTACGAGGGCCTTAACCTACTGATTGTCAAGAACCTGTGCTCTGACCTGATTATTGGACATGACATATTACAGAAGCATTCTTCACTAGAATTCTCTTTTGGAGGAACGAAGAATCCTATTAAAGTGTGCAGTGTTGCTGCAGCGTGCGTACCTGCTGTACCTTTATTTTCAAATCTATCTCCTGATTGCAAGCCAATTGCTATAAAATCTCGAAGATATAGTGAGGATGATAAAAAGTTTATTGGAGACGAAATAAAAAAACTTCTGGCTCAAGGAGTAATTGAAGAAAGTACGTCACCATGGAGGGCACAAGTTCTCATTACCAAGAATTCAAATCATAAAAAACGTCTTGTTATCGACTATTCCAGGACTATAAATAGTTATACGCAACTTGACGCATATCCATTACCAAACATAGAAGAATTGGTCTCTCATATTTCAGAATACAGTGTATTCAGTGCTATAGATTTACAAAGCGCTTACCATCAGGTCCCGATCCTGATAAAAGAACGCCACTTCACTGCTTTTGAAGCTTTGGGAAATCTTTACCAATTTCGGCGTATTCCATTTGGTGTCACCAACGGTGTTTCCAGTTTTCAGAGAACTATCGACTGGGTAATTCGTAAAGAAGAACTACAGGGAACGTACGCGTATCTCGATGATATAACCATTTGTGGTAAAAACCAAGAAGAGCATGACGAAAATCTGAGGAGATTTATGATGGCAGCTCAAAAATATGGTCTCACTCTTAACAAGGAAAAAAGTAAGTTTTCTCAAAACTCTATTGATATTTTGGGATATAATATTAAGGACCATATAATAAAAACTGACAGTGATCGCTTACGACCACTATTAAGTCTGCCACCACCAAGCGATTTACCTGCACTGAGAAGAACAATAGGCATGTTTGCTCATTACAGCAAATGGATTCCAAACTTCTCAGAACGAATTCACGACCTGGCCCATACACAAGTATTTCCATTAAATAACGAACTAAATCATAGTTTTAAGAAACTAAAAACTGACATTGCTAAATCTGCTATTCATGCTATTAGCCATAACTCACCGTTCACGGTGGAAACGGATGCGTCCAATCATTCAATTGCAGCGACTTTATCACAATCTGGTCGACCAGTTGCATTTTTCTCTAGAATGCTGAACAACAGTGAACTTAACCACTCAGCGATAGAAAAAGAAGCTTACGCTATAGTTGAATCACTAAGGAAATGGCGCCATTTTCTCATTGGCAGACCATTTCGCCTCATTACTGATCAGCGATCTGTTTCATTTATGTTCGACAATAAAGTGACGAGTAAAATAAAGAACGAGAAAATACAGAGATGGCGCTTGGATTTGGCACCATTTAAGTATGATATTGTGTACCGTCCAGGTAAACAAAATGATGTTGCAGATGCTCTTTCACGAGTATGTGCTTCAATACCAGCACGAACCGAAAAACTGAAGTCATTGCATGAAGCCCTGTGTCATCCTGGAATAGCACGCATGAACCATTGGATAAAATCAAAGAATTTGCCTTATACAATCGATGAAATCAGAGATATGACTAATTCCTGCAGAATATGCTCTGAAATTAAACCTAAATTTTATAGAACAACCCTGCCAGAGCCTACTTTGATAAAAGCTACTTCACCAATGGAAAGATTAAGCATTGATTTCAAAGGCCCTGTACCTTCCAACACGAGAAATAAGTATATACTTACTGTTATTGATGAATACTCACGCTTTCCATTTGCATTTCCATGTGCTGACATGAGTTCTACAACGGTAATAAAGCATTTAAATGAAATATTTATGCTGTTTGGTTTGCCGTCATATCTTCATTCAGATCGAGGTACTTCATTCATGTCTGCAGAAGTCAAGAATTTCTTAAGTTTACGTGGAATTGCTTCCAGTAGGACTACTCCCTACAATCCAAGAGGAAATGGACAAGTAGAACGTTTCAATGGGACACTGTGGAAAACGATACAATTGGCTTTACGATCCTGCAACAAATCAGTAGAAAATTGGGAACAAGTTCTTCCTCAAGCTTTACATACCATACGTAGCCTATTATGTTCAGCTACTCATTGTACACCGCATGAAAGAATGTTTAACCACACCAGAAGATCGACCAATGGAGTCTCTATACCCACTTGGTTGACAGAATCAGAACAAGTGTTAATGCGAAAATTTAACCGGGCGAACAAGTATCAACCGGTGGTAGAGGAAGTAACATTGCTTCATGTAAATCCGGACTATTCCTATGTTCGCCTTGCTGACGGTCGAGAATCCACTGTCTCAAACCGTCACTTAGCACCATTAGGACAAGATAGTCAGATTATACAAGAAGCACCTGAGATACTGAACGAGTCCAGAGAATCGTTCGTAGCAAGTGATGAAGATTTTTATGATTCTCAGAGTATGAACGGTATAGATGAAAGCAATTTGGCAGTTGAAACAATTCCAGCTGCTGAACACTTAGATAACTTTCCTTCTACATCTGAAGAACCAGCCACTATCGAGCGAAGATCAACGCGGCAACGAAGGCCACCCAGCCGCTACGATGATTATATTCTGAACTGAATTTATTACTTTTCTGCTTGGAAGAATGTAGTGATACGAAACTCTTTCTAGCTCTATGGGTGTTTGTAAACAGACAGGCTGTCATAACGACTTTTACCTTCATTCAATCTTACTTGTATTTTGTTGATTAAAACCATTATTCTAAAGGTTTTATCTTATTTATCAATCAGGTAAATATTTTTTCTGCTATTCATTCTGTTCATAGACGTTCGTCTCAGCTCAGAACTGTATCGATCTAACAAAAATCGTAGGAAATTTTATTCGCAGTGCATAATAAGTGTAGTTCTGATCACGGAATTTATAACGCTAGATTAAAAATCTTGCGGTGAAATATCGCTGTGTGGACAAGGCCTCAAGGTTGTTCCAGGAGCATCGATCAAATCTAGTTCGACCAAAATTTGGACAAGGCCTTCCAGGAACGCACCCCAGGTAACATTAACATTCAGCTTGTTATTTCTTGGCCGGTGGTTAGGTTGGGAGCCAATAATACACGACCACGATAATGTACGACCAATATTGTACGGACGATAATGCACGGCCAGATATTACGTGTACATGGATTCGTAATATTTGGTCGGCTTTTATTGGTCGCGTATTATTGCCCGTACAAAATCGGTCCGTACTGATAATGCACGGCTGATATTGTACAGCCAATAATTCATGTACATGCTCCAAATATCGGGTGTGCTTTATCAGGCCGTGCCAATAATGTACGACCGAATATTACACGGCCAATAATACGAGACCAACCATAGACAAATAAAATCTCTTTCATGCCTCGTTTAAAGTAGGCGAGTGCGAGCGAAAGAATGAACGCATTAAAATCCTTAGGTTCGGATTCGTATGATTTGTACATTTACCACCACGATATATTGATTCTGTTTCCACAAACATAACTAATTGATGACTATAGCTAATGCGTTCTTAGTTAAATATATATATGTTTGAGAAATTATTATTTAATTTTATTCGGCAATCATACTTTTTCAAAATTACAAATTATACATACCTACTTTTTTACCGGAGGTATGGCGCTATCAACAAAGTAACACACATTAACAAACAACACAACAGCCACTTCAACGAAAGCATTTAGGCAACATAAAGACCATCACATGCTAATTGGAATCCTTTTAATAATTGATAAAATATATCGATACTAGAAGTATAAATCTTACATTATACAAACCTTATTATCGTAGGTATATATTAACGACCTAAATATATAATAAACTAAATAACTAAAATTGTAAACTGCAATGTAGGCAATTATAAAGATACTACAAATAAATCATATGACTATTAAAACTTGAACAATATACAGATGAAAGAAACGCATTTCATTTCAGGTACCATTTATTCCGTCGTCAATAAAACCTAAAAACTTTATGTAAGTAGGTATGAATAATTCTTTTATCTAAATATTATTTGACGAATTATGTTATATAACAACAAGTTTTTCTAGTACTGTCTGAAACTTTTTAATTTTGAGTCTCGACAATGCCTCTTCCGAACCAAGAGCGCCCGCCACGGTAATACTGGACCGCACCGCGCTGGCTTTGAATATTAACATCGAGCAAAGTAATAAAAAATATGAAATAATACATGACAAGCACAAGAGACTTTTAATATCAGGTGGTCCTCGTGCTTATTCTGTCTCAAAATGTTTGTTAGGACTAGCAAAAGTCAACCCTAAGAGTATGTTAGCATTTTACCAATAACCGTGTATAATAAAATGTGGTCTTAAATTTACCAAACAAACGTAGCCATCTCTTAAATTTTTTAGAAAAATATATAATATGTTCGCTACTCAATGAGAACGAAACACATCACAAGTGCTGAGCTTCGAAATTATCTAAAGTGCTCACTGAAAAATCATCTTTGGCTCAACGTTCTACATACAATATGAAATTTTTAGTTTTCTAACTCATTTCGCTTACGAGTTAGATACTCTTACCATAACATACGGACGGATTGATGGACGGACAGACAGATATTGAAGTCTCATTAATAGGGCTCCGTTTGTTTCCGTTGGTTTACTTTTTAAGTTACTGTCGGCACATCTTCGTCGTATATTAGCTAATAAATACATAGATGTTGATTCCGCCCTATGAACCTTGTGGTGAGGTAATTAGCATTCAAATGTTATGTTGATTTCCTTGTTTTCAGGTTCCATATGTTCCAACTCAATGTACTCTTTCATAAAAGCTTTGTATTTCTGCGCAAACGCTTCCTGTTTTTCAAATTTCCTTTCTAAATTTTTAAATTGTGCATTGGCCATGGACTTTGAGGAACCTAATTTATGTTTTAAGTCGTCTTTCAGAGGTATTGTTTATATAAAAAAAGTATATTTACAATCACAAAACTAAATGAAAACACAAAGTAGGCAAATGTAATTAAACCGCACATGATTATAAGTTTTCCTCCCTTACATTTGTAATTTTGTAAAGTAAAAAGATCTTGAGCTCGTCAAAATTTTAACTTGTTACTTACTTTTAATATACACAAAAAAGAATACTGTTTGGGGTACTTAATCTACGTAACACAACAAAACGGCTTAAAAAAAATTGATAGCATGTAGTTTGTAGTTTTTAACTAGGTACTAATTTAGTGACTATTTATTAACTTATTAGAAAACGGCAAAAAATAACAGTTAATATGGATAAAACTCGCCATAATTTTCAAAGTGAAGAAACACTGATCCTATTATTTTTATCACTAGATTGCCTTAGAAACAGAAGAGTGAATAATTATGGGTGTAGCACTGTAGGAAAATAACTCAATTTCACCCAAATCCCGACATTTGGGTGAAATTGAGTTTTTTAAGATTTTGTCAAGCATCGGGGGTTTAGGTAATGGCAGCCCTACCTAGGGGTCGACGAGGTCTAAAACTTGACCCATATTAAATTAACACAAGTTCTTATTTAAAACTTTCAAGATAGGTAGGTACTGTATTGTTTATGTTGTGTTACGTGTTCTACGAATCAGTACTAATATTATAAATGCGAAAGTAACTCTGTCTGTCTGTCTGTTACGCTTTCACGCCAAAACTACTGGACCGATTTGAATGAAATTTGGTATGGAGATAGTTTGAGACCCGGGAAAAAACATAGGATAGTTTTTATCCGACTGCGCAAAAAGAGGTTAATGTTTTCACGCGATAACCGACATACGCGCGGGCGGAGCCGCGCCCGGAAAGCTAGTATTAATATTTTTGTAGGAAATAGCATTATTGTAGTAATGTAAGATTTCAAGTTCGTACAAGATGAAAAACTCGGCAAGTCAGTGTGGACAAGTGTGTGCAAGATAATGAGTTCGAGCGTACGTCTTTCAGGCGCCTTTTGACTTGCTCTCTATTTGACGTTTACAAGATTTAACACGAACGAATTCATGATCAAGTTACAAGTCCAAACATGTTCCCGATAATTTACTATTTACGAGCTTGCGCTTAGGTTGAAAGTTCATTTGCGTTTTGAAATTCGTTGGAGCTTCAACGATAATTACTCATATAAGTACTCATTTATTTCAAGAGATTACAAGGTTAAAATATCTAAATTAAGTGAAGTAAAGTAACTAAAAAAGAATTTACAAAATGATGAGCTCCCTACGCGAGTTAATAGCGTAACCATACAATATCTGCAGTTTATGAAAAATTAACAGGGTAAGTACTGAGTCGGAGGAGGAGACTAAAGGTAAAATACCGAAAGGTGGGCAGCAGCGCCTTCTGAGGAACTGATATCTCAAACTGTGATTCCCAAGACGCCTGCCAAGCGTAGGGTATATGGCAAATCCCCCCAATAATGGGGGAGGCTGTGTTGCAGACAAGTGCAGTTTATGAAAAACTAACAGTTTTCATACGGAACAGTGCCTCAGCATTGCCCCACTGTGTGATAGTGATTAGTTGAGCTATCTGTAGATTGTTTGCAACAGTTTGCAGTTGCCTCAGTTGTTTCAATTGTAAAAATTTACCAGTAAATTTAACAGTTTAGTATTGTTTTTTATTTACCTAGATTCTTAGTTTTTTATATGCAGGATTACTGAGAGTTTTAAGACGGCGGACACGAAAAAAAATGCAGACTATACAGCTTAGACCACTTGCAATTCGGATTTATTGCATCTCCATCAAATCAACACTTGCCGATGTGTTTCATATGTGAAAAAGTATTCAGTACCGATGCCATGAACCCTTCAAAAATGGATGACCACAAAAAAGTAAGCCCTTGTCATTTTTTCAAGCACTTAACGAAAAACTAGACAAAAGGCCATCCATAAGATAGATGTTTGCGTCATCATCTATTAAAGACGATGATGGTTTACGAGCGTTTTTAACAAATGGAGAGCAGCTTATCTTACCAGCCATTGCGAAGGTCCTTCATAATCATAATCATTTATTTCTCCATATTCATGTGTACAACAGATCTTAAATAATTAAATATGTACTAACAACATGCAACCCTGGTGGGCATTCTAGAGTTTATTGGACTCTGGGTAGAACAGTTTAATAACTATTATCTTAACTAAAATTGTTCAAAAGTGACCGAAATTAAATATTTATAGCTAATGGGTCATCTTATCTGTAAAGAAGCATTGTAATGAGTAGTCGCATTTTTTAATAAGATATCCTTTAAGAGTATGGATAAAAGTTGAATCTTTTTGTAGACATTTAAGATGTTTCGGGATGTGATTATATATTTTTATAGTCGTAATATGGGTACCTGAACTGCACATTATTGAGTTTGAATTTGGCAGGGCTAGTCTTTCTTTGTGCCTCAAATCATAAGGTCCGGTATAGCAATCTTCAACTTTATCAAAGAATTGAGGATATTTTCTCACAAACTTGCAAATTTCTAGAATCTGGAAGCTCAAGTTAAAATTTGGAGTTCAATAGTGTGGCTTGCAACTTTCAGTGAGTGAGTCTATGTTTGCGATAATTCTTATAAAGTTGTTTGTAGTGTAAGTAAGTTTCCGACATCAGTGCTATTTTCCACAAAATGATGCCGTATAGTAACCAGACGTGACCATACGTAAAATAGGCGTATACGTATTGCCGTCGCGACGTTCCTTGTTTTCTTTAACTACATTAATGCAAATTTAAAACTGCTAAGTTTTGATTGAATTTTTTGAATGTGCATTTTCCAAGTTACACATGTATATATTTCTATACCGAGTAATGAAAATGAGTCAATACCTACATTCTAACTTTTTTAAAGTTAAATTGTAAAGTATGGTCTATTAGCCAGTTAACTATTTGGGATAAAATTGAATCTAATTCTTTATTCAAAAGTCCATTATCACTTCTCACCGGAATTAAAATAGAAATGTCGTCAGCAAATAAAACACACAGCTCTTTTATTATTTTAGGTAGGTCAATAATATAAATATAAAAAACTAAACATCCGGTCACGCTTCCCTGGGGAATCGAAATATTTATGGTTGTTGAGTCAGATCTGAAACGTTTTATGCAGCCTGTATGTAAGTCAAAACTTTCTATTTACACGTACCTACTGTTTGCGATCTTTTAAGTAAGAGGTAAACCAATCATGAGCTAAGCCCCTCAGTCCTATACCGTAAAGTTTATTTAATAAGATAGGGTAAGAGACTTTATCATATGCTTTGCTCATATCAAGCAGCACTCCTATCGCGTATCGTTTTGTGTTAATAATGTTCAACGCTTCTTGCATATATTTATATACAGCAAGAACAGTCGACCGTCTTTTCCTAAATCCGTTTTGGCTATCATCAAATATTGAGCACTTTTCACAAAACGAATAGAATCAGTACTAATATTATAAATGCGAAAGTAACTCTGTCTGTCTGTCTGTTACGCTTTCACGCCAAAACTACTGGACCGATTTGAATGAAATTTGGTATGGAGATAGTTTGAGACCCGGGAAAAAACATAGGATAGTTTTTATCCGACTGCGCAAAAAGAGGTTAATGTTTTCGCGCGACAACCGACATACGCGCGGGCGGAGCCGCGCCCGGAAAGCTAGTATAGAATATGGCTTTCTCGAATATTTTTGAAGACGTAGCAGCGCTATAGGTCGATATTGGATTTCAGACGTGGTGTCTCCCTTTTTAAGTAGAGGGCTTTATAATTGAGATTTTTAACAAATATGGAAATACCCCCTCGTAGAATGACTGGTTTATCAATAAAGTATAATGCAATGATAACTGTATAAATAAAAAAAATGTGCACTTTGTTTTCATGGGTATGACAACAAAGATAATTATGTTTCAAATCACAATATTACCCAAATGTCCGGGATATTATGGCAGCCCTAGGTAAGCGTAACCTTTTACGTACGTGATGTCCAAATTTGTCAATATTCATATTGCTAACCGTTAGGGTGACTCTACCCACCACACTATCCATACAAACGCTCTTTCGTGATAATGGTTTCGTTAAAAAGTTTTTCCCAGATATTTTGAACTAATGTGTATCTTGTACATTATATTTACGCTTCTATTCAAGTAAATTTTCAAAAAATTTTGTCTTGATTTCAGTATAATCTTCTAAAAATCTCATTTTTTGCACTAATTCTACCTGAACTTTGGCCCATTATTATGTACTCATTAAATGTAATATTATAAAATCCATCTAAATAGAATCCTTGAAAATTTATTGGAGATTCTAAATATTGTCATTTTTTTTACTAACTTGCAAGGCGTATTCAAAACGACGTATATCCTGAAGTAAGTTTTCTGAAATTTCCGTGTGCTTATTTTCGTTCAATGGTATCGTGTTCTCACCTTACTTGAGTCAACGAGCGGTATGAGGTACGCGGGTGACGAGTCGTGCAGGGTAGTTGTGGGACGCGGGGTGAGACGGAGGCGTTCATTGAATTGAATGATTTTACTACTCAAAATATTATTTCGATGTTTGTATTGTACAGTAGCTGCCTCACATCAGCCGACATTATTATTAAATAGGTAGGCATACCTACTCTTGCAACTGACACGGTTATAATAATGAGTTACAGTTTTAGGATTTATCAAATTATCATACAGCCACTAAGTATTTCACGCGCGCCTGTCTAGCTGCCACCCTCAAGTAGAAAATCTGTCGCCAAGCACTTACCGGTGTGTTCCGCATAGTGTCCTTGAGAACCAGTAATTTTGCGTGGTGGTAGAGGATTTAGCGAATGCGTACCTGTATAGCTACTACCCTCAAGTAGAAAATCTGTCGCCAAGCACTTACCGGTCTGTTCCGCTATATGTCCTTGAAAACCAGTAATTTTGCGTGGTGGTAGAGGATTATGCGAATGCGCGTCTGGCTAGCTACTACCCTCAAATAGAAAATCTGTCGCCAAGTACCTAGCAGTGTGTTACGGCAACAGTTTTTGAATATACCTACACTGAAAATCCTATTTGAAACTAATAATGTTATTGTTCCCACTTCCCGTCATTCATATCAAATAATATAGGTACGTGCTGATAAACCTATAATTAACTAAACAGCGTGAGCGTCGAGTCTCGCAGTACTGCTCCCTCCACTCCCCCCCGCAGCGTGCCGCGCTGCCGCATTAACGCACCCCCGCCCGCCCGCTGCACTCTCATTGACTAACATAAAATACATATACCGAAATGGAATTCGGTAATCGTATCGCAATTATGCTAACAGATACCTGTTACCCTTATTGCATTACGGTATTTACCGAAATCGTATCGGTAAATACCTTTAACCGTCATAGGGGACGGTCCTCGGCCGTCAACCAGACTACTAGACTTCATCTGATAGAAAGAAGTGTTTTTTCAAACACTTAACTCTCGGTATGATGTCGCTACTCTTCTATATTTCTAAAGATTCCGGCCTTGGGCATAAAATTTTGTACTCCAATAATTTGTTTGATATGAATTTACAAGGTTACATAACATTCCACATTATTTATCAAAAATAAGTAACATTGCAAAAAAGATCAAAATGTTTTATTCCATGCGACATCGTCGTTGACAGCTCGATCCTTGCTAACGGTGTGCCCGTGTGTGCCGCGCTTCGATAAATGCCTATATTCGACCGATCCCGCAAAGCGTAAAGGCTCTTATGGTAGCTATGTTAAAGCCACGAAAGTTACCTAGCGCAGATTTGTATCAAAATCGTCAAGTGTAACAGTTCGCCAGCTATTTATCCTAAACCTTTCTATATTGAAACAAAAACAATCTACTCTAGAAGAAAGATCATTATCTGCCTCTAAACGAAGAAAGGACATCACCAATGATGGATGCATGACCAAATCAAGTAGAAAATGTCGCCTAGCACCAAACAGTGTGTTCCGGCAGCATTCCTTGAGAGCCAGTGAAATTGCAGAAAAATGAGACTTAACAACTATGTCTCAAGGTGACGGGCGCAGTGCAAGTCGTCACTTGTGACGAAATGCATCTGTTATAAGCAGAGGTTAGTCTGCTTAACATCAGGTGAACCTGAAGCTTGTTCCGTTACAATAAGATTAAAAAACATTTCTATACATATTTATTCCTATTTTATGTGGCCTTGGCGCAGGCTGCCGCGATGCGATGGATTATAGAATAGCAATACAATAGTACAATGTTCACCGAGAGGAAAAAGTGACCGATTACCGTCGAGGGTGTACACCCGAGATCGGGAATCGCACTTTCTCTCGACCTACCTTTTATTTTACTTTTCTACGAAAACTGAATCCTCAAACAACACACAAATTGAAAATGGCGCCAGTGGCGTCTGCAATTTTCACATGTTCTTTTTTCAAATTGTTTGTGGCTGAGGACATAGAGACTGCTAAATACCTAATATTATATCCAATGCTCGTCTTTTTCTAATCCTCTACTTTAATTACGTAGTTTCTGAGAAATTTGTAACCTTCACTTACCAAATAACTCTTGATGGAGCCTACTTTTCATTATAATTTTCTCTTACAGACATAGCAGGACCCTAATGCCGAAGGCAATGTCTATGCTTCTTTTTTTAATGCACAACAACATACAGGGATTGCGACTGATGACTAAAGAAGGAGCAAACTATATATCCATATCAAATGACTGCAACAGCATTTGTGAGATGCCTAAGAGTACAATAGGCAGTGAGTAATTCTCAAATAAGAAATTATGTGATAAGTGTGATGGTTAATTAGTAGCATAATATATTTTATTAGTTGTAAATGCCGAGTACAGTGTGCATGATGTGATGGAAATGTTGCAGAGAACTATCATAATTAGATGTTCTATTAGCAGCCTCACCTTAATACTAAATGGCACTGTGAGACTACTCATTTTAAGAATGGTGTAAGCATCAGCCACCTAGTTCATTAAATGCTTTATGCAACATAAATGATGAATTTTATTATGGCCTAATCTATATCTATAAGGTAAACTAGGGTTAATGGCACCAGTTAATAAAAAAACTAGGCTGTTTATTAAATGGCTGATTCAGCTAGTTGACTGCCTCAGATATTCCACCTCTTTACATAAAAATAGGTTATGACATAGAAATAAATTATCAATTATCTACCATAGCTGTCCCTAACAGTATACTTAGTAAAAATGTTGTAAGTAAACATGTATATTTTGAGAAATAGATTCACATGCCTATGTTCCATAGCAATAAAACATGCCTCAATTATAAGATGATAACCTTAATAGTTCATCACTACCTGTTTGCCTCTTGGCAAAGAGGCCTATAGAGAGAGAAAATAGTGGAAGAGGTTGGTGGAGCCGTTTTGCCAAAAGGGAAACAGATAATGAACAGTGCAATAGTAAATTTAGTGTTGTTAAGATCATTTAAAATATGCTGCTGTGTGAAATAAAATCTGTAAATAAATAAAAAACATAGTAGTAGATAGATAGATAGAAAGAAAACTCTTTATAGTTACACCACTTTAGAAATATAAAAGTTTACACATTAAATTATAATAACATAGTGTTACAATGGGCGGCCTTATCACTAAAAGTGATCTCTACCAGGCAACCTTTGAACGAATAAAACAATAGAGGCGGGTGTAGTCCAAATACATAATCAAATTTCACAAAAACATTTTAAAATAAAACGTATTTTAGTGTAATTTCTAAACAAATATATAAAAAAATAGCATACATATAGGTTTTTATAATAATTAAACAGATACAATTATAAACATATATAAAATATATATATATATATATATATATATATATATATACATATACATAGCAACATACATAAATAGATAATGATATATATACATATACCTATAAATTATATAAAAATATAGTACATAATTATAATATTATCTCATATATAGCATAGAAATTGACAAAAATATAGTGCAAAATTAATTGGACAAATAAAACCTTTTAACTTGATCCTTGAACATATTGAGAGTCGGTGCTTGTCTGATTGATACAGGAAGAGAATTCCACAAGCGGGCAGCCTGAATAGTGAAGGATTTGCTATAAAACGAACTCGTATGGGGATGGATTTCAAGTGTGAGATTTTCTGATGACCTTAACGTGTATGAAGAACAGTGAAGGAAATCGAAGCGTTCCTTGAGATAGCGCGGGGATGTAGGACTGAACAATATATTGTAAAGGAGACTGAGAATATGAGCATTCCGGCGAAAACGTATATTCAGCCAATTGAGCTTAGAACGAAACTGAGATACGTGATCATATTTGCGTAAACCAAATATGAATTTATTGCAAAAATTTTGAAGACGCTCAAGTTTATCTAGCTGTTCCTCCGTGAGATCTAGATAGCAGGCATCAGCGTAGTCAAGAATAGGAAGTAAAAGAGATTGAGCTAATGCAATTTTAGTGGCTGTTGGAAGAAAGTTGCGCAACCTTTTTAAGGATCCTGCTGCGGCAAATAGCTTGCGACTGGTGATTTGTAGCTGTTGATCCCACCTCATATAGCGATCCATTGTTATTCCAAGATTCTTTACAGAGCTACTAAATGGAATAGCAATACCACCAAAGAAAACTTGAGGAAGTAATGTCCAGTCTATTGTAGACAGCAATCTTGAGCTACCAATTACTATTGTTTGTGTCTTAATGGGATTTACTTGTAACCCAAAAGAATTGCTCCATTTAGCTATACGATCAAGATCAGCATTAACAGTCTGAATTGCTTCACATAGTTTATTCACTGGTGCCTCAGAATAAATCTGTAGATCGTCTGCATATAGGTGGTAGGAAGAAGTGAGGTTGTGAGAAATGGAATTAATAAACAAAGCAAACAATAAAGGAGATAAGACGCCACCTTGCGGGACGCCTGCTGACGTGTTACACCACAAAGAGTATTTATCTTCAAGGCGAACACGCTGCCTGCGCCCGTACAGATAACTGTGAAACCAATCAACTACCGTTGGAGAAATGTTAATTGAGCGAAGGAGAGCAAGAAGAATGTCAAAATTAACAATGTTAAAGGCGTTGCTAAAATCTAATAGAGTTAATACGGTAAGTTGGCCGTTGTCCATTCCAAGACGGATATCATCAGTAATTTTGATAAGAGTAGTTACAGTGCTATGCCCAGGTCGAAAGCCAGATTGAAAAGGGTTTAAGAGATTGTGACTAGATAAGAATTTGCTAATTTGGTTGTAGATAAGACGCTCGAAAACTTTTGACAGGAATGGAAGGATAGAAATGGGTCGATAATCGGAATAAGATTTAGGGTTTGATTTTTTAGCCAAGGGAATAATTTGAGCGTCTTTCCAAATTGAGGGAAATACTCCATCAGAGACAGAGTTATTAAAAATGTGACAGAGAACAGGAAGTATAACATCTAAGATGGGCATAGCCATGTTACGACTTATGCCATCACAGCATTGGAAGTGATTGAAATTACGCTCTTCTTAACATCACAAGCGGATAGTTGATTAAAAATAAATGGAGAATGATCGGGAGTCGGTAAAATTGAAAGATAACGTAAGGTATTGTTTTTAACTGAGATGTTAATATCAGATGACGAAGAGAAATGTTGGTTGAGAGAATTGATAGGTATTTAAATCATTAAGAATAGACTCTTGTCGTGATTTACCTATGCCAAATGATCTGAGAAATTTCCAAACTTTGGCAGGGTCCTCGTTAGCGACAGACTTGTGAACATGGTGGCGTAAAGCATCCCTACACACCATATTGCAGCGATTGCGAGATTTAACATACACAGCTTTATTTTCATCACTTGGTTGATGCTTGTATTTACTTTTAGTGACAGCTTTTTTATGCATTAACACTTTTATGTCATTGGTTAGCCAAGGAGCTGGAAGGTGTTTTAATTTTATAGCTCGCAGAGGGGCATGCTTATCATACAACTGTGTTAATAAGGAGTTGAAAATAGCAACTTGGTCATTCACAGTCGCTGCATTATATACCGGAGACCAGTCGACTACTTGGGCATCATTAAGAAATGCAACCTGGTCCATGCCACTAAAATTGCGCTGAAGTATGACTTTAGGTTTTGCTTTAGGAGGACGAATTTTATAAGATAGGAATATCAGATCATGACATGAGAAGGCATCGGCGGAACATTGACCGTGCTTCGCAACATGCAGGGTGGATGATACTATAATCAAGTCAAGAAGTGAAGGAGTGTAATTTGGGGAGTGATGAGTAGCATTTAGAGGCAGAATATGCATGTTGCAGGAATTAACGACAGCTTCAAGTGAGGAAGTACGACAATCCCGTTTGAGAAGACAGGTATTGAAATCACCCATGATAATGGTATGGATATATGAAGGGGTAAGATCTTCAAGGATTTGTTCAAAAGATGAAAAGTAATTATTACAAGAAGAACTGCTATAATAACTCCGACAGCGAGATATTAGACCCTTTCAAGCCAGTCTTACTGCTCCAAATTCTATTTTTGGCATCAAGGTCACGTATTTTTAAAGAGAATAGGTCTGGGTTTGTCAGGTGCTGAGGCACGGCCCATCCGATGTGAGCGACTGATGTCTTTGACGGAAAAATCTGGAATTTTCATTTGACCTGCTACCAGCTTGACCACTACAGAGGTAGTATCTTCATCTCTGGCTTCTGGGACACCGTGAAAGAGAAGAATCTTTCGTCGCCCTCGCATCTCCATAGCATCCTGTTGCTGCATAACCAGGCCTACTTGATCTTGGAGGCAGCGAAGTGCAGTCATGATGAAAGTACGGAATGCAGTAAAGTCTGCTGACAAGACTGCTACAGTTGGTGAAGGAGATGCTGCTTGAAGCTCACTTTGATATGAGTCCTTTCGCTGAAGAAACAGACTTTGTAGTTCGGCCACACTTTGCTGTAAGGCGTCCATTTTGTTTGAGTTGTTAACTCAGTATTTTTCAATAGTGACAAAAGTGTTTTGTGATGGTAGATCCAAAGAGAAAATTATTTTATTATCTTTAAATAAATAAATAAACTCAATAGTACTGTATCAGCTGTATCGTCCACTGCTGAACACAGCCTCCCCTAGTAAAGGGGTATTTGCATATCCCCACGCTTGGCAGGCAGCTTGGCGATTGGAGTGTTAGATGGCAGTTCTTTAGAAGGTGCTGCTGCCCACCTTCCAGTATTTTTCCCTTAGTTGCCTCATACAACACACATGGGATGATATGGGGAGGTGCAATTCTAAACTAGCACCTCATGTGGGAAAACCTTTATAGTAGTTGACCCTAAAAGAAAATTATAATAATTCTATAATCAAATAATTATTTTTACTCACATTCACAGTAACTTTAATATTTTTATTATTGATTTCAATGCTGCATGTTCAATAAATTATTATTTATAATATTGATAAAAACAAACTGTTGTTTTAATAACTAGTGGTAGCATTAAATAAAATACAGATGTTTTCAAAGTATTAAAATATGTTATGTATATATTTAATATTATTTATTGTACTATTCATTTTAATCAGAACCATCATATTGTAAATGTTGCAGTAAGATAACTTTTTTCTGCTGCAGCCTTTGGTTGATAGTGATCAATTATGTTCATTCTAAATCATCAACAAAATTAAAACAAAACGAAGTGCTGGTAGCGCAATTGGCTTAGCCGTTCTTAATCAATCAGCTACGTTAAGCAACATCCGCCACTGCCAGGAGTTGGATGGGTGACTGCATACTGAACATAACTATGCTTTGAAGGGCACGTTAAGCCGTTGGTCCCGGTTGTTGTCTTACAATGGCAGTTGTTAGAGCATGGTGGTAGGGTGGGTATTTTGCGAATGCCCGCCTGGCTACCACCCTCAAGTAGAAAATCTGTCGCCAAGCACTTAACGGTGTGTTCCGGCAGCTGTCTAGCAGTAATTCTAGGCTAGCCTGAACAACATCTTCGACCACATCATCACTTACCATCAGGTGAGATAGTGGTCAAAGGCTAGCCTATCAGCTATAAAAGAAAGACTATAATATATTGTAGTAAATCACATGACAATTCTAATTTTTCAGGATACTTCAGCGGTACCCTGCCACTCAACGTAACATTATCTCAGAAATACCAGGAAAAGGCAGTTTGAAATAAAATAAAAGATTATAAAATTTGTTTTTATTTTAAATATTATGTAGTATTTTAATGTTAATCATCATATTTAATATAGATGTGTTAGTCATTATAGAATACAGGGAAATAGGCTTTTACATACAGGTGCCTACAAGAATGTAGTCACACAACTGTAAATTATAATTAAACAAGATTATTTAAATCATTCATCATCAACAGCCATTATGTCTACCATTGAATAAAGCCCTATCCTATTTTCCTCTTTCATCGCCTCTTACTCACCCAAGAAGATGTGGGGAGGAACAAAGAGCTATTATTATATAGAGTCACAAAAACCATGTACCAGTGCAATCAATGCATTCCAAACACTGGTGAATTGTAAATGTTATGTTCAAAACCATTAATTCTGATTTCCTTCCATTGGGTGATGGTGAATAAATTTGAATCTAAATATAGTTAGGGAACAATTATGTGAATTATATGCACACAAGCATGTGATAATTCTCTTACAATTTCATTCTGACAACAAAAGCGTAAGCATCTTGGAGTAGAGATTACACCCTACTCCAAAATGCTTACACTTTTGTTAGGTACCCACTGTTTAGAAGTATACATACATCAGCAAGGATGGACTTAGATACTTAGGTACATTTAGAGAGCATGTCCAGTTCTGAGAAGTATATAGCATAGCATGTCAAGTAGCAGGTACTAGTGTACCTGAACACACATATAACACATTAATTAAATTAAACATGACTTATTACAGTGAGCACCTAGGTACCAGTGTCTGTTTCTTCCTAGCACTTTCTAATCTCGTTCAATACCCTGCTTCAGGACAAGCGTGGCTTCATTACCAAAAGAGTGTAAATAATACTTTCTATTGCTGTATTACTGTGTAATTTGTTTCCAGAACATTTTCTCATATCAACCCCTTCCATAAATTAAATATGTACCTAGTTTATTCAAGTACATTAATGTGGGAACCCATAATATTTTAGAGAGGTTCTTAAACCTATAATATTGTAAGTATTGACACACCCCATACATTATTCATACATGAATATTTTAGCTGTCATTCATATTATATTTCCCGCAATTTAGTAGTTGAATTGCCATATGAATATAGCATTGTCAGTTCCCATACTGTGTAGGTACAGAAAATGTGTCATATTATAAATAAATAAGCTTTAGAACTAAGTAAACATCCCAAAAACTTAATTTTGATATAAAGCTTATATTTTTTGTAACAGTAAACTGATTGATTCATTTAAATGATGATATGAAAATTTGAGTATCTGTATAGGTGTATATAAGATTTTTTATAAAAACTTATATTTATTTCATACATTGTTTAATTAAAACAGTGGCCCTGACTTTTTTGCCTATTTTTCTCACCTATATAATCCTTGCTTGCTGAATGTGGCAGTCATTTTGTGATTGACTCAAATGAGTGCTAGAATAAAAAGTACAATGATTTCTACTTTGACTTTTATTCCTTAATATTACAACTACAATAATGAAAAACCAGTTATTAAATTAAAAAGTATGTAACATTTTGACGCCTGCGACTTCAGTGGACTGAAATGTATATTTCCAATTGCTGGGTACAAACAGATCAGCATGCAGCAGATGATAATGTAAAAATTTGCACAACTTTCCTGTGTTTCATAGTCCACAGTTTGCCAAACATTCATTATTGTAAGGTCACTTATTGATGAAATTATGATCTCAATGGATGTGCCAACACTGATAGTATTGTAGAAGTGAGCTGTGAGTGAAGATATTTTGAAATATCAAAATATCTTTTAATTTAAACATGATATACTTTTATACTACCAAATTCCTTTTAAGCTGGTGGTACCACATTTTGTCCTATACATTAATCTGTTCCACTATCCTTTGATACCGGGCTACCTCAAGGAGCGTTTTAAATTCATATATCAGCATTCCTTTACCTAGTTAGTAGCAACTAAGCTCAGCTATATCTACTTATCATAGCCTTGTTACTAGTAAGTTGCAGGTTCCGTTCCGATATGAAATCATGGGATTAACAAGCAGCCTGATGTGACTGGAACCTGAAACAGATAAATTTCACATGAAACACCCCGATGTGGCTAGAATGCAATCGGCAAAATTATAAAACTTCAGACGAATGCTTACGAGCAAAACAATTTCAGTTTGTGCGGTTTTTAACCCTGGAATCACATCTTTTGTTTTGCACATGCGTGGTGGAGTAGTTGAGTAGTATAAGCTCATAACACTCGTGTTTATCAATCGTTCACATATTTATTTTATACTAAAATTTAACTAGGCAGACCTACATTTTTTGAATTTTCCAAACCATAAACGTAACGAAAAATGGGCACAGAACACTGAGAAAAAATAAAGATTGAACGTTGAATGGAAATATTGACATTTTTATCTGCGATCAAAGGGTACTGGAACGTGCAAACGAGGCTCTTTCTTTGACATTTCTATATAGTCTATGATGTACACGTATTATCGGCTGTACATTATCGCCCTGTGCAAAAAGTGTCCGGCCCGTATTTCACGGCCAATAATGCACACCCAATAATTCATGTACATCAAATAGCTTCCATTTTATGGTCGCGTATTATTGGCCGTGTAATATCAGCCCGTGTAGATAATGCACAGCCAAATATTGTACGACCCGTATTGTACACCCCGATAATACGAAGCCAGTCCACGTAATACTGGCCGTGTATTATTGGCTGTGCATTATTTGGTCGCGTATTATTGGTCGTACATTATAGGGACCCGTTAGGTTATACACCCTCATTTCCGAACGCACACAAAAAAGTAAACACAAACAATAAACACTCAAATCAAATGGATTTTGAATTTCAAAATTTGAAATGGAACTAAAAGCTTACATATGAGTTTTAGTTATAATAATTATTTATGTACCTATATGTGTAATGCTTTCTATAAAAAAAGCTTATCAGTGTGTGCTCTGATTAAGATAAAATAAGTAATGAGAAGTTTTCATATCTACAATGCTGCAGAACTGTGGCAAGTATGTAGCCTCAGAATAATAAATGATGTACGTACGGAGCTATATAAGCTCAGAATAAAGAAATGGCTCAGAATAGCGAACAAAGATTCAATAGTTGTAGGCCACAATCTTGAAATTCATATCTTTTTTTATATTAGTGGCTAAATACCTAAGTATGTACTTTTCATGATTAAATTTGACTCTTTTATGGGCTCTTGCCAGAACTCTCGGTATATCGCCCCCGAGCGTCACTTCACCCACTCGACCTTCGCTCCGCTACGGAACTTGCTCCACTCAGGATTTCCATAGCGCGCTTCTGGCTCCGCATTTTTTATATACACTCTAGGGGTAGAGATCACAATACTAGGTGGAATTGGTACGCTCTTTGTCGGATCTGTAACTCACTGTCTACCCATCCCCCTGCACCCGCTCCAATCCTCCTACTCTCCTTAAATCAATGTTTTATGATCTTAACCAAAGCCCCTATGTAAATTGCAGAGAGAGACCAGCCTACCGTCAATTCCTACATTTTGCCAAGCTCTTGATAATATTGTTGGAAACAATGGAATCCAGCTGGGTTCAATCACTGAATTATTAGGATTACCTGGCACTGGGAAAACACAGCTAAGGTAAGGTTCCAGCTATAATAAAATCACTTCATGAGTCATTGACATTAATCCATCCACATCATAGATAATGATAGAAATAAATGACTCCCAAAACTATTGACCCCATTTTGCGTAGTTGGATAAAAAAAATCCTATGTCCTTCTCCAGGTCTCACACTATATCCATACCAAATTTCATCCAAAACGGCCCTGTAGTTTTTATATTTATTTGTTGCATACAAAAATACAAATCGTTCGTTTTTATCGTTCATTGTTAACGACACCCCCAAAACGACACCCCTGGGGTGTCGTTACCAATAAGCATTTGTTGACGACACCACCGTAATGTTGGAATAACTTATCGCTTAAGAATTTATTATCGAGCTAGTATACTCTCAATGGTTAATAAACATATGCAATTGTATCTTTTGGTATAGGTACGAACATACAGCAGGGTAACAACACTATTTGTTAGTGGTGTCGTCAACAAATGCTTTATGTTAACGACACCCCAGGGGTGTCGTTTTGGGGGTGTCGTTAACAATGAACGGTTTTTATTAGTGTATATATATATAATTTATGTGACAGAAAGAAGTCTGAATTTTCAGATAATTAAAAATATAATAAGTAGGTAATTGTTTGAGAAGTAAGTAGATAATCTGTGCCTATGTGCCTATTTTTATTTTATTTACTGTATCAGCCGAATTGTCCACTGCTGAACACAGCTACCCCCATTTTTCGTTTTATTTACATATGGCAAACCATTTGTGTTTAGATATTTATAACTTTTCTTTTTGCAGTTTCACAATGCCTGGTTTTACAAAGATATTCTCAAATTATTATGTAATATTAATCCAGCACCTATTTCTACCCTACAAGTGTTGTTAGGTTTTATTTTATTATTTTCCAGCCTACAACTGTGTGCGTCTGTACAGATACCTGAAGTTCTTGGGGGATTGAATTCAGAAGCTTTGTATATAGACACAAATACAAACTTTACACTGTCTCGGTTTAGAGGTAAGAAAATATTTATTTATGTGACCTCACTGATGTATTAAACATTTTTATGGCAGTGTATTTATTGCCATTTATGTATTATACATACATAGCAACAGTAGTACTTCTTGTTAATGTGTTTGTTCAGGGAGTTGCTGCTCCCATACCTATTTCTACTGACAAGCTATGAACAAGATAAGATCACTTGTGACAAACATATTTATTTCTTACATATTAGGAAGACTATCAACTAAATACTTAACCTAGATAATAAACATGTATAATGAAAACAGTCATTTACAAGTCTCCACAGATAAAATGTATATAGTCACAATCCCGTTAGAAAAAACTATTTAAAAGCTAAGAAGTTTGAAACTCAGTGTATACGAAACTAATATCTGAAGCAGTGATGACTCAGTTACAATAGCTATCAACTGCATGGGATGGTTCAAACTCCAGTACAGGCCTGAACATCACTGCATGACTTGTATAATGCATGTATTCACAGGTCAAAAGATATAATTAAAAAAAAAAACCATTAAAATATCTTATGTGATGTATTATTTAGATCTAAATCAACAGCAAAGCAGAGGCAGATACTTATCATTACCCCTATTTGAGAAAAAAAAAAAAATGATTTAAGAGAACATCCCAATATATTATCTACTGTTATAATGCTTACAAGTGTTGTCTAGTACTTTAAAAATGTATTTGATGGATTAATTTTTCAAAATAAATTGCATTGTCTATTTTCCATGCAGAGTATGTACAGCTATTAATAAGTACATGGACGAGATTTTTCTTTCATTTATATAATTGCGCGTTTTTGTCTTATTTTTTTGTGTCATAATCTCCACGCTTTTCAGGCGTCTTGGGGATCGTAGTGTGAGATATCAGTCCTTTAGCGCTGCTGCCCACCTTCTTGTCTATTACCCATAGTCGCCTCTTACGACACCCACGGGTAGTTTGGGGGGGAGGGGGGGAGACGACGACGACGTCATTCTAGCCCGGCACCCCACGGGCTTTCTGTTAGCAATCTATTAGTATATAGAGCAAAATTTCATAGACTTTAAATACTTATAATAACTTTACTTTTTTTCGCGCCTTTAAAAAAAGTAAATATCCGCCAGGCATTCTAATATACAAACTTATATAAATAGTTTTATTTATTGCTAATAAAATGGCATTTGATCACATCTGAATGTAAGTGATGATGCGCCGAGGATGTTGTTCAGGCTAACCTAGAATTAGTGGCAGCTACCGAAGGCACCGTTAAGTTACCTTAGAAAAGTATCGTGATGCTTGGCGACATATTTTCTGCGCGAGGGTTATAGCTAGCCTGGGTGCATTCGAAAATGTCCTACCACATTGTTTTTATTTTTTTGAGGGCGGGAAATGCTTTCCTACTATCCTTCCATTACGGGGGCGGTGGTAGGAGATGTGTGGGACTTCACCCACTACCCCCGGTGAGTAGTCCTCTGCCGAGATGGGAAAAGATAAGGTCGCGTTAACATTCACCACAATTTCCGGCGGAAGGCCCGAACTCTAACAGACCTCTGCGCCTGTGGATGGAGGGACGACCTTACTCACCAAGCCCCCCCCCCCCCCCCCCCCAAACCATGCTATAACGACTGCCATCCTAAGCCAAGTAATGACCGCAGCGGACGATGCTTAACCAAGTTAACCTGTATGGGCACAGCCTTGAAAAGCAAAACGTAATAATGCACTTTTTGTTTCAGAAATAGTAAACGCAAGTTTACTAAAATGTCAAAGACTTTTGGCACCATCGGAAGAATTAAATTTAAATGAAGAAGAAGCATTAAAAAAAATGCACTATGTTAATGCATTTGGTCTTGAAAAATTCTGTGCTTTTATGCATAGGCTCCCCAAGTTTGTGGCTGATAATCCTAAAGTAAGAATTACAATGCAAATCAATTCTACCAATATGTGCAGTCAGTGACAAAAGTAGCTCAACAAAAAGTAAAATTAAAACCTTTTTACTTGCATTCATTTTTTTTTTTTGTTTGTACAAGTACAGATTTCTCAATGTTTTTTGGGATATATAATACAAAAGAGAAATTCCTCCTTCTTGGAAGTCGATTAAATTTTTTTCGTCGTGTATAACTATAAAATAATAAAATTTGTGCCTGTCTAGCCAGTTTTGATGGCCGAGAAGTTAAGGCACCCGGTGCTGAAAACTGGGGGACGCGGGTTCGTAACCTGAAATAGTAGAAAATATGTGTAGTAGAGAATATGACATGTAAAAATAAAAAATTGTAAATGTGTTGCATAAACATACATAAACAATACCGGCATTTGATGACTTATTATTTTTTTTATTTTATTGTTTCGAAACAAGCTCGAGGCCCACCTGATGTTAAGCGAACTAACCTCTGCCTATAACAGATGTATTTCTTCACAAGTGACGAATTGCACTGCGCCTTGCCTACTATGTCACCTTGAAACATATTAGTTAAGTCTCATGTGCGTTAAGAGTAAATTATGTAATGATTAAATGTAGATGAAATATTTTATAAAATATTAATTAATAAGTTTATACATATATGTATAAAATATTGTACCCGGTATAATATTTATGTATTAATATACAATGGCTTTGTTTTTGTTTATTATTTGAATGTATACTTCACCGGTAACACATTACACTTAAGTCTATTTCAGGTAAGGCTTATAGTGATAGACTCAATAGTCTTTCCGTTCAAAGAAGGGATAGCAGCAAAGCAGAGAACAGGGTTACTCTTTAGACAGATGGCCGAGTTGCAGAGGCTAGCTGATGAACATCAGATTGCTGTAAGTGCATAGAGCTTTGCAAGATGCGATAAAATGACATACACATAATAAAAATAAATGGGGAAGTGTTAGGCGCGCACTCATGTTTCCATACTAAACTGAATGCATTTATCAGTACTAATCAGTACTATTCAGTACTATTCAGTACTAATATTATAAATGCGAAAGTAACTCTGTCTGTCTGTCTGTCTGTCTGTCTGTCTGTTACGCTTTCACGCCAAAACTACTGGACTGATTTGAATGAAATTTGGTATGGAGATAGTTTGAGACCCGGGAAAAAACATAGGATAGTTTTTATCCGACTGCGCAAAAAGAGGTTAATGTTTTCGCGCGATAACCGACATACGCGCGGCCGGAGCCGCGCCCGGAAAGCTAGTATTATAAATGCGAAAGTAACTCTGTCTGTCTGTTACGCTTTCACGCCAAAACTACTGGACCGATTTGAATGAAATTTGGTATGGAGATAGTTTGAGACCCAGGAAAAAACATAGAATAGTTTTTATCCGACTGCGCAAAAAGAGGTTAATGTTTTCGCGCGATAACCGACATACGCGCGGGAGGATCCGCGCCCGGAAAGCTAGTTACTTATAATATAATGCATGTAGTTTTTTTATGCATGATAGGTTAGCCTTTGACCACTATCTCACCTGATGGTAAGTGATGATTATTTTTGTTATTCCTGGTTAAATGGATTTTGATCACTATCATTATATACTATCTGAATGTAAGTGATGATGCGGTCGAAGATGTTGTTCAGACTAACCTAGAATTACTGGCTCTCAAGGATAGCTGCCGAAACACACCGTTAGGTGCTTGGCGACAGATTTTCTACTTGAGAGTGGTAGCTAGCCAGGCGGGCATTCGCAAAATGCCCTACCACCATGCTATAACGAATGCCATCCTAAAACCGGGACCGGCGACTTAACGTGCCCTCCGAAGCACTGAAACGCTTAGTAGTAATGACACCAGCGGTCACCCATCCAACTCCTGACCGCGGCGGACGTTGCTTAGTTATGCTGATCGGTTCAGAATGGCTAAGCAAAATCCGCTACGAGCGCTTCATAAATATATACATTATTTCAGTCAGTTAAGGATCCCTAGCATGAGTCCGACACGCACTTGGCAGGTTATCATTCTACTTATATAATAGTTTAGGATATGATTTAAAATTACACCAAGTTTTATGTATGTCGTATTTACGGTAGAGGGAAATCAAAACAAGCAATGTTGAGAACAAACCGTTTCTTGTATGGAGCCCTGCTTTTTTATCTTTTATAATCTTTAGTTAGGCTAATTGCCTTAACAACGCACATTTTGCAATAAAATCAACATACTTAAAGCTAAACTACCGTTACACTAGTAAGTGGAAATCCATAATCTCTGCCTACCGCTCCAGGAAAAAGAAAATGTATAAATGTAATTACAGAGTGGTATTTGGCCTTACAGGCTATTTCTCAAGAGGGTATCCCTCGTACGTCACTTCAGCCCGAAAAATAGAGTTTCCAAGAAAACCGTTACAATTTTCTAGTTAAGACTTGATACTGATCACAATCAACATCCACAGATAGTCCTGACAAATGAGATGAGCACACGGCTGGGTTTGGCCAGTGGTTCCATAGTCGGTGCTCTCGGAGATGCGTGGGCGCATCGATGTAACAAACAGCTGCTGTTGACGTCTCAGGACTCGGGCAGCCACCGGCTAGCGCTGCTGATGAAGAGCAATGATGCACCAAGTGCTGTGGCGAGGTTTATGGTATGTTACTAAAAAATAAAGGCTAAGTCTTTCCAGTAGTCGTTGTATATACCTAAGTAGTCTGTTCATTGGGTGATGCGTGCGCCACCTCGAGGAAAGCGGCATTGGCATATAACAGTTTTAACGCGAATATCTCGTAACTGATTCAAATTATAAAATGAATCAAAAATACCGCTTAATTATTAAAGACGAAAACATAAGTTTATACAGAATTCGGAATTTGATTTATAGTGCGCGCGAAACTAGTTGGCCGCGCCTTAGGTATGTGAGCGGTGGGACGGAGAGGCGTTGCGCCCCCCCCATCCCCATGAGATGCATTAGCGAGATGAGTCCACCGATAAAAAGAGAATCTAAGGAAATAATATTTAACCCCTTACGTGACGATACGATTCAATAGTTTAGAATATAAAACTGATGCTAATATACATAAATTCAGAGAGTTCAGAATCAAGTGATTCAGACGATATGTCAAAGTAATTATAAGTATAATATAATAGTATATGAATATAGTATAATATAGTATGTTCATATAAGTATAATATAATAGTATATGAAATTATTTAATTAATATATTATACTAATTAAATAATTTCATATATCAATAAAATATGTCAGAATAATTTCATATACTTAGTTACAATGTAATTAGATAGGTACAATATAAACTTCTAAAAGTTAAATTGTTTTTTATTTATTCTTTTCAATAATTTAACAATTATTGTTCACGATATCTCGAGATTGGTCATCACTGTCTAATTTAATGTGCCATGCGAGCAATAGGCAACCCGCCCCCTCGCCCCTGTCACCACCTAAGGCGCGGCCAACTAGTTCCGCGCGCACTATAATAGAAATTCAAAATGCGGATTACAAGCGTTGGGCCGTCCGATTAGTTTGGTGTGGTTCGTCGGACCTAAAAAATTCCTTAAATTTTCAATCAAACTAACAGCATTTGATTTTTATCTTTTATTTGAAAGCAAAATAGAAATAAATAAAACAGCCAAGTGCGTGACCAATATTTAAGATATATTTCAGAGTATGCATGCACTGTTAAATAGAGCATACTCTGTAATATATGCACTATTGTATAACATATCTTAAATATTGGTGTAATCACCAAGTTATAGGCTTGAATGTTTTAACGATAGAGCATTACAAAAATTGTTTAAAAAAAACGTTTCTTCTAAGAGGTCCTATTTAGTTAAATACAGTTTGCAATTTATTATTTCTTAGATAACCCGAATTATAACAAATTTTCTCTGAAAATGTCAACTAGGTAGCTGCCTTTTACCGTTAAAAAGACAAGCATTTTAAAGTTCGGACGGACGGACGACGTCTGTTTATAAATAGAGCCTAACCTTTAAAATATAATTTCTATTAATCCAGTATTTTATTCTTAATTTACGAAATAAATTTAAATTTATACTACGTTGTGAATCGCGAAACTGCAATTAAATCAAATCGTGGAGAATCAGCAGGGGGCCGCGTCAGCCGCGTGGTGCCAAAATTGACCAACTCTGAATTATGTCAAGTCCCATATAGTTTATTATGTTGTTTGTTATATCATAGAGCAAAATAATGTTAAGCAGAAATAAGTCTTATCTCATTAAATGTGTTTTAAGTTGGTGGTACAACACAGAAAATCTTCAAAGTTTTTGTTTATTTAATAGATCTTGGCTTTTTCTCAATTTTAGTTCTTTTATTTCAAAATTGCCTTTTTTTTTTCAGAGATATCAAATTATCGATTTCTAATATTTAACAAATTAATAACAATGCGATACCGGTATTTGAAAAAAACCGATAGACGGAGATTTACTCCAGCCTCTCTTTCAGCTGCTGCCTAGTATGTCCTTGGCTTCATCAATCGCCTCGCTTAGTGCCCTGGAAGCCTCTCTATAGACAGCATAGAGAGACTCGGACACTTCAGTCTCTTGCTGTTTTCGCCGCCGATATCGCTGATAACGGCGTCGTTCCGTCACTTTGCGTCGCCAGAGCTCGGCAATCTCCTCCGACCACCAGTCGGGCTGTCGTCTAAGCTGTGGGTCTCGTGCATCCGGCATTTCTGCGTTGCAGACCAGAATCAACGCATCGCGCAGCGCTTCCGCCTTCATGTCCAGGTCCAGCGGCTCCCTAGAAGAGGCACACCACGCCTTCACGATAGCCGCCTCCACGATGGCCGCTTTCACGTTGGCCGCCTCCTGCAACACATTGGCGTTGAGGCGCTTTAGGGCCCATCGTAGACTGTTCTCGCAAAGTTTGAGAAAACGCTGGTCCGTGTATACCGTTAGTCAGAGAGTGTCTCCTCGTACACACAACACCTGCCACTCGCGAATTCGGCAGGCGAGGTCTGGGTGGCTCGGCAAACGTCACATCGACGATCAAACCCAATTATAACTGCATGATAACTGCACGCAGTCTCACTTTTGGCAACAAATCGAATAGCGCCGCCTTTGGGAGCGGGTCTGAACAAGTAGCCTCAACAACTCACGAAGGAGAGACTCACTCGTGTAGGTTGGTGGAGTGATAGACCCCTACAAACTCTACGCTCTCTACTGAGGCCGCCACAAAACCCCTGGCTCTCGTCACTAGCACCTTGCCGTCAACAGCTATTAGCCGTCTGTAACTGATCTTTAAACTGTAAATTGTGTACATAAACAACCCAAGCTTATAGCTTATCTACATGACTATTATTGCTTTCGCCTAATGTTAATAGGTATAGTTAAGATGAATAGGTATTTTATATCATCAAAACAAGCATTTTTTAGCGTCGAACACGTCGTTGCTTTGATAAATGCTATATATCTGCTATGAGAAAAATATAATTGTTTATTTTAGTAGGAAAATGTTTTTTTATCAAGTATGAGACGTGAGTTCAGCGTTTTTTTCCTCTATTTTGGCTTATATAAAAAGGAGGGCTCAAATCCATACATACATGCATAAAACGGTTGGAGGAAAATTGCCGTTTTATAGTTTAATTTCGAGATTCAGTTGATCGAAGGGATCGAAGGAGTTGGTATGGTGGCCATCTTAAATCCACCATTTTGGTTTTTTGACAGGTGTCATTCGATTGCTCTCCGAATTCCTTATTATATTTGTTCAAACACCCTCTACCTATCTCTGATGTTAAGGTGACTCTTCTAATGTCTACAAAAGCATCAGGCATATTACACCCAAATTTGGTTTAAATCCTCATAGTAACTACTTAATTAATTGGTTAGTAAATAATATACCAAAAACTCATGCTGTGTTTACCCTTAATTGGATTATTACATATTACTTAATACCATGTTAATTATGTTATTTATAAACTGTATCAGTCTGATGGTAGACCAATCAAAAAAAATGAATTGGAAAATTGCAATAATATTTTAGGTATTTTAGTTTGAAAGTTTACATATGAAACTTATTAATATTTTTATTAACCGGCTGTACTCACGCGTATTGGTCAAGATTGTCAACCTAGGTTTTGGGCATATGCCGCCTCCACTCTCGCGCCGTGCAGAAAGAGGCGTTGCGCGGAGTCGTCGCCGCGATTGAGACGGTGAACTCACCTGATGAAGGGCATCAGATATGCCCGAATTCTAGATTGATAACCTCGTAAGCACAGCCTCAAAAGTACCTATTATCACAATATTGTGCGCATGGTGCCGACTTCGACAAGTTATTTCACACTTTTGAATTTTGAACTCGGTTGCATTCTTAGGTAAAAAAGAATATTCACCTTTTTTAGTGACAGTTGCTACTTACTCGGGATCGATTGTCATTCACTGTCAATATATATAACATCAAGAGGAAACACTTTTCAGTTATTGGAGTGTAACTCAAAAGCGGCTCAACTGATTTTGATGAAATTTAATTGGGACCACTTGCGAAGCATCAGTTTTCATATAAAAAAGAATAATCAAAATCGATTCACCCAGTCAAAAGTTCTGAGGTTGAATTGAGTACCTCCTCTTTTTTTTTGACGTCAATAAGGTAAGTATGGACAACTGCCGGAACACACCTTTAAGTGTTTGGAGACGGTAAGCGTGGATGAGCATAATTGCATAGATTACCTATAGTAGTAAACGCCCGTTTCAGAATAATGACCGCAGCAAAATTGCTTCACCTAGTTGATAGGTTGGGAACTACTAGGTAAGCTTCGCTACGAGCGCGTCACAGCCTACTAAGGTTGTGCCATTTTTTGAAGCAGTAATGGCTCAGTGGCATTGGCTATGGACTGCCGCGCAGCAGGTCCATGGTTCGAATCCCGCCGCGGGCTTGAGCTTCATAGCATGGTGGAAGAGCATTTTGCGAATGCCCGCCTGGGTAGCAAACAACTATGTCTCAAGGTGACGGGCCCAGTCAATTCGTGACTTGTGACGAAATGCATCTGTTATAGGCAGAGTTTAGTCCGCTTAACATCAGGTGGGCCTCTAGCTTGTTCAATCACAATCAAAACATAGTTATAATTGTGTCTATAATAAATAGGTAATTTGTCTGCAAGTTTCTATGCTATATATCATAGACATTCGTTAGTAGTTGCGAACGTACATACCGAGATAGACAACATCCTTTCAGTTTGTACGCTATTTATCTCAGAAATTTAGTGATGATCGAAGTGCAATATCAATCACGACAAGGGTGGTCACATTGCATCTGTAATAGTCAGGTGTGACCGCCTGCTTACCATGAGGCGAGCAACTTGGCTGTCTAATCAAATCATGACATTAAGCGTAACGCCTGCCCATTACAATAAATACTAATTATTTACTCATAATCGGTGTATATATACACACATCAAAAGTGCATAGGGATCATATATATTTTGAACTATAAATGACTTGTTTGGCAGAAAAACGAAAAAGAATAGGTTTGTTGCCATGTTTGTTGTAAAATTATATTAATTACTAATCTGTGTTTCTACCATTAACACTAATCACACAAGCACAGAGATTTGGCATGCTTAAAATCAGTTCAACAAAATCACTTTGAAGAATGGCTGCCCACGTTCTTTATAACAAGTCAAAAAGTTGTTGTGGGGTATGCACGGCATCCATACTTGGCAGAGCTCTTCTTTGTAGCATATCCCATGCATGTTCAATGGAGTTGAGGTCTGGCTATTGAGCAGGCCAAGGCAGAACGTTGATGCGAGGCAAGAGTACGAGTTAAGACTATAGCCGTATGTGGACGTGCATTATCGTGCATTAAATGAAACGAATTACCCAAACGGCTTCGCAAAGGGATGATCACTTATGAAACAATACTCTCCGCATAAATCTGAGCATTGTGGTTGCCCCTGATCCAAATGAGATCGGTTTGAAACTTACTTGATTTTCACGAAAACTGATCTGATCACTTGATCCCTTGGCACTTTTGATGTGTGTATATTACTCTAACTGCTTAAATAAATATATGGTACGCATAGTAATGATTTGTAATAGAAATCTGGTTTTCCTTTTCAGATAACAAAGGACGGGATCAGGGATATCGATTAAAACGAACAACAGAACATAGAATAGTAGTTTTAATTAATTATATTTAAATATAAATAGGTAATGTATAATGTAAACAAAACTACAGCACCAATAAATATATCATTTTCACAAAAATATCAAGCTTTGTTTTTTCTAACATTCAACAGTTATACAATGTAAAGGCATTCAATATCGGAATATTATATATAAGATCATTTCGTAATCTATATGTAGTTTTTGTATTATGCTTAGGACACTAGAGTGAGTAACACGCGTTTGTAGTCGCCTTTCGTATCATCCTGCAAAGTTACATTGTACTTTGTAACAACGGCCTTTCTAATTTCACATATATTATCATGCAAGCGTAAAAAATGCTCTAATAGAAAAAAAAATTGCAGGATTAGGCACTAAGTGTGACTAGCACATTCCTGAAGTCACCCGTTAGGTCTTCCTGTAAACAATGCCGAAACGCCAAAGTTCAAAGTTAGCCAAAGAAAAGTTAAATAAATATAAACTGGCCCATAGTTTCTTGTACTTCACACAACGTGCATTAACTTAAATGCGAATAAAAAATGTCTTTGAAATGCAAACATTAAGTGCAACTGTACTGGATAGTTGGGTTACATTGTTACACCGCGTTTTTTGATTACGGATCAATATGGCGCTCGCAATACGGAGTGTTTAAAAGCAGTTGCTTAGTAACTCAGCGTAGATAGGAGGTAGCCCATGGAACCTTCCACTTCATCCTGAAAAAATTGTAAACTACTCGTAAGACTAGATGCTAATTTTTGACTTCACCGAGTCCCGCATGCACGACATAGAAGCGTTTAACTAAGTACAGTGCGATTGCATGGCCGTGATTAAAGTAAGAATAATAGGAAGCAAAATATACAGATCTTTCGAGAAATATACACCCGGCATTGATCTCCTATCGATACCGTGCATTGACGCTGAGACCGATTTAATGTAAGATCTAGAATATTCGATATCACTTTTTGGAATGAGATTCGCACGGTCGCATCGCCAGTGCACCCATTACGATCTTAGTCTTAATTGACACAGAAAATAAACTTAAAATATTCGAAATTAGGTGGAAATGTTGATTGTCTCGAGCACTCGCCCTTATTTATTCGACAAGGGTCAGTAAGGCCTTCTTGTAATCACCCGATGTGTCGTCCTGCAATCAAAACGGACCACTATTCTTTAGACCTTTCTGCTTATTTTAGATTGTCCCAAAATAATGTATCTAATTGAGATTGAACTATCACAAATCCTATTATTAATCTCTTGTACCCTGTCATAGAGACTAAAAAATAGGGTTTAAGAAAGTTCTAGGCTCAGGTAGATAGTATTTTTTGAACTGGAAGTTGTCCAATTAGTATCCTCATTCAAACCCGCGGTGTTAGCTGTACATGTAAAACGAACACTGCGCCTAGAAACTATTCGAAGCCAATCTTAGATTCTCGTTTTCTTGAGTATTGTATATCTTTTTAGTAATTTTTAATAAAATCACTGCAATAAATAGATCTGTATAATTTTGGAATGTTACAGAGAAAATTATTTTATTAATCGATGAGAGATGAGATGAAGTGATAGAAGTGAACTGGCATTTAACTCAGCCTATACCTTGTGTGTGTAATGTACTAGTTGTACAATTCAGACGTATTTTGAAATTATGGGTCAGTTTAGAATTTGAACATACACATTATAGTTAAATTTCCATGCATTAAAAATCGCTTCTGTACCTACGTTATATATAATATATAATGTGATTAATACGTGAATGGTAGATTAGAATGTTAATAAATGGTTAGCAAAATAAATGCCAGGCGACATGAATGTTAGAACTATACAAGACAACATATAATAGGTTATATATTATACAAGAGTTAAAAAAGTTAAATTAAAATTAAGTAAAAATATAAATAATGATCAGTTAGTAAGTGAACATTCCCATAAACAGTGCATAACCACAGGTCTATTTAGATTTTTACTGTTACATCAATTTAAATTTATAATGTTAAAAAAATCATGGACAAATTCCATATTTATTATGTCAAAGAGGCAGACCACTACATCATATTTATTAAAGTGGTTTAAACGCGGTTTCAGGCGCGCATTACCAATTTTAAAACAAAGGCATCAAAATCTCTATAAAACACATAAGCGTAGCTCCTGAATAAATTTAGCTTGTTAAAACACATTGATAGGATACTTTTGTCCAATTCTTTCCCATATATTGATTAGGTGGATGTGATAAAATATTAATCCACTCGCTAATTCCAGTTAACAAAACCCATTTTTGAATTTAAAAGTTCCCATAAAATAAATGTATTATGTTACATCCCTTGAAACAATCACAATTCTGGTTTATCTACGCTACTATTCCAATCCACCTTTTTGAGTTTTGCTTTACCAACAAACCCATTTTTCAGTAACCCTTTCCTAACAACCCCATTTTTAAGTTACCAATTCCCACCAACTCCAAATGACTTTTCGAATACTAGGGCTACTTACAGCGATCCAGGTTTCCAAAGGCTTGCCATACTTCTCGAGGAAGGCAGCCTTAATGTCACCAAGGTCGATCTCAGAGCGACTGACGACAATTCTGATGAGAGTCTTGTCGTTGGTGCCGAGTCCCTTCATGGAGTAGTACAGGCGCTCGGCGAAGAAACCAACCTTGCTCTTTACGCATTTAACTATAACATTCAACAAGATATTGTAAGACAGGTTTCGTTGATTAAGTGGTATAAACTTTTGAACCGCAAGGTTCTGATTGAAATAAGCATGGATATCTCCATAGATATCCATAGACAACCCCATGGTTGTGCTGGTGCACAATAGCGATCCGGTGTATTGTGCCCAGTAAATGGTAATTCGCTTACTCCTATTTGAAAGGGACACAGATATGTAGGAATTTGAAATTAAGTGTTAAAGCTCTTCATCGTGCGGTGCAAGCACAGGTTTGTGTATCCTGTCTAACTGTGGTATTCGTATGAGACAAGAAAGGAAGAAACACCAGAAGGGGGCAGCAGCCCCTTTTGAAGAACATTTATGGGAGAGGCTTAACTGTGGACTGTTGATGGTGACAATTAAAGCTGAAGGTTCTCTTAAAACGATAATATTTTAACCAAACATTCGTACATTTTTCAAATCACTGGTCTAACCTTCTCAAAATATAATAGAACATAAACATAAATCTGATTGTTTTAATGATATTAGATATCACAAAAAATAGTGTGTGAAACATAATAATCACGATAACAGTAATGGCTAACAGTTGAACGACAGAACAAGGCTAATCGAACTTCCTGCTGCAATGACCTTGAATGACGCGATGTTTAGAAACTTCTAGATTTAGGCGTGCATACTGTTTAAATTTCTATATTAGTCACTAATGTACAAAACGTTTAATGTAAACAAGTGGCAGTGGTAAATTATGATATGGGCTGATGGCTTGACGTGTACATTTTTAATTTGGTAGAATTCCTAGTCTCATACACATTTGGCTTACCACCACCGTGTTGCCCATTTGCTCAGATACCAAGGAGTACATTGCAGTGTTCCGGATTTCAGAAGATTGTAGCCAGGATAAGGCACAATGGTTCTCTCATCTTATTGCTGGCTTTCTTCTAATATAGGCTAGTTTTGACCACTATTTTACTTGATGGCGAGTGGATGATGCAGTCGAAACTTTTGTTCAAGCTAATCTAGAATTACTGGTTCTCAAGGATAGCTACCTGAATACACCTGACTAATATTCTATTTGAGGGTGGCAGCTTGTCAGGCGGGCATTAGCAATGCCCTACGACCTGCAAAAATGCTATAAGCACGCTATGAGCATAGTTTATTGCACGCGTTACACAGCGAGCGCGTAGTAAATTTGTATGGCGATATTAATCCTGCATGAACCATGAAGTTTGCTATACAAAATCGCTATACACGGTCGTGGCGTGACTGTTTTGGGTTATAAATGTTTTATATGGGTTATGACCACAAGCAACAGCTGAAGATCTAGCAGGTCCCAGTCCCACACAATCTGAGATAATCGCGTAGTATTTCTGCTTCTTTTTCTTATTTCTTATATTAAAAAGTAGATTTTTCTCAAAGTTAAGACAGAAAAACGTACCAATAGCGAGCATGCCCTTTTCTATGCTTCCTGAGAATTCTTTCTTGATGGTATCTTCGACGTCCTTGCCGGTTAAAGCTTCGTATTCGGCAAATATCTGGAATAACAGTATAGTAACAATAAGTAAAACACATATAAATGTATGTCATTTTTTTACAGTTCCGGAACCGCCACCGCCGCGCGCCGTAATGAAAGTGTTGTACTAACTGTACAAAATGTCCACATCGTCTGAACTAATAACTATATCAAAAAGTACAGCCTCACTTATGTTTTATTGCTTTTTAGGAAGCTTACTTAGTGAAAGCCTAAATCCGCTAAGTAACCATAGTACTTATATAGATGAAAACATAAATGGCCGTATAATGATCTCGACATCGTCATACCGACTGAAGTCTTGAGTGGCTGGATCTTAGTTCTCTCAGAAGCGCGCCTAACACTGCTATAATAATTCCACAATTTTTTAAACCTTAGAGACTCCAATTGACTATCAGACTTATTATCTTTTTGGTTAGATTTTCTGATTTTGCCTTCAACACCTAGTTTGGATAAGGCACATTGCTACTTAGGCATTACACGGACGAATGAATCACGACATGATTATAAAAAGCGTGCAAGACTGCAGACGTAAATCATCTTTATGCTGTACATAGAATAGCACTTTATATCTTATTCTACCTCGACTACCAGACTCTTTGTCACTTAGCAGGAGTAAGGTCATTGATATCAATGACATAATGACGCTTATTGTATAGCACAATGATGATTTAAGACGTCTGCGCCTGCAGTCTTGTACGGAATAGCAGGAGCAAGGTCATTGCTAGCAGATAACTGTTATTGTACATCACAGATATCCGAGAGATATGTCGTCACCAAATATTAAGTAATTTCCGTGATCCAGTATCGCCTCGTTTTCGCTACCTAATTTGCTCGTAAAAACTCTTGTTTTAAAAGTTTTCTTTATTTTGCACACAACTGACCAATTAGGCATTTTTTATCTAAAACATTAAAGCACTCGATATCTGTTATACAAGATAGTATTATAAGCAGAGCGTATAGCTGCTTCGTATTTCGTATATAGGGTCAGTTTGAGCGCATGCTGGCGATACGTGCCACACTCCCATACCATATCGCACGATATCTGTGTGTATGGCTTAAAAGCATCTGCACGGCTACCAGGAGTGAGATCATTGATATCAGAAAAGGATTCTATATTCTTTATGCTATGCTACAAGCGTGACTGATACCATTGACCTCGCTCTTGCTAAGTGAGAACAAGTCTGTGCCTATCGATTAAACTGAGGTGCTAAGTATTCAATGTATAGCATAAAGATCATTGAAGGCATCTGAAGTCTTGCACGGAGTCTACTATGAGGTCGTGATTCATTTGTCCGTGCATATTGTAATGTGGTGAATATAATAATCATCGAATTATTTGTCTTCATAATATATAACATAGTTTTCACGCTTCTGAAATGACGAAAAAAAGGACAGAAACCCCGTCATGATACCTCGGGAACAACGCGTCTATATAATCTGAATATAAAGTACCATACGTGCTTCTCCTGGGTCTAGTACCTATGACTGAGTAAACTGTACCAAATTTTGTTGATTGAGTACTAAAAGTAGTTAATATTCTGGTCGTGCTTGAATCGCTTCCTCTCCCCATAGAGTACTGTAGCATAGTGTCCCGGTAGTCTTAAGACACGGCGATGGGAAAATACCAAAAAATATCAGATAGGCCGCAGCGCCTTCTGAAAAACTGCTATCTTACACTGCGATCCTCAAGACGCCTGCCAAGTGTGGGGATTACGGCAAACCCCTCTAATGTGGGAGGTCTTTGTTTAACCGCGGACGTCAGGACTGTTGATGATGACTAAAAGTAACTTTCGGGTAATGGGTATGTCAACTTTAACTTATTAGGAACCGGCTAGGACCCGGTAGGCCCGAACACGGGCTTCAGCGCTGAAGCCCGTGCTTATCGCTTCGTGCTATCGTTGCTCCAAGACGAAGAACTTCAAAACAGTTCAAAAGTCGAATCTTTCCGGTACTATAGCCGATTTCCAATAAGTTAATATGGATAAAACTCGCGATAGTTTTTAAGTGAAGATGGGTGTCCGCAAATAAGGAACTACAAAACTTCTAAAAAATATCACAGTAAGTAAGATTTTATACTTTTAGCCAGACTATCTTCATTATTTAATAGGTAGGTAATATTATCCTCCATGCCTTTCAGTCTTTTATTAAAAGTAACAGATATGCCTGAGCAGTTAAGATGTGAAAGTAAGAAGCAGTGAAGTATGAACTCGTGTAATCTTACATCTAGCCACAAACTCTTACTTATTTCGTTCCGCATCGCGAGCTGTGATCGTTAAAGAGATTACGGACGGATAACAATTGTCTACATTCTTGTATGCGGGAGATGTTTATAAAAGCGTCACAGCTGAGATCACAATGCAGTTTTTGCACAGGTGGAAGATAAATTGGAGTTATATCAAGAAGTGCATATGTAGTAGTAGGTATAGGTAAATGTAATAGCTGCGGTCAACCACTGGTAACTGGTACACCCATCGTATGCGTAAGGTATTATTTTTCAATCATCAAATAGAAAATATCATATTGATAAAATATAACTGGTGACTGAAATGCCGTTCCTTGTGGAGTTCTATGGGGGATGCCTTTGTTCAACAGTGGACGTCTTCCGGATGATGACGATGATTACTGAATATGATTAAAAGCACTATTGCTTGCTGAGCGATCGCATTTACAGTTTATTGGATCACCGATGTTTTGGTCCGGACATGAATCGAACCCGCGTCTTCCGAACCAAACTAGTCACACTAAACGAATTTCATTGTGACTGGTAGGGTTTTTTCCCATTGAGTAACACAGTTACACGATAAAACTTTTTTTTAAAGTCGTTGCATCGTCGAGTCCAACTGTTACTGCAAGTCCGAGCTTCAAAATTGCATTGAGTTTGGGGTTGTGCAGCCAAGGCACATTTCATTGAATTGGAAAGAATGCAAGCATAATTTAAAACAAACTTTTCTTTTAAAAAAAACTGTCATTTTTTCGTTATATAAACATTTATTATGAAAAGTAACTATCAAGTGATCAACCGGACCTAAGAGGAATACAGTAAGGCAAGTATAATATAATATAGGTCTTCGTTGAAATTTATCATAATGAGTGGACTAACTAAAGTAGAACAGCCATTGCCTTAAATCGCTCTGAAATGTTCTCAAACTCTACAAACGCTGATGACATGCTAATGATAATGAATCTCGCTCTAGATGTTAGAAAGTAGGTTGGTAGGTACTTATGCTACTCAGTTCGCTTTGTCTCTGTGTTCGACAATTTAGAAGTGACAGAAGAAAGTATTTTGCATTCATAATAGTATAGTTCAAAGACTGGTATTACTTTTTACTTTTTCAACTGGATTGTCCACTACTGAACACAGCCCCCCCCCCCCCTTCAAGGGGGGTTTTTCCATAATCCCCACGCTTGGCATGCGTCTGGAGGATCACAGTATAAGATAGCGATCCTTCAGAAGACGACACCCACAGAAAGAGATGTGGAGTGACATTCTAGCACATGGACTAGAATGCAAGGCATTACTGACAGGCATAAAAGCGCAAAGTTGAAATATTACGGCCGGGCATGTGGACCTTATAATAGTAATATTTTACTATGGTATGCATTCAGATGTCAGATGACGTCATGGTTGATATCGAAAAAGATGGAGTGATGATTCGACCGTCAACCTGCATGAAAAGACATAGCGGAGGAAATAGATGAGTGGAAGCAAATGGGGGAGGCATGTGTACGTGTGTATATCTTCTTTTAGGCTGTTGTTTGAACTCCACGATGTCAAAAGATACCACAGAGATGTTAAAAGAACATCCTATTTTGTATGATTAAAAAAGGCAAGTATAAGAATTTACAAAACAGGATAAAATATTGACTTCGATCGGACTTCCAGTTCAATAACAGGTATTCTACATCGAAGTCAGTCTCAGGTGTTAAATATGAGACTTACGGCCCGTTTCAGAATGTCCTAATAAAGTTTCGGGTTGCTATGCAACACATAAAATAACTGAATGATAAAAATGACAGTTGACATGCAGCGCGTTTCAAGCTTTAACCGATGGATAGGCTAAATCGATGACTGTGAAACGCAAAGACAGTGTTTGTTCTGGGTAGAAAAAATTAAATATGTTCTGGGTAGTAAAACCGGAACTTACTCGAACATTCTGAAACAGGCTCTAAAGATAAACTAAGCTATAGACATATGGCTTCAGTGACAATTCACTAAACAAATGAAGTTCGCGCTGTACTCGCGCAGGTCTAGGTTCAAGTTGGGGATATATACCTGCGTACTTGTAGATTTGGCCGATCCTGTACATTGTACAAAATTTCCAACACACAGTAATCATCTCACCTGTCTCAACTGCTGGTAAGACCTGGTGATGAGGATGGCGTTGAAGACGGACTCGTCAGTGCCCCACTGGCCTTCGCCAGCATTGGCTAGGGCTTCGGCATCAGCCTTCGCTGCGCCCTCGTCAACGCCTTGGTTCTCGTCGCGGTTGGCCATGCACAGAGATACGCAGAGGCGCTTGAAGTGGCCGGAGGTGTCGCCCTTCAGATCTGACTCCAGGCTTTTGTTGTACACTGGAAGAGGAGATAAAGTAAGTTGACTCCAGGTAATGAATATGTATAAATGAATACGTTAGTAAAATATTGCGTAGGTCCGTTTCGCTCACTCGAATGCGAAACGAGGTCTCTCCGTCCTACGCCCTAAGTCTAACATTTTTCAAAGACCACTTGGTCATAAGACTTATTTTAAACGCTGCCACAACTAACACCACGACCATTTAGAGTCCACCCATTCTACATGACTCATTTTTTTTATCTTTAAGTTATGAAGTGATCGGACGGATAAGTGGCACGCAATCCTATTTAACAACATAGACATATTTATTTTTGTCTTTAGAACATGAATCCTGTGCTTTTCATAACATGTTTCATTAATATTAATTTTAACATAATACAGTTTAAAAAAAAATTACCAGTCATTAAACAGTATATACTTTTCGTTTATGATGAAAACCCTTATTCGAGTCACGAATGTTGACGCTATTAAATGCAAATGGGTGAGTCTGACCTACAGATCCATGGTCGAAACTTTATGAGTCACATCGTCACACTCGGCACTGATTACAATATTATTTTAATTGATGACGTTATCATATAGTTATGTTTACTAGTTTTCCTAAATCTGTTTTTGTCCTACAGGAAAAATAAATTTACGTAATGGTATTTATATGTTAGCTAAAATGCTATGTTGAATGATTCCTGCATCGACCAATCAACTGATCTTTAAGTTTATAAACGCTGTTTTGAATGAAGCCTTCATCACATTGATTTAACTTATGTAAGTATTTTAATTTTTCTTTTCCCGTTCTGTGCCGGGCTAGAATCTTTTTACCCGTGGGCGTAAGATGTGGGGGTGAGATATCCGCCGAAGCCGTTACTATAAATAAATAAAATCAACATATTAAATTAATAATCATTTAAAAGCGTCGTCTTATACGTACAACACGAATTTTATTTTTCCTTGTCTCTCTTACATTCTTACTCAAACAGATAGTGAGTGAAGGACTCTTAACAGCTTCCTAATTTTCAGTCTTTTGATAATCATATATATAAATAAATATCTGCGAAGAATATTTTGTAATGCAAATGATAATATCCAAGCTTGCCTGTAACCACAGATTGTGTATTTGTTCCACTAATGCCTCTGATTACCATAACACCTGTTGGTTGTTGATGATGTGGTCGAAGATGGTATTATAACAGGCTAGGCTCTTCGGTAACTACCATTCAACGTATATTTAGTAGAAAAAATTGCTGCCTTTCATGATAACCTCAACCAGTTTGCATAGTAGCCACGGGCTGATAATTTGTGGTCACATTGTAAAAGATTTAAAATTGATAAATTGGGTAGGCGTGTTACTTAATTATGTGTTGAAACCACGCGGTTAAATAATAATTTGATGAAAGATAAAGGTTTTGGTTGGTTCTGTGCTAGATTTTAAATGTATAATTTAATTAGGTACATATCATTCTTCGTGTTGTTGCTGTCATTTTAGCTATAGATAAATGAAAAGTATTTCTCTATGTTTTAGCCTATGATTACTTTCGTTCACTCTACTCTCGCAAGTTTGTAAGTAATGTGTGCACAACAGGCGTCCTAGAACGTGAGTGATTCTCAAGGACAGCTGCCAGTACACACCTTAAGTTGCTTAAAGCGAGAAATTTTTCACTTGAGGATAGTAGCAAGCCAGGCGATAATTCTCACCCTACCACCTTATATTGGGCGTTACCTATCTACCAAGGAGTTTCCAATTCACTCCTCAAGGTCCAATACACAAATATAAAAAAACCGTGTTTATTAGTACTTATTTACCGCTTTTTTATGTTATTGTACGAAAGAAACACGAGCGGTAACCTCTGCCTATAACAAGTGCATTTCGTCACAAGTTTTTCGTCACAGAAACGCCGTCTGCGTCCGTCACGTCACGTTGTTGAGTCTCATGTGCCTGTAATTTTTCTAGCTCCCAAGGGCTAATGCCGGAACACATTGCTGCATGGTGCTTAGCGACAGATTTTCTGCTGTTTTTTTAGTCAAAACCTATAGACACAAAGGTAGGTGAGTAAAAGGTTTAATACTTGAGATTCATCATAGTTCCTAATCAAAAGTCATGCGAGCGTTTCCAGTAATCCAGAGTAACAACTTACATTGTTCGTAGAAGGCGGAGATGGTGCGGATGCCGTAGTTGGACAGAGTGCAGAGGATCTCGATGATGGCCTCTTCGTCGGTTCCCATTCCCGCGACAGCATCGTGCAGTTCTTTGGCGTAGAAGTGAGGGAGGGGAGTCATCAGGGCGATGATCACATTCTCGAGGTTGCCGGTCAGCTCGCTCTTTAGTTCACTGATCAGATCCTGGTGAAAAGATTTTAAAGATTAATATTTTTGTGTTTAGAGATTCATAGTTTTTACTCTTGTAGACGCTTTATCTCCGCCCTCGCTAAGATTTTATTATAAATCCGTAGCATCGACAGGTATTTTTTTTCTACCTTAGCTAATTATAATATTAATCGCTAGCAAAAGCTTTATTTATATAACTCAAATAACACTTTACGGAACTGGACTTTGCCTTGAATCCATTTCTATGTATTTTTCGATAGTTCCCAAGAAACTGCCGAAATGTTTTATTTAATACAAATTTCGTTTGGAAAAATAGATACCGATTTGTCAGAAAAAAATATTAATAAAACATCGGAATATTGCTGCCTGCAATACTCCGATGTTTCATGAACGTTGGCAAATTGAATTTGTACGCTTAAATTAAGCCATTAACGGCTGCAAGGTCGTACATTGTTACATGTTTGGTATTTAATAGGGTAACTGCTTCGCAACAGCACTATAATGATAAAACTTTTACACGGAAAAATTGACTTCAATATTCGCTCACTAAAGATAAGTAGAGAAGACTTTCGATAGAAAATATAGAGAAGATTTTAAAAATTAAGTAAAAAAGTGGAAACGTTTTAATAAACTATACCAAGTTTCCCAATTCTGTGACCCCTACCTTCAATCTATTCAAGACCGATCTATTTTCCTTCATCGACCACTGCTGGCCTCTAAAAACACCATAAGCTATTTATAGCTGCTGCTATGAGATACCTAGTAGGGTATCGTCCATCTTTTTCAGAGCAGTAAGTACTTATTGCATAAACCAATCTGTTTTAGATATTATTTCATGACATTCAAGTAAAAACCTAACAAAGATAAAATATTCCTTTGTCTCAATTAACTCCGAAACTGCCAACAATCCCAATTGTGGACATTAATATAGTCGTCAAATGTATCTATTAATACGTGCGAATTATAATGTTTTATTTAATTTTCGATACGTGTATAACAATAGACCTGATATAACCAGCTGCAGACAAATCGCGTGCGGCGCGATATTTCGCGGCGTGTCATTTCAAGATATGGCGCATACAATACGTACATGCATTACTTGGAAAATGGTGGGTAGGCACACAGTCACGCACGTAAGTTGCTTTTCAATGACTAACTTCCCTCTAAGTCATTGTTCAATATTGAGTGACACGTCACTCTTAGTTCTAGATTTAGATAGACGTAGGCATGTTAGAATTTTACTTTAGACTTTATGATACAGAAATAAAGGCTATTCTTGAGACTGGTTTTATTGTTGGCTAGGATAGTTGTCGCGTCACGGACATTTTGGGATAATTTCCTTTATGAACTCTAAGCTTTAGGACAGCTATTGTTTTCTTTTGTGTACTAGCTATAGCCGTGGGATGCCGGGGGCTACAAAGGGAGTTAAATACCAGAAGGTGCGCCGGAGCGCTTTCTGAGTAACTGCTATCTTTCACCCCTTACCACCTTATAGCCCTCCTCAATGGGGGAGGCAGAGCTCCAGCAGTGTACAATACGGCTGGCTACTAGTTATAGCTGTGGTCATACCAAGTTATTGTTCTATCTGAGACTAATGAACGAATAAGGTATCAATAAGATTTTAATATTTGTATATTAATTGTAGATACATAATACTTAAACACTAGTAACCTATGAGAATATTACGCTCAGAATAGTTGAAAGTGTCAATGGGCGGGCCACTGTTTGTAGAACCGGTGGATGTATGAAAGGGTCTCGATGAGTGTACTCTGTTGAAAAGATATAGGAAGGAATATCGCATATCGCCTGTTGTTATACTCGTACTTACAAGCAACAATACAATGAACATAGTAGGTGAGCTCAACACGGTTATAATGGCATTGATATGTTTCACAAGTTTCAAACGATATCGCGTTATGTAAACAATGATGTGATTTGATAAGATGGTGTAAGTAAGATAACGCAGACGAGAAAATACATGTAATCTTCGAAGATAGTTTCACTTGGAGAGTAAAGTTTGAAATAAATAGCGAATTTGTTTACCTACTACTTAGTATGAGGAAGTGTACTACAAACTTCAAAAACGTTATTCACACCGGAACTTTGCTACACTTACATGTAATTGATTAATATAACTATAGATAACATGTGTTAACAAGTATCCCTGAATCCTACACTAGGGTGGCCCTGTGTCGTGGGATTCAGTCCCTTTCTTACCATCTTAATTTAATTAAACATTTAAGTGTTAAATTAAAGACCTTAATACAACACTATCAAATAAATTAAAATTAAAGAAGACGTTAATTACATTTTGAGTTTATTTCGACAGCTATCTTTTATTTAAAATTTTTATTTTAAACTTATTGCATTATTATTATTATACTTAGATTTTTTTTTCGTCAAACTGTTACGTCCTTTGCTTTATGTAGAAAGGTTGTGAATTTAGATAGTTTGAGATTGCTTGATAGGTACGTGTTGATATATAAATGATTACTAATATTGTACTGTATCAGACGTATTGTCCACTGCTGAATATACAGTTTCCTCCATTATAGGTGCGTTTGCCATAATTCGCACAGGCGGCTTGGTGATTACAGTGTAAGATAAAAGTTCCTCAGAAGGCGTCGCTGTCCATCTTCCGGTATTTAGCCCTAAGTCGTCTCATACGACACTGACGGGAATAGATGGGAGAGTGACATTCTAGCCCGACACCTTTATTGTTATCATATACAGCGCCTCTTTAGTAATTTGCAGATGACAATGTGAAATTGATTTATCGATAGATTCGGTGAGAGAGAGAAAAGTCTCTCTCTCACCGAATCTATAGAATAAATGCACTACCAACTAATGCTTATATTGGGGTCCAAGATATGTAAGCTTAATATTTCCAGCTAGGTTGTAGCAGGCTAGGCATAAAATCAAAACTAGTTCTCAAGGACTGGATGCTGTATTACAGCTGACTCCAGCTCCGTACATCGTCGACATTCCGAGAAAATATACGCACGAAATTCTTAGTTCAACTGAAATATGGAACACTAACAGGATCTCTATTTCCCGATAGATATAATATGACAGTCTTCAAGTACAAAGTGAATAGATAATATCTCCTAGGCAAGTATGTTCCACCGTTGACCACATAGTCACTTTCCACATTTCAGACTGCGGTCGAATGCTTCCTTATGAAATAAGAGTAGATTGTTCAAACATTACTTAAATGTCATATTATGAAAACTAACGTTCATGTTTATATTTTAAGATTAATAAACTCGGCTGTAACATCGTAAACAACTTACCATTAGTCGATATCACTATCGACAATGTTTCGGCTTCTATCTAGTAAGTATTCGAAACATTGTCGATCGTGATATCGACTAATAATTAGTTGTTTAAGGTCTTACCCCCGTGTTAGTCAATCTTAAAAATGACTTAAAGGTGTTATACGAAATCTTTACTGATTAATTAAAGTTAGAGACATACTTTATTAGTTGATTATTTATCATCATTAGCCTATGATTCACAGTTCACTTCCTTCGTTCCGTCAAAGAGGAAAAGAAGCTGCCTTGTCGAATCGAACAAGTGAATCAACAATGACTAACAACGGAAGATTGAAGTCAGCGAGGCCACCAGTTCAGTTTAACCCAATCGCACGGTTCCCAAGGCTGCTTGAACATTTCGGCTTATTACCAAAGCACAAGGTTCAAAACTTAACATTGTTATAATCATAGTACCTACCTAATTGTATATTACATCACGGTTAAAAAACGCAGGTTACTTGTTTACGTATTGCTATATCTGTGTTGCTATGAGTAACTTGTTGAACTTTCGATTTGCGACGATAAAGTGAACGATAATGTCTATATTGACACTTTAAAGAAAAGAAAATACCAAGTAATATTGACACTTTAAACAAAAGAAAATACCAAGTAAAGGATGTTATAAACTTTTATTTGGTATTTTATTTTCTTATTATCGTCTGCAAATAATGAAATGATAACCCATTATAGGTGTGGATGAGAAGTGATTTTCCTTGTGGCTCACTCAATTTAATCATACAATAAATAAACCACAATACAAAATAAACGAATAGTTGCTTATAGTGAAGTCAACATCAAAGCTGTAATATTTTACAGTTTTATTGTCTTTGCTATAGTTGGTACGTAGGTAATACCAAAGCAAACAAGGATGATACGTGTTGACTACATAGAAACACTTTGTTCTAACGGAATAACAGTCTACAGTTGTTCGAAAATAACAGGATGAAGTAGGTATATATAGCAAACGCATTACACACACCCGTCATATTATAAAGATTCAGTTACGTTTAATTTGTTAACTGCCAACCGGGCAAATTTTTGCGAGATTTTTCTCAGATCGGTTGTGTGGAAGAAATTGGTTTAAGCCAATGATATTAAATATAAAAGGAGGGCTTAACCTACTCGTATAAGACCGCACTTTGAATACGTTCATTTGTTGTTTCATTGTTATGTCGTTTTTATGGTAGGTATGAAAATAAAGAACTTTCTATCTATAAATATGTTAGGAGTCAATTATTTTTCGTGATCGAGAGAACAAAATGATAAAATAAAAACCAATGGTAAATGGAGAAACTATTGTCACCAACGGGTGTTGGTAACACAAAAGTTGCCAATTTTGCTAGGTTGAGACCCAATTTTACAGAAACATTTGTCAACAACACATGTTGACAACAGAAATGTCGGCAAGTTGTTGGATACCCGGCTTTGAACATATAGCCTAGTCTAATCATTCTATGCATAAAGGTATGCACCTAAAGAAGTATCATCATACCTATAATGAATCCTACATTATATATACAATAAGACCTTTAACAATACGTAAGGATATACTGCACTAATGTATAATTTAGGTTGGTAAACCTACGTAGATATGTAAGTTTGCCAATCTCGTAAATGACTATTTTTCTTACCTTGCCATAGTTAGTCTTGAAGGTCTCTGCGATTTCCAATCTCTGGACGATGCCGCGGCGGCAAAGGACGTCTATGATGGCCTTCTCATCAGTGCCGAAACCCTTCATAGCCTTGCGGAGGGTTTCCGCATCGGCAGCGGGGTCGAAGGGCTCCGCGGGGTACACCGTGGGGGTGCACTGGAAAACCATAAAAGTATAGAAAGGGACTGAGCCCAGAACAGAAACTGATGTTTAGAGATGTATTCTATACCTATCTAAAAATATATCACTGAAAATGTAATATTTTGCCAGTGCTTGTAAAAGTTGGTACTTAATGATTTAAAATTATCTAATACTAATAAATTATTATACCCATCTATGTAACCGCAAAATGTTGCGTTCGCAGCAGGAAATAATGATGATAACAAAGGTAATGATAAATCGAAGCTTCGGCGGTTCGTGATTATGATATAGGTAGGTATCTACTTCTATTCTATGTAATATCAATTTAACGATTTTAGTGATCAAACCTATAAAACCAGTTAAAAGATACGAACAATATCATGTCATGATCTATGCAAGCATCATTGATCGTATTAAAATTCAATTAGCTACAAGCAGGATCGAACCCAACGACGCCGGATCACTGGCCCTGTTTGTTTTCCATGTACCTACCTAACATCATTTTAATATCTCATTCAGCATGCGTAAATAAATAATTATTCTGTTATGCATTCGTCATGTTTGTACCAAATTTCAAGTTTCTACCCTCAGTCCATGAACAATACTATGTAGGTAGGTACCCTATATTTTCCAGCAAACCTTGATTGGTCATAAAATGAAGTACCTACTTGCAATCCTTATTCCGTGTAAAAGGCTAGGTAATGGATTTTCTCCACCCTAAGTAATTGCCGTCCAGTTGGCGCGTCCTTGGCTTCGATATGGGGACCATTGACCGGACTGGGCGTGATTTGCACTCATGAGTAATATATGTATACTACCTACGTACATAATATTTTCTTACTTGTGCAAGGCTACATACATTTACTTTACAAACTCGGGACACAGGCTAGTCATTTTATTGTCAATTCGCAATCCCGAAACGATTTCTGTAATCTCGTAATTTGCGTAACAAAACTTGTCATCCTTATATTTATACATGAGGTATCTAGATAGGTTCTTATTATTAATGTTAGCAACACGTTCTCGGAACAATTAGCAAAAAAATCATACGTGGATGCATACATCTACCTACAAACAGCTATATTCAACCTTGCCCCAAAAAGATGACATCATCTCGTGAGATCCTATAGACTCGGCTATAGACATTCTATTAAAGTTAGCATTAAATGTAGGCGGAAACTCACCTTGTACGGGTAATACTGCTGTCCGCTCATGTTGAGAGATTCCTAAAGAACGAAAAGCATATTAGAAAACATTTCACGTTAATTCTAAAAATAAATTCCGTATCAGCGCAGACCGGCTTTCGAGTAACAAACACGCGCCGGCATTTTATGATAATACACTTTTATACACAGATTTAGCAAATTAAATACTCACTGGTTTAAATTTAGTATTAGATTAAATGTATTTGAATGTAAAAAACAAGATATTGTATAAGATAAGGTACGTACTTTTATTGTAATTTATGTGACACACCCAACAACCGAACCACAGCGGGTTGAATTCCGAAATATGCGCGACTCGGATCGACCGGTCGAAGTCGACGCATTTTGTTTTCCCTCTCCTTCTATCATTGATCGTCAACCTTTCTCTTGACTGATAACTTAAATTCTTATTGGATTCTTATTGGAGTTTGGTAAAACATTTCAATTAATTTTAGGTTTATCGTAATAAGTTGATAAAGCAATATACATATCTGATAAAGCAACTTATCAATTAATTATTGTTGTACGTTTATCTGGTAAATTAATTCTATGCACATCTATAATATCACTTTGTTGTCTTACCTTCGACTTAATTAGGTACGTTTGGTTTCTATTAACTTAAAAATGCTAATTATATAGTGAAAATACTATGAAATATGTACAACACTACAGCTGCTACAGTAAAAGCATTTAGTCAGATATGTCATTGCAGACTCGTAGGCAGTCCAAATGCTCCAGCCCACTACAAGTTGGCAGTTACCTTTTATTATGGTTAGCCTTTAACCAAACATTTTTCTAAATATGCCTTGCTATAACAACGTCAATGTCCATCCGATCAATAGTTTGATTTGTACCTTATAAGCTCACAAAAGTCAAGTCAAAAAGAATATCTCATTCTTTTTGACTAGGGTGTCATACCAGGAGTCATACCGGAGTATTTTATTTTATTGTATATAAGCTTTACCATCATCATCCCTATCTATATAGATATTTGTATTCTTTATATATCTGTATCTTACACAACTCAACTTGGATTACAACAACATACGCGCTCGTATACGACATAATACTTATAGATCAGATTCCGTAGCACGTTGGCTATTTTTATTTAGAATGTGTTTTTTAAGATTCCTGTAGGGTGCCGCTCCACAATAATATTATGTATCAGGAATGGGCGAAGAAAAAATACTATAGGGTGGACAGCAGAACCTTCTGAAGTATTGCCATCTTACAATACGATCCCCAAGATGCATGCCAAGTGTGGGGATTTCCTGATTTGAAAAACTGCTCCTAATGCAATAAATAAGGTATTTGTTCAACAGTGGACGGCTGTTGATGTATTTATAAGACAAGAAGCGTCATTCATTTTGAAGAGCATAAAAGGGATTTCCAAATTGTGTACAGTAATTTCGAAAAAATATTGAGATGAAGTGTCTCAATTTTCTTTAAAAGTGATATAACGTGAATTTTGAAACCAAGCCCGTTGGGAGACAGAGACATACAGATAACTTTATGATTGAATTACGTGCTAAACGATTAATTTGGTAATTTTCTTGCTCGTGAGATCCACAATCGTAACAATTTCAACTGTAAATTTTTTTTATAGCGTACAGTATTAAGGAAATGTATTTTTATATTGAAATGAGTAGTCATTTGAAATTTAGTAGTCATTGTTAAAAATAAAGCTTTCAAAATTGTGTCATGCCTATAATTATTCGTGTATAATTTAGTTTTTAACTGGCTTCAAAAAAGGAGGTTATTAAACTTCCGAGGTTACGGGGGTATCATCCGCAAATTAATTGATAAAGTCTTATCAGGCATACCTACAGGTCGTTGACATATTTTAAAAATATAATTGGTCCCAGAATCGCTAAATAAGTCCGTTAAGTTCAGGACCTCGTACCCCAAATGTTTCAGTTTTGAAATCAATAGATACATCATAGCGTAAACAGTGAAATGCTTTAAACAAATCACTCTTACACATATAATTATTTTCGAATTGTAAGGTTTCGAGAATATAATAAACCACTGTTATAACAGTCCTCTCCATTTTGGTCATTCTTTCCGAAGGCCATGTTCTGCATAAGTAAAAAGGTAACCGACTACAAAATTAATATACCTACGAAATTAACTAAACACTTGAAAATTAACAAACAAATTGTTTCCTTGCGTTAGCGATGGCAAATTTGTGATTATAGGTATTCTTGTGTTGTCCTGTGTAGTTAGAAAAGTCATATTTATTTCGACACCATCTGAGTGGGATAAGGGTAAGAAGAAGATACAATGTTGAGAAGCCCTGATCGACACAGGTTACCACCAGCGATGACATCATCGCGACCGAGAGACGCCGCCGCCACCGGCTATGCGCCACGCCACCGCGCGTCGACCGCGCTGCGTCGCCGCCGCGCCGCCGCGCCGCGGCCGCCCCGCGAGACGACAGTCCTGTCTGCTGATCGGTGGAATACCTCTTTCCGTCTAAACAATAATAGGTACTAAAAGTATTTGCGCCATTCCTCACATACAACCCTGCCCATTCTGTCGTTTCATAATTCTCTCCTGCCTACATTATTCTCTCTAACCTTCACAACATTTTTAACATTTCAGTTTTTCCTTTACTGTGAAATTTATGGAAGTTGTCTTGTGTTTACCACAAAGATAGTGCCTGGTTATATACTTTGTCCGAATCCGATTTTGGGGGCGCTGGCACGCCTCTGGGGATAAATGGGTTAAGCTTAGACATAACTTCGGTTCAGGACCATATTTATACCTCATCATCACAACCGTAACGTCCACCGTTGAACATGGTCCACAATCGCCACGCTTGACAGGCGACTTGGGGATCGCAGTAGAAGTTGTCAGTCCTTCAGAAGGCGCTGCTTCCCACCTTCTGGTATGTTTCCCTTAGTCGCCTCTTACGACACCCACGGGCAGAAATAGAGGGGTTTGACCTCCTAACCTAGCACCCACGGGTAGTATTTTCATGAACAGAGGTTTATATTTAGGTACCTTCATGAAAACCTCCATATGATCTATCCAACCGTTATCTTATTATTCATAAAGATAGTCCGCAGTTAAAATTGAAAGGAGTATGGTCTGTCGTTCAGGGCAGGGCGTCTATGGTTTGAACACTGAATCAAATGAAAGGCATTTTACGAAAGCTCACTTGGCTAACTACAACCCTGAAATGGAAAATCTGTCGCCCAGAACTTAACAGTATGCTCCGGCTTCTGCCAATGAGAGCCGCAATTTCTAGGTTTCGCATGTTAAGACGCTGACAAATGTTGTAACGTAGCTAGGAGTGATAGAGAGGCAGCGACGGCGACATCGCGATCACTTTGGGCTTAAAACGAAACAAAGGCTATTACCATAAAACTAGTAAGTAACTTAAATCTAAAATGTAACTTAACTTGTCACTCTTGATAAAGTATTGACATTTTATTGGTTGGTCGGTGGGATGGCCGAGCGGTAATAGGTTTGGAATCCCGTGCTGCAGGTCCATTGATCGATCCCAACGCCGCCCGGCTTGAGCTTCACCGCATGGGGAAAAGACATTTTCGAATGCTCGCCTAGCTAGATTCCACCCTCAAGTAGAAAATATGTCAACAAGCACCTAACAATGTGTTCCGGCAGCAGTCCTTGAGAGCCAGCCTTCGATAAAATATACCCTAGATTCTGCGCGAACGCTCCAAAGTTAACCAAACAAAACTGTGCTTATAATGATCTGAAGCACAGTTTTGCCGTCAGTGACGCGCTGATCGTCGAGTGAAACAATGCCGAAGTGCTCTGTGAATAGTTGCAAAAATAATACACTTACAAAGCGAAAAATACATGGGATTTCCTTTTTTCGGTAAGTTTTATACATATTTATAGTATTTTAAGTGATAAACATTCATAATTATTTAATTATCACCTCCAAATTAATACATCAACAAATTAAATTCCGTTACTCCTGTCACGCAGTTGTCTCTTTCGCACGCAATATAACATCCCATGCAACACAAGAACAAGTGAGCCCTAATTCAGAACAAGTCTATCGGAGTCGTCATAATAATCTTTTATTTTCTCAGACTGTACACAGGCATTTATTTTACATTTTCTAACTTCAAAAAAGGAGGTTATCAATTTGATATGTGTGTATGAAATATTATTAGAACTGCAATATATTCACTTATAATATGGATTAGTGCTTACAAATATATATACAATATTTTTATGTGTGTGTGTGCATATGTATGTATGTTTTATGTACTAATACGTGTAACAGTGACTTGGCTTACTGATTGCAAAAACACCACAAAACCTTTTTCAAGTTCTAGTGTTCCGGTTTTTAATTGATGTTGTATGTTAATAATTTAATATCGAAATGTCCGAGCCACCTGCACAATCCTGAATGCACGAGGTTTAGCGTGCACTCTTATTATTACAGATGATTTTCAGAATGTATGATATGAATATAGTATGTAAAGGTAGTTTATAAATATTAAATGTATTACATATACAATGTATAACATTAACATTGTATTAACATTCATAATTAGTCAAACACGTTTACTTTATACATTTTGCTGTAACACGCAGGTATCTAAACTGCAATTCAGGTCTGATACATTATATTGTTCTATTATTTGTTTTTTATTGCTTTTTGTTCTGTGTGGAATAAATAAATAAATGTTAATGAAAATTAAAGCCGAATAATTAATATTCTGATTTCATTATAACAGATCCCTGTTCTATCTCCCAACATCCGCATATAATCTACTACACACCTTTTCAACCCGGGCAAAACCAGGGTATATAAGCTAGTTGACTAATACGGATAGTTAAAATACCAATTATAAATGTCACCAAAAAAATTAATTACTAAATAATATTTTTAGTACGAGATTAGGAGTAAGCGACTCCATTGTATTTTATGTTCTATCACAGCAAAGGGTAATAAAATTTTACGAGCTCTCTTCAATGGCGCAGAGTAAAAGTGCTATAAATTTATTACGAGTAATTGAAAATTAAACCTTATGCAACTGAAACAAGGTTGAATATTGTTAAATAACTTAAATAGATTTACTACGTTTTTGTGTAATTTTAAGGTTTTTATGTGTATCTCAATAGACAGAAAGGTATAGGATAACTTGAGCCGTTTATATGCGTTCTGTCAATACGAAAAGTTGCATCTAGGGTATATTTTATCGAAGGAGCCAGCAATCATTATTTTTCCTCAGTGCATGAAAATTGTGGTCAAACGTTTACCAAATTTCAGAAGTAGCGATGTAGGTTTAGTAGTTAGAAAAGTCATATTTATTTCGACGACGTAAATAAAAAACGCGTTTTTTAAACTAAAGACTTTATACAATATAAGAAAATATATATCCGAAGAGGTAAGGATTCTGTTAACGGTCCTGTTAGTACTTTCGCCATTCAATTACTGTAGTGCAGTCTATGGCCCTAGGATTCGAGTTTATACTGAAAAAGCTATCCAGCGTGTTCAAAATGCAGGTTCTATTTCTTTATACCAAAAAAAGAACATGTGACCCCTTTTCTTGTAAACAAGGGTATGATGAACATGAAGCTGCGAAGAGAACTCCACCTCGCATGCATGACACAGAAAGTCTTTTGGAATAAGAAGCCGGAATACCTTTTCGAGAAATTAACATGGAGTAAAGATATGCATCCATTAATTACTCGCTCGAAGTTCCACAACACTCTAGCTATACCCAAACATAACACTGCTGGTTTTAAAGGTTGTTTCAAATATAGCGCTTCCAAAATTTGGAACAATCTACCACCACCTCTTAGGAAAAAAATTAGTTGCAATGGTTTTAGGAATAAGCTTAAAAGAATTATTCTTGACCGCCAAAAGCAAATCTTTGAAGCAACTTTTAAAAATATACGAATTTAGGCCAAAAATTAATTAATACCTATTTGACACCACTAAACACACATACATACTTTAACATTTCCTTTTTCACGCACACCTAAACACACTATCACTTACACTTACACATTAAAAATCATTAATTAATCTTGTGCCATTGTATCATAGTGACGAATTGTTCTAGGCAGATATCAGTCTTTAATTATAATTTAACTTGTAGTATTATTATTTTTTGCATCAACACCCAAATTAAAATCATTCATTCATTAACTCATTCTTTCAAATGTTTATATTTCTAGCTCAAAGGTTAGTTAGATCATGTTTTGGTTTATATTATTATTTTATAGTCTCTAATATTTCATTTTTAATCATTGTCATCAAATTCTTTGCAGAAGCTGTTTCTAATTTGTCGTATTAAGCTTTAGTAAACCGTTTTTTTTAATAACTATTATATGTCTTGGCAAACAACCGCCCGAGAACAGCAGGGATATGCTGAAAAACAGCGCAGCGATGCTCCTCTGAAAAGAGAACATTGCTGCACAAGCTGAGCATAACCCTATTGCCAAAATTCATTTTTAAATTTGTGTTAATTTAGTAATTAGTAATTTTTGAAGGCTGTAAATAGATATTTTATTTTATTTTTATTTTTTATTTTGGTACAGTATATTTTTTCATGAAACCCAGGACAGTGACGAAGTAATAATATTATATTGTATGGACATAAGAAGTGTAATTTTACACACATCGTGGTAACCCACATCTAACTTTTATTGTCCTTGCAGCGCGCGTCTGTAAATTCAGGATATTTTAGGTGAAAGTTTATAGGTATGTTTATTACAAGTCGCCTCCAAAACGGATTTAAAGAAATCCTGTTACAATAAGGTGCTCCAATCCTGCTCACAGTGAGTGTTCCTCAGAGGACGCTCACTGACGGTCCCTCCTTCTCCCAGACTCAACTTCTTCTCTTGACTTCTCACAGCCGTAGTCGTTGGGGGAGAAATGTATGTTTTAGTGGGTACGCGAAAAGTTAAACCATGAAAATGTCGTCTACCAAGTGACACATGCGAGTTATGTAGGTGAGTAAGCCAGCCCAGTAAGCCTGTTCTCCTTGGCAGGAAGTTTGTTATCCCAGCTGTGGTGATGCAGCTCGGATACGCGACTACGGACTAGGCGTTCGTTCGCATCGTATTTTTTCCATAGGTCCCGGTCGGTGGATTTTTGTGAATGATGATAGCATCACGAACCCTTCGGTAATTAGCGAAACTAGAGTTTTAGAAAGGTTTCCTGCACGCATATAATGTGTATCAGATGGGTACACATGGTTGTGTCCGCAAAAGTCTATTAGGTATAATATAAGTCGCCGTATTATCAGGGAGCCGTTGGCATTAAAAACGCTAATGAAACAGCGCAAGGTTTATTTATGTCCAACATTCATCCATATAAATGAAAGTAGGTACACTATGTATAGCTATGTAGTGGTAAACGTAATTGTTAAGAAAGAGTATTATGAAATTATAATTTCATAAGATGATAATAGGGGCCTACCTCATAAACTGCTCGTTGGTGTTTGATTTTCGGACTGCCCAGCAACGAGGTACCAATTTGAAAACCATAAGATCCTTAACTCAGCCAGTCACAACTTTCAATCAGATCTCAGACTAAATTACTACAGTGCAATGACCTCTTCCTTATGTTGTGATATTATAAACGTCTTTAGCTATAGCTTTTGATTATTTGATTTCAACGGTCGACAATTTTATCATATTATCATTGCCCTCCATAAATGTTTTCAACCTTGCGTTGGTGAGGTTGGTGACATCCCGAAATACCTTACACAATTTATAATTTTTTCCTCGTGTCTTTTGCGGCTATGTAAGGCATGAAATTTTCAGTGACTATACATATACGTTAGTAAAATATTAAAATTAATAGGGTTGCGTCATCATTCACAAGTTTAAAGCTAATTGAAAAATTAGTCGTGTTTGTAGTAGGTACAACGTAAGTTAAACTATAAATGTCGCTCCATCCCAATACGATGGTTAAAGAACGATACGAAAAAAATGAGTTATGGCTCATTGTTATGTTAGCTCACTTGGTCATTGCATACCCCGGTTAAAGGGGTGGATGGACGCGGGTTCGAATCCCACACATAATTTAAATTTTTCCTCTCGTAAATTTGTAACTTTGTTATGACAAAATTTAAAAAAAATTAATTAAAATTAATTTAACTAAATTACGAAAGTTAAGAAGGGTAAAAGACGTATATATAGGTACGTCTTTTACCCTTCTTAACTTACCATACCATAGTAATAGAGGAAAGTTCGTATTTTTGAAAAATCAAACGTGACTAACTGAATGGAAGTTGATTCATCAGTGGCCAGATTGCTAGACACACAGGGTAGTGCCTATGTAATGTACAGCCTATCAATACCAACGGCAAATAGTGCATACAATCACGCCTGAAACACGCCTCCTACCACAAAATGGGTACGAGGTGTGTTTCGCCAATAGAGTTTTAGTCTCATGTAATAGAGTATGGACTAGAGCCATAGTGCCATTCACCGCAGTTTCAGGGATAAAATGTTTTCTCTAACACACTGGACGAAACACAAGAACATATTACGAATAATATGTATTACGATAACAACATACAAGATAGGAAAACAAGAACTTGAAGATATTGTATGACACACTGGCGGAGCACTTAGATGTTAAATAGCCCTATCGTGCGTCTAATGCATACAATACCCTACACACATCAACGTGAGAAGTGGCATTTGGCGAACTTTTCCCTTAGTCGCTTCTTACAACATCCACGTGAAGAAATGGGAAGGAGACATTCTAACCCGGCCCCCCGCGGCTCATTATAGACAAATCTCTATAATCAAATCCGCCGCGGTCAGGAGTTGGATGGGTGACCGCAGGTGACATTACTACTGAGCGCTTCCGTGCTTCGGAGGACACGTTAAGCCGTCGGTCCCGGTTGTTGTCTTAGGATGGCAGTCGTTACAGCATGGTGGTAGGGCACATTTGGCTGACTACCTCCAGGACCGCGAGGTCCTGGTGGAGGGACGCGACGGTCTGAGGCGACGTCGCGTGTCCTGCGGGTTCCACAGGGGTCGGTGTTGGGACCGCTCCTGTGGAACATTGGCTACGACTGGGTGCTCCGCGGCACGTTTCCCGCAAGTATGCGGGTTGCGTGCTACGCGGATGACACCCTAGTCGTAGTCAAGGGGAGGGACCTCGGGGAGGCGGTGCGGCGGGCCACGGTGGCCACGACACTCGTGGTCGGCCGCATACGTGCCCTGGGGCTGGAGGTCGCCCTCTCCAAGACCGAGGCCCTAATGTTCCATGGGCCTCGGGGGGGACCCCCTCCAGGAACGCGGATAGACCTGGACGGGGTCCTGGTCCGGGTTGGGACCCAGATGAGGTACCTGGGTCTCATCCTGGACGGGCGGTGGACTTTTGGGGCCCACTTCACTCAACTGGCCCCAAAAGTCATAGGCGCCGCTGCCGCCCTTGGGAGGCTGCTGCCCAACGTGGGCGGCCCGAACGCCACATGTCGTCGCCTGTACTCCGGAGTGATCCGGAGTATGGCCTTGTACGGGGCACCTGTCTGGGTGGACGCCCTCGGTCGCGCCAATAAGGCCCTGCTGCGACGTCCGCAGCGGGTCATCGCGACGAGGGCGATACGCGGGTACCGGACGGTGTCCTGGACGGCGGGATGCGTGTTGGCCGGTGATCCCCCCTGGGAGCTCCAAGCGGAGATCCTCGCCGAAGTGTACCACTTCGTGGCGGCGAGGAGATCCCGCGGGGAGCCTCCAGCGTGGGAGGAGGTCACGCGCATGCGACGGCGGGCGCGGGCCGCCCTGTTGAGGCGGTGGACGGAGGACCTGGCTCCACCGGTCCCTGGACAGAGGACGGTGGATGCCATTCGCCCGGTCCTCCGGAGGTGGGTAGGGCGGCGATTCGGGTCGCTGACCTTCCGATTGGTGCAGGTGCTTTCCGGACACGGATGTTTCGGAAGGTACCTGCATCATATCGCTAGACGGGAGGCGACCCCCGCCTGTCACGAGTGTGGAGCGCCAGAAGACACGGCGCTCCACACGCTGGAGGAGTGCGCCGCGTGGAGTCCCATGCGGCACACCCTCACAGCGGTCATAGGCGCAGATCTGTCGCTGCCGAGCGTGGTTAACGCTATGCTCGGCAGCGACGGATCGTGGCGGGCGGTGGTCTCTTTCTGCGAAGCGGTGATGGCGCAGAAAGAGGCCGCGGAGCGGGCGAGGGAGGACGACGTCCTCGCGGACCCGCTCCGGCGTAGACGAACTGGGGGGAGGAGAAGGCGGTTCGGGCGCCTTCTCGCTCTTTCCTAGTGCTGTGCGGATCATCGGTGGAGAGTCGGGGGATTCTCCACTGGCTTGCACGATCCCACACGTCTGGGGGATGGCCCCAATGAGCCGGGTCATCCCTCCATTGGCCGGGGCCCGTCATCGGTGACGGGCCGGCCGCTGGGGCGAGATGGTGACTGCTAACGCTACCCCATTTCGCCCTACTAGGCGGCAGACTGCTCATCCCGGGTTTTTAGTGGGTAACCTCACTTACTACCCCCCCGTGGGGGTAGTAAGGCCCTTCAGGCGAGGACTCCCACATAACCACTCCGCCCCCCCCGGGGCGGGTGGTATCCATAAAGGATTTTCCCGGGTGAAAAAAAAAAAAAAAAAAAAAAAATGGTGGTAGGGCACATTGCGAATGCCCGCCTGGCTAGCTTGAGCAACCCTCAAGTTGAAAATTTGTCGCCAAACACCTAACGGTGTGTTCCGGCAGCTGTCCTTGAGCGCCAGTAGTTCTAGGTTTGCCTGTACAACATCTTCGACCACATCATCACTTACCATCAGGTGAGATGGTGGTCTAGGGCTAACCTATCAAGCATAAAAAAAAACTGGATTTCGAACATTCTATACCCTCATTAAACAACGTATAATTTCTTTAGCACCAGCAATAACAGTGTACCACGTCACGGGAATTCCCTGATGAACTATTTACCATTTTCCTCTTGTCCTCCGTAGGTACTGATTTATCTCCATGTGTCTCTGGTCACAACTTTCAACCAGAATCCAGACTAAATCACCACAGTGCATCGACGCGTTGATATTAACAACCTCTGGGTAACATACATAATCTCTGATTATTTGACTTGAACTGACAATTTTATCTTGTTATCAGTGTCCTCTATATAAAGTTTCAACCTTGCATTGCGCGTTTGGTGTGATCGCAAAATAACTTAGCTTTATGTTCTTAAATTAAGTTTGCTTCGTTTTTGCCGTTCAGCTTCCTAGATTATTCCAAAAGCGGTTGCTTTGTGGTATGTAGTAAAAGACTGCTCATTGGCATTTCCCGCACGCATGTCGACTTGAGTGAGGTGCTGGTGCACTGTACCGTAACATCTAGATCGTCCATTGCTGAACCTCCCCCATTATGGGGATCTGGGGGGGCATAATCCCTAACACACTTACTAGGACTTTACACACATCTTACTTATATATCATAATTCAAAGGCTCAATATTTCAAAACCAATTTTACTGAAAATATATACTGTTTGACAGTGCACTAAAAGCCAGTTAGCCTAGAGTTTGAGAACACATAGCCATTGGGCAGTTATATAGGTATATTTATAAATTTATAAAAACGTATACTCCTTTTAAAAAAAGGAGTAGGTAAACCTTTCAGTTACTGTATCACATGGTTGCTACAAAATAATTAGAAATAAAATTTGATTTGATACTAATTATTTATATACAGGCACAAAACTTGATAAGATTTTTTTTAGATATGTATGGTTTGTATATCGTGAGAAATATATGGAACCGTATTTCCGGATAAGGTCGAACCTTTTGTCATATCCTTTAGTTATCTCTTCTTGGTCGTGTACTTTTTACTGAAGGTCGTTTTCCTGAAAGGCCTTCATGGCTCTATGAACAATATTTCTCCATTCCCTTCGGCTTCGGCTAGTTTTCGGCTTCTCTTAAGGCGGTCGTAACAGAGAGTCCAGTGAGTGCAGTCACTTGTTCCGACCAACAGGTAGGTGATCGATTCGAGGTATACTATATCTTATATATCTTATTTGTATCAAATTTTGAAAGTAAGATCCTTTTGACGACTCACTTTGCCGCGGTGCTTGGTCAAAGCGAAATCCTCGTAATTATTATCCCAGACAATATTAGGGCTTACAAACGAAACATTCTTTATCCTCATAACAACAACTTATATTTTCGTTGTCACGAGTAATAACAATGTGACACGTCAACGAAATCCCCTGATGTATTTTCTCGCATTTTCCTGTAAAATCATCTTTCATGTTCAACGTTCCCAATTCAATAATACATTAAGTATGTATTAATTTCTATTTATTTAGATTTTGGAATCGCTTCTTTGCATTTTGTAAGCTCATACCTAAGTCCATCCGTCCCACATTGTGTCACTTAGTATGTTTTAGTAGTATACTTATATACAGACAAACATGAGATATATGTAGATAACGATATTTAATTAAAAAGCAGCTTCAAATCAAACATAAAATACGCGCTCAGACCAAATTATTCGGTCTGAACCGACGCGTCAGATCTCACTCAAATTTAAACGGGATCACATAATAAGCACCAGCTTTCGAATATTAAATAAAGAATGAAAATCAGTATGTACACAATGCGAGGAAATAATACACACAAAAAAAAATAGAAACGATGAGAACCTCTTTCTTTTTTGAGCCAGTTAAAAAGTAATTGAAGCCAAATAAAAAAAAAACTTCTAGACAAAAAAAAACATAATAATATACTTATTAAATGTACTGATAATAGAAAAACCTATACACCTAGTTCAAACGAAAATCCTAAAAAAAATCTTAACAAATAGCCGTGGTAGACTTAGATATATTCCTCTGCCGGACACCTATTTTAATTTGGGTATATTGTTTTACCACCATTATAATTATTATTATTACTGATGGATATCGGTGCTAGGACCATCTCGATTCATAGTCGAGGCAAAACATTTTGGCTCACATTCCATCCTTTTGAAGAAATGATCGTTATTTGCTTATATCGGGAACCTTCTGGAACTAATTTGTTATTCTAGTATCGGTCCCTCTTGGGCTCCTTGTTTTATGACCAAAATTTTTTTTTCTCGTGGAGTCGGACATATCGGCTCTCTGATTGCCCATCACGCCTGTCCATTTACTTTGTTGCAGTATGAGCTACCCTTCTCGGTCTGCTCGTAACTGCACTGTGCTCGTCTGCACTCCGAGACATCTTATGTCTCGTTCACCCAGTAATTATATAGGTATCGCCCATACTTACCAGAATATATCAAAATCCATTTCAGAACACTAAACACTTTTGACAGGATATACTTAGGTAGACATTAGGATGGGATCGATAACGATATTAGTTCTTAAGCATTTACTTCGTTAACTGCATTGATCTCTGAAAATATTAGAAACGGAGTATACAACATAAGTTACAAACACTTTTCCATCGGTATAGAGTTTATTGACAACTGCATAATACATTTATACATATATGAACGGAAGAACCAAACCAATGTGATACTTACTATTTACCTACCTGAGATGGTTCCATTTTCAGAGGTCCCTACCGTCGCGTCGCTACCGTAGCACGCTCCATTCCATACAAAATAATTATATTATGGTTCAAACTTGTAAAAACAATTTTTATAGTACATATACTTTGAATATTGCAGGTAGGTACTCAAATACGGTAACATTTTGCATGCATGATGATCTAGAGACAAATTTGTAAGAATTTAGTTTGAAATTCTTTAGACAAAATTCTATATTGGAAATACATTCATGACCATTGGTTTTTTGAGAAAAATACTAGTATATTAATTCTTTTGGTGACAGTATGTAGGAATTTTGTAATATAATTTACGTAGGCCTTCCTAATGTACCTACCTTGTCCGGAATCATCTCAATTCTCAACCACCAGTGCGCGAGCAAGATTTGAAGAACGCAGGGCATCACGTCATCTTTATAAATAGTAGATTGTGTGTGGATTACGTATTTCTATTCACTATAATATGTCGTCACAGATCTTATTCACGATCCCTGAGGTCACCTCGGTGGTGTACGGAAGTTGTGAGGTGACACTTGTGACTCAGCATCTGCGCCGTTGTAACTCATATGTAATCTATGTGCTACTAGTCTAATGTCATGAATCAAAAATTAAATAATCACTACGTGGAACGAACGTACGATTGTTGTGACGAAGATTTATAAACAAAGAGATGATTGGCTTATGTTGTGATAGGACATGACATAGGACAGTTATGGGTAGATAAGTATCATCCTGCTTTTGTCATAGAATAAAACGTTTGCATACCTACCTCTTATATATACTCTTACTGACCAGTGGGTTTCCGGGCTAGAATTGCAGCTCCTATATCTTCAGGCTACGAAGGGATAAATACCAGAAATGGGAAAGGCCTTTGTTTAATGAAGGCTATCGATGATGATACCTATTACCAGGTAATTTTATAGGGATCCCTCGGGAAGTTAAGTTACAAAACTTATCCTGCCTTCTTTGGGACAGTAACCAGAACATTTCTAAAAAGTAAAGTAGGTACCTATTTGGGTTTTAGTTGGCACTAAAAAGTCGGCAGAAACCTCACAGCAAGACAAACTAATTTTCTTTAAAAAAATCTTCCTCAAGTTTTGAAGCACTGATAGCTATGGTCTGTCGTGCCGAATATCCATACTTCGGTCCCCACCGCCGCGCCGCCTTGCTCACCGAGCTAGCCAAGACCCTCAAGTACAAAATCTATCATAGTGTGTTCCGGCACCAGTCATTGAGAGCCGGTAATTATGAAATTACAGGCATATGATACTTAATAACTCTATGTCTCAGGGTGATGGGCAGTGCAGTTCGCCACTTCTGACTAAATGCAGCTGTGCTAGATTGAGGTTATCACTTGACATCAGTTGGGCCTCTATTTAATAGATAAAATTATACTTACTTAATTAAAGACCTCGAACCTACTTTTATTTTCTGTATATTAAGTATGTACACAATGAAGGGTTCCAATTCTCTTCTTAGGTAAATTCCAGGCCCCGCACGCCTCAGTTCTGCACTGAACCAAAGCTATCAGCTTTGGTTCAGTGCAGTGCACAGTATTCCTTGTACTATGGCAATGTAATACTATGATATGTCATGCATGATGCAAGGTTCCCAGGTTCGAACCGCTTTGGGTCAGCCAAGTGTCATTGGTTTTTTTCTTATCACGAATTTCTCAGTAACGGTCCGGAGACAGGCGCAGTTTCGGAAGATGTCAATAGGCTGGACCCTATTTCAAAAACCCTAAAACATCTGGGAAATCGTGGATACTGTTTATCCCTACAACCCTCCATATCACTTCATGGAAACACAGGTGTGTAGGTACGTCTTAGTAGCGCCCCAGCACTATACTCTATCCTAATTAGTAATTCTTGCAACACCAGCGGATCAATCGCGAGGTTACCTGGAAGTCATAGAACAGCCGACACGTCTACAGGACTTTACCAAGATTTCTCGATACATCGAAACAATAGATAGATAATGACTCTACATGTACAACAATAAACTTATTACTAAAAACATAAAACCGAGTGTATCAATGGGCGGTCTTATCGATCTCTTCCAGACAACCCATCAATGAGGGATATGGTCCAATCAAATATTGGTCGAGGTTTCTTATGGTCTAAATTACTCGTATAAATAGTCGATGTGACCAAATTAATAACTAATTAACCAAAAACTACAAAACAAAATGATTACTCATAGATATAAATATTTTAAGCATTAACATTTATATTATTAATACATAAATACGACGTTAACATACAATTATATTAGTAAAAAAATATAGTAAATATATTATATACACATATAAATACATATAATTTGTATTTATATGTGTATATAAATACTATTAAACACCTAATTAAATTAAAACAATGTTTGTACCATTGTGTCCATTATTACGAGTATAGAAAATTAGAGCAAGAGATAATAGTTTTTGACTTGATCCTTGAAAGATTACAATGAAGGAGCACGTTTTATTTCTAGCGGTAGCGGATTCCACAGTCTGACAGCTTCAGCGGCAAATGAATAGTGGTTAGAAGTAGATTTAGTTGCAGGTTGTTGCAGCGTTAAGTTTTCTAATGACCGTAGTGACAGAGAATGGGTAGTATGAAGAAATTTAAATTGTTCCTTGAGGCAGCGCGGGGATAATGGATGGAGCAGAATACTGTAAAGAAGAGATAGTAGGTATATGAGCAAACAATACGCCCATTCTGTCTAGATGACTGACACATTGCAAACTTTCTCCCAATGAAATCTGATTGGGAATAGACTACGTAAGTGAAGAACAACAACTAACATCTAATAGATAAGTAACTACCTGTTCAGGTCATGATCCAGATTGGTTGTATACGAATCGCCTAATTTACTATTATCTGCCCCGCGATGCGATGGCAAAGACAGCTGCTGAAAAAACTCCGTTAGGCGCACGCTTGACTACAGATTTTCTGCTTGACTGTTGTAGCTGGACATGGTTTATCAGACGAACCAACAGTACAAAAAAACTAACCTGGTCAGATTATTTAACTACGCGTCGAACAGGAAACCACGTGGCCACATTCAGCCGGGCGTTCATTACACAAATGCCCTCCACTATAACCTATCTATACCTACTTATGCGTAAAACAGCAAACCTGAAAGTCCAGAGACCATTTAGTATGTAACACTTACTATTCTCCCGTTATTGCCAGTGGGGTGTCGGGCTAGAATGTCACTCCCCATTTCTTACCTTGGTTGTTGTAAGAGGCGACTAAGAGGACTACCTAGGGTCCCGGGAGCAGCGCCTTCTATGGAACTAACAACTTCTACTGTGACCCACATGAAGCCTGCCAAGCATGGGGATTATGGATCCCCCGATACCTTGGTCAACGGTGAATATTCCGGTTGGTGTGATGATGTATCCCGTAAACTGTTTTTTTCATTTCGTAACCAGTTATTTTGCAGTCAGGATCCTATTACGGAATCGTACTGCCTTATAGAGAACATAGAGGTATATACATAGTTTATCTTTATGTAGAACGGTTTCTAAAAATAGCTTCCATAATGTGTAGATGTAACTGAATACCTACTTGTTTTGAAGCAGACTGAAGACTATCACAGTTCCAAAACAGTGGCTATGCGACGATTATGGATTGCTTCGCAGAAGGCAACAAACCTGCTTCGGCGTTGAGCTTCACCGCTTGGGTGTTATTGCCTGTAAGATTATGTTACGTAATAGGAATTTGTATTTTTTTATTGACAAACTTGTTGATTAATAATTCCCCTTGAGGTGACGGTAGGAGCCGTGAGGCGACGACGAAGGGAAATAATATCAGACTTTGGACAGCAGCGCCTTCTGAACTCACATTTTACACTACGACATCCGAGACGTCCGCCATTATCCGCCAAGCGTAGGGGTTATGGCAAAACCTCCTGGGACCGGGAAGGCTGTTTGTTTAACGTTGTGTGTGTGTGTGGATGATGATGTGATAGTACCTACAGTTGCCAGGTACCTATTTATTAGCTTCTTTCAAACATTTAAGTTTTAGCTTCGAACATTAAGACATTTTGTAGATTAATATTCCTTAGGGATTAAGTAAGACTTTCCGTTTAGTTATTTAGGTTGAAGATTTTTCAACCAAAGACGGAAATACATTTTATATGTGCAAACAAGCAAGTTTAGTTGCTTAATGTGATTGCAATAACAGCTATTTAATAGTGCTCATGATACAACAATATACTCTTGGATCATGATAGTGGGCTCATTTCTTTACCTCGAAGTCATGAGTGTTGCAAGTACTGGTTCATCTCGGAACGATCTCTTATGTACGCTTACGCTGCTCAAAGCGATAACCTTCAGACGTGTACAAACGAAACGAGGTTTACCTGATAACTGTCAATAATATACAGTGAAGGAGCCTCTGTAAGTGAAAAAGTCTGTACTGCAGGGTATACCTACCTGTTGAAGTGTGCAAGTTGTATGACGGGTGGAAGTAGTGGGTGACTTCATTATTTATGTTTTGTATTTTTATTAGTCTTTAGCCATAGCCATTTTTAATACATTTTGTATTTGCTCAGTCTTTCGCCCACTAAGTATCTCATAATTTCAGGATGTCATTCCTGTTCAGTACTTTTGCCACCCATCATTTGAATTCATATTTATATACTACCTATTTATATATAAAATCACAACTGTCCTTTATATAAACAAATTGTATTTATAAAATGATAATTATTGTTCTAGCAATTAACAAAGTAAAGCTAAAATAATGAGAAGCGGTTGTGTAAAAGATGATTTATTACAATAATACATTAAATTGGAAATACACGGGCGGCCAGAGCCGTTGGTCGCCGTTGTGACACATACGATACATATATAAATACATACAATATAGCTACATTTTCTTGCTCTAGTCTTCGAGGAAGAAGTATTGACCGGCGCGTTTTTGTTCTATGTCCTGTAACAAGATAAATCAGAGTCGGTATGTTTACTATGCATAAGTACACAATAACACAATAATATCAGGGTCCTATTTTAAATAGTGGTAATAATTAAAAAAATATAAAAAGTAAATCAGTTATGAAGCAGGTGTGCAATTTTGTAATCCAAACTAAAAAAATATCATGATTTTTGTATAAACAAATTTCATTTGATATCCCAGGCATATCAAATGCTCAATACATAAGATTACCTCATATAAAAAAGATTTTGTGCAATTGCTGCCGTTTCAATACTGAAAATTGTTAGCTAAATCTTTAGTAGAGTTTGTAGACTAGGTTGGCTGATGACATCATAGGAACTGCGGGTAAACAATGGTTACTTGCTAATAGCCGTTCATTATGGAATTCTAAGGAGGAGGCTTTGTTCAACAGTGGACATCTACCGGCTGATGATGATGACATCTTATATGATCCTCTTTTTTCTTTATAAAGTGAATGTGGGAAACAACCAGATTACTCATACTAATAGTAGTAACTGTTTCCAATCATATATTTTCTGCATACATTGCATTATTTGACAGATAAATTAAGAACAAAGCAATAAAAACACTGCTGGTTAACAGTAAAATGTAAAGCTGTTCCTCATAAAGTAAACAGTGAGTTCACCTCAGTATTGGAATAGATCTATTCCAGCTCAGTTTAAATTGAAAAAATTATACAAATTAAATTTGAAAAAAAAAACATTGTATACAAAAAATTATAATAAATAACCATAACATTTTAATTTTTATATATTTTAAAATTAAGGGGGTCAAAATGCGGGCACCATAATTTTGAGCGATAATTGACCTGAGCGTAGAGGTTAAGAAGGCGCTGCTGCTCACCTTCAAGTATTTTTCCCTTAGTCGACTTTTACGACACCCACACGGGAAGAAATGGGGAGGTGCAATTCTAACCCGGCCCCCCACGGGTTTATATACTATGTAATATTCAACACAGTGTGTTGAATATTACATAGTATTATTCAACTGTACTGTAATGTAATATTCAACTGTAGTCGAACAGTGAATCTGCTCACTGTTCGACTGCCTGCTGACAGACCCTAACTCCCGAATCAGACAAACTCAACATCAAGTCAGCAGTGAACTACAGTAAGTGATCTGCAAAGCGCTGGCAAACTCATGGCAAAGAAGAACTCAGCTCCTATAAGTGCACTGAGGAGTGTATGTGGTGACGTTGTGAGTATGGTCGTGTTTGACGCCATGAGGTGATGAATATAAATAGAAGTACTGGATTTTTCCATCAAATCGCTAATTTAAATACTTCGCCGCCGACTGTAGCAAATTGCAAGCGTAACTTTGCTGTGAATCGGCCACTCACTGATAGTCTTAAACTTCGTACATCACGCTCTGCATGGACACTATTTAAAATAGATAGGATGGTGAACTGTAACTATGGAGGTGCATTCAACAGTATTCTCTCTGTTCGCCTATTAAGGCCATAGCTTAAGTCACATAGCATTACCTTTACAGATGAATGTTTGTTTATCCTCGGTCTGAAGTTGTTGGGATCCCTTCTGAATGTGATACCTAATAGCTCTAAGAACTTGTTCATTCCATTGAGAAGCGACTGCGGCGCGTGCGCTGTTGCATCAGAGGATGGCGTGCCTTCGAACACGATCACACGGTCTGCTAGGTATGTGGCCATGATGAAATCGTGCTCTACTACGAAGCCTGTTCTCTTGGCATGGAGAATGAATCTGTAATCAATGGTTGCTATATTAAAACAAGTGATTTGTTTACATTCTTACAGCTTTATATTAAAACAACAGTGTTAATCAAATGTACATACAATAATTTTTTCATTTAAATTACTAGGGACGATTTGTGTACACGCATATTTAAACTTTTATTTCCTAATTATAAATAGTTTTCTGTAGTATGTTCTCTAAGTGAGGCACTTGACTTTATCCACTTATATTATAATTGTGCAATTGCCCCCCTAACACTAACTGTTATACATCTAGACTTGGTATTATACCAAGATCTAAGTCTATATAGCGCCAAATAGATTTGACAATATGTATAGGGCTAACTACATTCAGACATGTAAATATTGATTGTGACAGAACAATGAAATGAAATGAAATTTTACTAGCTTGTGCCCCACCTGATGTAAAGCAGTAACATCTGCTTATAACAGACATATTTCGACACAATTAGGAACTGCATTGCGCCTATCATCATGAGACAGTGTTGTTAAGTCTCATGTGCCTGTAATTTTACTGGCTCTCATGGACTGCTGCCGGAAACACTGTTAGGTGCTTGGTGGCAGATTTTCTGCTTGAGGGTGGTAGCTAGCCAGTTGAACAATCACAAAAAGCTCTTAAGCCGGCAGTGGGTATCGAACCGCGTACCTGCAATATGGCAGTCCGTAGCTATTACACCACTCGACCCTCATTACCTATTACTCAGTGTTACTAAACTCAATGTTAGCAAAAATATGCAAGCGCTTATTGTTTTTAGGCTTCGTAGGCACAGTAGATAATGAAACTACTAGGCAAATGAGGCATAAGAAAGAACTCATCTCTCAGAGAGATGGACACAGCATAGAAAAGTGAGACTGCAACTGTAATGGGCAGGCATGATGCTTACAATCAGAGAAGCAACTTTTCTGCCTTATCAGTACTAATATTATATATGCGAAAGTAACTCTGTCTGTCTGTTACGCTTTCACGCCAAAACTTCTGGACCTATTTGAATGAAATTTGGTATGGAAATAGTTTGAGACCCGGGAAAAAACCTAGGATAGTTTTTATCCAACTGCGCAAAAAGAGGTTAATATTTTTGCGCGATAACCGACATACGCGCGGGCGGAGCCGCGCCCGGAAAGCTAGTACCAAATAAGTATGACCTTTTATTTGCAATATTCAATCAACATATTCTTACCGTTTGATAACTTTAGCTGCAACTAAACGCTGTTCGGAGTCTAAATAGGCTGAGGGTTCATCAATAAGGTACACATCCGCAGGTTTTCCGAGACAGAGCACCAGTGCCACCCTCTGCAACTCACCACCAGACAGGTTTTGCACTTCCTGATCCATGATCTCTTCTATCTTCATTGGCTTCATCACATCTGTGATGAACTGTAAAAATGATAATTTTTAGATTACAGAATGTTACATCTTCAGACACAGAATGTCACGACTTTTTTTTTTATGCTTTTATGGCGAAGCAATCTCGAGGCCCACCTAATATTAAGCAGACTAACTTCTGCCTGTAACAGATGCATTTCATTACAAGTCACGAATTTCACTGCGCTTATCACCTTGAGACATAGTTTCTAAGTGTCATGTGCCTGTAATTTCAGTGGTTTGTCGGAACACACCGTTAGGTGCTTGGCGACAGATTTTCTACTTGAAAGTGGTCGCTAGCCAGGCGGGCATTGGCAAAATGCCCTTCCGACATGAGGTGAAGCTCAATACGCGGCGGGATTCAAACCATAGACCTGCTGCGCGGCAGTCCATAGCTGCCACTGAGCCATCCACTGCTTCAAATTGTTAATCTGGCACTCGCAGGATACTATTAAGATAGCAATAAAAAATAAAACTGTTATGTGAAAAACTGGCTCAGTGCAAATTTGACTCACAACACACTGAAGGTTCCATAGAAACAAATAATGTACCATGGCTAACCATATGTGAATTTTGTATTCGGCAGTGTTAAAGTATTGATTCACGATTGGTCACCTGCAGTATTCAAATTCTAACCCAATGCCTTCCAGATGACCCTCCCAAACTATAGTAAGATGCCACTGCAAAGTCTTGCTGTATTTGTCGGTATTACAAACTTCTGTATAAAATTCATTTCCACAAATGCCAATGTGAAAGTTTATAAATCTGAGTGTGGTGCTCTACTGTCTACACAGTCAAAAGCCTACGAAAGAACACAAAATATGCCAATAGCATTATGTGAACTCTCCCATTTAAGCTTCAAGTATATATGACATCAATTGAACACTAGCATCTGTTGAGGGATACTGGTTAAGAATGTCGCCCCCTTTCTTCTAATGGGTGTTGTAAAAGGCGACTAAGGGAAAAATTCCACAAGAACTGACCACTTCAAACTGGTTGACCCCAAGATGCCTTCCAAGCCTAGGAATTATGGCAAATCCCTCATGGGGAGACATTGTTTAATGTTGGATGTTCCAATTATATAAGACATTGTTTAATTGATGTGATTTTTTTTATTCTGTTTAAATTTTTGGAGCTTTAAGCTCCAAAAATTGATGTGATGATGGTGATGATCTGTTGTGGATCTTTGTGAAACCAAACTGATTCTCATTCTACATATTATGCTCATTAAAATGGAATAAAAGTTGTTTACAGACAATTTTTTTGAATGCTTTACTTAGAACAGGAAGGATGGAAGTCTGTCTATAATTAATAGGGTCAGATTTAGCCCCCAACTTATGTGGTTAAAACCTCTTATAAAGGAGAATCGGCAGTCAGTAATAAATCTTAATATATTCAAAATTATGTAGGTAAATAACTATCAAGGCTAATCATCTAAGCAAGATCTATCTGTCCTGTAACATGGAGCTGTTTTTATAATATTTGTTAGTAAAAGGTTATAAACTAACTTTAACATATCAGTCTGGAAATAGTATTTAATGTATTTGTCTGGATATAGTATTTAAACTCAGCACTAGTAAAAAGAACACAAATAACCCTCAATCTAAGTTTAGAACTAGATATAAAAATAAGTTATAAATAGCCTACACCTAAATTTAATATTTATGAACATATATTGAAGCGAATTGAAATCTCTATTATATCACCTTTTACATAGTAAACTGGTTTTAATTATTTAAATAATTAGTTTTAATTAATTACCTGTGGATGAATGTAAGCATCTCTAATCTTGTCGTGCAACAGATTGCGCACTTGCCCCTGCGACTTGGGCGATATTTTCTGTGGCTTATAACTAATGTGGAGCTGTGGCAGCTGGCCTGAACCTGTGGATCAATATATTATTTATTTATTTTCTTATCATAAAATCTACACCAGAACATTAGGTTGCATTCAATCCAGTTCAATAATGTAAATCACAAATCAAAGGGATAACTTGAAGACTTAAAATTTTATGAAATACTGCGACTAATTAGCTGATCCTAAGTTTTTATGTATAACCATCTCTTTTAAGCACATTATTAGTGATCACATACTTAGGAGAGTACTGTATTTAATATTATTATGTATACACAATTTGCACATTATTGTATACTGTTACTATGAATATAGTCTAATAGTGCTACACATCAGTGAGCAACAATTTTTAACATGTTCTGATTTATATGATAACAATAGAACTATTACTTTATAGAATATTTAACACAGTACACTGAGAGTAGCAGGTCATTATTTACTTAGATAAGGAGCCGGTCTTCTGTCTTTCCTTAGTGAACACTTTAAAATACTTTCTATCACCCTGTTAAAATTATCAGAACTTGTCTCTAAAAATTTCCAAATGTCGATCTGAACATGCTATGAATTTTTGAGTCTGAACATTATTTTGTATTCATACATATAAAACATTAATCAAAAAGCACATTATGTAATGTCAAGTCGAGATATTTTCACTGAAATTATATAACACAGATGCACCAACAATGAGTATTGTTTTAATTTCATATTACATTCTCAGTTAAAAGAAGCCACTTCATTAGATATATACAGGATGGAAAAACATAGCAGTGTTCACTTTGAGACCCTCTATCAGCATTTTCCATGTACTGTACTGTGTTTACCTCTTATTACACCCACGGGAAGAGATGGGGAAGTGACATTCTAGCGTCACATCTCACAGGCACACATTCTAACATCTATTCCACTACAGTTAATAATCATATACTAACATCAACATTTCAAAAACTAAATCTTTGACATATAAAAGAACTAGTTACCCTTATCACAAGGCATTTAGTATGTGAATACAGTATAAAGTGTGCAATATGACAGTGACTAATTATATTTTAGATGTTCTGATTCATATGCTGGTAAATACAACCACTACTTTATTAAAACTGCACAGTATATATATAGAAGCAGTTTTTTTTTTTAGTTTTTTTGCCAAGTTATGGAAACCAGCCTTCTTTCTCTACTCTATCACCCTGTTAAAATTATTAGAACATTTACTTCTCGTAAAGTAATATCATTTCTTTTAATTGATTCCAATCTCAAATACAAGGAATGTACATAAACGTAGACCATTTAACAAAGAGCATATTTCTTAGTAATCTCGAGACCTTTCGCTGAACGAACATTTATCACGACTTAGTATTGATAGAATACATTTTTACCTTCAGGGTTAATAGAAGCCTCTGCATGCTTTAGACACTTTTGAAATACAGGATGGAAAAACAAATCAAAGAGTTCACTTCGAGCCATTCCATCGGCGTTTTACACGTATTTCATTACAACAAGTAGGAGTACCTAATAATAACACATATAACCTCAATATTTTGTAAACTCCTACATCATAAACGTACAAAATAACTATTAAACTTTATCACAACACATTCACTCTACGTAAATAAAACAACAACAACGTGGAATAGTGTGAAATAAAATTTTCGCGATAAACGCTTTTTTGCGATAGAATTGCAGCCATTTGACAACTTTCAACAATTTGACATATGGAGATATCAATGTTGCCAGAAATGCCAGGTCGACAAATAGAGTTGGGCTTCTTTACTTTCAATCTATGTGTCAAACCTTCGATGTAATCGATTCGACGAGAAAACTTATTTGAATCGATTTTTCTTCGATTAATCAGTGATTCTTTATTTTGTTAAGGCCGATGCCGCACTTCGTTTTTTTTTCAGCAAGCGGTTACCGCTATAACCGCTAAACGGCCTCCAGAAGCATGCAATAAGATTAAAAACCGCGAAACTGCCCACGGTTTCACATTTTAAAGATGGATTTCAAGAGAGCAGTGTGTGTTGTTGCTCTGGTATCAAAAATAGAAAAAGAAGACGTCAACGCAATGTTCACAAATATTGGATATCTAAATATAATTATTTACAACATTTAAATAAACTTCCTCCCAAAGTTTATTTTTAACATTCCTATCACCATACTGTTGCAAAGTAGTGTACACAATACACAATTACAATACAATGCTAGTCTTTTTTTGTACTTCTACAATAATTTTCTGTGACAAACTTTCATAATCTGGTTCGTTTCAAACAGACTCCTCGGTATTTATTTATTTATTACAAAAAGTAAACTTACAGCTAAGGAGCCAAAACGTTTATAATTTTAGACAAAACACGGTACATGACATAACTGCAATGGCACGACAACGACAACACAAACACTCTTGGCGGTGTACCGAATAATGGCCAAAACCGCCCGCGGTTACCGCATAGTGCGTGTGCGCCCTAATGTAATAGTCAGTAGATAGCCAATACTACAAAATAAAATAAACGCATGTTAATGATAATTTCGTAGTGTGTATTTAAAAAAATAACAATGAAACATTTATACATTATTGATAATGAGATGGTTATGAGAAAGAAAATGTGAATTAAATTAAGTACCTAGGAGTCGGGGGAAAATAATAATCAAGAGGTTTTGTACCTTCCAATATTAACTATCATAGCATTGAATAGACCGGTCTGACAGGATGTTATTATTAATGTTATAGATACATTAGTGCTTTATGATGATATATAATAATTGTCAGGTCAAACAAGCATCTAAAACGTAGTGATTACACCCTCATCGCACGCATATAATATACAAATAAATAAATTAAGCTATAGTCCACTAACGGGGTTTTTTCAGCGCCATTTTTACCATAGACAATAAGGGTGCAGTCCGTATTATGCCAACGGTACTAGAGGTGCTCACTGCTAAGAGTACTAATATATGGGCCAAGTGAAATATGTAAGCTAATGACCGTTTGCAATACTACAATTCGGACTCAGTAAAAGCGTGCTTATGACATTGTCCATTCATCTTAAAATAAATTATTATCTTACTAGCTCAAAATAGTAATGGATTTAATCTATACAATAGCGTTGCACTGTGTAATGATGTAATCGAGGATACCAGTTTCAACTGTGCAAACGTTTGGCATCATTCATACAATTTTCGGATCAGATGTGCGCGTGCTATACGTGCCAAAAGTGTGATTCGGACCACACCAAGAAATAGTGTGTACATACACTTCAAAAGACTATAGAAAATGCCAATATCATCACTACGACTGACATTAACTTCTGCAAGGACAATGGAGCTTTGTTTCGTTATATTGAAGTATTTTGTTTTTTGTACCAAATCTATGTACAAAATGATATAAATGAATTTGAATATAACATAAGAATCCCTACTTTTAAAAATATACAAATACTTTAAAATAATGTTCGATAGGCTGACAATTAAAACAATACTTGCTACATTCACGAACGCGACCTGGTTTTGTTTAGGTCAGTAGTCACCATCATTCTTTGGCATGGAAATAGTTTGACACCCGGGAAAGGGCATAGGATAGTTTTTATCCAACTGTACAAAAAGAGGTAAATGTTTATGCGCGATAACCGAAATACGCACGAGCGGAGCCGCGGCTGGAAAGCTAGTAATAAAATAAATAAGAAAATAAAAAAGGTCTATTTAGTGCCGTCGGGTTTTGAATTTTTTAATTATATATTTTATTCAGTAATCCTTGAGTGTCATAGATTATGATAACGATTGAAATCTTTTCTTAATTCCCGAATTCAGATCCGTTTCTTGATAACAAGTTAATCAGCATTGGAGCCTCCCCTCTGAGATGTAAGGGGTGACAGAACGTTGTTGTAATTTTTACATTACATATACACATATATGTACTGTGGGGGAGGGGGTGTTTACGGCAACCTATAGCTTTTCAATAATAATGAAATTACCTTCTTCTTCATCACGAAAAAGGTAAATAATTAGTCACAAATCGAGTTAAAAAACGTTAATAAGTTACTGGCGCCACTATACTATTTGCGTTTACTACTTACTCGGAATTCAAAACCAATAATATACGTCTAAAATTTACATATATACATTGTCTCTTTATGGTAAAAAATAAAGATATTCACTGACTGTATTTACTCTGTTCTGACCGTGATATGTGTATGTTAATTTTGGACATGCATTATTGGTTTTCATTCCGATTACGTAAAACGAAACGCAAATACCTAGTACCATGGCGCCATTTTGTTGTTGATTCGAGCTTGTGACTCTTGGTGAGTTATTTACCTTCTTATGAGAAATTTCATTATTATTAAAAAGCTATAGGTTCCCGTAACACTCACTCCTCCATGGGGTATGCTCTCCGATATCCCTATCTATGGTACATACATGTATATATTATATAAATACCGATTCTACAGCAAAGGCCATCATGTGTCCAACAAAATCGATTTAAAATCTCAAGGGACAATCATAAACAAAATACTTTTCATCTTACCATCATCAGGTTCCAAATTGCCAGCTAACATTCTGATGAACGTTGTCTTGCCAGTGCCGTTCTCGCCGAGCAGCACAAGGATCTCGGAATCTGAGAACTCCCCGGGCTTCACACGCAACGAGAAATCGCCCATTTTCTTGCTCATTTCAGGGTATTCATAATGATTCATCCTTTTTATCTGGCGTAAAAATATTTCTTTATTAATATGAAATTTCATATTAATTACTTTATAGAGTTTTTTAAGTATGAGTGTATGAAATTTTATACTTGCCAAGAAAACTACATTAAATAACGTCCTATTGATATAATATTAACACATAAATGAGCATATTGAGAATCTCCTTACCTCTTCTTCAGTCGCAGATTCAGCAACTTTGAATACCAACGACTCAGTTCTGAATCTCATGTTTTCAGTCGGCACAAAACCATCAAGGAAAATATTAATACCTGAAACAAATTAGATTAGCTATTATGCAATTCTAAGATCCATGGAAGTAATCTATTAACCAATGTCCCTTCGAAAGTTCGGTAGTTATAACTTCCCATACAAAAATGTTTCACAAAATTCATAAAGAACACAAAATGCAAAAGACAACAAATTTTTTTTTCCTGTCATCAGTTTATATGTATTTTAATGGTTACTTGGATTAGATATGAGATATTAGGCAGTTTGATTAAACAGGCATGAACTATTTTCTTTAATACCTTAAGCTGTCTGTAACCAATACATGTAACAGTGTAATTGTTATTGATAAGCCTTAAATAAATAAATAAATACCTTAAGCTGTCTGCTGCGGAATGCAAACAAACCTTCATTATGAAGGTCTTTTTGACATCCACATGAGTCAGAGTATCTAGTTATAAGCATATTTAGTCCAGATGAGCACAGTGCAGTATCAAGTAGAACAAGAAAGGTGACACTGCAATTGTAATGGACTGCTGTGACGCCTACCATCATACAAGTGACTTGACCGTCTGTTATGTATAATATTAAGTATTTTCTGTACAATGTTGACATGTCAAATTTATTAAAATGCATTTTCAAACTGGCTGCTTGCCACATGATCTTTATTTTGATGTTATATATATATATAGAAGATTTTGAAGCGCTCATAGCCAAGTTTGCTTAGCCATTCTGAATCGATCAGCAAAGTTAAGCAACGTCCGCCGCGGTCATGACTTGGATGGGTGACCGCTGGTGACATTACTACTGAGCGCTTCCGTGCTTCGGAGGGCACGTTAAGCCGTCGGTCCCGGTTGTTGTCTTAGGATAGCAGTCGTTACAGCATGGTGGTAGGGCACTTTGCGAATGCTCGACTGGCTAGCTACCACCCTCAAGTTGAAAATCTGTCGCCAAGCACCTAACGGTGTGTTCCGGCAGCTGTCCTTGAGAGCCAGTAACTCTAGGTTAGCCTGAACAACATCCTCGACCACATCATCACTTACCATCAGGTGAGATAGTGGTCAAAGGCAAACCTATCAGGCATAAAAAAAATAAAAAATATATATATATGTATATTGCTGAAGTAATAGTTTTTAAATAAAACATTGTCAAATTTTACATGAGAATTGATGATTTGCTATTAAATTGTGGTTTAACCCACAATTTAGGAAATACTTGTAGGATATAACAATAATTGTACAGAGAACAATGAAAGTATTTTTAGGAGAGTATAAGATGATTTTGGTTTGTAAGAAGTGTATTAATTTTACATGTGAATTGATGATTTGCTAATAAATTGTGGGTTAAACAACATAGAAAATACTTGTAGGATATAACAATAATTGTACAGAGAACAATGAAAGTATTTTTAGGAGAGTATAAGATGATTTTGGTTTGTAAGAAGTGTATTAATTTTACATGAGAATTGATGATTTGCTAATAAATTGTGGGTTAAACAACATAGAAAATACTTGTAGGATATAACAATAATTGTACAGAGAACAATGAAAGTATTTTTAGGAGAGTATAAGATGAGTTTGGTTTGTAAGAAGTGTATTAATTTTACATGAGAATTGATGATTTGCTAATAAATTGTGGGTAAAACAACATAGAAAATACTTGTAGGATATAACAGTAATTGTACAGAGAACAATGAAAGTATTTTTAGGAGAGTATAAGATGATTTTGGTTTGTAAGAAGTGTATTAATTTTACATGAGAATTGATGATTTGCTAATAAATTGTGGGTTAAACAACATAGAAAATACTTGTAGGATATAACAATAATTGTACAGAGAACAATGAAAGTATTTTTAGGAGAGTATAAGATGAGTTTGGTTTGTAAGAAGTGTATTAATTTTACATGAGAATTGATGATTTGCTAATAATTGTGGGTTAAACAACATAGAAAATACTTGTAGGATATAACAATAATTGTACAGAGAACAATGAAAGTATTTTTAGGAGAGTATAAGATGATTTTGGTTTGTAAGAAGTGTATTAATTTTACATGAGAATTGATGATTTGCTAATAAATTGTGGGTTAAACAACATAGAAAATACTTGTAGGATATAACAATAATTATACAGAGAACAACGAAAGTATTTTTAGGAGAGTATAAGATGATTTTGATTTGTAAGAAGTGTATTGAGATTGCAGTTGACTACAATAATAAAACATATAACAGATTTTTCCGCTTTGAGCTCCCCTCATAGTATATAATGTAGACACTTTTACAGTCTTTTTGTGTATGAAGTCAATCATAAATAATATAAATATACATCCAAAATTTGCAATATCACTTTCGTGCAATGGAAAATTCTTACCTTCTCTCACAGAGAAAGGCATAGTCACAACACCATAAGCTCCGGGCACTCCATACAAACAACAGATGAAGTCAGACAAATAATCCAATACAGACAAGTCATGCTCCACCACTATGATGAACCTGGGGAAAGAAGATTAGATGAACTGCCTTGAATGACATAATTAAAAATAATTATATAAATATTAATTGCTTTTTTATTTTAAACCTAGAATATAACAGAGGTGATTTAGATTTAAAAACAGGATTAAAATAATTGGGTATATCATAATATACATTCCAGGCATTGGTGACACACATACACACATGATGTGTGAACATCAGCTATAATGTTCATTATTGAACAAAGCCTCTGCCATTAAGAAGGTTTGCCATAATCCCTATCATTGCCAGGCATCTTGGGGATACCAGTGTGAAATGGCAGTTCTTCAGAATATTTTATCCTTTTCCGCCTCATAAAACTCTCAAAAAAAGATATTGAGGGGTTTAATTCTAACCTATATCCTATATATCTATATCCTAGCAAAGCAACCCATGTAGTTTTTTTTTTCATGCATTGCTTTGTTTACAGTTAAAAACTGTTACTTCGCTTTTGACCACAATATGCCATATGAGCTTTTAAATCAAGCTCGGCACTGTTGTGGTAATGTTTCCTTGAGATGAAGATATTTGACTCATTACTTATTGTATTTTGTCTATAGATTCAGCCACAAAGCAATAATAATCAGAGGCAAATTCAGGGTCTTGCAGACCATATGTGTTCTGAGCAGTATGTACACATAGGATTTCCCCATGGGCAGCAGTAAAAGCTTAAAAATCAGGAAAAGTTTACTGCCTTTTTTTAAAAATTTGTATTGTTGTAGGGAGTTTTCGGGAGTATGTAATTAAATTCATGAGCACTATGACCAAAATGAAAACCACTTCCCGAAATACTACTACCATACCTACATCTACCGACATGCAGTAAAGTTCGCAATACTGTGTTCCGGTTTGAATGTAATGGGTACTGGTGACATTACAGTCATATGATATATAAGAACTTAATGTCTAAGGGTGGTGAGAGCAGTGCAGTTATGTCTATAGGCAGAAGTTACCGCTTAACACGAGGCGGCATTCGTGCTTTTCCTTCACAATCTCATAAATAAATAGGAACTCATTTATAGTATTGAAATGGTTGACTCACTTATCAGGATGTATGAGCGATCTAATAGTCCGAGCAGCGTTCAACCGCTGCTTGACGTCCAGGTAAGATGAAGGCTCGTCAAACATGAAGATGTCCCCGTCCTGGATACATACCACAGCGCACGCGAACCGCTGTAGCTCTCCACCGGAAAGAGCGGAGATCTCGCGGTCGCGGATATGCGACAGATCTGTTAAATTACATATATATTAGAAATAGTTCGACTCACGGCAAATTTTAAGTTAAAGATACGATATCACTCTTCTCGGTTTGTATTCTACAAGGAGTAAAAATTTTGACTAGAAGGTCCGGTCAATAAGATGAAATAGACACTGATGTGATTATGGGTGTCCTTCAATTGCTTCACCAAAAACTTTTACAGTGGATGCAGAGCGTACGAAGTACACGCTTTGGTGTATTTTTCATGATGTTTGGTCATTTAGAGAATGCCCGCCAGGCTAGCTTGATAGTAAGTCTGCTGCAAGCGCCTAACAGTTTGTTCCGACAGCTGAACTGGACAGCCTGTTACCATTCCAGGTTAAGGCTTTTTACTACCATGGACCACATAATCACTACTTTGGTAAGACTGTGGTTTGTCTTGTAATCAAGGGCTAAGCTTATCAGCAGGGGATAAAAATAGGCTCCAGCGCGAATTATAATTCAAAGAAACTTTACATGAAACAGAGCACAGCGCAGCTGCCTATATATGCTGTATTATATTTGTTGATTTTGTATGTCTTACAATTATGTTCAATACCTGCAAAGCGAGCGCTCAACTTGTATGGTAATCTATGGAGCCTTCGTGTTTATAGCACAAATCATTCGATTATAGCTCGGAAAGGTCTAATTAGTAATAGAGGTCAGAATCAGTCAATCTGACGTAATAATGGCTCAGTGGCAACGGCTATGGACTACAGCGCAAGGAGGCCAACGTTCGAATCCTCGTGGGTTTAAGCCACGGACTAACCACCCTGTGGACTGCGTACGGACAATTATCTCAGTGAAAACAATTCCGAAACTTTTTGCGACGCGCGGGGGGGCAGCGATGCTTCATGATTGGTCCGCACAAAGCAATAAATCATAACAAGTGAACTACTAGGGATGGGACGCTGACAGTTATAATAATCGATAATTATCTATATACTGGGTGCAATACGATTACAATATAAAACTATATTACATGCAATTTCTTGCATGCAATTATAATAAGCGTTCCCTTGACCAATGTAAGTACTGTGTGTAATAAAAATGTGCCATACATGGGTATGTAATCAATAACTAGAAAATCAGATAACTCCACTCTTTCTCAGTGATGTATGAGCTCGATCAGCAAACCTGTGTGCATAAAAAGCGAATTTGCTTTCGAGTTTGCCGCTAATGTAAACAAATGCTTGTTCGTCCTTATGGTATGAGGGTCATATAGGTATGACCTATATGACTTTTACCTCATATGATAGAAATACAATAAGCTTATACCTTTTTCTAATTAGGTTCTTAGTTTAGGGTGGTAGGTGCTAGCTAGGTTAATAGCTACTAACTAGCTAGGTCAGATTTTGCTGAATACCGTACCACCGATACAGGTACAGACAGATTTACCCATAGAGATATAAATACTATTTAGAGTGGCAGCCATGTCAGTTTTCTTAGAAAACGAGCGTAGCCAGTTCAACACATGTGAATGATACTTGACATTACATCTTTATTGTTCACTACAAACAATCCGATTCCCTGATTAGTCCCATTTTTACCCAATTGAAACGTTTAATAAACCAATTTATAACAGTTGAAATTACACCTTATCTAAAGAGTGGTAAGATTTAATTTCTTGTGAACTTTGTCAAGCTATCCCTTTCAGTGAGAGAGACAGATATATGGTAATTCCCCTAATATCTGGTGAAATTTGCCAGTTGACAATATCTGTACAGTAATTGTGCAGTCTCTCAGTCAAGTAAAATTCAATTTTAAAATCGTTCATTGGTAAAATCTGAGCATAGACAATTGAAAAATAGTTCACAAGTAACTGCACGAAAAATGATTACGAGAAAATAATTATTGGGATAGCTAGTAAAATTTTACCTTTTTTTTATTTATTTATTTGGAACAAAAAGTGGTATCCCATTGTCAAAGTAGCCAGTGATGCAGTACATTTTTATCGATAAACTTTTCCATAGGCTTAAAACGATTTATAGGTGATGCGTTGATGTACTGTGCGTTTGAGCTATAATAAGTTTTTATGCGGTTTTATATAATCATTTGAATATGTAGTAATGACAGGCAAGTAAGCGTCTTGACTGAACCCTATAGCTTACTAGTATGTCTATACCAAAAGCTTTAAAGACCGCTGAAAACAGAAGCACGTGGAAGAGCATAGTACATCGAGCGATTAACACTACTTCAGACTAGACACGACCTTCAGCAGTGAAGATGCTGAATAATAAAAAGACGATAAAAATAAAATAATAATAGCTTTATTTTATTTTAATTAAGCTGCGAAGAACAGCTTAATTTCGATATAATATGTTATAGGCTTGCTTATTTGTAGTAAAATTATTACAAACACTTGAAATTCGCGTAGAGGGTGGTATTAGAGATAGGCACAGATAGGGATTCAGGAAAATCAGGGAGACCGACACAATAGTAACTACCAGCTAATTAAATTGGTAATCATTTTATTTCTATTGAAACGAATTGTACTTATTGCATAATCGGCGATTGCTATTTCTAGATATTATTATTTAGCAAAAACTGAAAACAGTATATTTGTGTATTTCTCTATTACACATTTTAACAAATGAATTCAAAGGCAGCCAATGAGATATTCTCCATATTGATGATAACGAAAATCTCCAAAATAGACTAAGTCATAACCTAAAAGTTCGCGTGTTCGGTTCCATTCATGTCTACGTTGCTGCAACACACCCCGCGATGCTGCAACGCACATATGAACTAATCCAAACGGAAAAAAAGAAGAAAAAAAACATGTGATGTTGTCAAAGTAGCTTTGGTCTGTCATGGTGAAAGAACACTGCTTGGAATCCCTATCAATGCCATTCAAGTTGAGTGTGTAGAACCTCCTCTTAGCCTTCGCAGGCAGTTTCTCTCCGATAAATTCCTTTTTAAATTAGCTTAAAACTCAAACTTTTCTTGAAAAAAACTAGATTGTTTACTGACATTATATAACTCATGCAATAAAGCCTCATCTCAGAACTTCCTTTGTCTCCTCCGCAGCTATTTACAACTCACCCTTATTCCTTATTCCCTCCTTCAGTATCCTGTTATGCCTTTGTACTCATCATCTTACGAATCATTCGTTTTCAAAACTAACATTATTTTGGATTTTGGTATTGATAAAAACACAATAGAAGCTAATAAGGTTTTATTAAATAAATTCTTCACAGAATACAAGGTCTGGACTGCCATGCAGATGCTTCTAAAAATCTAGTCCAATTGGTGTTGTAGTTTGGATCCCATCTACGAGAATAATTTTCAATTATAAATGTCCTTCTACCACTTCCGTCTTTTCAGGAGAAGCCATCGCAATTCTGGAAGCCATCCTTTTTGTAATATCACACAATCTGAACAAAACTATCATATTTTCAGACTCCAAAAGCTGCCTCCAATCTATTCTTGCGAACCCATTTCGGTCCAAATCTAGGTTCCCAATAAAAAAAAAATATGTCCTTTTCGAATGTAGCTCATAATGTTATAGCTAATAAATGTTATCCTAGCCTGGATTTCTGGTCACTCCGGTATAGTCCGGGCCACGAATCAGCTGACTCTCGTGCTACAAATGCCATTCATACAGACTCTTAAGGACATTTTCCCAACTTTTCTCGCTAGATATCTGTTCGGCATTTAAAACCATCTTTAATTAAAAAAACCTTGGAACCAGAAATAGCAAATTTATTGAATATTAAAAAGTAAATTCTATGGTACTATTCAACCTGAGATTCCCAATAAACTCTGGTTCTCAAAATTCCAAAAAGCTGCTAAAGTGCCGTCTGCGTCTAAACCATTCCTATAACCCAGTCTTACTGGCCAAACTTAAGATTAGGGATAACTCCCTCTGTGAATGTGGTTTGGACGAAGGAAATGTGAATCACATATTCTTCTGTTGACCCAAAATAAACTCTTCTCTCTACATATTATATAACTTATCCAAAAGTTGTTCCCAGGTGTTCTATATTTCCCCTATATATAATAAATTTGTGGGTGTGTGTGTGTGAGAGGGTGTGTGTGTATTTGTGTTCTTCCAGTAGACAGATGAACTAACATCTTATGTTTCAGCACCAATTTTGCCTTGACCAGTTCTCACCTTACATAACTCATTAAAACCAAACAATCTCCTTCGTTTGATGGTCTATCTAACTACGTGCCGAAATTGTGGTGGTGCCCAAAGGACCCACAAAAAAAGACTTTAAGTTGAACCTAACCTTAAAAAATTGCCTGTTCTTGAAAATATTTGAATATTTTTTTAATTTAATTGATGTTAACCTTCTGATCTACAGGTGTATTTTTACGTCCTGATAAAAGTTCTATATGCACTAAAAGCAGAGGAACAGATGGTTATTGCTTTTGTAAGTCTAACAAGAAAGCTCCAAATTAGATATTGGAATGAGGTGACATTTAGTGACTAACAAATTATCGACAACATTTTGTCGATAAAAAAAATCATCAATCACTATATGTGAGATTGCACCGACTTTGTTCGTCAGCGAAATATAAAACATTAAGGAACAATTTATTATGTTTTCCGGTGATAGGATATTCCTACTTTCTTTACATTTGAGACATCGCTATTGAATCTGCAATTTATAACAGCACAACGCGGCATTTTCATATACATTTACGGAGATGCATGCGGCGCGTTAACCGCAGGTCGACTGTCAGTAGCATTATAGTCCGTTGACGTAAATACTCCTGTTGAGGAGTATGTTGGGCTCGCGGGCCACGCCCCCTTCACCTTTCTATTGCTTTCTCTTTTCTGTGGATTTACCCATACTTACAGATTTTGGAGGCGAGTTCTAACAACCACTTAAACGTCCTAACATTCACGACATTTTACGTACTAAATACTAAATAGTCATAAATCTACAAGAATTATAAATAAATCTCGTAAAATACCAACTCACTCCCATAGAATTATTGACTTTGTATATTTAAGCATTCGATTATTGTAAGCTTGCCGGAAACTATATTAAGTTAATAATAATAATGTACAGTAAAATAATCCCAAAAATGAACCCCACAACGATATAAACGATAGCATATATTATTATAATCGCCACTAAAGCAACCAATTTACACCTCATCACTAAGATTTACAAGAGCGAGACAAAACTATATCAAAAACTCGAACTAGAACGAAATAGACTAATTGGCGCGTCGCAAACTAGGACCAACTTGCCTTCGGCACAAATTCTGCACAAAATTATATATAAATTGATATATCTTCTCATAATTTACTTACTAGTGAAAAGTAATATTGTCTCTTTTATAACTCAATGTCGAAGAATTCTTCCCACACCATTAAATTGCGTAGGAGGGCATTTTTTGTTTTTATTTTATTACGCGTTGACGTGGCAATTGCACGGTTGCAACTGAGAACGCTTTCGTAGGCGTGCCGTTTAAGTATCCTTCAAATAGCATACGTGTTACGGAAAACATAGCTCTGAAGTTAGCAGTCCACAGGGTGGTTAGTCCGTGGTTTAAGCACTGGCCGTATTGCGAATGCTCGCCTGACTAGCTACTAAGTTAGTCGCCAAACACCCAACAGCGTCAGCTGTCCTTGAGTGCCAGTTACGATTCTTGGCTTAATCTGAACAAAATCTTCGGCAACAACGCTCTATAGGGATTATCCTAAAATGGTTGATCAAAAACGGGGAAGGCAGCATCGTTGCTTTTTTTACCATGATGAAGAAGAATAAAGTTCCATGAAATAAATAATCCTGCCTAAATGGGTAATGCGTATTTTTTTTAACTCTTCAAATTTTGTTGCTCAAAATTTGTTATAGTGGTTGTGTTCGCGTTTAGCAGCTTAGTGATTGAAACAGTTAGAAATATAGAAGGGTAGCGACATCATCACGAGAGTTAAAACACTTCCTTCAGTCACATAAGTCTAGTAGTCTGGTTGATGGTATCACAGTCCCCTATGACGGTTAAAACAATCAAATTACACAAGATTCGTGAGTCCAGCCAGTCGATAACCGAGCGGGTAAGGCACTCTATGCGTAAAGCCGGATGATGCGATTTCGAATTCCACTTAAGGCGAAAATACAGTGCTACTTGAAATCATACTTAAAATCTGGAATATCTATTATCATTTCATACATTTTCCAGCTTGGGTACTTACAAGACTGATCTATATCCCCATAGTGGACGTTCGTATAAGGTAGGAGAAAAAAGCAGCTCGCCACTAACCACGTCAACATGTAGAAGGGTTCAGCTTCACTTTAGGTGTAAGCATAAGGGTGCATGTTTCTTTAACAGAATACTATTTACCGACCCCACCTCAGAGAGGGATAAGAGTATGGATAAATATTTTTAGATATATTTCTCTGTTGCCTACTCAACAACGGCGAAACAAGCAGTCGCGGCGAACAGCAGATATAAGTATAGAATATTATTTATTTGCGCTTCAAGCTAAAACTTATGAAGACTAGCTGCGCCCCGCGGTTTTGCGGTAGTGGTCTTATTCAGCCCACTGTAGCAAGTCAAAAAACTGGGCGAATGTGATTGAGGACTAATTTGTGGGGGTGACAAGCACTTTGCCTCACTGCACTATGCATGTCACTTTAAGGTAGTTTCCCATGGTCCGCAATATCGCCGATAGACGCGGGCCAGCTCGCACGACGCATTGTGGTAAGGGTCTCATCCGTGGTTGCGCAGGCGGTCTGTGGCGGTGCGCAAAGCTATCTTTAGATTTTTTAGTTAATATCTCTTGGCAACACTGCAATGGTAGCCCACTACAGAGTAGAATGCTGAATCAGTGTCTGCCCCTGTCATAAAATGGGGTCTTAGAAAAGTAATAAGGTATCATTCAATTAAAAAACTATACTCACCCAACATTCTGCAGATTTCAGTTTGATTTTTTCTTTCATCTTTCTTGTCAAGCAGCTGTCCTACAGTTCCCTTCACAGCTTTCGGGATCTGGTCTACATACTGAGGCTTTATCAGGGCCTTCAAATCATCCTCAAGGATCTTGGTGAAGTAATTCTGTAGCTCAGAGCCACGGAAGTGAGATAGGATCTCCTGCCAGTCTGGGGGATCCTGGACACAATAATAATGTTTCCTGAGTAAACATGATCATCGCAAACAATCAAAATATATTGTTTGAGCATAAAAAGCAAAACTGTTCTAAAAAAAAATTGATGGCATGCAACTAATTTGTTTCAAACTGCATACAATTTTTGATACACTTGTCTTTTTGAATGTTACTTAAATATTTTGCATTTCATCATCATATAACAGCAACAATTTCATTGTTTGTGACATTCCTTTCATAATCAATTTCTTTAAATTTCATAATATTATGACATACATTATCGAGAATGTCTCAATCTAAATGTAAAATATGTATTTAGTAATTGAACAGCTTTAAACAGTTTGAATCACACATCATTATTTATCACCATTTAAAGTAGTTCAATTACTATGTGTAATAATCCCAATTGTGACATTATGAACATGCTAAATAGCATACACTATTACATCTTACAGAGAAACGCCCCAAATTCGGTTTCTGTTTTCCAGCTAGGATCTTCAGTGCGGTAGACTTGCCAATACCGTTCTGGCCAACAAGCCCCAGAACTTCACCAGGACGCGGGATCGGCAGACGATGCAGCTTGAAGGAGTTCTTGGAGTATCGATGTGTAGTGTGCTTCTCCAAGTTCGATGGGATGTTAATGATAGTGATTGCTTCAAATGGACATTTCTGCAATGAAGAAAGGTTTTTTTTTTACAAAAATTTGGCATTATGCAGACTTACTATGGAAAGGTCTATGGGATAAAATTACGCCATCACAAATAAATGAAAATAATAGATAAAAAGTGTTTAAATTATTTTATGTACTCAAATAGCACTTCACAACTAGGGAGGCAAACCTACCTTGGGGGCACAGAAAGATCATATGGAGGGTGTAATATTTTCACAATTCTGAAAAACATCACATAGCTTTATCTACTAATACAAACTACCTAATGCAATTCAAACATCTGAACCAGGTTTCACACAGATTACCATGCTTTGATAGGTTCACAATCAAGATTAGCCCAAAAGATCAAAGAATCCTAAATCTTTAGGTTCAAAAATTTGCCACAGATTTTATGCCAAACTTTACAGATGCGACTCAACATTGTGCAACTGAATCAACCCTTCAGGCCACCATTCAGATGGCGCAAGACAGGACAGCTTGGAGAGGAGTGGTGGTGCAGGCTGCATGCCATAATCACGTCCCTCAGTCATATGGATACAACTTAGAAAATAAAGGTCATGAATCAAAAATAAAAGACAAATGCCATCTCTTAACATTTAGAAAAGTATCAAATGTTTCCATAACATATATAATTAAGTCACAATAATGATTTTAATTTCTGTTTGTACTGAACAAAGTTACCTCAACTTACGCCCTTATGTTTGGACAGTTTGGATACACATTCAAGTACTAACAGAGGTCTGTGAACTCAAACTGATCCTGAAATAGTTCCATACTCAAAAGTGGGACCTATGCTGTCTCTATGCCCAAGACTTAAAAGGCTGTTCATTTGGAATTGAGAATTTGAAATAGGTAGCTGGTTGTTTAAATTCTTTTTGTATGTTGGGCTTTTCAAAAGTTGTTGGATTGTTGTACAAAATGTGTCTTGTATTGCCTAAAAGGTAATTAACATAACAAATAAATCATTATTTCATACAGTTTGAGATCCTTAGCGGGAGTGTGACCCACACTTAGTAGTTATTAGACTATGATCATACCAAGTTGCACACCATACAAGTTTGATGCTGTATGTATTACTATTTTCACTAAAAAGCAAAGACAAAAACGTTAAGAAAACATCTTTTTAATAATTTATGTTTCCAATAACGCATGCTCTGCGGTTTACATAAAAAAATTACAAATTTAAGAGAAGAAAAAATATGACGAGTGTTTGAATCCCGCACAGTGGAAACCACAGTGTGCAAATCCAATTTGCATTTAGTTTTATTGACATTTAGTAGATTAAGATAAAACATATTGTTATAAGAGGTATATTAATCACCTAGCTGATGCAAATAAAATTTGTCAATATTGATAATTTATACATCATACATGAGTTCCTACATACATACAGCATGAAAATGCCCACCCACTGAGTTGATGATTTAGTAAATAACTTTTTTGTATGTACTCATAGGATTTAACTTACACTAGTTTGTACATTAATGTAAACATTTATTTAATAATAAAGACATTATAATATGAAAAAGAAATGAATTAACTTTTTAAATGTTATATAATTACTTTTATAAATCAAATTATATTATTGAAGCGCTCGTAGCGAAGTTTGCTTAGCCATTCTGAATCGATCAGCAAAGTTAAGTAATGTCCGCCGCGGTCAGTAGTTGGATGGGCGACCACTGGTGACACTACTACTGAGCACTTCCGTGCTTCGGAGGGCATGTTAAGCCGTTGGTCCCGGTTGTTTTCTTAGGATGGCAGTCGTTACAGCATGGTGGTAGGGCACTTTGAGAATGCCCGCCTGGCTAGCTTGCACCCTCAAGTTGAAAATCTGTCGCCAAGCACCTAGCGGTGTGTTCCGGCAGCTGTCCTTGAGAGCCAGTAATTCTAGGTTAGCCTGTACATCTTCACTTACCATCAGGTGAAATAGTGGTCAAAGGCTAACCTAACAGGCATAAAAAAAAATTACTGCATATTGCAATATCTTGATCGTTGAGATCTCAACACCTTGCAGGCCCATTTTAGACATTTGGGGTCTTAGTATATCAAAGGTAAAAAGGTAAGTAATGACGAAGTAGTATAAGTATGTGAGTTTGAATGTTGACAAAATGTTACAATTCATTCCTTCTTATGTTGGTACAAGATACATACATATTATGTAAAGTTCTGAATTTCTGATAAAATGCCTTGTATCCTTAAAATAATATGTGCATCAATTAATTATGATAGCTATCACTTTAATCAGTTTTCTTAACAAATGAACACTGGCTGATTTTAATACCAGCAGCTGGCACTGAAATAATGTAATGCAAGCAAAGATAATGCATTAGTACGCTAAGATTGCATTAAGGGCAGTGAAAATTTGACATCAAAAAGAACTGTGACCTGGGTTATGTATGAAGCCCACATGTTTTTTTAACATTCAACATAAGGACATACACAAAACAAATATCATCCACAGCTGCTAAATTATGTGAAATTAATTTGCTGGTTCCTTTCCGATATGTACATCCGATTGTTTCAAATGCTAGTACTCCACACTCATACCTAAGGAGTGATGTTTTCTATAAGCCATACGGAGAAAAATTGAATAATATTCGAGGGACATCATATGGTCAAGACTCCCTACAGGTAATACTCCTATTACAGGTTTATAACAATGATAAAGACCTGAAGCTCTAAATATTAACTTACCTTGACACAGATACCACATCCAATACAGAGTTCTTCGGAGATTGTGGCGATTTTATCATTGGGCGTTACTTCGATGCAGAGCTTGCCCATACGCACCACAGGGCAACTCTTCTTGCATTCTTGCCTGCATCTTTTCGGCTTGCAGCGATCCGCGTTCACGATCGCAATACGTGTAAGTTTATCAGTCTCTTCATGTTGTTTATTTCGAGACATAGCTGTAGAAGAATGACGCACATGTAACACACACAATTTTCAAGTTAATTTATTGGAGAAAAGAACAACTTTCATTCGATATGTGGCACAGAACATAACCTCAATGTAAATTATGTGCCGTGTGAGTATCACTGAAAAGTTAAATCGTTAATTAATTTTAATAAGTAGCGGACTATTAATGGAACATATTTCAGCATTTATAATAACGTTATACCTGATAAAAGAATTCGAACGTGGCCAACTTTAGCCGACGTTCGCGTGTCCTTTTACCTATAATGTCAAAAAGAATTAGAATCAACCTTCATGAAACTAGCAACATAACGTCTGTTTCGTTCATAAGTTTATCCACTATTTGCTACCTTTCACCATTATTATTGTTTCAGGTAAAATACATCAATGTTGCCTCAGTACATACCTACCAGCAGCTTTACAACAATTAACTGTAAATTTTTAGTTATTCGCTGCTTAAACAAGACTACTTACCATTTATTAATATAATTATATGAATGGTTGCTTGCTTTGGTAGGAACTAGGAAGTGAAGTTCGTACATTTCCTACGAATTATAGATTTTTGAACATCATTATTATGACGTTTATTGCCAGAAAGAAAAATTAAAATATCGATTGAAACTTGCGAAATCGTAAAATAATCGGTTCAACGTCACTAATTTTTCTTTTTGTTGTTTATATCGCGTCAGCTGATTCTGCTTTTCTATTTTGATTTCTGTGAATTGTATTATAGGTATACAATATACATACCTACTGCTTCAACAACACTGATTGAAAAGACTTCCTTCAGGACTGAGCAAAACCTGCCTGCCTTCTATTCAAAGTAAATTATATGTTTGAATTCTGTGATATATATAAAAGTGGGAGAGTCTTAGCAACGTGTCAAGAGACTTTTTGAAAATTCTGACGATGTACGTAATTGATTAATGTGTTTCCCTAGCGCCTGGTCTGATAAGATACTTACATAGTGTTTCGTCGCAGAAACGGTGTACTATATAAGTTACGCTAAGTCCGCAAAACAGCTGTTTTCAATAGATTACAAACTCCATAAGTCTGAGCTCAAGAAAAGTAAACAGGAAAAGTTATCTAAAATATATCATAGACCCTGCTAACCCCGCTTGGAATAACAGCTACACAATGTAAGTAGCATAGATCAGAGAGACGCCAAGTAAGTACATACTTTGTTCTTACTGTAAGAATAATGCCCTATATTTTAACGCGTTTTTTTTTAATTTGAGTCCTCTGACACTTCCACTCTAAAGTAAGTGATGATAGTTGTAATAAATGATAATTAAGGACTATGAAAGGACAGCTGCCATAACATACAGTTACATGCTTTGTGACCAAATTTCTCTGTTAGGTGAGTATTCACAATATTCCTCACACATCCAAGTTCAAATCTGTCTTTAACCATAAGTAACTTGTATTATATATGAAGAACCCTAGAAATCCAACCTCTTCCAATATCTTAGTATGTTGAATTTAAGTTATATGAACAATTGGTTATCATAGCACACAGAATATGTTCTGGACACATCCCATCAAAGAAGATGGGATATTCGATAAAAAATAAAATATCACCAAACTGCGAAAAGTGTGGAGTGGTAAACGACATATATCTTATCCTTACGGAGTGTGTCCAAAACGCAAGTCATAACTCATGCACTAATGACTTTTTAAAATTTGCATATATTAGTTTACCATAGGTGTACTTTATTAATAATTTAGAAAGAACCTGCATCAGGGAATGCATTAAGATTTTATAAAATGAGAAGATTAAGGTTATGACTGACATGTCAAGAGACAAACTCTTAGTTAACTACAGATACTATAAAATATGTGTATTATTAGTTACCTTTTGTACATTAGAGAACATGATGAAGGAAATAAAGCGTCTCTACTACAGACTGAAAGCTTTAGGCAAGAATATTGCACTTAGATGACATATGCACTTGCCTTTCTTGTAAAAAGAAACTGGTCAACAATATTGAGTAGTATCATGGACAATAGTTTGAAGAAAAACTTCTAGAATATCAAGATCGTGGATTCCATATCCTGGGGTTGGAGAGTTGTTAACTTACTCAATTAGTAGCAATCTGGAGTCTGGATCTGTGCCATGAAGATGGCAATCGGCTTGCCCCTTATCAAATAACAGATCAAAAGAGAGACAGGTTGTATGTCTATACATAGACATATCTGCTTCCCAAATTCACAAATTTTTCAGAGCACATAGGTTTCATCAAGAAGAGGAATAGAATCTGCACATCTCACATTTATCTTGCTCTGAAAATTTGAAAATGTGATTCTTAGCGTGCATTAGTGCTGAAGTCATATTTAGAAATCTGTGCATACCCTTACAGGGATATACGGCTGTGATAATATGACACATTTTTAATAGAAATATAAGAGACCATAGTTGTGTATAGTTACAACATACAAATACTTTTATTTAAGTGACCAGAGATTAATCTTTTATTGTGAAACAAGTTCATTAGACATTGTTAAACTAAGTTTTAAGGTGCCTGTTCACTAAAGATGATATAAAGCTACATTTTACACCACTGACCAATGCGGCAGCAGCATTTTTATGCTCCATGAAAGGGAATTTTGTGAATGCACATTTGGCTAGCTACTACCCTTAAGTAGAAAATATGTTGCCAAGCATTTATCAGTGTGTTCTGGCAGCAGTCTTTGAGACCCAGTTTGTAATTATGAATTTACAGGCACATGAGAGTTAACCACTGTATGTCTCAGGGCGAGTAAGGGCATTGAGGGCGAAGTGCAGTTAGTGACTTACATCGAAATGCATATGTTATAGGCTTTGTTACCGCTTAACATCAGGTTGATCCATAATAATCCCATAAAAAAGAAAATAGGTCTCATTGCTCATCAGGTACGCCAAATAGCTATTACCTAATTCAATCAGAGGCAGTACTTATTATAATAATAAAAGAAAATACTAGCAATCCTAATTATAAAATAATTTTTCTAGAAAATGCTAGAAGTATGCGTGGACAGTTTGGAATCAGCGGAGAACGCAATACGCGGCGGCGCCGACGAGCTCGAAATCTGCACTGCTTTACATGATGGAGGACTAACTCCTTCCCCTGGTCTTGTGAAGGAAGTCTTGAGATTGGTAAATACCTTTTTTTAAAATTAATAAATAATATGGATACGAAAAAAGGAGTCACTATAAACTTAATTGAACATAGGAAATAAATGAGGTCAGCTAGGTATATTACATTTAATTTAACTCAACTCCAGTGGAAAGCTGCTTTGCAACAGCTATAGTTGCTATGCACGGTTTTTTTTCATTCCTGATAGGCTAGTGTTTGACCATTTTATCATATGATGGTGTAATGAATGATGCGGTCGAAGATATTGTTCTGGCTAACCTATAAACCTACTGTCTCTGGGTTGGTGCCAGAACACAAGATCATTTGCAATACGCCCTCCTATCATGCACGCTATAACGACTGCAAGCCTAAGACATTAAAGGAACCGACGTCATATAGTGGGTATCTATATGATCCTGGTCGCAACATATAAAAAAATCCTCTTTGCATCGCCAGCCGCTGCCGCGACACGCTCGCTTCGTTCGCTCGGTTCGCGCATTGTCATGGTAACTAGTAACCTAATTCTCCTCCTCGCTTCGATCGTCGTTACTCGTTGCATATATATATTATGTGACTTTGTCTTAGACCAGTCACAAAATCTTGATACTTTTATAAGTATTATGTTTAATCTGTATTGCATTAGCTTTTAAAACGTATGTATATTAAATATTTAACATAGTAATGTGTTATAGTCTTACAATAATTTGTGAACCGCGAGTCCAGCGTACGAGAACTTATATAGGACCACAACACACACATCAAAAGTGACTAGGGATCAAGGATATTTTGTACTATAACTGACTTTTTTGGCAGAAAAACGAGAAAAATTAGGATTTTTGTAAAATTATATTGTTAATAATCTGTGTTTCTACCATTTACACTATTCACACAAGCACAGCGATTTGGCATGCTTAAAATCAGTTCATCAAAATCACTGAGGAATGGCCGCCCAAGTTCTTTGTAACAACTCAAAAAGCTGTTGTGGGTATGCACGGCATCAAGATAGAGCTCTTCTTTGTAGCATATCCCATGCATGTTCAATGGGGTTGAGATCTGGAGATTGCGCAGGCCACGGCAGAACGTTGATGGGAGCATCGGCATGAGTGCGAGTCTAGCCGTGTGTGGACGTGCATTATCGTGCATTAGACGAAACGAATTACCCAAACGTCTTCGCAAAGGGATGATCACTTCTGAAACAATACTCTCCGCATAAATCTGAGCATTGAGATTGCCCCTGATCCAAATGAGATCTGTTTAAGACTTACTTTATTTACTCGAAATCGTACTTGATCCCTAGGCACTTTAGATGTGTGTAATACAATCTATTATTTAATTGATCTCAATGAACAAATGTCAACATACATAATTGAAATCTCAAGAATCAAAGTCGTATCAATCTCCCAAACACACGGTATGTTTGATCCATTTCGTTCAGATCGCATTCTATTAAGGTGCGGCAGGTGTAACAATGTATTTAGAGTTAAGTAGAAACTTTGGGGCTATTGAACATATTTTCATGTGGAAATGTTTCTTTCTTTCAGGTGAGCACACAACCAGCAAAACGGAGAACAAAAGTGAACGTCATGTTACGATGTCGCGGCGGTGACGACTTCGCATACTCAGAACAAGAAATGAACACAATGCTTTCTGACATAGATATATTCAAAGACATGGGCGCGAACAGATTTGTATTTGGCGCCCTAACCGGGACACTCCAAATCGACGAACCAAAATGCATCAAAATAATAACAAAAGCCTCACCTCAACCGGTCACATTCCATAGAGCATTCGATTTGTGTTCTAACCCGAAAATAGCCATAGAGACAATCATAAAACTCGGGTTTGATAGATTACTAACAAGCGGACAAAGAAAAACAGCGGATGATATCGACGCTGTACATTTAATACGTTCATTATTAGCAACGTTTGGAAGAAAAATAGATATAATGCCAGGTGCAGGTGTGAACGTGAAAAACGCTAGAAGTTTCATAGATATAGGTTGTAAAATTGTTCATAGCTCATGTAAAACGGAACGGCTTTTGCCTAAAATTGAACGGAGGCTGACGATGGGCACTACTGACAGTTCTCGTGTATTTATTTCGGATGAAACTGTTGTAAAGAATATGAAGGAAGTTTTAAAACGAGTCAGTTCTAGTGAAAGTGTTAAGAGAGAAGCAGATTCTAGTACGTAGTGTTGAATGTGATATTAAATGTGATAAATATTTGTAGATACAAAGCCATTTTATTTTTTAACCGACTTAAAAAAGTGAGGTGTTTCGCAAGTCGACTCTATGTTTTTTTTTTGTATGTATGGTACGCGATTATTTCTTATATAATTACTAGCTTTCCGGGCGCGGCTCTGCCCGCGCGTATGTCGGTTATCGCCCAAAGACATTAACCTCTTTTTGCGCAGTTGGATAAACAATATCCTATGTTTTTTCCCGGGTCTCAAACTATTTCCATACCAAATTTCATTCAAATCGGTCCAGTAGTTTTGGCGTGAAAGCGTAATAGACAGACAGACAGACAGGAGTTACTTTCGCATTTATAATATTAGTACTGATGAATTGATTTTGATATCTTTTTCTTTTTTGGTATGTCATACTTCAGAGGTGGTAAATTTCACCAAGTTTAGTATTTTTTAAGTTACAGTAAAATAACTGAAAAAACATATGCTAATATGCCTATATACCTCGATGACAAAGTATTGTTATTGCAAATGTGGATAGTGACCATTATTTGTGTGTTGTGGGTGGGTGATCGATTCAATAAGCAGTGTGTAGGTGCCTGTGGGGTGCCGGGCTGGAATGTCACCCTCCCATTGCTACCTGTTGGTGTCGTAAGAGGCGACTAAATGTAAAATACCGGAAGGTGGGCAGCAGCGCCTTCTGAGCAACTGATATCTTAAACTCCAATCCCCAAGACGCCTAACAAGCATGGGGATTACGGCAAATCCCCCCTTAATGGGGCAGGCTGTGCTCAGCAGTGGACAATCCGGCTGATATAGTATAAGTATCGCTAAAAGGCTGTTTTTTTTTCTTTAAAAACATAACCGAATTCTGACACTGTTTTCAGTGAAGTGAATTTGAAATCACAAAGTTATTTCACTCTTTTCAATGTTAGAAGTCGGTTACTTAATTTAAAAAATACCTTTTTAAATGTATAACCAAAGTTAGAGTTGGCCTAGTGGCAATAATTTTGCGTTCGTTGGGATGTCCATAAAAAAATAAGGTGGTTCTCAATTCGTCTCGAGTATTTTTGTATGTTTGTTACGATTACTCAACAGATTATGAGTTGATTTTCATGTATTTTATTTTTTGGTTTGTCATACATCAGAGGTGGTAACACCTACATCCGTTTAGTAGTTTTTAAGTTACAAATAACTGAAAAAAATATTTGCGTAAGATGTTGGAGCATGTTACCACAACATTGAGGACCCAGTTCAGACTTCAATAGTAAATGTCTATATCGACTGTGAACTGGCATAAGGTCCTATCTTTTATCAGAAAAAACAACGTGATGAAAAAATCAGATAGGACTTATTGTCTTTTCACAGTCAATATGTTAATATTGATGATTATTTTTGTAAAGGAAATATTGTTGTTGTATTATTATACAATAGGCAGATATTTATTTGGAGCAAAAAACAAAAATCGTACATACATTTACACAAATAAAAAGTAAGGAATGGTACAATTTGTAGTTTGCCACAAACCGGCCCCAACTCAGCATGTTAAACAGCATGGTTTAAACCAGCGCTGGTCTTCCGTTGGGACCGGTAAGTGACGTTACGCACGAGTAACGTACACAATGCAATGCGCGTACGAGTAAAACTAAACATAATGACAGAAAATCACAAAAAAGTATGTTTGCAATACTTTTTTTTTTTATGCTTGATCGGTTAGCCTTTGACCACTATCTCACCTGATGGTAAGTGATGATGTGGTCGAAGATGTTGTTCAGGCTAACCTAGAATTACTGGCTCTCAAGGACAGCTGCCGGAACACACCGTTAGGTGCTTGGCGACAGATTTTCAACTTGAGGGGGTAGCTAGCCAGGTGGGCATTCGCAAAGTGCACTACCACCATGCTGTAACGACTGCCATCCTAAGACAACAACCGGGACCGACGGCTTAACGTGCCCTCCGAAGCACGGAAGCGCTCAGTAGTAATGTCACCAGCGGTCACCCATCCAACTCATGACCGCGGCGGACGTTGCTTAGCTTTGCTGACTAATAACTAATGCATAATATGAGTAAACAGGAATAATTCAACAATAAAAAACTGTAATTAGGTAATAGCTATAATATAGCTAATTTCATAACTGCCATATGTGGAGAAATACGGAGAAAGAAACCTCGGTGCGTGTCCGTTGTCAACGTAAACTCAAAAAAGTTATGAACGGTTAAAGTAATACAATTGTAGACAAAGTTTCGGTTCGAAAGAGTAAGATTCCGGTGGCCAAGAGGAATAGGTATCCGGCGCGAATTCGGAGGATGCGCGTTTGATTCTCGTTCGGAAAAAAAATGTGCTCCAATAATTTGTAAATGGTATCCATTTTCGCTTTCCATTAGGCAAGGTAAAACACTGATGAACTAAGTACAATAATTAAAGTCTGTCGAAGATCCTGAGAAAAACGCGTTTCTGAAATCACAACGGAGGGCTGTAACATATGTTTTTAAATCACAAAGTATCACCTACCCAGATCTCAACTTGGTAATATTCGTATAGTTGATTCTTTTTTTTATAGCTTATAGGCTAACCTTTGACCACTATCTCACCTGATGGTAAGTGATGATGTGATCGAAGATGTTGTTCAGGCTAGCCTATAATTACTGGCTCTCAAGGATAGCTGCCGGAACACACCGTTAGTTCAATTCAATTCTTTTTTTTGCTTGAGTACGGGTACAAAAGATATAAAATATGTAGGAAGTACAATAGTTTCACCATAAACAACCTCGTACGAGGTGTGCTAATGTCAATTAAATATAATATTAAACAATGAAATTGAGACTTAATAATAATAACGATGTCAAATATTTTTTTAAATTGTAATAGTCTATCTAATATCAAATTACAATTCAATTATTTAGCGTGGTAAATGTAGTAGCGATTAGAAGTCGTCTGCAGGAAATCCATAACTGTATAGAAACTTTGGTTAACCAAACACTTTTTTAACTCCGGGTAAAACTTATATTTAGGTAATTCTGTTATAGTTTTTGGAATCGCATTGTAAACGAGAGGCGTCATGTAGGTGCAGTTATTCCTAAACAGTTCTAGTTTAGGGATGGGCATTTTGAGCTGTTCTTGTGTAATTGTCCTCTTACCTAAGCTATTATATTCGGGAAATAAGGAGTTACATCTTACAAACTTCGCCAATTCATATATAAATGCCTGCTACTGTCAACAGATTCTTTGATTTTAAAACAGGCTTACATGATTCGGTCCATTTCAGATTATATACAGCACGAACACATTTTTTCTGTGCTTTGAAAACTTTGTTCATGTGCTTAGAATTTCCCCTTTAGTTAGGTGCGTTTAGTTAGGTGCTTGGCGACAGGTTTTCTACTTGAGTATTCTATGGTAATAGTACCTACCTACATTTATTCTATAGTATAATAGTGCCACTTAACGAGCGAGTTTTTTTTTTATTCATTCTCGATGATTTACGAGGCGCAGTATTTTTATTACCTACAAAATTGTTTTTGACATCCATGTCTGAAGGAGGCCTTTTCAGAGGCGCATCCGACTACCTAAAAATGGATTGCAACTTTTTTTTATTTTTTTTTTATGCCTGATAGGATAGTCTTTGACCACTATCTCACCTGATGGTAAGTGATGATGTGGTCGAAGATGTTGTTCAGACTAACCTAGAGTAACTGGCTCTCAAGGACAGCTGCCGGAACACACCGTTAGGTGCTTGGCGACAGATTTTCAACTTGAGGGTGGTAGCTAGCCAGGCGGGCATTTGCAAAGTGCCCTACCACCATGCTGTAACGACTGCTATCCTAAGACAACAACCGGGACCGACGGCTTAACGTGCCCTCCGAAGCACGGAAGCGCTCACTAGTAATGCCCAACCAGCGGTCACCCATCCAAGTCATGACCGCGGCGGACGTTGCTTAACTTTGCTAATCGATTCAGAATGGCTATGCCAACTTGGCTACGAGCGCTTCAAAAACTCATACTAATAACATAACTAGCCATTCATCATATAAAACTTTGGTCCATGTGCCATCTTAAGGTCCGTAGGTAATAGAGAATGGGAGCCTATTACTAAGGCTCGGCAGTCCGTCCGTCCGCCTGAGGGCTGTATCTTTAGAATTGTAATAGAATTAGGAGTAGCGTTGTTTGCTTAGCCGTTCTTAATCAATCGGCTAAGTGAGGCAACGTCCACCACGGTCATGACTTGTATGGGTTACCGCTAGTTACATTACTGCTAAGCGCTTTCGTGCTTCGGAGGGCACGTTAAGCTGTCGGTCCTGGTTGTTATATTAGGATGCCAGTCGTATCCGCCCGGATGTGATTATAGCCAGTGTACCCAGGTCAGGAGGGGTAATAGAGGGTAATAATATAGCAGCAGGAAAATCTTTTCACATCTTTTGGCTTTAACTAAAGTTCGTTTTAAACTGTATACAAGTGTGGTCAGTCGAGTCGATCTCGCAGCAGATTTGTTTCCTTTCATTAGGGAAAATAATTGCTCACACTTGTAGATGCTTCCAAACATTAATATAATTTTGCAAGCAAATCTCCATATCCGAGTTTTAAAGACCCACCGGTCGCACGATCCGCGCGCGTCTGCGGCGGCTGCGTCAGCAGACGCGTAGCGATCGTCCCCGGCTTATAGCGCGTTTTTGAAATATTATCACGACAAATACGGGCCGCATCAAGGGGCTATTCTTAAAATTGGATCGGGCCGCAGGCAAATGCCTAGAGGGCCGCATTTTTGACATGTCTGCCCTACTCCGTCCTTTGCGAGCGAAGTGCACTTTATTGCTTCGTAGCTAGAGTCGCTTATTTATTGGAATGACTGCAGAGTGATCCTTCTGGTAATTTTAATTCTGTGTATATCAGTACTAATATTATAAATGCGAAAGTAACTCTGTCTGTCTGTCTGTCTGTCTGTTACGCTTTCACGCCAAAACTACTGGACCGATTTGAATGAAATTTGGTATGGAGATAGTTTGAGACCCGGGAAAAAACACAGGATAGTTTTTATCCGACTGCGCAAAAAGAGGTTAATGTTTTCGCGCGATAACCGACATACGCGCGGGCGGAGCCGCGCCCGGAAAGCTAGTACTTAAATATAGAAGAATTTCAGTACCCAGGATTTTTTATTTGTCTTATAAATACCTACAAAGGTACCTATCTATTTTGCCGTACTGACATTGTATCTTGTGACTCCGTAGGATAGCGTCATTAAGCGAGGGATGGAGAGAGCCGGTATTTTTTCTTGTAAAAACCACAGTTGCCTCCGTGATAAACGATCCGTGGCCTTTATTGATATTTTGAGATTACTGATGTTTTTGCCAACATTCGGAATCTTTTAGCTACGGTTTTTGTCTATGGTAGCTGGATATATAAACAGGTTACATAAGTTCCTAAATATCATCATCTTTCTACCCTTATCAACTAATGTGAAGTCGGCACAGTATGTTTTATCTAACAACTTTCAATTTAGCATAAAAGAAAGTTGATTAAGTATTATATAAGGTGACTATTAATTCATCAACAATACTGCGGGGGATGGTGTAGAATCGATAACTGAATGTGATCCACTCATAATTAATTTTCACATAAACAAAATTAATACTAACTATTGCCTAAGCTGTGGCGCGTTGACTTTGAGAATGATAGCGACGACAACACTCGCGGCCGCCGTGGACAAGACTCACACATACACACACGTTCATATATATCCAAGTAGAAATCAGTCGTCAAGCACCTAACCGTGTAATAACTGTAAATAAACAACTTACAGGTTAATCGTATAATATACAAATGTCTCAATCTATCTACACTATAATAAAAGATGAAAGATTAGTATTTTTGTAAATAACGAATAAACTTAACTACTGGATATAAAGATTCTTTCAACATTAGAATCCTACATTATCCCTGAGGCTATAAAATATTTCAAAAAATGTTTTTTTTTAATTTTCTAAATTGTCAGTCAAAGCGGGACATGCCGCTAGTATCAGTACTTCAGTACTAATATTATAAATGCGAAAGTAACTCTGTCTGTCTGTCTGTCTGTCTGTCTGTCTGTCTGTCTGTTACGCTTTCACGCCAAAACTACTGGACCGATTTGAATGAAATTTGGTATGGAGATAGTTTGAGACCCGGGAAAAAACATAGGATAGTTTTTATCCGACTGCGCAAAAAGAGGTTAATGTTTTCGCGCGATAACCGACATACGCGCGGGCGGAGCCGCGCCCGGAAAGCTAGTATTATATATTTATCATTATTTTTTATCCCCACGACGTTTCAAACGCTTTGCAATGATCGTGTTAACGGAGTGACATAATAAGTAGATAACCGCTTAAATCCTTTAGGATAGATATCCTAGAGAGTCTCTCAAGGATAGCTGCCGGAATACACCGTTAGGTGCTTGGCGACAGATTTTCTACTTGAGGGTTGTAGCTAGCCAGGCCGGCATTCGCAAAATGCTATAACGACTGCCATCCTAAGATAACAACCGAGACTGACGACTCAACGTGCCCTCTGAAGCACGGAAGCGCTCAGTAGTAATATCACCAGCGCAGCGGTCACCCATCCAAGTCATGACCGAGGCGTTAGTTATGGACCGCAGCTTAGCTGATCGGTTCAGAACGGCTAAGCAAACTTCGCTACGAGCGCTTCACATACGGTTAAGCTTGCATATCATCTTCGACCACATAACATAGTACTCGTAGCGTATAACCTCCCAACTCATTAGAGAATAGATCTATTCTCAGCTCAGTCAGAATTGAAAAAAATCAATTAGAAAAAAAAAGTATATTAAAAATAAATAATTATAAAATTTTAATTTTTATATATTATAAAATTAAGGGGGTCAAAATGTAGGCCCCATAATTTTGAGCGAAAATTGACCTGAGCCTAGAGATTTGCGTATTTGTTCAGTGCCTTTTAGTTGGATCGCTGCATTACTACTGAGCGTTTCCGTGCTTCGGAAGGGGCATGTTAAGCCGTCGCCGGTCCCGGTTGTTGTCTTAGGATGGCAGTCGAGTAGAAATTCTATCGCCAAGCACCTAAGGGTGTGTTCCGGCAGCTGTCCTTGAGAATTAGTGAGAGAAAAAGAGTTTGAGAAGAGTAATTCTAGGATAGCCTGAACAACATCTTCGACCACATCTTCACTTACCATCAGGTGAGATAGTGGTCAAAGGCTAGCCTATAAGCCATAAAAAAATATATAAAATAAACGGTGAAATTTCGATCAAACGCTATCCTATCGGCAACAAAAAACACACAGACACTTCAAACTTTTAACAACCCTTATGCCATTACGTACCAAAAATTAAAGTTATTATATGTTGTATGTTCATTTGAACCATCCGCCCATCATCAATCATACATTTGAAGCGCCCTGGACCGCTCGAGATTGACGACGCATTGTCTGATGTTTTATAAATAAACATGGAATACATAGCTTTAAAATGATCTGAAAAGCAATTTGGGGGATACATATTGCGGGTTGATCTGTTTATTTGTATATATTATTAAATTACTGTATAGCACCTAGCTTGAGGAAGCTGGTAGAACCCGGTCTGGCCTAGGTTTTTGTTGTTTCGTTCATAAATTTGTCATATCAGTTCCAACTGCTCACTGGGCGGTAGGATCATAGAGACCTAAGTATATTACCACCCTAGTATATTGTGCATTGAATATTTTTACCGCTGTAGAGGAAGATGCGAACTATGTAATTAAATTTTCAAAATATGCTTAAAAAGTTAGCATTAAGTTACGCGGCAAAGATACTTTAGCCGTGTAATTTGTAGATCATCATCGCTGTCATCAGCCTCATAACGTTGGCTGATGCGCCAACACATAGGCCATACGTAGAACCATTATTCCTCAGTGTCTAATTTATTCCTCTGCGCAGAGACTTAATTATATCGTTGCGACTTAAATTGTGCTACCTGGGTTTGTGTGCTATTGACCAATTTGTTGGCCTTTAGTATCCAGGTTGCTCCAGGTATTTTACACTCCTTAACAACAACGTCAAGAACTAACGATGCTGCACTTGTCTATAAGGGGCGGTTTTAGCTTAAAACCAGGCTGATCGTCTGCATTTTTGCCACTTTTTCCTACAAAAAAACCTAGTGCATGCATGCTAGATAGAGGGTCATTCTTCACGGTGTAGTCGTCTTAAAATATGAACTCCTCCAATTGTGGAGGAGTTCATATTGTACGACGCCTGCACCGTAACGGTTTTATAGTGAATGTGATTTCCCGGAACGCTATATTATGTGGCATTAGAATGTTTTCTAGTAGAAGCTTGAGAAGCAGCGAAGCCAAGCTTGAGCCTCGTAGGACTTTAATTAGTTTATATCTTTCTTCTAAGTCTCAGAACACAGAACAAGTATTCTGAGTTCTCAGATTCAGATTACTTTATTGTTAAACTGTGTTACGTTGGGTTCTTATATTATAATTAATAGTGTCAACAGCTTTGTTCATAGCGAACATACGATATTTTATGCGGGTAGTAAATGATAATAATAATATAAATTTTAAATTAATGTCAGTTATAATTACAATAGATTATTTTCAGCTTTACGATGTCAAGTTTACATAGAAAATATTAATATTATAATAAATAATATTATGGAACTCAGTATGCTCCAACATGCGATATATTATGAGGTAACAACATTGAGTAGTTATTATACTGGTTTGTTGACTGCACTCCTGCTGTACACATACCGTCTCTCCCAAAGTTTATAAACGCCATCAATTCAGAATTCATATTGTAAAATATCAAACAATACGTCTCAATTTACAAAAAGCTTCGGGTGCATGATTGATACTGCTTCGAAAATGTTTTGTTTTTCATTTTCGCACACACTGATGGTACAGTTAGTTATTTTTTATTCAAATTGTAAAATAAAATTGAGAAAACTAGAGGGTATAGTAGTAGGTATAGCTATACTTAGGCATAATACTAGACTGCATTTAGTTAGTATAAAACCAATGTTTAATTTCTTGTAAAATATCGCAAACACGTCAGAGGTCCATATTCCGTAAAAGAGCTTGTTCTGACACCCATGATGGATGACGGGTTAAATAAAAAGATTGCCATGGAATGGAGCGGACCCTGTCACAGAATCGTGAGGCTTCTTTTACCAATTCGAGCAATTTATCATCTTGTGACAGACAAATTCCTCCGTGACCTTTATTACGCGGGGAAATTAAGGATCAAGAAATATTATGATGAATAGGAAAGTATGATATGGTTCTATTCAAAGTCAACTGCTTAAGCGATAAGGCCGCCCTTTGTCCAATCTAATATATTAATTTGTTTGTAATAATTTTATTGTTTTCCTTAAGATTGTTGATGAATAAAGAATTTTGTATTGTATTGTGTCAAAGTAAAAATAATCTATTTAATTTAGGCGTCCATGACGCTCTTAAGTAGGTCGATTACAAAATTGTATGTTGAAATATTCTGCGGCGTCTAAGATTATATTTGAGGCCTCGGTATCAGCTGATACCTCAAACCAATCCTAGGTTCCAAGAGCTATCTTGAGATGAGACAAACGAGTACTTAAGATGACAGCTGCATCTTAAGTAATACTCGTTTGTCTACAACACAGGTTGTAAGAGAGAAATTACGGGAGATGCGGTTGATATGTGTGTACCTATTAATTAGCGACGGTCCCAGGTTTTGAAAGCTTACATACACACATTGGTCTTGCTTTTGACCAAGCTTATGAATAGGGACCTACGTTTAGTCCCGTGGGGTACGGGGCTAGAATTGCACACCTCTTATCTTCCTGTGAGAGTCGTGAGAAACGACGAAGAGAAAAATATCAGAAGGTGAGCAGCAGCGCCTTCTGAAGAACTGCCATCGTAAACTGAAATTCCCAAGAAGCCTGCCAAACGTGGAGATTATGCCTCCCCCTAGTAGAGGACGCCTTTTCTCAACGGTGGACGATATGGCTGTTGATGTATGCATGTAAGTTAAGCCTGCATAAAACACATCTTCGATTTGTTCGTGTGTTACACGTTGTGCTGTTACAGAAGATATATTACTAACTCGATCCCACGTGAGACAGATAAGGGTAACAAGAAGAACACTTTGTATCTACCAAAACTGATGTAGCATCGAAATCCGCTTACAATATGCATTCACCGCAATCGCTATAAAGGTCGCGGTAACCGCAGAGCTTCCCTGAAAACATCAATAATTATACAGTGAGTCGTTTATCACGAAGGTTTTTACGAGAAAAGCGCGCTGTTTAATGACGTCATTACGGAGCCGCAGTCGAGATACAATATCAAAACGAACGACTGTAATATTTATCGTAGTTACAAAAAAATACATTCCTAGCTACAAACTAAAGATACTTTCCGTTTAACTATTGGGGAACCTGTGAAGTTGCTGCATTAGATGATGATTTTGAAGCGCTCGTAGCGAAGTTTGCTTAACAATTCTGGATCGATCAGCAAAGTTAAGCAACGTCCGCCGCGGTCATGACTTGGATGGGTGACCGCTGGTGTGGTGACATTACTACTGAGCGCTTCCGTGCTTCGGAGGGCACGTTAAGCCGTCGGTCCCGGTTGTTGTCTTAGGATGGCTGTCGTTATAGCATGGTGGTAGGGCACTTTGCGAATGCCCGCCTGGCTAGCTACCACCCTCAAGTTGAAAATCTGTCGCCAAGCACCTAACAGTGTGTTCCGGCAGCTGTCCTTGAGAGCCAGTAATTCTAGGTTAGCCTGAACAACATCTTCGACCACATCATCACTTACCATCAAGTGAGATAGAAGTCAAAGGCTAACCTATCAGGCATAAAAAAAATAAAAAAATTAGAGCAGTTATATTACGAGTCTAATATACGAATATATTACGATATTACGAGTTATAGTACGTTGTCTAACATGCCTCAAGCTTTAATTCAGTATTTGCTAATAAACCTAGACGATATGCTAATTGTAATTCTTGTCGATGGTTGTCAGATTAATGTGGAGGAGTGATAATCGGTCTTGTAACCAGTATGCATATATTGAAAGGAAAGAATCTGAAAAATAAACGGATTCGCCATCCAACCGTCTAAAATGTATGAAATAACACGTTAAAGTCCGATCACGAAAATGTGAGCTCAGAGTGCTTTGAATCAGTGCGGTACCGACTTCAACAATTTATTTTATTTATTTAATAGTTTTGGAAGAGGAAGCCAAAACAAAAAAATAGTACATTGTTATACGAGGGTCGAAAGGAATCAATTGCCATACGAGGTATTTAGGCTACAGTTCGAATATGAATTGATGACTTTCATCCGTGTTATGCACTCTACTTTTTACTACTAATTAAAGTAAAATAAAAAATAGTTCTTTATAATAATAAATAGAATAGAATAATTTTTATTATCAAAAATCCAGTTATACTTACTACACTATACGTACATGTTTGGAATAAAATAACATATAAAAAGTACCTTACGTAAACAATAAGTATGAATTTAAAAACTCTGACAGCAGTGCTAGGTCAAACCTGTGTTACAGCTGTCAGCAACTTCCCTCTGTGAGGTGACATTCCGACACATCCATTTTTAACTACGTAGGTACATTTGGAAGTAAATACACAACACATCATTATTAGTAAACCCCTTGATAAATAAAACACCTTTTATATTTTGTTTACAACAACATCAGAACATTCCTTCAATACTCCACGCAATGAAACGTATTACAATTGTAGGGTAGACAATACATATGATAAACATGAAGTGTGGTCGTTGATAGCAGCATTCATATATGTGTGCGTGTTTAGTGCTGTCGGTAATATTTTATGTTCAGGAGTTAATATCTGAAAGATATTATTATTAATATCTGAAAGATATTAACTAACGTTTAAACTAATAGTATAAAGACAATATTTTTGCTAAGAACAAAGAGAAATCTTACACTTTATAAAAATAATAATAATTATATACTCACGTTTACAATAATAATTACAGGAACGTAAAAAGGAATAAGTAGTTATTTGAACAGTGTTGAAATAATAGTTTATAATAATATTTCTACAATATTTATTGATAATAAAAACATGAGTAGCACGTATTTTAAATTAATGCGGCCTTAGTTCAAGTAGGACACGCGGAGCATGCGTTATTACAAAAATAAAAAAGGAATCTATAACTTACATCCTGTTAAACTCTTTAGGTACTTTTCATTTAAAATAAGAGGAAAATAATATTTTTTTATATGTCTTTAATATTTATTGCAAATGATAGCATGAGTAGCAGATATACATAATTATGTAAAATTAGTTGAGGAGTTAGAACATTTTGATAAATATAAAAAAAAGTTGCAAGAATATGAAACACAATATATACGTCTCCCTGGAGGCCATCCCGCTTTATTAAGCCTATTGGTATATTTTTAGTTCACACTGCCCAAAAACAGAATTAGTGACTAAAGTTTTCATTTAACATACCTACACTAACTTGAGAAAGTCACATTCATTTTGTTATAAACTAGTTTTTTAACAAACGTAGTTGTTTATATTTATTACATTACGGCAGGGTATTTTACAACGAAATATATTCGACATCAAATTTTTTTTACAACAATGTTTACCATGATTAGAAGCTATTCCGGCCCTATAGAAGGAAGCATTATGAGTAGTACTTAGCACTATGAGTTTTTCCCGCGTTTTAAAGTTTTAAGTACTACACGAGTTACGGAAAAATACTAAAAAGCGCTCGAAGGAATATACATCGAGCCGACGGTAGTATCTCATATATATTTTTGTAAACCTTTAATTAACGAAGTCGACTATTTCGAAATTCAGTCCATAAAAATAATGTTAAGCCACGTATATACTTGGGCATATTTTTCTAAAGGCACTTCGCAGAACAAGTATTCTGTCTAATTAAATAGGTACATCAGAATACCTTTTACTTCGGGGTTACAATTTTGTGAAGATGTTAAAAAATACAACCTCATTATGCTATTATACTATGAAAGTACAAGAAATAAGTAAAGACTACCGTTTTATTAGCTTTATAGTGTTATTCGATAAGCTAAAAGTAAAAAAAAAATTCGGGGAACGAAGGCATCATTATATTGTCTCGGTAGAAAGCTTTTATCGATAAAATAAAGTAGGTGCCTACTGGGTGTAACATCCGCCCTGTTGCCCGAGCAGTGAGACCGTATACTACTTAAACAACAATCTGTATTGATGATATCATAATAGTGAGTTGGTATAGAAGTTATAGAATCTTAGTGGTAAGGTGGCTTGGGGGAAAGCATAATCAATAGTATTATAATGATTTATGTTTCTATAGTAGGTATACCTAATTATGATACTCTAAAAAAAATTGAGATGAATTAGATATTTTAAGAAGCAATTTCAAGTATATCTATATGGAGTATGGAGAGTTAATTAAATTTATTTGGAGATAAATTTCTGTATTTGGAAACGAATTCTAACGTTACATTTTTTCATTTCTTTGCACTACCACAGGCGTTACTCTCATTTTGTGTACATTATGACATACACTAACAAGGCAGGTATTCATATAGTAAGTAGTTATACACTGGACTTGATGTTCCTGAGAAAATATTGAGTAATGCTTCTATAGGCATTAGTCAAAAGTCTAAGTAAGTTGAAGAAATATGGATTTTAGATTAGAGATTAGAGATTATTTTGAAATCTTACCGGTATACTCTTACTGTATATATCATCCACAGTGAAAGCCTAAATTCATACTTAAGATACCATTCATACGTAATACCTAGTTATTAGGTGTTATTATCCATTCTATTTACAAGTTACTCATTCTAACGTGTCGTGTTTTCACCGTTAAACTTTGCGAAGCGCGTGTGAGAGAACTTCATTACACGCTTCTGGGCCTGTCAATCTCACCTGTCAAGCCTCGCTCTCCGCCGTCAAATTAAACCCCTACGTCAAGCCGCTTGAGGATCGGGAAGCACTTAGCCTCGCGTCTTTCAGCTACCAGTTTACATGAAAACGTTAGTAAGTAACGTGCTATGTAAGGTGTGCATTAGAATTTTCTGGAATGAATAAGAATATACATAGAAACAAGTATAGGTAATTGTTGATATTTTAAAAATAAAGACGTGACTTCAAAGTGCATTGTCCATTTGGCTTTGCGTGAACAAGATGCCTGAAGATGCCGTGAAGAAGATAAATTTGTCAATAAATAAGATTGAATTTAAAATTAAAAATATCCCGGGCGGGAGTCGAACCCACGTCCTCCGATATTGCGCCGGATGCCTAAACCACTCGGCCACCTGGGCACGCTATTTCTAGCCGAAATTTCGTGCTCCAATTGTATTACTTTTACTCCGGTTAATTTAGACATTCGAAGCTACATAAATTCCCACCAAGCTGAAAATCAGTAAAATTGTTTAAAATATGACTAAAAATAAAATTTGAAAGTTCCCCATCATATTTTTTATTCAAGGTTAAAAGTCAAAAAATGTGAGTATTTCGCGATTTTCAGTAAAACCGAAGTTTTATCATTACTATATATTAAATACTTCAGGCAAAAATTGTAGATCATAAACTTATCTACAAAAAATTTCAAAATACTTTTTTTTCTACGAGCCACCGTTTTTGAGATATAACGATTGATAGAGGTGTAAAAGTTGTAATCGTCACAATATGCATGAGTACGCCACGTATGTATATAGTATCTCTATAATTGTCATATTTTTGTATCGGTCATTGTACCTTACACTTATTTAACATAGCGTGTAGACCACGCTGTAGATGCCTTCCTAATTCGGCTGGGGAGGCCGCGGGTGTGCACGCAAATACACACACACTTCTTTTAACCTTGAATAATAAAAAATCCATACAGGGGAAAGACGGGGAACTTTCAAATTTTATTTTTAATAATATTTTAAACAATCTTACTGATTTTCAGCTTGGTGGGAATTTATGAAGCTTTACTATTAATTTTGGTCTAATTTGACCGGACTATTTAACTTTAACCCTCATAGTGGATGGCATAGGTGAGTCTACGTTCAAACACAAGCTTTTGATATATAAAAACACTACCTTTCCGGGCGCGGCTCCGCCTGCGCGTATGTCGGTTATCGTGCAAAAACATTAACCTCTTTTTGCGCAGTTGGATAAAAACTATCCTATGTTTTTTCCCGGGTCTCAAATTATTTCCATACCGAATTTCATTTAAATCGGTCCAGTAGTTTTGGCGTGAAAGCGTAACAGACAGACACAGAGTTACTTTCGCATTTATAATATTAGTACTGACTAAGTAAGGTACAAACTACTGACTAGTAATATCACGTAAAGCCGTGTCATCCCACCGAAACCACTCAAGGGAGCTGTTGAGTTAGTAAAGGACGTTACACAACATAATCAGTAAGTAGTGAGTGACAGGGATATATTATGTGGTTATCACAGTTGGTTACCTATACTATATCTTATATTTATAAACCTAAACGTACCATATCAAGTGGTTGGTTATACGTAAGTATGAAATATTCTCATATATAAGAATATAACAATAGATATAAGTAACCTTCATTAGTTTCTCAGAGCGGAATTTAGCTAAATCAAATGCTAATTGGTCACGTTTATTAAATTAGAATATAACATGCTAATGTATGAAGAAGCCTTAAGGTTTAGGAAATATTGTTGCTTAAGGAAAGATTGCAATTTATACCGCAAAAGAAAACTTTAGGTCAGTTCGGTATGTCCTCTCGTATTTCTTGTACGGCGCAGAGTCCCATGACTCTACTACCATCAAAAAGTCAAAAGTACAAGACATGCAATGCATTTGAGATGTACTAGTCCTCTAGTACATGAGAGTCGTCAGTTCTAGTTTTCTAAGAATCCTTTTTGTTTGATCACGTCATCCGGAAGATAAAAATCAATTTGGAGAACAAGGTGGATGAAATCACACATGACAGACCAGATAATGCCTGCTATATCTAGGCTTACCATACGCCCCGCTTTGACCGGGACGGTCCCGGTTTGAACCTTTTGTCCCGGTGTCCCGCCCGGCTTGTATCAGCGTCCCGGTCAAACATTTATGGTAAAATCAAGCATGACCAAAAAATTCGTACTAATGTGCACTCTAGTGAAAAATATAAAATTAGCGTACTCAAGTTTCTTTATGTAGGTATATATGTACCTTAATTCTTTTTCTTTAAATAAAATTAACATGTAACAAGTACATATAAATATATATTTTTTTATTTATACGCTTTGTTCTTCGTAATTTTGATTATCCACGCAATAAAAACTTGAAAATTAAAATCATGCGAAAAGCAAAACAGGACAAAATGAACATTTTAATGTTGTGCGTCAACTTTTGGCACTTCATAATTATGGTGAGGCTGGTTATAACTAACTTTTTACAAATAAAAAAAATGGATATCAGAGACGCTTCCATATTACCAGCCTATCTAATGTTCCTCGTTAGTTAGAATCTTCATAAATTTCTTTCATTTAGGGTTAATTCTTTCATTTAGGGTTCATTTGCATTTCAAAAGGAAAAACGAAACTCTTAAATGACCACTTTTTGTCTATTTTTTCAGATATTACTTTATCAACAGATTCAGATTTATCATTATCAACCAGAAGACGTCAACGTTTGAACAAATTTCCCGCCATAAAACGCTACGAAGGACGGCTAATAGCTGCTTGTAACCATTGGCCGCAACTTTTACGATGTCGTCAGTCCACCTAGTGAGGACGCCTATGCATTTGGGTTGCCGGGCTAGAATGTCACACACCCATCTCGTCGCGTGGGTATCATAAGAGGTGACCAAGGAAGGAAGGTAAAATACCGGAAGAAAATAGAAATTTTCAACTTCTGAGAAATCTACAAATGCGATCCCCAATACACCTGCCAAGCATGGGGATTAAGGAAACCCCCAAATGATTATTTTTATACTCATTATTATTTTTGTGATATATTTTTGAAAACAACATTAGGTTACCTACACGGAAAGCAAATATAAGTTGGTTTTACCATATTTCAACAAAATTTTAGGGTTAATATAGCACCTACCTTTGAGTTTTGTTGAGACAACAAAACCTGTATTGTTCATCGGCTATGGTAAATTTAACTTACTGCATATTTGTTAATTCAACATTTCCATATAATATTAGAATTAACCGTCTAACAAGGGGGTTAATATAGCACCTACCCTTTGAATTTAGTTGTTTTTATACGTCGCACAATTGTAAATTTAACCGTCAAGGAAAATGTTAATTAATTATGACATATAGATTTTTGTTAGTTTTACTAGTTTGTACCTGGTACAAACCTGTAAAAACAACAAACCATGACTGTAAAACCAATTTCTAACAAGGGCTGCTTTAACGTATTCAAAATGTAAAAACACGGTTGTTTTTATGTTAAATCGACTTAATTTTAATGTTAGATTAACCTTCAAATTCAAAGTTGTGTTAACTTAGTTACTATTGTTGGATCAACTCGAACTATATTGTTGGGTCAACCCGAAGTATTTTGAGTGCAGCCAACAGTATTTAATAAAGTCGCTGTGTTGATTCAATCAGTCTTGTTGTTGAATTTACCCGCTTTAAAGATTGAATGTACTTTCAAAAAAGGGTTAAGTCCAGCTATTTTAATTCAACCTTTGCTGTAATAGTAACATTAACATGTATATTTTGTTGAATTAACCTCGATTAAGTAATAAAGTTAACAGTGTAGTTTTGTTGTGGCAAAGAGTGTCTTGGTGTTGTTTTAACCTACAATCAATAATATTTTTAACAAAGCAGATTTGTTGTATCAACTTCTACTGATTTTGTTGGGAATACTCAAAATGTTTTGTAATGTCAACTTAGATATAATAGTATTTTCAACAAAACAGTTTAGTTGTTTCTATGAGTTGTTTTGTGTTGAATATACCTTATATTTATGCGTTGAATTAACCTTCAAATCAGAGGTTGGGTTGACATCCATTGAATAGTATTTTTAACAAAATCATTGTGTTGATTCAATCAATGTTTTGATGTTGAATTTAACCGCTTTAATGGTTAAATATACTCTCAAAAATGGGTAAGGTTAACAGTCTTGTTATGTTGAACCAACTTTTGCTGTAATAGTTAGATCTACGTCTATGTTTTGTTGAATTAACCTCGATTAAATGTTTAAATTAACAGTGTAGTTTTGTTAAGGCAATGAGCGTCTTGTTGTTGTATTAACCTATAATCAATAGTATTTTTAACGAAACGGTTATGTTGTGTCAACTTCTACTAATTTTGTTGGGAATACTCAAAATTATTTGTAGTATTAACCTAGATATAATAGTATTTTCAACAAAACAGGTTTGTTGAGTCAAAAAGTGCGTTTGTGTTGCAATCACGTGATAAAGTACTACTGAATCAACCTTTCGGAGAAAAAGTTGGATTAACACGAACTACAATGTCGAACCAAATTTCGCTATAATTGTTAGTACTACTTGCATTATATAGTCCATCCACATTATTCGATTTAAGGGTGATATAGTTAAAACATGACATTAACTTAAATAATTTTATTGAAATTTAGTTGGTTTACCATTGAAAAGTGGATAATTTGACTATATAATTTCTAACAATTATAGCTAAACAAAAAGGATACCACATTGTACCTCGCGTTAAGCCAACCATTACTGCAAAAGGTTGATTCAATAGATATTTTCATCAGATCGACGCAATACAAACGCACTGATTGACATAATAAAACATTAACTAATTTGTTATTATATATAGGTTAATGCGTACAAAACATTTGAGTATTCCCAACAAAATTAATGGATGATCTGCTTTTTATAACATACTATTGATTCTAGGTTAATATTACAAGATTAATTACTTACAATTTAAATATGTACGTAAGTCAAATCAAACAGACAACAAATGTATCTTAGGTACACATATTTTTTAGTGAAATTAAATAAAATCGAGGTTAATTATAACCTAACTTAGAAAACAAGTTGGTTTGACATAGACTGTAAAAAGAACATTAAACAACTATTAATACGGTAAAATATTTACTCATAAACATTTGAACATATACAGGTACGAAACAAATTAAATTATTAGGTTTAGGTGGCGCGGAGACAATCGATAACCACATAAACATTTGAATATATACAGGTAAAAAACAAATTAAATTATTAGGTTTAGATGTCGCAGAGACAACATATATTAATCAGTGAACTACGACCATCACTTTTATGGTAAAAATCGTATTCATTAGCGCGTTGTGTTTACATAGTCACAGAAAAAAAAAATGCAACGATAAGGCACAACGCTGACGTATGATCAAAGTTGTTGAAAAAGCTGTCACGCTATAGATCGAATCAATTTTGACCTATTCAGTGATAGCTTTCTCATCGACTTTTGTCGATCATGATCGTTGTGCCTAAATGGAAATACTTAAGGGGAAAAAGATCCAACCAACAGATATTGCTATAAAGACATTCAAACATTTTTTGGTGTTACTGATTACGGATAGTGATATGGGTACTTATTTATAATTTTACATTTTGTAGATTGGAAACTTTTGCGTAACTCGGTCCTTCGGAAATTGTAATAAAATAGTCTAAATTATAACATTACAGCCAAAAATACAGGCAAAACACAATAAAAAAAAACAAATTCGTTAAATAAGTTTGCACCAATGTTTGTAACAAAATTTATTTTAATAACATTATGTAACATAAACGACAACATATTAATCGCATCAATATACAAATAAATTTACACATTACCCAAAATCATACCGACAGGTAGACTCAACCATACATAAGTATCTTTAAATGGACACACGTATCATGTCTTAAATTCAAATTAACTAAAATCAAGGATAAAACGACTTCCAATATTATTATGTTACTTAATATATGTGCGAGAATATACAAGCTGTTATAAAAATCCAGTGACCGTACCTACAGTACTCATAAACTGAACGACTTTCCCTAACCCATGTTGGGTTGTAATATGATATAAAAAACAAACAACAATTTGGTCAACTAGGTCCATTTGGTTTCGTCATACTAACTGCGTCAGCTGATCGAAAAGTCCAAAAAAAATGTTTGTATGTAACCCATGTTATATAAGGAAAGTAGATCAGTTTTATGAGTACTGTACTGTCGCTGGATTTAGGGTTATATACGGTGTTTTTGTAACACCTCATAGGTACAAAACTTTAAAATGAAGAATATGTTTAACTGTCATTAACTTTTATAATACAACATTATATACATATCTTTTTCAATTTCTTTATTTATTAATGCCAATCGGAATCAGTCTGATGCAAGGCGTCCCAAAACTTGGGCAGTTATAAACGGACTGCATTTCCACTGTGATCTGACCGCAAAATTGCTGTGAGGAAGACGGCTGCTGTGTTACCAGATCGCCAGTTCGTCTGTAACGGTGAAAAAACAATTGAAAGTCGGAGATTATGAATACGTTATAGCACCAACACAATTATGCATGAATTGTTATGACAACATGTTCAAACAGGTCAAAGCAACTGTTTACATAACAAAAAAAGACACGTGAACACAAAAACTTCGACATGTTTCTTTGACCCTTCAACTTGTTTATTTAAAGGTAATTGTTTATTAAAGGCATAATTTACTTAAATTTGGTGACCAATTGACGCCTACAACAGGCACCATGCAATAAATACAAAATTTTGGTGTAAATACTTATTATAAAAAAGAACTAAGTACCTATGTATGTCTCTGAATATGTTTTATCTCATATGGTAATATAATTAGGAATACACAGTAGTAGATTCCGAATTATTTAAATTTTCAATGTAACTGAGCCTGTAAATGCTATTTAAGATGTCTACGTGCATAAATGAAAGTTTCATCTGAAATAATAAAGTCATGTCACACCGAAAGCAGTTGCAACTCATATGCATAGACGTGCATGTGCGCGCTGATATGTACCTACTTACCTATGAAACCTTTATGAGAAATCGCAAAAAAATATATTTTTGATTAAAGCTTTTATTGGCGACTGTAATATTTTCTACATTTAGTAGGTAACAGTAGAACTCTTTGTTGCTACTTGTAATGAACTGTATCTGTTATAGGCAGATGTTACCGCTTAACACCAGGTGGGCATCGTGCTTTTCCCATCACGATTGCACCAAAGGACTATCAACTATACGCGTTGAGACGCTTCCAATCAGCTCTAACACGACTGGTTTATAATGTAGGTTCTTAGTTTAGGAGTTTCCAAGGCCACCATCAGTTTCTATCAACAGATCAGTAGGTACCATGGTTCTAGAATATTGTATTGTAAAATGATTTATATACGTAAGCTTAATCGATTTAAGATATTTGCTTCAAAATTTAGTTGCAAGAATCCACCCAAACAATCATATTTAGGTAGTTAGATAGGTTAATAATATTACATGACATTAAAAAGCTTGTAAAAACTCGTAAGTTAAAGTAACAATTAAATTATGCATGAATTGTTACGTCAACATATTCAAACAGGTAAAAACAACTGAATATATATGAAGGTAGGTACGTACATTTATAGGAGTGTGGAGCTTTTCCAACCCAGACCTGAACAAGATTCTCACTCTTAGGTTTGGTACGACTTCTTTCAGCTCTTCAGAATTCATACACATCATCAATTCGAGGGAAATCTCGTTTTCTGAAATATGTTAATCATAATAAAATACCTAAGTATGTCAAATCAGAATATTATAAAACACACAAGCAAACAATATAATAATACATACCATAGTACAAAATTATTGTGAGGATCAGTCATCAGTTATTAATCAGTTACCGAAAATAAAAAAAACAAGTACTCTATGTCGTTTCCCCATTCGGCTAAATATTCGAGACCTGAAAAACAGAATACGTACTCAAATAAGGTACCCAGATACACATATTAAATCTATAACACATTAGTATGTCCACTTTCTCAATACCCAACAATGTTTGTATGCTTTTTAGAATAGATCCACAGAACACGACACGTGGCCAGTTTATTTGACTGACTGTGAGTTACTACACACACTGATAGAAATTTCCAGACTGAGACGAGTGGCGTGGGCGCACCGCCAGAGGCGCGAAATGGCAACGTCGCTTCGTTCACTTTGTATAATTTTGGCACCAATTAAGCGCATTACACACGGAACCAGAAGACAAAATAATATTCCGTAAAATATATATTACAGTATTTCTGAGCATCACAAATGAGAATGATACTAAAACAATATTTTTGCCATCATAAAACCCGTCACAGACGCAATAGTAATTTTATATACATTCATAGCTAGGAAGAAGAAGGGAAAGACGTTAAATTGTATATGCACCATGGGTGGTAATAAAGAAAGCCTTAGAACTCTTGTTTATAGCTCTAACCTTTTGTTCAAGCCACAAATACCAGCCTCCTGGGACATTCTTTATATATCCGCCCGTGGTGTATAATTTACTCGGTCTGAATTTCTTTTACATAGCTGCAGATACTTTCCAAAATTAAAAATATACCACATTTCAGTTTTTAATACTAAATTTGTTCTTTTTTATTTCGTTTGTTTATAATCTTAAGCGCATAAAGTTATTGCCTACATAGTTATTCCTTATTTTATTGATATTTACTTACAAAGTTCGATAACCATCCAAAACGTCGTTTTAAAATGAGAACAATGCTCAGTTTGTATGGGAAGTAAGGTGCAATACGTCGCCGAACGTCCTATGAACGCCTATTATTTATATGTTCGGCCCGTGTGTAATGCGCTTTATTCCGCAGTATTGTTCTGTATCGTATGCGACGTTGCCATCTTATTATGTCAACTGTTATGAGACGGTTAAAACAAATATTTTGAAAGGTATTGTGTGTGGGTATTGACTTTTTAGGTTTCCGAAGCTAAAATGGCAAAAACGGAGCCCTTATAGTTACGTCTTGTTGGTCCGTCTGTTTGCCTGTATGTCTGTCTGATCGTACGTCACATATATTTCTTTTCTCTTAATACATATACCTTTCAATACCAGTTTACATTTGTATTGTTTGCTAATCAGACAGAGAAGGAAATGAATGAAATTCATGGCATGGGTAAACCTAGTTTGAATATCAGATAATACCTACCAAACATTTTTTTTATAATAATCAACATGCAGACTTTATGGACCTAATAGGCAGTTTATGCTACGATTGTATCTAGGATAAGTTTTTAAGGAATAATTATTCATCTTATCTAACTGCCAAGCTAGATGTCATAGGTACAAGAAATAGGTAATGATTGCCACGCGCCCGTGACGGGTAATTATAGCGGCATAGGTATTTATTATAAAATAAACATCTGTCATCATATTTTTCTCTATCAATATCTATTCTGTTTTGCATGGTGGTAGGGCTAGATTTTGCAAATTCTCGCCAAATTTTAATAACCAAATTTTGAAAAATTTTAAAACCATTTTCGAGTAGAAAATCTGTCGCCAAGCTCCTAATGGTGTGTTCCGGAAGTTGACCTTAGGAGCCAGTAATTCTAGTTTAGCCCGAACAACATCTTCAACAACATCATCGCTTAACATCAGGTGAGATAATAGTCAAAGGCTAGCCTATCAGGTTGGTAAGTACCTCTAAAAAATAAACTGAATGCCTCACTACCTACGTTGGAAGATCCAAAATAATTTCGTACGTAGTTATGTACTTACCTTGGCATACTAAATTAGAAATCAGCTCCCAACGAGTAACTACGACGAATTGTAAATGGGTTTTTGTTACGATCTGCAATGTTGTCGTGTCTTGCGGTGCGTGCACAATGAACTGTCTGAACTCTGAACTGGACCTACCTGTTTGCGTGACAGTTGAAACAAACGCTTGAAAAGGTTGTGCCAATTGTTTTTTTTTGTTTAAGACTTAACATGTTCAAATTGTAATTTTAACCCTAGCTTGAGAGTTAGTTTAACTATCCGAACATGTTACTTTAACTTAAAACGTTGCTGTTGTTTTTAAGTATTCATATTGTTATGCCAAATATTTGTATGGTCGTAAAATCAAACACTTTCAAGACTTAGTTCAATGATTCAAACAGGTAATTTTGGCTTTTTGTATTGATGTTGCTTTCACCTTTGTAAATTGTCATCCTAACTGCTTGCGTGACAGTTGAAACAAATGGTTGAAAAGGTTGTGTCAATTGTTTTTTTTTGTTGAAGACTTAACATGTCCAAATTGTTATTTTAACCCTAGCTTGAGAGTTAGTTTAACTATCTGAACATGTTGCTTTAACTTAAAACGTTGCTGTTGTTTTCAAGTGTTCATTTTGTTTTGCCAAATATTTGTATGGTCGTAAAATCCAACACTTTAAAGACTTAGTTCAATGATTCAAACAGGTCAGTTTGGCTTTTTGTATTTATATTGCATTCACCTTTGTAAATTGTCATCCTAACTGTTTGCGTGACAGTTGAAACAAACGGCTTAGATAAACTCTCTATTGACAAAGTGACAGTTTTTCTGGGAATCAAAATGGATTCTACTTTACAGTGGGATCCACATATAGATGATCTAGCCGGAAGACTTAGTTCTGCTGCATATGCAGTTTGTAAGATAAGACAGTTAACAGACGTAGCTACTGCACGGCTAGTTTATTTCGTGTACTTCCACAGTATTATGTCGTATGGTGTATTGCTGTGGGGAGCTGCTGCTGAGATGGAAACAATCTTTATCTTTTAAAAGCGTGCAATTCGAGCCATATATATCAAATGGATCCTACGAAATCTCTAAGGGATCTTTTTAAAGTAATTGACATATTAACTTTACCGAGTCTGTATATATTTGAAAATATTATGTATGTTCGGAAAAATTTGAATAAAATTAAATTAAATAGTGACAACCACGATTACAATACTAGGAATAAATATAAAATAGCAGTACCAGGTTTTAGACTAGCAAAGAAAAATAAAAGGTCCTTTTTAGGTAATTGTGTGCGGTTTTATAATAAAATTCCCAAACATATTACAATGCTCACAGAAGGAAAATTCAAGTTGTATGTGAAAAATATTTTGATTGAGAAATCATACTACAAAGTTTGTGATTACTTAAACGACAGGGATGCTTGGAAAGTTCCACCTCTGCCAAGCTATCACCTGTCACCTACGTAATTTGAACAAATATTGTAATAGTTGTATTATATTGTATATAACACATTGTTAAAAGATGTTTAAAAAAATGGCCCCGAGTTTCTTGCCCGTTCTTCTCGCAGTGGCTCTATAATTTTTTTTTGCTGAACGTGGCAGTACAATGTAGAATATTTCAATATTAAAATTTGTAATTGACCTTCATAAGAGCGTCGTAGACGCCTTAATTGAATAAATGATTTTGAATTTGAATTTGAACGCTTGAAAAGGTTGTGTCAATTGTTTTTTTTTGTTGAAGACTTAACATGTTCAAATTTAAATTTTAACCCTAGCTTGAGAGTTAGTTTAACTATCCAAACATGTTGCTTTAACTTAAAACATTGCTGTTGTTTTCAAGTATTCATATTGTTATGCCAAATATTTGTGTGGTCGTAAAATCAAACACTTTAAAGACTTAGTTCAATGATTCAAACAGGTAATTTTGGCTTTTTGTATTGATGTTGCTTTCACCTTTGTAAATTGTCACCCTAACTGTTTGCGTGACAATTGAAACAAACGCTTGAAAAGGTTGTGTCAATTGTTTTTTTTTTGTTGAAGACTTAACATGTTCAAATTGTAATTTTAACCCTAGCTTGAGAGTTAGTTTAATTATCCAAACATGTTGCTTTTACTTAAAAAGTTGCTGTTGTTTTCAAGTATTCATATTGTTATGCCAAATATTTGTGTGGTCGTAAAATCAACAACTTCAAGACTTAGTTCAATGATTCAAACAGGTAATTTTGGCTTTTTGTATTGATGCTGCTTTCACCTTTGTAAATTGTCATCCTAACTGCTTGCGTGACAGTTAAAACAAATGGCTGAAAAGGTTGTGTCAATTGATTTTTTTTGTTGAAGACTTAACATGTCCAAATTGTTATTTTAACCCTAGCTTGAGAGTTAGTTTAACTATCCGAACATGTTGCTTTAACTTAAAACGTTGCTGTTGTTTTTAAGTGTTCATATTGTTTTGCCAAATATTTGTGTGGTCGTAAAATCAAACACTTTTAAGACTTAGTTCAATGACTCAAACAGGTAATTTTGGCTTTTTGTATTGATGTTGCTTTCACCTTTGTAAATTGTCATCCTAACTGTTTGCGTGACAGTTAAAACAAACGCTTGAAAAGGTTGTGTCAATTGTTTTTTTTGATGTTGGAGACTTAACATGTTCAAATTGTAATTTTAATCTTAGCTTGAGAGTTAGTTTAACTATCCGAACATGTTGATTTAGCTTTATGCATTGCTGTTATTTTAAATATTACATATTGTTATTCCAAATATTTGTGTGATCGTCAAATCAAACATTTGAAAGGGCTAGTTTAAACTAAACAAAAACCTAAATCAACCTGTTCGAATGGTTAACCATTCGAACAGGTTGATTTAGGTTTTTGCATTGATGTTGCTTTCACTTGTATAAATTGTTTTCTTAACAATTAGCCTGACAGTTGAAACAAACGCATTAAAAGATTGTGTCAATTGTTTCTATTTGTACAGGACTTAACCTGTTTATAAAATTATTTTAAGCCTAGATCCTGTGTTAGTTTAACTATCCAAACTCCTTGTTTTATCTTTATGCGTTGCTGTTGTTTTTACCTGCTTATATTAATGATCCAACTTTTTGTGGAACGGTTGAGACAAACATTTGAAAGCGTTATGTCAATCAGTTTGATTCTAACATTGACAAATACATTAAATCAACTATTCAACTATTGGCAAAATTAACAAATTCATTTTGTTATTTCTAGCAATAATGATATGATTAAATATGTGTTGTTGTTTTAACGTATTAATTGTGTTAATTTTACTTATTTAATTGTTATTTCAAAATATTGAACAGTAAAATCAACATTTACTTATTTTATTACGCATGAATTGTTACGCCAACATGAACAAATAGGTGAAATTGACTGTTTTCATATCAACAAAAAAAATCTGTGAAAACGACAATTTGTTAATGTTGCTTTAACCCATCATTTTGTTAATTCAACTAATTTGTTGCCAACACGTGCAAAATCAACCTTTTTGGTCTTTCAGTGTATTAAGGTGAAACTTTAGCTCTTTAAGGACGGATAGACATAGACAGACGGCCTAGTAAGATCCCGTCTTCGCGTACGGACTCTGAAATAAAGCTGTTATATATTTTATTGTTGCGATTTTTCAGTAAAATTACACCCCTTTTCTCCTTTCTTCGGAGCATAATTTCTCAATGGTGCAATATTTCAATTACGTTTTCAATAGTAAGAATGGCTCAGGTATTATTTTTTGTTGCGAGATGTTGTTTATTACAAAGGAGCAACGTTCTACGGCGCAATAGGCCCATAAAGAACTACCATTTCATAAGAATTGCAAAGTTACTATCAGTATGAACCTTTCGTCCGTTTTGCTTCACTAATACTAACCTATAAGTTATACTATATACTAGCTTATAGTTACCTATAAGTAGTTAAGATGGATTTAGGTTATTTTTGATTCTGATCGCTTAAAGAAACAATCAGATCCTCTTTTCATATCTTTCTTAAATGGAAATAAGAAATCAACAACGGTTCGAATGTACTGGTCTGTGCAGATAATATCCATACTGTGCTATTAGTGTATCTTTCGGAAAATGACAATGGCGAAAATATGGCGTCTAGTATATTGCATATTACATTACAGGGTGGCGGTATTTTGGACAGACTGGAAGGGACGGCAGCTGCCAGCGTTTATATTTTATGAAGAGTCATTGGCCTTTATTAGCTTCAAGGTAGGTTTAAGTGGGATCAGATGGCTGGCTATATTTTGGGAGACGGGATGTCCAGGATTTTTGTTTTTATAATTAATAGAATTGGTCACATTTCGTCAGTTCTAGCTTAAGAATTTATGGAATGTTTCAATGCCCAGGTCGAAGTGAGTAGGGTCTTGCTGCAAGTTGAACGTATAAGGCTCTGTTCAGACGTACGCGGTTTGAGCGCGGTTTGAGGGCGGGGAGCGCGCGGCGCGCGGTCTTTGCGAAATCATAGCGCGCCGCGCGCTCGTCGCCCTCAGATCGCGCTCAATCGGAAAAGTAAACAAAGAGCTGGCCATAAAGCGAAGAATAAAATTTTAACATTTTTTGTATTATTAGCGATAAGCCAAAACATATTTTTACATAATTTTACGTTGTCCTTTGTGTTGTAAAATAATAATTTGTAAAATATAGCTAAATACGAGTATAATAAATAATATAATAAATATAATATAGAAATATAGTAAATATACGCTAAGCACGCGAAAGTGCTTCTAATCATATTTAGAAATTATTGTTAAGATTATCTTTGAAAGAAATTAGGAGCTATTATATTGATTAATATACGTCTACTCTTCCTCGTACGTCTTTAATCAAAATATATTTATTATATATTTTGATTAAAGACGTACGAGGTTGACATTGTCCATAATTGAACAAAATTCCAATGAAAAGGAAAGTCAGTTAAAATGGAATGGGAAGAAAGAAAGGTTTGCGAGCCAAGTATTTTAATTTAGTTTCACGGGTAAATGAATTTTAATCTTTACAAATTGCTGTAATTAGTACTAAGTGTCCTTTGACTCCAGCAACTTTTTACAGTTAAAACTAATTACAGATAAAAATGTGAAATTAACAACTGTCTCCAAATGATTTATATACCCTATTACATGTAATCTTTGCAGCCATTTTATTATAAAATATATAAAAATAATCCTCCAAAACTTTTAGGAAGATTTTTATTTTTTTAACTGGAAACATCAACATTCAACAGATATCCTGGATTTCTTAAGGAATATGTCTGATTTATACACTCTTTTGCAAAAAAACGGGCACCTAAGGAAATTTACTTTCTAAGGTCGATTTTAGTTAATTAAATGAAATTTATTTCTTTGACGTAGTCTGTATACTTCATGGAAGTAATAAGTACTACGTACAACTAGTACTTATTACTTCCATGGTATACTTATAATCGTGTAAATTAATGCGCGTGAAGTGAATTCGAGCAATTAAAAGAAAAAAAAACGATGGATTCTTTAAAATCGATGTACATGCCCAAACAATAAGAAGTGGTCGGCAATAAAGACAAGTTTTTTTTACTTTTTTTAATTAAATAAAGTTACAAATGTAAAAACCTAATAACGAGTGTGAACCTCCTCTTGCCAAAATCACAGCTTGAATCCTTCTGGGCATGCTTTCCACGATGTTTTTAATAACGTTTTGAGGAATACGGTCCCACTCTTCTGCAATGACTCTTTTTATCTCCCTTATGTTTTGTGGAGCACGTTGCACTGATCTTACCCGTCTCTTTAGAACATCCCACACATGCTCAATTGGATTGAGGTCAGGACTTTGAGCTGGCCAATCTACACGACGGATCTCAACTTCTTGCGTGTACGCTTCCACGTCGCCAGAACGGTGTGGGCGAGCATTATCGTCCATAAAAATGGAATCTTCCCCAAGAGCCGTCAATGTGGGTTGTGCATATGGAATTAGGACTTCCATTATGTACCGGTGTGCATTTAATGTTTCATTTTCCATGAAAACTAACTCCGTACGCTCCGTCGAATTAATTGCTGCCCAAAACATAACGGAGCCTCCGCCATAAGGAGTGATTTCTTCGAAACACACTTCCGCATAGCGTTCCCGTGGTCTTCGCAGCACTCGCCGGCGGCGGTCCTCTCCACACAAAGATATTCTAGCTTCATCAGAAAACAATACTTTATTCCAGTCCTCCAGAGTCCATGAATTACAGTTCCGAGCAAACTGAAGTCGAGCAACACGGTGCTCACGGAGTAATTTAGGGCCCCGAGCTGGGCGGTAACTCTTGATATTGGCAGCCAAAAGCCTCCTCCTGACCTCCTGACCCACAAGCTAACTTCTACCCCTTACTTCTTCAAGGCTCTTCTTCAGGTCCACACTTGACGCCTTACGATTACGCAACGCCTGACTCACCAAAAAGCGGTCATCTCTTGGTTCTGTGCATCGTTTTCTTCCCGAATGTAGTAAAAGAAAACCCGGTTCTTTTGAACGAACCAGTCTCGTGATACCGTTGCCAAGTCCTCTGGACTGTTGAACGACTCACATTTAGCCGCTGAGACACGTAAGTTTGCGAACAACCTTCTTCAAGTAGGGCTATAATTTTACCGGCCCTTATCGCTTTATCACTCATATCAAAAAGTGGTATTTAATGTAAAAAGAAAGATTAAATTGTTTAATTTGCAGAAAATATCCAAAAAGTTTTAAAATATCGTAATCAGTTAAAAATCGTTTCAGCAATTCGCGCCATTAGTAAAGCAATTTTAGAATAATCCACAATAATCATTATTTTTCTTTTAATAATTTCAAATTTAAAATTTGGAACGTAAAGAATCATGCCAGGATGCTTCAAAAAACATGCCAATACATCGTCAAATTAACAAAACCTATTTCTTGTTCTTCTTCATTGAAGTAGAGAAAAATATCTAAAGTGCTCGTTTTTTTTTTGCAAAAGAGTTTATATTCTGATAGATATTCTTCCTCCTAGTATTCTGACCTATGAAAGTTGCTGTACTCCTGGTCATTATGAGGCCTTTGGTGAACTAAGTATTGTAGTTAAGAGTTAAACATTGTGTTCATTTGAGAGAATGTATAGTTTTAAAAATGCATGATTGTTGCAGAATATTCAAATGTAATTTAACATAATGTATAAAGTTTTTTACATAATTTAAGGAATATTTTACGAATTACAACAGTTACCCAACCTTTCTATTGAAACGATTGCAAAGATTAAATTTAAATTATTAGCTTTAATATTAAGATGTCTACTTACTTGAACGGCAAAGGTAAAAAAAGACGAAAAAGTGTTCTTTGAACTCCCTTCTCACCTCGTGGAGTATCTGGAGCTCTGATGAGTTGGGCGATCTATCTGGTAAATGCGCAAACCTCTGTAGAAGATAACAATGATTCTAAGATGCCAATATTGTAGGGTAGTACCCAAGTGTCAGCGGCAGATCAAGCTATCGCTGCTTTGAATTCCAACTTTTGAAACTTTTAAAGAAATTTTTTGAAACTTTTAACTTTTGAAGAATGGTGGCCACAGAGGGCATGAGTATGGACAGCCGTGTCAAAGGTACATGATTTGAATCCTGCTGAACGTTTGAGCTACATTCTGGAAATGCTATTTTTGCGAATACTCATCTGGCCAGTTACTATCTTCAATTAGAAAAATCTATCACTAAATAGTCATGCGTCTAGTAGTGTATATCATCAGCTGTCCCTTAGAGCCAGTTTTCTTTTCATTATCAGCTTATTTGCTGTCATTTCTCTTTGCACTACCAAATCACCAAAGGTATTAGTTTAGTCGGTCTTTTCATGTTATGAAGATACCGTACACTAAACTCACCTATGTGATTTTTTTTAATTTTTTTTATGCCTGATAGGTTAGCCTTTGACCACTATCTCACCTGATGGTAAGTGATGATGTGGTCGAAGATGCTGTACAGGCTAACCTAGAATTGATGTGAATTAAAGAGACGAATTACTTAGCATTCAACGTGCGGGTGCCGGATCCATAGCGTTGTCCATAGAGGGTCCATAGATGGACCAGTAGATTTCATTCATCTGTATCTAATTTTAGTATAGTTTGTGAAAAATTAAATGTACTCAATGGTCTAGGTGAATTAACACCTAGGTAAATTAAAGTAGATGAATTAAGTCTACGACAGCGTTATGAAGTTATGACACTGACAAGTTGTCTGATTGTAAGCTTCACCTCTGTTCATTACGGCTGAAGTTTCACCATTCCTGTACTGCTTGACACTACTGCTGGATAAGGTAAACGACCCTGGGGACGTAGTCTGACACGATGGTCCGATCAAGTAACTAGAATCCTGAACACTACGATAACAGATGCTCTGAGACACGCCAAAGATCGAGGGAGGTATAAACAGCTCTGTTCAGATGGTCGGGGACATCACGACGCTCAGCAGTGAGCTACGATGACTCGAGGAGGAGGACTGCTTGATAATTGCTTGACAATGCCCTCATCATTCTGAGACGTTAGTTCTTATGCCTCGTTGGCCCAGTAATTTTACTTGGTACAATTGCCCTTTAAGCCTAGTTGTTTCTTTTCATGTCTAGTGTTTGGACACTACTGTCTTGAGACAGAATATCTGACACTGCGGCCAAGACCAGGCCTGGCTCACTCCGCACTTTAGGAAGAAAGCTACAGTTACATCAGCGTAACCGTCCAGACGAGATTATTGCACGGTGTTTGCCGCGCCAGAGGAGATCAGAGCTATGCGTGGCTATTCGATAGAAAGAGACACGCCTTATAGCTCAATATAAATATTAGCTACTCTGTGCTTTGCGAGCTAAAGTGCACCTTATTGCTCTAAGAGTCGCTTATTTATTGGAATGGCTTTGCGGAGTGATCCTTCTGGTCCTTTTTAGGGTTCCGTAGTCCTGACAAGAAACCCTTATAGTTTCGTCATGTCCGTCTGTCTGTCCGAGGTTTTGCTAAGAGACCGTTAGTGCTAGAAATCTGAAATTTTGTATGGGTATGTAAATCAATTACACCGATAAAGTGGTAAAATAAAATTTTGAATAATATTTTTTATTATTGCTCCCCATCATGTAAAGTGGGGGAGAATTTTTTTTGTATTGTATCGTTGAATTGGTCTTTGAAAATGGCTTAAGTGTTGCTAGTATTGTTTTTCGATGTAATAATCCATTTACGAAATATTAAACTTTAAAGGGCAAATTCCACTAGAGCGTCCCCCCTCTCTAAAAGCTAAACTTGAACTTGGAACTCTGGAAAAGATCATGATGCAGTTTATTACTTTAGCAGTAATAGCCGTTGAACTTGGGTGCTGGATAATTTTCTAGCAAATAATATAAAATCCTTAGAATAATTCCTTTAAAATGACTAAGATGAAGTAGTTGGTTGATTTTCAAGGGTAAAGAATTGCAATGAAAATTTAATCTTAAATAAAAAATCTTATAACAATAAGTATGAACCATGTCATATATAAGTTGATTCGGATTCGGTATAAAATACTTTTTGGACCTCATCCTCGCCGTACACAAAAAGTGTTTGCTGTTCCCACCTGTGGTACCAAGGCTGGTCATCGATCACTTCTGTTTTGTATGACAGAATCCTATAATACTCGTTTTATTTTATTTTTTTACCGGCGGTATGCCTTTATTAAACAAAATACTATGAACTATATACAACACTACAGCTACTACAATAAAAGCATTTAGACACCTATAAGTCATAGCAGACTCATAGGCAGTCCAAATGCTCCAGCCCACTCCCAGTTGGCAGCGTGCCCAGCATGCTGGCAGCATTGCCCCGTTGAATTGCAATGCTTATTCGTTGAGCCAAATATGTGCCAGCATTTTGATCACGCGTCGCATCGACCAAGCGCTCAGATAGGTTTTGGAAAATACGATGAGCTCCCGGTCCCCACGGACCCAACGTCTCTACACCAAACTTATACTATTAATAAATATAATATATATTAATACTTATATAAACTTCTACTCGTTTTATTTATATAGACATATTTCACCAGCTAAGTTGTTTTGAGAGGTCTTTGTTTGATCTGCTAGAAGGTAGCGTCAATGATCACTCGTGATGATCTTCCCTCGTTGTGCCTTGTAAATTAAGTCAACCCTACCCTACTCGTGTAATACTAAGACTCAAAGTCAAATAATATGTATTACTGCTAACCTATACCTATTTCGGCCATATGTTAAATTAAATTTAAAAATAAATATGTTATAAGTTACAAATGAAAATGCATTTTTTCATATTTATCAAAGTCTCAGCAAAAAATAACAACAATTTTCTATTCAAAATGGCCATCTTTACCTGTCTGGCCATAAATCTATGGGTTGGTTTCCATGGAAAATTTCGCCACTGCTTGCTCCAGAAATAATTTAAGAAATTCAATGTCGCCGTGTCATTTAGAGTAAGCCATGTACTCTAAAACTGGCCTTAATTTGTAGCTAATTGGCTCTTACAAAGTCTGGAAAATTGACTTCAAGGCAAGCTTTGATAGCTCATGCCTTGTGACTAGATGCACTCCTACTGGAAAGTCCATGGTACATTTTTAAAAACTGTATTGCTGAGAGGTGTGAATACGATCCAAGACTATCTCTTGATACACTTTGGCTGAAGTTTTCACTAATTTTTCACAAAAATGTAGCTTTGTGACGCCTTGATAAGACACGCCCCACCAAATGTTCACTGAAACAGCTTTCCAACCACTTGAGCAGCTTTTTTAGAACTGTGAGCGAACACTTTATGATTTTGCTTATTATATATAGAAAATTATAAAGGTATTTAGGAAGGAAGACATTGGAGGAGAATAAAGAACTACAGAATCGTTCTATATTATGATAACCGGCTACTACGAGACCCTACATTGTGCGTGGCCCGGCACGCATTTGACCGTTTGTTACTATGTGCCAAGACGGACTTTTGCTAAAAATCTACGAGTAAAATCTATGACTTAGTTTTGAATTTAACTGCCCTATTCACATCGTCCTATTCACCGACGCGTCGGTTATAAACATTTCTAAAATTGTCCAAAGGCTCGTTCCCAATTCATTCCCAAACGAAAATATCCCTTGTCTGAAATGTAGAAAACCACACTTGAATTGTTATGAAGGTAAAAATAATTAGTTTTCATGTCTAAAACGTCCTTAAATTTTGCAGCATACCGTAATTTGCCGCTGTGGAATCAATTTAATTATCCCCTTTCATGCTAGTCCTTCCATTATTTGGATGTAGGCTACATAGCGGTTAATGATGATTTAGTTTTAGCTTTTACTCCTACAATGGCGTTACCTCCTCGCATTCATCATAAGCAAGGAACCGAAAGCTTTTGATTAGTTGAATGAAGAAATTTTTTTTTTTGAGTCTCATTCATTACACTGATTTAGTTTCAAAACAATATAATAAACAAAATAGAGCACCAGATTCGGCTCAGTCAAGCGTATTCCGATAGTCCAGAGGTCAGGGCACTCGACCTGAATCCGGAGAATGCGGGTTCAGTTTCCGCTCGGGATCAGTATTTTGTGTTCTAATAAATTCATACATGCCAGGAAAAGTAAATTGACTATTATATAGGTATTATATAAGTACCTACTTTAAAGAACAATCCTGCATGGTCGGAAAATTTCATAAGAAAGAATGAAAGACATTCCATTCTATTCGAGTCAGCGTAGTATTTCCGCCCGTCGTTGGTGTCAATTTTAAACCTACCCTCGTTATTATGAAACATATTGTCAATTTCACGATTCTTGTTAAATAAGTTAATAAGTTAATTTTGAACAAAAATATAGCTAGCACCTAGAAATAAACGCAACGAACTGAAACAAAACAAACATGTATGTAGTTAAAGAATAAATCCCAAAAAATACTCTAATAATTTTTATTATCAGAGTAAATAAGTAAAAAATAATGGAAATATAGCTTTATAAACACCAGTGATGAGGACAGAGGAGATGAAAAAGTTATATGAGAAAAGTTGTTGACCTTATTGACGCTGAACAACCCTTCGGAGGTCGGCACATGTCCAAATCTGAGGGTTTGAGAGCTGGGATATTAAATGACTTCTAGACAGAAGGGACCAATAGATATATTTTTAATTTTTTTTAAAACAATTTTATATACAACATCTAATTATATAATTTCCTCTAGAGGGAGAAATCTCAGAAGCAGTAAGATGTGTTAAACAAATGAGGAATTTAAAATACGTTTCCGTGTTTTACGATCAAAGAGATCAGAGGAAAGTATGGAACAAAAGAACGACGTGTTAGAAAAGCGGCAACAGCGGGCGGCCTATATACCTACTTAATTAAATAAATGGAAATAACCGGTGAACTACATTCTCATCTTCTTAAATACTATTATGTAGGTAACATATTTTTCTAGATTATGAGAACGTGAAGATTTTACTATAAAATCCTTCACTCTACTCTGAATTTAAACGGCCGCAGAGATAATATTGTACTACAATCACCAGGATAAGCATTCTCTCTAAGTACACAATCGCGTTTTACGTAAAAGTATTCTATTATACGTAACAAAAACACCTCTTGGATCCTAGCCCCGTCTCAAGTTTCTAATCCAGTATTCTATCATGTGTGCCTTAGGCATAAACTTGAACTATAACTTTAACTTGAAGCTATAACTAAAATAACCTGCTCCGTCAAAATAAAACAAATGCCAAATTCAAGTAATACCTACAAAGAGCTAAAGAGCTATTAAGGCCAAGAAATTATTAGCCTACTTATTCAGGATTAACATAAAAGGTTGCTCAGAACTCATGTTTATGCCAAGAATTTTAAGCATCCATAAGATAAATTCCAAAAGGTACGTACTGAAGTTTAACTGATATCCCTATCATTAAAGGGATGAGGCATGATGAGAAATTCCTTACAAGTTATTGTTGCGTATTTCAGCTGGAAATTAAGCTCGAAAGATGCGAACAAAGTTTGTTTAACGTTCAACGTTATGGAACTTTTGTTTGAGAACGTTTCAGAAAGGTTTTTTGAATTTACAAAAGGATAGGAATATGCAAGGAAAATTATTTTTTCAGTCCTTTAATTGAGACCATAATTGGTATCGTTTCATAATTAAGTTACTGAGCTTCAAACATATATATCGATAATACTGGTTATTTTTATTTGATTCCAACCACATCCTGTGTAATGTGGTAACCCCTTGAGAACGTTACATCCGCAACGTTATCAGTTCTTTAAGCAATATGGCCTGCCAATTGCCACTTCAATTTGCACATTCTGGAATGTCAGTGACTTTGGTTCTTCGGAATATACCCGCTCCGGATTTTATCGCGCAAAGAAACTACGAGCTCTCTCCTTAGCTCGTTAACAACTGTGAGCTTGTCCATAAGGGCTACAGTTGAGGTCGAGGTTTCAGTGCCACAAGTCAGTACTGGCAACACACGTCAGTTTACAAAAACGCCTGAACAATTCCGCATCTGCCAAGCTATCGTCTGTCACCAACGTAATTTAAACAAATATAGTAATAATTTTATTATATAGTATGTGACACATTATTAAAAGACGTTTAAAAGAATGGCCCCGAGTTTCTTGCCCGTTCTTCTCGCAGTGGCTCAATACAATTTTTGTTTGCTGAACATGGCAGTAAAATGTAGAATTTTCAATATTAAAATTCGTAATTGACCTTCATAAGAGCGTCGTAGACGTCTAAATTGAATAAATCATTTTGACTTTGACTTTGACACACAGGCTGAAGACTGGTTTTCAAATTCTGCGGGATGTTCCACAGGAAGATGTCGCTTAGCTTCCCGAAATCTCCGAGTGGAAATCCGAGTTGGATTTTTAAATTGTTTCATCAAGTTTATAAATGCACAATATAGCAAATTTCATATGTAGTACTCGTAGATATCCAAATTAATATTAAATAAAATTATAAAATAATGCTACATATAACATTGAGATTATGGCAAGGACGAGTCAACACAAAAATAGATCAGACAAAGGCTTAGGGTACCTCTTGGTACCTTGTTTTTAATCTGTGCCGTGGGGTTAGTTATGAAGCAGGGAAGGAACTGAGTCATATTATAAAAACTTACGCTCATATTTATATCTAATATATGAAAAACACGGGTGTTTGAGCGTGAACTTACTATGAGTCGATATCGACAATGTTTCGGCTTCTACCGGAAGCCTTCCTCAGGATTTTGAGTGTGGTACGTCCGCCGCGGTCGCGTCACGCTTCACACTGCGGGCGGCAGCTCGCTGTGCTCGAGCCGACGGCGCTGGCGGCGGGGGTCGTTGCGGGGAGTGTTGTGGCGAACGCTGCGTTTTCGGTAAAGGATGCGATGCACCATCTTCATCGCTACTGCTTTCTTCAGATGACACCATCGCAGTCCGACAAGCAAAACTAACTGTGTCCACCATCTCCTGCTTCACATTTTTCAAACCTCCATGAAGACAAGTTCTCCAGCTTTGTGACAGCGCCCTCCCTCTACCTCTGTTAAAATTAGGACGACGACTAATTTCTATAGCCTCGCGGATTTTGCGCGGTACGTAAAACTTCTCCTTAGCTAAAACCCGGGCTTTGTCGAAACGTATGTAGTGCGTCGTCCCAGATGTCAGGGCGTGCTCTGCCATAGCAGACTGATGGCTGTCCGCGTTTCTCATGGAGCGAATGTGTTCTCCGAGCCTTGTGGACACGTTCCACACTCAAAATCCTGAGGAAGGCTTCCGGTAGAAGCCGAAACATTGTCGATAGCGATATCGACTCATGGTAAGTTCACGCTCAAACACCCGTGTTTTTCATATATTAGATAAGGAACTGAGTGTCCGAATTACTGTGCCGCATTGCGGAAACCCCAGCTATTGTAATTTGCCAAATTCTAAATTAGAAACATACCCATGTAATTCGGACAGATAATTAGTGATGTTACTCTGTTTTTGTATAAGTTAAATTTACCTACCTATAGTGTGAAAATATTGGTTACTAATGGATGGTTCTAACTATAATTACAACCACATCGGGTGTCTTTTTAAAACAGCGTTCGGGATGTTTGTAGTCGCATCTCGTCGCGCACTACTGTGCGTGTAGCGTTCAGGCCGCTGCTCTTCGCGTACTCTACCAGCAGCTGCGCTAGACTTGCTGGTACGATCTACTATCTTCTGAACTTGAGTAACACAAGTACATTTTTGATAACATTGATAACTTTCACTGTTTTTATACCAAAAATATGAGAGAAAATGTGTGGATAATATTCTGAGTTTGAGATTGTTGGTTGTCAATCTAGTTTTATAAGTATTTTTTGGTCATTCGTTTAGTGCGCTCTAGTTTCGTAATCTTCAGTGCTTTTTCACACATTGTGCTCTAATGGCTTATATTATTTTTAGATTAAATCTAAAATGTTAATTAAAATAAAAATTCTAACGAAGTTGTCGTTATGAGTAATACTTGTATTTAAAAATATTCTATATTTGTAATGGGACTCAATAAAGTGACAACACGATCGCCATATTAGAACTGACTTATTTGCTAAACACCAGTGGTGGGGACGCAGCGCACGTTACTGTATAGTTACAAAGCTATATAAAAAAAAACAATTAGGTAACCTTCTTAGCATAATATTTACCCACACAAATTATTATATGATTTAGTTCAGTTGAAAAATTTTGAACTATACTTAGTAGCTCAGGCCTCGGCTTGCCTATTATTTCTTAAGCGATCAGGAAAGTAATAGAAGGACGGTACCAGCTGTACATACTGCCGCAGGACCATAGTATGATCCCTGCCACCGCGCCGCCTTGAGCTACACTGTAATGTGAAAAGGCATAATGCGCATGCTCTACTGGCTTACTACCACCCTGAAGAAAAAATCTGTCGCCAAGCATCTAACAGAATGTTCCGGCAATATTTATTTCGTAAGTAATTATGAAACTACAGGCACATGATACTCAACAATGATGATGGATGTAGTGAAGTTCATCACTTGTGGTAAAATGCATCTGTTATAAGCAGAGTTTGCCGCTTAACATCAGGTGGGCCTCATGCGTGTTTCATCACAATCCTATAAAAAAACTACAAAGCGCTTTCCATAAAACAGAGTTTAATATTTTAAATACCTACCGAGTTTGCAAACCCGGTGAAATTTTGCATTCATGTCCAATCTAGAAGTATAGATATAGGCATCTATACTTCTAGATTGCCAGTTTTCGATAAAAATATAACATGAAAATTGTTTTATCTTATTTAGATAAAATAAATAATAAATCGAAAAACTAACTACCATATGCGTAGATATTAGAATTAAGAGTATGCATAAAATATTTTGGCCATACTTCATTTATATGGAAATCATTACCATTTTATTCTATGGCGCTACGAAGACTGTGTTCGCTACGTCATTACTTACATGGAGGCAACGACCGCTTGGAATGGTAGTAAAAGCCACTAGTATTTATTATTGAATGCTTCCGTGTCCTTGTTTTCTTAGGATGGTATTCTTACAGAAGTGGTAGAAAAGGTCTACCTATTGCCGAAGCCCGTCAAGCACGTACGGAGTTTCTATTCTAGGTTATGGCGGCTTAACACCTTAGAACACATCATCACTTATCATCACATGAAGTTAGATAATAAGAGGATTCGTGTCCCAGTCGCGAAAACTTCGGCATTAAATTTCAAAAAGTCATAAAATAAAAAATTGATAATTAAAATTGGAGCTTGATATTTTAATACATCAAATTCCGATTTTATCAATATTAGGTTAAATTAATAAACGGATAAGTTTATAAATATGCTGAAAGTCTTTACTCTCATAGATCGTCAAAAAATAGTAGGAGTAGATTTTTTACAGGATATATATAGACCGTGCCGAAATCTTCATTTTGAATGAGAGTTTTCAATCTTTAAAAGGTCTCTACAGAAAAGATAGACCTTTTTGATGGCTGATAGGTTATATCTCACCTGATGGTAAGTGATGATGTGACCTTATCGAGTTCTTCATTTCATTCAGAGCAGTCACAATTATAAAGCCTCTACGTCCATCGTTAAACGAATTTCTCCTCCATTATGGGGGGGTTGGCCATAATTCACGCGCAGGTAGTTTGGCAAGCGTCTTAGGGAACGCAGTGTCAGATGGCAGATCTTCAGAATGCGCTGCTGCCTACCTTTTTGTATTTTTCCTTTCGACGACTTTTCTTACGACTCTTACAGATAATATGGGGGGCTGCAAGCCCTGGCAACCCATACGGTTACTATATACCAAACTCAATATAATGTTGGTAAAGTTTAGTTGCAGTGAAGAGAATAAAATAACGAAGCTGTATTTAATTCAAGAATGTATTCAGTGAATTAAGTGAACTTACAAACGAACTTACTACAAATAAAGTTATAAAATAAGGCTATACCGTGAGATGTGAATACTTAACTATTCAGTATAACTTAAGTAGGTAACTTAACGTTCACACTTAGGTTAAGGCAGTTTTCCATACCGTGTGGTGCATTATACTAATATTTACAATAATTTAGTACATATCTCTAAAGGTATAAATTGATAAGAATTTGGTCAAATTGCATGAAACTTACGAATAGATAAAGCGTTTCTTTTAGAGCCATAATTAATTAAGGATATTCGTACAATGGTACTTAAAGTGTGAGGGTCAATCAAAGCTATAATTATGTGTGGCGAATTAATCTATTAAGTAATGACTCAGTAGGTCAACCCGCCACTTAGTCCAATCGTGTCTTGAGGCCAACGTTCTTACATTGTTGAGATTTCCCATGAATTAGGTGGATTTAATTTTACTGTTAAATATTCTAATTACTACAACATACACTTTGTTAATTAGGCATTAATTAGGTACCAACCTCAAGTCCCTTTACAGGGAAGGATCACTAGCTCTTTGGATCTTTTCTAATCCAAAAATAATTAAGGAAGGCACAACGACTTTATAAGGTCATTTTATTAGAAACGATTTTGATAGCTATGCCTACTGCAAGGGTTTTCCAAGCAGTTTTATTGCTCTATTTTATATTCTTCTCATCCAGTTGGTAACTCGTCTAGGCTACTCAGGGAGATTCTAAAGAAGACTCAGAACTCATTTCCCAAGAGCGATCGGCAATGAAGGTTATTTGTAAACTCCACTGCCGTTACAAATCAGTCATTCATCGACAAAAGTCATTCCTCCCTTATCCGTGTCACAATACAAGAACAGTCACAGTAATTGACATTTCCATTGAGGCTGGACATCATAACAGCGGTTCGAGTATGACTACACAATAACAGAGTGTCTATTAGTCTTTTTGTCAGGCGCGTAGGGTTCAAGTTTCGCTGGTTCCGTGTTTAGAGCGCTGTAGTCGACTGGAAATGGTGGTTGTGGAAGGGCGTCTTTTGGTGGGACCAGAACCCATTGGCCAGGTCCGTTAGGGTTCTTCCCCATCAGCCAGTTGGTGAAACAGTGTACGTAGGTGCCGTAGTCTAGGATTAAGTAGCCGTTCTGTGAAGTATAATGAAATTGAGTGAATGTTTGTCTAGGTCTAGATAAGAATTATGTCACTTAGTGGAAATTATACGATTTATTATTTTTCTGCCTTTGTTTTTTTCCAGAAATCTTTAGACAGACTGCATACACAAAGTTTGTAATATATCTTGTCCTAAATAATAAGGAGGTTCTCCAGTAGACGCGTATAATTTTTTTATTATGTATTCCAAAACTTTAACACATTCTGGATCGTCTGGACTGTAATATGGAATGAGCTTCCTCCCTCGATATTTTCAAGCAAAATGGGGCTCATCAAAAGGTGGAGTCAACAGAGGGCCTTGGGTGGAGATATCCATAGGCGACCGTCATCGCTTTCTATCAGGCGGCCCGTTTGATTGTATGCCAACTAGGCATCTTTGTAAATAAAAACGTGGCCACGTCAAAATTCAGTCCATAAAAACAGTGTTAAGACCACGTCTAAAGACTCTCCGCAGAACTAGTATACTGCCTAATTAAAGAGATCATATTATCTTTTATTTCAAATATAATGTTAAGAAGTTTACAAACACAACCTTATTATGCTGTTATATACTATGAAAGTATAAGCAAATAAATAAGGACCACCGTTTTTAGCAGCTTTATAGTATTACTCGATAAGTTAAAAATAAAAAGATCACTCGGGGCACGAAGGCATCATTATAGTGTCTCGGTAGAAAGCTTTTATCGATAAAATAAAATAGGTGCCTACTGGGTGTAACATCCGCCCTGTTGCCCGAGCAGTGAGACCGTATACTACTTCAAATAACAACCTGTATTGAAGACATCGTTAGAGTGACTTTGAGTAAAAAATCTTAGTGGTCATTTTAATATTTTTATTTTTGAAATAACGCATGTTCTGCGCTTTACATTACAAATTTATGACAGGAAAATTATAGTCATGTTCGGGATTCGAACCCGTGATGGAATGGGTGGATGACGCGGGTTCGAATCAAGACTATAATTTTTCCTCTCGTAATTTTTTTATTATGTATGGTAGGTACAAGCTTAGTGGGTAAACTTGGGAGAAAGAATTACCAATGATAATAATTGCTTATAATAGATAAAAAATATTCATGTTTATATTAAACTTTCGGTTCTATTAGCCTGGCTAGCGACCACCCTCAAGTAGAAAACCTGTCGCCAAGCACCTAACGGTGTGTTCCGGCCGCAGTCCTTGAGAGCCAGTGAAATTACAGGCACATGAGACTTAACAACTATGTCTCAAGGTGACGGACGCAGTGTAATTCGTGACTTGTGACGAAATGCATCTGTTATAGGCAGAGGTTATCCGCTTAACATCAGGTGGGCCTCGAGCTTGTCCCGTCACAATAACATAGAATACAAATTCTAACGTTAAAAATCCTTTTCTTCTGTGCACTACCACAGACACTACTCTCATTTTGTGTACTTATATTATGACATACAATAACAAGAGAGGTAGTAATAAGCTGATATTAATCAGGTATGTAAGTATATTTGACCCCAGAGCTCTTAGGAAAGATTGGAAAAAGATTGAAGAAATATGGATATCAAATTAAAGTTTTATCGGTGTACAAAAAGAGAATCATTCGGTCGGCAATTATAGAGACATATGTGTAGGTTTACTATGCAATACTTACGCTAGTCATTCTATCGTAGGCAGTGTCAATGATTTCTTCAATCCTAGCGGCCGGCAACCCGATCACTGATCTGTAGAACGCTGCTAAAGCTGGCTTTGTTATTTCACCCGAACCTGTAAAGCAAAATACTATAATATTAAAAACACATAATGAAGAAATAATTTTCGTCTTTATTTCGATTCCCGTTGAGTCTTTCCGGCCAGTGGCAGAAAAGTTGTAAAAAACCTGATATAATAGACTAGCATGGTATCAGCACCAGTAAATTGCGAAAAGCATAATAATTATGTAATTAGCGAGACCAACTATATGAATTATAGACGTACGTGGCTATAGAGAAAGACCGAAGCAGTAATAGACGAATAGTGAAAAGGATGATATGTGTATAAAAGGTGTGATTGTTGACTGTCAGAGATTGTGATTGTCAGAGGTGAGTGGAAAAAGAACAATACCTACTATAATAACATTGAGTGACCACATCACCACGGGACAAGTGGTAGAAGTAGACATTTTCCATTATGAACATTTATACGGACCATTTATAAACATGTTTTAAAAGGTTGTAACGCGGAAGTATTATTGCGGCTTGCGACTACAAGTAAGAATTTAGGCATTGTTTCTGTATTTATTGAATCCAAATGAACGTTAGTGCAGTAATTTTTAAATACTCCGGAATTCTAGTGCATGTGTCGAATACAATGTTGTTAAATATTTTCATCAGTGGTTTGTATAAATAATAAATGTATATTTCTTCTGGACTTCGCTCAGTTACTTTTTCCTAAAATACTGTCATCGGCAAACAGTGTACACATGGATGCTTCCTCTTGTATGTCTTAAAAATGATGAACAAATATAAGGACGTAATGCAAGCTACATGGAACGCCGGTCTCCTACGGGATGACAGGCATAAAAGCATACCATTTTGGCTGGTTTCGAGTCCAAAGTGTGCAAGTGAAGCATACATATTTAGAAAAGCCAAATATTATTTGATATCAAACATGTGAGAAAAAAAAAAAACAATAGAGACAAAAAACTGGCAACAAGCGTGGATCCGGAAGGAACAACCGCCATTCTGTGTGATTGCGCATCCCGCTAGCTTATGGCCGAAAACACGAAATCTAGTGCCAAAACTCAAGGTTGTTGGAATATTACCAAAAAAATACTTTGCGGCCTTTGTTTAAAGATGCAAATTTAATGTATGGTTAGTTACAATGTGAAGCGATTTTAAAATGGGATGAAAAGTGCCTCTGAGTGAAGGCGAAGTATTTATAAAACATCATCTAATCTCATAATGAAGGTTCTGTAAAACTTATAACAACATAGTTACCTACTTCTCCTCCGCCTTATCCTCATGTCTATACATTTTTAATATTTCCATCATTTCTTCGTCATTCCTTTACTTCATTCTACTTCATCAAATTTTATAAACATATTTACGAGACGTCATTTAAGATGAATAAAATTTTATTTAATCTACTGCAAATACTCTCTGCAAGCGATCCATCTCAGTTACAAAAGAGGTCTGACCTACAATTTAGTGCACGTTTGACGTTAAATATGGCTCTGTGGTGCCAACAATTGTTTGCTTTGGAATTAATTAGCATCATTAACATTCACTGGCGTCAGCGATAGAAGTTATGGTCATGACATGTATTAATTGCAGGCATTTAATAATTATATTCAGTGAACCATCTGCCTCCTCATTTTGATAAATTTAAGAAATGGCCTTTGTAATAAAAATGGCAACCTCGACACGTCGTTACCTGACATGACTTCAACTCATGGTATGACAGCGGAGAGACTGCCGCGCGGCAGGTTCTGGGGCCCAACTCCCACCTTTTATAAACTACTAGCTGCGCCCCGCGGTTTCACCCGCGGGTGGATGGATGATGATAAAATGTATAATATGTGTTAATCCAGCGGCTTATCTACCTCAATACCATACATTTTTGTAAGTATAAGATTTATATATGGCTTACGCAAATATGATCATGTCTCCGATTTTCGTAATAAGCTCATGTGGCTAAACTGTATCAATGGGTGAGTGTATCAATGGGTGGACTTACCGCTCAGAGCGATCTCTTCCAGACAATCCATCAACAATAGATATGGTCAAAATATTGGGCGGGGTTTCTTATGGTCTTAATAATTGTATACATAAATGACTGCTGTATAGCGTTACGTTTTCTAATGACAGTAACGACATAGAATGGGTAGAATGAAGAAATTTAAATTGTTCCTTGAGGTAGCGCGGGGATAAAGGATTGAACAGAATACTGTAAAGGAGAGATAATATATGAGCATTCCGGCGACGACGAATAGGGAACCACTTGAGCTTATTGCGAAAATCGGAGACATGATCATATTTGCGTAAGCCATATATAAATCTTAAAAAAATTGTTTGGTATGGAGGTAGATAAGGCGCTGGATTAACACATATCATACATTTTATCAGTATCATTCATCACCACGCGGGTGTAACAGCGGGGCGCAGCTAGCTATTGTTATAAGTAAATACTAACCACAAAAATATTTAAGCTGTCGTGGTATTATTGTAAGTGGGTGTTAAGTATTATAAAGTACCAAACAAAAATATTAAGATAGGTAGATAACCTACCTAATAATAATGAAGTATCTTCTCATAAGTCCTACTCCTAACCACAAAAAATCATAGTTCGCTACAAATCTCTAGTGCCTTGAAAATTCGCAAATCGGAGACAACCATCAATGACGTCTGCCCTCACGGGTCTGCCCGCGTTCGGGTCGCGCATTCAGCGATGAGCGGCTTCTTCTCCCACCTCATCCGTAGTGCATCCAAACGTCCGCCGAGCCGCCCCGCGCGCGGCGCGAGCCGCGCCGACCGCACTATAGTATCGCGGACTTGGTTGGTCATCGTCGTAACTAATAAAATATTTGTCCAAATGATGTAGTGTAAAAGACAAAGTACTCGTAAGGTGCATCAGGGTAAGTTCGGATACAGGGGAAGTCCGGATAAATCAAATAACTTCTTAACCTGCAGGCATATCTTTTTGCCGGCAGCATGGCGCGAAACGCCATTTTGTTTCTTCCCTCGCTTCGGTCCGCGACTATCACCGCGTAGCGCCGGTTGTGTGTAGTGTGACACAAAACAAAAACATAAATTTCGAACACTTTCATGGTCTAAGTACCTACGGATATTTTCTTTACGTCAACCTTATGATATTGGCTACAGAAGCGATTTTATAAAGTAGTCCGAACTTACCATGCGGACGTCCGATCTTTGCGTCGTATCTTAACCTTCATATTCGTTTTTCACAAAGTCATAATTGAGCTATAGTTTACGTTAAACGTTAAAAAATATAAAGAACTTATAGTATTTTTATTAATAAACACTATACAAAGCATTGCAAATGGAGAACTACTTTAAGAAACGATAAAAAAAATTATTACTAAACACTCTACGAATAGCCTGAAATCTGTCCGAACTTACCCTGATGCACCTTATATATATTTTAAATACCAGAAACGATAAAAGTATTCATTTTGATATAAGGATTAATTTGTTACTACCAAATGTCCATTAGAAACTTATGAACTTACCAACAGATACATAGTAGATAGGCATTTTCTGCCCATCAACCGCATTCTTCTTAGTTGAATTTTGCGAGGTATTGTTTGTGGGGCTCGTTTGGGCCTCTGTAGTTAGTTTTATTAGCTTTAGCTTATATACAATTGCTTTTTGACATTTCTTGTCGAGCTAATTTCTAATCAGTTCTTTTTTGTTTCCAAGGCAACGCTGCCCGTTTTTTGTTTCCATGGTAACGCTGCCCGCGACACCGGCGCGCGCACTACGGACGACGTTGTTGACGCGAGCCTTCATCTGGGTTGAGACGTCGCAAAAATTTCTAGTGTGGCTTATTAACAGATTTTTTGATATTTTCGTCAATTTACACAGTATATCTTTATAAATTGTAGCCTATGTGTTATTCTGATGTATAAGCTATATTATTGTAAAGTTTCATTCAAATCCGTTCAGTAGTTTTTGCGTGAAAGAGTAACAAACATCCATAAATCCATACATCCATACACACTCACAAACTTTCACATTTATAATATTAGTAGGATTATGGAATGCAAACGTCATTGTTTCAAGTTTAAAATTATTGATACTAAGGTTAGTACCGTGGCCGTCACGAAACAATAATGTTCATATAGTGCTACCTCTGTCGCACAAATGACTTGATTCGATGCATGCATCCCGCTCTCACGTTGAAGTTCTGATGTAAGTATACTATAGTGATATGAGGTGGTGCGAATTCAAATTGTAAATGTAATGTTAATATAAGACTGAATTAAGAGATGGGAGTTGGCCCCCTGAACCCCGCTGCGGGCTAGAGCTTCACAAGTGGAATGGAAGTGCATTTTGCGAAAGCTCGCCTGGCTAGCGGCCATCCTCGTGTAGAAAATCTGTCGCCAAGCACTTAACACTGTTCCGGCAGCTGTTCTTGAGAGCCAGTAATTCTAGGTTAAGCCTGCAACATCATCACTTAACATCAGGTGAGTTTGAGGTCAAAGGCTTACCTATCAGCAATAAAAAAAAGTGACCGCGTCTTTGCCTCATTCTTATAAAAATGACTGGATGGGTACTAAGTCTTGATGACTTATCATTTTGACGCCGAGCAACAATTAGGTTAGGTTATACCCCAATTTTGACACCGTGATCTGCTTTTTACTCAACAAAAATGTACCTTCCAGCACGTTTTACCTTGCTAACCTATTTATTTATTGTAAACCTTTTTTCTTTCTATTCCAACGAAGCTCATCTGTAGGTATCTATAGTGGTAAGTACATTTTCGAGCAATTAATGTTTGATCAAACGGCTTTAGATGTCAAGTAGGGAACCCGTATCTATAGGCTGTTTCTGTTATGTCAATTGAATACAACCCAATTATTTTTGAAAAGCTAAGTCTTATTCATGTAACCGAAGTGAGGGTTGAAATGGCAGGGCAACAAATACATAATATTAGATAATAAATGGTTTTTAGACAACTGTTATATTTTAAATGCCTGAATGTATAAAATGTAAATAGGTACGTACTTCTATAGACAATGAGGTATTTTGATGTGTCCTATTTATTCATAGCTCATTCAAACGTGTCGTGTATTCCACCATTAAACTTCTCGAAGCACGTGTGAAAGCACTTCATTACACGCTCGTGGGCCTGTCCATCTTGCCTGTCTCTTCGCCGTCAAATTATGCCTATATCAAGCTGCTAGAGGCTTTCTTGCAGCGTCTAGTTTACATGAAAAGGTAAGTAGGTAATGGAGCGCACTAGAAATTTCCGGAATGTATAAGAAAAAAACGTTAAAAAACATGTTTCTTGTTAAGAAACTTCTTTTATTTTTACCATATTTTAATTATTTGTTTGGCAATCCGACTTATTTACGCATATTCTATGAAAACAACTCAACCGGCCTTTTAAAGATCGGCCGGACGAACGGCCAGTTGAGGCTCTGTTACGTGGTCCAATTTTCTAATATGGAAATAATAACGAATAAAATCAGCTTTCATTTTCTAATAAAACGTTTTAATTTCCAAAGTTTAAATCAGCTTTAGGCGAATCTGTTCAATCGCACACTACAAATGAGGGAACTTATAAAAACATATTCTTTGGATGTCCGCAAAAAATTAACCCTTTCCTAACCGTTGGCATTAATTCTCTTATGCAGAGTTTTACTGCTTTAGCATCTTAGTTTTTGAGGTGAAACTATTCAATTGTATCTTGAACAGTTTCCGTAGAGTCCCTATGTCGAACGCTTTCGACAGAAACATTTATTAATGATTCTGTTATTAAAATCTATTGAATTCTGGTACTGAAACCATATCTCATCATTGTTAGATATATAGATTCCTATTCTAATCATCACCTAAAAGTCAGTCAGTCATCAGCTATAGTACGAAGCAGAGCACCAATATAACATCCTGTGTTTTTGTAATTTCTGAATTTTATAACGAAACCATAATTGTAAAAGTTTTAGGAGTGCTGAATAAAACGATGGTTAATTACAAATTTCTGATCAGTTGCCGGAAGATTATATCATTACATAAATGTTTTCAAAGCAGGCTTAAGAAAATAGAAATTTGCGTAGAAGATAATAGAGATTTATTAAGTAACATGATAATAAGCAATATGAAGATAAGCTGACAAAAAAGCTTAACGCTAGACCTCCACCAGATCCTTAAATTCAAAGCATTTCGGCTGCATAACAATGGTAATTTTGTGTTACAGTACTAAAATATATATGGTGAGCGAAATCTATATGTATGTATATGTAGTTAAATACAGCAGAGTTAAAGGGGAATCGGAAGATGCGAACCATTTTTCATGTTAGATCCCATAATAAACTTGGATCTAACGAATGTGGGTGCGTGCCTGACATACTTATATGTTTTTCGAGTTGTGTATTTTGGCTTTTGCCCTTTTGGTAAATATCCGGCTGCGGTCGTTTTAGGGTCTGAAAGTTTTAACACTCCTTAGAATTGAGTACTAAGAATTTTACTTTTTACGCCCTACATAAAATTTTTTAAAACGTATTGCTCACACGACACTTATTGAGAGGTCCTTATAGCACGGTCGCGTAGCGCGCTGTTATTGCATGTAGTATGTAATTGGTTTCAGCTTATAAACTAATACTATCTTCTTCATATTCAAGTCCTACCATAGCTTGAGCCTCGTAACATGTCGGTAGGTAAAGTTGCATGGTTGTCAGAGACTATCTACAGTAGAATTTGTCATCTTGTGCTGTTCCCGGCAATTGACTTTGAGAGCCATTTTCCATAGAGGTCGCCATCTAGGTATAAAGGTGATCAAAGAATACCTTTTAGTATATAAAAACACTAAGTATGTACAAACTACAGAATAGATATATCTCGTTAAGCTGTGTCATCCCACCGAAACAAGGGAGCGGTTAAGTTAATAAAGAACGTTACACAACACAATCAGAAAGTAGTGACAGGGATATGTGTTTACTACAGTTGGTGACCTAATATTAAACTTATTACTTACTACAAATATTCTACATTTAAGAATATTAATTCTGCTATAGTGATCTGATTCGCTTATAGAAATATAGTAATTTATCCCTCAAAATAACTGAGGTTGGTGCAGAGTCATGGATCATCAGAAAAAGTGAAAATCAGAAGGCTGATATACAACTGCGAAGTTGTTCTAGATGGTTCGCAGAACTTAGAACTTATGTCTCTGGTCTTGAACCAACTCCGGGGGATATAAAATAACTGGAGAAGCTGGTAATATTGTATAATTTCGAAAAAATTTAGTAAACGAGCTTCCACACTATTGACCGACCAAACAAAGATCCTCGCAGGTCTTCAATTACAAAATTCGTACAAATAATGAAAGGCGATAGCATAGCCTTCCTAAAGTTTTCATATTTAGCTGAAATCGAGTTACATATGCAGTGAATTTAAATGGAACAGAATCTTGCTCAGGCACTGCAAGTAATGCGAAAGGTCAAGTATCTTTTTATCTAGTTGTGATTTAAGGTCCAGCTATTCACCTCCTTTTGTTTTATCTTAGGTGGATATGAGCAAAAGAAGATTTTACTTGGATATTTGTCCAACAGAGGAAGTTCAGAGAACCTCTGCATTAGGTTGCGATAAAAGGGCCCACCTGGTTATGCACCTTTCTTTCCTTTGCCTTATGTGTACCTATATTAGCAAAATAATATTTCACTCACCTTCTTGTTCTATTAACAGCACGGAAGGGATTCATGCATAGGTACTGCCGGTACACAGGGAGCGGAGATAACCATTTCAGTAGGGGCAATGTAAAAGTCACCTAGCTATGCACCTCCTTATGTTTTGTATTAGTATATATAACATAAGGTTATTTTACTTACTTGTCCTATCAATAACATGGAACAGAATCTTGCACAGGTACTGCAAGTACAGAGGAAGGTCAGAGAACCTCTTCATTTGGCTGAGATGGAGAGCCCATCTGGCTATCCAGCCCTCTAACGTAGTCCTTCCAGGAATGTTGATTCCACTCGCTTCTGGACCGCATACTCGCTTGTAGTAAGGTAATTCGGCCCATCTGTCAAAAATAATAATCAATTTAAATTATATTAACCGTAATTTTACGGCTCTGAATGGAATGTCTATTCTAAGTTTTTCTTAAATTTGCCACAGCAAGATAACGAAACACTTAAATGGTTACTTTTTCCTTCATACAATAATTTAGGTATTACTTTTGATCTCATTTATTTGATGATATCTGCGCAATAACCTATTATGTTTCAGCAGATTTGGCGCTTTTAAATAGGATGGAAGGATGGATGGCATAGAGATTTCGTGGTCTCGGCCGGAACAATAAAAATAAAAAGGCTTATATTAAAATTGCGGGGTTTTAGAAAAAATATCCTCGTTTTCTCCTTTCTTTTGAGCATAATTACTATGTGAATGGTGAAATATTTCAATTACGTTTTCAATAATAAAAAGGCTCGGATATTCTTTTCGCTGCGAGCTGTTGTTTATTACAAAGGAGCAACGTTCTACGGCGCAATAGGCCCATAAAGAACTACCATTTCATAAGAATCGCAAAGTTACTACCCTTAAAAACCTTTCCTCAATTTTGTTTTGCTGAGTATAATAAAGTAATAGTTAGCTATGGTTTTCTGCGTCAGTGGATTTTGATTATTTTTGGTGCTAATTACGTAGGTTTAAATCAGGTTATTATGCATATCATTTTAAAAAGGAACTCAAAAATCGTTTTCTCCTACGACGACGACCTGAAGCCGACGACTATTCAATTCTTCTGGTCTGCGCAGATAATATCCATACTGTCCTATTAGTGTATCTTTCGGAAAATGACAATGGCGAAAATATGGCGTCTAATATATTGCATATTACTTTACAGGGTGGCGGTATTTTGGACAGCCTGGAAGGGACGGCAGCTGCCTGGCGTTTATATTTTATGAAGAGTCATTGGCTTTTATAAGCTCCAAGGTATAAGTGGGATCAGATGGTTGGCTACTTCGGGAAATGGGATTTTTAGGATCTTCCTTTTTGTGATTAGTAGAATTCATCATTTTATAACCGTACAATGTCGTACAGTTCCTAGCTTATGAATTTAAGAACTGTTCCAAATCCTTCTGTTGGATGACGTAAATTATCACATACTCCTTATGCCATAACGATCGGAATAGAGCGTTGTTTCACATTTCACATGGGGCGTACAATTGGAGTCTTTAATATCTAAAGGCCTTGTTTTTTTTATGTTATTGAGACGGAACAAGTTCTGGGGCCACCTGATGTAAAGCGGACTAACCTCTGTCTATAACAGATGCATTTCGTATCGTCACGAATTGCAGTGCGCCTGTTACCTTGAGACATAGTTATTAAGTCTTATGTGCCTGTAATTTCACTGGCTCTCAAGGACTTCTGCCGGAACACACCTTTAGGTGCTTTGCGATTTTCTACTTACGGGTCCCTAGCCAGGCGAACATTTGCAAAATGTCCATAATGAAATGCATACAGTGAAGCTCAAGCCCGCGGCGGGATTCGAACCATGGCCCTGCTGCGCGGCAGTCCATAGTCAAAACCACTGAGCCTTCACTGGTACAAAATTATTGGAGAAATATCGGATACATTTTCTAACAACAAAAGCATTGGTATAAATTAATTTTGATCTCTACAAATTGTTGTAATTAGTGCTAAGTGCTCTTTGATTCCAGCATTTTTTTCAGTTTCTAGAAAGTAATTTACATCTGTCTCAAAGTACCTTAAATGACATATTGCATGTAAATGAAGAGGAGTTATATAAATAAGAGTCTACTTACTTGGACGGCAAAGGGTTGATGAAGTGTTCTATAAACTCCCTCTTCACCTCGAGCAGTATGTGAAACTCTGACGAGTTGGGCGACCAGTCAGCGAAGTGCGCCAGCCTCTGCAGAAGATTACAATGATTCTAAGATGCCAATATTAAAGGGTGGTAAGCGACAGGCTATCGCTGCTTCGAATCCTTACTTTTATAAATACCAATTATAGCTCAAATTAAGTGGGTATTGACAGCCGTCTAAGGAAATCAGTGTTTTTTTCCACAGAGTCCAGGGTCCGTGACATTTTTCAACCATAACCAATGTTTTTTTTTTATTGGAAAAAACATAACACAGAAAACATTTTTTTTTTTTTATGCTTGATAGGTTAGCCTTTGACCACTATCTCACCCGATGGTAAGTGATGATGTGGTCGAGGATGTTGATCAGACTAACCTAGAGTTACTGGCTCTCAAGGACAGCTGCCGGAACACACCGTTAGGTGCTTGGCGACAGATTTTCAACTTGAGGGTGGTAGCTAGCCAGGCGGGCATTTGCAAAGTGCCCTACCACCATGCAAAATACATACATACCATAGTGTTCCCCCATTATAATCTAAGTTTATTTTGCACTTTGTTATTTGCAGTGTAAAACATATTTTTATTTTGCATTTTAATTGATATGAGGTTTTTTTGTATCATATTATTTTTTTTAATTCTTAGAGTAATTTATTCAAATTTGCACAGGTTTACTCTGATTGGTTGTCCATAAGCGTCGGAGCAGACTGGTATCTTCTAGAAACATCTGTGGATGTTGGCGACATGATACGCAACGCCACCGCTAGCTTTTCAGGGCCAGTGACCGCTCTTAATGCCAGTGCCAACAAATATAATATTTATTAATAAAAATATATTTTAGGAAACATTGAATTTCTATTCTAGAAGAATACTTAACAAATATAAAAATATGTATGGTGACAGTTCCGCTCCTGTTAAGCCGACGTGACGTCATAAACGCAACGTAGCCAAACCAAAAGATTTTTACGACACGCTCGCTTCTACACGAAGCATCCTCATAAGGCCTGTCTTGACTCTTTGACGGAAATATTTGTTATGATTAGAAATGGAATTCCGAAAAGTAAAGCTTGAATCTATTCATTGACTGAGCGAGCACTCTGCGCTTCTGCTCCAGCTTACACAGAAATGTTTTGGTATGTACTGTTGTTCTACTCTTCGGGTTGCATTACTCAACCGATTTTCGTGAAACTTTGTAAGGTTCAGGTAGGATAATTATAGATTTTTTTATTCAGTTTATGTTTTTTTTTATTCAATTTATTTGAAACTAGCTTTCCGGGCGCGCGTATGTCGGTTATCGCGCGAAAACATTCTCTTTTTGCGCAGTCGGATGAAAACTATCCTATGTTTTTTCCCGTGTCTCAAACTATCTCCATGCCAAATTTCATTCAAATCGGTCCAGTAGTTTTGGCGTGAAAGCGTAACAGACAGACAGACAGACAGACAGAGTTACTTTCGCATTTATAATATTAGTACTGATGGCTGTGACATGGGGTTTTTCTAAAACTCTTGAAAAATCGTGAAGGTAAAAAGTTTCAAAAATTTTACATAACTTTTTTGTAACACTTATCAAGAAGCAACTTTTTGTTAAAAGCAGTTGTATTTGCAAACTACTGTCGTAATGTTGTATTTGAAAATAAAAAAAATCGTCTCGAATGTTAAATCTCTACCTACTACCTAAGTATAGAATTTTTCACTGCCCTACATCTCCACATCGTCAGTATCGTCACTTACAAATACTGCAAAACTTGAGCAAAGCTAGAATTTATTCACAATCAAAAATATCTCTTAGTTTGTAAAAAAGAAACAACGCTGGCATTAATATGAAGGTAAAAAGCAAGAGGTTCCTTTAAGGTGGAGGTGACGAACTGAGGAGCCAAATAATATTCTTTTAAAAAATAAGTTGAGCCTTAATATTACGTTTGTGGCAAAACAAAAAATATATGTAAATTTTGATCATATTTATGAGATTCCTATTGATCCCAAAACATGATCACAATCAATTTTCGTGATAAAAAAAAATATGAACATAGCTCTAAAAATTGACTTCTAGCAGTTGTAACTCTACTACAAAACTTGAGCAAAGCTAGAATTTATTCACAATCAAAAATATCTCTTAGTATGTAAAAAAGAAACAACGCTGGCATTAATATGAAGGTAAAAAGCAAATACTGCAGCATACAGTCGTAAGTTTCCCCTGAGAATTAATTTAATTATCCCCTTTTATGTTAGTCCTCCTATTATTTCGGTAAAGTTTACGTAGCGGTTAATGACGTTATATTTGGTTTCAGCTTCTACTTTTATATATCATCTTCGTACTCACCAAGAGCAAGGAATAAAAACTTGTGAAAATAAATTGAAAAATTTGAATTTTCTTAAAACAAGATTTGCTTTGATAACACTACATACCTTTCATTATTAGTTGGTACATATATATTCCTAGCACTTATGGAACTTTCAAAGTTCGGATGATAAATAATTATATAATTAAGCATATCAAGCTATAATTGCGCCTCTCCGCCATATCTTTAGTATCGTAATAAGCGACGAAGCGAAAAATACACGCGAAGTTTGCTTAGCCATTGTTAATCGATCAGCTAAGTTAAGCAACGTCTGCCGAGGTCAGGAGTAGGATGCGTGACCGCTAGTGACATTACTACTGAGCACTTCCGTGCTTCGAAGGGCACGTTAAGTCGACGGGTTCTTGTCTTACGATGGCAGTCGTTACAGCACCCTCAAGTAGAAAATCGGTCGCCAAGCACCAAACGGTGTGTTCCGCCAGCTGTCCTTGAGTGCCAGTAATTCGAGGCTGGCCTGAACAACATCTTCGACCACATCAGCACTTACCGTCAGGTGAGATAGTGGTCAAAGGCTAGGTGTAAAAAAAAAACAGAAGGTGAGCCGCAGCGCCTTGTGACAAACTGCTAACTTACACTTCGATTCCCAAGATGCCTGTCAGGTGGGCGTGTTTGTTCAACGATGAACGGCAAAGAGGATGTAATACAGATGAACTCTATGCCTGTTGATGCTGATTTTATTATATAAGACCCTATGTGTTTTGCCATAGACTGGTTGGCCGGCATGAACAACGTTTTCTCCCTTCCCATCCCCCTTTCCATTACTAAGTATATACCTTCATACCTCGAAGAACGAATCAAAGTCCTGGTCACAGATGACGTCATCCCGATCATGATCCAGCAGTTCCGTGAAAAAGAGCGTCATTTTGTCGCTCTGCACCGTGCTAAGGTTAGCTATGGGCTGCTCCTCCTCCAGGTCTAGGCACTCCAGGTCTTCGCTGCAGCGGTTCACCCATGTTGCTGGTGGACAAAAGAAAGAGTCATATTAGGATATTTGGCTGCTTCAATATATATCAGTACTAATATTATAAAATGCGAAAGTAACTCTGTCTGTCTGTCTGTTACGCTTAGTCCGCTAAGTTTTTATCCAACTGCGCAAAAAGAGGTTAATGTTTTTGCGCGATAACCGACATACGCGCGGGCGGAGCCGCGCCCGGAAAGCTAGTACTATATAGTTTATACTGGTGAATTGGAATATTTCCGAAAGTAAATAATTAGGTAAGTATTAAATGACACTGGACAATTTGGAACTAAGTAGAACATGAAATTTCAAAGGATTGCTTTGCAAAAAGAACGCAAATTAAACATGTTAGGGAATTTGAAAATGTTCACAAATTCACAACGAAAGAATACATTTGAACCACAAGCGGGATTCGAATCTGCAATCATCCATCTCTATAAATTTTTTCGTTATAATTTGGAAGCTTTGTAATTCTCGGCTAGCCTGAACAACATCTTCGACCACAACATCACTCACCATCAGGTGAGATAGTGGTCAAAGGCCTATCAGCTATAAAAAAAAGCTTACTCGTTTGCAGGCGTTCATGCAAATATAACAATGTTAGAATTATCGGGTTGCGTCATCGTAAACAACTTTAAAGCAAATTGAAAATAAGTCTTATTTTTATTCAATTCAGTTTGACTGTAGATGTCACTCCATCCCCTTACGATGATTAAACAATCGGAACTAAAGGATACATTTGATTTGGGCTATCTCCACGATAGCTCAATTGGTAAAGTATATCCCTGCTCTAGGAACTGAATGACCTAGGTGCGATATCCCGCTCGTGGTTAAAAATAAACCTTTTTTTTGTAATTTTGTGAGCTTATGCGTTTAATAGGAGTTAAATCAAAAAAGTTCTACGCTACGAGTAGAAAAATGAAAATGTGCTTCAAAAATTGGTTATATTTTGGGTGTTTACTTAACTGTTTTAATTAAAATCTCTTACTAACCCTGTTGCGCCGGACCAAATTTGATTGCGTAACTTCATAATAGAAGTATCCATTCAAGAATTTTCAATTATAGCACATAAAGCTTAATCCATTAACTTTGGGACCAAATGGGATTGCTGATTCAATAGTAGTTTAATTAAAATTTCGCCTATTAGCTTTCCTTCTTCATGGTCTGATAGGTTAAGCTTTTAATTTATATTAAAACATTATTATAATTAAAATTTAGAATATTAATTTGTACCAAGTGTATATACTACTATGTAAGTGAATCTTGCAATAAACTATTAAATGAGCAAAATATAGTATTTCTTGTCATTTTGACAATGTATACGAGTAGCTTTTGTTTGTTTAAGATTGATTAATGAAACGTTACGCACTAAATCGTTATAGAAACTATAATTTTAAATAGTCTTGTGCAGGAAAAGAAGCTTCTTTAACTGCACAAGATTTCAGTTATTGCTTTCGAAACGAATTTGAGAATATATTACTTTGAGGCGTTGCGAGTTGGTTTTGTCAACATGATGAGATTTGTGAAGGAAGTTCTTCACTAAGGAATATGTGGAAAGGACAAAACAAACCGCTAGTTACTTTTAAGGAAATTCGAAAACAATGGAGTATTTGGTTCACCAAATTCAAGGCATAAAAACTCAGGAAACTGCTGGCGTTGCCCTGGCCTTTCATCCCTTTAGTCCAGAAACAAGGACTTGTCGTTTAGTGCTATGAATATTTTAACTGGAGCAACAGACAGTCCTCTATGTAGAGGCTGTATGCGAAAAGATGAGACCGTGGAGCATGTACTATTTCACTGCGAAGCCACGGAACAAATAAGAATTACAACTGGTCTACAAGAGTCGTTCTCATCACGAGTCGACATCCTCACCACCATCACACACCTTACTGGAGCAGCTATGCCAGCGACCCAAGGTCCTTCTCCGCTACATCAGGGAGTTAGGATGGCTTGGGTAGAAGCTGGCGGGGGAAATGCACAAAACACCCCAAGCGGGACGTCAGTGCAGGACATATTGCCCCCAAAAAGAATAAGAATAACAATATTTTAATTAATGTCATTTTTATTTAGATAGTTCTATTTGACTTATGTTCTTACTACGATTTGAATACGTTTATTATTGATAGCGTTAAAAAGTTAAAATTTTCCAAAACATAGTACAAGATTTTTACAAGTCAAACTTACTCTAACGTATATTTTTGTTTATTGTGAATAAACAAAACTATAAGCAGTTATAATATAGGTATAGCTAAATTATGTTTGCTAGCATATAGAAACTATCACCAGATAAAAAAATAATAAGACACGTGTGTCATTGAAATATATAAAATTTTACAGTAATGCATGGATATATATTGAATGTTATTTTGGGTATGGTAACAGTAGCTATTATACTTATATAAATCGAAAACCAAATTATACTCACTATTAAATAGGTAACGTAAAAACTAAAAACACGTAAGAATACCTATAAGCAATGGCTTACGTCCAAAAGTTGCATTTCATTCGACACACACCATTGCGGCAAAAGAATAGTGACTGTTATATATAGGTATACCCACTAGAAATAAAAATACTGCAACTAAAATATCAAAAAATTTCATGACAATTAATGAAAGACATGCTATTCTGGTCGGCGTGTTATTTCCTCCCGTCGCAACGGGAGAGTAGCTCTTTTAAACCTACCGACATATCTATTTGGAAACATAGGTACTTTCAATTTCTCGGCTCTTGTTGGATGTATTTTTGAACTAAAAACATAGCCAGCACCTAGAAATACAAGCAATGAAGTGAAACGTCAAAGTTAACTCAACAAATACTTCGAAGCTAGGTAGTATAATATGTTACTTGTTCCCTCACGATGGCTACAAGTTCTCACATAAAATAATAATAATAATAATGATTTTTATATTTGCCAAAACTTGTTAAGGCTAGAATGCTCGTGGCGCTCTCAATACAAACGTAGTTTAGTCATATTTTAAATACTAAGCGTTCAAATTCGGTGAAACTTTGCATGTATATCCTTGAGCTTAATATCTATGCTTCTGGTTGGCCAGATTACCGTAAAATTAAGTATTTTCAAAAATAATTCGAAAAATTGATTTTTATGGGAATTGTTATTTTGACATTACGGGATAAATACCGGCGGTATGCCTTTATTAAACAAAATACTATGAACTATATACAACACTACAGCTACTACAATAAAAGCATTTAGACAACCTATAAGTCATAGCAGACTCATAGGCAGTACAAATGCTCCAGCCCACTCCCAGTTGGCAGCATGCCTAGCATGCTGGCAGCATTGCCCCGTTGAATTGCAATGCTCATTCGTTGAGCCAAATATGTGCCAGCATTTTGATCACACGTCGCATCGACCAAGCGCTCAGATAAGTTTTGGAAAATACTATGAGCTCCCGGTATAAAATAAACAATAAATCAAACAAGTAGGAATTAATTAAAAAGTAAAAACACGACAGCAATATATTTATTTTCGTTATGCTATTTATCGTTCCATTGAAATTAAAACAGCAAGTTTTATATATATGAAATCGCTTTTTAAGGACCTTTATTTTTATACGCCACTCGATGGGCATAGAAGAAAAATATTTTTTTTCTCTCGCAATATGGCGTCTTAAATCCACCAGTGTGTTTTTTTAAGTATATTTATGTACCTAGTGTCACTTGGGTTATCAAGACAAATCTAATGACGAGTTAAACCGTTTAAAAGTTATGGTGGAATAAAGAACTCACAAACATACATATATACATGAACCCTGAAAACATAACTCTCCTTTTTTGGGCAGTCGTGTAAAAACTGGCAAAGTAGAAGCATAGATATTAGGCTCAGCAATATGCATACAAAATTTCACTGAATTTGAACACTTGGTATTTAAAACACGACGAAACTACGTTTGTATGGAAAGCGCTCGGTATTGTAATAGCTTAAGTATAGACTGTAGTCTACACTTAAGCTGTTACAATATCATACCTCGTCTTACAATTTTAAATGACATGCAGAGGTTTGATTATTGGACACAAGGATTGTATACAGGGTTATTGGTAATATGCTAACAACCTCTTAGGGTTGACATCTGCTAGTCCTAACAAACATTTTGAGATATTTTTTTTTCATTTTAAAAAAGAAATGTTTTAAAATATTAAAAAAAAAATCGTGTTTTTTATTTATTTTTGGCGGAATAAGTACGAGGCCCATCTAATATTAAAAGTCTCTTGTGCCTGTAATGTATTAATTCATATTTTTTATTACTTTGCTCGACGTAAATATTCAAAACTATATTCAAATGGAGCAAAGCGCGGTCCAGTGTTACCGCGGTGAACACTATTGGCTCGGAGTAGGCATTAAAAAAAAAACATTTTTTTTGTCTCTAAATGTTTGTTAGGACTAGCAGATGTCAACCCTAAGAGGTTATTAGCATTTTACCAATAACCCTGTATATGAACCTGTCGCTTGAGCTAAAATTTAAACTGTGTTACAGGCGACAAAGCCCTCCGTTTCTAGGAAACTGATATTTTACTAATATTTGTTTTAACTGGGGCTTTAGGAAGTAATAGCCAAACGTTAATAATATTTAATATGCATATGTTTGTATATAATATGTATTTAATAATATATGGGCATTTGTAAGGATATGCCTCGTTTGTACACGGCACCTAACTACAGTAAAACAATCCTATATTATAGAAGAGGAAAGATTTGTATTTTTGTGTAACGAACAAACATAAAAACTAGTGGACCGATTTGAAAAATACTTTCACCATTAGATTCCTACATTGTCCATGCTGAATATAGGCTATAGAATATAATTAAAAAATATGAAACCGGGGCGGGCCGTTAGTAAAATATAAATTATGATCGCTTGGGTCGGCACTTAAGTGGTAGTTGAAACTACTCTAAGAGGTATCGTAGTTCAGGAAGTTAAAGAAAATACCATCTCCTTTGTTGAACAATGAATCCCAAAACAAATATTTAAAGCATTTTATCATCAAGGTAAATAGATATATAGAGAAAAATAAATGCAAATGAAGCTTTATAAACACCAATGAGGAGGACAGAGGAGATGAAAAAGTTATATGAGAAAAGTTGTTGAACTTATTGACGCTGAACCCTTCGGAGTTCGGCACATATCCAAATCAGAGGGTTTGAGAGCGGGGATATTAAATAACTTCTAAACAGAAGGGACCAATTATGGTTACTGTGAGTTTTATAGATATGCCTGTTTTATAAACTTTTAAATAGAACATGAAATTTTCTCTTTCTCAAAAGTCTTTCCTTTTTTCAGATAGTGTAAAGTATGAGGAACATGAATGAGGTAGATGTTTCTTGAGACCTAAGAGTTCCGAAGTATTTTCTTCGGAATTCTTAGGTATACAAATAAAAAAAAAGATCTGTTAGAAGAGCGGCAACAGTGGGACGTCCCTATCTACATCTACACTATCGTTATAAAGAGGAATGATTTGTATTTGTGTATGTAAAGAATGAATTTAAAATATTGGACCGATTTGAAAAATTCTTTCACCATTAGGATCCTACATTATCCCTGATTAAAATAGATTATAGAATATTAAAAAAAAGAAGATTTTTTTGAACTTTTTAAATACCTTGCTGAAGCCTGGGCGTGCCGCAAGTTTAAAAAAAAAAACGAACTATGCTTTCATCTTTTTTAATATGTTAAATATTTTCTAGAGTGATGTACTGATATTGGATTAGGCGTAGCGAGGTCTACGCTCAGCGTACTGCTGAATTCTACGCCACACTCAAGATTTTGCTCTAAAATCCTGCGCTCCACTCTGATTTTAAATGGCCGTCAGTTACCAGGTCGGACAATCGCTCTAAATATACAACCGCGTTTATACTAAAGTGATAAAGTAGTGTATTACGAATAGAGCTATTTATACATAGTATTCTATAATATGTAATAAAAACACCTCTTCAATCCAAGACCACCGCAAGTTACCTAACGTATCTTGGATTAGGTACTTTAAAGCGGTAACTTAAAATGACCAACTCCATTCAAACTACTTTAATATCCGTAAAAAAACACATACAATTGCCGAGTTCAAGTAATGCCAACTAAAAGCTTCAGAGCTATATTATGAGTGAGGAAATATTAACGTACTTATTTAGTATTAACATAAAAGGTTGCTACGAACTCATGTTTATGCCAAGAATTTTAAGCATCCATAAGATAAATTCCAAAAGGTACGTACTGAAGTTTAACTGATATCCCTATCATTAAAGGGATGAGGCATGATGAGAAATTCCTTACAAGTTATTGTTGCGTATTTCAGCTGGAAATTACGCTCGAAAGATGCGAACAAAGTTTGTTTAACGTTCAATGTTGTGGAACTTTTGTTTGAGAACGTCGCAGATAGGTGTTTCCAATTTATAAATGGCTAGGAATATGCAATGAATATTAATATTTCAGTGATATACGTAATGTAATAATGTCTAATAGTCCTAGCAATTTGTATATTATGTACCCATACAAATATTATATTATGAAATTTTGACATAGAAAAAAATTATGTCCACATCATAGAGATATAAAATACTATTCTTTTCTGTGGTCCACATTGTAGCTTAGTTTATTTCACTGTTTTTTTATTATTATTTTGTATCATGTATGATTGTTTTTTAAGCCGTAATGTTGCATATTTTATACTGGACATACAAATAATCTAAATTTGATTCCAAGCATGATAATAGGCAAATATTCCTAATACAGTATTTTGGGTGCAAAATGTGATCCACGTCTACTGTTCTGGACCGAAATCCTTAACCACTTGGCCATCTCTGGAATCAGATGGCCAAGCGTTTTATGTAATATATTAAATTATATTATACACAAATATGTACTAGGTTATAGAGGGGCTAAAGAATACGAAATTTATAAACTAGACATATTTTTTATATGTGCCACATAAATACTTATCTATAGTCATTATTTGCTACTTCTTCAAATCATCGTTGAATAAAGGCCGGCCACGCTTGGCAGACGTCTCGCAAGGGTCGCACTGTTAGGTGGCAGTTCATCAGACGGCACTGCTGTTGTTTTTTCCTTCTTTACATATTACGACTTCTACGATGAGATGCAATTGTAGCCCGGCACATGATGGGCAATATATATAACTAGCTTTCCGGGCGCGGCTCAGCCCGCGCGTATGTCGGTTATCGCGCAAAAACATTAACCTCTTTTTGCGCAGTTGGATAAAAACTATCCTATGTTTTTTCTCGGGTCTCAAACTATTTCCATACCAAATTTCATTCAAATCGTTCCTGTAGTTTTGGCGTGAAAGCGTAACAGACAGACAGACAGAGTTACTTTCGCATTTATAATATTAGTACTGATTCAAAGTTGAGGTTATGTTGACTTATTCAATGCTCTACCATGGTTTACGGTCTAGAAAATATATTTTAAAGTCATAAATACACAAATACCTATGGTAAAGTTCAAGTGCAGTAGATATCCAAAATGATATAAGGTAAAGTTAGTATATAATGCTGTATAATATTGAGATTGTGGCAAGGACAATGGTCAACAGAAAAATAGATCAAACAAAAGGCTTAACCTCTTGATGCGCCGCAATAAAATTCGATCATCTCATTTAAATTCTAAGTCTGTTTTCGCGTAACGATAAATTTAGCTATCGGCCCAGATTTGGGAAGAGTAGTAGGTACGTAGTATCTTGTTTTTAATCTGTGCCGTGGGGTTAGTTATGAAGCAGGGAAGGAACTGATTGTCCGAATTACTGTGCCGCATTGCGGAAACCCCAGCTATTGTACTTTGTCAAAATTATAAATTGGAACATACCCATGTCATTCGGACAGATAAATAGTGATGTTACTCTGTTTTTGTATTAGTTAAATTAACCTACCTATATAGTTTGAAAATATTGGTTACTAACGGATTGTTTCAACTATACAACCACATCGGGTGATCTTTTTAAAATAGCGTTCGGCATGTGGGCGGTCGCGTCTCGTCGCTTGCTTTTCTCGTACTCTACCAGCGCTAGGCTTGTTGGTAGGATCTACTGTCACTTACTAACTTCTGGCAACCCCCCCCCCCCCCCCCCCCCCCAGATGGGGGAGGCTGTGTTCAGCAGTGGACAAACCGGCTAATACAGTACTAACTTCTGAACTTGAGGAACACGACGTTATTTTTCAAAAGAGTGACAACTTCCTTTTTATTCTAACAGTAGGAGAGAAAATGTGTTTTTTTATGTGATTTTGATGGGCCAAGCACGAGGCCCACTCGATGTTAAGCGGATTAACCTGTGCCTATAACAGATGCATTTCGTCATATGACGAATTGTACTGCGCCCGTCATACTGAGACATACAGTTGTTAAGTCTCATGTCCCTGTAATTTAACTAGCTCTCAAGGACTGCTGCCGGAACACACTGTTAGCTAGTCAGCCGGGCATTCGCAAAATGCCCTTCAACAATGCCGTGAAGGTCAAGCGGTAGGGATAGAACCATGGACCTGCAGCATAGCAGTCCGTAGATATTACCGATCGGCTATCATTGCGCAAGTCTAAAAATAAAATAAAAACCATTTGGAAGACTATAAATACTGAGACTGGTAAAAATAAACCTAGAGATTCAACATACGTCTTAACTGTTAATAAACATCAAATCTCTGATCCAATACAAGTGGCGAATATATTTGAATTTTTTTTCCAAACCAGAAGTCACTAAATCATTGGATTCTTGTCCCAATGTAGCAGAAGCCCTGTTAAAACATAATTTTCCCTGCAAAACACCGGACTTTTCTTTCAGACACGACAAACTTTGAAATTATAAAGACATTCAAAAGTTTAAACATAAAGAGTACTGAAGACTTGTGGGGTATGTCAGTTAAAGTGGCAGAGTCTATAATTTGCATTATTGCACCATACTTAGTAACCATATTCAATCTTTGTGTCGATAGAGGAAATTTCCCCGACTTAATGAAACAAAGTAAAATCACTCCAATTTTGAAGTCGGGGGCTGCATCTGACCCTTGCAATTATTATTTTTTGCGAAAAGCTACTTAGCTAACCTAAGCTAAGTATGCCTCTAAAACTGAAAAATTCTGGAGCGTGTCTTCAGCGCTCTTCATACAAAAGTAGTTTCGTCGTATTTAAGAAAGGCACCAAGTGTCAAACCCGGTGAAAATGTGTCCCTATTAATATCTACCTACGCTGCTGGATTGCTAGTTGATCGTAGAATCCATACGTTTTCAAAATTATTCGGGTATATAGTTTTCTTTTGGCTCATATTTAAGTATATATTATGCATATGTATCCCCTTCCCGTAGTACATATCTATGTATTTACACTGATTTTAAAGCCCTTACATTTATTTTTCACATTAATAAATCGAAGAAACTTTGCCAGAAGCACAGATAGGCTGAAGTGAAGGTGCATGCAAAATTTTACCGAGACTCTACAAAGATGAGAAATGTCTCTGCGTCGTCGTCATTGCTTAGATGGGTGCAATGACCGCTTGTGACATTTACTATTGAGCGTCTAGGTTGTTGTCTCATGGTAGACGTAACAGCATGTTGATATGGTGTATTGCGAATGCCCGCCTGCCCAACTCAAGTAGAAAATCTATCGCCAAGCACCACCATCATTAACCATGTGTCACGGCAGCTACCCTGGTGGGTCAGTTCTTACTCTAGATTACTCGTATGCTTGCTTACCGCCTTCGACCAGATTATCACCTTATGTTGATTTTTTTTTTCATTGATGATAAATGTGAATAAATGTCTCACTAAATTAAATATAATTATGGTGACGAAATATGTCATATTTATTGTAAGCTAACTAAGGTAGCATAATATTATTTGTGCTTTTTAATTTAAAACAATGTCAGTTAACGGTGAAACTTATATTTATTAACCTTATTAAGACCATCTTGTTATTTATAACCATGTTTCTTGAAATAAATTTCATTTCTTACTATCAGTTGAGACTGTAACCAAAGGCTAGCTTATCAGTAGCAAAAGAAAAAAAAAGAATGTAAGATTGTAAGATATTAAATAATATCAAACTTCCTTACAGGATTAATGTTTTAAATAACCGGCTGTACTATCGCGTATCGGTCGAGAATGTCGACGTTGCGCGGAGTTGTCGCCGATTTAGACGCGTGAACTCACTTACTTAATGAAGGGCATCCTATGCGACCTAGGTTTCGGGCATATATTCATATGCCCGAAACCTAGGTCGACAATCTCGACCAATATACGTGAGTACAGCCCGTAATTTAAAACATTGATGTGTCTCATACTAACGGGACCTTTAAAACAAAAATTCCTTACTGGATTCTCCAATATCACCGACGAATTACGTCAATACAATCACTAATTCACTACCTCGGCGTTCTGTAAGAGTATCCCATTCATTGAAGAGTTAACTTCGGATCGTATATCCTGATTGGTGCGAGGGTTCAAGAGATTTCCCCATTTTTATTCACAGTTTCACTTCAAAGCTTGGGTATCGGGATTCAATACAATTGCGCGCTCAGGATTCGACGATATTTTGAGATTGCCGCTTTGAAAATATATCTGCACGTTTTTAAGTTTAATTGGAGTTTTTAAAGCTATGCCTTTTATAATACTAATGTTATGCTAAAATTTGTGTGTTTATTTCTTATCATTCACCTCGTAAAAAGGATATAAAATGTCGTAAACCAGCTTTATGACTTAACTGTACCTCATGCAAATTTATATTGATAAAATCAAAACACAATGTTTTTCAAATGGGATAAAATGTCACAACTTTACTTTGTCCCAAATTTATCATGCTACAGCGTACCCACAAAAATTGACAATATTTGTTTTATATAAACATCTGAAAGGTTGATCCCTTGACCATTATAAATAATATAATAAGGTGATAATGTGGTTGAGATTGACTTAATTTACCCATTAGCCGCGCGGAATTCTGTGTTTGTATACCAATTTCCAAGGGCGCTCAGGAACTATTTAGTCGAACAATATTTTATGAACAATGAATGGTTAGAAATAATTCAATGTAACATTTTTCTAACATGTTTCTAAAAACGTATTCAAAACTATTTAAAACATAGTAAATAATTATTTAATACTATTAGTTTTATTAAATTTACTCGTTACTCCCCGTGTACTTTTGCAACCTGTATCCTGGTAGGTAAGTATTTATTTTCCTAATATTTCGTTGAACATATTAAATTAATAACATATTTCACTTTCTGTGACAGACAAAAAAAAGTATGTTACTTGTCCAATCCGGCAGGTCTAAACTAAAAAGGAACTAGGATATTATGCTCAATATAAAATAAGAACAGTAAAAAAGAACATCTACTTACGTCTAAACTAAAAATAACTCTAAGATAAGTAGATACAAACTATGCTATGAACGAATCTCCAATTATTTTCAGTAAGATAATATCCTAAATCCGCAATAAGATAAAAAGAAAACATATTAAAAAGTCACCTACTCACGTCTAATATGATAAGAACTAAAAAAATACCAATTTCACTATGAATGAATTCCTAATTATATTTAATAATCAATTCAGTCTTGCCCCTAGCCAATGCTAGGACTATTCCGAAACACTGCACTTCACAGAATTATAAAAAACTAATTACTCACAGTTATCAATCACCAGGCTGAGCATTTTGCGTCGAGTTCAACAGCGAATTGTGCAATATTCGCTCTCTCCCTGATATTTATGGACCAGCTAGTTTGCTTTTTATTATCTACTTTTTCACACATTAGACACGAGAAAAACAAGTGACGTCGCGAGTGTCAACATGGGGGCTCGACTTGGAGACCAAGCTAATTTCATATGCATATTTACCTGACTCATAAAAACTATAGTCATCTTGTTGTGAGACGTTAGCAAATATTATGTGCACGACTTATCACATTTTTGGCGTTGAGTCGGATTATCTGTTACATATTTCTTGCGTAACCACTTTTACGATTGCTATCAACAAATACATAATTGCTGCAGTTATTTTTTATTCTGAGGTTATCAGATTTGATAGCCTATGGAACCGTTAAAGCCACACGCGAATTATAACTGATATGTTCACATTCGTATGCCGTTTTTGGAGGTTGCTATGAGTGACTATCGAATATGAATAATTTATTTAACTGATACCCACTATAAATAACCCGGCGTAAAGGTCGGCAATAGGAAATCATTCGATTAGTCTTTGTAAAAAAATATTTTGTTGGTAGAAATGGAAGCTGCGGGCATTTTAAGACTGTAGTTTTCTGGTCATAAAAGTGGAGTATTTCGTTCTCGAAACTTACAAGAGCTGTACCCTCTATTCAGTAATAGGCGTCTCGTTATCATTTGTGCTGAGGCTACAACCTCGCAAGCACCATAAATTTATTGAAGCTGAATTCTGTCTAAAGGGTTCCCAGGTGTTTTCTCGGTTAGATATCTAACGTTCAGCGCATCGCGTCGTCAGCTGAACAAAACTTATTACATTATCATTGCATTATAGTGTATGTTACTCTAAGGTATGTGATTTATAATTAAATGTAATGAAACTGTGTTTTTTATGACACTAAGTTGCCTGAAATAAATATTCTAGGTTAAGCTCGTTTATCATCTCTGATTACATCGTCGATTACTTAAAGACTATCGGTTAGAAAAAAGTAAATTTTATAAGACACCAGACATGGCTGCATGTTGGATGAAACAGCGAAACGCGACAAAACATGTCGTACTCACTATATACGATTAAGATTAGAAAAATTTATAAACAAAATAGGTTTCAATACAATTTTATTATCAATAAAATCAAACTACAAATCTTTATCAAATATAGTACACTAATGTACAAGAAAAAAATCGGATTGAGCATATTTACCTTGTAGAATTACTCGTTTGTCAAAAATATTAGAAGAGATGAAATTGTGGAAAAACAAACTTATCAGCAAACAGAAATTACACTAAAAACTTACAAAAGCCGCATTTCTACACCTTAACTATAAATAAGAGAAAAACTGAACGATGATGATTCTTTTGGTTTTCCATTACAATACTTCTGTTTTACCTATATAATGATTTGCTAACTATAATATAGATATTATTATAATTTTTTCGCCCGTAATCTAGTAGGATAAAAAATACTGGTACTGGCGAGAGATACATTGTTAATTAGTGTGCGTTGTTTTTTTTAATTTTGAGTGAGGACAAGGATGTTGAATGCGCTGTCGACTGTACAACTTCACCGGATTTTTGTACAATTCCACTGGATTTTAGTACACCGGCCTTTAGTACAATTCCACCGGACTTTAAACTCCACCGAACTTATGTGTGCGTTGTAGTAAGGAGTTCCATACAAAAAATAATGACCGGCTCGAGTTATTGCGATGTCGAAACGGTGCCGCACGCCCGCGCCTGGAGGATCAGTGTGAGTTAATATAGCCCACGAACCTTGCCGTGTAGCATCTTATCTCTAAATATTATAGCTAGGTGTGAATTGGATTGGAACCTATGTGATTCTAGGTCAAGTTAATGCAAGGTTTAAGCTGATAATTGTACGCCGAGGTTCATTAAACATTTTAATTAAAATATTTATTATTCGTTTTAGTCATTCTGAAATTGGTCAGGTTATGAATTCTATAAGTTCCCAGATCCCTGTCTGCGCATATTCTAGGTTAAGCTCGTTTATCATCTCTGATTACATCGTCGATTACTTAAAGACTATCGGTAAGATAAAAGTAATTTTTATAAGCTACCAGACAAGGCTGCATGTTGGATGAGACAGCGAAACGCGACAAAAACATGTCGTACTCACTATATATCCCTGGGTTAGGGTGGATTTTAACCACAGTAGTAGTGTAAGGATTTGAAAAATTTAAAAACAATAAGTAGGTTTCAATACAAATTTATTATTAATAAAATCAAACTTCAAAATCTTTACCAAATATAGTAAACTAATTTGGCAATAACTTATTTATGTTGATTAAGTTATATTTCGTTAAACACTTCAAACATTATTAAACTATGTTCTTAAGGCAAACCTTGTTTCAATTGTATTGTTGTTACTGACGTCATAACAGAGACTTCAGTGATAAGTGGGAAGTTTCAGCAAATATAATCATCGAAATAGTAGACTAGACATTTTCTCAATTACATAGGTACATAAACGCAAATGCCAATCAATATTCCTCAAGAGATGTTGTACGCTTTTACCTCAACTACGAACAAACATTTTATTACGTATCTTCTTCAGTTTTTTTTTCTTAACACGTACTTATATATTTATTTATCATGATATTATAAACCGGCTGTCAGTTATTGCCACTGTCAGTTTGTTTACTGTGTAAAAAAAACGTTTAATCACCTTCCCGATGAGCTGGGTGAAAGACTTATTGTTTTTGACATATAATAATTGAACAATAATTTAGGTGGTGTCACCTACCTACCTACGGTTGGTAGAAGGGAGCATAAAAGAAAACAAGAAGGAAAGATTTAGAATTATATTGGGTAGAGAAAAGGGTCGTGGATTACAGACAGGTGTGGCAATAGCGAGCTTCCTTGTTTGAGAACTTATCTCCGGTCCGCTAGCAACTGAGTTAATGCTCAGCAGCAGGTCTGCCGTGCAGTGGCTCAGCTCCAACACTGCCGCGCCGGTAGGCTGTCCCAGCTAGGCGCTGTAGAGACGTGGAGTTTGGCAGCGGTCTGCGCAGGAGTTCAGGGGACGGCCGGAGTCAGGGGATCAGCCTCGTTAGGTACTGGGCCTGGTAGTGGAAGCCTGGAGTTGGAAACCCGGTACTGGAAGAACCCTGAAAGGATGTGCTCAGGTCAGAATCCTATCAGTGAAGGTGTTGAGCTGGTGGGTCCATTGTTCCTCTGCTACTGAGCATGGCTAGGAACGCAGAGGTCTCAAGGATGTGACCCGCCAGCAAACAACAGATGCCTGAAGGGCTTAAGTAAAATTGTGTGTTGTGAAGCAACCAAGAAAATACAGAAAAACATAGATAAATAGAGATAGGTTACACAAGATGATATATGCTTATAGCTCGAATAGCTATTAGCAAGGTTAGAACATAGGGAAACACAGTAAATACAATGGGATAACATAGCAAGAATTAAATACACAAGTTAGAGGTTAGTTTTGTGGTAATTATTGGTTAAGCACATATTCACTTACCCGTTAAATGGGGTTTCTTATAGCTTGGATTGAGGTTTAAATTATTTAGAACTGGTATAATAAAGTCTGAGCTCAACAAATTGTAAAGATCTCAGTTAAGTTTATCTTCTGGAGGTCTCATGTAAAGTGAAGCTAGTTTGCCGTTTTGGCGCCTAGCCACTCAACCCCCGGAAGTTTGCTCCGTAATCCATTACCAAATATGGTAATGCTAGTGGTGACTAGACCGTTTAGAATTGAATCCACCAATGGCTTCACTTTTATTTTACTAATTTAAAATTACAACGTGCTTCTGCATTAGAAAATCGGAAGTAAAAACTATAACGGTGGCCATGTTGACACTTGACAGCTGTAACAAGCCAGTTCTGTCAGTTACTATATATGGACCTATAGTTATTTTATTGTAATTTAGACCTATTAAAATTCGTTATTTATTTTAAGATATTATTATTATTTATTTAGCAAGATATACTTAATATGAAAATATTATTTTACTTATTGCAACACATCACCAGATTTTTGGTTTAAGAATAGGCGACCTCTCTCGGATAATTGATGTACTACTTCAGCGAGCAAGGCGTTCACAATTGTATTGAGATCTCTTTGAGAACGGATAGATATTCTATTCTGCTCCTAATGGTAGATAAATGGTTAGATGGCGCTAGTAGTAAATTAAGTAATATTTGTTCACCGTTCAGGAAGGTGACATATCCCCTTTCGGCGAGAAGAATTTTTTGTTTTACTAGAAACAAAAAATTCACTAGCCTCAAGCAGATCTAAGAAAAATACCTCACTTAAGACATTACTTGAGTTACATATATACACTATAGAAGCTCCAGCATATGGTCTTAAGTATTAACATTGTCTAGCCGCCATAGCGATGTGCATATACATATATAAGAACTCCCTAGAATTCCTCCCCATCGTTTGGATTCAGACATCCCAAGAAACGATTATTGACAGCAATATTGGGAGAAATGGAAGATTGTAGGGCTGAAAAACAGCCTAGCTACATTATAGGTATAAAGAACACACTAGAACAATAGTTAATTTAAGTACATAAAGTAAGCATTCATGGAATTAATTTTATTATAGGTTCCATGATTGCCTAAGTTAAATAAAATATTATGACAGATAGAAGTTAATCAAAAGGAAATACATAATGGCTTATTTTTTGAGTTATGTACCGCTCAGGACAATAAGGCTAAGTTAAAGAGTTTGAACAACCGCTCTGAACAATAAGGCTTAATTTAAAGAGTTTGAACAACCGCTCTCAATGGAAGAATTACCATATGGTATGTGAAAGAATGAATTTAGCAATGTTACAACACTATTCCATTCAAACTGGATAGTGACAAAGAGTATTTAAGGAAGTTACAATTAATTTAGTATATAAGTTAAGATGTTTAGTTTGTAGTACATTATAGGCACTTGAGTTAAGTTATAATATATCTTATGCCATTACAGTTGTATATAAGATATATCTATAAACAAGGATCAATATAAGAAAAGATCACAAGTTATTTGAATTTCAGAAGTATATAAGATACTGTTACATAGTAGATCAGTAGTATATAAGGATTTATTTATCCTATATAGTTAAGGTTATATTAGAATTTATTAAAACAATTTATTCTATAAGTGGGCTAAGGTGATCACTTACTATCAGGTCAGACGCCTGCACGTTTTTTCTTATTCTATAAAAATGTTCTATGAGTTTGGTTTTATTTACCTACCATAATTTAGTTATTTATGATATTCAGAATATGTATTTTAGTTGTAAGGTTGTATAAGTAAAGTTTTATTAAATTAATTCAAAGTATGAATTTGGTTTTATTTGAGATTTATTTAAATTTTAGGTTATCAACAATCTATTCAGTAGAAAGATTTGCATATAATAATTGTTAAGTAAGGTGAAGTAATTACTAGAATATGTATTTATTATCATCCCTGATATGCCAAGAACCTAAGTTTATTGTCTTGCATATCAGTCAATTCAGAAACAAAAAGAGAAAATTTAGTTTTATTTGCAACACATTGTATTTAGTTAAATTTATTAGAATAGCTATTATCTATATAACTGTGATAGAAAGTCATAGTATGACTGTAGTTTTATTCAATATATTTATGTCAATTTAGTTTGCATTTGAGACATTACTTAGTAAAATTTTGTATTTAGTCAGTCGTTAAAATAAAAGAAGTTAAATACTGAGATAAGTATTAACTAAGAAACTTTGATATGTCATAAGTATAATCTATGTATATCAATAAGTTCAGAGACAGCAAGTAAGAGTTTAGATTTATAACGACATTTACAAAATTTACAGTTCAGTTGAACATTTGAGTATAGTATTCTCCGTTGCAAGTTTTTAGAAAATTTCAAGTTATAAGATAGTGCCACTTCATATGCAAATTCAGCTTTTTGCATAGATAGAAAGTAAATGTGCAGACCCATGATTATTGGAGTGAATATGTACTTGACCTATACCCAATGACAACAGTGTCATACAAGGTCAATGAAGGTTAGTTAGTAAGTACAAAATATTTCAGAAAAAAAAATGTGGGTACATAGAAATATGGTATGTGTGCTATTTATAAGCTGTTTTACAGATTCAATTATATTAAGTGCAAGTTATTAAATTAGAAGGAGATATGTGTAAGATAAAATATATTAAAAAAAACTAAAATTTAATTTTAGAAAAAAAATATTTAAAATTTCTCGTTGAAGACGATATGGCTGGTTCTATGCCGCCAGAGGGTGTTACCCGTTGGCTATTAGTCGCCTCTTACGACATGCAGCTCTGCAGCAGGCCTATTCTAAATAGTACCCCGAGCCTACACAGGGCTTGCCAACTTATAATTAACACACACACAAGAAGAACACAATAAAATACAGTTTAGAGAGTACAGAAAATATGTGGCAGAGCCACACCCAAGAAAGTTTGCCACACCAACCTGTCTGATCCTATTTAGTATGGGCGCCAATGTCACCTACCTACCTACGGTTGGTAGAAGGGAGCATAAAAGAAAACAAGAAGGAAAGATTTAGAATTATATTGGGTAGAGAAAAGGGTCGTGGATTACAGACAGGTGTGGCAATAGCGAGCTTCCTTGTTTGAGAACTTATCTCCGGTCCGCTAGCAACTGAGTTAATGCTCAGCAGCAGGTCTGCCGTGCAGTGGCTCAGCTCCAACACTGCCGCGCCGGTAGGCTGTCCCAGCTAGGCGCTGTAGAGACGTGGAGTTTGGCAGCGGTCTGCGCAGGAGTTCAGGGGACGGCCGGAGTCAGGGGATCAGCCTCGTTAGGTACTGGGCCTGGTAGTGGAAGCCTGGTACAGGAAGCCTGGAGTTGGAAACCCGGTACTGGAAGAACCCTGAAAGGATGTGCTCAGGTCAGAATCCTATCAGTGAAGGTGTTGAGCTGGTGGGTCCATTGTTCCTCTGCTACTGAGCATGGCTAGGAACGCAGAGGTCTCAAGGATGTGACCCGCCAGCAAACAACAGATGCCTGAAGGGCTTAAGTAAAATTGTGTGTTGTGAAGCAACCAAGAAAATACAGAAAAACATAGATAAATAGAGATAGGTTACACAAGATGATATATGCTTATAGCTCGAATAGCTATTAGCAAGGTTAGAACATAGGGAAACACAGTAAATACAATGGGATAACATAGCAAGAATTAAATACACAAGTTAGAGGTTAGTTTTGTGGTAATTATTGGTTAAGCACATATTCACTTACCCGTTAAATGGGGTTTCTTATAGCTTGGATTGAGGTTTAAATTATTTAGAACTGGTATAATAAAGTCTGAGCTCAACAAATTGTAAAGATCTCAGTTAAGTTTATCTTCTGGAGGTCTCATGTAAAGTGAAGCTAGTTTGCCGTTTTGGCGCCTAGCCACTCAACCCCCGGAAGTTTGCTCCGTAATCCATTACCAAATATGGTAATGCTAGTGGTGACTAGACCGTTTAGAATTGAATCCACCAATGGCTTCACTTTTATTTTACTAATTTAAAATTACAACGTGCTTCTGCATTAGAAAATCGGAAGTAAAAACTATAACGGTGGCCATGTTGACACTTGACAGCTGTAACAAGCCAGTTCTGTCAGTTACTATATATGGACCTATAGTTATTTTATTGTAATTTAGACCTATTAAAATTCGTTATTTATTTTAAGATATTATTATTATTTATTTAGCAAGATATACTTAATATGAAAATATTATTTTACTTATTGCAACACATCACCAGATTTTTGGTTTAAGAATAGGCGACCTCTCTCGGATCATTGATGTACTACTTCAGCGAGCAAGGCGTTCACAATTGTATTGAGATCTCTTTGAGAACGGATAGATATTCTATTCTGCTCCTAATGGTAGATAAACCATTTATCTACCATGGCGCTAGTAGTAAATTAAGTAATATTTGTTCACCGTTCAGGAAGGTGACAGTGGTACAATTCAATTCCAACGTATCTCAGAGCTGCCAGGGGCCTGTCTGACAGAATTTGCGTCACCTCGAGCATCACGCCCTGCAAAACTAGCCTTGTGTTGCTATGTCAACGAGATAACTAATCCATTAGGTATTCCTTTGAATAATTCATAGAAAACCGTCAATTAATATGTACTATTACTGGATTTCACTATCCAAAAGTTCACTATATTCGACTGAATTGTACTGATATCCAGTAACCTTACTTTAGGGCCTGTTAACGCGCTGCATGTTAACTGTCATTTTTATCATTTATTTTGGAAGCAGTGATGACTCAGTGGCATTGGCTATGGACTGCCGCGCAGCAGGTCCATGGTTCGAATCCCGCCGCGGGCTTGAGCTTCACCGCATGGTGGAAGGGCTTTTTGCGAATGCCCACCTGGCTAGCGACCACCCTCAAGTTGAAAATCTGTCGCCAAGCACCTAACGGTGTGTTCCGGCAGCAGTCCTTGAGAGCCAGTGAAATTACAGGCACATAAGACTTAACAACTATGTCTCAAGGTGACGGGCGCTGTGCAATTCGTCACTTGAACGATGAACTGCATCTGTTATAGGCAGAGGTAACCGCTTAACATCGGAGGAGGTGGACCTCGAGCTTGTTCCGTCACAATAACATAAAAAAAAATAATAATAATTTTATGTGTTGCATAGCAACCCGAAACTTTGTTAGGACATTCTAAAACGAGCCCATAGTGTAGTAAAGACATCTTAGCAGTGACTGATAATACGATAATTGTAATCATAAAGTGTGAACCTGGACGTAAATAACAATTATATGTAAAATTTACTTATTACATAATGTAATTTTTTAAAATTATATGATTCTTCCCCGTTTCAATACCTACGTTAATTTTATAACTATATAAAGCAGTTTGTAAAAAAAAAGAAAACTCCATGAATTCATTAGATATTTTTCGGTAGAGCGTTAACACTATTTTACATTCGATAAATATCTAAGTTATCTAAACGTCCTCTTAGTTCATACTATCAGCATATTTTCATTGCTTCTGTTGCTAAATGCCACGCAGTCAAGCTTCTGCTTGACTTGTAATTATCTTCGGACTATAAGTAATAACTAATAATTAATAAATTAATCTTTATAATACCATAACTAATAAATTAATCTTTCTAGATTCAGTTGAATGGGCGAGAGTCCGAAGATAATTACAATTGAATTACCATTGGTTGATTCTTGAAATAAATATTTGAATTCGTAGGGCTTAAGCTTGGTTAATAAAAATAAATTGAAATGCTCATTTACAAAGCAAAAAATAATTATAATTGTGAGCCATTCTGAGGATCAATTGGTTATACCTAATTACACGTTGCAATGTATACTCATCACTAAATTACATACAGTTAAAAAGTTTACATTACTGATCTTTTTGCAAAACTGTGACATTCGCACGTCCCAAAAATGTTTTAATCATTACTTATCTGATGGTAAGTCATGATGTGGTCCGAAGGTGTTAACAGGCTTAAACCTAGGATTACTGGCTCTCAAGGACAGCTGCCGAATTGGCGAGATCCTGTGCCCTCATGCTTAATGTTTGGTTCATGTACACTGCATTTAGCCCCTGCATTTAGCCACTGCAGTTAGACTCCATCATTATTAAGGTTTAAGAGTGCACAATGGATATATAATACCCAATGTATCGATTGAAATTTGTCTCGAGTAGATGTTTCGAAGTTTACTTAAACCTATAAATATATACCATATGCTCGTCCTGGTTTAAAACTTGTTTTCAATTTTAATTCATTGACCTTTTATTCCTATAAAACCAGATAAACATCTTATGGTAACGGTACAATATTCATTAGAAATCATAAACATAACTCGCTCAGTTACATTCTTTACATAGAATTTGAACTTAATACGAGAAAACCAATGTTCATATTTGTTTTGTTTATTTTGACGAACTGTTAGTGACGTTCATTGTTTTTGTAATCAAATAGATCCATTGCATTGGAGTTTCATCGATAGGTTGTACAACAACTCAGAATTGTTTTTTTTCTACAAAGTAATGCTAACAAAATATTCTTTGTAATTTGAATAATATGAGAGTAGCATAGAGTCATTTTTCAAATTCAAATTTCAAACAATCCATTATTTGAAAATTTACTTTATGTGAAATTAAAAATATCCCACATATAAATAGTATATTTACTAAATAGTATATTTACTAAAATGTATATTTAGGTACTAGGTTTCGTCCAAAAATATGCCAGTTTTCACTACTAACAATTTTTCAATAATCAAGATCATGCATGGTGGTAGGACATTTCACGAATGGCTAGCTACTACCCCTCAAGTAGAAAATCTGTCGCCAAGCACCTAACGGTGTGTTCCGGCAGCTGTTCTTGAGAGCCAGTAATTCTAGGCTAGCCTGAACAACACCTTCGACCACATCATCACTTTAGCATCAAGTGAGATAGTGGTCAAAGGCTAGCCTAATGGCTATATAAAAATAAATAAAAACAAAGATCAGTACATCATGCGACAGTGAAAAGTTTTTATTTCGTACAAATGTCTTACAAGTATTATGTTTTTATTTCTTAGAAGTAAGTATCTCACCAGCTTAAGTTTTGTTCCTCACAAATATATTACTACCTAGTAAGTTTCTGATTGCTACAAATTGGTGCCTATTAGTAACCTAAGGATTTGATCTATATGAATCCTAAGAATACCAAAATACTGAATGTGAAGAGGCAGAGATTCAGATAGGTAAATTTGACATTAGTGGCGCTCGGTGTCTTATAAATTTTGATTCCACGATCCATAGAATAGTTTTGGTCACAATTGCACACAATCACGGAATATTTTTATCAGAAAAAGTCACTAGGTAACTGTCTGCCTGACCTGGAGAATGAAATACAAAATCTCAACATTTCAAAGGGACGCTTTTGACTCCTTTCTTTTACTCCAGGAACGTGGTGATAAAGTTTCGGGTTGCTATGCAACACATAAAATAACTGAATGATAGAAATGACAGTAAACATGCAGCGCGTTTCAAGCTTTAACCGATGGATAGGCTAAATCGATGACTGTGAAACGCAAAGATAGTGTTTTGTTTAATAAATATGGTCTAGGTAGTAGAACCGGAACTTACTCGAACATTCTGAAACAGGCCCTAAAATTATTAAAGGATCTGTTCTGATATTCCGATGCAAATCAGCTTTGTTTGAAATATAAATAAATCCGACAACAGGCTTGCTTCAGGTTGTATTCGTGATTTATTCTTTTTCGCATCCAACGGTTCAAGAATAACCATAGATTTTTGAAAGGACAGTACCAACGTTACTTATTTAGATGGCACATAAAATATGTTTGGCACATATTTTTGGTCAGATGTAATACAATAAATTTTAATACAACAAAAATTATGAGCATGAAAATCATGATAATATTCAAATAAAAGGCGCGAGGACACTCACTCACACAATGAAGCTTTATTATCATCATCACCATCTTCCTATACCCGTACGTACGTATGTGAGGTAAACAAATAGGTAAATCGTGATGTTTTCTTAGGTTTTCACTATTATTACACATAGTAATAAAATAACTTTAAACGTTTAAATATTGTTAACTTTGCAATAACGCCTGATAGGCGAATTACATTACAAAATTACAAATTTACGAGAGAGAAAAAAAAACCCGATACGATGGTTGAAGAACGAGAGCAAGAATTAAAGTTATGAATCATTGTGTCATGTTAGCTCAATTGGTTAGAGCATACCCCGGCTAAAGGGGTGGATGGGCGCGGATTTGAATCCCGCACATGACCATATATTTTTCTCTTGTAAATTTGTAATTTTGAAATGAAACTTTAAACGTTTTCAAATTAATTAAATCCCATGGCCTACACAAATCTGCAAGACCTCTGGTCACTGTAAGCGAATATTGCGTGATTAGCGACCGTTATGATTGATATAAAATTTCTGACGGTAGACCAAATCATGTCTTAATAACTCATGTGACAAATAACACCAATTAGTCACCCCGTGACCACGATCACTGCAAAGTGTTTGAAACGTCGGGATACATTTTTTTTTTTTTTTATGCCTGATAAGTTAGCCTTTGACCACTATCTCACCTGATGGTAAATGATGATGTGGTCGAGGATGTTGTTCGGACTAACCTAGAGTTACTGGCTCTCAAGGACAGCTGCCGGAACACACCGTTAGGTGCTTGGCGACAGATTTTCAACTTAAGGGTGGTAGCTAGCCAGGCGGGCATTTGCAAAGTGCCCTACCACCATGCAAATAATGAAATAAATAATGATAAAAATACGCGATTTAAACCGTTTAAAATTCTTTAAGTACTCTGTAACTCGTATTTTCTCTAACAACAAAAGAACTTAACTGGGTTATACAGTACATTCTATAGACAGCAATAGTTAACCCTAAACAGTTATCATTGTTTGTTTAATATTGAACAACAACTTAGCCAGTGAAATCAGAGACCATATCCGCAGATAGCATATATCTGAAAACATCGGATTCTGGAATGTTCGATTCGTTTGCGCTTCATTCATGAAATATTAATCAAGGCTGCGCTACCGTTTACAAACGGAATCTATGCAAATATTGAACTCTGTTCCATGTCTCTAACTAGGTACCTATAACTCTGCCTTTAGCTATCGTGAGCTGCAGTTGCTTTGGTGAAAGCTTTGATGTGATTCGTAAAAGGTCTTTGCATCTTTAGCATGAAGATGTCTTGAAAATGATAAAGGATATTTCGTTTAGGATATTTGGAATGCGTTCGCGACAGTGCTTCAGTTCATAGACGCAGAATGTTCTTTGTAATATATCTGAAGTGATTCGTTTTAGTTCGTTGAAGAATTCACTCAAGAGATAACGTCAGAACAAGTTGGGTTATATTACAATAAACATTTTGCATGGTGGTAGGGCACTTTGCGAATGCCCGCCTGGCTAGCTACCACCCTCAAGTTGAAAATCTGTCGCCAAGCACCTAACGGTGTGTTCCGGCAGCTGTCCTTGAGAGCCAGTAATTCTAGGTTAGCCTGAACAACAACTTCGACCACATCATCACTTACCATCAGGTAAGATAGTGGTCAAAGGCTAATCTATCAAGCAAAAAAAAAAAAAAAAAAACATCGTTATACCTGTATTCCTCCAAGAGGTAGGGAGGTGTCTAAACTCCCACTTTGCGCCAGACTTGTTTTGGTGTGATAAATTTTGTGGCGACTCTTTGGTCATCAACCGAGCCCAATAGCAACTCCGGATAAATATTTTTTTTTGTCATAAAAACTCAATGACTGCTCTATCCGGGAATCGAACTATTAACATTTAATTGCCAAAGCGACGCTTTGTGTCACTCGACCAAATAGGCAGTCAGTGACGACAACCTTTACTTCATTGCATAAAAATATTACTCTCAAAAGGTTGTTATGAATAATGATGATATTATTCGCATGAATACCAATGGAGGACTCGTAAAAATACCTACTTCTGAAATATACAATGTCACGAATATGAGGGATTTACTGAAGCGAAATCATAAGTAATATACATATGAAGGTAGCATCATATTTGGATTTACTGGAAGAGATCTCGGTGGATCCATTTTCCAGTCCCTAGTCCTTTTTGCTTGATCGATGGAGATTACTTTGGGGAACATATGCTTTTACGTGTTTTCAGAGCTCCGTGCGCAAAGGGCAGAACGAAGCCATTTATTCTGCTGCCTGTCTGTCATTATATCCGTATTTCTCGTAAACGGAATCAGTTACAAACCAATGAATTACAGTAGTTAAGATATTTAATATAGAATGTAGACTCAAAACTTTATAATGAACTATTGGCCCGCCCCGGCTTCGCACGGGTACACGAACGACGGCACGACTATAAATTGAGATGTAAGCTATCTATCTATTCTATCTTTCAATTTGGATCTAATTGATCACGGTATGCAAATCAAATTTAAAATCAGTTAAGTAGTTTAGGAGTCCTTCGTGGACAAACAACGTCATACGTATTTTTTATATATATAAGGATTGGAAATGCAATAAAATATTTTTTTGAACTTGCTACTCGTATTAAATGTATAAGTAAAAAAAATATTCCTGCACCAGAATCTGTGACTTTATGATTTTTTTTCTAAATATCCTACGCGTACAGTACAGATATAAGTACTTATTTTCAAAGTACTTAAATTATATGAAATAAAAAGGTAAGTACCTACGATAATAGCTAATTTGAATTATCATGTTGATTTATATACTTTGAACACAGATTCATGTTCCCTACATTCATATATTATGTAATATGTTTAAAACGACTTAAAATAAACGGTCAAATGCGTGTCAGACCACGCACAATGTAGGGTTCCGTAGTAGCCCGTTATCATAGTATAGAACGATTCTGTTATTCTTTATTCCATTCCACTTACTTTCCGCTAAATCTAAAATATAAGAGTACGATTCCTGGCAAGTTATTATTTCATTTGTAAGTCAAAAATTACACAATATTAGTTACTAAATTCTATTGGTACTTACTCGAATGAGAACTTAACGATAGCGCGATTTAGAATTCGTTGGTACATTGCCATCTGCCTGCCAACCTAAAGGTTCTAGCTGCCGCTACCTTAGCCTGAGTTCAGGAATTCACTGAAAATCAGAGATATGGTTGCACAATATCAGGTGTTGACATAACTCAAACTGAGTGCTGTAAGTTGTATATTGTTTGTAAAAAGATGTATGTCATTAAATTTGTTTTCTTTAGCAATAAATAATTACTCTATTCTATTCTAAAATTGTTGATATATATAAGAAAAATAAAAACTATACACCGATATATGCAAATAAGCTTATAAAAGGGCTATCATACTATATAACCAGTCAGAACGTAAATACTGTAACATAAAACTTTTCTTTTTACAACTTATTAATTATTTTCATTAAGGAATGTTTATTATTTTAAAAGATTTTTTCGTTTTGGCGCCATTTTACATATTTTTCATGTTCATTATCAAATTACAATATGGAATGGGGTGTTAAAGAAAATAAGATTGCAGTGATCGCCTTGCACATAGTGGGTATGGAGCCGTCGACGGTCATATTCCACACTTCAAAAGCTTGGTATCAGCCGTATATAAACCGTAATATCAACAGATACAAAACACGTCCTCTGTCGAAGACCATAAAAGATCGGGGCAGCAGTTGTGAGAACTACAAGGCTGTTAATGCTGTTAGAGCCAGAATTAGTCGAAATCCTATTGGGAAGCAAAACATCTTATGAAAATTCCCGCTAGGCAAACGTCGCGTAATATAAAACAAGACCTGAAGCTCGGTGATCATCTATTTTATTATACAGTACATGCCCTAAATCAATCATTACAATGAAAGGGAGTGGATCGATAAAAAAATCTTCTTCAATCCAAGTCTTTACCCATTATAAACAACCAACTATTTCATCTTAAGCACTTTAAAGGATTTAATATTTGGTACAAAATTATCCACACCCAAGTTCAACGACTATTATTGCTAAAGTAATAAAGTTATCTTAACCGCTATAATTTTCCTTCACAGTTCATGAACTGCACTATCATCATGATTTTTTTCAGATTTTTCAAGCCAGCAGTTAAGATTTTAGAGGCCCCCCTCTAAAAGCACGCCCTGTTGGAACAAAAATTACTTTTAAGTTTAATATTTCGTAAATATAGCATGAAATCGAAAAACAGTATTAGCACCCCATCATATTAGCTATTAGACCTATTCAACGATACCACACACGATGGAGTAGACGACAAAAAAAAATCATCCCAGCGTTAATTAAAAAAAAAATCAAATAAACACTAATTCTTGTGTTTATTTGACATTTTTTTTAATGAACGCTTAAATAAACAATTGCCTACCTATTATTATAATAATCTTCATTTGTTTGTGACATAAATCTACCAATTTCAATTATAATTTAATAATTTAATTTGTAATCGTAAAGAAAAAGTAATCATTAAAGATAAGGCCTTAAGCATCTCCCAGGCTCCTACGTGTTACCAGGGTAAACATTAATCTCCAAAATTTTAGTTCAGAACACAGGAAAAAATCAATTGATATATATCAAGATAAAAATCATGATATATATCGTGATATATATAATGATATATATATCCGCTGATATATTATATCGGCTAAACTTGGTCTAAAGTAATGTTCACCATCCACAAAGGTTGTGTTAACCATTAAGTCATCCAGATATAGGTACAAATATATTTTTCAGTTAATTGGGTATTTGGTATATATACCAACTTAAAGGCATACTCTATCCAACAAAAATCATCATCCAAAATCAATTCACAATTGGCGGAGTAATCGCGCACAAAAAACATACAGTCGTGTTTCGACAGATTCGATACAGTCGTTCCTCCTTTTTTGGAAGTCAGTTAAGAATAAATAAACTTTGATTTGAGAATTGGTCATTTTTGGAGGTCGGAAAAATAAGGTAATGGGGATATTTTAACAACAAATAATGAAAACACCTGTTAATATTGTAATTGGTAAGCAAGCAGTGACAAAAACTAATTTTATTAGTAGCTTTTATTTAGTTTCATCTGTCCCGATGATTGTCATCAAATTTTGCAAATTAAAGTTTGATCTATTTGTTACATATTAAGCTGTAATTTTGCATAAATGTGTAAATCGCGTGACAATGCAATATCATGGTGATATGGCGCTGATCTGATGATGGGGCTGAAAGGTGGCCAAAGGAACTTCGCAATGAAAGTACACAATCTCATCGAGTTTGGGCTCATTCGAATTATCGTGACGAGTATTTTTTTAAATGATTAGTTCGTTTTATTAATAAGAACATAATAAAAGCTTGTACATAAAAAGTTTTTTTTTTATAGAAAAAAAGGTTGTTTCTTTCACATGCTGTTGTCATGCGGAACCCTAATATAGCGAACCCAAACTCGCGCATGACAGTTATTTTGTTAGAACGGGTTATTCTTTGCCCATTGTTGTTTTTTGCATAAGTGATGATTCATGACCTCGTGCTTTTGAATGAATCATAGATCTCCTCTGCGTGTTAGTTCATAAATGTCGTCACCGGGCCATCACTTCTTCTGGTGCTAGTGATATCTATATAGATGCTTATAACATCTACCTAGGTACTAACTCTACGCGGGCGAAGACGTGGAGTGGTAGACGGCAGTCGTGTTCAGAAACTAGTAGGTACCTACTATTACAGTGGCTCTCCGAGCTGTAGACCTCGCGAGTCTGCCCTAGCATAGCTTACAATTGAATAGGTTCACTGCGCATGCTAATGGGAGAATGGGTCAAGAAATCCAAAGTCTAGATATGTAATGTAAATAATAAATGATTTTCCTTGACTTATGTCCAAGAAAATCAATGACCCGCGTGCCCCAGCGACGAACGAAGGCTAGTTGTATCAGAAATAGGTAGATAAGTAGTAAATATACAATAATTTTACATACTTGGTAATGAATTTATCTCGAATTAATATAGTGGCTACAAAAACATGGAAAATATTGATTATACGAGAGATTTTGAAAAAAAATAAAAAACTGAATCGATAAAAAAAGTTATGGACTTATCAAACCTGCTCACAAAATTTCGTGAGAATCGGTTGAGAAATGCGACCTGTAGAGGAGAACAACCGGACATACAAAGCATTTTTGTCTAAGTTGAAGCAGAGACGCTTCGCTCGAACTAAGCTCTCGCTCGGTCAATAAATATGGCTGTGTTTGTTACTCAGCTGCGTAGTGGCAGAAAAATTCTTATTATTTTAATCACGTTACCACCGTAAGCCAAAAATACATGCAACATATCTACTCGTATGTTGAGCTTAGGGCCCTTAAAAATGTCAAGCCAAAAATACATGTAATATAGATAGGTTACATATATTTTGGGCTTCACATACATTGATTTTGAATGTCTTAATGTTGAACATTCTAGTGTGGCATTACTAGCTTTTTGTCCTCCTTACACAGTACACATAAATTATACAGTAATGATGTGATATATATATGTCAAGCCAAAAGTACGTGTTACATATCTGTTACATGTATTTTTGGCTTTTGCCATTTGGCGAAATACATGAAGATCGGTTGGTTCAAATACAGAAATTTGTCCTAATTTTCCTCACAAAGTCAGTGTGATCGGCCTCTTTGAGAACAAGCACGGAAAGATCTTTTAGATACGTGTCCTAACGTGGCAGATAGTTAATGATAATTAACTATATCATCCGTTGGACTTTTACCAACGCTGTAGTGGCTATTCTCGAACAGAATGGCCTGACGATGGTTAACGATCTGACGGTATCACTGGTTCCGTGGAATTTAGGGTGGCCACTACCGTGCGAAGCTACGTGCGTTGATAATTTAGCGCCATCATATCTTCTGAAACACACCTGAGGGCTGGCGCAACGGCTACTTCAACAGTTGGAAGGGCATTTTACGATTGCTTGCCTGGTTTCCTACCAAGTAGAAAATATGTCGCTAAGAACCTGACGGAGTATTCTGGCAGCTCTTCTTGGGAGTCAGTAATTCTAGGTATATCCTGTTAACACCTTTGACCACATCATCACTTACCATCAAGTGAGATTGTTGTACTGAATAGATTCAGGCGTTACTTTGCGGAAATCCATATTTAATAATAACAAATATCGATAAAATATGTCTCGATCGTGCGCTCGGTGAGTCAAGACCTCCTGAAGATGCTTCGTTTAGAAGGGAAACTTGTCGAATATTCTTCCGGTTAGGCTGGGTGGCGTTTGTGACGTCACGTGGGCATAACAGGAAAATTAGGTGGAATTGCCACTAGATATATATTTTTTATATTATTTTTAAGTATTAAAATGTTATTTAATGTATTGATACTTTTAAAAATATATTTGTTATTTGAGATTAGTGTATTATCAATATCAGCAATAAAAAAATGTAGTTCCCGAGTGATCGCGGTTAATCAATGAAATTAATTCAATCATAGTTGCGGGTATATGGTAATGAGTAAGGAGCTCTGTTTTGTATCGAATGTGCAGCAACATCCTACTTACATGTCGTGTTGCCGCATTATTTCCTTTGGATACCTATATCGACATTCAACACGATGATGAAATAATTCTTATACTTTTAGAGGAGATATGTACGACATTAGTTCAAGAAGTGTGTTTAAGTTCACACGTTTGCGCAAAAACAGAAAACAGGGCGATGAAAACCCACGCGATCTGATATTTATTTTAAAATTAAGGTAGGTAGCTGGAAAGCCTCATCAGAGTAATGGCACCTCGTGGCACCAAACGAAGAAAAATAACCGATAGCAGGATAATGTATTGTGAGCACGCAGGTAATAGGTTGTAAGTACTCAATATGTAGATTGAAATAAGCACACATCGTAGTATACATATTTGTCCATATTTTCAATATATTTTTTAAAAGTTTTGATGCGTTCGTAGCGCAGTCTGTCTAGTCACGGTAATGTTATGCCTAGTCGTTCAACAAGATAAGGAAACGTCTGTTGCGGTCGTGACTTGGATGGGTGACCGCTAATGGCGTTTGTTAGGTAGTAAGTGCTTCCTCGCTTCGGTAGGCACGTTAGGCTGTCATCGGTCAAGGTTGTCGTCTATGGATCGTTATAGCCTGGTGGTAAGACATTCTGTGAATTCCCGCGGTTCATTAGTTACCTCTTTCAAGTACAAAATCTGTGGCTAAGCACATGTGTGTTCACCCAGTCAAGAGATCTGGGCCCCGATTCTCTTAGCTATTGTACAAACGCTACACTACTGCGATGCTTCTGCGATCGAACTGCTGTTCATGTCAAATTCGGTAGTCTGCTAATTCTAGCTCCTAATCGCAGTTGTATAGCAATCGCGTCGCTATCGTATGGCTGTGCTATGGCTTGCAAATGTTGCCACTGAAATAATAATGAAAACTTCTATCCATCAAGCATCAGTCAAAACATCAATACACTGGTTTTCTAGCAAACATTACAGTAAATAAATATATTTAAATCATTTAGCTATTTTTCTATCTAAAATCCTCCAAAATTTCACGGAAATTGAGTTTTTAATACCTGAATAGAAAATAAAGAATATGCAAGAAATAATCTATTGTCTTTGCCAAAAAAATAAACAAACAGTACAAAGTTATAGAGGTGTTATAATAGGATCATATTCCTATTATCGAATATAACGCTTAGCCAATATTATGCTATCTAACCTATTACTGGGTAATAGTCAAATAATAGTGACAACTTATCATATTATTCGTTCATAAAAGACGCGCAATTTAACCGTTATTGGTCAAAATACTATGTGTAATAGTTGACAAATCGATCACGTTACTGATATAAATATACAGTGATTTACTTTGCCTTAATACCTTAACAGACCTAGGACTGTGAACGAAATCACGAAATTTACAATGATTTATAAGTTGTATTTACATTATAAATATAGATTATTTTTATGTTCCTTTTGTATTTAATGTTTTTTTTATATATTTATAGTATAGTTCAAAAATAGTATGTAATAGGCAGCGTTACAATAATAGGTAAATACTAACACATAACATAGCATAATTAATTATAATCTATCGATATCCATTGCCTGGTCTTATTCTGATTATCCACGAAGCTCATACAAGAAGTGACATGTATTACAACACATGCAATAACTTCACCGGAGACCACCACGCGCTAGGTCTGAGCCCCGAGGATTCATTTCAAATTGGAATGTCGGCGTCGCATTCTCTCGCGACGAGTGAGAATGAGATGGCAAGTCACAGCCAACTGTAAGGAAGAATAGCGTCACTCAGTCGCCGTCACGTCGCTCACTATTATTTGAATAACCTATTACGACACAATTCATATTACCTACTTAATATTAAACTTCTGTCTTGAACCTATTACATATACCTAATACGAATATATTAGTCACACCTCTACAATATGAGTTCATTTCATTTGCAGTGGATAAAAATTAGCTCAACATTATTTTGTGACCATGGTTGGCATTGACTAATTAGAAGTTTTGGTGGAGTTTGTGAAGCCGCACCCGGAGCTGGCGCTGGGACGGTGCTCACGCTCTGCGGAGGGGCGCAGTTTATCAAAGCGTCTCTGGGCAGAATGCGTAGAGATGCTAATTGCATATCACCCAACTGTACCGTTAAAACGGGTGATGGGTGGCTGCTGGTAAATATAATATTTTGGTCTTATTAATATCACCTAAGTTATTTTATTTATATCCATCTAAAACCCAGTATTTTTTTTAGTATTTCAATGGCTTTTTTACTCTGAAGGTAACATTGTAAGGAAATACACAGCATGGTGGTACGGAAATTTCAAGTGCTAGTCTGCCTCGTGCCTCATTAGTGGTCAAGCACTACCCTATCAAGAATAAAAACGTAGTTGCTTAAATATATATTATTGCACACACTTTCAATAAAAAAACTACATTTTGTTTGTAGATCTATCAATGCGCGAGGCGTCATCCAGTCTCGCTAATATGGAGCGGCTGAGCGCAGAAGCGACGATGGATCACGCGCGGGCAACCGAGAGGCTGCCTGCCATTGAAGCTATTAGTGAAAAGTTGACTGTGATCACCAAGTGAAATGCTCGCCACCGACGAGGATATCTATTAATTATCCGAATACATTGTTAATGCATTATTTGAAATTATGTGCTCATTCTCTATTATATAAACAAATAAAAAATACAATTAGGTTAATGAGGTTTTATTAAACAAATTCCAGGCCAAACTGCAGTCTAAACATACCTTATAATACACATAATTTACAATTAAACCTTTATACCATACTTACAGTAAATATGTACTAAAAACTAGTAAGTAAATAAGTTTGTTGTTGACAGAATATACATATTTACAATTAACAATCTGATTAATATATAAGTATGTATAATGATCATAAATATGTTGATTTTAAATTAACGAATTTTACTGTTCATGTCAACCCAACAAAAACACCTGCTCCCCTTTTCTGTTCAGCTCCATTAAATGTTGGTTAAGTGGGTGGCTATGCCAGACATAGGAGTAATGAGACGACCCAGGGCTGTACACAGTAGTACTGCCCGACACAGTAGTCTGTGAGACATTGTAGAATGCGCTTTGGCCTACCAATGATTGATAGGACCCAGAAGCATAAAATGTCATCGCGATGACTACCTAGAAGAGTTGGTTTGAGTCATAATATCGTTACGACGCGGCGAAGATGCGTTATTTGATAGGTAACCATTAAATTCACATCTTTATCACCTTCAATTCAGACATTCCCGTCCCGCCTGTTTCCTTTGGCATGAACGGCAACACCACGTCAATTATCTCCCTCAATGCGGATTTCCGGAGACAAAATGTTTTCAGAAATTCCACCTCGGGTATATCGCTGAAGGGGTCAATATAGAGCCTCAATAGTGCGCGGGCTCGGCGGCGGCGGTTTCAGTGCTCCGCAAGTCGTCTCCTGCGATCTTTTTCTTCTGCGAGTACTAAAACTCGTCACCGCAGCGTGGAAAACCTCACAACGCTCATTTTTATCTAAATTACTTTGAATAACGACACGAACACTTAGCCTCAAAAGGTGTAGCTGTTCAATAGCACTTCAATTGCATTAAGACAGCATCTGTCAGTTGTAAGAAACATAAAAATATGGAACAGACTACCGAATTTATGCCACTGTAGCAACGCAATCGCAACAAAATAGCTTACAGCATACCAAATATGTCAAAAACTATTGATAGCAAGCCACTGAGGTGCGATCGAACCTAAACAGCGTGCAGACTACGGATAATGTCAAAAACTACAATTTTCATGCAATTAAGTTGCGTTAACGCCGTTCAATAGCTAAGAGAATCGGGCCCCTGAAATAACAAACACAAAAAAAAAATACAGACGAACTGAGAACCTCCTCCTTTTTTGGAAGTCGGTTAAAAATAATGATTATTGTGGATTATTGTGGATTATTCTATATCTCGATTTTGAAAATTCTTTTTTTGTTTGAAAGCTGATGCTTGTCGTTTGGTCCCATTTTAAATTTAATCAAAACCGTTTTGGAGTTACACTAAAAAGATTTAAAAAAAATTTTTAACAAAAAATGGAACCGACTTCAACACCCAAAAGTGTGAAATAACTTGTCGAAGTCACCACAATATTGTGATAATAGGTACTTTTGAACAATCATGGTACCGACTTCAACAAGTTATTTCACACTTTTGGGTGTTGAAGTCGGTTCCATTTTTTGTTAAAATTTTTTTCTTTTAATAATTTTAAATTTGGAACGTAAATAATCATGCCAGGATGCTTCAAAAAACATGCCAATACATCGTCAAATTAACAAAACCTATTTCTTGTTCTTCTTCATTAAAGTATAGAAAAAAATCTAAAGTGCCCGTTTTTTTGCAAAAGAGTTTATATGTATACATATATAGCTTATATAAAATAACACATCATGCCTATATATCCTCGAAGACATGTGTAAATAGAACCTTTACAGTCCGAGTGATTCTACCGACTGCAATTGCAGGCTGCATGTGCCGCGGCTGGATGCAGTCGACCGCAGCGGCACTGCTGTTTTGTATATATTTCGCAGTTGCAGGCGCACAGCGCAGTTGCGCGTCCCTTGCAGTCGGCAGCGTCGCTTGCAAATGCAATAGAACCTACAATATGGACGTTTTACCGAAATGTGTTGGTCCCATGTCTTTTTTAACCGACTTCAAAAAAGGAGAGACCTCAGAACTTTTGACTGGGTGAACGCATTTTGATATTTGAAAGCTGATGCTTGTCGTGTGGTCCAATTTAAATTCATAAAAACAAATGGTTGTGGCGATAGCGTCGAGGTGCCGTTTCAGCTTCAATTTAATATGAGAGAAAAGAGAAAAGTATACATAATTATTTTACACTAATCACAAGGGATAGACAACGAATCTAATGACTCTGATCCGAAAGATGATGAAATCTGATGCGATACATTATTGAATTATACACACGGAAATGACACAATACGAAAATGGTAGCAATAGAGGACTTTATTGGGATGAACTTTATAAGACCTTACCTCCAATTAGTATTGAATCCGTAATAGCGATTTCAGTGCCGAATTTTATCCAAATTAATATTATATCTGATTGTTTATAATTATAATATATAATAAATATTTGATTATTTATTCAAATATTTATTGGAATAATAAAAAAACTTAAGGAAAAGTACCAAAACTTATTATTAAAAATTAAGTTGATTAAAAAAATTACTGTTTCACGATGATTTTAGTATAATAAAATAGCTATATTAATTCAGTCTAAAACAATATATCATGGAAATAAAAGTACCCGAGAATCACTAGCACTTTGTATAGCGAATTAGTATAGTTTTCACGTCTCCAAACAAGTATTTAACAATATTTTATTCATTTTGCATAGACCGCGCACACACAGGTTTCTCAAGATGTCGAAGACAGTAGCGCCACCACGGTATAACGGCGGCGCGCGGTAGACTTCTCTCAACCATAGATAAGTTGAAGATATTGGCGGGAAACGGTTCGTTTTCAAAATCAAGCCATATGAAATAAACCCAACACCGGTTAATAAGCAAAGACAATACAAATCAAAATATACACGGGAATATTGGCACTCAAAACTAAGAAGATTTTATTAGAAAAGATTTCCAATCAACAATTTACGTATCCCAAGATTAAAAAGTGTAGAATTTTTTAACTCTTTTCTAACTTCATACCTGTACGTCGCACGCATTCTCATTTTATCGCTTCTAATGACTCTGCGTACCTTATTATGGACTTTTGTGATAAAGGGACCAAGTAGTTAGAGACAGAGATTTGAAATACATAGATTAGTTATATCCGAACACCACTGCTCTAAAAGCTTACTAGAATTTACCTATATACATACCTACGCACATGTATATGCAGTTTGTAATGACAAGAAAAGAACGTTCAAATATTATGCTTCCTATCTGTTGTTAGAAAGAGATAAATAAGCAATTCGTGTTACCACCGAACCGCCACGAGACGTTCCGATCACCATTATGCTGCGATCTCTTTCACTCTCTCACACCAAACGATACACATATCTCGCTCATCCATTTAATTGAGATTAGTTCCTAAGATAAAACAAAATGACGATATTTTCTATTTCAACAATAAAAGCAATAATTACGCGTGAAATGAAACAGTTTTCATATCTCTCACAGTGCCTGTATAATTGGTGCAGAGTCTAAAGACACAAGGAAGGCATATTGTCCACAGATTATTCCTAAAAAACACGATTAGCGGCGATGTATTCACCGGACGCTCGGGAGTGCAAGACTGGTAGTGACTCAGGTAACTACCCTGAATTCGTCTAGTAAATATGGAGGCCATACAACTCATCTACAGGTAAAAAAATCTTAGGCTAAAGAGAGAAATGTTATAGGTATTGTCCAATAAAACCCAATTAGGACTGTTTTCGAGTATACCTTCCCGTAATATCCTTAACATTTTACAAACGCTACGTTTTTGCATGTTTATATTTTTACTGTGGCAAATTAGTCTTTCATTTTCATTTCTCAATGCCCCCGGAGGGATTTACTGGCATGGGCACCTAAGGAAAAAATAAATATAGCAGTAGAGGAGAGTAGAGTTCAATATATTATTCTAGCGTACAAGACACTCACTTTAAACTGGGCCGTTACTTAAAATGCTAGGCTGATATTGTCACTGAATCACGTCTGCAACGGCTCTTATGGTAAATTGTATCGTGATGTTGAAAAACAAAAGCACAAACAATCAGTTGTGGAACTAACAAATGCAATATACAATATGCAGGAAAGTTGCAGCGTTTGAAATTTGGGTGTACAGAAGAGTGGTGAGGATATCTTAGAGAGACAAAAAAAAATCGAGGTGGTGCTGGAAAGGATGCATAAAAGTAGATACTACAGACTGTCAAAGTTAGAAAGTATATTATGAGAAATCTCAAGTACGAGTAAATGGTAAGTACAGCTAATAATTTAAGGCAAGATACAAGGTAAACGACAGATACAAGATTATTTCAAGAAACATCACGAATTTTAGAAGTGTCAAAAAAGCATACAAGGTATTAACTACACACAAGTCATGGATTCAAAAACTTGAGAATAACTCGGCAGAAACAAAATGTAGAAAAGATATAATAAACCATGCTACAAATTTCTATAAAAACTTATATAGAAAACAAAATAACCCTGCAAATGAAGAGCAAATAACCCACATGAACAAAATGGACAGTATCGAACAAATTGAAGACTCCGAAGTCTACGAACAAATAAAAAAGTTGAAAGATGAAAAGAGTCCTGGACCAGATGGGCTATGCAATGAGATCCTTAAAATAGGAGCACCTATTTTAACACGCCACTTAACACAATTGTTCAATAGAATATTACAAGAAGAAAAAGTACCAAAACAATGGTGTACATCAGACATAATTCTACTCTTCAAGAAAGGAAGCCCCTTAGATATAGGGAATTACAGACCCATAAGCCTGCTGGCAAGTATATATAAACTATTTTCATCTATTATTTTAAAGAGAATATCCAATGACATTGATAAGAAACAGCCAAGGGAGCAAGCAGGATTTAGATCAGGCTTTAGCACAGTGGACCACATACAGACATTAGAACAAATTATAGAAAAATACAGAGAATATAACAGATCTATATGTGGCTTTCATTGATTACAGTAAAGCATTTGACAGCATCAGCCACTGTTCAATCTGGAACGCACTGCAATCAAATATTAACTACAAATACATCAATATCTTGAAATATATCTATACAAATAGTACAAGTAGAGTCAAATTAGAGACTAGAGGAGATGAAATAAACATAGAACGAGGAGTCAGACAGGGAGACCCTCTTTCTCCGAAGATTTTTGTAGCAGTACTTGAGAATATTTTCCAAAAACTTGACTGGAAAAATAAGGGAGTGTACATAAATGGACAGTACCTAAGTCATCTGAGGTTCGCTGATGATATTGCTATAATTGCGGAAACTGCCAAAGACTTAGAGGAAATGATGAACTCTCTGGACTGCGAAAGCTCCAAAATCGGCCTTGAAATGAATGTAAATAAGACGAAGATACTTACTAACAATCGGGAACGTCCGATAGTGATAAAAGGTAACAATATAGAATACGTCAGCGAATACATCTACCTAGGGAAGCAAATCTCATTTAAAAACGTCAAGTAACGAAGAAGAAGTTACAAGAAGAATCAATGCGACTTGGAAGAAATTTTGGTCACTAAGAGAAATCCTAAAGGGGAACTATAGCTTGTACATGAAAAGAACAATATATGATACATGTCTACTACCCTGTTTGCTGTATGGCTGCCAAACTTGGACATTTACAAATAAAATAAAACAAAAAATTAAATGCAGTCAAACAGCAATGGAAAGGAGTATGCTGAAAATTAGAAGAATACAAAAAATTAAGAGCGAACATATTCGTCAAAAAACTAAACTCACAGATGCTCTTAGGCACGCACTCTCACTAAAGTGGAGATGGGCCGGACACATCTCGCGATACACAGACAAGAGGTGGACCATTGAAGCCACACGATGGAAAGGTCCAATAGGGAAAAGGAACGTTGGTCGACAATTAAGACGGTGGGCTGATGACATAATACACGTCGTAGGAAACGACTGGATAAAGTTAGGCAAGGACAGGGAGTCATGGAAAAGGATGGAGGAGGCCTTTACCCAAACAGGGGTCCAAATCTCATAAATAATACTAGAATTAACTAATAAACTAATAAAGTTTTAATCTTTAAGCAATAATTTACTAACAAATATCGTACATTGAAATTGAGATTTGGAATAAATGGCTTTTTATTTATTTTATTTACAAGGTAAACGCAGTGTTGGTAGGAGAAGAACGTCCAAGTTGTAGAACTTACGCCAGCGGTAGGTACACTAAAAGCACCCGTTCATATTGCCCTGATGATCGCCGACATTCATAAAGAAGATAGCACCCCAAGAATTTAAGAAGACTTTTGTTTTATTTTCTGACTTATTCAATATTTTTTATTTTTTGACTTTGTGTAGTATTTAATTTGTATCTCTTTGTTCTTGCGTCTAATTGTGATTTAATTGTAATTGTCTTATGACGTTATAAGATTAAAAAAAAAATATATGAAAAAAGAAGAAAAGTGGCACTAAACCTCCATGACTAGTACCTATTCATTATTAATTTATATGGGAGGAATATCTAATATTAGTTTAACTAGTTAGTGACTTCCACCAGAGCCTTTTCATTCGTACCGACGATCCAAAGTGCACACCTGCATACGGAATCAAAGCCTGTCATAAGTCTTCATGCTTATTTGCAAATTATAAATAAATTCTTTGATAAACTTTAATTCTACCTCTCATAATAATAATCATTTAATCCAGAATTGCTTCCATATACAATAAATATAAGTTAAACTAACGATATATATATAAAGATATTCAAAAATTATTACATTTTTAACTACTAACTATTAATTACTTGATGAAGTTCAATCCATCGCTTTAAATAGTCATGAGCATTGCGAGTATGGAATTTTCAGTCCGGTAAAATCTTTCGCGTGTATTGGCTGCTCTCTGGCGCATCAGTGCCGCGAAGCCGGGAATATGTCTTTTCACAAACATATTAGAGGCACTGCAAAACTTCGGTAGTCTCAATATTATTCGTAGGGCATTGTTATATTTACTTATTATACTCCATAGTTCACAAGTGTACATGTTTGTGCAATATGCGTGGAAGAGAAGGATTTTAACTTCCTCACTGCATTTTGCAAATCTTCTGTCAATGTCTCAATAGTGCTACTACATGTTCTATACTTTTAATATATACTATTGAGACTCATATGAATGAACTAGCCTATTGTAACAATATTAATTTACTGTACGAAAGGGTACACATAGAAACAGATAACATTGTCGTTAAAGCCAGAAACAATAAAAGCAACAAATAAGGTGAGTCAAAGCAAACGATCGAAAGGGTCGGGCGTCAGCCGGTGACCAAAATAGGCGAGATCGATTCGTGGCGTGACATTGCCCAATGTTATTCTAATAATGTGACTGTTCCACGTCACGTCTTATGTTTCTGAGGAAAAATTATACACATTATATATATGTATACATTAGTATAAAGATATTAAAGTGAAATATATAATGCAGCATCGAATAACTTTTTGAATAAACCGACACCAAACCTTCAGTAGTGAAGAATAAGAAGAAAAATGTAAAAGTGACAAGTATATATTATACACATATTAAAAGATTTCAGGGCTGTTTGGAATTACAGACAAAAGCAGATAAGATATGATAAACATGCGTTAGCGAAGCAAACTAGGTATACTATCAGAAAAATAACAAAATCTAGAAATAAAGCAGCCTTAAGGCAAGCGTTTGAAAAGGTCGAGCGTCAGCTGGTGACCAAAATATGTCCGATCGATTTGTGGCGTGACATCGCCCGAAGTTATTCTAATAATGTTTCTGTGCCTCTTTGCTAATGATCAACATCACTTCTTAGGTTAGTGATGAAAAACTATGCGCTTTTTAAAATATTGAAATTATATAAATATGTTCCTATTGACTGCCTCGTTGATCGCGTGGCGTACAGCGTTTTTTTAAAAGCAAATTGATACTTAACAGTTTGGAACTGTTCCGATGGAAGCCAAAATACTCTGACCTTATTACGTGGGTGGGACTTTTATGAAAAATCATTGGTGTTATGTTTAACAACTCTTTGTCGTTTTTATACCTCTAACTAAAGGGGTAGTCTCTAGGGTCAGAGTGTAAGAATTTAAAGACATGTCTAGTCCGAACCTTCTTTTTTAAATTATAATAAGCAAGCTTTGGAGCGCAGTCTCACCTGATGGAAAGTGTTGGACTCGGTCGAAAGTGCATGCTTGCCTAGCAGATACCTATTCACTCTACACTTGAAAACTGCTCCAGATGATATCTATCGGGAAATAAAGACGTTGGTAGGGTGTTCAAGACTTCAGCCTGTGCATTATTAAGCTGGATTTAAAGACCTTCGTACGTATCGACGGATGCCGCATTCCTGTTGTCTGATGGAGACGGGGGAGTAAGGTTGTATAGATCGATCGCATATTCTCCGAAGTGAAGCCTGTAAAAAACGGATAAGCTGGCAACTTTGCATCTACGTCAAGGTTTTAGAGTCTTGCCTCAATGGATGCATTGAAACATGAGTCAACGATTACCAGTACATGAAGTACATGAGATTGAAATTCCAAAAACTCCAGACGGTGGAAGCAGCTTTACGACGTTTATAGCACGCAATCGGCACGTTACTACCACTGTCCACTATCTATTTGTGTAAACCTTATGTCACGTCTTTACTTGTTACAAGAAGGGACAATAGTTTATCATCAGGTTGAAAACTTCAAGGCGGTCAATCATTATTCTTTATTCAATAGACATTCATCTAAAATAGGAAGATCGATTCATGACGTGACACGAGCCATTCTAATTAAACTCTTTATTAACGCACAAGCTTACGGCTACCTTGCCGTCTGTGGATAATCTATGTGTGGGTTTTGTGATATAAGCGTATCAATAACAAGATTTTTCAACACACATAATATAATCTATATTAAAAATATTAAAATGCGGTAACTGTACGTACTTTGTTTCACACACGTCTTAGTTTTCTGTTTAGTTTTAGTGAGCAATCATACAACGAGAAGGTTCTTTCTAGTATTATTTTTTTCTAGAATTTTAATACGTACTATGTTATATCTGTGGGGTGCCGGGTTATAATTGCACCCTCCGCATATTTTCTCGTTGGTGTCGTAAGAGGCGACTACGGGAAAAATCCTGGAAGGTGGGTTTCAGCACCTAAACAACTATGTGCCATCTTACACTGCGATCCTCAAGCCACCCGCCATGCGTGAGGAGTATACCATATATATACCTATATATAATAGGGGAGGCTGTGTCCAGAGGTGGACGATCCGGCTCATACAGTAGGATCAGTTAATACTATTAGCGGCATGGTGCGATGTTACTACCAATACCACTTCCTTATTTACGCCCATGTAAAATTGAGTAACCTATAGTAAAAATCAGTACGCTTGTATAGAAAATGGTCCTACTTCACTCGTGCTACGTTAAGAAATCCAATCTTGATATATTATTCTTTACCTATTACAGCCCGAACCTTATTGAAGTTCTTACTGGCATTAGTTTTTATGATTTATTTTCAATTACTACACGTGAATGCATGTTGTCCCAATATTTTATCACGCACAAAGAATATAACAAATATCAAGCAGCATAATCATGTTGATATGTATTAGAGGGGCGATGCAGGTCAATTAGGAGCCTCTGAGGGAAAGTAAAACAAAATATGAATTATACAAAGTTCACTCTCAAAACGCGCTGCTTGTGGCAGCTACGACCTTTTGTTTGTCTAAAAAGCGCAAAAATTAGAGAAATGCGCGTCCTTTTTCAAATGGACGCGGTTGTCCGATTAAAAAAGTTTCAGCACGGATTTGTTTAGGATGTTGGTCTTATTTAGTCCTGGGTTAGATAATATGAATATCCATTATCGTTGAGGATTTCCTAAAAATATTTTGAAAACAGCTAGATTTCAATTTATTATTTCATCTTAATCAAACTTTTATGGAACACCCTTCAGAACGGATTCCTTGACAAAATATGTATTTGTAAATAGTACACATTTTATCTGCCCTGTGGGGTGACGGGTTAGAATGTCAGTCTCCCATATCTAGCTGTAGGTGTCGTAATAGCCGACTAAAGGTAAAATACCGGAACTATCCCCAAGGCACCTGCCAATGTTGGGGATTTTGGCAAACGAGGCTGTGTTCAACAGTGGATATTCCGGCTGATACAGTACAGTACATATATTTTCTGAATGCAAACAACGATCTTCTGAGGCGTACATCAACTTCAAAGTAACCAAAATTAGTGAATCACCCCCTTAAACTAACATCGACCTCTGTGTCCGAAATAAGCAAGATCGATGCGTGACGTGACACGGGCCAGATGTTCTAATTGACCTCTTCAATAATGCACAAGCGGTCGGCCCTTCTGTATTATATAATATATGTGGGTGTGTGTTTGAGATAACTAACCGTCAACATTTATTGTGGTATGATTAATTTATCAACTGACTATATTATGTAATAAACCTAATATGATAATAAAACAACATAAGAAATCGTTGATATTCTTTAGACTTATCTGTCCAACCAAGCGCCAGTTAATGTCATTCCTTCGTAAAATAATGAACTCGTTTTTTTCTTCAAAATAAATATAAATGTTAAATTGCGGTCTCATCGCTGAAAGTAACCTCTGCCAGACAAACTTTAATCCGGATAAGCACATAGTTAAATAAGTATCAATCAGCTGAATGGTTGTAAGAGATTTTTTTTATGCCTGATAGGTTAGCCTTTGACCACTATCTCACCTGATGGTAAGTGATGATGTGGTCGAAGATGTTGTTCAGACTAACCTAGAGTTCTATTATATAAACATACATTCACATAGAAAATAAAAATCACTCAACACTGGTATTATTGGATATTAAAAACGTATATTTACCAATTTAATTCGCTATTACATATTATTCACATAGTTATATTGATACAAATAATCTCGGAAAATACGTGTTCCATGACGAGATCAGTTTTCAGAAATTTATGATGAATTATATGAAGCCGAATCTACTAGGTTAGTCTAAAAGATTTCTAGAGTAATAGATTTATTAGTTACCTGTAGGTATTCATGCTTATATCATATATTCTAAATACAAAACAAAATGTTGAAGCACTGATGGCCGAGCGGTAATAGCTACGGACTGCCATGCTGCAGGTCCATGGTTCTATCCCTGCCGCCGGCTTGAGCTTCACGGCATTGTTGAAGGGCATTTTGTTAATGCTCGCCTGGCTAGCTACCATCCTCAAGCAGAAAATCTGTCGCCAAGCGTAACATTGATTTCCGGCAGCAGGAAAATTACAGGCACATGAGATTTAACAACTGTATGTCTTATGGTAAGGCGCGCAGTGCAATTCGACACTTGATAAAATGCATCTGTTATAGGCAGAGGTTAGTTCGCTTCACATCAGGTGGGTCTCGTGCTTGATTCGTCACAATCACATAAAAAAACATATAACTAGGATTGATAAAGACATAAATTTAAAATGGCGCCGAAAATCTTTAACTCTCACTTGCACACTATAGTTTTTACTAATAGTGTACGAGAGAGAGGAATATATGAAACGAGGTTATATCAGTGATCGAGGTCACAGTAGCTATATAATGATTACCCTTATTAACCACCAATGACTAAGTAAATGGAATGTTAAATGTTGGAAACCTTTGAAATGTATGTATGTTTGTCATTCCATCTCGAAATTTCGATGCACTCAAACGCGTAATTGACTTTAATATCATTATTTTATTCGAAAGTAGGGTTTTAGCTATGTTTGGCCAACATTTGGCAAGGCATTTCCATGTTATTCAGGGTTTAGCATATCCCGAGCAACACATACCTATAACTAAGATCTGGAACATCTGATAAAAACATACCAGATCTTGGATATAGACAGATCTTGACTATAGACGTATCATAGATATAAACAGATCTTTAATATATATACACACCTTGGATGTTGACAGATCTGGGATATAGACAGATCTGGAATATAGACAGATCTGGCTATAGACATGTCTAAGGCTGAGATTCAGAGACATTTGTGTGAGACGGTCAAAGACCAGTCTTAGCCTAGCGTCGGCTAAGCCAATCTTTTAATTTCATATTCAGAGATATAGTCTGAGTCTTACTTACCTTGCTCTTTGTTTAGATCACACTCTTATTATCTATGGCACATTTTCACTTATGGAACGTTTACCGGCTCTTGTTTGTGCATCCTGATATAAAAAGATAGGGACAAGAACAACAGTACATAAAATGTGATTGGAGTGAGTGAAACAAAATAAGTACTTTTATCAATTGACGAAAAAAGTTCCTGAAGAACTTTTTGCACCATATTGCGGCGCCACTCCTGCTTTGAGACTGGCTAAAGTAGTCGATTTCCACTACTTGGCTTGACTTGCACGCGCTAAGTTTAAGCGCTGTTCCAGACGTCTCTGAATACAATAAGATTGAGGCTAACCATTACATTTTGACGGATTAAAGCATTAGTTCACGCTTAAACTTGTCTCTGAATCCTAGCCTTGGACATAGACAGATCTTGGATATAAATAGACATATCTTGGATGGAAATAGATAGGGTAGGTCTTCAATCTATACAAATCTGAGATATAGACAGATATTTGATATCTTAGATATCGACAGATCTTGGATATAGATAGATCTTGGGTATGGACAGATCTTCCTTCCATAGACAGACACCCAACATCTTGACTAGAAGATAGATGACTTTGATGTTGGAAAGAGATTAATGCTGCGCATCTGATGTTACGATGTACAGCACTGACCTATCACGCACCGTAAGAATAGGATCTCAGTGAAAATCTTATCCTCTCATCTGTCGATAATGTCGATATAGGCCTGCCAGTCACCTAAATGCGAACTTATTCTGATATGATTTTTTAGACCAAGGCAATGAAAGAATAGAAATTTCTATTTTCATTTTAATTAATTAATTCTTAACTAAGATTTTTTTACCTGTAGATGAGTTGTATGCCCTCCATATTTACTAGACGAATTCAGGGTAATTACCAGAGTCACTACCAGTCTTGCACTTCCGAGCGTCCGGTCAATACATCGCCGCTAAACGTGTTTTTTTCGAATAATCTGTGGACAATATGCCTTCCTTGTGTCTTAAACTCTGCACCAATTATACAAGCACTGTGAGAGATAAGAAAACTGTTTCATTTCACGCGTAATTATTGCTTTTATTGATGAAATAGAAAATATCGACATTTTGTTTTATCTTAGGAACTAATCTTAATGAAATGGATGAGCGAGATATGTGTATCGTATGGTGTGAGAGAGTGAAAGAGATCGCAGTGTAATGGTGATCGGAAAGTCTCGTGGCGGTTCGGTGGTTACACGAATTGCTTATTTATCTCTTTCTTACAACAGATATGACGTATAATATTTGAACGTTCTTTCCTTGTCATTACAAACTGCATATACATGTGCGTAGGTATGTAAATAGGTAAATTCTAGTAAGCTTTTAGAGCAGTGGTGTTCGGATATAACTACTCTAATATTTCAACACTCTGATTCTTAACTTATTTTTACATACGAACAAACAGTTGTTGTAGTGCAACACGTTATAGAAAAAAAACTGGGTAAACTGTAATGGTTATCGCTATATATGAATGTGACTCAATGTGACATTGCCTTATTGACCTTGTTTTTGCCAAGTGATCTTATTTATCTACCAAACCATTATTGGAAAAATGTACATACCTTACATTGGTACTTCTTTATACATATATGTATTGCAAAATTACATGAAAATATACGATGGAATGGCGTATATTTTCAAAAATTAAATACCTACTCACACACACCGGAAAATAAGCATTTATTGAGCATTACTATGCTCTTAAATGACGGGAGATCAGGAGCACCCTCACTCTACAAACATACACACAACAACATATCTCAAAATTAAAAAAAATAATTTAATAAAATTTATATACATAATGTCAACGAAGACATAAATACAAAATCTAACCTAGTATACCACGAAAGAGCGAGACCCTCTAACATAGGTACGGGCATACATAAAAGAGGGTCTCAAACCCGTGAATGGTATTACTTATTATATACAAAAATATTTTTATTTGTATTTGAGCATTAGGCTACGTATCAACCAGATATGTACGAAGAAGATGAGCGGTGTACCAATTATCTGTGGAGTGGATCTATTCATAAATGAATCTCGACAAACACCGCGCATACACAATATCAATACTGTAAATCGTCTATGACGATATCGTATATGATGTATAAATATTTGAAATCACATAGGTAGCGTCGTAATTGTAATTGAATATATTGCTAGGAAATGTAAAAAAAAGAATAAATTTACTATTTCTTGCATTCATTGTTCCAGATTCACAAACATTTGAACAAGCATATAGCGCGGCGTTGCCGAATATAGGCTAGATAATTTTATTTACGGTATATATCCAAATTGGCAATAACTATAAATATAACTGTCAACAATTCTTGACAATTTACTTACCGATAATTAAACGTCTGTAAAAGGTCAACGTTTTATAGACGCACTGAGGCATCACTTGTCTTGAGGGTCTTCTAGGTTGCCTTTTATTCGATGAAACTGATTTGAAATCTAAGCATCTAAAGCACGCCCTTATTTGTGCTCTTTTATTTCTGAACGCGTCATGGGTCTTGACCTTGAATCTAGTAGTAGTAAATTCTTTCGAAAGTATAAGTAGAAGGAATAGGATACCCTACGTCACTAGCTCATTGCAAAATAATAAAAAACACCCTATTTTATTTGCCCGTTGATATGCAGTGGCACAAAATAAAAAGAAGCAGTAGCTTTGTTATTCCTACTCTTTTTGATAAGCGTATGAAAAATGCAGCAGGGACACCCGGTGTTAAATGGTAAACTCTGCCAACAGATGTAGTTCGTCACAAGATGCGAACTGCACTGCGCCCATTACCATGAAACACAAAGCTGCTCAGTCTCATGTGCCTGTTATTCACCGGCGCCCATACTCTACAAATCGGAACACAGTAAATATTACTGCTTAAGATGGTAATATAGTACTTCCCTGGACGAACTCGCACAAAGAGTTTTGCTGCTGCTAGCAGGCCTGGCTCACTCCGTACTTTAGGTACAAAGCTTCAGGTACATCGGTAGGTAGGTATATACGGGAATATTCTACGGTGCTTGCAGCGTCAGAAGAGATCAGAGCTATGCATGGCTATGCGATAGAAAGAGAGAGAGATGCCTTGCAGGTTACTATAAATATTTAGTACTCAGTGCTTTGCGAGAAGTGTACTTTATTGCTATGTACCTAGAGTCACTTATTAACTGCAATGGCTTTACGGAGTCATCTTTCTGGTCCATTTTATTCTGTGCTGATAGTCACATTAGTCTTTGAATTTGACTTACACATATACTTCAACTTCGAACACTGATATACCTACGAGTAATTAGGTAGGTACACAACCTCGTGGGTATTACTACATTATTATCAGTTATCACGCCATAGTGATAATATATATCGATTGTTCGTGAGTTCGTGTGAGGGGCTCGATGCTCTAACACACCGAATAAACACAGCTTAATGCAGACAGGACAAACATAGGTACGTATTTGCATGTCTGTGTTATTGCGCAATCATTACTTAGGTACATAAATATTTAATACAAATTCCGAGTAGGTACTGGCTCAACATAGGATCAGGGCCCCAATTCTCTTAGCTATTGACCAAACGCCACACTACTGCGATGCTTCTCCGATCGAACTGCTGCTAATGTCAAATTCGGTAGTCTGCTAATTCTAGCTCCTAATCGCAATTGTATAGCAATCGCGTCGCTATCGTATGGCTGTGCTATGGCTTGCAAATGTTGCCACTGAAATAAGAAGGTAATAAGAAACGTTAAAATATGGAACAGACTACCAATTTTATGCCACTGTAGCAACGCAATCGCAACAAAATAGCTTACAGATTAACAAATATGTCTAAAACTATTGATAGCAAGCCACTGACGCGCAATCGAACCTAAATAGCGGGCAGACTACGGATACTGTCAAAAACTACAATTTTCATACAATTAAGTTGCGTTAACGCCGTTCAATAGCTAAGAGAATCGGGCCCCTGATAGGATGGTGAAAGTAAACGTATTTGTACCGCCAACCAATAATGTTCGCTGTGTTTCGGTCTGAAGGGTGAAAATACTGGCACAACTTTATGTCTCAGTGTGTGTGCAGTGTACCTAGTTCGCCACTTGTTACGAAATGCATCTTTTATAGGCCGAGGTTATATCTCAACATTAGATGGGCATGGAGCTTTCTCCATCAGGATAGTATAAAAAAATCACAATTACTCCGCTAAAAATAGTTAAACTTTCTTATTTCTAAATATAATGACTCGGCATTCCTCAAAATCGGCGGAAGAGGGTTCGATTCCCGATCAGAACAAAAAATTGTGCGCCAAGAATATGTAAACTAGTTAGTCTTAAAGAGTTTTACTAGATATGATGTAGCCTAAGGAAGACCTAAGGATTCTAATGATAAATCAAATTCTGCTAATAACTTCTATATGTCCAAATCTAATTAGTAATTAGGCATTTAAAAGTTATGGTGGAATAAAGAACCTCTCATACACTCAGACGTGATGTGGATCCTAAAAACATTAGGTGCACTCCTTCTGGGAAATATAAGTACCTAATAAGGCTAGTTGTGTTATTTATTTATATAAATGACTCCTTAGTGTAGCTTGAAGAGTACGTATAAGCATATATAGTTTAGTTATTGATATCATAATAGGGTTCTATTGCTTTTGTGGTTTTTTTTGATCACGTCATTGTACATAAAAAATAACGATCAGCTTTTTAATACTGGTTGTTTATACTCGTACATATATATATCCCAGAAGTGTGAAATAACTAATACAAATTTCGAACTAATGCATATTTCGAAGTCGGTACCATGCGCACAATATTGTGATAATAGGTACTTTTGAACCACCATTGTACCGACTTCAACAAGTTATTTCACACTTTTGGGTGTTGAAGTCGGTTCCATTTTTGTTAACAATTTTTTTTTTTGTTTGACAAATAGTGTGACACCCACTGACCAGCGCATTACATTTGTTTTTAATTTGTTTAGGTGTTTCTTGTTGGTCGCGTATAGTGGTGATTGCCATAATGTATCCATATACCTAAAACTTCAGGTTATATTTTGTAGTATAATTTAGTTATCGTTGTATATGAAAAGAAGGTATCCAACGGGATTCATGTTTATATGCATAATATTCAAACTTTATCGATTCCTTTGTTAGCACGATTGTTTTTAGAATTCATGAATATTGTTTACGAACAAATTCTGAGTCGTTACTTACTTTAATTAAAATCAATGCCGAACAAAATTGTCCTGAAACTGTAGCAATTAAATTGTATTTATGAAGGTCAAGACTTAATTTATATTTCATTTTGAAAGCTGCCGCGAGTTTAACCCATATTAACTAACTATAGTTCATATAGGAACAGGGTTGAACTCGCATGATTCAAATTCAAATTTGTTTATTGTGATAAAAAACGTAGATAATATACCAATTACACATTATCACACAGTAAAAATTAAAAAAATATATATTAAGGGTCCGTTTTAGAATGTCCAAATAAAGTTTCGGGTTGCTATGCAACTCATAAAATAACTAAATGATAATAATTACAGTTAGCATGCAGCGCGTTTCAAGCTTTAACCGATGGATAGGCTAAATCGAGGACTGTGAAACGCAAAGATAGTGTTTTATTTATTAAATATGTTCTGGGTAGTATAACCAGGACTTACTCGAACATTCTGAAACAGGCCCTTAACTTAAACTTCTGCTTATTATGGACTATGACCAGCACAGTATGCGCATTTCTTTTGGTTTAAATTTGTTTAGGTATTTCTATCTATCAGCTGATCACACAAAAAAAAATCAAGCATCTACCGCAATAATTCACGTCACCATAAATAAAAATTTCATCGTGCTCGGTGATAGCTGAAAAAAAAAAGTCATAACTCCGAAAATACGAAAAATCGCGGAACATACATGAGGGTGATTCAGATAGCCCTCTAGGTCCTCTACCCAGCTTCAGTAGATCACTACTTACTTCTTGGGACAACCTGCATATTACTATTGCCGTATTGTATCCAAATACCTATAACTTCAGCATATATTTTGTAGTATAATTTACTTATCGTTGTTTATGGAAAGAATATAACCAACGAGATTCATGTATATATGCAAAATATTCAAACTTTCACGATTCCTTTGTTAGTAGCACGATTGTTTTTAGAATTCATGAATATTGTTTACGAACAAATTCTGAGTCGTTAGTTTAATTAAAATCAATGCCGAATGAAATGGTCCTGAAATAGCAATTATATTGTGTTTATTAAGGTCAAAACTTAATTTATATTTCAATTTGAAAGCTGTCGCGAATTTAATCTATAATTACTAACTAGGTACAGGGTAGGACTAGCGTGATATTAACCGGAAAGACTCCGACCGGTTCTGGACTGTTTTGAAGTCATTGGTTTGTGATTCTCAGATCGTTCAGATCTCACAACCTATGTTAGCTATAAGAATAATTTATTCTATAAAAAAGATTGGAATCCTTACACGTTTCATTAATATTTTTTTTTTATTTTATAAATCTACACTCGACAGACAACAGTGTTAAAAGTTTTTTTTTTCCGTTAATGTCATTACCACTACTACTAGCAGCACCCGTTCACGAGTTGACACATGTGCCAGCCATCGCCTTCCTCAACCATTTTTGAGGTAAGATGGCGACCCGACACACAACATCGCCGCTAGACAACATCTTTCTGTGAGCATGACCGCTCCGGATACCCGTCCCAACGATTACAATTATAAAAATAATGTGGGACTACAATAAAATAATATACCTACAGTAATTTACATATATTGTTATTCTCCCACGTCACATTTTAACAGGGCCTCCATTACCGCGCTATTTCGATCTTTGATCGCCATTTTAAGGTTGTATATCATTAATGTGTGGTGCCGGGTTAGAATTGCACCTCCCCATTTCATCCCGTGTGGGTGTCGTAAAAGTCGACTAAGGGAAAATTACTATTAGAAGGCAGCACGGCTTCTTAAGAACTATGCTATCTTGCACTGCGATCCCCAAGCCGCCTGCCAAGCGTGGGGATTATGGCAAACACCCCTACATAGGGGAGGCTGTGTTCAGCAGTGGACGATCCGGCTGTTACAGTATATCATTAATAATTTTTTACTGTTTACTATTCGATACTATCTATTTGCCACAAATAATCCCTACAGCTATATAAAATAAGCAATATATAGTTTACTGGGTCCCATTGGGAGTTACACGGCCACGTGGCCTGCCTTGGCTGCGGTGGAGGGACGATCTTGACTCCTTTGATAGTGATTGGCCTACAAAAACAATAGACGGAAGTAGTTGGAGGGAGGGAAATGATGCCTTTGGTCAGCAGAGGGACTGTTCCAGCTGACATAAATGTTAAGTAATAATAAATAGTTAAAGGTGCATTAATACATCATATAGTAAATATCACCTCACCATTTCTTCCCGTGGGTGTCGTAAAAGGTGAAAGTGCATCAAATGAGCAGCATGTCGCTTCTCACGTGAGTAAAGTGTTGTAGACGCTCAATAGGGCTGTAACCACCTTAGTCCCCTGCCAGGATATCATACAATATGTTCTTTGTCCCTGTCTTATATATTGTTAGCGTAAACATATTATTCGTAATATGTTCTTGTATTTCGTATATTGTGTTAGAGAAAACATTTTGTATGATGCTGAAACTGTGGCCGGATAATGGCAATAGGCTCGCCCCTATTACACTCGACGCACGATACACACCTTTGCGCACGATCGAGAAAATCTTGATCGTGCGCTCATAGAGTCAAGATCTCCTGAGGGTGCATTGTGTAGAATCGAAACGCGTAGATTTTATTTCCGGTTTGGCTACGTGGCGTTTGTGACGTCATTCAGTTGACAGGAAAATTAGGCGGAATTGTCACTAGATATATTTTTTAAGTGTTTTATTAAAATATTAATTTAATGTTTTCCTAAAATATTTGTTATTATTAAAAATTATATTAACGACGGCTCAGTAAAGTTTTGTTGGCATTCAATAAGTTTCTTCATCCCCCGCAAATGATGATCGAAGAAAGTGAGATACATCTTGAACCGTTGCATTCTGTAGTCATCATGTCATCTTAACTATACTAGTACTTAATGTCCGAGTATATTATATATATAATATATATTTAAGATAATTATGTACCTATTTCTTTGCCAAAAATGGGTTTTAAAACATTTGCGTGTCCGCTACTTATGTTTGTGCTGAATTTTTGTTAGGTCGATGTAGATTTTGACGCACATATGTGTACCTATTGTTTATTTTTAATGTGTATTTTCAACCTTTAGTGGGATTTTCATACCTTTCAATTTTATTTACTCTGAAGGTCCGTTTCAGAATGTCCTAATAGAGTTTCGGGTTGCTAACCAACACATAAAATAACTGAATGATAAAAATGACAGCGCGATTCAAGCTTTAACCGATAGTTAGGCTAAATCGATGACTGAAACGCAAAGATCACTATCTTTTTAATAAATAATATATGTTCTGGTTAGTATAATCGGTAGATTTCAGCATAGGTTTCAGTTGAAAGCTCCGTGAAACAAAATGAATGCGGTTGCTATAGACACCATTCATTGTTAAAGCTTTAATTATATTTAATGAGTTAAATGCATTTATGAGCTGTTATTAAACAATTTTTAGGAATGTAGTGCATGCGGCCCTTATTGCTGTCACTCTGCTAAACATATGTGTTTCCGTGAGTATGTCAAGGCTTTGTCTTGTTGAACGGACACTGTGGCAGACCTTAATTTAAGATGAATGTCAAAATTTTAAAATATTACCTGTCACGTGGAAAGCTGTGAAAACTCGGGTAGGATAAACAAACTACCAAGAAAAGCTATAATGGACAGTTTAATATAAAACTTACCACAACTTTGTGCAATTTCACTGGATATTTTCACAAGGCAAAGTCACACCGCAGCGAGAATTTGCCGTCCCAAAATTAGGCAACAAGTTCCAGTATAATTTCAGACGAATTTTCCTTAACCTCGCTGCTTTTTAAATTCATTAAGTTTTTTTATATTTTAGTACCGTCGAAATGCTTTAAGGTTTCTGGTTTTTTTATTATTGCGAATAGACAAGCATTTGAACGCAATCTCACCTGATAGTATAAGTGACGACGCGGTCGACGGTGGAGCATAGCCTAGAAGATATTTATTCACTCTTGACTTGAAAACTTCTAGATTATATCTCTTGGGAAATAAAGACGCTGGGAGGGCGTTGATTGAAGTTGTATGAATATCACATATATATTTGTAGCTGAAAATATAACTTCAGATCTTTATTAACGAAGTTGATTGGACACCCACTTTTCTTCACTTAAAATTTAAATATGTGTTAACTTTTCTATTACAAATTCCAATCCCGACATGAAAATGGCTGAAAACAAAGTACCTACCTGCTCTACTAGCATTATGCATTTTGATGAACTTGGTCGTTATAATGCTTTTTCAAAGGAAATTGGGTTGAAAATGCTAAGAGATCATTAGAGAGAAGTAGGGGATAGGTTTTCACGTCAACAAAAACTTACTATACTCACAATATTGTGTCTTGCATCACTATGCATTCAAAGAATAATATTCATGGCAAAAAATCCTGCGCTATATTGAACAAAATTCTATACTCAAACTCTTAAAATTTTCCTCGTACCACGTCGCTTTTATATTTTTCAACAATGCGGTGAAAATCGGGTGAAGTGAACCAAGCTATTGATGTGCAGAAATATCGCGTGGGACACGCTACGAATACGAATACCCACGAATTTGACTCAAAAGAGTCGTGACTCGTGTCATATGATATTATTCAGAAAATCGTGGTTTTAGTAGAGTTACGTGACTGTGGATGTCGGTAAAAGATGAAGAATAAAAGGTGTCTCTGTCATATTGAAACAATAAATGCAACGAAATAAAAACAGTTATATATTATTATGTTACTGCAAATCGAACAGCATATGAGTACAGATAGAAAGTTAGTGAACATAACATATTATAGATATCAGAATACACCAACGTCAAATCTGTGTTCCCAAGTAAGAAATTGTGGTGATATAAATACCCATTTTTAGGGTTTCGTACCTCAAAAGGAAAAAAAACGGAACCCTTATAGTATCACTTTGTTGTCCGTCTGTCGTTCTGTCTGTCAAGACCCTTTTTCTCAGGAACGCGTGGAGGTACTGTACTGTAACATCCGGATCGTCCACTGCTGAACACAACCTCCCCTATTAAGGGGTTATTTGCCATTATCCCCACGTTTGGCAGGTGTCTTGGTGATCGCAGAGAAAGTTGGCAGTTCTTTAGAAGGCGCTCCTGCCCACCTCCGAGTATTCTTCCCTTAGTCGCCTCTTACGACACCCATGGAATGATATGGGGAGGTGCAATTCGCAATTCTAACCCAGCACCCCACGGGGAGGTATCAAGCTGAAATTTCAGAGCTGAAAATCAGCGCTGGGGATTAGTCCACAGCATTATGCTGAGCCCTGACCTTTTCTGGCAGCACTGCATATTACAGCACCGGTGATGTTAATGCATAATGTTATAAACATATTTTAACTTATCTCTGTTTATATTGCTGTTGTATGCAGTTCTGTCTGGAATAAATATTTTTCTTCTTTTTATTTCCTCCTTAAATTAATATCAAATACTTAGTCTACTGTCCCTTGGAGCTATAAAAAAAACTAATTTCTAAGCCAACGCAATCAAAAGATAAAGCTGTTTATGCCGCAAATTTTCCACACTCGCAAGGGAATCAAAACCTTCAGGGTACTTTTCGTGATCTCAGAATCTTGAAATTTGGTACGAAGCAACGTATAGATAAATAAGAATTGCAAAAGGCATGAATTTTTAGTTACATATTATAGTAAAAATATTTTTCACTCGCTCGTAACGGGCCTTTAAAAATTTAAATGCACCGATTTTAGTGTCATATAGACTATTACGCATCGTGCTTTTTGTTTACTTTACCGCACTAGTGTTTTAAATAGAAAAAAAACGTTTCCATACTTCTCACCAAGGAGATAGTTTGTTTCGTTCGTTTTTCATATAAAAACATACCAATGAGTTTTTACTTAGGTACTGAAATAGAACTTTAGAAGATTAAGGCCTAGTTTCACCATACTCTGTTATTTATTTGACGCCTTGTTAATCCTTTTAACGGACTGTTAACTGAACCGAGTGTGCCACCAACTGTTAATGGATGATTAATTCAGTTAACTTCATAGAACGTAGACTGATTTAACAGCTCTGTTATTTTTAAAGACCCATTAGCTAATGCCTGATTTAGCGTAAACAAACATGGTATGGTGAAATTAGGCCTTAGTTATAAACCTTCTAAATCAAATTTTTATTGCTATCAAAAAGATCAAGAACATATTTTCGTATCGAAATTTTCGTATTCGTTCCTCGCAAGTGTGTTGAAAAACGTCGTATGTAACTCGTGTGCGTTGTTTATTACAATCTCTTTTCCATTTAGGCGTTCGATCTTCAATCTCAGGTTCTAAAACCCGTCTCGATTGTAATAAACAACTTCGCGCACTTGTCGCATAATGTATTATTAATACTTATCAAATGGTATTGATTTCATTTAGCAATCAAAATACCCTACTTTTACTTATATTCGCGAGTCCGATTCACACTTAGCCGATTTTTTTTATATTACATATTATTGTTTGTATATGTAAAAATTGTTTAGGTGTAGGAAGGCATGTTATACAATTTCATAAAACTTCTGTTACGTAGATAAATTGAGTGTGTATAAAACTAACCATATTTTTTTCATGTAGGTATAGGAAACTAACGACTCGTGTATGTTTTATAGTTGTGTTCTATAACATACATACAAAACCGTAGCCTTCTGTAAAGCTCCCCCTGTACTTTATTACAGGTTGTGGTAAAAGCTTCCGGCCAAGCGTTAAAGAAAAATTGACCTGAAGGAAATGGCTGTTCCGAAACATTAATTGACATATTTCTCGGGAACAAATACATCGTTTAGCCTTTGTGACGTCATGTCAAATTTATTGCTGTCATCCATCTTACCTTAACAACCTCCATGGGTTTGGAAATCTTTACAAAACTTTCGTGTTGGTAATTCATACTGTAATAATACCATAGTTAAAGAGATTAAACTATAGGTTAGCCTACAGTTTTCGTCTTCACTGTTCCTAGAAAAATGTATCTAAAAGTGAAGGGTTTTCTTCCCTGCTCATTCTATAATTTCTTTCAATAGATATGTATGCTTGTCCTTTATTAATAAAATACTAAGAACTATATACATAACTACAGCTACTACAATAATGCATTTAGACAACCTATATGTCATTGCAGCCTCCCAGGCAGTCTAATGTTGTCCTTGAACTACCCTATTAACATCTTAGGTTACCAATAGATGAGATAGTGGTCAAAGAATATGCATCTTATACTGAAGCCCGTGTAGAATTTGTTTATATTGCTCGGGAGGGAGCAAAGGGAATTTCTAAGTAAATCGGGCCGATAAAAGTATCCTGTTTAATACATAAATAATCTACTTATCAAAAATAGTTAACATTTGTTCAGTTATTGCAGACATGAGAGGTAATAAACATACAACCTCTCTCGTTATCTCATACTCACACACACAAGGGCCTGATCATGTATATGTATATACGTACTATATTTGACGAAAACTTTCGAATGCCTGAGCACTAATCACGAAATTTTAATGTTAAGGACCATAGAAAAAGATATAGAGCCGACTTTCCAAACTAAAATATAGTGAAATACCTCAATATAGTGATCTTTATTTTAACTTCTACAAGTTGTTTCAAACTTTTCAAAGTAGGTAACTTATTTCGCTGATGTGATGTAGTAGAAAGTACAGAGGTTTGATTGTGTGATTCACCAACAGTTACGTTTGACTATTTCTTTTTACTGGTAAAAAAACTCATAGTTTTATTTATGTTGTTTAAAATTCGGTTCAGCGTAAGGTTTTAATTCATGGTTAGCTATAACTATATTGTATAATGGAGGATGTACTCACTCCAAACATGCACACTCCAGCCGTGATGCTTCTCCTCTTCACTGTTCCCAGGCTGATCCATCTGACCCTCAGCCACCTCAGACTCCGGCAGGGTCCGCCACCGCTTCAGCAGCTCTTTGGTTTTGTCCTTGGTCTTGTCACATGCTTGCTTCCAGTTCGTGAAGTACTTACGGGAGACTTTGGGCGAGCCCAGCGACGTCGACTTAGAGTCTTGTCTGAAACAAAATAAATTATTAGTCCGGACATATCGCCCTCTTAACCCGCGTGTGTAGTGTTTGTCAAATATTTATTTCTTTCATTAAATGCCTGCTAAACAAATAAGCGTACGAAATCATAAAAATAGAAATTTTATGGAGAAAGTCACTACGGTACCTATGTAATGGTGTAATAAAGCTGTGTATCCACAAAACCTTATTTCACCGTTTTATTTCTTGAACCGTATCGAAAAATATGACGCACAAGAACGCGGCATACGTACTTACTTGGTCAATATTCCAAACATAAAGCGCTTTCAATCTAGCATCGTAACGATCACATCAAATACCTGAAGTATGGAACAACCTAACAGCGCAGCGTTTCTATTTCCTGATATACATGGTCTGGGACTCATCAAGTACAGATATTTTCTAGGCAAGGATGTTCCACTGTTGACCGCGTCATCGCTTTCCATCAGGTGAGACTCAAGGACAGGCGGTCACCAAGGGTGTTGAAATGGGAAAGAGCCCTAGGTATGTGTATCCACTACTCAAGTCTACATGAGTGCTCGTTCAGTGCATTTTTTTATTAGTTGCTTCTTACGATCATCATACAGTAGTCGCAGGGTATGAAAACAGTCTTGTACGACATTCGGGACTCTTAAGGTAATATGACTGATGGTAAATTTTTACTTAGATATCGTGCTTCACTAATCGGAGATATGCCTACATACAGATATCGCCTGTACTTATTAATCAAATATCTAAAAAAATGATTTATTGTTTTGAAATTTCAAATTTATACGAATTAATACTCAAAGCATGTATCTTACTTAATTTAAGGGGCTACAGGTTATGCTCAGGTTGTGCACCAAATGTCCCTTTTCGTAGAAAAAAAGCTGCGCTGTTTTTGAGCATAACCCTACTCGTACAGATGTTTGCTGATATATAATTATACTATATAGGCATGTTACATATTAAGTGTAGTGACTCCGACTCTTTTGAAAGATCATGTTTAAGCCATGTAAAGTGATAGCGAGTTGAGTTTGTCCCAATTTGAGTGATCAAACGGGAAAATTGAACCAATTTGCTTTGTGAAACATTTTCATCACATCAGCACACAAAGAAGATTGAGTAGATGAAAATACAAAAGAATTTTCATTTAAAATACAATTTTCATCCCTACATTTATATTCATATTCTCTTCATAGTAGTTCTGGGATTTGGGCTCTGAAAAGCAACTTCATCCCGCTTCTCGTCCGTCGGTCCGGATCAAAACTTAACAATTCATGCAATCTCACGCGGGAATAGTGTGGGACTAGACCGGTTCGTGGTTTAGACTGGATTACTGAGTGGTTGGATCCCGCCCGCCCTATTTCGACAGCTTTACATATCAATAAACATGCCTATCTAGAACTTCGTAGATAGGTAACTAACTAGGTACGTAACAATTTTAGAACAGTACGTAAAGAGATCCAATGAGTTTTCACAATATGAAAAGTTAACAAATTACCAACACGCTGTGCTGATTTTAATAAGTAAATCATGGAAGATCTTTTGTTTCAATTTACTGGTAATTCATGTTAATATTTGATGAATGAAGGACGCAGCAATGACATTAGTTTAATCATGTATGAATGGTTTCTTGGAACTTTCTTTAGAACAAAATATATATTTTAAATATTCTATCAGGTTTTATTCAATTTAAGTACCTGTAAAAGGCTAGCACTAGTCTTTCCTTGTTAAAGACTTGGGGGTTTCTTTACTTGATATATACACACCTACTTATTATATTATTTTACCGACTTTCAAAAAAGGATGAAGTACTCTATTCTACGGTTTTTTTATGTTTGTTACCTCAGAACTTTCGAGTGGGTACACCGATTTTGATTCTATATTTATTTATTATATCTTCATTATAAATGATATAGAAAGCAACCAGTAGAGTAATTGTTTCTTATTAAGCTAACGAGTTTTAAACAGACTAAAAAAAAAATCTCGTACTGTAACATCACTATGCACAAATGTCAGAAATATATCAACGTCACTTCGGGAGATTAAATCGAAAATTTTTTTAATACTTACATTCAGTCATTGCCGAATCAATGATCGATCCGTTTCGGATGGCTGGCATATTTGTATGCGTTGCATTTTAAACAATGGGGGACACGCTACAGCTTTTTATATTGGCGGATATCCAAACCTCAATACTCATATCTCAATACGCGTATAAACTATACGCGTTGGTGTAAAATAAAAACTCGACCTCAATACCTACCTACACGTACATTTTCTTTAAATTGTAGCTGATACGACATGTCGTTAAATTGCCCCACCGATAGATACGAGAGTTACCTAAGAAGTCTAGAAGTTTTTGTTTATAGTGTGTTTTGAAATACATTTTGAATAGAGAGTGTTTTATTTTATAAAATTTACTATAACCTAGCCTTTGACGTTAGGTACAATATTTTCAGATTTCTGCTTCGAGGTAGGCCAGACATGCCTCCGCCAAGTGCCCCACACAACAACGCAAAGTATCGAAGTTTTCAGGTCACCTCAATGCTTTTGAATTAGCTCAATGACTGCCGTTTTAAGACATCAACCGGACTGACGACTCGACAGTATAACGTGCAAGGAAACCGTCTACAGTAAATACTATTAGCAGTCACTAGCAGATATCCAAGTAATTCTATCGATCAAGAATGACAAAAGAAACTCATTGTTTTTTTATCTGTTTCTTAAAAGCCTCGCAGTGACTCGACTGTGAGCGTTTCAAGATAAACAGATAAGATTGATGATGAGATATAGCATATTATTATTAGGAAATCTTGCAATTTCTATACAAATTTCAATATCTTGCGGCTAAATTAGTTGACAAGCCAGTGGTATCCATCCAGTTAGTCAGTACAAATACAACATATCAAACTATGTAAGAAATAGGCACACCGTTTATGGTTTCAGACACTTCTATACTTAAACCAAAGGGGCGGTCCATTAACAATTAAGATAATATCTTACGATGATGGATTAGCATTTATTAGCGCCGTTTCTACCGCGCCGTCGTTGTGGTGATTAAGTTATTTGATAAGTTCGTGACTTGAGGCAATATACCTACATTATGTCGTTCGTTGGTTTGGGGCTAGAATTGTTTTGAAAGTTTCACGAATGAGCATAGATTGTTTCAAGGTTACGTTGAGGATTGCCAAGATTATAACTTATACCCCTTTTTTTTGGCAAAAATGTGTTAATGACTTCGTGGTATATTTGGCCTTTTGCAATATGAAATTGATGTACATTTCAAATGATATTAGGTATGTTTGTACGCCATACTATATGTACAATGATTTTGTGTAGTTAAATCATCCTAAGTACAATAATTTTACGATTTTCAGGTCTGAAATTCATATTCAGTATGCTATGGTACTTACCTTAGAACTCGCTCGTTTTGACCTTCACGTTTAACTTTGAATATAGCACGCGTTGGTAGATGAGACTATGAAATCTGGTACACTGTTTTAAAAAGACCTTCGAGAGCTTTCTCTTCCTTCTCATCACGCCATTAAAGCTGAGTGACACCTTCACGCAAGCCTGAGTTCCTTCTCACATTTGCTGCTAGACCTGGCACACAGGTCCTTCTTACTACCATAGCGGCAGAGAGAGACATAATATTAACCTTTTAAAAGCTTCCCAGGAACTGCCACTCGCCATTGAGAGCTTCCTCAACCACTTCAACAAGCTGTCATCCCCGGGCTACTTTTCCTTTTTCTGAGCTCTTCTAATTTTGTGCGAGACCGCCTACCTTTGTAACTGCCAATAAACATAATCCTTACCTTTCAAAAGTCTCCTTGGAACTCTCACTCGCTTTGGAGAGCTTTCTCTCTCTTCTCACCGAGCCGTCATCACTGGGTGACTTCTCTGGCGGTAGTCTGAGCTCCTTTTCTGATTTGCTGCTGGACCTGGAGCGCCGGTCCTCGTCGCCACCCTCTCGCTTCAAGGCGGGTTTCACAGGCGACAGACTGCCGGGCTTGTCGGTCTTCTTCACCTCCATATTGGTGGGCGAATCATCGTCGGTGCGCTGTAACAAGAAGATAAAAGGAAATATTATCAGTAGCCCTTAGTGTTGTCATATTTTGCATCGCATTGCGGTCGTTGAAGACCAATATCCTGCTAAAAGTTCCAGTCCGTTAATAGTCGGCAACGTACCAAGTACGCTTATTTATGTATATATATGATGATTTTATGAAACATTCATCCACCAAAAGTAAATAGACTGAAGTTGAGTTTTTAAAACCCCAAAAATGTTTGGAATGTTGACGTTTTAAATTGGTTCCCGGGTATTTTTACGATAAACGAAACAAAACATCGCAAGGGTCTGTGATATTCACCCAAATACCCCGTCTTTGTACTGCCTTCACCTATTTTATAAATATAATATCCTGGAGCGAGATTGTGCTTTGAATTATTGATGGTTAGTTTGTTGTGTCAGTGAGTAACGCCAAGAGGGAACAGCGAGGCCATTATGCTATATAGAGTAATATAATGTTTATATGTCTTATTTAAGAAGCCAGTAGCAATTAGCTCGCCCGCAGTCTCGGTGCAGTGAGGAACGCGATTATTATTCTTATTTTTTATTTTTATTAATTGTCCCTTTGCGTCTTATATAGTCGCACGGAGTATACTTAGACGGTCCTATATGTGCTATATAGTTATTCCTATTGTACATAGATATAGATTATCCCTATTGTAAATTTTTCCAAAAGTTCACGCAACGCAATAAATTATTATTGCGTTCTTCATTCGCAAATGTAATATTAGTAACGAATGTATTAATTGATTTTTGGACATATCCGGTTGAATGTCCCAAGGCACGTCTTCGTAAAGGTAGAAACAATCGCGAAAAATCCGATTTACAATTGATTATGTCGACTATTTAAATAAAAGAAAATTACCGAAAATAATTCGGTCTGGTGTTTTTATTTTAAATTCATGATTAAAACCGTTTTTCAATTGATATGGTTTTGAAGGAAACGTCAATGTTGTTTAAGCCGCGTTGACACGATAATGACGTCGAAGTGATGAAGTCCAGTAGTCCGCATGAAGTCTTACGATGGCTACGATGCAGACGGTTAAAACATTGAAATAGAACTTGGATCACAGAATTAGCATAGCTTCTTCAATCGGCTCAATGAATAATGTAAAGTCTACCTACAACTGGCATATTATATGGGTTTAATTCGGCTCGAGGTGATATATTTATGCTCTAAGATGATTTTTATATATGTTACGGCTAAAGGTAGGTGTGACCATAAACCCAAGATTAGCCGGCTAAACTTAGGTTTATCTTCGAGAACCAGCTTAAGATCAATACCATATTAGTTTGCGTCGTGACTTTTCATCTTTAGACGGTAAATGTGAACATTAACCGAAAAGCAACGGCTAACTGAACGATGGACTAAAGCCGCTGCCGAAGCAATAATATTCTCTGTGATTCGTAATTATACTCTAGTTTATCATGTTTCAATAAATAGCTCGTAATTATTTTATTTTAAAGTTATTAAGAAGTAATTAAAACTGCTGAAGTTCTATTTTGTACAGAAGTACCTATCTCTGATGATGAAGATATTGTTCCTTATTATTTTATTTTAATGACTAGATGTTATAATTGTAGTTTTATGTTATTAACACTACAGTTTTATATTGTAATTTTGAATAGGTACATAAGTATCTGTTATGGAAGTGATAACTTTTCAATATAAAAGTCTACTTGAATGTAAACCTACGTTTAGGTGGCTAATCTCAAGTTTAAGTTCACAGCTACCTATAGCCGTAAATATACAATAAAGACTGGTGTAAGATATGATTATAGTCCAGAATAAATAAGAGGATCCTAAAAAAATAATGCGGCACCGCAATGGGACCACAAAGGGTTGTCGGGTCCTGTTTGCCTATATATACGTATTTAGCATATCTTTGAAACAAAAGAAAAGGCTGGGTCCAGTTAGCTTTATTAAAACGTGATGACAAGAATAAAAAAATATTTTTGAATGTGCTAAGAGTTTATACATTATAATATAAACATTATAACATGTGCTATAAATAAACCTGCCTAATGCGGGTCCATGACGAGACTTCCGTACTACAATACCTTTATATTAACGTAGTAATGGCCATAGGGTTGCCTAAATATTTTCAGTACATAGTTTGCAATGTTTTGTCTGTATCAGCATGCTAGAATTTCAATTCAATTCAATTCAATGTGCACTGTGCAGCTAACCTCACTCACTTCAGTGGTGACATACCGCTCATTTGGATAATTCTTTGCCAGTTACAACATCCAAGCATAAGAGAGCTTGGTGGGTTCCATGGCAGCGTCAGAATTCTGCCTCGAAGCAGAAGTAGGAAAGCTCTTCTTGCACTGTTGCAAGTGCAATTACTAAGAGAATATGGCATTAGATATTATAACGTATCGGATGTCAAGAGTAGTGCAGTGTAGAGCTGAACGAGAACGCACTAGTAAGAGGACAGGCCTCTTGCTAACGATCAAGCGGATGAATTGTCCGTCTTATTACTTCATAACACAAAAATGTTATAACATTACTACGCGGAGTATTTATAGACATTTACGGGATTTGAACTATCTTCATACGTAGCTTAACGATAGGACAAATTATAAAATTCTTTGTAATCTTCAGCCCCATATATATTTTGCAATTAAAGCTCTCTAACACGTTTAGTAACTATTGGCTCTTTGAGCTGAGGACCTTGCGATTGATTTTTGTGTTTCAAAGCCCATAATTCCACCATTTTGAAAACTATCTAAAATTTGAATCGACATAAAATACCATAATTATCGAACCTGTATCGGTTGAGAAATGCGACGTGTAGAGGAGAACAACCGGTAATCCGGAATCTGAACAGATATACGGTAGCATTTTTGCTAAAGCACCAACAGAGACGCTACGCTCAAGCTTCGCCCACGCACGGTCAATTATTAAAAGCTGGTTTTCCTATAACACAGATAGACACCCGCTGGTGGATCTAGCCTGTATGTGTGCGGCGGGCATCCTATAATTTCATACATGATTATCCTAACACGCGGGCAGCACGCGCATGGCCAGAAGCCGGATCCGTGCCAGCTGGCAAAAATACGCATGTCAGGAAAAGGGTCCTAAGTATATTGTTATTCGTAGGCCCTAAGGCATAGGAAGCCCTTCAAGTCTTCACTCTAAAGTAAGCGTAAATTCAATTAATATCACAAGTCAAATCTAATACTATTACAACTATTACAAGTCCGAGAAACTTTGTCAAAGTAAGTTTAAGTATCAATAACTAAAGTAGCACTGAAGTGGCGCCCTTGGCGCAAAGTTTAACAAACTTTGGCAAAGTCCGATTCCACTCCGACCGACCAGCCAGAATTCAGACACTAATTCGGGCGATAAGTACCATTTAGTTATAGTATCATCGGTAAATTGTGCTGCCTTTATTAATGTCTTTTCTGATTTTGAAAGCCTACAAATATTCCTACATGGAAACCTACATGCACGTCTCCAAAAAAATGTACTGACATAAAGTCAAAAATGTATCGGGATGCATGATTTATTTATGGTTCCAAATTCAATTTTTGCTGTTGATAGATTGGCACATCTGTTTATCTCGAATTAATAAACTGGTTCCAAAAACTTGGAAAATAAATAATTGATCATACGACAGAGAGAGCATATCACTTACAGCAATTTTACGTGCGTATCAGGACATTGCCATTAAATTAAGCGCAGGCGTCACACCATTTCGTGAGAATCTGTTGTGAAATGCGACCTGTAGAGGAGAACAACCATAAACGTATGTCCATACGTCAGCATTTTTGTCTAAATTGAAGCAGAGATGCTTCGAATAAGTTTTCGCTCGGTCGATTATATCTACAGAACAATTCATCGCTGTACCTATATATTCGGAATCTGAAAAAAAGTCAATGCAACAACGGATTGATAAAACCAGGATGAGTAGTATTTAAAATAAAAAAGGTGTGAATTTCCCTCTTAAATGTGGAGTGGCGTCTCAATCTATACGGACACAAAAATTCATCTTTTTGTAATTTTTATCTCATGATTGAATGATCATGTCATATCACTCTAATATAATAAATGAAAAATATTGTGAAATAGAGGTTGTAAGAGGGTATGCTTGTAACTGTTTCACGTTGTAACAGCTAAACCGATGTTGATGTAACTTAGAATATATATAGTTTAAGTCTTGACTTATCACATAGGATACAAGATACTTTTTATCATAATCGTTATTACTTAATCTACGTGTTGTCCACATGAGTGAAACCGCGAGGTGCAGCTAGTATATAACAAAATTACAGACGAAGCCGCGAAGCCTCGCTAGATTTCTAAAGGCAACGACAATCATTGTGATAATAGCTATCCTTGAAGTGAGAAAACTTTACGAATTTCGGGCGATAAAAGCTGTAATAGAGGTGTCGAGAGAGATAAGACTTGAATGTTTCGAATTTATACAACTTTTCTAGGATTATTTCCCTTTTATGATCCTTTAGGGGGCATAAAATGAAACGAACGGTACAACTATTACCTACATGCATTATACATACAACTTTAGGGGTTGTAATTTTGTAGATAGGTACTTTGAAATTGTTACGGGCAAAAAAATAATGCTTATATGTTTTTCTAAATATGTTTTAAGCATTGTCGCATGCTAAGCAAACTGCACAGTTGCACATTTTTAGAGCACAAAATTTTCATGGGAGTATCGAACCCGCGTCACCAGGATTTAAGCACCGGGTGCCTTAGCCACACGACGTTTGTGATGAACATAAAATGTCTAAGTATTTGGGATGTGTTGGTGTATGCAATGCCTCTCGTTGTAAAAATTATCATAATGCTTGTTTCGATGAGGGTACATATTAATATTTAGTTATATTTAGAACACATTTTTTTCACATCGATCGGGAATCGAATTCGGCCCCTCGGTTTTACGTATCGGTTGTGTTAACCACTGGGTTATCGTGGATGGTTCGACTGAGCCGAACTTTGTGGTCTAATATTATTATTTGAACCATTATACGGGAAGGTACGGCCATCAAGCGGGACTTCATCTGACCGAAAAAAGCGCTTTTCAAGGCGGCTCCAATACATGAGGAGAGGGCTGAATCAATAAGCTTTCTTGGACCCTAGAATGTGAGATGTCATTGTTAAGAGCTCATTGAGTAGCTGCACAGCTGCCGGAACACATCGTTAGGTGCTTGGCGACAGATTTTCTATACTTGAGGGCGGTAGATAGCGAGACGGGCATTCGCCAAATGCCCTACCATGCTGTTACGTCTGCCGTCCTAAGACAACAACCGGAACTGACGGCTTAACGTGCCCTCTGAAGCACGAAAGCGCTCAGTAGTTATGCCACTTAACTAGCGGTCACCTCATCCAACTCATGACCGCGGCGGACGTTGAATTAACTGCAAATTAGCTGATTGGTTATGAACGGCTAAGCAAATTTCGTTACGAGCCGAGAGCGCTTCAAATGAGCTTACATATATTGGAATATTTTTGAATGACAATGTTAGACTTTTTTTCTTACCTACGTGTCGATTTCAAAAACTAAACAAGTTAGAAATCTAGAATTTCGGTAGTCTAAGAACTATTTAAACATATGTTATTTAAACAACAAATACTGGAAACGTATTATAATATAGTTTTAAAGCTATGATCAAAACCAACAATGTAACGAAAAATATATTTGATTTTGGAATGCTGTACCGTGAAAGAGTTTATATAGCCCGACACGAACTAGGCAAATTTTATTTAATTCCAGAATAACTTATTATACAGCGGTCAATTCCTTTATCTAGGTATTTACCCGTAAAGGGTCGCTTCGTTAGCTTTCTACTAAAGTAAAGCGATGGTGCGGTCGAAGATAGAACGCTGGCTTATGGTCGCTATATTATTTCTGGACTTGACGTGTCCTAGTTAACGAAGATCAAAAAGCTTGATAAATGTGGACTGGGTTTTTACCCAACGTTCTAACATTGAGAAATATGGCTGGGCCATTATCGTGTACACAGTAACTTACCATTTAGATACTAGCAATTTGTTGGACGACATTCCATCATATTAAGCCAAGGAACGTGGTAACATTGCATTCCACGTGCTCAGATATCGTAGAATTTCGTAGAGGATAATCTACGACGTAGACCATCATAATTTGAGTTACTATGTAGAGATACTCTGCTGTCTTAGTTCCTATGTACTTCGTATGTTATTTTGGTCTATTGTGTCTGTCGCATGTCGGTGGTGGTTACGACGGCCTATGAGATGTAAAATCGTATTCAAAAGATTGCGGGTACATTAAGGTGGAAACACGTCTTTGGTGGGTAATTAATGGAAAAATTACAGTTTATTTATACGCTTTTGTAGGCATGTTTCGTCCCTATTATACATGAATGTGGATGACGGAGCACTAAAAGAATTTTCGATAAGTTTAATAACTTACTAAAGGAACATTCCTAGAGCCAGGACATGCTCTGACAATTGATCGATTCGTGGTGAATTGTCATCGCTCAAATTTATGCTTTCGTTTACGTTTGACATTTTTAATTATTATTTAGTAACCGGATCGGACTCGCGTAATATTTACCGGATATTTCTCTGAACAGTTGCAAACCTATTTGGAGTTCTTCGTCTGGGAGCCTAGATTGTGCACAGCGTCGTGCGCAGGCCTCAGTACTGGCGTTGAGACGGTTGCGCCGTAGCTGACAAAGTCAAATTTCCTGCGACAGAGCTGTCGCTCCTGTCACTGTCACAGTGATTGTCACTATCATTTGGATAGGTATAGGATTGTTGACACACCACACTAGTAATGTCATCTTCGCGGTTCCACAGCCCCGATGCCGTATCAGCGTCCGTTTCAGAATGTCCTAATAAAGTGTCGGGTTGCTAACCAACACATTAAATAACTGAATGATAAAAATGACAGTTAACACGCAGCGCGTTTCAAGCTTTAACCGATGGATAGAATAAATCAATGACTGTGAAACGCAAAGATAGTATTTTGTTTAATAATAATGTTCTGGGTAGTATAACCGGAACTAACTCGAACATTCTGAAATAAGTATCTGACGGGTATCCAAGCCGGCGGCATGTTCCACCCACGATCCTGATTAAAATGAGGGTGATTTTTTAGCTCTAATTTTTAATAATTATGTTCAACCGCCTTAATCGCTCGTGGTTATTTTTTTTTCCTTTTGAAATAATATATTTTATTAAGTATATATTAAAAATCTTACAAAATTGCAATTACAATTGTTTGTGTAACAGGCGTTATTGCAAAAATTACAATGTTAGAACTTTTAAAGAACATTTTCACTTTAATGTATTTATTAATTAATTATAATGTATTTAATGTATTTATTTATTATGCGGATAACTTTTTACTGTAAACCATAAAAATATGACAGTTAAGACGAGGCTGCGGAAAAAATACTCTCATTCGACTAGTTTTTTTAACCAACTTAAATATGCAATCGACACGTTAACTTAAATATTTGTTTTTCAAACCTTTTTCTATCCGTTGTTAAGACAGAAACACATTTGAAAGAAATTTACTCGATAGTTTTAATTTTTTTAAATGAAGCCTTTTCTTTAAATTATTGGATTTTTCTTGGAAACTACGTCAGTTACATATCAATAATAAATACACATAGAAAGGAAATGTAGTTTATTATCCACTGTAAAAGTAAAATTTACCTAGAGTTATTAGTATTCTCATAATAAATTAAATTGTGTTTTAGACTTACGACCTTTAGTTCTGTGCAGGATTACGGTCAATCGGAAGATTCGATATTCAACCTTATTAGCTTACGCTTACGAAATAAAATCAATGCGTAAGAGCTGTCCTTCAGTGCCGCGCTGTGCGCCGTTGGACGTGGACCTATCGCTCGCGCGCTATCACCTGAGCAGTATAAATACGTATCTTGGTAGGTATATCAATCAATATGGGAAATAAAGATAACTAAAAAATAAAAAAAGGAAGCAGAAGAGTCGATACAAAGACTTTGCAAGAATTATGAGAGAGGCAAAAGCGTATAATATTTCAGTTTTTTTTTACCTATTGCACCTATGCAAATTTAATATTCGTTTGTGTTTATTCTATTCATGAAACATACTATCTCGACCGAACTAAGAGATTCTATACCAACTAGGTTTCCTATAGTACTGTAATGGAGCTGTAAAATAACTATATGTCGTACTAATCTAAGTATGATTAGTAGGGTACTATAATAATATCTGGTATATGTATAATTATGGTCTCACCTGATGGTAAGTGATGTGGTTGAAGGTGCCAAACAGGTGTAAACTAAAATTATCTGGCTCTAAAGTACAGCTGCCGTTCAACCGTAAATGGAGTTGAGTGTTGCTAAATAATAATAACACAAGCGTAGCAAATCAAAGCATTTGGTTTGGTGGGTAGGTATATCGCAATAAAACATCGAACATTCTGTATGTCCCTCAAGACTAGATGTAGATTTATATCAATGAAAGAATATTCAGAATCAGGCAAGTAGGTATATATCCAAGAGATTATCTACAAAGTCACCTGCATAGGTACTTTTAAATATACATTTTATCACTTAGACATGTACATATAAGTATCGATTTAGACAAAAATAATAGAGTGGAATAAATAGATTGTGTATATACTCGTATAATAAAAAAGACTGTGCTCAAAAATGCACCTTCTTTCTCAGGAAAAAAAATAATAAATCAGTCGAAGTCCGAGATCACTCGGAACAGGGAGAACTGTCGGAGTCGCCATCTCATATTATAAGTTTAGACTGTTCTTCCACTACACGAAAATAAGTGAGTAATTCTTTGAACATAATACTTTAGTATTGCTAAATTTGCAAATTTTATTCACAGGAAATTTCGTAAAGGAAATATTTTATATACTACCTATATTAGGCTAAAAATTATTTTGACCTATCCATAGCAGAGCAGCAGGTAAAATTAAATAAAATAACGTATAAATGTATAAATACAATGAAATTTTCTTTTTTACACTGAAAAAAAAACTTTACATTATTATCGCCCTGCACTTGTCACACCTCTGTAGGATCGGTATAAACAATATATTTTTTCTGAGTACCTACACAAAAGACAACGCATTGACATAATTGTGCGGAGTAAGACTTAAATTTTATGGCCGGCCTCCTATCTGAAGCAATACTCCTTTGCGAATGCCATCGTTGATACGTATTATACTTGCCTTCACCCCCTTTTCGGTTATTAGGGTATTAGATAGATGGTAAAGAGCGATGTTGTACTCTTGACGTGCAAAAAATCTGACGTGCAAATTATCTGAATTTATGTATTTAAATTCATTTATTCATATTCCCAACACCCCCTTTCTGAAGGCCGAGCTTCAGCAGGGGCGGAGCAATTTGTATGGTGGCCGTGTTGAAATCGCCATTTTGGATTTTTGACAGGTGTCATTCGACTGCTCTCCCGACATTTATCCTTACAAATTATATTACAAATTGTGCGAAATTGATTGTCGGACAAACAGAAATGTACAGTTGCTTTTCTGAAGGCTTCAGGTAACTGATTGTCTGTAAAATGTATTTTGCAGGTATATATATCAATCAAAAATCTGATTGATATTATCAAACTGAAGGCTAAATGCACATTTTGCATGGTGGTAGGGCACTTTGCGAATGCCCGCCTGGCTAGCTACCACCCTCAAGTAGAGAATCTGTCGCCAAGCACCTAACGGTGTGTTCCGGCAGCTGTCCTTGAGAGCCAGTAATTCTAGGTTAGCCTGAACAACATCTTCGACCACATCATCACTTACCAACAGGTGAGATAGTGGTCAAAGGGTAACCTATCAGGCATAAAAAAAAAACATTTGTAATATAACTAAATGCTAATTTGCCGTGTAGTATGGAGACAACAAATTAAAAATAGAAATTCTACAAAAAGATGAAGAATTTTGGACGAAAAAAATGGAGACAAAACTAGTCACATTCTATATGAACTCCCTTCTGCCCGAGCTGGTCAATCCCCACCACCCTAAGAAAAGACTGATCCGGGATCAAGAATATGCGGATACTTCTAGAAAAAGATAAAATTAAGAGGAGGCTGTCGAGGGTGACTTGCAACATCAAAGTGCAAATGCTTCAGTACTTCCTCCCGCCATAAAAAGAAGACTTGACTTAATGTTGTCTTAGGTTTTCGCGATTGTTACACATAGTAATTAAACAAGATTTAACGGTTTAAATCGCGTATATTTATCATTATTTTTGTCCTGACGTTTCAAACACTTTGCAGTGATCGTGGTCACAGGGTGACGATCGGGGGCACTGCAAACTTGAAAAAAACTTGACTTTCCGTTCCGATACTCGTTATTTCTCACGTACACTTTTGCATATCATTAATTCTGTATAATCATTAATACTGTATAAATTGAAAATAATATATTTTTTATTTCATAAATGATTTTTTGTTAATTTATATACATCTTAACTTAATTTGTCTATAACCACTTACTAACAATCTAAGAATCCACTGTTTTTATTTAAATGTCTAATTAAGTCACCTGTTCCAGTGCCACTCACTCTCTCACTTATCTGCCATGTTGCATTAAAAGAAGCTTGTATAACATGTTGTCTACAATGTTTCTGCAGTTGTGTTATTTTTAAAAAACCCTAAGTTTAAGGCCATTACAATTGCGTATATAGACTCTTCTGCAAGTTTGGTAAAAAATCTTATCCTGCTGTTTAGAAGTGGCTAGATCTATATCTGGTTGGTCTATCTAATTTTTACCATAGTTGGTATCTAAAAGCAGAGTGGTAGTAAAATAACACCTTTCTGTTCACCAGTGTAACTGAAAAATAAAACGTAATAGGATGTATACGAACATATTTTCAACATTAGTAATTAATAGTTAAAAATTATATGATAGCAATAAAAAACAACCTACTTTATATTATTATGGGAACGTGTACCGTAGCACAGTTATGAAAAACTATAATTCATATTTGTATGACGAGTCATGGTAAAATATATTGGCCACGACTAACATTTAATCAAATCAAATCCATTTATTTCAGGTCAATTGTACCCATATTCACCGAATATAATATAATGTTATGCTCATTCAATTTGATGGTATTTTACTTTATTCTAATGATGTGTAATCTGATTAATCGCATTCCAAGATACTGAGAACAATGTTGATTCATTCATAAATTATCGTCCACGCCAAGGGGTAATGAAATTTTTGTAGTAAGTTTAATCAGTAGAAATCACTTTCGTTACTACGGAGAATTTAAAAACACCCCCCATTTATCAATATATATCGTGCCGTTTGGGCTGATATGTACCATCATCATATTCCGACCCTTGTCTCACTTTATTTTGGTTTGGTGCAATATGTTTTCTCTATAAACACAGAGACTGCGACAGAACAACATAGCAAAGAAAAAAAAAGACTTGAAAACAATTTTTTTAATAAAAAAGTCTGGTAACTAACTGGTTGATATCGGTGCAATATGATCTCAATTTTGTGCTCATGTAACTGACTTAGACAGGTTATTTGATATACTGATGACTACAGACTTTACTAGAGAGATTATTATACACATATTATTTATAGATTTTATCACTATTTAACAATAACTTTCATCTATATTCATTGTTGCCACTTACATTCGTTGCTAGAAGCACTGCGATCGTCAAGGCATTTTGGCAAATTACTTTTTAGTAAGTTTGACTGTAACTGGCAAACCGTTCGACCGATGTTGATGAAATTAAAATAAAACCAATTAAGAGTTAAACTGTACTAGCAAATAAATAATCTTCAAGATTGTAAGGTTCAGTAAAAAAGTTATGTGTGGTCAAACATAAAATAAAAAATAGACAAGTCAATTTAAGAACCCTCTTTCTTTTGGGAAGTCAGTTAAATATGAATGATATATATACCAATACATTCCTACATAATAATATATACCAATAAAGTCGAGCAGACATGATCATATTGTAAAAAGTAAAACTTTTGGCTTTAGTTTTATAAGCTACTGTCGACCGTAAGAATAATTTTGGAAAGTAAATCAAATAATCAATTTCTTACTAAGAAATATTAGTAATGTTGATAAAAATACAAACGTGACATCAATTTCAGTATATACAAAGTTACTTTATGTATCGAAATGCGTCACGTGAATAAGATTATAAAAAAAGTTGAAATCGTCTCAATGGTATCTGTGTTCGCGAATCTAATTTCAAGTACACAAATATTTTTATAAGCGAGACGCGTGCGCCGCTGCACATCGCGTCGTTTGGTGCAGCGGGGATCGTTGCGCCGCATGGGCGGAGCTAGCGTGGGAATTATTTTTGACTGCCTGGACTTAACATAGATATCCAGTGATATTGCAGTACTTTTAAACTTGCCTTTGTACGAGAAGTGCCATCAGGCTGTTGCAAAGGTAAATCATACTTAACATAACCGTTGAACCATAAAATAACCAATCAGTTGCTATAAAAAATCATCGTTAGAATAACTGGAGTATCATACGACTCAATTAATACCTACAAAATTACAGTTTTAGTTACAAAGTATAAAAAATATGTAAGTTTTGAATTTATTTAAGAATTATATAAATCTAGGGTAACCTGAACAACCTTTTCAAACTTATTATCCCTTACCATCAGGTGAGATAATGGTCAAACAAAAGCTAGCCTATCAGCCATAACTATAATTAAAATAAAATACAGTTGTTATGTCCACATACTTCAAGGGTTGAGATTTACACTGCCAGTCTAGCAGTATTACTTAAAGCGCAGAGCAGTTGAAAGTCAATCTTTTTGAAAGTTTGACAACTGAATAGATAGACTGTTCAATTTTTAATCTATCTTGCATAGAAAGAACCAAACAAAATAGCTGCTGACGTGTATAATATACTCAACGGTTGCAACGTTGCGAGAGTGAATTTCTAATTACGTTAAGAATTCTGAGCACGTTGCCATTGTGGAATAATAGTTCCTATATGGGTGAAGTACCTACTGTTACTACAGATATGAAGCTGGATGTTCTTAATTAGATTACCATATTTATTTTGTTTTTAATTTCCTGCTTCTAATCAAGTATTTATTTGGATGCCTTACTATTAAATGGTAATAAAATAAGTATTTGTTGATAAGTGAGACGAATTACTTAGCATTCCATGGATTCACCGTGCGGGTGCCAGGTCCATAGCGTTGCAGAGGAAGAGGCTAAAGGGGCCTGGGACTTACAACCCAGGAGTAGTCTATCCCATGATAGAGTAAAGGGGGCGACGTGAATAATGACCCCTATCAAGGAGCTCCTTGCATCCTACCGACAAGTGCCTTGCTATACCTATCGCTCGGTGGCTTTCCCCCATCTTACTAAGTTAATAGTAAGATCCCCATCTTAACTACTAAGTTAATGGAAAGCCACCACACATCTGTAGAACAAATATTTTATATTTTGACTGAATGAAACGTATTGTGGTTCGTTACTTATTATGTCGCCACCCTCAAGTAGAAAATTTGTCACCAAGCACCTAACGGTGTATTCCGGTAGTAGTCCTTGAGAGCCAGTGAAATTACAGGCACATGAGACTTAACAACTATGTCACAAGGTGACCGGCGCAGTGCAATTTGTGACTTGTGACGAAATGCATCTGTTATAGGCAGAGGTTAGTCCGCTTAACATCAGGTGGGCCTCGAGCTCGTTCAGTTACAAAAACATTAAAAAAATAACATAGTAATTTCTTAATTTGTCAGGTACTACCTGATAATCTTCGTGGCTTCAGAAATGAAACGCTTAGAAAAATCATAAGTTCTACTACGTAGGTAGAATGTAATAAATTTCCATAGAATAAATGTTCAACCTGTATGAACTCCATTGTGTGGACTACATTACCTGAATCTAGGTCGATGCTTGACCCGTCCCATTCGCCATTAATGCATATTGTCTTGCACTGTCTTTGAGCCCTAGTGAAAGTATAGTAGAGTGTGTATTGCAATTATTTCTTTGCTCCACAAATAAATGAACTATATAAAAATTTATATTAGAAGAAATTTTCAAACATAGAATATCCAAAGCGCTTCACAGCTTAAAGAGATAAAAACAAGAAAAATTGTGCCCCCATTTCGAAATTTAATAAACAACTGTATTGAAACTCCAGAAATACTTCTGTGTAAGTTACATAGCGGATCCTGAATTCAGATTTCAAGTTTTGTATTCGAACTTTAGGCTAAGTATAAGTTTCAAATATAAGTCAAATAGTCAGTAAAGTTCGACGAGCTATGTTAAGGCAGGCATAAGTCTAATAAAACCGGTATATATTCATTTCATTCCTAGTAAAAAATAACCTCCAAGTAATTCAATATCTGAAAGTGATTTGAAAGGGTTAAAGAACAGCCCGAGTATCGACTGCAGAGCTGAGGGTTCCGTAGTAACGCTGCTATATGTAAATGTGATTAACACTTCACTGTATGTAAATGTGATTTTTTTTTCCAATAATAAGTATTTAGTTTGATTTACTAGTTGATAATGAGCTGCTTACTCTGTCTATATTTCCCCATAAATGGTTTTTTTATTGATTTGATAATAAATGTTATTTTTATTGAGATTTACTGTACGTTACTACAAAACAAGTACCTTTCTATTTATAAAGAGTACATCAGTAATTGTCCAGGATGAATACAGGTATCGATCTGATATTAACTTAAAAGAGATAAAATCAGAACTCACACTTACATTCTTTTCGAATAGACTGCCTCTCAATTTATATTTATGTTATAGCGTAACAATCCTTTTTTATGTTATGAAGTAATGAGGCGTACTAGTAGCCCACGTGATGAAAAGCGGCACCCCTATCCATTGTCAGTTCTAGTTCTACTTGAAATTCTCCGCGGCGGTAGTTCTAATGTCTCCTACGCTCATTAGCTTGCTGCAGTGCCCTTACTGGGGCCGTATTCTACTTGACGCCATTAACGTTATTTTCGATAATTTTGACCACTTTTTGCTTCTAACGTACCATACGTTTAATTGCATACATTTAATATAACCATAGACACAAAATGTGGTCAAAATTATCAAATGTAACGTTCATTGGCGTCAAGTGGAACACGGCATTACCACAGATAAAAACTATTCAAGAAACTTAATAATATACAAACAGAAAATATAATGTTCAAGTGTAGCCTGCCTATCTTAGGTTCGGTTAATATTTTCAAAAATATTAGTTTTTTTGTATGGCGATTCTTATTTTCACATTTAGGCATTAATTAAGTATATAATAAATCGAAAAACTAGCAAAACAGACACATAGATATTCATCATCATCAGGCGGAAGACGTCCACTGTTGAACAATGGCCACACCCATAGAATGCCACAAAGAACGGCTATTAGCCGCTTGTAACCATTAGCTATCCGCGACTTTAACTATGTCGTCAGTCCACCTAGTGGGGGGCCTACCAACTCTACGTCTTCCGGTGTAACGTGGTACCCACTCGAGAACCTTTCTTCCCCATCGGTGATAAATTTGTCGAGCAATGTGGCCCGCCCATTGCCACTTCAACTTGCAAATTCTGAAAGCTATGTCGGTGACTTTGGTTCTTTGGCGAATATCCACGTTCCGGATTTTATCGGGCAAAGAAACTCCGAGCATAGCTCTCTCCATAGCTCGTTGAGTGACTCTGAGCTTGTCCATAAGGGCCACAGTTAAGGACCACGTCTCAGTGCCATATGTCATCACGGGCAACATACACTGGTTGAAGACTTTAGTCTTCGGGCTCTGCGGGATGTTCGAAAAGAAGATGTCGCGTAACTTCCCGAACATATAGTACAACTTGTTAGTGCAATCACCTTACATTTTTTGACACAAGTATGAAACTTGGCACATTCGATCCTTGAGTCAAAATAAGCCAATTAAGATCGGTAGCCCTCCGGTACCCCCCCTCTGACGGCGGAGGGGGGGATGTAAAGCGCCGCTCCGCCCGGCTTCATTCTAAAAATTATAACTGTCCAGGTTTAGCTAATATGTCAAGTTTGGTATCGTTTTCGTATGAATCGATAACGTAGAATTCATTTCAAGTATAATAAAAAGCCATTTCGTATGTAGTTTCTTAACACGTTCATCGCCGACTAATATTTTGCAAAATCATAAAAAAATGTTATTGGTTTTTATGATTATTTTCAGTTCTATTTGTTCATATATACAAGTTTTAATGTGATATTTGGTTGTAATGGTTTTTTTTAGGTTTTTTTAAGTGCCGGTCATTACGACCCGGCGTGGCCTAAACGGAATAATTATTACATTCAGGCCGTGCCGGTCACAATGCCGGTCAGCGTACTTACGTACGCGTAATGTTCGATCGATGAAACATCGTGCGTTATAGACACATCTATTGCGCACGGCTACCGCGCGCCTAATGGCTGCTAGCGCAGGGCGCAGGAGTACACCGCGCGTGCACTTGTTGTTCCCGCCTCCTTTCACCCCTTTCACCTCTCCCCATCAAGCCAATCATGTACTGTTTACCTCGTTTAATTCCTTTTACTGAAATACCTGGACTGAAACCTTACTCACTCCGGAATCAACTAGCAAATGCTACACCTGCTGATTTCTATTCCCTCTTAGTCACTGACCAGCTATTTGAAGATATAGCACATCAGACGAATATATTTGCCCAACAAAATATCGAAAAAGATACCATCAAAGATAAGTCGAGACTAAAGCTGTGGATGCCAACCGACAAAGAAGAAATCAAACGATTTTTAGGTGTGATTATTTGGATGGGTATAGTGAAGTTACCAAAAATCGTTGATTACTGGTCAAATGATGAGATGTTGGGTCAGTCTTTTGCAAAAAAGACTATGAGTCGCAACCGCTTCGAAGTTTTGCTCAGAATGCTCCACTTCTCCAACAACAAAGATGTTCCAAAAAATGACCGCCTAGGTAAAATATGAAGATTAGTGGAAATATTGAACCAAACATTTTCAATTCATTATACTCCTGATGAATGTTTATGTGTCGATGAAAGCATGATACCATTTCGTGGGCGTATCATTTTCCGCCAATATAATAAGTCGAAAAGACACAAATATGGCATCAAGCTATTTAAATTGTGTACTACTCCTGGCTATACGACAAAGGTGGAGGTATATGGAGGAAAGACATTAAATTCACAGGATAATACTCCAAATAACGTTGTCTTGAACCTGGCACGTAACTACTTTGGAAAAGGTCATACCATGTTCGTAGATAATTGGTATACAAGCTTAGATCTCGCTGAAAAGTTAGTTCAACAAGATACTCAATTAGTAGGGACCATACCAAAAAACAGGAAGAACTTACCAAAGGACGTCATGACTGGAAATCTGAAACCGGGTGAATTTATGGCAAAAGAAAACAAAAACGGTGTCACCGTTATGAAGTGGAAGGATAAGAGGGATGTATATTTGTTGTCAACCAAACATTCTATTGGATTTACAAAAAAAAAAGAACAAAAGAGGGGTTGAAACAATTAAACCAAAAATCGTGATCGATTATAATAAAGCCAAGGCAGCCGTTGACTTGTCTGACCAAATGAGTGCTTATGCGAGTCCTCTGCGAAAGACCCTAAAGTGGTATAAGAAGCTCGGTATCGAATTATTACTCAATACTGCAATAGTAAATGCAAGAGTGCTCTATGAGAGTACTACCAAGAAGAAGATCTCTGTCGTCGATTTTAGGCGTCTCTTGGCAAAGCAATTGGTTGAGGGTAGTCAAGAAAATACGGGATTGGCCACACCACGACCCAGAAGACAAAAACATGAGCTTAAGAAAAAAGAAGGTGCAGCAGTGTCAACAAGAAAATTTTGTCGTGATTGTTACAAAGCAAATGTTCAGTTGCATGGAAGAAATGGGGCCAAGAACAAAACAAAGAAGGTTTCTTGGTTTTGCCCTATTTGTCCCGGGAATCCCCATTTATGTCGTCAATGTTTTGACAAATGCCACTAAAATGTTTCAACATCAATTTTAAGTTAATCTTTAGAGTTTGAGTGTTGTTCGTGTGACGATTTGTAATTCTTAAGTTTTGATAAAAAAAACATTCCTAACATTTTTTTGTGCTATTGTCTTTCTTTTATTTCTTAAATTTTGATAAAAAAGAAGTATTCTTTAATTTTGTTTACCTTATATTTGTATTTTTACTGTCCTTTCGTTTTTTAACAAACAAAAATAAAAATGTTTAATTCTAAATCCTGTAGATTTTCGTAAAGTCCTAAAATAGGTATGCCATCAAGAAATCAAAAAACCAAGTGGTTACAGGTGTTCATTGGGGCCGCGCCGGTCATATTGTATAGTTGAATACACAGCTTTTGCATTCAGCGGCGCGAACGGGCTTCGCAAAATAGGGTCTGGCGTGCCGGTCATTTAGACCCTCCATGGCCCCAATGGGTAGATCAAGTGCTGGTCATTTTGACCCACCATGGCGATGAACGTGTTAATAATTTTACAATATTTAAAAATGACAAGTACATATTTTTATTTCAGGTTACCGTAAATATTAAACTGGCGATTTTTTATATCAATAAAAAATACAATAACAAAGCCGATTTTATGCAGATTAGAAAAAATATTACTTTTATGTACATTTACAAATAATAAACGGCTAAAAAAAATTCAGAAGGTCGTGCGCCGCCAGGTTAAAATATGCTACGAGGTGAAAGACGCGTACTAGCGGCGGAGCGCTTGCAGAACTATGTCTGTTTAACCTTTCAGTAGCTGTTAGTCAGTTCACTTGCGTACCACATTTTCTTTATTTCCAAATGAAAATTGGTTTAAGGGCCTTATAAATTTGTGAATGTTATTAAAAAGTGTTTTCGCAACTGGAATTCCTTGATAGTAAGGAGTTTCTAACCTTTACTTTGATAAGTTTCACACGCACCAAACTTTACCTAAACATCCATTAAACGGATTAAACCAACTTGTTTACGAGAAAAATACGGAATTTATAATAAATATATAAATTTATATTTATATATATATTTGTATATATCTTACGATAACTTTAGCCATAGGAACGTCAAATTCCGTATTTTTCTTGTATATATATATATATATATATTTGCTATTTTGTACCAACGCCTGCTGACATTTTATTTTTAGCGGCAACATCCCAAATAGGCTAGTTTTTTACTATATATATAACTATTTTGTATAATCAGTATATATACCATAGGCGAGGGATTGTTAAAAAAGGGGTAGCCCTTTTTTTAAATATCCCTAGCCCAACTGGTACATATTCTAGAAAAGACCGCTTATAGTGATAAGACCGCCAAAATTGTAAATCCCATTTTCTGTAAGTTGTTGTAAATATTTGTTTTGTTTGCAACAAAGGATATTCTATCTATACATCTAATAAATACATAAAATACTAGCTGCGCCCCGCGGTTTCACCCGCGGGTTGATGGATGATGATAAAATGTGTTAATCTAGCTCATGGTACAATAATATACTACGCCAGGTATTACACTCCGAGACCGGTTGTCACGTGACCGGGACACAAGCTTGTCAAGCATACCGTCATCAACGGCTCTCAAACTTTATACCTAATTTGAGGAAATTGGGGGGCAGTAAAATAACAGTTAATAGATTTCACCTCTTTTTTTTAATAAAGAAAATCACGTGAAATTGATTTAAGTTAAACAGATTAATGATTCTTGAATAAATTATGTTTATCAAGTTTGTACAGTGTATGTTCGTAGTTTTCTTATAATGGGTACCGTCGATGCTAATAGGCCTAAATTTTTCGTAGATTGAAATCAAGTAATTATTTTCTATGCCGAAGAAAAAGCCAGTTATATGTATTTTGGTGTGTTATGTTATGTGTTATGTTAGTTGCAAAGAAAGCTCAAAAATATCGAAAGTAAAAACCAATTAGATAGATACGTTATATAACCAAAGAAATTTTACATTACATACCATATTTAGTAGTCGCAGTAAGAATGAAACAATTTTGCAGGAAATGAAAAAACTTCAAATCACTGCTTTTTCTACTTTTAGTCTTACAGTTACTTTTTGCATGGTGGAATGGCATTTTGCGAATGCCCGCCTGGCTAGCGACCCCCTCAAGTAGGAAATCTGTCGCCAAGTACCTAACGGTGTGTTCCGGCAGCCGTCCTTGAGAGCAAGTGAAATTACAGGTACAGAGACTTAACATCTATATCTCCTGGGGACAGGCGCAGTGCAATTCGTGACTTGTGACGAAATGCATCTGTTATAGGCAGAGGTAAGTCTGCTTAACATCAGGTGGGCCTCGAGCTTGTTAGTTTGTTCCGTCACAATAGAAAAAAATTACATGTTTTTTATTATACTCGTAGCTTCCAGAAATGGGCCGACCACAAAGTTTGCGAATCGCTGCGCATATGTGCATGAGCGAGAGCGAAACAGATGCAAATCATATACGTGAGACAGAGACGGCGATATTTGTCAAAATGGTGGAACCATAGGGAGACAACTTTTTTCATACCATTTACTGAGATGAACAAAACATTCGCATGAAAAAGAACCATGAACTTGTATTCTGCTGCAATCACGGTTTAATAAAGAGCCAATTTGGTAGTGACGCAAGCCTGTGATTCTTCGGGAGTAGAAGACCTTGTTTTCTTGGACCATGATCTAGCTTATTTATACAATTGCTTTTTGACATTTCTTGTCGAGCTAATTTCTAATCAGTTGTTTTTTGTTTCCATGGCAACGCTGCCCGCGACACCGACGCGCGCACTTCGGACGACGTTGTTGACGCGAGCCTTCATCCGGGTTGAGACGTCGCAAAAATTTCTCGTGTGGCTTATTAACAGTTTTTTTGATATTTTTTTACACAGTATATCTTTATAAATTATAGCCTATGTGTTATTCTGATGTATAAGCTATATTATTGTAAAGTTTCATTCCAAACCGTTCAGTAGTTTTTGCGTGAAAGAGTAACAAACATCCATACATCCATACACACTCACAAACTTTCGCATTTATAATATTAGTAGGATTAGTAGGATATTTTTGTATCGTATTTATCATAAAATGTATAATGGCAAATTAACCAACCACAAAACATCGATACTGCTCAATAAGAACTCATTATTGATAATCACACTATGTGTTGAAAAATATGATATATAATTTTATTTCACTGTACAATATCGAATACATTTTTAAAATTTTACCTATTATTTTATTTTATGTTGTATTAAAATCTCCAGATTAACAAAGTGCAAGGGTCCCTATAATGTACGACCAATAATACGCGACCAAATAATGCACAGCCAATAATACACGGCCAATATTACGTGGACTGGCTTCGTATTATCGGGGTGTACAATACGGGTCGTACAATATTTGGCTGTGCATTATCTACACGGGCTGATATTACACGGCCAATAATACGCGACCATAAAATGGAAGCTATTTGATGTACATGAATTATTGGGTGTGCATTATTGGCCGTGAAATACGGGCCGGACACTTTTTGCACAGGGCGATAATGTACAGCCGATAATACGTGTACATCATAGACTATATAGAAATGTCAAAGAAAGAGCCTCGTTTGCACGTTCCAGTACCCTATGATCGCAGATAATAATGTCAATATTTCCATTCAACGTTCAATCTTTATTTTTTCTCAGTGTTCTGTGCCCATTTTTCGTTACGTTTATGGTTTGGAAAATTCAAAAAATTTAGGTCTGCCTAGTTAAATTTTAGTATAAAATAAATATGTGAACGATTGATAAACACGAGTATTATGAGCTTATACTACTCCACCACGCATGTGCAAAACAAAAGATGTGATTCCAGGGTTAAAAACCGCACAAACTGAAATTGTTTTGCTCGTAAGCATTCGTCTGAAGTTTTATAATTTTGCCGATTGCATTCTAGCCACATCGGGGTGTTTCATGTGAAATTTATCTGTTTCAGGTTCCAGTCACATCAGGCTGCTTGTTAATCCCATGATTTCATGTCGGAACGGAACCTGCAACTTACTAGTAACAAGGCTATGATAAGTAGATATAGCTGAGCTTAGTTGCTACTAACTAGGTAAAGGAATGCTGATATATGAATTTAAAACGCTCCTTGAGGTAGCCCGGTATCAAAGGATAGTGGAACAGATTAATGTATAGGACAAAATGTGGTACCACCAGCTTAAAAGGAATTTGGTAGTATAAAAGTATATCATGTTTAAATTTTATTAAAAGATATTTAGAACAGTTCAAAATATCTTCACTCACAGCTCACTTCTACAATACTATCAGTGTTGGCACATCCATTGAGATCATAATTTCATCAATAAGTGACCTTACAATAATGAATGTTTGGCAAACTGGGGACTATGAAACACAGGAAAGTTGTGCAAATTTTTACATTATCATCTACTGCATGCTGATCTGTTTGTACCCAGCAATTGGAAATATACATTTCAGTCCACTGAAGTCGCAGGCGTCAAAATGTTACATACTTTTTAATTTAATAACTGGTTTTTCATTATTGTAGTTGTAATATTAAGGAATAAAAGTCAAAGTAGAAATCATTGTACTTTTTATTCAAGCACTCATTTGAGTCAATCACAAAATGACTGCCACATTCAGCAAGCAAGGATTATATAGGTGAGAAAAATAGGCAAAAAAGTCAGGGCCACTGTTTTAATTAAGCAATGTGTGAAATAAATATAAGTTTTTATAAAAAAACTTATATACACCTATACAGATACTCAAATTTTCATATCATCATTTAAATGAATCAATCAGTTTACTGTTACAAAAAATATAAGCTTTATATCAAAATTAAGTTTTTGGGATGTTTACTTTGTTCTAAAGCTTATTTATTTATAATATGACACATTTTCTGTACCTACACAGTATGGGAACTGACAATGCTATATTCATATGGCAATTTAACTACTTAATTGAGGGAATTATATGAATGACAGCTAAAATATTCATGTATGAATAATGTATGGGGTGTGTCAATACTTACAATATTATAGGTTTAAGAACCTCTCTAAAATATTATGGGTTCCCACATTAATGTACTTGAATAAACTAGGTACATATTTAATTTATGGAAGGGGTTGATATTAGAAAATGTTCTGGAAACAAATTACACAGTAATACAGCAATAGAAAGTATTATTTACACTCTTTTGGTAATGAAGCCGCGCTTGTCCTGAAGCAGGGTATTGAACGAGATTAGAAAGTGCTAGGAAGAAACAGACACTGGTACCTAGGTGCTCTCTGTAATAAGTCATGTTTAATTTAATTAATGTGTTATATGTGTGTTCAGGTACACTAGCTGCTACTTGACATGCTATGCTATATACTTCTCAGTTCTGGACATGCTCTCTAAATGTACCTAAGTATCTAAGTCCATCCTTGCTGATGTATGTATACTTCTAAACAGTGGGTACCTAACAAAAGTGTAAGCATTTTGGAGTAGGGTGTAATCTCTACTCCAAGATGCTTACGCTTTTGTTGTCAGAATGAAATTGTAAGAGAATTATCACATGCTTGTGTGCATATAATTCACATAATTGTTCCCTAACTATATTTAGATTCCAAGTTATTCACCATCACCCAATGGAAGGAAATCAGAATTAATGGTTTTGAACATAACATTTACAATTCACCAGTGTTTGGAATGCATTGATTGCACTGGTACATGGTTTTTGTGACTCTATATAATAATAGCTCTTTGTTCCTCCCCACATCTTCTTGGGTGAGTAAGAGGCGATGAAAGAGGAAAGTAGGATAGGGCTTTATTCAATGGTAGAGTTGATGATGAATGATTTAAATAATCTTGTTTAATTATAATTTACAGTTGTGTGACTACATTCTTGTAAGCACCTGTATGTAAAAGCCTATTTCCCTGTATTCTATAATGACTAACACATCTATATTAAATATGATGATTAACATTAAAATACTACATAATATTTAATATAAAAACAAATTTTATAATCTTTTATTTTATTTCAAACTGCCTTTTCCTGGTATTTCTGAGATAATGTTACGTTGAGTGGCAGGGTACCGCTGAAGTATCCTGAAAAATTAGAATTGTCATGTGATTTACTACAATATATTATAGTCTTTCTTTTATAGCTGATAGGCTAGCCTTTGACCACTATCTCACCTGATGGTAAGTGATGATGTGGTCGAAGATGTTGTTCAGGCTAGCCTAGAATTACTGCTAGACAGCTGCCGGAACACACCGTTAAGTGCTTGGCGACAGATTTTCTACTTGAGGGTGGTAGCCAGGCAGGCATTCGCAAAATACCCACCCTACCACCATGCTCTAACAACTGCCATTGTAAGACAACAACCGGGACCAACGGCTTAACATGCCCTTCAAAGCATAGTTATGTTCAGTATGCAGTCACCCATCCAACTCCTGGCAGTGGAGGATGTTGCTTAACTTAGCTGATTGATTAAGAACGGCTAAGCAAACTGCGCTACGAGCACTTCGCTTTGTTTTAATTTAGAATAAACATAATTGATCACTATCAACCAAAGGCTGCAGCAGAAAAAAGTTATCTTACTGCAACATTTACAATATGATGGTTCTGATTAAAATGAATAGTACAATAAATAATATTAAATATATACATAACATATTTTAATACTTTGAAAAAATCTGTATTTTATTTAATGCTACCACTAGTTATTAAAACAACAGTTTGTTTTTATCAATATTATAAATAATAATTTATTGAACTTGCAGCATTCAAATCAGTAATAAAAATATTAAAGTTACTGTGAATGTGAGTAAAAATAATTATTTGATTATAGAATTATTATAATTTTCTTTTAGGGTCAACTACTATAAAGGTTTTCCCCCATGAGGTGCTAGGTTAGAATTGCACCTCCCCATATCATCCCATGTGTGTTGTATGAGGCAACTAAGGGAAAGATACTGGAAGGTGGGCAGCAGCACCTTCTAAAGAACTGCCATCTAACACTCCAATCGCCAAGCTGCCTGCCAAGCGTGGGGATATGCAAATACCCCTTTACTAGGGGAGGCTGTGTTCAGCAGTGGACGATACAGTACTATTGAGTTTATTTATTTATTTAAAAATAATTAAATAATTTTCTCTTTGGATCTACTATCACAAAACACTTTTGTCACTATTGAAAAATACTGAGTTAACAACTCAAACAAAATGGACGCCTTACAGCAAAGTGTGGCCGAACTACAAAGTCTGTTTCTTCAGCGAATGGACTCATATCAAAGTGAGCTTCAAGTAGCATCTCCTTCACCAACTGTAGCAGACTTGTCAGCAGACTTTACTGCATTCCGTACTTTCATCATGACTGCACTTCGCTGCCTCCAAGATCATGTAGGCCTGGTTATGCAGCAACAGGATGCTATGGAGATGCAAGGGCGACGAAAGATTCTTCTCTTTCACGGTGTCCCAGAAGCCAGAGATGAAGATACTACCTCTGTAGTGGTCAAGCTGGTAGCAGGTCAAATGAAAATTCCAGATTTTTCCGTCAAAGACACCAGTCGCTCACATCGGATGGGCCGTGCCTCAGCACCTGACAAACCCAGACCTATTCTCTTCAAAATACGTGACCTTGATGCCAAAAATAGAATTTGGAGCGGTAAGACTGGCTTGAAAGGGTCTAATATCTCGCTGTCGGAGTTCTTGACAAAACCGCGGCACGACACTTTCATGGCTGCCCGCCAGAAATTTGGCATTCAAAAGTGTTGGACTAGGGATGGCTTCGTTTTTGTACTTGGCACCGAGGGTGTGCGGCATCGGATCAGCAATCTCAAAGAGCTTGAAAAGATTGCCGCGTCGAGCGCGCCTAAGACTGCAGGTACAGCTGCGGTCACCGCCAGAACCAAGGACACGGCACCGCCATCGAGAAGTCGACGAGCCCCTTCAGCCAGCAAGAAGTAGCTCTGTTCCGTTGTTTTATTTTCCACTTTTTATTTGTTGTATATTTGCAGCCCGCCGTGGTACCGGTTCTTCGGTATGTACCCTTTTTTCTGTTTTTTAACTATGGCACTTATCCACCCTCGAATGTTGCTTCAAAAATATATTTCATTCACAAAGAATTTGCTGTACGAATTATGTTGTTTATGTATAATGATTGATGTAAATTCATCATAGTATTCATACGTATTATGACATTAGATTTTTTTTTTAATTTCTTTGTTTTGGCATACTATACTTTGTACATATTCCCAAAATATGTTAATACAGTTTCAAACGTATGGCAAGTCTTATAATGGTTGGGAACCACGGTGGTGAAGCATTTATATTTGTGTGATTGTGTTTTTATTGATTTACACTCTTGTTACTTTTTTTTTTTTTATATTATTGTTTTTGTGTTGTTAAATTTATTACGATTCCCGGCAGGTGGAGTTTTGATAGTTTTTTTGTATATTTTACTTGAACGTTTATATATTTATCTATATATATGTATATATATTTACATTATTATTTATAAGTATAAATAGTATTTATTATTTTATTATATAATATTTATATCTCATATTACAAACTATGTTAAACCTATTTAACAATGCAGATAATACTGATAGTGAAGAGTATTTGTCATTGTCTTCTAACAGTTCCCTCAGTGACCAGAGTTTCGAAAGCATCCCAACGCTCAACGATACTCTCGACGCACAGTTTTCTGATGTACCGAAAAAATTTAACGTGATTCATATCAACGCGCAGAGTATTCCGGCACATTATCCCGATATGCAGGCATCTCTAGATCACAAAAATATTCACGCCATAATAGTCTCTGAGACATGGTTCAAGCCGTGCTTACCCTCTTTATCATATTCCTTGCCCGGCTTTAACCTAATCCGAAATGATCGTACTGACAGCCGTGGGGGTGGGGTGGCTATTTACCTTAGATCACATATTCCTTTCTCAGTAGTCAGCACCTCATCCCAGCCGCCTACATCAAATGCCGGTGAGAATCTTTTTGTGGAAGTCCTTCTTTCACATAATAAAATCTTACTCGGAGCCTATTATAGCAGTTCTTCTTGTAATAATTACTTTTCATCTTTTTGAACAAATCCTTGAAGATCTTACCCCTTCATATATCCATACCATTATCATGGGTGATTTCAATACCTGTCTTCTCAAACGGGATTGTCGTACTTCCTCACTTGAAGCTGTCGTTAATTCCTGCAACATGCATATTCTGCCTCTAAATGCTACTCATCACTCCCCAAATTACACTCCTTCACTTCTTGACTTGATTATAGTATCATCCACCCTGCATGTTGCGAAGCACGGTCAATGTTCCGCCGATGCCTTCTCATATCATGATCTGATATTCCTATCTTATAAAATTCGTCCTCCTAAAGCAAAACCTAAAGTCATACTTCAGCGCAATTTTAGTGGTATGGACCAGGTTGCATTTCTTAATGATGCCCAAGTAGTCGACTGGTCTCCGGTATATAATGCAGCGACTGTGAATGACCAAGTTGCTATTTTCAACTCCTTATTAACACAGTTGTATGATAAGCATGCCCCTCTGCGAGCTATAAAATTAAAACACCTTCCAGCTCCTTGGCTAACCAATGACATAAAAGTGTTAATGCATAAAAAAGCAGTCACTAAAAGTAAATACAAGCGTCAACCAAGTGATGAAAATAAAGCTGTGTATGTTAAATCTCGCAATCGCTGCAATATGGTGTGTAGGGATGCTTTACGCCACCATGTTCACAAGTCTGTCGCTAACGAGGACCCTGCCAAAGTTTGGAAATTTCTCAGGTCATTGGGCATAGGTAAATCACGACAAGAGTCTATTCCTAATGATTTAAATACCTATCAATTCTCTCAACCAACATTTCTCTTCGTCATCTGATATTAACATCTCAGTTAAAAACAATACCTTACGTTATCTTTCAACTTTACCGACTCCCGATCATTCTCCATTTATTTTAATCAACTATCCGCTTGTGATGTTAAGAAGAGCGTAATTTCAATCACTTCCAATGCTGTTGGTGTTGATGGCATAAGTCGTAACATGGTTATGCCCATCTTAGATGTTATACTTCCTGTTCTCTGTCACATTTTTAATAACTCTGTCTCTGATGGAGTATTTCCCTCAATTTGGAAAGACGCTCAAATTATTCCCTTGGCTAAAAAATCAAACCCTAAATCTTATTCCGATTATCGACCCATTTCTATCCTTCCATTCCTGTCAAAAGTTTTCGAGCGTCTTATCTACAACCAAATTAGCAAATTCTTATCTAGTCACAATCTCTTAAACCTTTTTCAATCTGGCTTTCGACCTGGGCATAGCACTGTAACTACTCTCATCAAAATTACTGATGATATCCGTCTTGGAATGGACAACGGCCAACTTACCGTATTAACTCTATTAGATTTTAGCAACGCCTTTAACACTGTTAATTTTGACATTCTTCTTGCTCTCCTTCGCTCAATTAACATTTCTCCAACGGTAGTTGATTGGTTTCACAGTTATCTGTACGGGCGCAGGCAGCGTGTTCGCCTTGAAGATAAATACTCTTTGTGGTGTAACACGTCAGCAGGCGTCCCGCAAGGTGGCGTCCTATCTCCTTTATTGTTTGTTTTGTTTATTAATTCCATTTCTCACAACCTCACTTCTTCCTACCACCTATATGCAGACGATCTACAGATTTATTCTAAGGCACCAGTGAATAAACTATCTGAAGCAATTCAGACTGTTAATGCTGATCTTGATCGTATAGCTAAATGGAGCAATTCTTTTGGGTTACAAGTAAATCCCATTAAGACACAAACAATAGTAATTGGTAGCTCAAGATTGCTGTCTACAATAGACTGGACATTACTTCCTCTAGTTTTCTTTGGTGGTATTGCTATTCCCTTTAGTAGCTCTGTAAAGAATCTTGGAATAACAATGGATCGCTATATGAGGTGGGACCAACAGCTACAAATCACCAGTCGCAAGCTATTTGCCGCAGCAGGATCCTTAAAAAGGTTGCGCAACTATCTTCCAACAGCCACTAAAACTGCATTAGCTCAATCTCTATTACTTCCAATTCTTGACTACGCTGATGCCTGCTATCTAGATCTAGAGGAACAATTCATATTTGGTTTACGCAAATATGATCACGTATCTCAGTTTCGTTCTAAGCTCAATTGGCTGAATATACGTTTTCGCCGGAATGCTCATATTCTCAGTCTCCTTTACAATATATTGTTCAGTCCTACATCCCCGCGCTATCTCAAGGAACGCTTCGATTTCCTTCACTGTTCTTCATACACGTTAAGGTCATCAGAAAATCTCACACTTGAAATCCATCCCCATACGAGTTCGTTTTATAGCAAATCCTTCACTATTCAGGCTGCCCGCTTGTGGAATTCTCTTCTTGTATCAATCAGACAAGCACCGACTCGCAATATGTTCAAGGATCAAGTTAAAAGGTTTTATTTGTCCAATTAATTTTGCACTATATTTTTGTCAATTTCTATGCTATATATGAGATAATATTATAATATGTACTATATTTTTATATTATTTATAGGTATATGTATATATCATTATCTATTTATGTATGTTGCTATGTATATATATTGTATATATGTTTATGATTGTATCTGTTTAATTATTATAAAAACCTATATGTATGCTATTTTTTTATATATTTGTTTAGAAATTACACTAAAATACGTTTTATTTTAAAATGTTTTTATGAAATTTGATTATGTATTTGGACTACACCTGCCTCTATTGTTTTATTCGTTCAAAGGTTGCCTGGTAGAGATCACTTTTAGTGATAAGGCCGCCCATTGTAACACTATGTTATTATAATTTAATGTGTAAACTTTTATATTTCTAAAGTGGTGTAACAATAAAGAGTTTTCTATCTATCTATCTACTACTATGTTTTTTATTTATTTACAGATTTTATTTCACACAGCAGCATATTTTAAATGATCTTAACAACACTAAATTTACTATTGCACTGTTCATTATCTGTTTCCCTTTTGGCAAAATGGCTCCACCAACCTCTTCCACTATTTTCTCTCTCTATATGCCAAGAGGCAAACAGGTAGTGATGAACTATTAAGGTTATCATCTTATAATTGAGGCATGTTTTATTGCTATGGAACATAGGCATGTGAATCTATTTCTCAAAATATACATGTTTACTTACAACATTTTTACTAAGTATACGGTTTAGGGACAGCTATGGTAGATAATTGATAATTTATTTCTATGTCATAACCTATTTTTATGTAATGAGGTGGAATATCTGAGGCAGTCAACTAGCTGAATCAGCCATTTAATAAACAGCCTAGTTTTTTTATTAACTGGTGCCATTGACCCTAGTTTACCTTATAGATATAGATTAGGTCATAATAAAATTCATCATTTATGTTGCATAAAGCATTTAATGAACTAGGTGGCTGATGCTTACACCATTCTTAAAATGAGTAGTCTCACAGTGCCATTTAGTATTAAGGTGAGGCTGCTAATAGAACATCTAATTATGATAGTTCTCTGCAACATTTCCATCACATCATGCACACTGTACTCGGCATTTACAACTAATAAAATATATAATGCTACTAATTAACCATCACACTTATCACATAATTTCTTATTTGAGAATTACTCACTGCCTATTGTACTCTTAGGCATCTCACAAACGCTGTTGCAGTCATTTGATATGGATATATAGTTTGCTCCTTCTTTAGTCATCAGTCGCAATCCCTGTATGTTGTTGTGCATTAAAAAAAGAAGCATAGACATTGCCTTCGGCATTAGGGCCCTGCTATGTCTGTAAGAGAAAATTATAATGAAAAGTAGGCTCCATCAAGAGTTATTTGGTAAGTGAAGGTTACAAATTTCTCAGAAACTACGTAATTAAAGTAGAGGATTAGAAAAAGACGAGCATTGGATATAATATTAGGTATTTAGCAGTCTCTATGTCCTCAGCCACACTGGGTGGCCCATCGCACAAATTAGTGTGAACGTGCTGAGAGCCAACTGGTGTTTCACGGCACCAGCATATACTTGTACTGCTGGGTGCAGCAGCCCATCAATTAGAGTGCAAACTTATAATGTTTACATCGCAACTTTGTAGGTTATGTAATTTTAAAACAGGTCAACAATAATAACATAAAGACGCTCCGACCTTCCTTTATTACAATAGAGAGATAATAAATTAATTATACAAGAGGTTTTAACGCTCTACGGCTGCACTTTTCAAAAAACCTGCATATTATTTTTTATTGTTGTCTCCATCCATATCATAGATCAAATAGAATATATATGATCCATATCATAGACAATAGATATAATTCTCTCACTCGCCACTTTTTTTTATTTTAGTCATTAAACTTATATGGTTTGTACATTATGAATAAAAAGAAATAAATCTTTTATACTACACCTGCTCGGAAAGTACCTTGATACTTTATCAAATTTACGGTAGAAAGTACGTCATTGCATATCGAACAAATATGAGTGGAGAAAACGCATCTGAGCGGGAGAGAAAAGTGTATGAAAATCCATTTCTTACGTGGTTTTTCTTTTTTAATTTTGGGTAAGACTATGCGCTGGTAACCTAAATATCAAAAGCCAAAAAGTTTTTACAGTGAGATTTTATCTCCAAGTTCGCAAAATGACACTGGCCACTAGCTGTGTGTTGGATGGTGTCAAACAATTTGAAAAAAAAACATGTGAAAATTGCAGACGCCATTGGCGCCATTTTCAATTTGTGTGTTGTTTGAGGATTCAGTTTTCGTAGAAAAGTAAAATAAAAGGTAGGTGTAGTATAAAGCACTATGTATCACTCGAGAGAAAGTGCGATTCCCGATCTCGGGTGTATACCCTTGACGGTAATCGGTCACTTTTTCCTCTCGGTGAACAATGTACTATTGTATTGCTATTCTATAATCCATCGCATCGCGGCAGCCTGCGCCAAGGCCACATAAAATAGGAATAAATATATATATGTTTTTTAATCTTATTGTAACGGAACAAGCTTCAGGTTCACCTGATGTTAAGCAGACTAACCTCTGCTTATAACAGAAGCATGTCGTCACAAGTCACGAATTGCACTGCGCCCGTCACCTTGAGACATAGTTGTTAAGTCTCATTTTTCTGCAATTTCACTGGCTCTCAAGGAATGCTGCCGGAACACACTGTTTGGTGCTAGGCGACAGATTTTCTACTTGATTTGGTCATGCATCCATCATTGGTGATGTCCTTTCTTCGGCAGATAATGATCTTTTTTCTAGAGTAGATTGTTTTTGTTTCAATATAGAAAGGTTTAGGATAAATAGCTGGTGAACTGTTACACTTGACGATTTTGATACAAATCTGCGCTAGGTAACTTTCGTGGCTTTAACATAGCTACCATAAGAGCCTTTACGCTTTGCGGGATCGGTCGAATATAGGCATTTATCGAAGCGCGGCACACACGGCCACACCATTAGCAAGGATCGAGCTGTCAACGACGATGTCGCATGGAATAAAACATTTTGATCCTTTTTGCAATGTTACTTATTTTTGATAAATAATGTGGAATGTTATGTAACCTTGTAAATTCATATCAAACAAATTATTGGAGTACAAAATTTTATGCCCAAGGCCGGAATCTTTAGAAATATAGAAGAGTAGCGACATCATACCGAGAGTTAAGTGTTTGAAAAAACACTTCTTTCGATCAGATGAAGTCTAGTAGTCTGGTTGACGGCCGAGCACCGTCCCCTATGACGGTTAAAGGTATTTACCGATACGATTTCGGTAAATACCGTAATGAAATAAGGGTAACAGGTATCTGTTAGCATAATTGCGATACGATTACCGAATTCCATTTCGGTATATGTATTTTATGTTAGTCAATGAGAGTGCAGCGGGCGGGCGGGGGTGCGTTAATGCGGCAGCGCGGCACGCTGCGGGGGGGAGTGGGGGGAGCAGTACTGCGAGACTCGACGCTCACGCTGTTTAGTTAATTATAGGTTTATTAGCACGTACCTATATTATTTGATATGAATGACGGGAAGTGGGAACAATAACATTATTAGTTTCAAATAGGATTTTCAGTGTAGGTATATTCAAAAACTGTTGCCGTAACACACTGCTAGGTACTTGGCGACAGATTTTCTATTTGAGGGTAGTAGCTAGCCAGACGCGCATTCGCATAATCCTCTACCACCACGCAAAATTACTGGTTTTCAAGGACATATAGCGGAACAGACCGGTAAGTGCTTGGCGACAGATTTTCTACTTGATGGTAGTAGCTATACAGGTACGCATTCGCTAAATGCTCTACCACCACGCAAAATTACTGGTTCTCAAGGACACAATGCGGAGCACACCGGTAAGTGCTTGGCGACAGATTTTCTACTTGAGGGTAGTAGTAGGTACGCATTCGCTAAATGCTCTACCACCACGCAAAATTACTGGTTCTCAAGGACACAATGCGGAACACACCGGTAAGTGCTTGGCGACAGATTTTCTACTTGAGGGTGGCAGCTAGACAGGCGCGCGTGAAATACTTAGTGGCTGTATGATAATTTGATAAATCCTAAAACTGTAACTCATTATTATAACCGTGTCAGTTGCAAGAGTAGGTATACCTACCTATTTAATAATAATGTCGGCTGATGTGAGGCAGCTACTGTACAATACAAACATCGAAATAATATTTTGAGTAGTAAAATCATTCAATTCAATGAACGCCTCCGTCTCACCCCCGCGTCCCACAACTACCTTGCACGACTCGTCACCCGCGTACCTCATACCGCTCGTTGACTCAAGTAAGGTGAGAACACGATACCATTGACCGAAAATAAGCACACGGAAATTTCAGAAAACTTACTTCAGGATATACGTCGTTTTGAATACGCCTTGCAAGTTAGTATAAAATATGACAATATTTAGAATCTCCAATATATTTTCGAGGATTCTATTTAGATGGATTTTATAATATTACATTTAATGAGTACATAATAATGGGCCAAAGTTCAGGTAGAATTAGTGCAAAAAATGAGATTTTTAGAAGATTATACTGAAATCAAGACAAAATTTTTTGAAAATTTACTTGAATAGAAGCGTAAATATAATGTACAAGATACACATTAGTTCAAAATATCTGGCAAAAACTTTTTAACGAAACCATTATCACGAAAGAGCGTTTGTATGGATAGTGTGGCGGGTAGAGTCACCCTAACGGTTAGCAATATGAATATTGACAAATTTGGACATCACGTACGTAAAAGGTTACGCTTACCTAGGGCTGCCATAATATTGTCATACCCATGAAAACAAAGTGCACATTTTTTTTTATACAGTTATCATTGCATTATACTTTATTGATAAACCAGTCATTCTACGAGGGGGTATTTCCATATTTGTTAAAAATCTCAATTATAAAGCCCTCTTCTTAAAAAGGGAGCCACCACATCTGAAATCCAATATCGACCTATAGCGCTGCTACGTCTTCAAAAATATTCGAGAAAGCCATATTCTATACTAGCTTTCCGGGCGCGGCTCCACCCGCGCGTATGTCGGTTATCGCGCGAAAACATTAACCTCTTTTTGCGCAGTCAGATAAAAACTATCCTATGTTTTATCCCGGGTCTCAAACTATATCCATACCAAATTTCATTCAAATCGGTCCAGTAGTTTTGGCGTGAAAGCGTAACAGACAGACAGAGTTACTTTCGCATTTATAATATTAGTACTGATTCTATTCGTTTTGTGAAAAGTGCTCAATATTTGATGATAGCCAAAACGGATTTAGAAAAAGACGGTCGACTGTTCTTGCTGTATATAAATATATGCAAGAAGCGTTGAACATTATTAACACAAAACGATACGCGATAGGAGTGCTGCTTGATATGAGCAAAGCATATGATAAAGTCTCTTACCCTATCTTATTAAATAAACTTTACGGTATAGTACTGAGGGGCTTAGCTCATGATTGGTTTACCTCTTACTTAAAAGATCGCAAACAGTAGGTACGTGTAAATAGAAAGTTTTGACTTACATACAGGCTGCATAAAACGTTTCAGATCTGACTCAACAACCATAAATATTTCGATTCCCCAGGGAAGCGTGACCGGATGTTTAGTTTTTTATATTTATATTATTGACCTACCTAAAATAATAAAAGAGCTGTGTGTTTTATTTGCTGACGACATTTCTATTTTAATTCCGGTGAGAAGTGATAATGGACTTTTGAATAAAGAATTAGATTCAATTTTATCCCAAATAGTTGACTGGCTAATAGACCATACTTTACAATTTAACTTTAAAAAAAGTTAGAATGTAGGTATTGACTCATTTTCATTACTCGGTATAGAAATATATACATGTGTAACTTGGAAAATGCACATTCAAAAAATTCAATCAAAACTTAGCAGTTTTAAATTTGCATTAATGGAGTTAAAGAAAACAAGGAACGTCGCGACGGCAATACGTATACGCCTATTTTACGTATGGTCACGTCTGGTTACTATACGGCATCATTTTGTGGAAAATAGCACTGATGTCGGAAACTTACTTACACTACAAACAACTTTATAAGAATTATCGCAAACATAGACTCACTCACTGAAAGTTGCAAGCCACACTTTATTGAACTCCAAATTTTAATTTGAGCTTCCAGATTCTAGAAATTTGCAAGTTTGTGAGAAAATATCCTCAATTCTTTGATAAAGTTGAAGATTGCTATACCGGACCTTATGATTTAAGGCACAAAGAAAGACTAGCCCTGCCAAATTCAAACTCAATAATGTGCAGTTCAGGTACCCATATTACGACTAAAAAAATATATAATCACATCCCGAAACATCTTAAATGTCTACAAAAAGATTCAACTTTTTTCCATACTCTTAAAGGATATCTTATTAAAAAATGCTACTACTCATTACAATACTTCTTTACAGATAAGACCCATTAGCTATAAATATTTAATTTCGGTCACTTTGGAACAATTTTAGTTAAGATAATAGTTATTAAACTGTTCTACCCAGAGTCCAATAAACTCTAGAATGCCCACCAGGGTTGCATGTTGTTAGTACATATTTAATTATTTAAGATCTGTTGTACACATGAATATGGAGAAATAAATGATTATGATTATGAAGGACCTCCGCAATGGCTGGTAAGATAAGCTGCTCTCCAATTGTTAAAAACGCTCGTAAACCATCATCGTCTTTAATAGATGATGACGCAAACATCAATCTTATGGATGGCCTTTTGTCTAGTTTTTCTTTAAGTGCTTGAAAAAATGACAGGGGCTTACTTTTTTTGTGGTCATCCATTTTTGAAGGGTTCATGGCATCGGTACTGAATACTTTTTCACATATGAAACACATCGGCAAGTGTTGATTTGATGGAGATGCAATAAATCCGAATTTCAAGTGGTCCAAGCTGTATAGTCTGCATTTTTTTTTCGTGTCCGCCGTCTTAAAACTCTCAGTAATCCTGCATATAAAAAACTAAGAAACTAGCTAAATAAAAAACAATGCTAAACTGTTAAATTTACTGGTAAATTTTTACAATTGAAACAACTGAGGCAACTGCAAACTGTTGCAAACAATCTACAGATAGCTCAACTAATCACTATCACACAGTGGGGCAATGCTGAGGCACTGTTCCGTATGAAAACTGTTAGTTCTTCATAAACTGCACTTGTCTGCAACACAGCCTCCCCCATTATTGGGGGGATTTGCCATATACCCTACGCTTGGCAGGCGTCTTGGGAATGACAGTTTGAGATATCAGTTCCTCAGAAGGCGCTGCTGCCCACCTTTCGGTATTTTACCTTTAGTCTCCTCCTCCGACTCAGTACTTACCCTGTTAATTTTTCATAAACTGCAGATATTGTATGGTTACGCTATTAACTCGCGTAGGGAGCTCAGCATTTTGTAAATTCTTTTTCAGTTACTTTACTTCACTTAATTTAGATATTTTAACCTTGTAATCTCTTGAAATAAATGAGTACTTATATGAGTAATTATCGTTCAAGCTCCAACGAATTTCAAAACGCAAATGAACTTTCAACCTTTTTTTTTTTTTTAGGGAGGACAGAGATTCTGGCTACCGCCTGTGCGGTCGTCCAGCTCCACCGGGTTTTGGTCGAGGGCCTGGCCCTACAATAGCCCGGGTCTTTCAACCTAAGCGCAAGCTCGTTAAATAGTAAATTATCGGGAACATGTTTGGACTTGTAACTTGATCATGAATTCGTTCGTATTAAATCTTGTAAACGTCAAATAGAGAGCATGTCAAAAGGCGCCTGAAAGACGTACGCTCGAACTCATTATCTTGCACACACTTGTCCACACTGACTTGCCGAGTTTTTCATCTTGTACGAACTTGAAATCTTACATTACTACAATAATGCTATTTCCTACAAAAATATTAATTACTAGCTTTCCGGGCGCGGCTCCGCCCGCGCGTATGTCGGTTATCGCGTGAAAACATTAACCTCTTTTTGCGCAGTCGGATAAAAACTATCCTATGTTTTTTCCCGGGTCTCAAACTATCTCCATACCAAATTTCATTGAAATCGGTCCAGTAGTTTTGGCGTGAAAGCGTAACAGACAGACAGACAGACAGAGTTACTTTCGCATTTATAATATTAGTACTGATTCTTAGAACACGTAACACAACATAAACAATACAGTACCTACCTATCTTGAAAGTTTTAAATAAGAACTTGTGTTAATTTAATATGGGTCAAGTTTTAGACCTCGTCGACCCCTAGGTAGGGCTGCCATTACCTAAACCACCGATGCTGGACAAAATCATAAAAAAATCAATTTCACCCAAATGTCGGGATTTGGGTGAAATTGAGTTATTACCCTACAGTGCTACACCCATAATTATTCACTCTTCTGTTTCTAAGGCAATCTAGTGATAAAAATAATAGGATCAGTGTTTCTTCACTTTGAAAATTATGGCGAGTTTTATCCATATTAACTGTTTTTTTTGCCGTTTTCCAATAAGTTAATAAATAGTCAATAAATTAGTACCTAGTTAAAAACTACAAACTACATGCTATCAATTTTTTTTAAGCCGTTTTGTTGTGTTACGTAGATTAAGTACCCCAAACAGTATTCTTTTTTGTGTATATTAAAAGTAAGTAACAAGTTAAAATTTTGACGAGCTCAAGATCTTTTTACTTTACAAAATTACAAATGTAAGGGAGGAAAACTTATAATCATGTGCGGTTTAATTACATTTGCCTACTTTGCGTTTTCATTTAGTTTTGTGATTGTAAATATACTTTTTTATATAAACAATACCTCTGAAAGACGACTTAAAACATAAATTAGGTTCCTCAAAGTCCATGGCCAATGCACAATTTAAAAATTTAGAAAGGAAATTTGAAAAACAGGAAGCGTTTGCGCAGAAATACAAAGCTTTTATGAAAAAGTACATTGAGTTGGAACATATGGAACCTGAAAACAAGGAAATCAACATAACATTTGAATGCTAATTACCTCACCACAGGGTTCATAGGGCGGAATCAACATCTATCTATTTATTAGCTAATATACGACGAAGATGTGCCGACAGTAACTTAAAAAGTAAACCAACGGAAACAAACGGAGCCCTATTAATGAGACTTCAATATCTGTCTGTCCGTCCATCAATCCGTCCGTATGTTATGGTAAGAGTATCTAACTCGTAAGCGAAATGAGTTAGAAAACTAAAAATTTCATATTGTATGTAGAACGTTGAGCCAAAGATGATTTTTCAGTGAGCACTTTGGATAATTTCGAAGCTCAGCACTTGTGATGTGTTTCGTTCTCATTGAGTAGCGAACATATTATATATTTTTCTAAAAAACTTAAGAGATGGCTACGTTTGTTTGGTAAATTTAAGACCACATTTTATTATACACGGTTATTGGTAAAATGCTAACATACTCTTAGGGTTGACTTTTGCTAGTCCTAACAAACATTTTGAGACAGAATAAGCACGAGGACCACCTGATATTAAAAGTCTCTTGTGCTTGTCATGTATTATTTCTATTTTATATTACTTTGCTCGATGTTAATATTCAAAGCCAGCGCGGTGCGGTCCAGTATTACCGTGGCGGGCGCTCTTGGTTCGGAAGAGGCATTGTCGAGACTCAAAATTAAAAAGTTTCAGACAGTACTAGAAAAACTTGTTGTTATATAACATAATTCGTCAAATAATATTTAGATAAAAGAATTATTCATACCTACTTACATAAAGTTTTTAGATTTTATTGACGACGGAATAAATGGTACCTGAAATGAAATGCGTTTCTTTCATCTGTATATTGTTCAAGTTTTAATAGTCATATGATTTATTTGTAGTATCTTTATAATTGCCTACATTGCAGTTTACAATTTTCGTTATTTAGTTTATTATATATTTAGGTCGTTAATATATACCTACGATAATAAGGTTTGTATAATGTAAGATTTATACTTCTAGATATTATATAATAATAATTTCTCAAACATATACCTATATATTTAACTTAGAACGCATTAGCTTTAGTTATCAATTAGTTATGTTTGTGGAAACAGAATCAATATATCGTGGTGGTAAATGTACAAATCATACGAATCCGAACCTAAGAATTTTAATGCGTTCATTCTTTCCCTCGCACTCGCCTACTTTAAACGAGGCATGAAAGAGATTTTATTTGTCTATGGTTGGTCTCGTATTATTGGCCGTGTAATATTCGGTCGTACATTATTGGCACGGCCTGATAAAGTACACCCGATATTTGGAGCATGTACATGAATTATTGGCTGTACAATATCGGCCGTGCATTATCAGTACGGAACGATTTTGTACGGGCAATAATACGCGACCAATAAAAGCCGACCAAATATTACGAATCCATGTACACGTAATATCAGGCCGTGCATTTTACGTCCGTACAATATTGGTCGTACATTATCATGGTCGTGTATTATTGGCTCCCCAAGTTAACATTGCAGACAGTTCAACAAAGACACAATCGGGTTCACTTTATCGCTATCTTCATGCACTGACATCAAGTTTTGCATCATGTTTTACATTTAGTTAGTTTCCAACAAATACTGGCTACAACAGGGTTGTCAGACCAGTGTGGTATCCAATGGTTTTCTTCCTCCCTCCAGCCACAGGTAGTGGTAGCCACTGGCACTGGGCAACATTTGTTGAGGAACTAATGCCTGGCCCCAAACATGAACCCCGTGGTATAAGTACTGTACGTTATATGTGCTGGTGTAAGGCGGCTTATGTTGTAGGTATATTTTCTAGCTGCCGATCTTTATTTGTAAATAAAAATTGCTGAAATTCATTAACTATTATGCAAGGACTTGATCTGAAAGAAAAGATAAGTACTTATAGTACCTATTCATTGTAAACAACATTTGAACTTCTAGATAATACTTTTGTATCGTCAGTTTTAATCTCACCTGTCATACGAGGTTATGAAGTATTGGATTTGGATTGGCGTCTTGAGAATCAGTTCCCCAGAAGGCGCTGCTGCCTACCTTTCGGTATTTAATTTAGTCGCCTCTTACGAGACCCACAGGTAGAAATGGGGAGGTGACATTCTAACCCGGCACCACACAGGCCATCTCCACGTATAAAAGGGACAAAAATGTTCTCAGAATATTCTACGAACTTCCGCGATTGACATATGGAAAGTGGCAGGTCCATCAAGAACTTTGGCAGAAACTTCCGGGCAGCTTCCCTGGTTTGTTACGTTCTTGCTAGGGAAGTATGAAAAAAGTAATGAAAGTACAGTGCGATTGCAATCCCAGGTTGTTTACTCATTCTAGATAGTGTTTCATAACCTTTTCAATCCTATCACCCTGACCTGGAAATAACTAGCTTTAAAATATTAACAAGATAATAAATTAAAAACAATGGATATACAGTTAGTTCATTACAGTAACAGCTAGTATTGTTTTATCATTAAAATTCGAAGCTGTTTACCAACTCAAATAACCATTCCTAATCTCCTATGCAATTTGTACCTTAACAAACTTATGGTAGAACACAATTGAAGTCGACTAGCTCTCACAGACTGTGGAGGGACGGAGGAGCAATACATATTATTGCACTGATATAAATATGATTCGAATAAGGTTTTTTGAAATACGTTCCAATTAATGAATCTGTTAAATTCTTTCATTTCAGTTAAGCAATTATTTATTATAACCTCAGAATCCAACCAAATTTTGTAGTATAATTTTAATTTAAATATAAATTCTAAGATTAATGATATGTAGATATTTAAAGAGAAGATGATTTAAGCACAACCATTGGTCGCAGGAATAGATTAATTATTATGATCCATCCTCCATGTAACATAATATCTAATCCTCTGGATCTAACATAATTTCGTCGAGGTTTTCACACTAGACATTTTTTGACACTAGACATTCCGACCTGTGCCGCCACGCCGTGCACACCTGTCTACAGCTCCGCCAGTATCTCCCAGTGAGACCGCAATAGTCCCCGCACTATTGCCGTCTCACTCGGGTCATCGTTCTGACGCTAGTTGCAGACCAGTGCCTTGGAATACGCAGTCCTGACGAAGTTTTGTTTTGTGTGCAGAAGCTGAGCAGCCGCCGAACGCCGTGCAACGTGAGCTACGAGCTCGCCGTGCCGGCGCGCAGAGGCGCTCTAAGACGTCAGGCATTACCACCTACCCAAGTCCCTTGTTTCGTTATCATAACACTCCGGGCTGGTGGTCTTGTTCTGACCGCACTTTTCGGTGCGCACTTCACAACTTTACTACTCGACACAACATTGTATCAGTGCGCGTAACAACACACTTTGTGCTGTTAAGCGACGTCGTTCAGGCGTGGGGTAGCGTCAGCCAAACCCGTCTGAACGATCAAATCCGCCATTTGCTGCGGTCGCAGTGTGACACCCTACGGTGACAACGGCCACTGTTGAGTTTTTGGTTTAACCTTGCACCGTGGCCTTTCCCGCTTCACGGGTCAGCCGAAGCAAGCTGGGCTCCGGGACAACTGGCCTTGGGGTCGCCCCTAGTCAACCCCGGAGCAGCATTAGGATCACCCCTCTCCGCCGAGAAAAAAGCTCGGAGAGGGTACACAACTAGGGCACACCATAGGTACTCACTCCCTCTCACACAAGTGAGCTCACGAGTTGCGAGAGGGAGACAGAACCCGTTAGGCCATCCTGAGTATTCCCCTCAGGATGCAACGTCCCTCTAACGGTGAGGTGGAGGTCCTTCAGACCTTCGCCCTCCGCTACCCCGAACTCTACGCTGATCATCAGCAATCGCTTAACGATGCAGAGAGTGCCCGCCTCACGGACACTTTCATCGCTCCCTCCGGAACTTCAATCCCGGAGTCCATCGTCCCTCCTCTGACCCGGTCCTTCTCAGAGGACAGCCCGCTTTCGCCCGCTCCGGGCCCAGATAATAGACGCACGGTGGTAGCCCCACCCCGTGAGAGGTCTCGCTCGCGCTCACCGATCGGGAGGCCAGCGAGCACCCGTCCCTCCATCGCCGTTGTCGAGCCCACTACGGACTCCGAAACGGAGATGGATGTAGATCCGAGTCGCGCCTCACGCACTGACTCGGACTCCGATAACGACGGCTATACCGTCGTAGATAGAAAACGCAAGCGTGCTCCTAAAGCCGCTAGTTGCGCAACTTCCGCCCCTCCCGCCAAGGCACCCGCTAAGGCCCCAGCCTCCGGCAAGAAGCCGACCCCCGCAACGCGCCCCGCGTCTCCTCCCTCCGCTCCAGCGACTACTGCCGCGTCCCCTCAGGACGCGAGCGCGCGCCGCGAAAAACCGCCTCCGCCCCTGTTCATTCAGGACAAAACCAAATGGGAAATGCTGTCCCGTTTAGTTTCGGATCGTGGGATCCACTACACTAATGCCCGCTCCACGCAGCAGGGCATTAAAGTCCAAGTGTCAACCATTAGCGACCACAGAGCGCTAACAAAACTCCTCCGCAATGAGAGCATAAGCTTCCACACTTATGCGCTCGAAGAGGAGAAAGTCCTCCGAGTGGTCATCCGCGGTGTGCCCAAGGAGGTACATACCGATTCGGTATGTGCCGACCTGAAGGCACAAGACTTCCCCGTACATGCAGTTCACCGCATGTACAGCGGGAAGGACCGCAGTCCCTACGATCTAGTACTCGTAGTACTAGATCGTACACCTGAAGGCAAGGCCATTTTTAATTTAAAAAAGGTCTGTGGCCTCTCAGGACTCGATGTCCAAGCCCCATACAAAAATGGGAGTCCCTCGCAGTGCCATAACTGCCAACTATACGGGCACGCCTCCCGTTTCTGCTTCGCTCGCGCTAGGTGCGTTAAGTGCCTAGGCGATCACGCGACAGCAGCGTGCACTCGCACCCGGGATTCGCCAGACCCACCCAGTTGTGTTCTATGCGGTGCTCAAGGGCATACCGCGAATTACCGTGGTTGCCCTAAAGCACCACGAGTGAACCACAGGGTGGCAAGGCATAGGCCGACCCGTCCCTCTTACGATCGTTACCAACGGGTAAGCCCTAAACTAACGGTAGTACCTGCCTCACAGGTAATACCCGCGCCGCTCCCAGCCCGTAACGCATGGTCTAAACCACCCAGTATGGTTAAGACCGTCGCTACCGCCCGCGCCCCGGCCCGCGCGCCCGCACCCGCGCCCGCACCCGCACCCGCCCGCGCCGCGGCCCCTGCCCGCGCACCGGCCCCGGCTCGCCCCGCGCTCCCGGCACCCGTTGCCAACACCATTCGCGCGCCTCCCCGCGCCGCTTCCCGGCCACAAGCTCCCCCTATGCCATTGATGGCTGCCCCTCTTCAAGAGGCAATCAACCTAGTCAGCGATCTGGCTATGTCGGTTGACATCAATGAGGTACAAGAGCTATTTCACAAGATGCAATACGCTCAATCCCCAGCGGACGTGATCCAATACACATTGGAACACGCAAACTTACTAAGCGCCCTTAAGCGCTTCGTTCCCCAGGCCCCTCCCCAGTACAACCACTATGGGTAGTACAACCGAACGCACGAAACCGCACTCAGTTTCGTTAGCGTCATTTAACGCTAACGGCCTTTTCAGACAACGTGACCTCGTCCACGACTTTTGTTGTACCCACCTTATCGATATCATATGCGTGCAGGAGACCCTTCTAAAACCGGGGAAGGCGAACCCTAGGTTTGCCAATTACAGAACGGTACGTGATGATAGAGTGAACTCCCGTGGGGGAGGCACTCTTATCTATTACAAAAGGTCCCTGCACTGCATTCCCCTACCTACCCCGACTCTTGTTAATATGGAAGCATCTTGTTGCCTCCTAGCTATGACTGGTCATCAACCTATAGTCATAGCGTCCAGTTACCAAGCTTGCTCCAAGCCGATCGTCCGAGCTGACTTAGAAGCCTTGTTCTCATTAGGAAGCGCCGTCCTTCTGATTGGCGACTTCAACAGTAAGCACATCCTATGGAATTGTAACGTCAACAATCCCAAAGGTATTGCACTTGAAAACCTAATCGCAGAACTTAACTTTGACATAATTGCGCCCACTGAGCCCACTCACTACCCTTATATGGAAGACCATCGACCTGACTTGCTTGACATGGCACTACTCAGAGGCGTAACACTCCGGTTACGCTCCATAGAAGTGGTTCACGAGCTTCACTCTGACCACCGACCCATTATACTGCGACTAGGTCCCGACCCAACGACTGACCTCCCCCGCCCCACTAAGACGATAGTGAACTGGAAGCAAGTAGGCGATGCCCTAAAGGCTATCAGTTCACCGGACCTTGACAAGATCCCTGACGACATCCTGACAAAAGATGACGTAACCCTTGCGATCGATTCGTTCACCAATCACCTCTCCACCGTAGTAGGTGCATCCGCAAAGGAGGTCATAGTGCCGGACGACCGGCGCCTTGTCATTCCAGCGGATGTGAGACGATTGGTGACGGAGAGTAAAGCAGTGACCCCACATTACGACTCTTACCCCAGTAAAGAGAACAAAACTAAGAAACGCCACTTTGAACGCATGGTTCAAAGTCGCATGTCTGAGTTGCGTGATCAACAATGGGGCGATAAACTTTCAAACCTCGTGCCAAGCCACCATGCTTACTGGGACTTGGCGCGAGGTTTGAAAGGAAGTAACCATAACGACATGCCTCCCTTATACAGACCAGTCCCACTAGTCCCAGCGTTCTTTGACGAAGACAAAGCTGAGTGCCTAGCTGATAGCCTAGAGGCTCAGTGTTCCCCTAACGTAGATCACGTTGACCAAGCTCACCTCGATTCGGTGGATGCTGAAGTCGAACGTAAAAGCTCTGTGGTCACCTCTGATCTCCCACCAATCACTTTAGCGACTTACGCTGAGGTGGCGAGACTGATCAAGGCCCTCCGACCGCGCAAATCCCCCGGTGCTGATGGCATCTCCAACAGGGTTCTTAAAACCCTCTCTCCTCCTCTCATCCATCTCTTAGTCAGCATCTTCAATGCTGCTATGAGCCACTGCTTATTCCCAGACACCTGGAAATGTGCAAATGTCATTGGCATTCACAAACCAGGCAAAAGCTCATCTGACCCCACCAGCTACCGCCCCATCAGCCTCCTCAGTGCCTTAGGCAAACTTTACGAGCGGTTACTTGCAAACCGTCTCCAGTCCCATGCTAAGGAACACCACCTTATCCCAGATGAGCAGTTTGGCTTCAGACCCGGACACTCATGCGTCCAACAGGTGCACCGCCTCACGGAGCACATCATTGAGGGCTTCAATAAGTACCCCAAACCCCAGACTACGCTAGCAGTCTTCCTCGACGTAGCGAAAGCTTTTGACAAAGTCTGGCACAATGGCTTGATCTACAAGCTATACCAATTTGGCGTGCCAGAACGTCTTGTGCTCATCCTACAAGACTTCCTTAAAGCCAGAAGCTTTCGCTATCGCGTGGAAGGCACCCTCTCCTCCCCCCACCCAGTCAGAGCCGGAGTCCCTCAGGGCTCCGTGCTAGCACCTATTCTCTTTGCACTGTATACCAGTGACATCCCACGCTCTCAGCCCAAAGTATTCCTAGCCCAATATGCGGACGATACCGCCATTTACACCACTGGGTGGCATATCAACAGACAGTCCTATTTCGTCATTCAACGGGCCGTCACCGAGATCGGTGACTGGTTCCGAAAATGGCGCATCGCGGTCAACCCAGCTAAAAGCACAGCTATGTGCTTTACTGAGAAGACACGCTCCCCTTACCCGAAACCGCTTATTTTGTTCGACGAACCCATTCCCTGGGTTCCTAGAACAAAATACCTCGGAGTCACCCTTGATCGCCATCTCACCTTTAACGATCACATAACAACCGTCCGTAACAGAGCGGCCTTCGTAATGGGTCGCCTTGGTCCCCTACTTCGCAAAGAGAGTAAAATGTCTCTTAGTAATAAGAAGACACTTTACACTGCCTGCATCCGCCCCATCATGACTTACGCATCAGTAGTGTTTAGTCATGCTAGTGAGGCCCACCTTCATAAACTTCAAGTCATCCAAAACCGTTTTCTTCGTAATGCAACCGGCGCCCCGTGGTATATCCGGAACACCGAGTTGCATTGCGACTTAAACCTTCCCTCTCTAGCGCAGTTCAATAAGGACTGCGCCCGCCGATACTTTGATCGAGCGACCACCCGAACCCATTGGTTGTCCCGGCATCGAACTACTCGACTGCCTCTTCTATCCCATTTTTCAAACCCCCCCGTCGCCGACCACTGCAGGTATTAGACGACCCGGATGACCCCATCGCAGCCATTACATTGGCAGCTTTAGCGTTATCCGCAAGTCGTCGAGGTAAAATCCCCAGGTGTGAGGTAATTAGAGGTCACACAATCAAACACAGAGCCCGCCGGCGAGCTCGAGGCAAAAACAAGGTCACGATAAATTGCTCTCCAAATAGTCAAAGAGTATTATTCAGTAGGGCCCAATTGTGCAACACTGCAGTTGCACAGAGGCATTTTGCTCCGATCCTCCCCATGTCTCTCGACAGCGAGACAAGCCGAGGTCCGAACCACAGTGGTGCCCTTGAGCTCGCTGTCAACCCCTCCTATAGTAGCGGCACGTTTTCGGCGTCCGCAGGAGACGGAGGTAGAAAGCGCTTTTCGCCTTCTACGCCCGTCTCGTTCGGCACTTCTCCCTCCCGGGCTATTGTAGGGCCAGGCCCTCGCCCAAAACCCGGTGGAGCTGGACGACCGCACAGGCGGTAGCCAGCATCTCTGTCCTCCCTAAACAAAACAAACAAAAACAAGTCCAGGTTTTATAAACAGGTATTTTACTATCTTTCGTATTATACCGACTGGTATAATATAAAAGTAGTTCCTACTTATGTAATAGAAAAACAACGAAAGTCTCATAGGTAAGAGGTAACGCATAAACAGCGTCGTCTTCGTTCTGCCACTACACCACTGACGGCTGTAATGCGTTGCTACAATGAGCAAATATATATATTATATATCTACCTTAACGATAACTTTAGCCATAGGAACGTCAAATTCCGTATTTTTTCTCGTAAACAAGTCGGTTTCTTCCGTTTGATGGATGTTTAGGTAAAGTTTGGTTGCGAAAACACTATTTAATAACATTCACAAATGTATAAGGCCCTTAAACCAATTTTCATTCGGAAATAAAAAAAATGTGGTACGCAAGTGAACTGACTAACAGCTACTGAAAGGTTAAACAGACAGTTCTGCAAGCGCTCCGCCGCTAGTACGCGTCTTTCACCTCGTAGCATCTTTTAACCTGGCGGCGCACGACCTTTAAAATTTTTTTAGCCGTTTATTATTTGTAAATGTACATATAAGGTAATATTTTTTTCTAAATTGCATAAAATCGGCTTTGTTATTGTATTTTTAATTAATATAAAAAATCACCAGTTTAATATTTACGGTAACCTGAAATAAAAAATTGTACTTTTAATTTTTAAATATTGTTAAATTTTTAAGAAACTACATATGAAATGGCTTTTTTTTGTACTAGAAATGAATTCTACGTTATAGATTCATACGAAAACGATATCAAACTTGAAATATTAGCTAAACCAGGACAGTTATAATTTATAGAATGAAGTCGGGCGGAGCGGCGCTTTACATCCCCCCCTCCGCCGCCAGAGGGGGGTTACCGAAGGGCTACCGATCTTAATTGGCTTATTTTGAGTCAAGGATCGTATGTGCCAAGTTTCATACTTGTGTCAAAAAATGTAAGGTTGAGGCATTTTATGCGGCTAACAGACTGTACTAATAGTTTCCGTACATTTTGTATTTAAAATATGACGAATCCACGTTTGTATGGAAAGCGCTCTGTGCACTCTACTCATATCATATAAATAAAAAAATACCTCTGCTTCATTTCCTTTGCACTCGCAAGAGTAGGTATGCCCGTGACCAGAGTCCCAGAGTCCGTAACTTTAGTTTATTCACATTTGAACTGTGGTCCGGTCGTCCTTCAGCCGTATTTGGACGTGTCTGCCGGACCCTTATTAAATATTTACCTACCCTCACTCGGACACGAAACTGTTCTACCTATTTACGAAATGTACTGCACGTCGCGTATTAGAAGCTACCTTACACTGTGGAAAAATAAAGTAGGTCAATAGAATTAAAATGAATATTCAATTCGCGAAAGGATATTTTTCTGTGGATGAGATTGTGCCAAAATTCTGTTTGATATGGAACACTTACGTTTGATCTGTATGGTTGAGACACATTATTGGCATATAATTCATATAATACAGTACTGTGATTGCGCGTCTCCTGCCAATATTATACTAACACTAGCTTTCCGGGCGCTTTGTTTCGCTTCGTCCGCGCAAGAGACAGACCTATACCACAATATAAAAGGAGCTACCCACTTTGAGAAGGATTTTTAAAAATTACTTTTCAATTCAGCGTGAATAGTCGGTCCCTTTTTTTCATTCATTTCAGTGGTGTAGGTATACCTACTGCTGTAAACTTTGCCTATACTATAACAGATGCATTTCGTCACAAGTGTTTTTTTTTTATGTTATTGTGACGGAACAAGCTCGAGGCCCACCTGATGTTAAGCGGACTAACCTCTGCCTATAACAGATGCATTTCGTCACAAGTCACGAATTGCACTGCGCCTGTCACTAGGAGACATAGATGGTAAGTCTCTGTACCTGTAATTTCACTGGCTCTCAAGGACTGCTGCCGGAACACACCGTTAGGTGCTTGGCGACAGATTTTCTACTTGAGGGTGGTCGCTAGTTAGGCGGCCATTCGCAAAATGCCCTTCCACCATGCGGTGAAGCACAAGCCCGTGGCGGGATTCAAACCATGGACCTTCTGGGCGGCAGTCCATAGCCAATGCCACTGAGCCATTATTGCTTCAAAAACTAAATGAACTGCCCCCGTCACTTGTATTGGAATATATATAGGTATAATTATTATTCTGTAACTTTTATTAGGTTAGAATTTCTAAAAAAACCTTTTAGACTAAAATATTACAAATTTACGAAAGGAAAAATTTAAGTCATGTGCGGGATTCAAACCCGCGATAATCAGACCTTTTAGATGCCAGCTGATTTATAAACATCACTTTTCCACGCAGTTTACGCCTGTCGCCTCGGTGAAAATATGTTTAATCTAATAACTAATTTTTGACCAAAAGTAAAGAATAGAAATACATGTAAAAAAACTTGCTATTAAATTATGTACGTTGGTTTTGTTTTGCGACAGACTCGTCTAGTGTCTGTTACTACGAGTACCATTTCGAGAAATAACTAACTTTCTTAATTTATAGCTTCATAAAAACTTTATTGTTTCCAAAGTTTTATTTCGTTATGCGAAATGTTAACAGACGACGTTACATCGTGTAAAGTATTTAATATTGTGATCGACCATAATAATTAAGACCCCGTTCTTAATTATTATGGTCAATGGGGGTGCCGAGTTAGAATTCCTCCCCATATCATCCCATGATGGGTGTCGTAAGAGGCGACTAAGGGAAAAATACTGGAATGTAGGCAGCAGCGCCTTCTAAAGAACTGCCAACTTTACACTGCGATCGCCAAGACGCCTGCCAAGCGTGGGGATTATGGCGAATACCCCTTAATAGGGGAGTCTGTGTTCAGTAGTGGACTAGCTTTTACAGTAAATAATAAAGCAGTATCACAGACAAAAAAAAATAACAAAAAGAAACCGACTTCAACATAAAATACGCATTGTTAGGGATAACTCAAATACTACTCATCAGATCTCACTCAAATTTAAATGGGTCCATATGAAAAGCACCACCTTTCTAATATAAAAATTAATTATTAAAAATCGGTACACCGTGTAAAGAGTTATAAGTTAACACACAAGAAAAAAATACAATCGAAGTGAGTAACTCTTATTTTTTTGAAGTCGGTTAGTAAAATACGGGTTGGTTAATAAATAGCGACGCAACTTAATTGAGGTAGGTCACGGCTCTCAGTAAATTTTGATGAGTAGTGATTAGCGCAGTATGAAGACTTATTTTACGTTATAAAACAAATCAGATCCAATTCGTACTGCAAACTGAGTTACTGGGTACTGAGCTGGAAACCTTACCATAGAGAGTATCGTCAGATTTGAATCGGTTTTAATATTTAATGAACCTTTTAAATGTATATCACATCACATCAACAGCCATAACGTCCATCGTCTGAACAAAGCCCTCCACCTTTAGGGGTTGCCATTATCCTCACGCTTAGTAGGCTTCTTGGGGATCCAAGCCTTAAATATATATAAGCGTTACGAATTGAAAACCTATACCTATAAACATATTTATTTAACAGTATTAAAAACTATACATTCTTATTGTTGTGTTTTTATTTTATACAGTTTATATTATGTGGCAGTGGCGGCGCAGTGTTAAATATACTGTTTAAAAGGAAAAAAAACTTTTGCTGTTTATAAATGCCCCAAACTGCACTAGGTTCTCTTCTATTTTCAGTACAATTTTATATCAGGAATTCCGCAGAAAAGAAGGAACTGCATTAGAAAATGATCATATTTATAAAAGAAAGCCATTCGGCAGTCGAGTAAAATGCAGAAAGTTCTTCTCATTTTGTCCACGTTACCGGGAAAGCGAAGACATTTAATTATCTCGGTCTTGCTTGTCCACAGAACAATGTTTATCAAACGTTCAGGATTCATTTAATTTGTTTGCTCTGCCATAACCTACTACATAGCTACTTAGGGCTGTCACGGACAACGATTGTGCTCTATCCATGGAAGTATAATATGCACGTACTAGTTCTATTTGCTCTGCATACAGAGCTCCTACTTGCAGTCCTTAGATATTTTCATGACTTGTAGACTTGTTGTAAAAGAAATATATTATTTCGTTCGTGTTTATAGGTACTTTGTTTTACTTTGATGAAGTTTTGGTACATTTATTTAGTCTGCTTTGATCCTAAGTGTGGCGATACCGGTTCCCATAAAACTCGTGATAGTTTTCAAAGTTAAGGCTCGGAAATTACGAAATAGTGCCAACATGATATGGAAAATCTCATAAACCAGGTACCGGATGGTACTGCAATTTAAATACACGATACTCAAGGATATAAGTAATACTTTCATCGATTTCAAAACATGTTTCCTAATAATTGGCTCGATAGAAAAAAATCTCAAAAACACCTCTGAAAATAGAGGATTCCTACTTTTTCCGCCAGATTTTAGTGTATTAAAAATTGGATTTTTTTTCTAAAATATTGATTTTTTAAGTACAATAAATTTCATTGATTATTTTAATCCAAAAAAAGCACAGTTAATGCGTACTGAGCCTGTTTACAAAATGTCACATACGCCCTTTCATTCCGAGAAGCGTTAACATCATGTCGCACTATTTACTCCAGCGATCTACGTATATTGCTATCATCCTCGCTCATATCGCGGTCAGCCGCGTCATGCGTCGGACCTGTGTCACTTTTCTCGGCGATCTCAATTAAAATAAAACATGGGTAAAATTATAAATAAACACTTTGGGAATGCAAAAAATCGTCAAAAACGCATGATGGACATAATAAGGTAAGCATCTATGGCTTCCTTTCTCCATGTACCTATGTATATATCTCTTATATTAATGAAATTATGATATGATTGTGAACCCTAACGCAATATAAAAAACACTTCAAACATTTTACAAGACATAGGTACAACTTTAGCTACCTAAAATAATTATTATAAGCAATATTCAGATTTTTTCGTAATGAATGTGTTGTAATTATTTTAGATGGATCATGATTAATTTATACAGTTTCTGACAATAAGGCACACAGGTTATGTACATAATTTTCGACAAATCAATCGTCGTTCAAATAGCGCATAGTAAGTGACATCGCTTCGCAATTGAGAGGCACGTGGATCGAATCCAGCGTAAAGAGATTCTTTTTGGTCTAATTTTAATTTTACGACATAATTCTTAATAATACAATAATAATTTTACGTATGTACGTGGACCAATATAATGTGTCTGACAGTAAGGCATAAACGATATGTGTGTAATTTTCGACACCTTGGTCAATGATTGTATAGTGTGTAACTACTGAAGTCGAATCAGAAGATCGAGTACCGTGGATCGAATCTCACATACCTAGATTCTTTTTGGTGACTTTTTTATTTGTATTACTTTTTATTTGATACGTATTATATTTACGTATAATTAAGTTTTCTGACGCGTATTCAATTTACGATTACAATGCTTGCAAATTTATTAGGTATCTCGAGTTTCCATGTTTTCATATAATTAGAGAGTTTAGTATATCTAATGAACGTGAACATTAAATAGGTACTACCTAATCTAGCTACCTGAACACGTTTTTTCATAGATCTCGAAAAAGTATGTCTTGGATGGACACGAGTTGCCACAGCGTAATAGTTACAGTAGAACAACATTTTCAATTTACTACAAAGCTATGTTGAGTAAACACCGTCCTTCTGTCCACTACTATAGAAAACACAAACTTTCATACATGGAAAGTTATTGAAATATTCATGGTATTATCGAGTACGTAATATATTAGTACATATAAATTAGTAGTAAAAAGATGGCCGTAAACGTTTGATGCGATAGAGATAATGAAATTCTGAAATGAAAACTTAATACAAAAAGATGAAGCCTAAGCTTCTGCTTTAGAATGAGACTTTCCATGGTTTTCTTGAATAGCATAAGAATTAAGAACTGACTAAAAGAAAATGAAATAATTAGCACCATACCAATACTTACGTAAGAACATCGAGTAAGGTGCATTATAGAGGACTTAACTATAACGCCCTTAAAAGTGTAGCGGATATACTACCAAAGAGAGTATTCCCCAGGACGTTTTGGTGTTAAGGGGCGGCCGGTAATTCAACAAAAGTTAAAATTATACACATTATAGCCATTATGTTTTTAAATGTTACATCTTCTGTGTTGTATAAACAACATATGGTAGCCATATAAACAACCCCATATATTGGATAGGAGGATGCTTCTTGGTTATTGATACTATCCCATAACTTACTTACCAATAAAATTCTTACCCCCGGTTTCTGAAACGCAAATCAGCGACAAATTATTTTAAATACTTGTTAATCCATTGTCATACGCAGATTGGGTTTCTAAAAACTTCATGTGACTGTTTGTCAACACTAATGTCAAATCTCCAATTAATCGACAATTATTTCAATTTTGGGTTTCTGAAAAGCTTTTCGGTACGTTAACGGTTTGTTAAACTGACTAATTCTAATTGCCCAAAATCGACCAATTATTCTAAGATTAACGTGTTGATATCGTAAAAATATATAAAAATAGTTTTAAGCATTCCTACCTACAACGTTTACTCTAATAACTGATAAGATAGAACAAGAACAGAATTATATCAAGTATGATTACTCTAAAAACACATATTGCTATTTTTCATACCGAAGGTACTGGGTAGCACTTCACCACTATCTCGCCTGATGTTAAGTGACGATGCCATCGATGATGCAGCTCGCTTACCCTGAAGATACCTGTTCACTCCTGTTTAGAAAACCCCCCCGTAATTAACCAGAAACACAGACTCAGGCAGAGTGTTCCATTCCCTAGCGGTGTGTATGATGAGCGAGTATAGAACAAGAGTCCGATTATAGAACTACGTAAATATATTACTAAAGACTACGTGATTATAGTGTTGCTGCTCATTTGTTACTCAATAGGGTGCTATAACATAACCATAGCAGCCATTAAACAAACCGCAGCTGGGTAGATTGTAATACCAACAAAAGCATTTCCAAGATAAGTAGGTTATGGACCTTCCAAACCCCAACCCTCTTTGAGAAAACACCTTTCGGCTGAGGGCGTTAAGATATGGTTTAAAGCTCTGTTTAGCGCCTGATGTGCGGCTACAACATATTCACGTTGATGTTAGAAATGGTATTATTTTGTATTGATGCGCAGGAGGTCCATAGTTAGAATCTCGCCGCGGTCTTCCACTTCACCGCATGATGCGAGGGCGGGAGTTTTTAGAATCATTGATAGGCTTGATAGTTGTTGGCCTTCAAGTAGAAAATATATTACCAAGGATCTAATGGTATGTTACGACGGCTGTTCTTGCCTATTCTTCTCTACTGACTTCATCATCATCAGACGTCAATCACTTACCATCAGGTGAGATTATAGTCAAAGCGTAGCCTAGCAGCAATAAAAAATGCCACTCATGATTTTTTTATTTTAATCGATTTTTACGATATAAAGCAACAAGTAAGGGAAGACAAACACGCACATTTTCACGTACGCTAGTGACTTTCACTATCAATAAACTATTACTGACATAATAACTATAAAATTAAAGAGTATTTATAATCATCATGATGGTATTGAGGATAAAGGGATTTTTTTTAATTTAATTTTTTATAGCTGATAGGTAAGCCTTTGACCACAATCTCACGTGATGGTAAGTGATGATGTGGTCGAAGGTGTTAACAGGCTTAACCTAGAATTACTCTGGCTATCAAGGACAGCTGCCGGAACACACCGTTAGGTGCTTGGCGACAGATTTTCTACTTGAGGGTGGTCGCTAGCCAGGCGGGCATTCACAAAATGCCCTTCCACCATGCGGTGAAGCTCAAGCCCGCGGCGGGATTCGAACCATGGACCTGCTGCGCGGCAGTCCATAGCCAAAGCCACTGAGCTATCACTGCTGGATTCATAAAAATTAATGAAATTTGATAATTCCACTAGCGATAACCCATCAATGTTGACATTTTAGGTATTAGAGCGTACACTCGCACGACTGGACTCTGTCAGTTAGAAATCCGAGCGCAAATAGTATTGTTGGATGTGAATGCCCAAATCTGCTTGTATTTTGACAAATAGGAACGCTTCGAACTCCTCTCTCTTGTTGTTTTACGTTTACGATCATCCGTCATATTTAATTGGTAACCATAGTAACGGTGGTGATGCCAAAAATGATTTGGGATTAATTTCATGTCAAAACAGAAGAGACAACGCTATGTGTTAAAAAAAGACAGAACACTAGAGAATGAATGAATTTGAACGACATTTTCAAATTTCATGTTATCATAGATAAACAAGCATTTTAATCAGGTGTTCTGTAATTTTTCATTAATATGCGTTCCAGAAACCCGTTGAAAGTTAGCGGATTGTTAATTGTGATGGCTTGTTAGATGAATTGAATTTTGACACGCGTACCGAAAACCGGCGATTAATATCGGACACCAAAAATATTATTTGAAAATCAATAAAAGTTTGTTATTTTTCTAGTATAGAAAATGGAGGAGAAGAACGACGCATTGTTGATATACACTATTACACAAAGAGTATATTAAGACAAATCTCGAAACATTCACCTTTCGATTATTTTTTTATTAATATGCAGGGTTATTGGTAAAATGCTAAATCCAGGGAAACCCGGACGGATGGCAGCCCTACTCTCATAGAATGTCCGATTTTATGTCGCACTCCGGTGCATCTTCGCAACATAATCTACCTATACAAGTACATACATCAAGTGACGGCACGGGTGTCGTTTACAAACATAAACGTATCTTTCGTAATCTTTGACAAATACAGTTAATAACAGTAATACCACGGTTTTATAATCGATATGTAATATTTTGGTATTACGTATGAATAGTAATACAAAGTAATACATTTTCAAACAAAATACTTATCTTTCTCCTTGGGTGATTTCAATAATGGTATTATTTTGTTAGAAGTTTTGTTGTTCCACTCATCTACACAATAGCATCCACGAGATGTATTTATTATTATTAACAAATTGAAACAATAACTGTACCTACCTACTACATTCTCCATGTGATTTTTTGTTAGTGAAATCTTAATATGACTTGTAGTAATGACACGAGCAGGTACCCTTGATTGTTAGCGGAAACAAAGCCAGGATCTGAATGAACTACGCTACTTGATAAAAAAAAAACAAAAATTGGAACCGACTCCAACACCCAAAAGTGTGAAATAACTTGTTCAAGTCGGTACCAGTATAGTTCAAAAGTACCTATTATCACAATATTGTGCACGTGGTACTAGTGTTGGACTTCGACAAGTTAATTCACACTTTTTGGTGATGAAGTCATTTCCATTTTTATTTAAAAAAAAAACACTTCTTTTTATGACCCTTGCTACTTACGGGATCGATCTTCATTCATTGTCAACGACTATATCATCAAGATAAGTAAATATTTTTCAGTTATTGGAGTGTATGTCAAAAACGGCTTGACCGATTTTGATGAAATTTAACTGGAACCAAACAACAAGTATCAGCTTTCAAACAATAAAAGATTTTTTTAAATCGATTCACCCAGTCAAATGTTCTGAGGTAACAAACATATAAGAAAAAACAGACGAATTAAGAACCTCCTCCTTTTTTTGAAGTCAGTTAAAAATACCCAATAGTATAACCCGCTATTTGTATTTTGATCAGGGGTAAAAAAGTTTTTTTATGATTTTCTGTGTAAATTTTACACAATATACTTGTTTTTGTAATAAATAAAACATCTATTGTGTAACAGCTTACGCCTTGCATCAAAGTAGATACATAGTTCATGTTCATCAAAACCATAGTTCATGTTCATTAAAAATGAACATACACAAAAACTGCAAAATCAAACAAGTTGGTAATAATCAAGACTAAACTTGTTCTACTGTAGGTATGGTAAATTTAGGCTCGCGGGAACTATGATCGCAAAGGGTTAACTGTGTCACACTATGATATTTACAGCATACAATCAACTAATGGTTGGTATCATGTATGCATACTAGATGGCGCTTCAGCACACATCACATTCGTGTGTGACAAGATAGTTTCTACTAGTTCTACTAGAGAGCGCTCTAAATTTTTAACCAAATAAAATATTACCGTTGACTTGCGGACGTGGCGCCATGTACACCGCGAAGTAAACACGCGAGGAGAAGTGGGGACAAAATCTAACATCTGGTTTTAGAATTCTGTCCCTTAATATTTCTAAATACAAATATTTAGAATTATCAATTTTGAAAACTCTCGAGTTAGATGGGAACCGGCTAGTATTCGCGTGATTATTGTCGTGATTTCAAAGAAGTTTGAATCTGTTCTAAATATTTCCCATACATATCGTGCGAGTCCTAGCCGGTTCACTTAAACCTCGTGATAGTTTTAAAAGTTAATCATTCTAAATACAAAAATTTAGGCATCAATAACTTTTCTATGCAACTTAACTTTTCTTAAAACTCGTGATAGTTTTCAAAGAATATGAATATTATATAAATATTTAGAATGAAAAAATACTCTGAAAACAATAACGAGTTTTATGGGAACCGGCTACCACTCACGTGACAGTCGTCGTAACTTCAAATCAGTCTGAATCTTTCCGATAAATATCACGTGAGTTCTAGACGGTTCTTAATAAGTTACTATAGATTATGTGTATGGCATATGTACCGCTTAATAGGATATTTTTGACTCCTTCTTCACTAGAGAACATTTTGTTTAGTAGCATGCAAGAACAATACCGATAAATTGTCTCTAACTCCTAAGCTAGTCGTAGTTTATTTTTATATTATGAAGTGATGTAACAAGCTGAGAAGCTAATGCTTTCGCATAATAGGAACGGACCTTTGAGCACAAGTAATTTGTCTGCGTGGCTCTGAATTTTTATTGCAACCCGTTTGTTGTTTGACGGGGAAGAAATATTAATAGTAGTAGTTAGTAGCTTTACATTAAAATTCATTTCATTATAGTATTTCAATTTAGTTACCTATAAATGACATGTACGTTTGTATAGCCTAAGTTTCGGTATCAATAAAGTTTTGAAGTTCTTTTTGTTGACTTTCCCTGTATTTTTATTCGCAACCTATTGCTCATATTTCAATCCGGAACACAACATAGAATTATAACAACAGCTACTTGGCGACTTGGAAAATAATTTTAAAATAACATGAAAAATTTATATGTATCAAGAATTATTCAGTGTGTGCAGGGCTCTAGAGTTATCCACGTGTGTAACTGAATACTAATCTGTGCTACGTGTGGGACTAGTTTAATTAAGTTTGGGAGGCGTCACGTATAGTGATTAGCTTTTGTTCCTAGATTTGCATATACACTCTTGTGATTTCCCATTATAAATTAGGACTCCACCCTCCCTTTCTTCCATCGGACGTCGAAAAAACAGATAGGCGCCATCCGTACATGGATGATGTTCCCAGGACTCGTATGAAGTGCTTCGCTTCCACTTTTCTCGTGCGAACTCCTTGCCGTGGTCACAGAATAGAAAGGATTGTGAGGAGAAGAAAAGATCAGAAGGGTCACTCCGCAAAGCCATTCCAATAAATAAGTGACTGTAGCTGCGAAGCAATAAAGTGCACTTCAGGGCGCAAAGCACGGAGTACCTAATATTTATATTCACCTAGAAGGTGTCTCTCTTTCTATCGTAATACTACGCATAGTTCTGATCTCTTCTGACGCGGCACGCACTGTATATAAATCCCACCCGGACGGATACGCTGATGTACGTGTTAGCTTTGTGACTAAATTGCGGAGTGAGCCAGGCTTGCCGTGGTCAGTTTTTCCCGATGGATACAGCATGGGTGTCTTCAAATCGAGAGTAAATAATAGGTTCCTTCTAGATAAGCGTATGTTCCATCGTAGACTACACCAATGCTTAACTTCAGGCAGTTTGTGTTCAAACGCGAATATATTCGGAGTAAACACATAAAAAAAACTTGATTTTATGGTTTATTCTGCATCACGAGGTATCAATTTAATATTTTTATAATTGTTCATGGCTTCTTCTTTATTTTCTACTACAATTTGTTCACAAATTCTCATAGGGTAAGAAATGCTACCGTTACATTTAGTTCTACCGTTCGAGTAATTACGGCTTTAAGATTTGAAAAACTCTGTTCTGCTCCTAATTTTTCAGGTTTTGGCGAAATCCTATTTACAATGACATAATGTGTGGCAATGTCATGCTTACGCGCATTATTTTTAGTTGCCTTTTACGACATTTCACATCATCAGGCATAACGTCCACTGCTGTACAAAGCCTCCCCCCATAAGGAGTTTTCAATTCCCCGCTTAGCAAGCGTTTTGGGCATCGCAGCATAATCTTAGGGATAGTAATGTGATTTCGGCCATCATTGCTGCTGGCTGCGCAATCATTACAGACCGCGGTAGTAGTGTTCTACGAGGGTCATTTGAAAAGTTCTTAGCCTAACATACTTAATGAAACCACACGATTTTGAGTTTATTTTTATTTTTCAACATACTCTCCTCCGAGCTCAAAACACTTTTTCCAGCGACCCGGTAAGGTTTCGATACCCGTTTTAAAAAAATCTTCGTCTAACTCCTCAAAATAAGCGTCCACGGCGGCTATGACCTCTTCATTTGTAAAAAAATGTTTACCACCTAAAAATTTTTTCAGCTTTGGGAACAGATAAAAGTCGGACGGTGCTAAATCCGGTGAATATGGGGGATGAGGTAACAATTCGAAGCCACATTGATGGATTTCTGCCATGGATTGCACAGAGGTGTGAACGCGCGCATTGTCCTGGTGAAACAAGACTTTTCTTCTCAATAAACCTGGACGTTTTTCTTTGATTTCTTCTCTCAAACGACGCAACAGGTTGCAATAGTAATCGGAGTTTATTGTTTCACCCTTTTTTAAATAATCCACGAGAATTATACCCTTTGCATCCCAAAAAACGGATGCCATGACTTTGCCCGCCGATAAAACCACCTTTGCCTTCTTTGGGGTGGGCGATCCTGCTCTTTTCCATTGTTTCGACTGTTCTTTTGTCTCGGGTGTATTGTGGTGAACCCAGGTTTCATCCATGGTTATAAATCTTTCAACAAATTCTATTGGGTCAGCTTCATATAACTCTAAACAGTCGCGAGAAGTTGTGAGTCGGTTGCGTTTTTGTTCCAATGAAAGCAGCCGCGGTACCCACCGCGCAGACACCTTATAGAGAATCCAAGTTCAGAAGTAATTATATGATGTGTTCGCTCAGATGAGATGCCTACAGTCTTAGCTATCTCCTCGACAGTCAATCTTCGATCAGATAAAATTAAATCACAGATTTTTTCTTTGTTTTGATCAGTGGAAGCAGTCGAAGGCCGGCCACTACGGGGCTCATCTTGAATGGTCTCACGACCACGTTTAAACTCTGCCACCCAGTTTTTAACAGTTGCATACGGAGGAGCGGACACACCCAAAGTAGCAGACATGTCTTCATGTATAGCTTTTGGAGTTAAACCTTTCAAATTCAGGTATTTTATCACTGCACGATGTTCAATTTTATCCATTTTCAAAAATAGCTCTGACTTGACTTACGGTATCACGTGTAAACGAACAATGAGTTACTGTGAATAAACTAAACTGTGCATACTTGTTGCTAAATAATGTAACTACAAAATAGGGTAGTTATAAAAAAAACCAATGACTTTAACCATGTTAGGCTAAGAACTTTTCAAATGACCCTCGTATCACTACAACTCGTACATTTACTGTTATAATAGAAGCTAAGCTAGGTAAAAATATACAACAACAGGAAAAAAACATAAACGGTTGACGGATACAGTGGAACTACACCATTTCTACTCTTATGAGAATCGATCTTTTTGAGAATGTTTCCATATGCTTACTAAACAAAGCAATTAGTCAAGTTTTAAAAAAATGAAGTTGCAGTCAAATGTTGGTATATTAAAACGAATAACTAGATATAGATACGCTACTAGCAACATAATATTACGGCTATTATCTCGGGGACATCCTACGCTCCAAGCCCCAGCTGCGCTGAGCTAATCACCTACATGATACCGAGGCTTAATTAAACTATACACCTACTCGACTCACGCTGACGATGACGTCATAACACATAAATTACTTACACCTATCCGGTATATATTGTTTATTGAGTTATGAGCAGTAAATGCGATAATGAAATGGTATAACTCTCACTAATATTAGAAGAAGGAATCCGAAACTTCTTGATAGGCTAAGGGCCTGTTTCAGAATGTGCGAGTAAGTTCCGGTTTTACTGCCCAGAACATATTTATTAAACAAAACACTATCTTTGCGTTTCACAGTCATCGATATAGCCTATGCAACGGTTAAAGCTTGAAACGCGCTGCATGTTAACTGTCATTTTTATCATTTAGTTATTTTGTGTGTGTGGTAAACTTTATCAAGACATTATGAAACGGACCCTAATTCTAAAACTAATTACAGGCAAAACAAAATATTTTTGATTCGGATATGCAGATGTTATAATTACCCTGCTAGCGAATTTGATAAAGGTATATTCTTTACTTTCTCTGCTCAACTGAAAAGTATCCTATGTACCTACCTAGTAAATTATTCGTAGGCTACATTAGCTTATTAGCTGTATTATAATGTAATAGCATTAACAATTAAATCTTAATCTAACTTGTAATGTTCTTTAATATTATTTAGTGATTATTCTTTAATTTTGATCTTTTATAACCGATTTCAAAAATGAGGAGGTTCTCATTTGTCCGTTTTTTTATGTTTGTTACCTCAGAACTTTTGATTGGGTGAAACGATTTTGAAATTCTTTAAATATTTTATTTAAAAGCTGATGTTGTCGTTTGGTCCCATTTAAATTTCATCATAATCGGTCAAGCCTTTTTTGAGTTAGGTACACTCCGATTACTGAAAAATATTTTCCTATCTTGATGATATAGTCTTTGACAGTAAATGACAATCGATCCCGTAAATAGCAAGTGTCACTAAAACTAGAAAAAATTTTTTTTTAGCATAACATGGAATCGACTTCAACACCCAAAAGTGTGAAATAATTTATCGAAATCGGTACCATGCGCACAAAAATGTGATAATAGGTACTTTGGAACTGTCATGGTACTGACTTCAGCAAGTTATTTCACACTTTTGAGTGTTGAAGTCGGTTCAATATTTTGGTTAAATTTGGTTGCTATTATAGACAGTGTCAAGTGTGTAAGTTGAGATGTAATGATTGGCAGCTGTATCTTCGATTCGTGTCCTTATTCGATAGATTTGTGAGATCTCAACTTTATCGAGATACCATTAAAAAAACTTATAAGGATAACAATACAAAAAATTTAATTCAAACACATTGTCCAAAATGCAGATCTATATATAAAATACAATGTTCAAGCAAGAATTCGGTTCGACTGCGCCTTTTTCAGTGAAATACATACCTAGTTAAAATAAATGACAACGATTGATTACATTTGCAGTTTTGTTATTAATCTACCTAGTGGTACGGATACCCTTTGATGGAGATAGCAAATGGATTAATCCATCACGGAGCCGCATGAGCGGGGCGATACGGATGCACTGTCAAGCGCAAAACTAATTAATGAAATGGAATATGTGAAATACTGGTCCGAGTTTTATCTACACTCGGCGTTGATATATTTATCTATTGTTCGATATACTTACTTTTTTATACCGGCGGTATGGCTTTATTAAACTAAATAGTATTAACTATATACAACACTACAGCTACTACAATAAAAGCATTTAGACAACCTATAAGTCATAGCAGACTCATAGGCAGTCCAAATGCTCCAGCCCACTCCCAGTTGGCAGCGTGCCCAGCATGCTGGCAGCATTGTCCCGTTGAATTGCAATGCTTATTCGTTGAGCTAAATATGGAAATATTACTTTCGCAAAACATTGTATTCGTAAAAAATATATTCACAAAACATTACATTTTCAAATGATTACATTTTGGACAATCACAGTCAAAAGGGTTAGAGCTGGTGTCTGTTTAATGACGCGTAATAAACCATACGTATCTTGATCTTACCTGCGTACATCTTCACAGACAAATTGATTATAACGGCCTCTTGGATTGATTGTTTTGAGTCTTACGTTTTACGGATTGTAGGTATTCCGTGAAAGTTGTAGGTTAGCCTGAAAAATATCTTCGACCACATCATCACTTACCATCAGGTGAGATAGTGGTTAAAGGCTAACCTATCAGCACGCGAAGTCAGCCGCATACAAATTTTGCTGGACAAAACACGGCATTGTGTATGTCCGCAAACAAGAGGGAAATCCTGCCATTCCACTTAAGAACATGGAAGAGGTCCAGAAGTTGTTCTCCCTGCCTTCACCTGAGCAACATGACGACAGACGAGTGGAAGTCTAAACATTATTGTCATTCAAACACATCATATATTATCGAATCCAACTCCTCCTGTTGTCACATTACTCGATCAAAAATAGTGGTTGTTTTAAGTCTTCTTTGCCTAGCTCATCGTTTTTATCACCCGCTAAGCATAGAGCTAAACCATATACTACTTACAATGACAATATTTATCACATCTCACACACATCAAAAATACACATTCACAAACTTACATAAACTTTGGTCTCTTATGAAGCACGTTAAACACAGAGCTAATCAAGCAAAACACACAAACACGCTTGCAAACTTCAGTTATTTCCTTAAGACGCCTATGACACTCCAGGTACAGAATTTTTCTATATCACTTTTTTTGAGTTATACTGATGGTTTTACTTAGTTTGGCTAGTGAAATTGACGAAACTGTTAAAATTGAATGTCATAGTTTGCATTCAGTTGACTCTTGCAAGACTATACTCACTAAGTCTTATATACAGTTTAAAGTACTAGCTTTCAACATAAGAAGTTTGCAATGTAACATTGATGAATTTGCAGTAACTCTAAAGCGCATAGATAGTGACATCGACGCCATAATCTTATCCGAATGCTGGCTTTCCGACGGTCAGATTATTGACCCACTGCCCGGATACAACACATTCCGAACTTCTTCACAGTTAAATAAATGTGGGGGTGTAGTTATATACCTAAAGAACTTATACAAATTTTCAGTTGAGGAACCTATGATTAATGATGCTGACTCGCTACTTATAACCGTAAATAATGAAATTGTAATACTAGGAATATACCGTTCTCCGTCGATAAAAAAATTAGATTCATTTCTTGATTCTCTTAACTCAGCACTAGACGCCATAAAAAGTTATCCTTCCATCATTGTGGCTGGTGATATAAATATAGATCTTTGTAACCATAGCAAAAGCGCTGACTATCTTTGCATGATGTCATCTCACGGAATGCTACCAGTTATAACTAATCCCACTCATGAAAAGACCTGTCTTGATCATATTTTTGTTAAGACAAGCACTAAAATAGTAGGATTGCAATGTAAATGCTCCGTAACAGACCATGACATCGTCGCTGTAGGTTTAGCTACAAAAACACCAGCGCTGCCTAATATTAACTTTAAGTTTAAGGTAGATACAGACGCTATAGCAGTAGATATGAAAAAAATAGATTGGACAATTGTTACAACGAAAGAATGAGTCAACTCAGCTGTTTCTGCTTTTAATAATGCTTTAATGAATATAGTTGCAAAGCACACTAGCAAGGTTAGAATTGGCCGAAAATGGGTAACACTAAATCCTTGGATTACACCAGGGTTACTGAGATGCATGCGACACCGGGATAAATTGCATTTAGACTCAAGAGCTCACCCAGACGATGTATTTCGACGTAGTGTGTACACTAAATATCGAAATTTTTGCAACAATCTACTGAAAAAACTGAAAAATGAATACAACAGTACACAAATACAAGAAAACAAACATGATGCAAAAAACCTTTGGAAAACTATAAAACATATATGTCTCAGATCTTTAAAAAATACTTACTCAGTGGAACTTTTAAACTTACATTCAGATGCAGAAACATCACTTCTTAAGTGCAACCAGTATTTCGTATCGATTGGAGAACAACTGGCAGATACCATACTAAATAAGCTTCAGATTGATCACAAAACCCTTATTTTCTCTAACGAACCTGAACATCTCGTAAGTTCTTCTTTATACTTTCACCCCACAGACCCGTATGAAATATCTAATATAATTTACCAACTAAAAACAGGCACTTCCCCAGGTCCTGATGGTCTTACTGTAAATTTATTGAGAAAAGCCGTGCACGCTATATTGGACCCACTTACTCATATTATCAACACTAGTTTATCAACAGGTAAATTCCCGGAATGTTGGAAAACTGCAGCCATAACACCAATCTTTAAATCTGGTCCAAAAAACGTTCCCGAAAATTACAGACCGATTGCTCTCCTTCATATCATGTCTAAAATTTTAGAAAAGGTCGTAAATAATCAGCTGGTTTCTTTTTTGGAGAAGCATCGTATCGGATAGACAGTTTGGCTTCCAGCGTGGCAGGTCGACCGAAGACGCAGTGTCACTTTTAGCGAATCTAGTATCCAAACACGTCGAAATCGATGACAGCTGTATTGTAGTTTTCCTAGACCTAGCCAAAGCTTTCGACACGGTCTCGGTTGGTCTGCTACTCAAAAAAATGGAAGCATATGGAGTCAGAGGGTTAACGCTTCAATGGTTCAACAGTTACTTAAGTAGCCGCATGCAATGTGTTAAGATCGGAGCTCACTGTAGTAGTTACCTTCCTATTAATTTTGGCGTTCCCCAAGGTAGTATACTCGGCCCGACACTATTCACGTTATACATTAACGATATTATCAGTAGCTCTCTAAAAAATATGGAGATTATCGCCTATGCAGATGACACTGCGTTACTGTTTCACGGGAAGGGTTGGGAACGGGTGTACGCCTATGCAGAAAACGGACTAAGACATATAGGAAGGCTACTGGACAACAATATCTTGACACTTAACATAAAGAAGACCAAGTATATAGCATTCTCAAAAACAATTGTAAGCAGTCCCTCAAGCAATGCTATACTTAAACTACACTCATGTTCTGAGAAAACAGGTATGTGCACCTGCGAAACAATTGACCGTGTAACCAAAATAAAATATTTGGGCATAACTTTAGACCAAAATCTTTCATATGTTGATCATATCAATGACCTATCGGGGCGTGTTAGGAAACTAATCTTCATTATGAAAAAATTAAGAGACTGCACTCCTCCAGATGTTTTGCGACAAGTATACCTGGCCCTATGCCAGACTATCATACAATACTGCAATATCTGTGTGGGGATGTGCAGGTAAAAGTAACTTTATTACTATTGAGAGAGCTCAGAGGGCTCTAATTAAAGTTATTTTGAAGAAACCCTTCAGACACCCGACTAATGCTATTTACCAGGAGTTCAATGTTCTCCGCGTTAGCGCGTTACAGCTCTTTGTTCTCAATGCTACTGTAAAAGCTCATAGAGACTATCTCAATCGTTCAGATTGCAAGTTATTGCAAGCCAAACGGGTCTTTCGCCTTCCACTCCCTAGAGCTACATCTCTTATTTCAAAACGAAGTCCAGCTTATGCTCACATCAAAACTTTTAACAATGTCAGTAATTTCTGTGACATCAAAGACATCAACTCTAAAGCCTGTAAAAAGATAGTAAAAGAGTGGCTTTTGAAATTGTCGTATGATGAAATAGAAAATTTGATTTAAAATTAACAAGTACTTTCACTTTTCTTACCTATGCGCCTTGACATGCTTCATAGTTCACCGGTATACACCTTGACACTCACCTTGATACATAACACACACAAAAACACACCCTACACGCCCCCACACACACACACCCTCTCACACACTCTCTCACACGTACACCCTCACACACCTACATATTTATTTACTTCTTCATACATAACATAATTTCTAATACCAATATAAATAATTTAAAAAAAAACTGTCATATCAAAAATCTCATGTACCTATTACATATAGTAGATTTACAGAGTTCACTTGTACACATTACTCATTGTATAAAATCGCTTATCTGCGTCCCAAGACACAGGCCTCGGCTTAGTTTGGGACACAATGCTTACCTGGGATCAGATGAAACTTAGTTAACTTCGGATAATGATTGTATACTACTAAATTGTAAACTTAATTGGAAATAAAAAATATTTGTATTGTATTTGTATTTGTATCAGGCATAAAAAAAAGTTACATTCTGGTTTTACTGTGGTTAAACGTCGAGGTTTAGAACGTTTTGTTAATAAATCAACATCCACGCGGAACTTTTGATTTTTTGAAATAAATTCCCAAGAAGATTATGACGGAACAAGCACGAGGCCCACCTGATGTTAAGCGGATTAACAGATGTTAATCCGCTTAACATCAGGTGGTCTATAACAGATGCATTTCGTCATGTGACGAATTGCACTGCGCCCGTCACATTGAGACATACAGTTGTTAAGTCTTGTAATTTTTCTGGGTCTCAAGGACTGCTGCGGGAACACAATGTTAAGTGCTTGGCGACAGATTTTCTACTTGAAGGTGGTAGCTAGACAGGCGGGCTATCGCAAAATGCCCTTCCAAAATGCTGTGAAGATTCCACCAAGCCGGCGTGGGGATCAAACCAGGAACCTGCGGCACGGCAGTCCATAGCTATAACTGCTGAGCCATCATTGCTTCAAAAGAGTAATGGAACATATGAAAATGAATGCGTGTTGAGCCATTGACGTCTTAAGTTTATGGAGCGCTATATGTTTGAAAAAGAGGCGTACAATATATATCACCAATAGGCGTACAATATTGGTGATAGTATATATAGCTATCACCAATCTTCCCCCTCCCCATATTTTTCTGTGGGAGCTATGAGAAGCGAAGAAGGGAAAAATCAAGAAGGTGCGTTATCTCAAGAACCGCGATCCGAAAAACGACTGCTCAGGGTGGGACACAATTCCCCCTACATAGGGTAAGCACGGTAGGCATTAAAAAAATCTTATAATCACGCCTAAACACCCCTTAAAGGGCGAGCAGCTATGTTTTGGCAATATAGGGTGAAACTATTACCATTTACAGAAAAGAGTTCCAGACTACAGGCTACCACTTAAAAACAATCTTTGTCAGAAACAGTGCTGATTATTGAAGCCACGACCATAAGACCAGAAAAGCGACGCTTTGAGTCTTTGACACTTTACGTTACTCGACCAATGCGGGAGCTGTAGCATGTCTTATGTTGAGATAAATACTATAGGAATGTAATATTTTAGCCACTACGTTCTTTATTCAACTGAAGCATGATATATGAGTAGGTAGAAGGCGTGTTAAGCCTCGCTTCCTGACGTAAAAACCCGTTGCTGCAATGCAAATATATTTTCAGCGGTTGAAAAAGATACGAGTATGTATATTCGTACCAAATGCCAGCACAGAGTGATAGCGTTAAAAACTTTATAGATGAGTCAATAAAGAATGCCGTGGTTTTCACAATGAGGCATTTGATTTGTATTTCGATCTTTTTTTTCGATTCGATTGAATGCAAATTATATTTGAGGCGGCCCAAAAATATAGCAAAGTATTTTTCATTTTTCATACTTTAACAATACATGTCGATCATGAGAAATGTCTTAAAAAAAGTTTTATAATTTTTTTCACAAATAAAGATATAGTTAGAAAATAGTTCGTATTGCGTTGTTTTTTTTTATTTGTCATCATATATGAAAGTAGTAAGGAGTTTGAGACTTATTCTCAATTATAAATAAACTACTTCTGGTTTTACTACCCAGAACATATTTAATAAAATATAAAACACTATCTTTGCGTTTCACAGTTATCGATTTAGCCTGTCCATCGGTTAAAGCTTGAAACGCGCTGCATGTCTACTGTCATTTTTATCATTCAGTTATTTTATGTGTAGCATAGCAACCCAAAACTTTATTAGGACATTCTGAAACGGACCCTAAATATACTGAAACAAGAAATAATAAAAACTGGTCAAGTATGTCGCACCTTCAGATGGTTCCGACTGAAAGAAATTGCTTACCCGCGTGGAAATTGGATATACCACGCTCTTCAGGACCTACTCAGCGAGTCGGGACAAACAATACTTATCCTTTATCCTAGTCAAGGACCCAAGGAATCGATTCACAGACATTTCATCAAAAAACTATAATCTCATAGATCCGATTGGAAGGTAACAAAGTATCTGATGTCATTTAATCATCTGCATTTATTCTCGTGGACCGCTGCCGGAACACACCGTTAGGTGCTCGGTGACTGGTTTTCTTAGTATCCTACCACAATGCTATAACGACTCCGAGTGAAGCAAGCACCGGGCTTAACGTGTCCTTCGACGCACAGAAACGCTCAGTAGAGGTCACCCATCCAAGTAACGACCTTAGCGGACGTTGCTTGAGACAAGCTCAGCTATGAATGTTATTAACGTATTTTTATTACAACTTTATTTTTATATGTTACTAGCTTTCCGGGCGCGGCTCCGCCCGCGCGTATGCCGGTTATCGCGCGAAACATTAACCTCTTTTTGCGCAGTCGGATAAAAACTATCCTATATTTTTTCCCGGGTCTCAAACTATCTCCATACCAAATTTCATTCAAATCGGTCCAGTAGTTTTGGCGTGAAAGCGTAACAGACAGACAGACAGACAGACAGACAGACAGACAGAGTTACTTTCGCATTTATAATATTATATAAGTACTGAAGTACTGATTGTGACGGAACAAGCTCGAGGCCCTCCTGACTAACTGCCTATGACAGAGTAGAAAATCTGTCGCCAAGCACCTAACGTTGTGTTCCGGCAGCTGTCCTTGAGAGCCAGTAATTCTAGGTTAGTCTGAACAACATCTTCGACCACATCATCACTTACCATCAGGTGAGATAGTGGTCAAAGGCTAACCTATCATTGCATTGCATTGCGCCCGTCACCTTGAGACATAGTTGGAAGTCTCATGTGCCTGTAATTTATCTGGCTCTCAAGGACTGCTGCCAGAACACGCCGTTAGGTGCTTGGCGACAGATTTTCTACTTGAGGGTGGACGCTAGCCAGGCTAAATGCCCTTCCACCATGCGGTGAAGCTCAGCCCGCGGCAGGATTCGAACCATGGACCTGCTTCAAAGTATTGCTGCTAGGCTAGTTTTTGAACAGTATATCAGTCTTCCGTAAGTGATGATGGTGGAAAATATTAAAACGGCTGAACTTAAAATGGGAACTGGCTCTCAAGAATAGTTGCCGGAGCTTGTGCTCCGTTACATGCCTGGCGACAAATTTTGAGCTAGCGTTTAGTAGTTAGCAATGCAGGGTGTAAGCTATGGATTCACTGAGAAGCAGCGCATACTCACTGCCAATAGGCATTTCACTTCGTTTGTTTCTTTGTATACTCAAACCAATCAGATAAAATAGTCCTTCTGTCCAAATGTCATCGAATAATGCCTGCTTCATACTAATAATTTTAAATGTTCGTCGTAAAGACTTCATAAAGATTAACGACTATGTCCATAATAGCTTCACCCGTCCCATTTAACATTACCAGTATTGCGTCACAAAAGCTAACACGCAATGAACGCTAAGGCCGTCACCACACGATCAATCTCTCCGAAGACAAAATTATTCCCAATCAAAAGAGCTTTTTTAGGTGTAAAATGTAGTGATTTCTGTATGAAATTAAAAATAGTTTTCTAGTTTTTTTACCTTTGTAAATATATATGAACCCCTTGATAGAACTTTTAAAAAATACCTATCACTAAAATAATGAATAGATACGTCAACGTCAATTTATGGGATAACGGTTGTGTTGTAATAGACCAATTTATATATTTTGCAAGAACAAGCACTGCGTGAATAGAGTCCTTTCTTTTATTTTAATGCTAGGCAATGCACCAATAATACTGCATGTATTCAGGTTTTCATAGGCGGCGGTGACCACTTACCATCAGGTGGACCGCCTTGTTGTTTGTCACCTGTCGTATAAAAATAATTGCAATCTGACGGGGTCCAGCATGCCAGTCATGCTGCCAGCTAGAAGTGGGTTGGAGATTTTGGTCTGTAGGACTGCAATGGTCTTTGGGATGCCTAAATGCTTTTATTGTAGCAGCTGTACTGCTGGAAACAGTTTATGCTGTTTTGGTGCTTATTTAATAAAAATTACATAATTTATAAAAGACTTGGTTAACTATTATGGTGAGTGCATTATTCTTGTCACAAATACAGGTGAGTTCGAAAATGATCCAGAAGTAGCGATGAATTGGTATTTTTGCTAATATAACTTCAAATTTCAATATTCTAAGTAGATTCCTTCAACATTCATGTGATTTGTAATATCCTGGATAAGGTCTAACAAGTACTGAGTACATCTGATGCACACCAAATGTAAGAAGTCACCACATGAGATTACATTCAACTGTAATGTACCTACTTGATTCTCCTAGGCAATTTGTTTAATGTGAACTAATTCTTACTATCCAGTAAGCCGTGATTTGTTCCCGCATGGACGCGACATCCAGTCTATGTTCCAAATTAAATCAAAAAAATCTGAGCTTGCTACGCGAAATTGTAAAAATCATGCAGTCAAACTAAATTTCGCGTTTATAATGTGTGATGAAATAGCATATTGATTAAAACTTTTAGGAGTTAGGTACTCTTTTTAACTGACTTAAAAAAAGGTCCTAGGCTTTTTGTGTGTTACTCTTTACTTTTACCTCCTTAATATTTACAGGGTGTTCCGATATTGATAATATTTTTATCTCAAAGCTGGTATGTAAAGCATTTAAATTTGAGTGAGATGAGAAGTTTTTGAGCTATACCTAATAATGCGTATAACTGCATAAAGTCGGTATTTTTGTTAAAAAATTTCAGCGTAGGTTAATTGCAAGATGTATTTTGAAATACCCCTACGGGAAAGAGGCATGATGTTATGTATGTATTTTGAAATGATGTTGCTCCAACAAAATATATTTATGCACTAAACTTAATATTAAATGTATAGCCCAACTTTACATTGAGCATTGTGTGGGCAGTACTGAATATGCTAATGAAATGTACGAACATCTCGCCACAGCTGTGGAATTGTAGCATAACATTTGAGAGGAGCTTATTAGCGTTCGAAAGGGGTTGTCTATGTATACTCTATAGTCCTCACTTGTCTAATTAAACTTGAGCAGAATATTTTACTGTTCTTAACCTTTTTAAAGCAATGATAGCTAATTGCTAAAGACTGCCGTGCCACAAGCCCGTGTTTCGATCTTAAGCTCCACCGCGTGGTAGCGGGGCATGTTGCAAACGCACTGACTAGCTACCACACTCGCGTAGAAAACCTGTCGCCAAACACCTAACAGTGATTTTGGTGAATGGGCATCTAACGAATGCTCACTTGGCTTCTACCAGTAGGTAAAAAACCTAACAGTGCTTTCCGGCAGCAGATCTTGAGACCCATCTAAATGACACATGAGACTTAACAACTGTATGTCTCAAATCGACGAACGCAGTGCAATCTATCACTTGTGATGAAAAATATATTTTATACATTATGCTCTTCACTATTTGTAGTTGCCTAAATAAAGTTTTTAGAAATTCATCTTCTAAAACGGTGGAGTTACTTAATGTAAAAGTTCTGGCCAAGTGCGAGTAGGGCCTATTAAGGTTACATTGGCCCTACTCATTATATTAGCATTGATTTAAGAAAAAAAGCGCTCGTAGCGTAGTTTGCTTAGCTATTCTTAGTCGATCAGCTAAGTTAAGCAACGTCCGCCGCGGTCATGACTTGGATGGGTGACGTTAGTTTAGTAGCATTTCTATTGACCGCTCCTGTGATTTAGAGGATCTGTTTGTTGTCTTACGATGACAGTCGATGTAGTATGGTGGTCTCTACTACCATACTATATTGACTGACATCTTTTCTCCCTCAGCAGAAAATCTGACGTCAAGTACCTAACGGTGTGTTCCGGCAGCTATCCTTGGGAGCCAATCCAGTAATACTAGGTTAGCCTGAACAATATCTTCGACCACATCATTCCTTACCATCAGATGAGATAGTAGTCAAAGTTCATCAGCTATAAATAACAAAAATAAAAGAGATATTAATTAATTAGTCTATCGCTTTTTAAGCGTTCACTCTTCTCTCGAGTATACACTTATACGGTGTGTCGAGTGAAAGTTGTGAAAAATTATATTTCGATGTGCGTCGTCGTTCATAACGTAAGCGGCTAACTGCACTGATTGTTAAATACTAAATGTTCACTTGACTGAGAGATGTAAATAGCGTTTATACACTTGTAGCCAGAGAAAGTTTAAACGTCTAGAGATATTGGCCATAAGTTTACCTTTGAGCCTAAGGTACGAAACAATATATTAGCTTACCTTGTGTTTATTTAGACAAAAATATAATAACTATAAGCAGATGAGGACATAAGTGAAAACTTATATTCAATTTTTAAGTCAATGATAGGACTGGCACTTCTCAAAGTTTTTAACGACTATCCGACTAACTTTCAAATTGTTCCCGAGACCTTTTTAAGCCCAGCTTATGAAACTTTTTAAAGAAGAGATCAAACATCATAAATTAACGACTTATGAAGAAATTAAAAGTTTTTCGTTAAAACAACTTCATAATAACTTTGGGAACAGGAAATTTTCTTTTAAAAACTTCCTTATTTTATTTAATAAACATTATTTTTTTACCGATATCGGTACATATATTTCGTTCTCTCTTACAAAACAAGAACTCCCCATAAAAATCTATTTTTTTAGTCATTATAAATGGAGACCCTAATATTATGGTCTTTTGTCGGGAATGTTTCAGCTTCAGATTTATGACCGGAACTCGATACCAACTCACAGAAAAGGATATATAAAAATAGTTCACTTTCCAAAAATTTTAAAAATTCTTATCAAGTATTGAAATTTTTCATTTTCCAAGTATTGAAAATTTAACTTTATTTTGCAAAAAATAAAAGATCTATTTCTAGTTCTTACTACATTCATCTTAGTTTCTAGAATTTATGTGGTGGAAAGATATTACAATACAGTTTGTCTTTTGTCTGTTTTTTACACCTTAACGTCACTACACGAATATAGTTACTAAACTTGTATTGATATACATATAGATAGCTAAACACCGTTTCAATTTATCTCTACCTTGCCTTATTGCTATAAAATAGCTGGTCATTCCGTTACGTTTGACCCGGATGGTAATTGTGCCCCGGGGAAGGTGCGGGCACACGTGGGCCTGCTGAGTAATGGGGGCAATAATAATATATGGACGGGATAGGAACCTTTAAGAAATTGCAGGTAAATCTCACCCGGAATATACCTACATTCGCCTAGAATTGGTATTGATCTAGATACTTATTTATATTGGTATATAAACTTCTATAATGTCATTCAAGTACGGTATTAGTTAGTATGATATTTAATGAAGAAGATACTGAGTATTTATGTAAGACGTTAATCTTACATAAATACTGAGTATCTTCTTCATAGAGTTAATGAGAAATATCGATTGTTTTTGACCTTTGATAAGCAAACATTTTTCATTCAGTCTTAGTTTCACCCGGTGGAGAGTGGAGAGCGACGACGCGGGTTTTTTATTGCTGATACGCTAGCCTTTGACCACTATCTGACCTGATGGTAAGTGATGATGTGGTCGAAGATGTTGTTCAGGCTAGCCTAGAATGAATGGATCTCAAGGAAAGCTGCTGAAGCACCAATAGGTGCTTGGCGGCAGATTCTCTACTTGAGGGTGGTAGCTAGCCAGGCAGGCACTCGCAAAATGCCCTACCACCATGCTGTAACGACTGCCATCCTAACACAACAACCGGGACCGACGCCTCCGAAGCACGTAAGCGCTTAGTAGTAATGTAACTGGTGGCCACCAATCCAACTCATGACCGCGGTGTACGTTGCTTAACTTAGGTGCGACAGGTGACACCAAGACGAGAGTGCATTTGTTGTGGAAATAGAAAATAAATAATTTCATGGTTTTCTTACGATTTTTGTAAATGTTAGTATACAAACTTTTTGCATTACCCTTCAGTTAGGTACCTATGAAAATGTTCTGTTTATCAAATTGTATCATTGATTAGGTATAATGTGTCATTGTCACTATTCATATACCTTTAATGAACATCCCGTGTTAATAAACTTCTTTCATAAAAATGGAATATTGGGCAAAACTGATATAGGTAAAAAGGATCGGTTTCAATGCTGCCCGTTTTAGTAAAATGTAATTGATTTTTTTTTATATCCAACTTTAAACAGTTTTTAGAGAGTAAAATTTACTGAACACAAACAGAGAGTTGAAATACTAAAATCTTAGAACACAAATATATGTTTACTTAGACGTAAGTATGTACTTTGTTAATGGAAGTTTTAAAGAAATTATGTAAATCTTATATTTTTAGTTTAGTAGTTATTCCAAAATGTGAAAATGAATTCTCATTCAAATATCGGCATTATAAGTATTTATTTATATAATACAATCTTGTAATGGATAGGAATATTGATCGTAACTAAATCCACATATTATTATTACCCTTGGGGATCATCCGTTTTGATCTACCCATCCGGGCGACAAAGATAATTGGCACTTATTGTTATAGCCCATGTATAAAATAATATAAAATTTGTTTAAGTTTTTAAATATTGAATAGCATTTCCTAAGGATGATTAAAAATAGTACAAATTTAAAATGCAAGACTTCAACTGCATATTTGGTAGTGATTTTATTTAAACTTTCTTTAAACATACACGTCTTGCCAGGGCTTCCCCTATGTTTGGTGCCACTATTCTGTGATTACACTGGACAGATTATCATGCAACTTGGGACAAATATTCTTTGTGTCCTGCATATACACATAGGTCACTTTTAATCCCGATTTCTAAAGTGATTTTCAAGCAAGCGCGACATTGATGATAACGGGTAAGATTCGGGTGAAATATAATAATACCTACACAACGTTAATTTGGAGCACTATCACAGTCAGTAACCGCAACGCAATTGCTCCAAAGATCACCATATCACACTAATATATGCAAGGGTGTATGTGAGGGTATGTTTCTTTGTTGCCACTTACTGTTGAACGGATTTTATTGCTTATAAGACCGACATAAATCTCTGGATCCAGAATGAGAACATCATAACTTTTATTCAAATTTTCTGCTTATCTAAAAACTAAAACTATTGTGAGGTAGGCCAGCGTAGGATTAACCACAGGTGGAAGCCAATTTTGTCTTTCAATTGCTAAATTTTGGGCATGTAGCCTGGTAACCTAACCTTTTAGAAATATCTTTTTTCGCTGCTAGCATGTTGACTCTTTGACCACAATCTCACTATCAACGACTCATACGAACTTTTTACTTGAGTTGGTTGAATATGGTAAACAGGCTTAATCTACGTGTTGCTATATGGGAACTTGCTTTTATGCACAGTTGACCCGAACACACCGCAACAGAGCGCCTAAGTACTCTGTTACCTACAGATTTTCTACTTTTCTTCTTAGTAGCCAGTCTGATGGACATACGAAGCAGTGATGGCTAGTGGCATTAGTAATGGACTGCTGCGCAGCAGGTCCATGGTTCTAATCCCACCGCGGGCTTGAGCTCAACCGTATGGCTACCGACCACCCTCAATTAGAAAATCTATCGCCAAGCACCTAACGGTGTGTTCCGGCAGCTGTGCTTGAGAGCTAATATAATAATAATTCTAAGTTAAGCCTGTTATACACCTTCGAACACATCATCACTTACCATCAGGATACCAGAGATTGTGGTCAAAGGCTTACATATCGGCAATAAAAAAAGCAAAATGCCATCATACTGTTACGGCTGCCATCCTAAAACAAGAGCTAGCACCGTCAGCTTAACGAAGGAAACAAAAACACCACAAAAGCGCCCTCTAGTAGGTAAATGTCACTAGCAGTCACCCATCCAAGTAATAACCGCTTGATTTTCTACTAAAATAAAAGATGCAGCCAGCTTCAGTGTAGAACACAAATCAAATAATAGCTAGCCCTGCCTTCTACTAACAATAAAACTAAATGTATAGCTTTTTCGGTTTAAAAAAATTGGAGATTTTATTGATTTCGATTAATTTTTCACCTCAGAACTCAGGTTTTGTAAAATAATTAATTCCTTACCTAGTACATGTTATGAGAGGTAGCTCTAATTGACTCTCACACAAATAACGCATACATATTGGTCTTTAGATCCATATCCTTAAAATGTATATTAAAACTAATAAGTTAGATTCAAATCTAACGAAAATCAAGTAAAAATCCGCATGCATTCCTAGGATAATGTATTGAAAAAAAAAAATGCTAATTATTTAGCTTATAATAACGGAGATACGGCACCCGTACCTCGAACATACCAATGTCACACCAGCCAACGTCGCCTGATTGAGTCACAGTAGCACGGTACAGTAGTGTGCGTATGTGCGTCTACTGCATTACGGTAATGTTATCTATAAACATTACCGTGACTGCATGCTTGTCTTCCTGTCTTTGTCATTCATTAAAACGTATCATACACAATGGAAGTGTAGCTGTATGCATAATATCTTTGTGTGAACATTATATTGTCGTGATATTAGAGCATACACTATCTTCCCCTTTTAATTTATCGATTATGCACCTCAATTAAAGTGATTAAAAATCGTTGACAGGGCTGTATCAAGAGGCCCTGATAATTTATAAGTTGTAGCATTATTCCGACACTAACATAACAGACTTAGAAATGTTATGACTATGAGTATGACAAAGTGGATTTTATTGATTTTCGTACAAACTACGCCAGCCCTAGTGGAGAATACAAACGAAAGGTTGGCCAGCCCTGCCTTTGTGCCTTCGTCTTTGTTAGAACTAAACGGAATAGTAAAATTATATGGTTCTCAAAGAGCTTGACCTAACGTTATTTGAACTAGGGCCTGAATTTAATTACTTTAGTGCTAAAATTACTGGCATGAACTAATCCAGCTTACGTCCTTTCAAGGTTAGGACCGTAAGTTTTATCCAGTTTTGTGTTAGAAGCTTTTATGTTATTTTATCTTTTTTCGCACTAACATTGACATCATTAATGATTTGATTCTTACTAGTAATGTTGTATTTTTAAGCAAGTAAACTACCAAAATTAAAACGGAACGACTTAAAAAAATACCCGGTCTTTGATAATTGTTTTCCTTAACAAAATCGTTGTAAAATTGTGGGTCAGAACATTTTTAGGGTATAATTATAAACGAATGATTTCAAAACATGAGGGCGAAACAATGCTAAAATAGCAGCTCGTTTCAGGTCAGGACAAAAATCGAACAAGCTAAATATGAATTAAAAAACAAAGCACCACACAGTGTGTTCCGGCGAGTAATTAATTATGAAATTACAGCACATGAGACTAAATGTTATAACTCATTATATTATATTACTATATAGTTACTATCTTATACTATTACTATACTACACACTTGTAACGGAACGTTACACAAATATGCCGAAAAATTTTAATAGTATATATTTTTACCTACCGAAATTTAATTATGAATCCTACTTACAAACTATTACTATTATAATCTACTTACATACAATAAAGTTACAAATATCTAAAACCACCTACAAAATTAACATAATGGAATGAAAGACAGAAGTGAATGAAACTAGCTCCGTTCGCAATAACCATTGTCTGAGAGACCGGCAGCGCGAGGTGCAACGGCTGTCCACAGCCGTCCGCCGCGCGAGTCCAAGCGAATAGACTTTTGAGCGAGGACGTACCTACGTACAAATCTACTATTTTAAATCTGCTTTTATGCTAAGAGTGAAATCAATTAAATGTAATTAATATTACTTATACTAGTATTGTGATTGTGTTACCACAAATTGGGGTTCATCCTTACGGCAACGTCTGTTGCGTCTACCTGTACAACCAGCATCTGTGCAACGACCGTACCAGCACTATCTACGTCTCGTGCCAGCTACTACCACTCAGCGACGTGACTAGGGCTTGCATTATCCGTCATATTTTGGTATCCGGATAATATGGATAGTAGTTTACTTTACTATCCGGATATCCGAATTTTTCGGATAATTCGGATATTTATTGAAAAAATTACGAGTAAATGGTATTAAGAGGCCTTTTACATTTTGTAGCCCTCTCACTCGCCGCACTTTTAATGATAATTTGAAATAGAAAAAAATTGGTAATGATTTTTTTAAATGTGGTCTGACATTATTTTGCTTTTTGCGACTATGGATGGTTACAACATATTTTTATTTTGTAACATGTTGAGTCCATTTAAAATTAGAGGCCCAACATTTTAAATAAATAAATTACGCGTTTTGGATCCCTCATTACAGATATCAACATGAAAATTTGTCGAGAACATTTATAGTCGCATGCAGCGAAATAATGTCAGAACACATTTTAAAAAATCACTACCATATTATTGTAACTTTTTGGAATTTCGTCTAAAAGTGCGAGTGAGAGGGCTGCAAAATGTAAAAGGTATCTTAAGAATAAATGGTAGTACCTACACAGAACAATCTTTTAATGACTGAAAAGTATGGAATAACGTCTCGAAGTCTGTACCAACTCGGTTCAATAGTATAGATGTTTATATTGTGTTCGTGGTATGGAAAAGTTATTTTACCGTTGTCAATGTAAGAAGTCACTTCAGTTTTCTTACATATGCATGTAGCACTAGAATTTGACCTAGAGTTTTAGAGGATTTCCTTTCGAGACCACACCAGTAGCTTTTGCCAATACGCCAAGCACACCAAAATTACACGTTTTCATAAATATCTTGAATGAAACTTCTTAAGTAGAAGTAAAGATGAGACAGTAAAAAAATTAGTTCTATTTGAACATAATTTTTGAAGACATGCGTACCGATGAGAAAATCTTTGAAGACGGTTTTAAAAACCAACTTGAAACAGTAGTATTCAAATTAGCTTTGTTAATGTTTTCAATAATATTCAGAAAGTTGTCGGTATGTGATTTTAGCCAATCCTAACCACTCCCAAATTCAAAGAATATATAGTTTTGTAAACGTCTTATAAGTATTACCTGTCTCTGTCTTATACGTGGCAATAACAAGAAAGAACAACACACTGTAGCACCGTTTTAGTTGTAAGCATTAGTTAAGCATAAGTTAAATTATTCAGGTATCCTTAAAATATGAATTACTTACTAGTTAAGTAGGCCATCAGGTGATTAATTTTTCTTTTAAAACTTTAACTACTATGATAGTATAATAACGTAATCATAAAATGGTAATAATAGACAAAAACAAATAAAAATAACAAAATTCTTTCTATTAATAATATACATTAACCCCCAATTTTCATAGAAGACTTGTAAAAGGCTTACAACTAAGGCCGAGGCCGCACCACGGTTTTTTCCAGCAAGCGGTTACCGCTATAACCGTTAAACCGCCTAGAGACGCACGCACCACGATTAAAAACCGCGTAACTGCCCGCGGTTTTCACAGTTTAAAGATGGATTTCAAGAGAGCAGTGTGTGTTGTTGCTCTGGTATTAAGAAATAGTAAAAGAAGACGTCAACGCTAAAAGTTTATTTTTAACATTCCTATCACTATACTGTCGCAAAGTAGTGTCGTACAATGCTGGTCTTTTTTATACTTCTATAATGATTTTCTGTGACAAACTTTCATAATCTGGTTCGTTTGAAACAAACTCCTCGGTAGACGACATAACTGCAATGGCACGAAAACGACAACACAAACACTCTGCACGGCGGCGCGGCGGTCTGCCGAATACTGGCCAAAACCGCCCGCGGTTACCGCATAGTGCGTGTGCGCCCACTTAGTTCTTTGGATTACAATTTTGCTGCGGTTTTTTGCCGCGAATCATTTTGTCATTTCACGGTTTTTAGTTTAGTCGCGGGAAAAAACCGCAGGTGCGGCCGTTTGTATTAGTTTTCCTGAGTCACAAAATCACGCGGTTAATAACCGCAGCGGTTTAACCGTGGTGCGGTCTAGGCCTAAAACAGTGCTACTTAATGTTCTTTCTTGTTATTGCCACGTATATGACAGAGACAGGTTATACTTATAAAACGTTTACAAAACTATTTTTTCTTTAATTTTGGGAGTGGTTAGGAGTGGCTAAAATCACACACTGACAACTTTCTGAATATTATTGATAACAATGGATAAATAGTGTGTCCCCCTACAAAAATACGTCTAAGAAGTGCATATAAATAGTCGTTTTGATGAGTAAATTCCATTTTTACAAGTATTTTTTGACTTATGTAACTATCCGTATTATCCGAATTATCCGGATAATTAGGTCGTCACTGTCCGGATTTTATAAATTGGATATCCGGATAATTCGGATATCCGGATATCCGGATTGCAAGCCCTAGACGTGACGTCTACCGCTCCCGAAGGCCAGTGGTAGTTATTTTGGCCGGGCAATGCCTTCGATCGTTGGTCGGACCCCGACCCTCGTATAAAACGACTAATTAGCTATTAATATAGGTATATATGTGAACGTACTAGTTGTATAATTTGATCAGTCCTTAGAAACTAACATCTACCTAGGCCTGGTTAGCAACTAGGAACGCCGCACACTTACTAAACTAATACTACCCGTACTGTATATCTCAGGGTAATGGGCGCAGTGCGGTTCGTCACTTGTGACGAAATGCATCTCTTATAGGCAGAGGATACCGCTTAACATTGGGTGAGCCTAATGCATCTTCCGTCACAACCCCATGAAAATATGGTTGCAATGAAAAAGTAAATTATAGTAAGTAGGTACAAATTATGTTAAAATAATAATATTAGTTTTCACGCAAAGTTACTAGAGAATTTATAAACACTATACATAGCTTGTATGCGGCAGATACATAGAACATAGGGGTAATGTAAATTTTATACAAAGTCTAAGGAACAAAATTACCTAAGGCTTGATGGGTGATGTAGCTCAAAAAGACTACAGCGATTAATTCAATGGACCACTTGCATAATGCGCTTTAACTTGTCGAAGTCAGGTTAACGAAGTTTAATAAAAACAATTTCACACGTTTCGTCAATAAAATTAGTGCTTCTTAAGTACCTATTACGAATTAAGTTCGTGTCTAAAGTGACATAAAACTGCTTGAAGACCTTGCTTAGGGTCAAACCTCGGACATAGTGGCCCTCCAGTATGTCCTACGGCTAACATTGAGTTAAAATCAAGAGGCATCCGACCCAGGTTATCAACTAAGGAATCTTTAACCGCATATCCAAACACCTACCTACGTAATCTTCATACCTAAACACATGTTTTGTTCACAGGAACGTGACAACCGTTAACTTGCTCGTGTCTCCTGCTAGGCATAATTAGGGCGGAATTGCCCGGTAACAGGCACTTCAACCCTCGGCCGCGCGTGGTGAGGGTCTTTATCAACACGATATCACTATTTTAGGTAAGAGAAGACAGTTACTGAGACTGAGATCTGGGCTTCAACTGAGTACAGGCGTAAGACTGTATAAAATGTTACTTAAATTTAACTACATATAGGTAAGTAGGTAATCTGTAGCACGCTAACTTTTACTAACAAACTGATCTTGATGATTTTAGGGATTCTGTACTAAAAGAGATGAAGAAGGCGTAGTATCACAATGTCCTCGGAGATCAAAGGGTCAATTAGGCACTTATTTGGCTCAATGAATAAACATTGCAATACAACGGGGCAATGCTGCCAGCACGCTGCAACTAGTAGTGGGTTGGAGCATTTAGACTGCCTTTAAGTCGCCTTAATGCTTTCGATGTAGTAGCTGAAGTGTTGTATTTTTTTTATTTTTCTTTATGCACGATAGCTTAGCCTTTGACCACTATCTCACCTAATGGTAAGTGATGATGCGGTCGAAGATGTTGTTCAGGACAACCTAGAATTACTGGCTCTCAAGGACAGCTGCCGGCACGCACCGTTAGGTGCTTGGCGACAGATTTTCTACTTGAGGGTGGTAGCTAGCCAGGCGGGCTTTCGTATATAGTTTGTCTATTTACTACATGTTTCTTTGTTTATTTAGTTTGTAGTGTTTTTCAAAAAAGGTGTAACACCGGTTCAAAAAAAATATTACAGGGAAATCTATTGATCTTAAGTACGTACTGTTTTGATAGCGTATAACGCGGCGATATCGTCGGGTGGTCGTTTGGACCCGCGAAGGAGATTACGCCGTTTCCACGCTCAAACTTTCAGATATTGACGGTTTAAGGCAATATGGGAGGCGCAAAATGGTGTAACGGCCGTTTTTAGTGTTATTGGTCTTGACATTTAAAAAATAAAGGGCGTATCAACTAACTATACTGTCTCGCCAATAAATGTCATTGTAAGCACTGATGATTTTGAATTTAGGACTCCAATGAAAATGTATTTAAATTAATTTTCATTTTAACATTTGGTTTTGAATAAATGAATTTGTTTTTGGGATTGGAGGGCAGGCGTTCACCTAGTGGCGTTATCACCATAACCCACGAACATCCGCAACACTAGAGGTCTCGAGGATGCGTCGCTGGCCTTTGTGGAGGGAATATACTCCCTTTTTAAAGCTAAGTAAGCCTAAGTCGTATTGGTTGGAAAATACTTCACACGGCAGCAGGTTCCATGATGTGGCAGTTCGAGGCAGAAAATACAGTAAGAATCGCAAGGTGGACTTACTTACTAACTTACTCACTTGACTTTTACTTACATCAGACCACATAATCACTTACCATCAGGTGATATAGAGAGGTCAAAGACTGGCCTATCAAATATTAAAAAGATATTTTTAACTTACTCCCTTCACAAGTGATATATGGACGCGGATAACACGGTGTAATTTTTTTATCCTTTGGGTACGGAAATCTAAAGAGTAGGATATAATAGGACCTTTTTATGACCCAGTTACGAAATGAACAGATCAATCCATGAATTCTATCTTGTAATAACTACTACGTAAGCACATTGATAGCATAAAGGCGCTGACAAATGCTAAATAGCTTTACCTGAACAGATTTCTAGCAAAATGCATTTAGTTTAGTTAAGCAGTAAGAAAATTATGTGAGTCTTGATCACATTATCAAAGGCCAAGAAAAGTCCGGAACACGTTTCCTTAATATTTTCTCGATAAAATAAAATTGCAAAGTTAACTCTAATTTACGCTTGTAACGTATCTTAGTTATTTACGTCTGAATGTGCATGAAAATATATTAATAAAATAACAAAACCGTATTAAGAAAGTTACATTTTCGATCATTACGTTACCAGTTTTGTGTTATTAAGCATACATTCGGATTTTTCCTAAACTGATCGCGATATTACTAGCGCTGCCTCTCTTTCACTCCTACACAGTCCGATAGTGACAAAATCTCAGCATCTGACAACGTCTTAAGCACAGCTTTTCACTGCACAATATTACAATGTCAAATCGAATTTGAGCTTTCGAGCTGGGAAAGTTGGAAGTTGTATGCAATTATCACTTGCTTATTCTTGGCTTGATGTTGGCTATGTTAGGTCTCCATTAGGACATTGCTTTGAGAATACCGAGTTGGCAGTTGGTATTGGCACACTACCAAAAAGGTCGTTCGTGACAACAGAACACATTATTTTAAATTATTCAACTTACTCGTTTTTAATATTATATAATACTACGGAAATTATTGTATAGGTACCTAATTGAGCAATTTGCATACGTTGATCCCAATTCCAATGAAAGACAAAAAGTTTTCATGCATTCAAATATTTTTTAAATCCTTCCTGTCGTTATCGAAATTAAAGTGAGATTACTACTGTGTACTCCAATCTGTTCTGTTACTCGTGATCTCTTACTTCTCTTTCACACACATTAGAAGGATATATGTGCGAGAGAGTGACTATGTATTAGTAAGATGAAGCGAAGTCTCTCCACAACTGCTGGCATTACATAGGTACTCTAACACTGTTTTAGTTATACAATTTTCATCCCTGCCCATGCCAACACCACTATTTAATACTCTTCAATTAAGGTATTTGTCACTGGTGCTACTCAAAGTCAACGATATTATTTTCAATTTACTCAAAAGCGCATGCAATGCTCATGGTCAATTACAATATAACTTATTAAAATATCCTACATTCTACTGCTAAGTACAGCATCAAAGTATTATAAGTAGAGCTATTTTGAGAATAATGGGCAAGAAACTCTGGGCCATTACTTTTAAAAGTTTTCTCTATGTGTTAAGTTATCTATAATGTGTTACAAAAATAAACTTTTTCGAAGCGCTCGTAGCCATGTTTGCTTAGCCATTCTGAATCGATCAGCAAATTTAAGCAACGTCCGCCGCGGTCATGACTTGGATGGGTGACCGCTGGTGACATTACTATTGAGCGCTTCCGTGCTTCGGAGGGCACGTTAAGCCGTCGGTCCCGGTTGTTGTCTTAGGATAGCAGTCGTTACAGCATGGTGGTAGGGCACTTTGCAAATGCCCGCCTGGCTAGCTACCACCCTCAAGTTGAAAATCTGTCGCCAAGCAACTAACGGTGTATTCCGGCAGCTGTCCTTGAGAGCCAGTAACTCTAGATTAGTCTGAACAACATCCTCGACCACATCATCACTTACCATCAGGTGAGATAGTGGTCAAAGGCTAACCTATCAGGCATAAAAAAAAATATTACGAAAATATTATAATATAATATTATTATGTTTATATGACGTAGGTGACAGGAAGTATAGACGGAGGTGGAATTGTCCACGTGTGTTTGTCGTTGAAACTTACTATTTTGTCGTTGAAATTTTACTTACAGTTTGCGATTACAAAATTTATGAATAAAAACTGTATATATATAAACTACCGGAAGCAGCGACTTCTGAGGAACTGATATCTTAAACTGTGATCCTCAAGACGCCTGCCAAGCCTGGGGATTATTGCAACCCCGTAATGGGAGAGGCTGTGTTCAGCAGTGAACCATCCGGCTGACACATTAATAAAAAACTGGTACCGCTATCTTATCTACGTTCCCAGTATTATAATTATGATTTTTAATTGTATCAACTTTTCGCGGGGAGTCTCCAGTATCAACTCCTTCTGTTTGACCGCATTTCACGCACAGCGGCTCGAGCCATCGATGATCAAGGTCTTTCCGTTCATTATTATTAGGGTTCCGTACCCAAAGGGTAAAAACGGGACCCTATTATTGAGACTTCGATGTCCATCCGTCCGTCCGTCTGTCACCAGGCTTTATCTCAAGAACGGTGATAGCTAGACAGTTAAAATTTTCACAGATGATGTATTTCTATTGCCGCTATAACAATAAACACTAAAAATCAGTACTATAATATTATAAATGCGAAAGTAACTCTGTCTGTCTGTCTGTCTGTCTGTTACGCTTTCACGCCAAAACTACTGGACCGATTTGAATGAAATTTGGTATGGAGATAGTTTGAGACCCGGGAAAAAACATAGGATAGTTTTTATCCGACTGCGCAAAAAGAGGTTAATGTTTTCGCGCGATAACCGACATACGCGCGGGCGGAGCCGCACCCGGAAAGCTAGTAAAATATATATTCCCATACAAAAAAACTTGATTTCTTTACCGTTTTTTGTTCGATACTAATAACGGTGACAGGTAGACGCTTTAACTATTCACAGAATATTTAGTTTTATGTTCTCCTTAAATATAACTAATTATAATAAAATAAATAATTACGGGGGCTCCCATACAATTAAAGAGGTTTTTGCCGTTTATTTGCTAAAAATAATAATAATGAAAACAGGTAGAAACTTGAAATATTCACCGAATATTTAGTTGTATATTTACTTTAAAAATAAACAATGAGTGAGAACACTATCTAGGGTTCGTACCTAACTAGGATAGGAACGTACCTACCCAGCTCAATTGGACACTGTGAAAATAGGCTGTAACTTGCAAGGTTAGGTTACAGATAATAGTACAGAACCCTTCGTGCGCGAGACCCACGCGCACTTAGCCGGTTTTTCATATGGCTGAGGCATTGCGTAGTGATGATCGATCATTCTTGTTGATAAGTGTGATAAGTATTTAACACATCTTTTAAAACATTATACAAAGACCACATGCATAAAAAACATCTAAGACATTAAGTTTGTTGATGTAACAGAGTTTACATATAATATAAATATTCTGTACAGTCTGGAATTGCACCAATAACACACGACTCATATAATATGTGCCTAACTTTCTATGTGGGTAAAATCAAGGCAATATTAACATATCTTCTATATTATATAAAAATTACGTGTCACGTTGTTTGTCCGCGATGGACTTCAAAACTACTGAACCGATTATAAATTTGACTTGCACACCGTGTGCAATTTGATCCAAATTGAAAGATAGAATAGCTGACATCTCAATTTATAGGTGAAATTATCCGTGCGAAGCCGGGACGGGCCGCTAGTTTATATATAAGAAATGTTTTATACTGAATTGTAAAAAGGCACGACGTGACAATTATATCAAGGGCCTAAGAAGTAACCAAACAATGGTGTTAGAAATAACAAAACCGAAATTTAACAACAACACAAGAGCAAAAATTGAAATTGTATTTTTATTTACAATTTCTCTTTTTAGGGTCTCGAGGGTAACCCTGCGGAGGCGGGTGTTTCTGGCCCCCACCTCTGGCCTTTTTTACCCAACTCAGATATTTCTGTTAACGAAATATAATCAACACAGTTTATGATACAGGTAAATAAAATATGTACATATTTTTATCGCGATTAAATCGCAAGTTAAGTGTTTATATATAAGGAACTTTGAAACTTGGTAATATGAAACCCAATAATTTCAATTCAATCGTATTTTAGGCATGTTAGAATTGAAGCCAAATTTTTCATAGCTTGACACTATAAGGCATTTAAATCTATATCTATTCTAGCCCAAAAATTTGAGACCACATTATAAACATCATGTACTATCGAATTTATTAGTTTTATACTTTATTAGGTAGCTAGTGGTTCGCCCCGGAAATTTAACAAAATAAATCAACTTATGTTAAAATATTCTTTACCCTATGATCTTCAGAAATAATGTAGGATTCTAATGGTGAAAGGTTTTTTAAATAGGTTCAGTAGTTTTTAAGTTTATTCGTTACGTTACAAATCTTTCCTCATTATAATTTTAGTGAAGATGTAGATTATTTCGAAAATTTCTAAGAATTTAAGAAACACTTTTTATTAATTTTTCTATAACTATATGAAAGTTTCTCTTTGTGGACTGGTCCAGATCTACTATTCACATGATCAGATAGTTACTATTCTTAAGAATGTATGTGTACACAACCAATATAAAACTAATGTTGGTTGCGCAAAAGTAAGTTCATTTGTTTTAAATTTGGTCAATATTTTTTTCGAGCATTTTTATCTGATGATTGAAAAACCGTGTCTCAGCCATTGAAACCATAGAGATATAAAATATTGCTTTCTCTTTTCTGTGATTGAAACATATATATAAACAGATGACACATATTAATTTTAGCATTCAACAATAAAGATATGAAGGGACTGTCAAAGTTGTCGGTGGTGATGTACAACCGACAACTTTGTTAACGATATTCTTTTGACCCTTAAATCACCTGAAGGTAAGATAATGCTGTCGAAGACGTTGTTCAGGCTAAACTGAAGTTCCTGGCTCTCAAGGACACCTGCTAGAACACACTGTCGTTAGCCAGACGGGCATTTGCTAAATGCCCTACCATTATATTGTAATAATATTTTATGGCTATATTTAAAATCTTCTTGTTAGGGATTTGTTACTGCTGTAAATGTTTTTGTTTGATTGCGATGGAACATTCAAGAGGTTCACCTGATGTTAAGCGGTAACCTCTGCATGACCAGATTAATTTCATCACAAGTGACCCCATTACCACGAGACATACAGTTGTTAAGTCTCATGTGCCTGTAGTACAACAGACTATTAGCTGCTTGGCGTCAGATTTTATACTTGAGGGTGGTAGCTAGGCAGGCGAGCATTCGCAAAATACCCTCCCACCATGCGGTGAAGCTCAAGCCGGCTGTGGGAATCAAATAATAATCCATAGATATTACCGCTCGGCCATAATAGTTTCAAAATGTATTCTGGATATCAACATTTACAAGTGAAACAAGGATTCATTGCACGTTGTTTTTATAAACACGTGCTATTACGATTTGTTGGTTATATTCATAATATATTATATAAGAGTCCTGATAAAGCGAGGTCCAAAAGTACAGGAAAAAAAAAAGTAAAAGTACACGGCAGTATGGCCAAAAGGGCATTTCAGGGAGCAGTATTATAAAAGGTAATGTATGAATTATATTGTTGTATTCCATATGAAGAACAAACTTTATTGTTTCTAGCAAAATTATCTATTTCAGATACAATTTTGTGATAGTGCACGTAGACACATACTGCTATTTTCCAAGTTTAACATGTATATTTAAATTAATTAAAAAAATAAAAATCCGACTGCAAATTATTTCTTTTAGTTATAAATTTTATTGTTCCATCGAAAATAAAACTACAAGTTATATATACGAGTATTTATGGAATCGGTTTTTAAAGCCCTTTATTTTAATATCCAATAATTGACCTATATATACTAGACGCGACATCTCAAACAAGGATAGTCGATCGGTGCAAATATGCTGGCGAGCATACTCTCCCCCACACGCAGTTGGGCACTCATAGAGATTACACGCGCTTTGCGTTCGAAAATTGTGTATTCAAAATACACAATTGTTAATACACAATATTAGAACGTAAAGCGCGTGTAATGTTTACGAATGCCCAGCTACGTGTGGGGGAGAGTATGCCGGCCAGCATATTTGCACCGATCGACTATCCTTGTTTGAGATGTCGCGTCTAGTATATATAGGTCAATGTATCCAATTCGATGGGTTTGTATAAAAAAATATTGCACAATATGGCGTCTCAAATCCGCCAGTTTTTTTTTATTTTATATTTTTATGTACTCTAGTGTCACTTGCGTTATCAAGACAAATCTAACGATATCTCATTTATATGAAAATCGACTTAGCCGTTTAGAAGTTATGGTGGAATAAAGAAACTCACAAACATACCTACATACATACATTAACCCTGAAAACATAACTCTCCTTTTTTTGGGTAGTCGTGTAAAAAAATACAGTAAACATACTTTTTTAAATGGCAGGATGCCATTATTAACAAACCACTTAAAATATATAAACAACACTACAGATACAAGAACGAAAGTATTCAGGCAACCTAAAGGCCATTGCAGACACATAGGCAATCTTCTAGTAAGCTTACTAGTAATGAATATCTTCGCCAAATATCCTTATTAAAGCATGGTATTTTATTAACTGTGATGGATTTAATTAGGTATTTAGCAGTAGAGAGTTTTCCTCAAGCGCCCTGCTGCCTAATCAAATACTGGATCAGCCAGATTATTGTACTTGAATGAATGAGTTCCTTCTTCATAAAGGGTTCTTACGGCTGCAGATATACTTTTATGTCACTCTTCGACTTCTTCATTAGTTTCTAAGCTTGGAAATATTTCAATTAAACATGATTTTGTCATTTATACATGGTTGTGTCTATATCGAACATTATTAATGTTTACTTACTGCCATCTTTCTCCTTCATATTCCGACTCTTATCCCACTACTAATGTGGGGTTGGTATAATATGTTTTCTTATATATACTAACACTTTTTTTTTAATTTATTTATTTATTATATGTTTAAAATAGGTTTATATTTTAATATAGGTTTTTTTTGTAACTTAAATAGTACTTCGTGAATAATTGTTATGTTAACCTAGTAAACTGCCAACCTGGCAAATTTTGTAAATCCTTTCTGTTTGGTTGTCTGGAAGAAATTGCTGTGAGCAATAATACCGCCCTTTGTATACCTAATATGTGTGTTAATTTTCTGTAATGTTTTTTCATGGTATGCAAATAAAGTGTTTATATCTATCTAACACAAAAGTTTCGTTTGTGGTCAACAGTTTAAGGCGCTCCGAGTTCCCAAATAATAGGTAAAAACGCTGTGGAGAGTTGTCGAAAAATGCCGTTGTGGCGTCGCGTAGCGTAGTTTGATTGTTGAATCGGGCCGCTATTCTGCTGCTGCGCGGGTAAAAACTGATATGTGCGGAATTATAAGTTTTTAATTCTGCTGTTTGAAATGTGATTTTTTATTATGTAAGCTTACAAGCTTCTGCTCGCGACTTCACCCGAGAACCGGAAGTCAACCCTAGAATTCGAATTATGCTTGCTCTCTCAGGAACATATGAGAATTTACTGAGGGAGCGCTTCTTTTATTCCAGGACCTCGGTTATCTTTTTTCACCAATATTCTTCCAACCGTTACATAAATGAGTGGTTCTTACTCATTACTGATATCCATTTTTTATCATCCATATTTTTTCTAAAACGATTTTTTTTTAATTTGAACATAGTGCAATAACTTGTTGATGTCGAAACCTCGCTTCTGTTCAAAAATATAACATCAATAATGTGCTGGTGGTAACGACTTCGACAAGTTATTTCAATTTCACTTCACATACTTGTTGGATACCCAAGTATCTATCTGAGAACTTACGTAGTACCAAATTATATAGAAAAAAGCATAACTCTATAGTAATGCTTTTTTTCTTCTATAAAATTTGCCAGAATTTTTTGCATCTCAAAATTTTATTATGAATTATGTGGAAGGTAAGTCTGAAATATTTTTTATGAATAGTATAACTATAATAATCTCAACACTCGTACCCTAAAAACTAACGTGTTTTTTACTCAAATATAAAAGTTTGATTATTCCAATGACAGTTTCGACTATATCTATAGACTATATGCATTACTTTTATTAAATCCTCCAATCGTGATGATTCTTTTTTACTCGGTAGGGTATACTTTAAAGGTGCTCCCATTACAGTTTCATCAACATTGGTCAAGTGGTTTTTGAGTTACAGTCAAATAACTGTAAAGTGTTACAATATCTTGATGATTTCATAGTTGACGGTAAATGACAATAAATACCATAAGTAGAAAATGGGTGAAAAAATGGAACCGACTTCAACACTGTAAAGTGTGAAATAACTTGTCAAAGTCGGTACCGTGAGCACAATATTGAGATAATAGGTACTTTTGAACCAGCATTGTACCGACACCAACAAATTATTTCACACTTTCCAGTGTAGAAGACAGTTCTTTTTTTTTTTTTTTTTTTTTTATTCTAAATTTTTTTTGAGACTTTTGGTCGCTTAGCGACTATATCCGCCCCGTTAAGTTACATATAATACTTACCACTAACCTGAATTAAGTACTTCAAAGACAGTTCTTATTTTTGTTAAAAAATTCAAGGAGTGTTTGGAAATGTACGCGCTTCGCAGTGCAAAGCGAGTACTGTTTACAGTGAAAACGGTCAAAAAATCCTAGTTATAAACTGTGACGATGAAAGAGGTCTTACTTCTCCTACACACTCGATAAAACATCCTTAATGGTTGAAAAACATATAAGTAGGTAGTATAAGTATCTAAAATAGAATAGAGTGGATATTTTTCTCAGATTTCATTCATAATTTAAATACCGGGATCCCGGGATTCAAGTTTTTATTACGTAAAACGGTAAATGACAGTAAATATCATAAGTAGAAAATGGGTGAAAAAATGGAACCGACCTCAACACTGTAAAGTGTGAAATAACTTGTCAAAGTCGGTACCGTGAGCACAATATTGAGATAATAGGTACTTTTGAACCAGCATTGTACCGACACCAACAAATTATTGCACCTTTCCAGTGTAGAAGACAGTTCTTAATTTTGTTAAAAAATTCAAGGAGTGTTTGGAAATGTACGCGCTAGCGTTGAACTCGCAGTGCAAAGCGAGAACCGTTTACAGTGTAAATAGTCAAAAAATCCTAGTTATAAACTGTGACGATGAAAGAGGTCTTACTTCTCCTACACACTCGATAAAACATCTTTAATGGTTGAAAAACATTTAAGTAGGTAGTATAAGTATCTAAAATAGAATAGAGTGGATATTTTTCTCAGATTTCATTCATAATTTATATACCGGGATCCCGGGATTCAAGTTTTTATTACGTAAAAACCTAATACCTACATTGCACCTTAAATACATATGATTATCAATTTCAATTATTTCTTATTATATAACATATAATTATCAATTAGTTATTTCTTATTAAAAAATAAAAAAGGCATACTGAAATCCAAATATTCTAATTGACAATCTTTAAAATTAAGTCGTCTCGGTTCAATTTATGTTTCATCTTCTATGCCTATTGACGATTCGTCATATTCAGATAAATTGTAAATAGGGTTAGGAGGATGAGCTAAGGGCAATATTTCTCTCAGGGGCATACCGCGAGTTTTACGAGAGTCAACTATTTCCGGTAAAAGCCATACGATGTAAAATTGTAAAAAAAAATCTTTCATTTTTGTTCCCAAAATAGGTAATTTTTTTCTACGATCTCAGTTTTGAGTCGTTCCTTTTCACCAACGTAGCAAAAGGTAATATATTTACCTGGCGATAGGTAAGCACCACGTGCAGCGTTAGGTAGGAACAAATACCAGGTGTATTTCACCTACTTTAGGTCACACATACCTTTTTTTTTACCTAATCGCTAAGTTAATGAGCCGTTACCTAATCGTAAAAGTACGTTAAACTAATCAAATTTGGTAAATTTTACACTCAGAAAATACACATGACTTAAAAACACCTAATATTAAGTTGATGCTATGTAACATAATAATTAGGTACAATCAAACGAACATATTCAGTTGCTTTAAACAATTTTAAAGCCATATTAGCTTATTGCCGGCACAGACACCGACGCCGACACAGACACCGACGCCGACACAGACACCGACGCCGGCACAGACACCGACGCCGACACAGACACCGACGCCGACACAGACAGCGACGCCGGCACAGACAGCGACGCCGGCACAGACACCGACGCCGGCACAGACACCGACGCCGGCACAGACACCGACGCCGGCACAGACACCGACGCCGGCACAGACACCGACGCCGGCACAGACACCGACGCCGGCACAGACACCGACGCCGACACAGACACCGACGCCGGCACAGACACCGACGCCGGCACAGACACCGACGCCGGCACAGACACCGACGCCGGCACAGACACCGACGCCGGCACAGACACCGACGCCGACACAGACACCGACGCCGGCACAGACACCGACGCCGACACAGACACCGACGCCGACACAGACGCCGACGCCGACACAGACACTGACGCCGACACAGACACCGACGCTGACACAGACACCGACGCCGGCACAGACTTGTTGGATTTAGCTACCAGCTAGCGACGAATGCGGTTAGTTATATAAAATGTTTCAAATTTGTAGTCGGTCCTTTCTATGATTCCGCTAAATTTTCATCAAAAATTCCAATGACAGTTTCGACTATATCTACAGACTATATGCATTACTTTTATTAAATCCTCCAATCGTGATGATTCTTTTTTACTTGGTAGGGTATACTTTAAAGGTGCTCCCATTACAGTTTCATCAACATTGGTCAAGTGGTTTTTGAGTTACAGTCAAATAACTGTAAAGTGTTACAATATCTTGATGATTTCATAGTTGACGGTAAATGACAATAAATACCATAAGTAGAAAATGGGTGAAAAAATGGAACCGACTTCAACACTGTAAAGTGTGAAATAACTTGTCAAAGTCGGTACCGTGAGCACAATATTGAGATAATAGGTACTTTTGAACCAGCATTGTACCGACACCAACAAATTATTTCACACTTTCCAGTGTAGAAGACAGTTCTTATTTTTGTTAAAAAATTCAAGGAGTGTTTGGAAATGTACGCGCTTCGCAGTGCAAAGCGAGAACTGTTTACAGTGAAAACGGTCAAAAAATCCTAGTTATAAACTGTGACGATGAAAGAGGTCTTACTTCTCCTACACACTCGATAAAACATCCTTAATGGTTGAAAAACAATAAGTAGGTAGTATAAGTATCTAAAATAGAATAGAGTGGATATTTTTCTCAGATTTCATTCATAATTTAAATACCAGGATCCCGGGATTCAAGTTTTTATTACGTAAAACGGTAAATGACAGTAAATATCATAAGTAGAAAATAGGTGAAAAAATGGAACCGACCTCAACACTGTAAAGTGTGAAATAACTTGTCAAAGTCGGTACCGTGAGCACAATATTGAGATAATAGGTACTTTTGAACCAGCATTGTACCGACACCAACAAATTATTGCACACTTTCCAGTGTAGAAGACAGTTCTTAATTTTGTTAAAAAATTCAAGGAGTGTTTGGAAATGTACGCGCTAGCGTTTAACTCGCAGTGCAAAGCGAGAACCGTTTACAGTGTAAATAGCCAAAAAATCCTAGTTATAAACTGTGACGATGAAAGAGGTCTTACTTCTCCTACACACTCGATAAAACATCTTTAATGGTTGAAAAACATTTAAGTAGGTAGTATAAGTATCTAAAATAGAATAGAGTGGATATTTTTCTCAGATTTCATTCATAATTTATATACCGGGATCCCGGGATTCAAGTTTTTATTACGTAAAAACCTAATACCTACATTGCACCTTAAATACATATGATTATCAATTTCAATTATTTCTTATTATATAACATATAATTATCAATCAGTTATTTCTTATTAAAAAATAAAAAAGGCATACTGAAATCCAAATATTCTAATTGACAATCTTTAAAATTAAGTCGTCTCGGTTCAATTTATGTTTCATCTTCTATGCCTATTGACGATTCGTCATATTCAGATAAATTGTAAATAGGGTTAGGAGGATGAGCTAAGGGCAATATTTCTCTCAGGGGCATACCGCGAGTTTTACGAGAGTCAACTATTTCCGGTAAAAGCCATACGATGTAAAATTGTAAAAAAAATCTTTCATTTTTGTTCCCAAAATAGGTAATTTTTTTCTACGATCTCAGTTTTGAGTCGTTCCTTTTCACCAACGTAGCAAAAGGTAATATATTTACCTGGCGTTAGGTAAGCACCACGTGCAGCGTTAGGTAGGAACAAATACCAGGTGTATTTCACCTACTTTAGGTCACACATACCTTTTTTTTACCTAATCGCTAAGTTAATGAGCCGTTACCTAATCGTAAAAGTACGTTAAACTAATCAAATTTGGTAAATTTTACACTCAGAAAATATACATGACTTAAAAACACCTAATATTAAGTTGATGCTATGTAACATAATAATTAGGTACAATCAAACGAACATATTCAGTTGCTTTAAACAATTTTAAAGCCATATTAGCTTATTGCCGGCACAGACACCGACGCCGACACAGACACCGACGCCGGCACAGACACCGACGCCGGCACAGACACTGACGCCGGCACAGACACCGACGCCGGCACAGACACCGACGCCGGCACAGACACCGACGCCGGCACAGACACCGACGCCGGCACAGACACCGACGCCGGCACAGACACCGACGCCGGCACAGACACCGACGCCGGCACAGACACCGACGCCGGCACAGACACCGACGCTGGCACAGACACCGACGCCGGCACAGACACCGACGCCGGCACAGACACCGACGCCGGCACAGACACCGACGCCGGCACAGACACCGACGCCAGCACAGACACCGACGCCGACACAGACACCGACGCCGGCACAGACACCGACGCCGGCACAGACACCGACGCCGGCACAGACACCGACGCCGACACAGACACCGACGCCGGCACAGACACCGACGCCGACACAGACACCGACGCCGACACAGACACCGACGCCGGCACAGACACCGACGCCGGCACAGACTTGTTGGATTTAGCTACCAGCTAGCGACGAATGCGGTTAGTTATATAAAATGTTTCAAATTTGTAGTCGGTCCTTTCTATGATTCCGCTAAATTTTCATCAAAAAGGATACAGTTACTACGAAGATATGATTATGAATTTGCCTAATTGTTACATACGTTTACCTAACATTAGTTTCTTATAAAGTACTTGTATATTGGTAATGGTATGATTCATACTCGCAGTAGTTAGGCATATTTCTTGGTGTATAGGTATACCTAAATTAGAATTTAAGAATCTAGCTTTGGGTACACCCACATAACATTTTATTCTTAGTTCCTGTGTAGGTACCTATATGTATATTAAAAAATACAGACGAACTGAGAACCTCCTCCTTTTTTGGAAGTCGGTTTAAAAAGAACTGAAACTTATACAATAGCGTCTTTTACGCAGGAATGTATTGTTATAGTATATTTTCTTGCTTATAGTACTTTTTTTTTACCTAACTTTTGAATACTGGAACCTTTTACTTGTTGTATCAATGGTGTCATAAATATTATCCTGTTTTATTCCAGCTCATGGTCTATCTGTGTATACGTACATACATAGATTTAACTACTTAGTCTCTTTCATTATTGAATATATGATAAACATCTTAAGTTTTTGGCGGATGAGTCACCTTCGTCCAAGGGTCCTCAAAGTACCTTTATCTCAATACCCTACAAATGGTTCCCGGGCAGTGCCGTCAAGATCTAGCCTATTAGCTGTATAAAAATGTTGTTAGTTCCATTATTTTACCAGAGAATTATTGTTGTATATAAATTTACGTTGCATTTTGTGCAAAGGAGTTGGGCCGCTTGCCTTCGGTTCCGTGGGAGAGCCTCAACTGCGTGAGGATGTTAAAGGACATCACGGCACTGAAGAGCAGCATGATCCAAGTTATGAGTAAGTTGGAGGCCTCTGAAAACACTATCAGTGAGCTGCGTGCTGAAGTAGTGTCATTGAGAAACATTATTTCAGTAAGTAGGTCACCAGAGGCCACTAACATTAACGTACATCGCGGTGGAGGAAAGAACGCGTCGTCGAGTTTCGAGTCAGCAAAATTCGACTCGCCGCCGCCCGCTGTCGTCACCACACCGCCGACCGATGCACCGCGCCCCGCACCCCGCGCAACCACGATAACGTCACGTGTCTCTGCGTCGACGCCGGAACGCGCTTACGCCGCCGCTATCGTTGCCAGACCTACCCTGGATCTAACTGAGGGAAGGAGAGAAAAATTGGGTCACCGCGACCCAGTTTGTAATGCTATGCCTTTGCGCACGCTACACAGCCAATGTGATAATGATGGATTCACAAAAGTAGAGAGGAAAAAGAAGAAAAAGAACACCTCTCGGAATAAGAGCGGTACTGCACCTACCGGCGATAACCATCTGTTGCGCCCAGAGTTGCCGTCAACGCAGCTCTACGTTTCTCGCTTGCACTACACCACGCAAGTTGAAGATCTAGTGGAGTACATCGCGCTCAAGACTAACATGAATCTGAGGGTTCAGCGATTGGAGTCTCGTCACAACGTGACCTTTAAATCATTTGTGGTGAGAGTGCCGACTCGCGAACTTCCAACATTCATGGAAGCTGAATTTTGGCCGAAGGGTGTCAAGTTCCGGCGTTTCCTCGGTCGGATACCTGACGCCTCGCGCATTGTGTCACCAGATAAAAAGTGATTAATATAAACTATTATATATGTTAGGTTAAGGTATATATTTTATGGGCCTGTGTTATTTATAATGCTAAGTTGCCTGAAATAAATGGTTTATTTATTATATTATTATTAATAAATTATTGCCGTCGTAATCCTTTTATTAAAGTCTTATGAATTATACTTTTCTGTGCAAGTAATCGTTACCGTGGTATTTATTTATTTTTACAGACAATGAAAACAACAAATTGACGGCTGCCCTGCTTCTGCTGCCATATTTATTTTCCACTGGCGGAAAAGTACCACCAGTATCAACACCAGTGATTGTAGTCGCATTGTTCCTGAATAATTCGCTGTTTATATTATTAAGAATTTTAATAATGTATTTGATATTATACTTACTTATCGATTGTAAGCATTAGTGTAATGATTGAAGCAGTGATGGCTCAGTGGCTTTGGCTATGGACTGCCGCGCAGCAGGTCCATGGTTCGAATCCCGCCGCGGGCTTGAGCTTCACCGCATGGTGGTAGGGCATTTTTGCGAATGCCCGCCTGGCTAGCGACCACCCTCAAGTTGAAAATCTGTCGCCAAGCACCTAACGGTGTGTTCCGGCAGCTGTCCTTGAGAGCCAGTAATTCTAGGTTAAGCCTGCCATCACCTCTGACCACATCATCACTTACCATCAGGTGAGATTGTGGTCAAAGGCTTACCTATTAGAAATAACAAAAAAAAAAAAAAGATTGTAAGTTTGACTGACGGCAAGAATTATTTTGATTGATGCCCGGCTTTTCAATCATTAGATAGTTCCTATCCATAAAAATAAATTCAATAGGCTAGAAAAATGAGTTAATTTGTTTTTTAAATTTGACTGGCTAACTTATTATCGTATTTAAATTTTTGTGTTTTTTTGTAATGATTAGTTCTAAAGCAATGAAATTAGAAACAAATAAATATATATTAATTGCGATCTATTCCGTTTATTGTTCCTTATCGGTGCATTCTGTACTTGCCACATCAGTAGAAATAACAACCTTAAAGGTAGCAAGTTGGTAGTTTTGTAACTATAGATATACGATATACACTATGTACTGTGTTAAAAAATGTTGAACTATGTGTACAAATCTGTTTCTCAGTCTCTATAAATGAATTAAGTTCAGATTAAGGACCTTTTTCATATGTATATTTTTTTATTGAGAATTGTGCGGTGATTTGTGTATTATAATAATCAGCTATTCCGTTGATGTAATTTAATTAACAGTTAACGATAAGTCTGTTGTAGGTATAGTATAAACTAGTAAATAAGTTTTTGGACCTAATTGATTATCGTGATAAAGCCTAGTCTGTGGGTTACGGGTATCCTCAACTATTTTAGTTAACAAACATTATGCAAAAACCATATTGTACGCAAACCTTGCACTTTATTTATCGCATGACTATAATAGATAACTTTTCCTCTCGTAAATCTGTAACTTTGTAATTAAGTTCACTACTTGAGTGAAAAATAATTATGGTTTTTGCTCGATTGTTGGTTACCTAACATAAAACTGGGTACCCATAATTTACTGACTAGATATATTTCACTGGTCAAATAGGTCTTTACAATTTTTTTTATTACATATATTACACCTAACAGTAGATTATCTCTACTTATCGTTAACTACTAATTAAACGGTTACACCCGAATATCTGGTTACAATAACATACCAGTCATTTGACCGCACACTTATCAATTAGTTTACAACTACTTATTAAAAAGGTACATAAACCTATCAACAAGGTTTTGTTCACCGTTCAGGTAACGTAACCGGTACGCACATAGTTCGTTACCGTAAATAATTCAATAGTCTGATACAACCTAGTAGATAGTTACTAAATATACCTTTTACATTAAGTACCTTGAACCTATAGTATGGTAGCCATGACGTCGTAAAACATTTTATTAGGGAACCAAAACGTATACAGAATATTGCAGAGCCCCATTGCCTTGGTCACTATAACCTAAGAACTGGTTAGCGCTTAACTAAAAGCATTCCAATTAGATTAGAACAACACATATGTTAAGGTACTTGAGACCGTCTAAGTGGGTATCATTTACGCACAACTACGTATTACTAGCGTATGTAATTTGTTTACAATTACTCATTAATAATATTGTTGTATCATAATAAAAAAGTAACTCCTACCAACTATTTCGCGTATACTTAACCTTTTGATACGGCTAATTGCATTCTTTCAAAAGGTACAGATGACATGTCGAGTGGGTTTTTTTAAAAGCATTTATTAGGTAATAATTACAAACACACTACTTTACTACAATCTATTAGCTAGGTCGATCTAGCCGAATCCATGGTGCAATTACGTATTACCAAATTAACCGCAGCCTAATCGATATGGTTAGAATTACGTATTATTGCGTAACAGTATAGGTTACATTGAACTATTTGATAACACACAACAGGTATTTTTAATTCATCATACTCGGTCAGTGATACAAAATACATTCAGTAATTCTAACCTATAAATTATATGAATTTAATCTGCTATCAATGGTAACGTTTGACGTTTTGGTACGTATTTTTAACGTTAGTCGTAAGGTATCGGTAAACTTTAGTAGGTATTCTATTCATACCTAATTATTCGGTATTACATATTTAACCTAACGTTACGTTAATGGTCGGACACCCTATTAATAGGTAAACGTTACCTTAGAGAGTAACGTTAATATTTACCCAGTAAGTAAGTAAAACAAAGAACACGTAGTACCTAGCGCACTCGGTTGTAGATACTAGACACGTTACGTTGTCCGACCAAACCCTAATATTAGGTTAAATATTAGGGTTGCGTTACCTATTTTTTTTCTCAGTGTACAAGATACGAGTGAAAAACATAGCCCTTCTTGAAACTCAGATAAAACGTGCTTACATTGGTACGTTAATATCTTCTTGATATTCCATTCGATATTGTGTATTATTTTTGCTTGCTTCACTGGAAAAAAACATATTTGCTTCACCTAAATACATTTTTACAAAATAATAATAATAACAATTACTCACTTAGACATATTTATGACTTCTTGACATTGTACGGTACTTTGTATTGAACAACTGAAAAAAAATTGCTTAATTTATAGTTCAAGTAATCATCACAAAGATATTTATAGCATAATACAACTAGCATCACTACACCTATGTGATACCTGGATACAACCATGATACATCGTACTATTTGTCCTATTTCCAGTCTAAGCCTAACAATTTATCAAAGGCGTTTATAAACCTCTTTCATTAGATCAAAACAAACAAACATCATTTCATTCGTTTTATAGTAGTGTAAACAGTCAGAAAAGTTATCACATTTTATAATAATTATCAAAAATCCCGGGACTATTATTGCAATCCCGGTTTTCTTGTAAATCCCGAAATTTCACAATCCCTAGATAAACACAAATAATAGATAACTTGGTAGCTGAGTAGCTTCATCAGGCATTGCGACGTGAACTGCTGTTGGAGTAGTCAGTGATGTTGATGCCCCAGACCTGACGTCCCTAGAAGCATTAAATCTGAAAAATAATAATTAATATTATTAAAATAAGTAAAAAATAAGAAATAATAATAAAATGTAATCAGGTTAATAAGTAAATTACTAATGGAAAGTATATTATTGACCGTGCCCACTAGATTTTTTTAATTTAGGTAATTAGGTATGTATATCGTCGTGACGACGAGCAAAACGTCAAAAACGCTAGGTACGTAACACAGGAACAATCTTTGATATGTAACTTAGCACGCGGATCATCAACAAAAGAGGTAATTAGTGCACTTGTACACAGTGGCTTATTATGGCTCTGCGAGGGCTTGATCGAAAGATGCCAATGCATATTAGAATAGTAAAAAAAAAGCAAAGTTCTGTTTAGTTATAAACATTACAATTCTATAAGTAGCATTGCCAACAATGCAGGCATAATTATTTTGATTCAGCGAATAGGTCGGTATCTACTCGGCAAACATTAGTTCGCTCAGGTGTATTATGAATATATTTATGGTTTGTCATGGAAGTAAGTGGGTATATATGGTATATTTACACCAGTTTAGTTTTCTCAAATCTTCAAAGCAGATTCTTACCGGTAAGAAATGTATAGCTCAGCCTTATCGAATTGTTGTAGGTAGATATCTAGACATAAATAAATAAAAATGTCCACCAAAATACAGAGTACACTGAAATATAATTACCTCCATAAGACCATACAATAATTTCATAAGCACTGGCAACAACTCGCAAGACCTTTTTCGAGATTAGAATTTATATAAAAATAAACAAATAGTAACCTAGTTAGGTAATTTTATTTTATTTTATTTATTTATTTCCATACATACATCTATCTTTACAGGTACACACCCAATACAATAGAGTAGCTACTTATACACATTTAATATATATATATAATTTTTTTTTGGTATCTAATTCTTAATTCCTGTTACACAGAACATGTAATGCGACTTTTGTAAGTTCGCTCAGATCACAACAAAATAGGTCCACTTGTTCCGCGATAATGAAGATTATGAAGGTGTGTGTGTACTTACCGGATTTGTTCCCTTATTTTTTCAGTTTTTCTCTTTGAACTTGAAGTCTCGTATCCATTCTCTCTCTTTCACAACTTTTTTACTGTGGTTACCCATGGTAGTATATATATATATATATATATGTTTCTACACACCATTAATTTTCTTTATTTTGATACCCTTCTCCATATCCTATAGGTTTGGATAAATTTAGTATGTTCTCGTCGATACATTTAAACCTTATAGCTTCACTAGATAATTCATATTACAAGAAATTTTTAAATCAAATCTGCTTGCTGTAGAATCAGAGCCTCGTAGATATTCGAAATTTATACCGTAAGCCCCTACGACACCACTTCAACATAAATTATTAATGTCTGTAATAAATTATTAGTGTAGTAAAGCACAGCTGAACGGCGCTTGAACAAAAGCCTGCCGAAAGTTTGGCGATTAAAAATGAGGAAAAAGTTCTCTGTTGTTGGGCAGCGTTTAAAAATTGATTAGTGCTTGGCTCCTTTACATTGCAGAGATTGCGGCATAAAAATTAAATATTTCTGAAACGATGTTCTTAATTGACTCCAGGTATTGATATAATAGTATTGTTATTTTCTTAACAGTTTTTTTTTTTTTTTATGCCTGATAGGTTAGCCTTTGACCACTATCTCACCTGATGGTAAGTGATGATTCGAGGATGTTGTTCAGGCTAACCTAGAGTTACTGGCTCTCAAGGGCAGCTGCCGGAACACACCGTTAGGTGCTTGGCGACAGATTTTCAACTTGAGGGTGGTAGCTAGCCAGTCGGGCATTCGCAAAGTGCCCTACCACCATGCTGTAACGACTGCTATCCTAAGACAACAACCGGAACCGACGGCTTAACGTGCCCTCCGAAGCACGGAAGCGCTCAGTAGTAATGTCACCAGCGGTCACCCATCCAAGTCATGACCGCGGCGGACGTTGCTTAACTTTGCTGATCGATTCAGAATGGCTAAGCAAACTTGGCTACGAGCGCTTCAATAGTAGAACAGTAAAAGGGACTAAGCTAGTTAGGTTCTCCGCAAAGAAAAGGTTCTCTGCCCTTATCACACACATGTGGAGTCGGTTCAAAATGTCTTCTTTAACAGGACAAGAACAAGAATATGATTTCGCTAACAACGCGGATATAATTAAAGTAAAAAGATCTCAGTTTTATGACCGGTAAAGTACAATTGGAGCACAGAGCTTCCGCTAGAATGAGTATAGTTCCGGTGGCCAAGTGGCTTAGGCATCCGGCGCGTAATCAGAAGACGTGAATTTGATTCCCGTTCGGAAAAAAATACTGATCCAATAATTAGAAAAAAAAAACAGATTTTGGCTCAGCACGCGATAGTGCTTGTAATCATTATTATTTTCCCGCACCTTGAACTATTTGTGGCATACTTTACTGAAAAACTATCAAGCTTATAGATTTGTGCTCTAACATGGTAATTTAACTTCACATTTAGATGTATTATCTGTCAAAAATAATACAGTTTTATAGTCATAAAAATAACTTAACATTAACAATTATGTATTCATTGGATAAAATGTTATTCTACTACGCCGTTTGTTGGCAAACCTAAGAATTAACATCACTGCAACAGAACTCAATACTAAATACGTAGAAGTTAATCTACTTGAGACTAGATGGCACCACTAGAATCAGGTTGTAAAATAAACGCGAGCCCTCACAAAGCTCAGTTTTTTTATTTATAAATATGAGAACATTTTATTACATACTACCTTTCCGGGCGCGGCTCCGCCCGCGCGTATGTCGGTTATCGCGCGAAACAATTAACCTCTTTTTGAGCAGTCGGATAAAAACTATCTTATGTTTTTTCCCGGGTCTCAAACTATTTCCATACCAAATTTCATTCAAATCGGTCCGGTAGTTTTGGCGTAACAGACAGACAGACAGACAGACAGACAGACAGACAGAGTTACTTTCGCATTTATAATATTAGTACTGATAAATAATTTTGTGATCAAAGCGGGGCGTGCAACCAAAGATCTGACTGAATATCGGTAGATGCAACTTCTGTTGTTCTTCCCTTGGTAATATAGTTAATTATAACCTTGATTTCAAAACTTTAGGAGCAGGTCAACATTAGAACTTGTACAAAACAGTTTTAAATGGTCTATGCGGCTAAGAGGCCCATAATATTTGTAATCAAAGCTTTTATACAGGTATAAGTGACAAATTGTTCTTTGGTGCTCTTATAATATGCGTAAGTGGTAAATGGGTTATAAACAAGACTTTTATAAGGTCATCACAAAATTACATATTTACGACGGGAAAAATTGTAGTTATGTGAGGGATTTCAACTCACGTCATCCACCCCTATAGCCGGGGTATGCTCTGACCGACTGAGTTAGGGCTATAGGTTTGCGACATCATTAACAAGTTTAAAGCTAATTCCATAATTAGTCTTGTTTGTAGTACAACGTCAGATGAATTATAGGTGTCGCTCCATCCCCATGCGACGCTTAAAAAACGAGAGGAAAAAATTAGTTATGAATCATATGTCATGTTAGCTCAGTCGGTCAGAGCATACCCCGGCTATAGGGGTTATGGTACTTAAAGTGATTATTGTAGCCACACACTTTTATATAAGCAATTGTACAACTTAAGACCTGTTTTTGACTGTTAAGCAGCTATTGAGCAACTTAAAGTTACAAAACAGGCTGTAATATTCACCGATGTGCGGGTAATTTATCAAATGATCACATTGTAATAATTTTCGGTTAAATAATGTATTATTCATCATCCAATATGTCGCGCTCCAGTGTACTGCAGTGAGTACTCCGTTTTATTAAGTAAGTGAGCGCGCGGCTTAGGGTTTGTTGATGTCATCTCCATTTTGCGGTTGTAATGATTTTGGTTTACTTACTTGGCTATACATACGCAGGCATAATATACACATATCCCTTCATCCGCGTTGACATCAGTTTTTACGCTTTCATTTGGGATATCTAAGTATCAGTACTAATATTATACATGCAAAAGTAACTCTGTCTGTCTGTCTGTCACGCTTTCACGCCAAAACTACTGGACCGATTTGAATGAAATTTGGCATGGAAATAGTTTGAGATCCGGGAAAAAACATAGAATAGTTTTTATCCAACTGCGCAAAAAGAGGCTAATGTTTTTGCGCGATAATCGACATACGCGCGGGCGGAGCCGCGCCCGGAAAGCTAGTATTAAGATAAAAGGTATCCTAAGTAAATCCTAACGAACTTATGTACGTAAGTTGGAGATTAATAAAGTTTGGTACTAAGTATGTTAAGATACTTATGAGACTGCCGTTTCAAGGGTCAGTAGCAAAACTAAAACACACACCCACACACACATTTACACACACTTTCAAGTCGTTTTTTGTGCGACACAATATGAGTGTGACTTAATTGATGCAACTCTTGCCGATGGTGACCAGTTCTGTGGACCAGTGACACAGACGGATACTGTAAGCAACATGCATCACAGAAATGAGACACAATAAAAAAAAGCTAAAACCATTTTTCAAAGTTTTTTTTTATATGCCTGATAGGCTAGCCTTTGACCACTATCTCACCTGATGGTAAGTGATGTGGTCAAAGGTGTTGTTCAGGCTAACCGAGAATTACTGGCTCTCAAGAACAGCTGCCGGAACACACCGTTAGGTGCTTGGCGACAGATTTTCTAGTCGAGGGTGGTAGCTAGCCAGGCGGGCATTCGCAAAATGCCCTACCACGATTCTATAACGACTGCTATCCTAAGACAACAACCGGGACCGACGGCTTAACGTGCCCTCCGAAGCACGGAAGTGCTCAATAGTAATGTCACCAGCGGTCACCCATCCAAGTCATGAACGAGGCGGACGTTGCTTAACTTTGCTGATCGGTTCAGAATGGCTAAGCAAACTTCGCTACGAGCGCTTCAAAATTGCAAGGTGTGTTGTGTCAGTCGGATCACGAAAACGTGAGCTCAGCGTTTTGAATCCCAACAATACCGACTTCTACATGACATTTTATACTTTTATTAATTTATAAATATCTGCAGTAAGAAACCATATGTTGGTACAAAACGCCTTCATAGACATTGTAGACATGACCAGATCAGATCCTCAAGAATTATATCGCAGACGCATAATTGATTGCTGGAATCATTTTCTCTCGATATGATCTCGATTAAATAAATTTGTTCTATAAAATACAACGAAAGACGTTACGTGATTGTGACGGAACAAGCTCGAGGCCCACCTGATGTTAAGCGGACTAACCTCTGCCTATAACAGATGCATTTCGTCACAAGTCACGAATTGCACTGCGCCCGTCACCTTGAGACATAGTTGTTAAGTATTATAATTTCACTGGCTCTCAAGGACAGCTGCCGAAACACACCGTTAGGTGCTTGGCGACAGATTTTCTATTTGAGGATGGTCAGGCGAGCAATTGCAAAATGCCCTCCCACCATGCGGTGAAGCTCAAGTCAGCGATGGGGATCGAACTAGGTACCTGCGGCACGGCAGTGCATGGCTAAAACCGCTGATAATTAAGCTTATTTGCTTAGTAGGCATTTTTTTCTAATATTTGCTTGAGCAAATATTAGAAAAAAACCTTCGATCATAAATTTATGATCAAAGAAAAAACATACTTATGTGCACATAAAAAAATCATATCAGACCGTAACATAAAACAGTATATAGTTATACAATTCCTGGTTACATAGACAATAAAAAATCGGCCAAGTGCGATACAACATTAGACTTCATATCTTAACCTTTTTTTGTTTTCACGTGCGCGAGTCCGACTCGCACTTGGCAAAATTTTTGTATTTGTTGCTATAGCGGCAATAGAAATATACCATCTGTGAAAATTTCAACTGTCTAGCTATCGCTTGCGCATTTTTATAAATAATAATGACGAATATTAGTGTGGAGTGCCTCGAAAAGGTACTACAAAAGTTGCTTACGCCTATACATACTCAATTAACGGGATTAACTGCAGCTGTCCAAAGGATTGAGCGAAAATTATACGAAAATAACAACGGCGAAATTCAAACCGCCAGCAATAATATTCAACCGACGACGGCGGCGGCGGCGGCGGCTCCAATTCACCTACAGAGCAAATCAGATCTGAAGATAACCAGTAAAGGTGAGTGTGCGGCCACTAAAATAAATATAAATAATTGTACAACCTCGACAAAGGCCATAGTTACAAATTCTGATGTCAAACCGGCCATGTCGGCGTCAGCTCGAACGCAACGAGCCTCATCTCGAGAGATACGAAAAGATCAGAGTAACGCCCGCAACAATATACTACGAAAATCTACTACAATACCTAGCTTAGCCGTGCCGCACCGTAGGCAGAGTACACCTGCATCTGCAGCTAGCAACAACACCTGCACCGAGTCAGCTGAACTAAGCGCACACCAGCCTACTACATCACTAAATACACGCCCGGTATTTTCCGAGGCAGAAACACTAGTAGCTAAATCTGCTAAACACGACACTTCCTCACACTCCGACTGGCAAGTAGTACAACACAAGAAGAGACGATCCCAGCGGGGAGTTATTATTGGCTCGGGTGAAGAAGACAGTGACGTTTTGACAGTGGAGCGAGTTCATAAGCTGCATGCCTGTTTCTTTCGTCCCGACACAACCGAAGACATGATAATCACATATATGAACAAAAAAAGTATATCACATAACTACACTGCTAATAAACTACATCTGAAACATGAGTACTACGCTTCGTTCGCTATAACGGTGCCCGCTAGTAAACTAGAATTCTTCACGGAACCTAAAAACTGGCCACCGGGAACGGAGATCAGCCCATGGAAATTTCGAGGAGCGGCGCGACGTGCATCTCGCCCGCCGCGCAACAACCACACTGTGGCAGCGAGGAGCGCCACCGCCGGCGCAGCCCCCGCCGACTCCCAGTCCTTGCCTTCCACAACCGGTTCTCAGCACGACGAAAGCAACTAGCTCGAATAACGCTAGATATAAAGAATGCGAACTTGTTATTTGCCACCAAAACTTACAATGCAATTTTTTTTTTTTTATGCCTAATAGGTTAGCCTTTGACCACTATGTCACCTGATGGTAAGTGATGATGTGGTCGAAGATGTTGTACAGGCTAACCTAGAAATACTGGCTCTCAAGGACAGCTGCCGGAACACACCGTTAGGTGCTTGGCGACAGATTTTCAACTTGAGGGTGGTAGCTAGCCAGGCGGGCATTCGCAAAGTGCCCTACCACCATGCTGTAACGACTGCCATCCTAAGAAAACAACCGGGACCGACGGCTTAACGTGCCCTCCGAAGCACGGAAGCGCTCAGTAGTAATGTCACCAGCGGTCACCCATCCAACTCCTGACCGCGGCGGACGTTGCTTAACTTTGCTGATCGATTCAGAATGGCTAAGCAAACTTCGCTACTAGCGCTTCGAATAATAAAAGTAAATAGTAATAAAATAAATTCGATAGTAATAAAAGTAAACGATTAGAAGTATTACTAAAAAATGAATTTCACTGTAGTGCGTTAGTACTCACTGAACACTGGCGTACCTCAGACGAGCTAAAATGTATTGACTTAGATAACTATATTTTGTCCACCTACTACTGTAGGCCTACTATAAAACACGGCGGAAGCTGCATATTTGTAAATTCTAGCCTAAAAAGTACACCAAGAGATGATTACCGCGATATGTCCCGTGAGCAGGTGTTTGATCTATGTGCTACTTTTATCCCAGCTTTTAACGTACTGGTACTTGGCCTTTATCGATCAAACTTATCAAGTGCTGACGAATTTCTGAATTTATTTGATGACCTGTTGTCAAATATAAATGATGACAAGCTCAATGCCGTTATAGCCGGCGATACTAATATAGAATATCACGTTGATTCTCTATCACGAAGAAAACTAAAATATATTTTAGAAGAACACACGTTTACACAGCATGTAAAGACTACAACCCGAATCGAGGGAACTTCTACGACGTTGCTTGACCATATATTTTCGAATTTTAAGCCAGAGCGAGTAAATGCTTGCTCAATAGTCTCGATGCTCATCAGCGATCACTTCGGTGTGCGCGCTTGTGTATCTGGTTTCCAGGAACATAGTAAACCTAAGCATATTAAATGCAGGGCCATGACGCGCGCTCGTAAGCAGGGGTTTGCGAATGCATTAGGCAATGTCGACTGGATAGCTATGGTTTGCGAGTACCTGGATAGTAATACACTAGCGGAAAAAATCATAAACACCATAACAGGACAGTTTTCTATTTTCTTTCCTATGCAATATGTTCCTATAAAAAAAACTGAATCTAACTGGATTACGAATGATTTAATTAACCTAAAATACCTACTATCTGACATTAATAACCTGACAATACAATTTTCTGATAATAATGACATTAAAATATTAAAGGATAATATAAATAAATTATATAATAGCAAATTAACATTGACAAAGAAACAGTTCTATGAGAATCAATTAAAATATAGTACTAATAAGTGCCGAACAATGTGGTCCATAGTAAATAAAGAGACAGGTCGTGCCGTGCGTGATAGAACGGACTTCACTGAGTTGGTTTGCGGTGACAACGGCCAGCCCTTTCCTGATAAAAAAGGTGTTGTTGATTTTATGAACGCCACATTTTTAACAACCGGTTCCAGAGTCGGCTCCCCGTCTGCATGTATCACGAACAGCATTTCTGCTCTGTCCCGTGCAGTTGCATATAATCTGTGTTCTATATATCTAAGACCTTTCTCGTATGACGAATTAATGAATATTATTAATGTAAAAATTGCACCTTAAAAGACTTGTGATAGTTATGATATGTCTATGACGTTATTGCGTGACATATCACACATAATCGCTTCTCTTTTGACAGAACTTTTCAATAGATGCTTATAGACGGGCAGTTATCCAAGCGCACTAAAAATATAAAAATAGTGCCCATCTACAAGGGTAAGGGACTCAAAGCAGAAGCAAGTAACTACCGCCCCATTTCAATTATACCGGCAATAGCGAAAATTCTCGAAGTAGGGCTTAATAATAGATTTATAAAATTTTTCGACAGTAGCGACGTTTTCACAGACCGCCAGTATGCTTACCGTGCTGGCAGATCTACAACATCACTAGTTCGCGAGTTCGTCAGGAAGGTCCTCCAAGCTCGTGAGAACAAGCAACAAGTCGCAGCAATCTGCTGTGACTTGTCGCGCGCCTTCGACACGGCGGACCGCAGCCTGATGCGGGCTAAACTCGAGCAATACGGTGTGAGAGGGCCGGCCATAAATTTAATGATGGATTTCGTACATGAAGGTGTCAAAGAGTATTTGGCGACTCAGGCAACGTCAAATCCGAGAAGGGCTTTCCTGACCTGGGTGTTCCCCAGGGATCTTGCCTATCAAACACAACGTTTTCATTGCTCATGAACGATTTGCCGGCGTCTATCCACGGTGCCGATGTATACATGTTTGCAGGTGACGTGGCAGCCCTGGTAACTGCACCGAACCTGCCCGTACTCAAGCAGCATCTTTCAGATGTTGCATCACAACTACATAAATGGTTCGCTATAAACGGTTTTGCGCTCAATCTGACGAAAACCTGCTTTATTCACTTCGATCTCTCGAACAGACAACAAAAATCTATAGACATAACTGTCCAGAATGCTGTTTTACAGCAAGTACCGTCAATGAAGCTACTTGGCTTTCATGTGGATCGAGCTTTAAAATGGCACCTGCACATAGACGCACTGTGTGCGCGACTCACCCAAGCTTGTTTTGCATTGAGACGGCTGGTGACATCAGCGCCCCGGCACGCCGTGCTCAGCTGATACTTTGCCACAGTCCAATCCTTACTTATGTACGGAACTGAGCTGTGGGGAGACGCGGCAAAGTCGGAGCAGCCGCTGATCTTACAGAAGCGCGCCGTCCGTGCCATTGTAGGGGTAAAATGGGATGTGTCAGCAAGACCCTATTTCAGAGAACTGGGGATATTGACTGTACCATCCATCCACATATACCAGACGTGTCTCTTTGTGCGGAACAACCCCGAACACTTCAGCCAACTAGGAGACTCTCATAGCTATGAAACGAGATCCAGGGACAAACTGCGGACACCTGCTCACTCCCTCCCTAAATCGGTGAAGTCCGTGTATGTGGACCGAAGTTATACAACCACCTACCTGCAGATTTAAGAAGTGCAGCTTCCGCCAATATATATAAACGACAACTAAAAATGCTACTTAGAAGTAAAGCTTATTATAATGTTAAAGATTATTTAAAAGACGACTTTTCCACTACCACTCGTGGTAAATTATATTTTTTTTATGCTATTTAATTCAATTTATGACATGTAAATCTATTTTACCAATAAATTATTTGAATTTGTATTTGTATCACCGTTCTTGAGATACAGCCTGGTGACAGACGGACGGACGGACGGACGGTTATCGAAGTCTCAGTAATAGAGTCCCGTTTTTACCCTTTGGGTACGGAACCCTAAAAAATATCAAACAGACAGCAATATATTGCATATTCTGTTCAAGAGAGAACCAATATGAGAATAACATTATACGCCGTAAACAAGACACTGGCTAAACTGAAACAATTTCAGGCTCGAGCGGCGAGCCGATACGAGCAGTATGAAACTAGGAACAATGCATGCATGCTTCTTAACTAGTTTGAATCTATGGCAATCATGGCTACACAATAAAGTCTACCGCAGACTAAGCTACGAGCTACAAATATTATTATAATTTAATCTTATATTGTTGATATGTTACCGGTAATCTGCTGCCGGCAATGTATGTCCCCGTGGGGTGCCGGGTTAGAATTGACCTCCCCATATCATCCCGTAGGTGTCGTAAGAGGCGACTAAGGGAAAAATACTGGTAGGTGGGCAGCAACGCCTTCTGAACAGTTGCCAACTTACACTGCGATCCCCAAGCCGCCTGCCAAGCGTGGGGATTATGGCAAATACCCCCTGAATAGGGGAGGTTATGTTCAGCAGTGGACGATCCGGCTGATACAGTAAATGTATGTAGAAGACAAGAGGAAGGGAGGGGGGGGACGTGCGGGCGGCAGGCAACAATGGTTAGGTTAGATTTTTAAGTTTCATAGTAATTTTATTGTGATTTTACTGTAGTAATAGAATAGATATATACTTTTAAGTACCCTTTTCAAAAAGATTATTATTATCGAGCACCCAAATTGTTAATTTTAATTAAGTTGATTTTAGGGAATAGTACATGTTTCATTCGCTCATCATTTTGTAGGCTGGTTATTATTGATAAACACAGAACAAGATCTATTTATTTTACACATTGCCGGTGTAACAGCAGATACTCCATACAATCCCTAGGAATTGTATTAATTACTCAGGTAAAGTATAGTGGACAATAATATTCATAATATTCCATACATTGCCTGGACGCCCCAGGTATTCTATACCTTGCCTAGGTACTGTATAGAATAACTGAATTATACAGATTGCCGGTAACAAATATACCAACAGCAGGCTTATTCTGCCTAGAGCTTAGTTATTGCGCTGCCTCGGGAATGTCGGGATAAATATAATTTAACAAGAGTAACAAAATATTTAAAAACCCACCTTTTTCCTACCTTTATCTCACTTTTGATACAATTTTTTTCCTAACATAAAGTACAAGAACTGTCAGAGTTACGTGCTTATTTTTATATAAAACTAACTTTCCGGCCGCGGCTCCGCGCGTGCCTATGTCGGTTATCGCAAAAAAAAAGAACCTTTTATTGCGTAGTTGGAAAAAAGTATCCTATGTCCTTCCCCGCATCTCAAACTATTTCCATACTAAATTTCATCCAAATCGGTCCGAGTTTTGGCGTGAAAGCGAGACAGGTAAATAGACAGAGTTACTTTCGAATTTATAATATTAGTCTGGATTGTTATTATAGTATTTTTTTACATTGGTTTAACTTGTGTAAGTGCTTAAAATTATATGGTTTTCAATAAACATTTATTATGTTGAGTTAAATTTTCTTTCAAAAACAACACAAAACTGATTGCGAAATTTTGACTTCGATTTTGTGGTTGTTCGCATGCTTGAGGCCAATTGTCCTTGACACTGGATGAAATTTTTGATGTAGCTATGGCAATCAGCTATAGGATAGGTATGTATAGTTAATAGTTGAGTTCATGCATTGCTTTCCATACAAATGTATTATTTTAAATAACAAGTGTTAAAATTCAGTGAAATTTTGTACGCATATTGATCTATGCCAGTTTTATTAATTATTATATCCCTAAAATTCAAAATAAAAAATCCCATACAAATAGATTTTTTTAAATACTTAATTTTACGGAAATCTGGCACGCCAGAACCATAAATATTAGGCTCAAAAATTTTCATGCGAAGTTTTTTTTTTATTGCTGATAGTTATGCCTTTGACTACAATCTCACGTGATGGTAAGTGATGATGTGGTCGAAGGTGTTAACAGGCTTAACCTAGAAATACTGGCTCTCAAGGACAGCTGCCGGAACACACCGTTAGGTGCTTGGCGACAGATTTTCTACTTGAGGGTGGTCGCTAGCCAGGCGGGTATTCGCAAAAATACCCTTCCACCATGCGGTGAAGCTCAAGCCCGCGGCGGGATTCGAAACCATGGACCTGCTGCGCGGCAGTCCATAGCCAAAGCCATTGAGCTATCACTGCTTCGAAAAGTTACACCAACTTTGTACTCTTAGTGTTTAAAATATGAGGAAACTACGTTTGTCTACTACTCTTAATACATAATACTCTACTTTTAATACATAGGTAGGTAGGTGCTCATGCAAGGATAAGTTTGAGATAGTTTAGGGGAAGCACGAACTTTGAACTTTCTGCGATAGACGGACGTTACATACAAGGGTGGAAGGTTGTGAGACGTGATGTTATAGCTCTCACTGGAGCTTTTGATGTCTAGTTTTATACATCTGAATACCGTTTTATGGACGCAAAGAGGTTTATTCATGAAAAATTCACTAGGACGAATGGGTACCTCCTTCTTCATTATTCAGCTGCTATACTTATAAAATAAAAAAAACGTAATTGACATATCGTGTAATAGACATGATCGTATTCCCAGAGAGGGTAGGCAGAGGTTTCTAAGCATCCACGTTTTGTCAGACATGCTTTGTTATGTAATTAGGGCGTTTATTGCCATACTAGTAATGGGCATAGCTCCAGACTCTTGTTGCACTTTAAATCATATTATTAAGAAAAGAAGCACTACTACTACTAACATCAGCTGAATATTTTGCTTAAGAATCATTATGTTATATGTATAGGATATGTATGTATTGTATTATATGAATTGTAGTATATATATATGTAATATTATGTTGTATTGTATGTAAATATTATTATATGTAGGATTATGTATTTATGTTTTAATTATATAAATATAGGCTAAGCACAGTTTATGATATGTGTACATATGATTTTATCACATTATTTTTTGGACACCCTAAACCGCTAATTTGTAAATTCTCTCCATGCAAGGTTGCCTGTAAGAAATTGTTTAAGCGATAAGGCCGCCCATTGTCCAATCTAATGTTTCAATTTGTTTGTAAAAATGTTATTGTTTTACTTAAGATTGTTGATCAATAAAGAATTTTGTATTGTATTGTATTAAGAACTTGATTCTAACTATTAAGTAGATAGGAGAAAAATAATTTAACAGATACATATTCGTTTAAACCCAGTCAATTGAATGATGTACTCTTAAATTAATGACAACATTGAAAAAATATTATATACCATATTCGACTAAATGCGATGGTAATGGGATAATGCGATTTGTAGAGGAAAAAAATCTCAATTATATCAAATATTTGTCATAATCATAAAGCAATAAATACTAACTTTTCAGTAGTAAAAGCCAAAAACACCTTTTTAAAGTATGGGAACCCTTTCGGTGGGCGAGCTCTACTGTATCAGCCAGATCGTCCACTGCTGAACACAGTCTCTGCCATAATCCCCACGCTTGGCAGGCGTCTTGGGGATCGCAGTGTAAGTTGGCAGTTCTTTATAAGGCGCTGCTGCCCACCTTCCAGTATTTTTCCCTTATCGCCTCCTACGACACCCAAGGTATGTTGTGGGGAGGTGCAATTCTATCCCAGCACCCCACGGGGAGGGGTATATATATATATATATGTGTGTAATATTGTAATATATATATATATATATGTAATATTGACAATTCTACGCTGTGGCCACGACATACATTTGTATATATATGTAAACGGATCCCTAATAGTTTGAAAATATTCTAAAGCTTATTTTCATCAGGGATAGTGTAGGGTTCTAATGATTAAAGTATTTTTCAAATCGCTCCAGTAGTTATTAAGTTTATTCGTTACATACAAATCTTTCCTGTTTATAATATAAGTGTAGATGTAGATTTACTAACGGTAATATTAATACTATGGTTTTGGTTTTGAGAGGGATTGGACAACAACCAACCCAAATCTCTATCATTTATCACTATACCTATCTATCTAAGAATATAGATTGTTTCTTTAGCCTGAAGGTACAATATAATATACCCGGGTATATGTAATCTATTTGAACCCAGTCAGAGGCCTCTATTCTGAATTTACCTATTTATCGGGTAAATAGTCTTCAGATTGGATAAGTTTTGGGTAGAAATAGCTTATTCCTTATCTCTAGATAAGGAAGCGGTGGATTTGTCCTTTTGTCCTACGATCTTTGTGTAAGATAGCTGAACAATGTATTGTTTCAGTTTAGGTGATTTAGGGTATATGTTCCTTTTTGCAAAATAGTAAATTCTTTTTCAAATTTTATGATTTATTTTGTATAATCGTTCTTATATTCCATCTCTGAAGTGATTTTAGTGGAATTACTAAGTATGTTAGGTCTATACATCATATGTTCTCTAGTAATACAAAAGAAGACAATTATGTAAACCAGTTTGTCTTTGTTGATATTCTGTCTGACTCTAAGCCAAACAAACTTAATGGTACAGTATACCAGTATCCGTTACTTTTTGGATAATGAGGGCGTTATCTTTATATATAAAAATTACGTGTTACATTGTTTGTCCGCGATGGAGACTTCTAAACTACTGAACCAATTTTAAATTTGATTTGAACACCGTGCGCAATTTGAAAGATAGGATAGCTTACATCTCCTCCTCCTCGAGTCGTAGCTCACTGCTGAGCGTCGTGATGTCCCCGACCATCTGTTTGTTCACTACATAGCTGTTTCCACCTCCCTCGATCGTTGGCGTGGCTCAGAGCATCTGTGATCGTAGTGTTCAGTATTTTAGATATTTGATCGGACCATCGTGTTGGACTACGTCCCCTGGGTCGTTTTCCTTCCATCTTCCCTGTGACTATTAGTTTCTCCAAGTTGTCGGAGGGTTTTCGTGCTATGTGGCCAAAGTATTGCAGCACTCTTTTGAGGCAGATGCTCGACAACCTTTGTTTTATGTTCAGCTCTTTGAGGATCGAGATGTTTGTCCTACGGGCCGTCCACGGTATGCGTAACATTCGCCGCCAGCACCACATTTCAAAGGCATCGATACGTCGTCGGTCTGCCATTTTTATGGTCCACGACTCTGCTCCATACAAAAAGATGGGAAAGACCAAAGTTCTGACAGTGTAGGTTTTAGTTCTCTTAAGTATATTTCGATCCCTCCACACCTTTTCGAGCTGGGTCATAGCCGATTTTGCCATTCCAAGCTTACATCTCAATAGTCGTAATTACCTAGTCGTAATTACCCGTGTAAAGCTGGAGCGGGCCGCTAGTAAAAAAATAAAATATTTTACTGAAAAACAAAATTTATTCACTGCTTTCGCTTCGGATCCTGACAAATGGAACTGTAGCTGAAGTACTTTGTTTTTTTGTTTAGTTTAGTTTTAGTCACAGGCAGTCTTAGTTCTCCAGCCCTGTTTGCGCGCTTTTATGCCGCAAATCTTTGTCTCTTTTGGCTAATGGGAAAGATGGAACGATGGAGTGCGCTTGTGATGTCATTGTGACACGAAGCCTAAATAAAAAAAAAGACGTGTGGCACTTGGAGACTGCCGCGGTAAAGCTATTATTACATAGCATTTTTTATCAACCTATGCAATTATAAATCTCGACACGTTAGTTGTCAAAACCTTTTTTTCTGACAAAATTTAGTTCCTTTTACGCACTGTAGAGGCTCGGATCAAATATAGTATCACCGCTGTGCCGGTCGGAGTGGGGGGTGTTAGGTTATATTCGTTACGGAATTTCCGGATTCGGTCTCCACGCTCAAGGCCAGCGATAGAAGCTATGCAATAGCTTAAAAAATAAAGATACTGACGACTGTCACTGTCAAGTGCCAAGCTGTGAGATTCTTCTTGGATCAATGACCGCAACGCAACTCCACCGAACCAAGCACTTTTTTCTAGTGACGCTTACGCCTAAAATTATACAAGGTGCACTCCTATACAAGAGGAAGACTTACACAAGAAAGACGCAGAGCATGCTAGGCATCGTGGTTGTGTTTGGAGGTTCTTTTCGCTCCCGAGGCCGTTCTATTTTTGTTTTTCCCGCATCCCCTTATGGTGGATTTACGACCCACCAAGCCAGTTGGCAGCGTGGCCTCGATATAATAGATATATAATAATTACTTATTCGTTTCAACTGAATAGAACTTCAGAAAATTGGTAATTATATCCACAGAAAAACCCTAAGTTTTTTTGGCCTTAGTGGTAAACTTTGATTGTAACTATTATCTGTTTATTCAGAAAAAAACCTTACATATAGAATACTACAAGAACTCATAAAACAGCGTAGCCTTCATGAGCTATTCGTTTCAATAGTTTATGAGAGTTTATTAAAACAAATGCCAATACTGTATTAGACATCAACAGATAGGATCCAATAAGAGCTTCCAAGAATATTCGCACGCCGCGCCGTTCGATAAGATTAATGGAATCCAAACTGCACAGGCATTTCCAGAGGCTGAACTATTTCCATTACTCTAAGCATATTTGAGATAGAAATATAGAGCTCCTGAAACTAATGCAGTGATGAGTCACAATGAAAACTGAAGAATATATTATATTTAGGGCCTGTTTCAGAATGTTCGAGTAAGTTCCGGTTTTTCTACCCAGAACAGTTTTTGAAGCAGTTATAGCTTAGTGGCTTTGGCTATGGACTGCTGCGCAGAAGGTCCATGGTTCGAATCCCGCCGCGGGCTTGAGCTTCACCGCATGGTGGAAGGGCATTTTGTGAATGCCCACCTGGCTAGCGACCACCCTCAAGTAGAAAATCTGTCGCCAAGCACCTTCTAGGTTAAGCCTGTTAACACCTTAGACCACATCATCACTTATCATCACGTGAGATTGTGGTCAAAGGCTCACCTGCCAGCAATAAATAAAAAATAAATAAAACATATTTAATAAATAAACCACCATCTTTGTGTTTCACAGTGATCGATTTAGCCTATCCATCGGTTAAAGCTTGAAATGCGCTGCATGTTTGTATATGTTAGTTAGCAAACCGAAACTTTATTAGGACATTCCGAAACGGGGCCTTAGACTCATTGTAGAACTTTTGAAATAGAATTTTACATGATTTTAAACTTTAATACCTCTACCCGATTCTGAGCAAAAAGGTTTTGACAGACAGAGTGACTTACGGCAGCCGGACATCAAGGTTAGTTTCTGAAAGAGTATTTTTTTCCTATTGTGGTACGGAACACAATATGCACCCCCGCATACCTAGGCTAAGAAATCTGTCTTCAATACAAGAGCTGCTTAGGACGTAGGTAGTTTATTAATCTGAGATAGGAGCTAGAGATGGTCCTTCGCAATTTGTTGCCATTTTGTTTTGTCAAATATGTATCTTTTATATAATTTAGTATATTTTATCTAAATCAATTGAGAATCGTTTTGTCAAACAACTAGGGCAGTTGTTGTAACGTTCTTAGCGTAGCTTGCTTAGTCCTGCTATGTTAAGGAACGTCTGCTGCGGTAATGAATTGGATGGTTGACCTCAAGTAACCTTATCACTGAGTGCCTCCGAGCTTTGGAGGGCATGTTAAGTTGTCGATCCCGTTTGTTGTCTTAGAATGGCAATAGCTATGGCATGGTGGTAGAGAATTTTGTGAATCAACACCCTCAAGTATAAAATCTGTCGCCATGCACCTAGCTGTGTGTTCCGGCATCTGTAATTCTAGGTTAGCTTGAACAACATCTTCGACCGCATCACTTACCATCAGGTGAGATAGTGGTCAAAGGATAGCCTATGAGATAAAAAAACAATATCTACCTACTTCGTGGAATTCAGTATCTACTCGTTGAATGTAAATATTTCGCCGGCACATTATCTCGCTACTGCATGCATAATATTTCACAGTGCATGTGTTGGGCCATTTGCCTAATGTACTCCAATTTCAGCGTGCTCCAGCATTATGTGCTTTGTGCTCGATAGAGATTGAATTTATCTATAAAACATAATATGTTGACATATCGAACTATTCAATCGTAAAAGTACTAGGGGAAACAAGTACTTATAAATAAATTAAAAAACTAAAAAACCCGACTGCAAATTATTACTTATTTTCGTTAAACGTTATATCTTTCCATTGAAATTAAAACTGCAAGTAATATATATTTATGAAATCGTTTTTTAAAGCCCTTCATTTGGATATCCCACTCGATGCATCGGAATGAAAAAAAAAAATTACTCACAATATGGCGCTTAAATCTGCTGAGTTTCTTTTTTATTAGTTTTTGTACCTAGTATTACTAGAGCTGTCAAGACGAATCTAACAATAAGTCATACATAAAAATCGCATAACCCGTTTAGAAGTTATGGTGGAATAAAGAAACTCTCAAACATATGCATGAACTCTGAAAACATAACACTCCTTATATTGGGCAGTCGTGTAAAAAGTATGCCACATTACTCATGTCAAGGTAAGAAGGGTGTTGCTGCACATCAGCAGTGTTTGTCATAAATCGAAAACAGTGGCTTTACTGCGAAAAAGAGTATTATCAAGCATTGACCTATATATACTAGACGCGACATCTCAAACGAGGATAGTCGACCAGTGCAAGTATGCTGGCCGGCATACTCTCCCCCACACGCAGTTGAGCACTCGTAGAGATTACACGCGCTTTACGTTCGAAAATTGTGTATTTAAAATACACAATTGATATTACCAGCATATTTGCACAGGTCCACTATCGTTGTTTGAGATGTCGCGTCTAGTATATATAGGTCAATGTTATTAAGAGGGTTTGTTGTCATACAGATCATCGCACTGGCCAAACATTCCACAAAATGTTACTTTCAAATGTTTTGAGAAAAAACATATACTACAGACCCCACGTACTTGGATGGAAGTGACATAGGTCTTTAAATTTAATTCTATATTATCCCATTTGTAATCCTCTTGGCTTTCTATTAGCCTACTAGCGGATAGACCCGACAAATATCTCCAAAAAAATCATAAAGCAAAATAATATAGTTAAAGACGTACAAGTAAATAAACGATCATGTGATCATGAGATAGTCCGTGATATGACTGTTGTGTCTTTTATTTTGATAGTATTTGCGGCAATCAATTTCCTTAATTCACTATTAAGGTTAAACTGGCCGGTCACTTCTCCATACAAACTCGAAGGATGATCACTTACCATCAAGTGAGATAGTGGTCAAAGGATAGCCTATGAGATAAAAAAAAATACCTACTTCGTGGAATTCATTATCTACTCGTTGAATGTAAGTATTTCGCCGGCACATTATCTCGCTACTTTATTATCTGCTTTTTTTACTTTTTTCTTACATTTGAGGTGTTAGGTCCAGAATTAGAATGATATCGATTAATCTCTTCATTATCAGGCTTGTATCGAGTCGAATTTTCAAAAAGAGAATTAAGATGAAAGTTACGAGCATCGAAAAATGTTTCATGGCTCATATCTCTCAAACTAATTATCTTTTTGAAAATGTGGTACTGTACAAGCCTGCATAATGAAGAGATTAATCGATGTCATGCTTAGTTCTTAACCTAAAACCTCAAATGAGGGAGTGATCACCCATTGACATCTGTATGACGATGTGACCGGTCTGTTCACCCTTTAGAGAGTACTTGTACTTTGTTATTTGGTTACGAGGATTTAATTTTCCTTGTGAGCAAACATGTTGTCTCACCACGAGAAACCCAACCAGCATTATAACATAAAATGCCTCCGATAAAGATCGTTACGATTCGCGCAACGCAGATACGGCCAACTGCAAGTAGACCATAATTAGAGAATGATATATGAGCCTTCTAAAATATGCTTTCCCAAATGTTCTGAATTTTAAATGTTACAAACCGTAAAAGCTGCATGTAGAACTTCCAAAGTACTATTAACGCTGACATATCAAATGTATGCCCGCTACCTATTCCGAGATAACTAACTTTTAAAAGTTCATACTTGCGACCCGGCCTGTCTTTTGATATCTAACTTTATTTTAGTTTGTGAAACCAGGTCACCTTCTAATTTGAGAGCTCTGCTGCAAGCTGATACTGTTCTAGAAATTTCGTTGTTTACTTTTATGCTTTTAGTAAATTGGGGCTGCAGGGGTTGATGGCGCAGGCAGCGCATTAGCAATTAAGCACTTTCTAATGTTTGTTCTAAAAGCTGATGAATTGTTAATTTCATTTCTGACGCTACATTTGGAAATTCAGACATAAATTAATGCTGCCACAGATTCAGTAGAGTGAAATATAAAGGTTTTATTTGCATGTACCTCAATTCGATATATGCATATCTATATATATTTGTAAGTATACTTTTTTTCGTCTTTTAAAGTCTGAAAAATAGTAAATCGAAAACCATTTCCTCTGTAAATTTCAATAATTTAATGTACTGCTATATATTCTACACATTTTTCATAATCAATTCTGTTTCATTTGATTCAAGTATTCAGTAAGGTGCCTAGTAGCTCTAACATGATTAAGGTGCTTGTGATATTTTTATTCTCATTACTTTTTTTGTTTTTGATAAAGGCAGTCTCAAAAACGCAAATTTGAACATGTTTTTTAGAAACAGTGTACTTCTTACACATTCTTACTTCTTACACATTATAAATATATGAATAATATATTTTATATTCTAAAGGTAAAAAAACTATGCCTAAACCGACAGCATGATTCCTTATGTTTCTCTCCATAGAAAAAAAAACAAGAATACAGATCTAAAATTTCGTTTAATCAAGTCATGTATCTATATAGTCAATTGTATCTTTAAAGCCAAAGTTGCGCAGAAAAATTGTCCCCGGTTCCTGATGCATCGGAAAGATGAGATACTGCACGACGTTGTAATACTGTGAAATTGTGAAAAAACTAATAAAAAAAGTGAAATCTACACAAATTTTCCATACAAAGAAATGCTGAAAAAAAAAAGAAAAGAGCCGATATAGGTATTGAGTTAGCTAACTGAGCCAAACATTTGCTATCAGGATGAGATGCTAGCAAGGAAGGAAAGAGTTTGCTTTCAGGGAAAGATGTTAGTAAGAAAGGAAAAATTATATCAGAGTCGACCCCACCAACCGTTCCAGGATGAGTTTTTTTTTTTATTGTTGATGAGCCTTTGACCACAATCTAACGAGATGGTAAGTGAAGATGTGGTCGAAGGTGTTAACAGGCCTATCTTAGAATGACTGGCTCTCAAGGACAGCTGCGTAGGACACACAGGTGCTTGGCGACAGGTTTTCAACTTGAGGGTGGTCGCTAGCCCGGCGGGCATTGAACGCGGTGAAGCTCAAGCCCGCGGCGGGATTCGAACCATGGAATGATGAACAATTTGTCCTTTGCGACTTGAATCTCATGAAGAGGCTTGGATTCAACGTGGAAACTGCAAGAATTGGGTCCATGAGGCTTTTGTAAACATATCAGAGCTGCCTAACTAATATATTTGTGATTATTGGTTGGTTTATTTCATATCAAAAGTTAATAACAATACTAGTATTATAATCTTGTGCAACAATTCATGTTGAAATTTTTAGTAAATAATACGGGATAACTCACGTGAATCAGTCAGATAGCTCCGACTATAGTTTCAACCACATTCGGTGGTCTTTTTCAAGGAGAGCTCGGGACGCCCGCGTTGACGTATTGCGAACGCGTCGTCCAAGACACGCCCAGCATCAGTGGAAAGAGCGGCAGCATACCTGCCATATATAAAGGGAATCACGGATAAAATTGGAAACTTGTTACGCCGAAGGTACAGCATCAAGACAGTATTCCGCCCTCTAAGACAACTCAGACAGCTGCTTCGCTCTCCCAAAGATAGGGACCCATTGAGAGTCCCCGGTGTCTACCTAATTCCTTGTGACTGTGGTAAATGTTACGTTAGAGAAACATGTAGGAACGTTTCCACTAGACTTACGGAGCACATACGCTCCATGAAGAATCAGGATATCAACAGCTCAGCCGTGACAGAACATTCTCTGCTATCTGGTGCAGGACACTACATCCGCTTCGACAAAACTCGGGTCTTGTCGAGAGAAAAGTTCTTCGTGCCTCGCAAGATCCGAGAATCTATTGAAATTAGTAGACGCCCAAACTTCAACAGAGACGGAGGATGGTTTTTGCACCTACCTGGAAGCCGTGTCTTCATGGAACTGATTTGTATGATAAGGACGGGTCTAGTGGAGATATAGTGAGCTCTTTTTGCTGGGACGTTCCCCATGCTAGCCGGGATTTCACCAACGACCAAGAGGACTCGCATCTAAACTCGACGACACAACCAACTGCGACCCACCCCTCGCACCAACCGATGACGTCACGCGGGCTACGAGCTGCCGCCCGCAGTGCTAAGCGAGACGTCAACGCGGGCGTCCCGAGCTCTTCTTGAAAAAGACCACCGAATGTGGTTGAAACTATAGTCGGAGCTATCTGACTGATTCACGTGAGTTATCCCGTATTATTTACTAAAAATGAGTGAAAACCACGTTAGTTTTTATAATAAAACATGTTGAAATTGTTCATATATTAGCTCTTCTAACCCTTATTGAATCAAGAATATAATAACTTGTATCTATCGAGTGGTAAGATGGTTAGTTAGCCGGCTATTATTCTCAGATGATGAATTACACGCTCAAATTCTTGGGTCAGACAGTTCCGTCCATCTCCATTATTCAAAGCTATATAATTTCGAATAGTTATAATAACGGTCCAATCCTTCTGTCTGGTTTGGGCAAGGTATTTTCTCAACGACGGCATTATTCTTTAATTTAACATAAGGTTCAACCGAATGTATTTTATATTGTTTTTGTTTTACGGTTTAGTTTATGTTTGATATGTTAATCTTAATGATTTTTCACCATCAATGCCACTCTTCGACTGTTACGAACGTAAATAGTGACGGAATTTCAGAATTGGTCAGCGTTGAAAAGGGGTATTTTAGCATCTTCATTTTTGGCATCGTTTTATCACTTGGTACCTATATTGTGTATATTAATATACAGTGATATGAAAAACTATACATTTTCTTCACCGTGGGTGACATGTTGTACCTGGTGATAGATTTCATAAATTGAGGCCGCGTCCTTTGAAGTTTTGTCAAACTTGATAACTAAACAATCAAACGATGGTAAAACACCTGGTGGCATAACTCTAGTTCCGTAGTAGGTATGGCGGCTCATAGTGTGAGACGCACAGAACAACGATCGGGCCACATCGCCCCCGCGCGCGCGTCACAGGGCGACCGCATGGATTTCAAAGCTCTGTGGTGAGACGCTACATGCGTGGAAACTTTAGCGCCGTTAAATCTTTCTGAAACCAATGTGAGCGCTGACGTCGCGGCTACTTCAGTGGAACAAGTGGCGCAAGTATCCAATATCTAACCAATCTCTGCAGTGGTTACATATTTGAGCCGTTTGGTATGGACAAATTGGGTCCGTGGTGGCCGAACGGAAGCTCAGGGTATTTTCCAAAACTTATCAGAGCGATTGGTTGAGCGACGCTTGATCAAAAGCTGGCACTTATTTGGCTAAATGCTTTCATTGTAGTTTTAATTAGATATTATTTTTTCGAATATCCTTTGTGGTATTGTACCATTTCCAGTTTCCACTACCTACCACTACTTAATATTGATCAATTTTATGTGATGTCGGTGTGTGAGTCGGATATAATACGTAACATACATGGATATTGTGAGAGCATGCGTCGTGATAACACCATATCCTTCCAACATTCTTATCTACTTACCGGGACAAGGGAACATAAAATCGTAAACATCCTTTTACACACAAGATGCCGCCGTGCACCATATTTTACTGTGCAAGCAAGGTAATTGAATATAAAAGTAATGTTTTGGAACACGCAAGATGTAAGCTGAGGCTGGCATTATGCAGGCCCGTATGCCGGTTTATGTCCGGATGTTAAATATTTACAGTCCACGTTTACATCACATAAGGCTTAGGGGTAGAGATTTGCCTTGAAGTTCTGGCATAATGTTGACATAAATGGATGTGGTGCGTCTGATGATAAGTAACTTTATCAGGGATTAGATTCTAACATTTGGCTTAAATTCTTGCTCTGAAAGTTTTTTTACCATTTTTTACAATATATATCAATACTATTTTTCTGAGCGCGGCTCCGCCCGCGCGTATGTCGGTAATCGCGCAAAAACATTAACCTCTTTTTGCGCAGTTGGATAAAAACTATTCTATTGTTTTTCCCAGGTCTCAAACTATTTCCACACCAAATTTCATTCAAATCGGTCCAGTAGTTTTGGCGTGAAAGCGTAACAGACAGACAGGCAGACAGACAGAGTTACTTTCGCATTTATAATATTAGTACTGATAACTGTAACTGTTACGTTTTAGGTTTTTTTTTTTTTTTATTTTTATTGCCGATAGGCTAGCCTTTGACCACTATCTCACCTGATGGTAAGTGATGATGTGGTCGAAGATGTAGTTCAGGCTAGCCTAGAATGAGTGGCTCTCAAGGATAGCTGCCGGAACACACCGTTAGGTGCTTGGCGACAGATTTTCAACGACTGCTATCCTAAGATAACAACCGGGACCGACGGCTTAACGTGCCCTCCGAAGCACGGAAGCGCTCAGTAGTATGTCACCACCGGTCACCCATCCAAGTCATGATCGAGGCGGACGTTGCTTAGATCGATTCAGAACGGCCAAGCTAACTTCGCTACGAGCGCTTCAAAATCAATAATTCAAAATCAATCAATATCAGACAACAGAAGGCCAAGTACCTATTTTATAAAAAAATATTAATAAACAATCCTTTCACAAAAAGTACATAAAAAGTGCAGGCCCAATTGTAACAAGTGTATTTTAACGATAGCCTAGCTCTTGATTTATTGGCACTAGCGCAAAAAATGCAGCTGTATGTTCCAGAAACGTTGCAATAAAAGTAGGTTAACGCATGATCAGCGTTTTATATAAAGCATAGCTGCACTGCCTTTAAAGACAGAAAATAATGATTTTTCTGCCTGTACTGGAACAGCCGGATCGTCCACTGCTGAACACAGCCTCCCCTATTAAGGGGGTTATTTGCCATACACCACACGCTAGGCAGGCGTTTTGGGGATCGCTGTGTAGTTGGCAGTTCTATAAAAGGCGCTGCTGCCCACCTTCCAGTATTTTTCCCTTGGTCGTCTTTTACGACACCCGCGAGATGATATGGGGAGGAGCAATTCTAACCCGGCTCCACGGGCCAAGGTTTTCTTCCTTTACCGTTTTTGAATTCGTTGTGGTGAGTATCGCTTAAGGTGCAAATAAGGGCTAAATAGCTGTACCTACTTGGACAGATTTTTAAGTAAAGTTGTCTCTAAATTGCGCTTCTAACGTAAATATCTTAATAATTCATGTGTGTATGTTTATCAAAATATAACAATAAAATAGCAAATCCTTATCATAAGTTATATTTTAGATTTATGTAACTGGTTTTATATTAATAAGCATTCTTTTGTTTTTCACACAAACGGACCGTTATTTTACCATAGACTTAAGATTTTTTAGCTACACGATTTTACCATCGCTGCCTCTCTTTCTTTCCTACGCAGTCCGATAGTGATATAATTCCTGCATTTGACAGCGTCTTAAAGGTTAGATGGTCTGAAAACCTGAGCTAAGATTTGAAGGCCAGTGTTCCCCATTGGGTGTCGAGCTAGATTGTCACCCTCCATATCTTCCCTTGGGTGTTGTTAAAGGGGACTAAGTGTAAAAATACCGAAGGTCACCGGCGTATTCTGATAAACTGCTATCTTACACTGACCCCAAGACTCCTTACAAGCGTGAGAATTATGTCAAACCTTGCCTTAACGGGGAAGGTATAATAAATACTATTCTTTAAGCCAGAGTTTCTTTCACATACATCATCATTACGTTAATTATTTACAAATACTTATCAATAGACTTGCATTGGATGAAGGTGAGGGCAGAGGAATCTTTTTATGTCGGATGTTTGGGTAGTTGCGTGGGTCCGTAGCGCGAGGTTATACTAAATACCTACCTGATAAAGGGATTGAACTCAGTTCATCAAGATTATAAAACGACGTTTCAGCCAATGAGGCAGTAAGTTACCTATGTATGAAAAACGCATGTGCCTTGCACGTATGTATTCGCATACGCAAAATTTTCCACCGTGGCCACCCTGGCTTCAAATCTATCTTCTTCTTTGTTTGTGCCTCTTCCCATTTTATGGGGTCAGCCTTGCTAACATTTCGGCCAGGCCTGGATTAAAATCTATATTGTATTGTTTAGAGTTTAAACAAAGTTAAGCTTTCAATATTTTCCGATGGAACTATTGCAGAGAGCAGGTGAAATTTTAATCCTATTAAAGTGTATTTGAGCTAGTTTTCAGTGCTAATACCGCACGGCGCTCAGGTAAGCCTGCCTTTACTTTAAGCTGGCACAAATTCTGCCAAGAATATCTGTTGGATGAAATATTAATATGTTCAATATACATGTATGCACTATAATTTATAGCTAAAACTGCTGATTTTACAAACTTGACCAGGTACCCAATGCATAGGTACTTCCACTCCATTATGTGAAATCTAATTCTTCCACCTACATTTTCGAATTTACAAATATATATGTTTATTTATTCTTATGTCGTTTTTTTACTGTTCATATTTATTTTTGATAATAAATAGTTTATAAATTATTTTTCCATTTTGACTGAGCAAGGATACATATATTAAGGTACTGAGGTAATGTTGGAAGACTTAGAGTAAAATCTGATATGCTCAATTAATTTTATTTTAATAATTTGAAAATTTTATGGTGCTAAATATATAAACAAATAATCGGTAGAACATGTTCAGTTATGTTCTTTATTTACACAGTTTCAAGTAAATACACCATTTATTAAGAGTATGTATTTTGCACGTATCGACTCGTTTGCCGGTTTTTAGTTTTATTGTTTGTTTTATCTCTATAAATATGAAAATAAGAATTCCAATAAAAGAAAAATTTTGAAAATGCATAAATTTACGGAAAACTGGCAAACCAAGAGCGTATATAAAACACATTAATATAAAGTTTCGGTGAGTTTGAACTACAGATTACCCCCTCTCCTCTCCCCTCCCCTTAGGGGGTTATTTGTGGTTTGAAACCTTGTGTGTTTAAAATATGATGAAACGAAGTTTTTTATGGAAAACGCTTTGAGTACAGTTCCCTCCTAACCCCCGATACAAAAACTCATGCTCTGAATTGTTACTTTTTCTTATTTAATCTGGGACATAGAGTAGGATATATGGTCTACCTACTATCTAGGAAACTGCAAATCAAATTTTCTTTGAACTGGTAGCAAGCTGTCCAGTGAAAGCGGCCTCGCTCATTTAAGGCACCGCATTGGAACAGCCCGTAGCACGTAAGAAAAGTTCGTTGGTTTGGATCACAATTTCATAAACACATTTAAAGCGGTCTATTCCTGAACAATTTAGATTTTAAGATAGACCCCGTAGCAAAAATATATTAAAATTCACTCGCTACTGTAGGATGCAATACAATATTTTTACAATTATACCTAGAAGAGCGTAACTTTGTTTTAATGAAACACTAACTGCACCCGCGGTTTCACTGCGTAGACAATTTTGAAAAGTGATGATTTTGATCAATAATAATCCCTTGTATAATAATCCCTTGTTGACTTGTTGTTCTTTTTTATTTTTTTATTTGTAATCGGTTTTCATATATGTACTCGTATAATGTCAAAACACGAAAAGTTTTTATCACTAAGTCCCTAAATTGATAGTGGCCAATTGCTTTTTCTAATAGAAGAAACAACAAAAGAATAAACATGTGAAAACCGCGCACGCACGGAAATCTATCTATGTAGAACAGTAATTAAAAAACTAAGGAATCAATAAGAGTGTTAAATCGTTGTAACCTGCTTTAAATAAGCATATTATTCGTACAGTGCAGATGGAGACGAGATTCACTCTTCTTAGTTATGAATAAATCTGACCTAAAGTGAATATTACTACTACCCTATACTATCTTACTACCATTATTATATTAGTTCTATAATTATACAAAATAAACTACCAGGTTCTCTTAAATTGACATGTACTTATATAGTAGATTTTATGACTGAAAATAAAAACTTGTAATTTGCGTAAAACCCGACCGTTTACACGTTACGGCCCTAAATATTGCGATTGGGTCGAACTGATAGCCCCTATAAAATATTGTGACGTTGTAAACACAGATTATAATCAGTAGAGAACTCTAGAGTAAGACGAGTCTATCTGTTCTAACTTTAACTACTATAGCAACTATGAAAATAATGAATAGATTCAGGCGTTACTTTGCGGAAATCCATATGTAATAATAACAAATATTTTTAAAAGATTTTAAGAAAAAATCAAATTAATATTTTAATAAAACACTTAAAAAATACAAAAATATATCTAGTGACAATTCCGCATAATTTTCCTGCTAAGCCGACGTGACGTCACAAACGCTACGCAGCCAAACCGGAAGAATTTTTCGACGCGTTTCGCTTCTACACGAAGCATCCTCAGGAGATCTTGACTCTGCGAGCGACTTATCGAGGAAGTATTTCTCGATTGTGCGCTTCGTGCGATTATTTAAAAAAATATTTGTTATTAGCAACTATGAAGTTTCTAGCCTATTTCTTTCAATAATCAATTTACTTATAGATAGATAGATAGATATAACACTTTATTGACATAATACAAATTTACAAAATTAGAACTCAAAAACATAAAAAGTAAGAGAAGGCGTAACAATGGGCGGTCTTATCGCTGAGAGCGATCTCTTCCAGACAACCCGTTACAAAGAGATAATTATAATTAGATATGGACGAAGGTCCATCTATTACAATGCTAATAAAAGTAAATGATAAAGAATAATATCCAAAGCAAGAAATATTCATACAACAAATAAATAAACGTAAAATACCTGCATCATATAAGTTCAAAATCATCTTACGAGTAACAAACCAAAATACACGCTTTATATAAACATATACATAAGTACATAAAGTTGTCTTAGGTTTTCGCGATTGTTACACATAGTAATTAAACAACTTTAAACGGTTTAAGTCGTTTAAAACGGGTATATTGGTCATTGCCAGTCACCCCGTGACCACGATCACTGCAAAGTGTTTGAAAAGTCGGGACGAAAAAAAGAAGAAAAAATGACTAATATACGCGATTTAAACCGTTTAAAGTTATTTAATTAATAAACATACATATATATTTTTTATTATATATATATAAAATTTATAAAATACTTAATTTATAATAAAATTTATCCCCACTAATCAATCTCATTTTAGTAAATATAATACGGTATAACTCACGTGAATAAGTCAGATTTTGGTCCGCCTGGATTGTTACCACCCGCCTGCTTGGGGGATAAGCGTGGAGGCGTGCGCGTCGCATCCCCTGCCAGTCCTTTCGAGGGCTGCAACTCCACTTAAAATCTCCGTGGTGGTAGGACTTCATTGAGGTCCGCCTGGATTGTTACCACCCGCCTGCTAAAGGGTGCTGCCAAATGTCTACGTTGATAACGTAGACGTGTTCCAGCACTATTGTAGGTGAACCAGCCCCTCCCCCTAATTCGCCCCTTGTGGCCTACACCGCTAACTCTCCCGAGACCGTTGATTGCATAAAAAGGACCCAGTAGACGTGATGAACATGACGGGTTGGCACGGGAGCCAGGGAGACCCGGTGAAACGGTTGTCCGCTGGCCGCCCGCGAGTCAGTAGGGGACCCGAACCCATGGATCACTTTTTAAACTCCGCCACGGGAGGCTGTCCCGCCAGCTCGCGCATAATCCTGCGTGGTGACTGTCGTGCCGGAGTAGGAGACCGGAGTGGAACCCGGCAGGCACCCGCAGGGGGGACCGGGGGCCCTTCCGTCTCCCGTGTCAATCAATCACTCGTTCCGTCCCTCTAGTCGGTTTCTAGTTGCCTTTTTTTTTGTCTTTTGGATTGAAGCGGTGTATGTGACAACGTCCCTCTTACTTTATCCACACCATGGCCAAGTCTATTAAGAGCAAACGTTGTTCAGCGGCTTTCCATTCCACACTGCGTGTGGACCACTGCAATATTAGAGGCTTGCACGCCAATCTCAATGCCGTCCACCTCCATCTGGAAACGGCAAAGCCTGCCCTGCTCTTTTTGACGGAGACACAAATATTTTCGCCCGCGGACGCATCCTACCTCTCGTACCCTGGCTACACGCTTGAGCATATGTTCTTGCCTCGTGCTGGGGTATGCTTGTATGTGCGAGAAGATATTTGTTGCCGCCGTCTCAAAGGCCTGGAGGATAAGGACCTGTCGCTTCTATGGACTCGCGTAGACTATGGTGGTCAAACGCGGATCTACGCCTGTCTTTATAGGTCCCATAGCGGAGACCGGGAGACTACTCGTCTGTTCGATTGTGTGGCTTCAGGGGCTGATAAGGTTCTTGAGCAATACGTTTCTGCAGAATTGGTCATTCTTGGCGACTTTAATAGCCACCACTCCGAGTGGTTGGGATCGTCCAAGACTGACCATGCGGGGCGTGCTGCTTATGACCTCGCTACGGCTTATGGTCTCTCTCAAATGGTGTCAGGACCAACCAGAGTTCCCGACAATGACAGCCACACTCCCTCATTGCTGGACCTTCTGCTGACCTCCAAACCGGACGGATATCAGGTCTCCGTCGAGGCACCTTTAGGTGGGTCCGACCATTGCCTGATACGCTCCGAGGTGCCAACCCTAAGCCGCATCTGTCCCCCTCCACCTGGGAAACGCACCGTATGGCACTACGGGTCAGCCGATTGGGATGGGTTACGAGAGTTTTATTCCTCTTATCCCTGGATGCAGCTCTGCTTCTCGACATGCGATCTCGATGCTTGCGCCGACTCCGTTGCAGACGTTGTGATGCAGGGCATGGAATGTTATATTCCGAACTCTGCAGTGCGTGTTGGCGGTAGAAGTCGCCCCTGGTTTAATAGGCCTTGTGCAGTAGCTTCCAAGTGTAAGCTTGACGCTTATAAGGCTTGGGCTACGGCGCATGCATCGCAGGATCCTAAGTGCCCCGTTTTAAAAAAGAAGCTGAACGCTGCTTCAAGGTCTTGCAAGAGGGAAGTAGCCGAAGCCAAAAAGCTTCATGTGAACAGCATTGATGACAAGTTGATGAGCTTCCCTTCAGGCGGTAAGAAGTTCTGGTCGCTTGCCAAAGCTGCCGAGGGGAACTTCTGCCAATCATCACTTCCAGCACTTCGTAAGCCGGATGACAGTTTGGCCCACAGCGCAAAAGAGAAAGCAGATCTCCTTGGCATTCTCTTTGCCTCGAACTCGACTCTTGACGATGGGGATACGGCACCGCCAGTTATACCGCAGTGCGAGAGTTCTATGCCGGATGTACGCAACTTTCAGAGAGCAGTACGGAAAGAACTCCTATCCCTTGATGTGCGAAAGTCAAGCGGGCCTGACGGCATCCTGGCTGTTGTTTTAAAAAAGTGCGCACCAGAGTTGTCCCCGGTTTTAACGCGCCTGTTTCTGTTCTCCTACACTTCGGGCTGTGTGCCATCATCGTGGAAGGTAGCTCTTGTTCACCCGATCCCTAAGAAAGGCGATGGCACGGACCCGTCTAACTACCGGCCAATTGCAATAACCTCTCTGCTCTCCAAAGTTATGGAACGAATTATAAACTCCCAGCTTCTTCGATACCTGGAGGAACACCAGTTGATCAGCGATCGACAATATGGATTTCGTCGAGGCCGATCAACCGGTGATCTTCTAGCTTATCTTACGCATCGGTGGGCCGAAGCTGTTGAGAGTAGAGGAGAAGCGTTGGCGGTAAGCTTAGACATTGCCAAGGCCTTCGATCGGGTGTGGCACAGGGCGCTTCTTTCCAAACTACCATCATATGGCATATCCTCGGGGCTTTGCACATGGATATCCAGCTTTCTCTCCGGGCGAACTATTAAGGTCGCTGTGGACGGATCTTGTTCAGATGCCATGCCCATCAATGCTGGAGTCCCCCAGGGTTCTGTGTTGTCGCCTACGCTATTCATCCTGCATATCAACGATATGTTACGAATCGGTGACATTCATTGCTATGCGGATGATAGTACGGTCAGCGCACAGTACTCTGGTCGTGTTAGTGCCCCGCACTCTGAGGTGTTGGAGAGCAGAAACAGACTTGTGTCCGAGATTGAACATTCCCTTGCCAGAATCTCGGAGTGGGGAAATTTTAATCTCGTTAAATTCAATCCCACTAAGACACAGGTCTGCGAGTTCTCAGCGAAAAAAGCTCCTTTTGGCATCACTCCGCACTTCTAGGACATTCCCCTGAACATTTCTAAGAGCTTGGAGATCCTTGGTGTCGGCATCTCTGGTGAGGTTCAGTTTAGGGGTCATTTGCAGGCTAAAGCGAAACTCGCTTCAATGAAGCTCGGTGTGCTTAACAAGGCGAAGCGGTACTTTACACCTAGTCAGCGGCTTCTACTCTACAAAGCACAAGTGCGGCCCCACGTAGAGTCCTGCTCCCACCTTTGGAATGGCGCACCGAAATACCAGCTTCAGCCTCTCGACTCCCTACAGCGACGAGCCGCCTGAATTATCGACGATCCCAAGCTCTCCGACAAGCTGGATCCACTCAGTCTCCGCAGAGATGTAGGTTCCCTATGTGTTTTTTACCGATTGTTTTTTGGGGAATGTTCCGACGAGTTTTTTAACCTTATTCCTGCGTCGAAATTTTACCACCGCACATCTCGACACCGTCAAAAGTCCCATCCCCACATCCAGCAAGTATGGACATCACACACTGTTCGCTTTTGTCGCTCTTTTCTTCCGCGTACTTGTGGGATGTGGAACGACCTTCCTCCGGAGGTCTTTCCGCGAGGCTACGACATGGACCATTTTAAAAGGGGCATCTACAAATTTCTCTCTGGGCAGGCAACGCATCGGCAGCGCAGCTAGTGTTGCAGATGTCCATAGGCGGTGGTTACGTTTACCATCAGGCGGGCCGTCTGCTTGTTTGTCACCCATAACATAAAAAAAAAAAAAAAAAAAAGATGACTCCGATTATAGGACAACCACATCCGGTGGTATTTTTCAAGGCAAGCTCGGGTCGTCCGCACTGACAACTCGCTTAGCACAATCACAACAATAACTAATCAATCTAACTACAAATTAGAATCCAAAGAGCCGTTTCCAACGTCGAATAAATTCTGCCACGTTCAATGGCAATGATATGCGTTGTACAAATATGTGGCAGAAATTTAGGTAACGCGTTGTACCGACCTATTTACTAAAATAATTATTGGCTAATTAAATTTTAAACATTTGTTAATGGCGCATTTTCGGGAATTTTACTTTATGTGGTAATACCTACTATAGTACGTTAATGTGAATTGCGACATAAAAGCCTGGTGGCCAATTTAAAAATAGGCCAGTGACATGTTTGATTTTGGAACAAGACATGTACGAGAACGCTAGTTTACACCGCAAAAACGATCCCGTTAGATAGGATTGAATGACTCCATTTGACCGGAAATGTGGACTTTATCCTTTTCTAACTGAGGGGCCTATATCACAGAAATATTAATCTATACTTCCGATCAATTGACCTCCAAATCTAAATAAGCGGACTGTCAAGACTCCCTAAAATAAAGTATAACAAAGCTCTTTGATAGCTACCCAGTCTTTGAATCAAGAACATTGTAAGGGTAAAAAAAAGTTCTGCTTGACAGTTGGAGTTCCGAAAGAATTTACACCACGGGAGCAGCACAGGGATTTCAGTGTTGCCAACTTAGGAATAAACTCTTCTTCAGAGTTTTAACAACATATAAAAAATCGTTGATACACGCGAGTTTGCGATGTTGAATCTGTATGGATTGGCCTAGAAAGAAAATACATAATATACATAAGTCAAACCTTCTGTACTACTTGAATTGACTTACTGGTTTAGTGACTGTGTACTCATGCGAATGTGATATACCTTAGGGACGAATCACCGGCGCGTCCCATATCATAACATTTTATTATCTCTTTGGGTAATGTCACATGGAAATAGCCTCTTCATAGAGATAACCATCGGACGGTAACGTTTATTATCTACCTTTTTTTACCTGCGGCTACCACGGAAGTTTTTGTAATTCTGAGATAAATAAACTTGGATAAATTCAAATATGCAGAATCTTCGCCATGCTAGAAGCATGTAAACTGAGATATAGGATTATTTTAGAGGAATAAAATAAAATAACAATGGTTTAAGAAAGCTTTGCACATTCTTACGTTATTTCTGCGATTAAGTAGAAGAAAAGTAACAAATAAAAGTATTTCTTACATATTATTCCCGTGGGTTGCCGGCTCGAATGTAACCCTCCATCTCTACCCATGGGTGTCCTAAGAGGCGACTAAGTGTAACCACCAGAAGACAGCAGCGCTTTCTGAAGAACTGATATCTCACTCTGCAATCACCAAGACGCTTGCCAAGCGTGAGGATTTGTGTCAGAAATCGGTTAAATTTTTTTAAACTTTTATTTTTATTGAATAAAGTAAAAAGAGCTGACTACGATAATGACAAAATAAGATAAGACTTGTTTTTCATTAATATTTCCGTAAACCCGGATCTTACTCCAACAGATTACCCCTTTTTCCTGATAAGATATCCAATCTTATTGCAAGGAAAAAAAAAACAATTTTAATGATGCTGTCAAATCCAGCAAATATTTTATTGATTCTCGCTCCCATTATTTTTTCACCAAAGGAATCAATGAACTACCTCGAAAGAGAGATAACATTGGTACATAGGCATTTTATTTGATTATATAAAAATAATTTTATTTTACAAATCGTTATTCTTTTTTCATACAAAACGCCGAACGCCAATTTCTTATATAAGGACCTAATATATTTATTATAATTTTATGTTTGCAATAAAGCATGCTCTGCGGATTACATTACAATTATAAATTTGCGAGAGGAAAAATTTCAGTCATGTACGGGATTCGAACCAGCATCCATCCACCCCTTTAGTCGGGGTGTGCAATGAGGGTTAATCCAATCAAGCTAACATGACAATGAGTCCATAACTCCATTTTTTCCTATCGTTATTTTAACCATCGTATTGGGATGGAGCGACATATATAGTTCAACTCACGTTGTACTACAAATAAAACTAATTTTGCAAAAAGAATTAAACTTGTCAATGATGACGCAACCCTATGATTTTAATATTTTTATGTTTGCAATAACGCATGCTCTGCGGATTACATTACAAAATTACAAATTTACAACAGGAAAAATCCCGCATTCAATTAGAATCCCGCACATGACTCAAAATTAGTAATTTTGTGACCTAATATATTATTTATTGTTTAATAATCACGATTGCCAATTATTTCTTAGAAAACAATTAACTGCGTAACATTCCTTTCTATTATATTTATTCTGTGTTCCCATTAATGCCGAGCATAACAAAGAAAACCTTTATTTCTTTCCCACGTTCCTTCATGTTATTCCAGCCAAGTGAAACAAGAAACAAAATGGGGCGCGGATCGCATGCGATCCATCATTCAAGAACAAAAGGCACCTTGATTTATTTAGTAGGATTGGAAGAAAAATCAACATTGCTTGGAATATTACTCAACAAGTTTTTATGTGACTTCCGTGGCTTTCTAAATGTTATTATATTACTAACGGATTGTAATAAATGATTTTTCAACTATTAAGTCTTTCAGCGTAGTAATGTGGTATGAAGAAGGTTGATGTCAAAGTTGCTTTAGAGGATTGCATATGAAATTAAGGCGAACGATAAGAGGAACACACAAAAACCAGTTGTTTTAGGGACATTTCTGTCCGAAAATATACCGTGTTTAGTTTTAAAATAATTATATCCTGTAACACGTATCATGAAGTGTGCCATATTGAAATGCATTTTGTTAGTTACTCGTATAGTACGATAGAATAAGCACCCGGCACTATTTGAAAACTATGAAGTACTGAGATTCTAGACAATTTTTAGAGGTGTATGTAATTCGTTTAGTACGTGTAGTATGTTCTACCGTTTGTTTAACCGGGTGTTAGAAAAAATTCGCGAAAGCAGACCAAAAGAAGCGTTCTCTTACATCATGACATCGCTTCTTCACACACGGCCAACAAAACAAAGTAATTTTTTGCTTCCGAAAAATTAGAACTCGTCACCCATCCCGAACGTAGACCCGACCTAGTACCCTGTGATTTCTGTATTTTCCCCAAAATCAAAGATTTAATGAGAGGTTTCACTTTTACCAACTCCGAAGAGGCAGTGGATAGCATTCAATCAGCACGTAGAAAACATCGTCTTCAGATCTGTGGTCCTCCTGTTTTCAAAAATGGTTCGATCGCATGGAAAAAAATGTAAAGGAATAAACATAGTATTTTGTTTATAACATGTTGTTTTTTTAGGTTACGCAAAGCTTTTAGTGTGACCTACGTAATAGTAAGATAGCGTGTCGTCAATTGATTCGATCTCATACACTTCTTGCTAAATAGATGACACGCCAGCGGCCCTTTAATGCACAAAAACAACTAGCCTTAACTTTCGCCTTAAATGTTCTGAGACAGGACCTAGTAATAGACATGGCCCAATAGAGAAAATAAAAGTACCAATGAGCTGATTCATCTATCAAACGGACTAACAATTGATAGGCGAAGTATTAATGAGTAAGGATTAGCAAATGTAGTGTTTTTTAATGCTCTCGTGACGGAACAAGAATGAGGCCCACACGGTGAGTGGTTACTTCTGCCTATAAACGATGCAGTCACACGTAGCTAATAAGTCTCATGTGCCTGTAATTTCACCGGCACCCATACCCTTTAAACCGGAACGCAGTAATGCGAACATATGGTGGCGGTATCACTGAAAAAACTAATTTACTAAACCTGTTTTGTTAAATTGTAAAAACAAACTTTGTTTAGTTCACGTCGTCTGATTAAGTTATGGCCTACAAAATGGGTTGTGTTATATTGAGTTTAAGTAATAATTGACTTTTTTAATGTACATTTAACAAAACGTGAGTTTAGCTATAGCTGCAGAACTGAGTTCACTAAAAATAAGCGAACTATTTGGATATACCTTTATGAAACGATTGGTTTACTAGTAACAAACATAAAAATACCAAAAATAGTGGTTGTAAATATACTTTCAGGTTGTTTAGCTACTAAAGAATCAAATGTTATCAATTGATAAACACACAATTAGTAAAAAAAAAAGCTACCTATCAACCTGACTTTGATTATTAATTACAAAAGTGTTTAGTTTATAATAAATCGAAACTTGCTTGCATGTAAGGCCCCTATTTTTTAAACACTGGTTGGAGGAACAAAACATCAGCCGTCGCCGTCGGCGCATGTATAAGTTATACTCTATCGGCGCAGTGGACGGAAGCCATATTGGTTTCTCTTCTTGCTGTGGTTTGGTTCGAACGAGTGCATTTTGCGAAATTCCCAAATAATAAAAACGTATCAACTGTAATTTACTCAGATTGATATTAGTGAACAACAGATTGTATGTTTTATTTAAGTAAATGTGCGCAAAAATTACATAGGACAAATGGATCAGAATCGGATGAGCGACGGCTGCATCGCCGGCAAAAGAAGCTATATATTGTATTTTGTTACTTATTGATTTGAAGTAGTGTCCCTAAGATTTAAGCTCCAAATTTCTAGGCACTTGTGACTATTTATTGTGTCAGCAAACATGGCCGAAGCCGAACTTATTTCGTTCCTAGACAGGTAGTTAATTATTTTAAAGAGGTTAAAATGAAAAAAAAATTGTCACAGAAAATTATCAATAATAAAAAAATCGTAGAAATCGCCACAGCTAGGTAGGTACCTAAACTTAATGTATCATGTAATTTACCTTAATCTAATAGACATTACCGGCGTCGCTTATAGGCGGAATCGAAGAATTTTATATGAACATACGCACAGATGTTGTTTACATGCGGCGCATGGGCTTGCCGCAAGCATCTTTTGAATTGTATACAAAAATGAACAGTGTATTGGTTCGATGAGAAATACTTAAAATCTTAGCTCTGTACATAAGCTGTTGAGGCACATATAAACTTCAGGTGAAAGAGGTGGTCAAGTCAGTTGTATATATTATGTACCTACTTAGGTACCTACTTGAACTACATACATAACCAATAAGTAGGCAGTCCTGATATGTACTGACATATTAATATGTGAAATCAATTTACTTGAATTTATAAGTGACTGTTATCTATATTATATCTTATATTCATATCAATCCAAACTTCCAGTTTTTGAGTAAAATATTTTTGTTTCAGAACACTCCATTGACATAGAAACGCTTCAAATGCTCTCAGATGCAGACTTAAAAGAATTGTATCCTGTTATAGGCCATCGTGCAAAAGAGAAGAGAAGCAAGCTCAGGACAGTTCAATGTCGCGGTTTTGATTCCCACTAGTTAATCATACCTGATAACCTGTATTGTTTAATGATTATAGATTCAATAAAATTAAATGTAACATAAAAATGTTGTTTTGTTTTCTAATGTTAACCTAAGATAATCTTATTATGTTACATGTACCCTTGCAAGATGCAAGTAACATAATATAGCTAATACCTGCCTAGGGACGACAGCCTTAAGTAACTAAACAGTTATGTTACCGGTAACACTGTGTAAGGTAAGGCACACATAAAAGTAACCAAACAGTTGAGTTATTAATAACGCTTCGTAAAGTAACATACGCACTAGTTTTGTTACCAACAACTCTGCGTGAGGTAAGGTACACATAGAAGTAACAAAACAGTTGAGTTATTAATAACGCTTCGTAAAGTAACATACGCACTAGTTTTGTTACCAACAACACTGCCTGAGGTTAGGTACACATAGAAGTAACCAAACAGTTATTAGGAGTGCTTGTCGAAGTAATATACACATGAAACTTACTAAATAGTTGAGCTGTTGATAACATTAGTAAGGATACATAAAAACGAAAACAACATCGCAGTTTAGCTAACCACTGGAATACAGTCAGGTTAAGTATCTACAACTAGCTGTTAAATGAGAATCAAATAGGATTACAACTAATGACAAAATGGGTAGACTAATTTTAACTATACTGTATTTATTGGTGACACATGGTTTGGTTAATGTTCACATAATTATTTTTGAAAATATTAATAAATATTTTAATCACTAGTAACATAACGCCAATTTACAAAACTTAGTTTGGCTACTAGTAGAACTAGTTATGTAGACACCATTTTTGTGTAGCTAATTACCAAAGGTTTTGTAGATAATTACAATAAAGTTTTTTCAGTGTAGAAATAAATATGGTGGCAGTACTTTCCCGGACGAACTGACATAAAGATTTCTAATGCTACTAAGATTGTATGACTACCTAGCCTGTTCTACCTACCTAGTAGACTAGCTAGGTAGAACAATATCCCTCGTAACAGTGAAGTTAGAAAGGACTGAAGTTGGGTTCTCAAGCAAAGGAGTGACGAATGGCTGAATAAAGTAAGTAGGTACTCGTCAAAAACACACTAGTAAATATATGAGTTATTTGAAAAAGTTATTTCATTAGAAGTAGGCAAAGCTAGGTTGTCTAAATGCTTCTATAAATCTAGTTATTCTAGGTTAAACCTGTTAACACTATAGACCACATCATCACTTACCTGGTAGTCTAAGGCTAACCTATCTGTTTTGAAAAAAGAAACACCTATATTAATACATTAGTTAAATTTGTATTTGTAAAAAAATTGCCTGTAACTTGTACATACAATATGTGTGATTGATCTCTTTGATTGGAACTTATACTAAAAATATCCACAATCTAAATTCAAATCACTCCCTCTGGGATTTAAAAGCTCTTTTAGTCCCTGTTTACGATGAATAAACTAGCTATTTTCGTTTAGATGTGACAAAAATTACTTTTGCGTCATAAAACGTATTCAGAAATTATTCATTAGCTCAAGAGCTTATGGATAAATAGAGCTATTCATTGAATAAAAACTATTTGTATTCGTAGAGAAGAACCCAACGGACGCACGGATCCAATACAGAATAGCTCTATTTATATTTCACAAGATCGCAAGAAAAGTCAACAGAGTCCGGTATATTACTCAATGTGTTTTGTACGTGCCTCCAGTGGTTTTCTCACTCGGGAAACTTTCTGGCTGTTTCTTTGATAAACTAGATAAGTTTAGGTGGTCTTTTGCTTTTTATTTGCTTCTCAACAGTTTGGTTGTTAGTTGTTACTCTACAGGGAGCCGTTATTAATGTCCAAGGAAAACTTTATCATTATATTATTCATAGGAGTAAGACATATAGTAGTTATAGTTTATCTTACAGTTCTACATCTTTCTGACATTGTACCTAAATTAATGTGAACTCATGATAAACGAATCAACTTCCAAAATAACAATAAAAGAAAAAACATCCTCTCGCTGTTTTTGAAAGATTATACACACCTTGGAAGGCTGAATTTCTTGTATAAATGTAATATCAAAATATGCAAAGTTTCTTCATTAAACAAAATACTTATGAACTATATACAACACTACAGCTACTGCAATAAAAGCATTTAGACAACCTATAAGTCGTAGCAGACTCAAAGGCAGTCCAAATGCTCCAGCCTACTCCTAGTTGGCAGCGTGCCCAGCATGCTGGCAGATTGCCCCGTTGAATTGCAGTGCTTATTCATTGAGCCAAATATGTGCCAAAATTTTGATCACGGGTCGCATCGACCAAGCGCTCAGATAAGTTTTGGAAAATACGATGAGCTCCCGGTCCCCACGGACCCAACGTCTCTACACCAAACGGCTCAAATATGTAACCCATACCAAGGTTAGCATAATTGCGCTGCTTGAGTTGCTCCGCCGAAGTAGCCGCAGCGCCAGCCCTCATGTTAGTTTCAGAAAGATGTGACGGCGCTAAAGTGTCTATATATATCAAAATCATTAGTAACTCGGGAATATTTCATACCATACCAGGCTATCATTTGGGTTCGCATCTATGCACATAGATACAACATATAAATAGAGCTATTTTGAAGAAGAGCGCAGGTAAGCAATGTATAAGAGGTCCACGGTTCTATCCCCACCGCCAGCTTGAGCTTCACCGCAATGTGGAAGGGCATAATGCACGCTTGGCTAGCTAACAGCCCCTAGTAGAAAATCTGTCGCCAAGCACCTATCAGGGTGTTTCGGCAGCAGTCCTTTGAGCAAGTAAAATTAGAGACTTAACAACCGTAAGTCTCATTGTGACGAGCACAGTGCAGTTTGTCACTTTTGACTTAACAACTGTAAGTCTCATTGTGACGAGCGCAGTGCAGTTTGTCACTTTTGATGAACTGTATAATATAGTTTTTCGAGAAATGCTCATTGACGCTCACTATGGACGGCGTAATTAGTTTATGTTACTCAATTATGTACGAAGCCAAAATTTCTCCAAATGTAGTTATGTTGTCATAAGTGCGATTTGGGTAGAAATATGTACTCTATATATACATTGGATAAGGTGAGGAAAATAACGAATGCTAAAATAAAGTGAACGCCTCACCACGAGCAAAGCTAAGCTAAACTAGGTAAGTGGAGAGAGTGGCTGTACCAACCGGGAGCTGGCCACTGGACTGTTGTGGCTGTCCGTTTAATTCAGGATTGGCTGTGGGAATCTTTTGCTTTCCGGCTTGTGCAGATGCTCAGGGGCTTCGCATCATTGGTAGCTCAGCATCGTATCGCCGGAAGAGGACCGACACCAGGAACGTCTCGCGTTTTCTCCATCTTTGGTTAAGGCCATAGTGGAATGTAAAATTTTGTAGAACGTGGGGCTAGACTACTGCGTAGGGTTTAAGCCGCAGTAATAGATGACGGAGCAGAAGAGAGAGATCACCTCCACACTCCCAAATCATACCCGGAAATTATAAATACACCCTCCTCTCGGAAACCCGAGAGATACACCCTGTATTACGCCACTCCTTGGTCACACACGTTCATACGTGGCCGAGCTACTTGAGGGCGGTCGCTAACCAGGCGGGCATTCGCATAATGCGCTGCAACTTGCAAAATGGAGATGGATATGGGGGAGACCTTCGCCACTCTAAATGCCTCTAAAAGGCGCGTGCGGAAGCGGGCTACTCTGGATGAAAGGACTTACTCCTATTCCCCCCATCAACGGAATGATGAAACAGGCGAAACTGCAGCCCAGAGTTTAAGGTGTGCCGTAGGAACAGAAAGAGTTTTTGTTGGCAGGTGTAACGTCCCCCCCCTCTATCTAGTATATAAATCTCATGTACTCTACGCTACCTTATATGAAAATGTTTAATAAAATGAAATTTAATTGTGATATCCTATTTGTGTGATAACTTCTACCATTCTGAGATACCGTATCCAAACATAACATAAAACCTAATATTGAGTGTGTCTTGACTGAGATCATTATAAGGCCATGTGATCGTCTAGTATAGTGGTCAGGATCCTATATTGTGCCCATAAGTAGCAACTCAGTTTCTTTTCCAAAGGGCTTGAGACGTGACCTACTCTACCTATGTACTCTCCAAGTGGTGTAATTTAGAACTGGCTCTCTAACATAATACAGTAAAAGTGTTAAGTTGCAACAACAAAATTTACTATTACCACTTTCTTACTATCAAAACCAAACTACCTATTTCATGACTAAATGTTGTGAGTCTATTAAAACCTCAGCATATTGCCATAAGTATTATGCAGTGATAGATTCTATCTATAGTGACTAATGTGATGTTCTAATAAAGTTGAATAAGAATTACTGCGTAGATATGTAACTATCTGCTTTATATTAATATGGTAGAGTGAAAAGAAGATTATGTTGCTAAGATGTTCTAAGTAGGTATGAAATAAGTAAGATTTACATAAGAACCTTTAAAGTAGGTAAGTATGCAAATAAAATTAAGAATGATATTTAATTGATTGCGGCTAAGGATAACAGCCCCTCCCCGCTGCCATCTGTAGATTTCGACTTGTCCAAACTGGTCATCTTCCACCGCATAGGTCTGTTATATTCCTTACTAATTACCCAACATAATTAGTAACCATATAATCACCCATTGTAAGAGGACTTTATAAAGTTATTATTCTTTCTTTTTTTTTGTTTTCTATTATTTACAAATGTACTAAAAGTCAGTAAGTATGTGTATTGCAATTGATTCAGTATTCATATATACTACATGGGCATGAGGACATATTCTTTTGGCAAAAGGGAATGTCGTATGATATTGTCATCGACACTGTAAGTATGTAAGTTTGTATCTTGTCTGCACATTCAAGGACCTTTTTAATTTACTTCTATGAAAATGAGAGACATCATTATTCATAGAACAAATAAGTTTAGTATATTTTCAAGGTATTCTTGAGTATTTGTTGTTAGATATTCTTTCTTTGTTTCTGCAAACTTTTGACTTCAAAATGGAACAATTTATATTCTTTCCATGTTGTTTGAGGAATAATGCACCTAGACTATATGTCTGATAGAAAAGGTTAATCATAATGAAACAGCTTTGCTTGTCCATTAATTACATGAAAATTTCAAGATATTGCATAGTTATTTTTTTTATTTTAGGATATTCTAATTCCTTGTTTTATTTATTTGATATATCCTATTACTTTGATTTTAACAGATACTAATAGCGACATAATAAATTGTAATATATCCTTCCTCATGCTGTCGAAGAGTAGTCAACCATTCTACGTCTCTCATTAGATGGTCTCCCACAATGGAACTGCACAGCTTGTCCATTAGCATCAAAAGCGATACCTTACATTTACTACCGTCTTAATTTGAAACTAATTTGAGTGGATGATAATTATAAATATGAACCTAAAACTGATTTTTATTTTATTTATTGTAACAAAATAATTCTAGTTTGTAACCTACATGGCTATTAAAGTATTTCCTGGACACTTGATAGAATATTAAATGTTTTAATAATTCAGCGAACCCAAGGATACTAGTCTACCTCCTGTAATCCGGGAAGTTGCCAGTACACCTATCTTATGAGTTAGATAGAAAAATGTATTGCATCATATCGTGAGTCTACCCCCGAATTATTACTAAGTGCTATTTCCCAAACAATTTCCTATGTTCCCTATTCCTACTCAAATGTACCTAGTTACCTAATTCCTATTCTTCTAGATGTAGTATTCAGCCTAGAGATCCATGTCTCACATTTACTTTAATCATGTGGTGTGTAATGTAGCCCCCTTTCCATAGCAATGGTAGGTAGGACAGCTTCCCCTCGGTGTAAAGAGGAAACTCCTGCTAACAGAAGCTAGCTGAAAGTGGAATGGCAAATTCCAATGTATACTAAATGCCGGTGTAATACGTTCACATACATATGAGGCCGAAGCTTGGGATTGTATTGAACGAGGATTTGATACCTATGGTGTAAAATATATATAATATAGACTTCATTGCAATAACACCCATTATGGTTATTAGGGAACCCCACTTGCTAGGAGCACCTAAGCCACACTAGGATATACGACACTGAAGGGAACTGTAACTGTTTCCCGAAGGATACAGCCGCCGGCTCGTTCCAAGCGCGGGCACATCCCGAGGGACGTTGTCTAAATCTGGGAGCTTGCACTCCCAGACCACGGCTACACGTGAAGACTATAATACCTAAGAAAATGAGGAATCATAATGTAGGGTAGGATACGGGAACGCTTGGAGGAAAACGCTACGTCGTAACCTTTCTTCTGCGTATGCTGAATACTCGGATTACTAATAAATAAGCATTTTGTCAGCCATGCTAACTACTTTGCTCCGGGTTTCCCTTTTTATAGGTACTAACCCTGCCAGTTTAACACTGGGCGTGCCTACTCCCTACCTAAAAATCGACCGAAATCCCCACGTGTTGCCACGTGTTGGGAATCGTACAGACTTTTCATCGGCCATGCCAATTACTAAGTCCCATGTCCTTTGTCAGCATTTAGCCAACTCGAGACTCCCTAACCCCTAACCGGTGTAACACTTCTCAATACACAATTCACTTTTAATTTTTACCAATAATTCACTTCACGGATTTTAAGAATCTCACCGAAGACCGTCTTCGGAGTACCTCCTGAGAGCGACCTCGGAGGCTTAATGCCTCAATCCCACCATCTTTTTTATTTCCTCACTTTATCCCGCCTAAACTGCACCTCTATCCCCACCCCTGTCTTGCCATTTCTTTTTTTTTCTTTTCCCATACTAAAACTGCCCAATATATTTCATTTAATTCTTCAATAATCATACTTCAACCGATTCCTATTGTCAAAAGTCCCCGATTTATGTGCCGTTCATGCGCTTGGCAACATAAAAAGCATCCAGAACAGCACACTTCTCCGCTCTCTTTCTTTCTTATGGAAAGATAGCACGAGTAAAAGGGTTAATACGATTTCGTTCTAAAACATTCAAAATGCAGCAAACTGATATTTGTAAATAGGTTTATTTATGAACGTGGCGGGACAGAGAAGGGCCTGTACCGTCACAGCCAACCCCCAAATTTTCTGCAGGTGTGAATTTATACCGAAGGAAAATTTTAAAAAAACCATCTATAGTTCACAAGCAAACCAGACAATAAAAGATAATAAAAACCCCAGAAATGTTATTACCAACAATATTAATAACGATAACACAGATTTATTATTGCTTCCTCGAAATGAAAGAGTGTAGTAGTGTGTTTTTAAACCAACCAAATCACAGCACATCACCTTATCTACATTTTAAGAATTGGCATAAACAAACCATTGAACAACAAAGACTTCTCACAAGGACCAAAAAGGCTATGCAAGAGAACCGGGTTGTGAGGCCGATCTACCCTAATAGTAACAAATCAGCGTAAACTTAATTCAAACCATTCTTCATTCAGATTAAAGATAAATTTCCACCAATAAGTCCCTTCCGTAGCCCCATTGACTTTAATAGTTACAAAGCATTTATTTCCCAATGATAAGAAACCTCCTCAAAATTTCAACTCGGAATAACGTCTGGAACTTAGTTGGAGTTTGTAAAAGTTGCCGAATTTTTCATTTAGCTTTCTTAGCTTCTTGTGAAGTATGGACTTTCTATGATACCAGTTTTAGCACTGAAATTGTCAATCGGACCTAACCTAACACCAATTTCTCATAGAAAGCCCCTTCTGGGTTAAGTTGTGTCTCCAAGGTTAGCATCAATAAATCAGAAGCCCTAACCCCATGAGTCCTGTTGGTTTGCTGGGCCCTGCATACTGTTTAAAACCACTGTCATAAATCTCTCAGCCTCCCATCTCAAGGTCAAATTCAAATCCTAATTATTCATTCATCCATACCTTATTATCAATCAAATTCACTACTTCCACTTGCCTAATATACCTTCCCCAAGCTCACATTCTCGCCTGCCCTTACAAATCAACAGCACGACAACTACAAAGCAGGTATAATATAATAACAGTAAAAATACTCTTTAGTCCATGATAAAACGAATTAAATTTAATGAGATTTATCTGTCAACCATAGATGGCATGCATTAGATAAACTATGTGATGTGATATAAATTGACCACTCTTTACATCTCAACCCCCCCTTTAATATGCTCTTAGCAACTCATTGTATGAATAATAACTTTTAGTTATTGAATTAATTACTATTTACACCTAACCCCTGTTTGTAAATTCCTAGCGTATTATTTAATTATGAATCTATGTTTATTTTTTTTTTTTTTTAAATTGCATTTTGCTATAATTTTCAGTTACTAAATAAAAAACTTTTACGCTCAACCCCCCGTCTGCATATTCTGCATATTCAGTTATTAAATGAATTACATTTACGCCCAACCCCCCGTCTGCATATTCCTAGCAAATTGCTAAATTAAGAATTCAATTGTTCGATTTGAATTTTGAAATAACTTTCAGTTATTGACTGAATTACTATATTCGCTCAAACCCCCGTTTGTAATTTCCTATAGCGTATTATTTAATTATGAATCTATATGTATCTTTTTTTTTTAAGTTACGTTTTGCTATAATTTTCAGTTATTAAATGAATTATTTTTACGCTCAACCCCCCGTCTGCATATTCCTAGCAAATCCTAGAATCTTTAATTAGAATCGTTAATGATTTATTCGTTCTTGTGACGCAAATGCACAGACAGGCTTTGTCAATTATAATTGTTTGTCAATTTTGTTGAAATTTAATTTAGTTTGAATAATAAGTCGCTGGTTTCATCTCATTACTACTTACGTATTTCTTTAAGCAACCCGTATACACAATATAATATTAAATTTTCAACAATACAAACTTGATTTAAGACAATTTATTTTTAGACGACTTCAATTTACTTATCAACAATCTTAAAACTGAACAATTGAAAAGGCCACCATCCTCCCCTCCATCTATGCTTAGTAGAAAATACTTCCACTTTGTTATTTTTCTTTTATATTCATACATGTGTATATTAGAGCCAACCTTTATAGGTATTTATTTAAATTAAATTTCCTTTTATTTTTCAATATTGACTGTTATTATAAATCTTTCCTTATAATTCACCAGACTTACTTTACTTAACAAAGTGGTAGCAAATCCCCCATAAACATACATGGGCCTTTCCCTAACCCAGCGAAATAAAAATCTTAAAATTCAGTTCAAAACTTCCTTTATTGAGGACCCCTTAGGGCGTTTTTGTTAATCTAAATTACAATATATTTCCTTTTTTTTTTTCTTTAGGACTATATAATTCAAATATTTAGTACATTTACATTTTCCTTTATGTACTAAAAACAAGCCTTCTTATTAACCTACAACCTCAATTCTTTTCTCTTAACTTCATATAAAAGGTTAACTAATCAAATTCAGTCCAAAACTTTCTTTATTTGAGAACCCCTTAGGGCGTTTTTGTTAATCTAAATTACAATATATTTTCTTTTTTTTTCTTTAGGATTATATGATTCAAATATTTAGTACATTTACATTTTCCTTTATGTACTAAAAACAAGCCTTATTAACCTACAACCTCAATTCTTTTCTCTTAAATTCATACAAAACGTTAAGTAATCAGTAAACTTTAATTTTAATCTTATACATCTCAATTACGAAATTCAAACTTTGCCTAAAGCATTTTTTTTTTTAATAATCTTTATTCAAAATAGTTCCAGCTGTCATTTTGTTCCCCCAATCAGCTCCAACCTAGGTTCCGCCTCTTTGTAATACCTTGACAAATGTATCGCATTAAATTTTCCTCTCACTACATTTGTTTCCGGATTTGTTAGAATGTAGACGTTTTGATAGGGATTTGCTGCTATAACGTATGGTCCCTCATATAATGCCTCAAATTTTTTTGTTATTTTTTGTCTCGCATCAGATCTATTTAACCGTTTTATTTTCACCAAATCGCCTATTTGATATTGAATGAGTCTAAATTTTTTATTAAACTTCAACTGTCGTTTCTCTCCCATCTTTTGTAAATTAAGTTGAGCTAGTTCTCTTATCCTTCCTAACTCTAAGTTAATATTTATTCTCATCAACCCCGGGTCTATTGACAATCTGTTTGATTCACCATACATTATTTCACATGGTGTAAATCCTGTGCTTTCATGAAAGGTATTATTATATAATATTTCTAATTTCGGCAATAGGGCGACCCAACCTCTATGATTACTCCTACAATATGTCCTAAACAAACGCCCTAATTCCTTATTAACTCTTTCCGTAGTGTTTGGTCGCGGATTTCTCACAGTAGTGTATATAACCTTCACTCCTTCTTGCCCCATGAATTCCTTCCATGCTTTGCTCGAAAACTGCGAGCCATTATCAGACATTATGGTTTTTGGTTTAATTATATCGAAAAATTGTCTTACTTTACATATAACTGATCTAGACGTGGCTTTTCTCAAGTCATAAAATTTCACAAATTTGCTGAAGGCATCTTGGATAACTAGTATGTAATTCATCCCAAACTTTCCTGTTGGCAACGGTCCATACAAATCGACCATTACCATCTCACCTATTTCCTTTGCTATTATTGACCGACAGGGACCGACAAATTTAACCGTATTGCTTTTAGTAATCTGACAATCGTGACAATTTTTTATTACTTGTTTCACTAATCTGGTAATCCCTCTCCAATAAAATCTATCTCTTATATATTTTATTACTTTATATGCCCCTTGGTGACCCATTTCTAGGTGTATTTGCACTATAATATCTTTTCGCAAAATTTCCGGTAAATATATAACATCAATATTTGTACCTTCCGGTTTAAAATATAATATATCATTGTTTACATAGCATCTTTTAATTATCCTGCTTTGTTTTTCTATACAGCTATGAGCTTTACCTAATTCCTCTATTATTTTTCTTGTTTCAACATCTTCCTTTTGGAACTTCGATATTTCCTTTAATTTCGTGATCAATTCCCTATTCGTTTTAATTTCCATGTATAATATTTCCGGCAATTTGGTTTTCTCTTCTTGTAATATGTCCCCACCTATTGGGTAACGAGATAAAATGTCAGCTACAATGTTATCCTTGCCCTTAATATGTTGAACCTCAAACTGAAACTGCTCTAAATAATTAACCCATCTAGTTACTCGAGCGTTATATAATCTCCAAGTTTTAATAAAAGATAGTGCTTTATGATCCGTTAGAATTATTACATTAGCCCCCCTTAAATAGGTTTCGAACTTCTGCAAGCAACATATTACCGAATAAAACTCTTGTTCTGTGACGGTCCAATTTAATTGCGGCCCTTTGAGCACCTTACTATGGAATCCTAATATCTTCATTTCACCATCTTCCCCCAATTGATACAAAACTCCTCCTATTCCTATCCCTGAGCTATCTGTTTGCAAATAGTATGATCTCTTGAAGTCAGGGTGGTGAAGCGATATTGTTTTTATGAACAGAGTTTTGATTTTATTGAATGCTTGTTGTTCTATGTCCCCCCAATGCCATCCAGCTTCTTTCTTTAAAAGTTCGCATAGCGGCATAATGTGACTACTATACGCAGGTATAAATCGCCTATAAAAGTTACATAGCCCCAAAAAGGCCCTGACATGTTTTATTTTTTTAGGTGTCGGGAATTCTTGTATCGCGTTCAATTTGTCTGGATCTGTCTTAAGCCCATCCGTGGATATGATGTATCCTAACATCTTAACTTCTTTACACAGAAAATTACTTTTCTTTAAATTACAAGTTAACCCCGCTGCCTGTAGTTTTCCTAGTACTATGTCAATGTGCTCTAAATGTTCTTCTAAGTTACCTGTAGTAATTATAGCCAAGTCATCTAGGTAATTAACACAGAATTCTCGTACTTCAAAACCTAATATAGTATCAATCGCCCTACTAAAACTACCCACAGAAGTTTTTAAGCCTTGAGGCAAAACATTATAGACGTAGGATTTTCCGTTAAACGTAAATCCTGTATACATCTTACTTGATTCAGAAATCGGTATCTGAAAATAAGCATTGTTCATGTCAACTATGCTTATAAAATTTGTTCCATGGAATGAATTTATTACGTCTAACTGTAGTGGCGGTTTTTCTGTTTCAGATATCATATGTTTGTTTATTTCCCTCGCGTCTAAAAGGACTCTGATCGAACCATCCTTTTTTAGAGTGAAGGTTAGCGGGCTGCTATAAGGTGTAGCAGATCTACTTATAATCCCCAGTTTTTCCATTTCCCGTAACTTTTCCTCTACCTTTTCCCGATAAGCATACGGAATAGGATAAGCCCTTTTTACAATCGGGACATGCGGTTCCATCCTAATCTCATGTTCATAACAGTTTGCTCGGCCTAGCGTGTCAGAAAATAAACCTTCATATTTCTTCAATAATACTTGGAGCCTCTCCAAATCCTCTACCTTAAGTGACATACCTATCTTAACTTGTCGTAAATCTATTACCTCATCTTCATTCACTTCGTTACATAGACCCTCACAATCATTCTCAATGTATGGGCTACTTCCGAGTTCTATGAACCTAATGATCTCTTTATGCCCCTCATATTCCAAAACCACCCCTCTATCTGCTCCGCTTAAGACAACCTTAATCTTGTTTGACTTCATCCAGTCAAAACCTAATATTAAAGGTCTAAGCAGTCCTGGTACAATCAACACCCCCGTATCCTTCATTGTCGTTCCTATTTTCAAAGGTAATAAAGCCATGCTACGAATATCGACACTTTTCTGCCCTACAGCTGTTCTTATTTGAACAGGTTTGATAGGAATTAACGGTATATGAGGAATTCGTTGTTTTAATACGCCCCAAAATTCTTCCGAGATACAGGTTATGTCACTTCCTGAATCAAGTAGCCCTACTACTTCAAAGTCAAACACTTGCACACCTATTTCCGACTTAAAATCTGTCCCATTAATTTTTGGTTCTGTATTCCTTTCGTCAAAAACTGATGTAACCGAAGTAAATTCGTCATTATCTAATTGCTCCTGTTCTATTTTTAATTTAAGGACATCTATTATCTGACTACGAATGCAATTTATCCTTGGATCGGTTAATGTGCTATATCCTATTCCCTCTTTTTCCCCTCTATCTAAGATCTTCCCTAATACAGGTATCTTTAAACCTCTTCCATTTTTTCCTAATATCTGACCTGGCTTCCACCCCATTTTCCTCATAATAAGCAAGCCCCTATCCCCTATGGTTGAAGCTGATTCGGGGACAACATCATCAGCCTCCTCTAGTTTGACTCTACTTCCTGACTATTAACAACAGCTGGTTGTTCTCTATCAATTAAACTAACCACCGGTGTTTTAGCAATGGTCTTCTGAACTGCTTCTGGTCTTCGCCAATTCCGATAACCTTGCTGGTAGTCGATTTTCTTTCTCGCACTATCCTTTATCTGTCCTGAAGCTGCAGAATAAGTATGCGCCTCCTGCTTATTGATGTTTTCCATATTTCTAAGAAATTCCGCAGTTTCTACTATAGTTCCTGCTCTAGATGTTACCCACACTTGCTGTACGAACTTTGGGTAATGTCTAATCAAGTCCGCAACTAGTTGTTTTTCTGGTATTTTGTAACTTAGCATCTGAGCCCTGCCAACGATCCTTAGGAAATAGTTTACCATTGATGGATTTTCTTGTCGATCCCAACTTCCTTGTACAATATTCCGACGTAATTCGCTCTGCTCACTTTCACCCCAAAACGTAGCTAAGAAGTCTACTTTAAAATCTTCAACGCAGTTCCATCTCCCTTTATATATTCTGGCCCAATCTCTAGCGTCTTCTACTAAACACTCCTGTATCAGTTCTAACCCTGTGCCTTCTTTTGATGCTTTATTTAAATAAACATCTAGGTCTTCTAGAAAGGTTACCGGATGTATACTTATTTTATTCGTCGTCTTCCCACCAAATTTGGGCTTTTCCGTAGTAATGTTTCTAATATTATAGACAATGCTACTGACCCCTTCACTATTTGCAGGCAGTTGCTTCTCAATGCTTTTATTTTGTTCTTTTATTGCTTTGTCACTAGCTGTAGTGTCAGCTAGTTCAAAATCCATTAAGCCATTTTCCGCTGGCGGTGATAGTGGCTGCTGACTATCAGGCATAATTACTCGCATTCTTTCAACTGATGAGGAAGAACTTCCTACGTCTATCACTGCAGCTTTCGTGTTTTTTACTTCTTCACTTAATACATCAAGTTTAGCAGTTAAAGTACCTATAGTCCTTCTTAACATGTGGTACATAACAGCCGTACTGTTCTTTGTTTTGCTTCTGTCTATTATATTCTTAGGAACGTTTGTCCTTTTAGACCGCTTGGTTGCTGGTTCTATATCCTCATTTTCGTTCGTTTCTACCGTAATATTCACAGCTTCACCTTCTTTTCCCGACTTTGTACGATTATCTCCATTTGTATCTATATTGGATTGCCTACACTTCCGATTAGTAACCATATCAGCCGTACTTTCTCCTGTTTCCACCGGTAATGCATTATTTTCTCCCTCCAAATACCTATTGGGCTGTCTACGTTTCCGACTCGACTTAGGCCTCTCCATTCTTCTATTATGCCGTGTTTAATCCTTTAAATTTTTTTATTTTTTATTTTCACTTAAGAGCACTAAAACCAACATTTTAATACCAATTCAAGAGTCAGATCTTGGCATGCTCAAAGCCGTACAAGTTGTACAACCTCTAGCCACCACTGACCAATTTCGAACCAAATTTACCCCACCCTACGAATGGGGTCAAAATGGTTCACGCATCTCAGATATATATTTCGTTTAATAAATAGGTAATTAATCCGCGTACCTAAACCTCTTTAACACAAGAGATCCCGCTCTATTAATTTTTGGTTAAAAGAAATATATGAATCATAAATGTAATAAATCGTAAACTTGACTATATCCTTAGTGCCTTCTATCATAGGGCGGCAAGATTGTCTACTATTTAATGATATTCATACTCGAAAAGATGCCCTTTATTTCATACAACATAAATCTATATTTTTGTACAATGGCCATTGCCAACAAGAAGCTAAAAAAAATAATATTGTTACTATTTTGCTTAAACAGGTCAATCTATTCCTCAAACATCTAAACTTTGTCTACCGAAGTTTACAAACTGTCATTAAAATAATAACTTTCAGAACTAATTCCTACCAGTATATAACGTACCCAAAATCGTGTATAGATATCATAACATGATTTTTATATAGAACTGCCCCTAAAGTAATTACGCATCAAATAAAAACCATAACATCTTAATCGATCTCACTTCAATAATTAATACTTGGTTCTAATCAACCTCTATACTGTCGACTACTGTTTAACATGGAATATTTAATAGTATTAGTTAAGGTTTCTATTTCTTGATAAAATTCTTCAAGTATCTAACATGCTAAGCTGACGGCGCCTATATTCTTAATTTTCTAGCGCTATAAATTATTAATCTCAAAAAATTGTTAATGTCCAATATGTACAGATCCAAAAAAAGTTAAAAAGGCGAGATAAAAATTAATTGTCATTTCGTTTTTGAACGAAACTGTTTCTATTACAATGCTGCACAAGGGATTTCTTAAGCTTTTAAAACCTAGTATTTAACAACCGAAAATATTTTATTGCGCCACCAATACTGTAATGTAATAAAGAAATTACAGTGTTATGCCCAAATTTAAGGAATTGAATTTTCTTACTATGTTAATTCATATGTAGGTAATGGATGCAGCTTGAACATTTTTTTTTTTTTTTTTTTTATGGAACCTAGTATATATGATATACCAACTTTATGTACCTACATAATATGTTAATAGAAAATAACTTATCTGTACATAAAAATAACAAAGCATTTATTTCATTCAAATATTAACTACCTAATATCGATATACTAGCTCATTTGCACATGTTTAGTGTGTACGCATCATATTGCTGCTCTGCACCCCACAACATGGTGACGGAAGGGCAGAAGCGTTGCCACTTTTCGTAGTAATAGAGAGCGTTCTTTGATTTGAGATAGAAATAAATACCATTTGGGTACCAATACAATAATACTAGTTTATAACCGTTTCGGTACCAATACTAAGTAATAACGTACTCGTACTTTATAAACACTAGGTAACGCCGCCCTATTTGCATCGAATCAAAACAAATTGTTGGTTTTAAGTTTTAGACTATAATACACTAAGAGCAGGAAAACACATCAAGGAGACTATATTATTGAATTTAAGAGTTAATTTGGCAGAACTGTGATGTGGTAAACAAGACCTCAGATGCCAATCTATTACCAAGAAATATTCCGTCGTTCCTATCCTGATCTTGACTGTAAAATGCTTTATCTCAGTGCACTTAAATACTGTTTATAAAGGTATAAGGTAGAACATGTTAGTAGGCACAGTGACTATTAATATTAATCGAATAAACACTACCTACCTATCAGTATATGTTTCTGGTAAGATGGTAAGTACCTAACCTATAAACACAACCTATATGTAACCATTTACACATCTCAATCCTTCTGTCCATTCACGGTAACAAATTGTCCCAGTCAAGGCACTTCGATATCACAAGAAAACTATAGTTAAACTACAATGAAGAAAATTTCCTATCAATGATTGATTATGCTAATAATTAGGGAAACCTGAACACAAAGCACCACATTATAACAAGATAATCCTGGTCACGGAACTCAATTGTAACGTCCCCCCCCTCTATCTATTTATATAAATCTCATGTACTCTACGCTACCTTATATGAAAATGTTTAATAAAATGAAATTTAATTGTGATATCCTATTTGTGTGATAACTTCTACCATTCTGAGATACCGTATCCAAACATAACATAAAACCTAATATTGAGTGTGTCTTGACTGAGATCATTATAAGGCCATGTGATCGTCTAGTATAGTGGTCAGGATCCTATATTGTGCCCATAAGTAGCAACTCAGTTTCTTTTCCAAAGGGCTTGAGACGTGACCTACTCTACCTATGTACTCTCCAAGTGGTGTAATTTAGAACTGGCTCTCTAACATAATACAGTAAAAGTGTTAAGTTGCAACAACAAAATTTACTATTACCACTTTCTTACTATCAAAACCAAACTACCTATTTCATGACTAAATGTTGTGAGTCTATTAAAACCTCAGCATATTGCCATAAGTATTATGCAGTGATAGATTCTATCTATAGTGACTAATGTGATGTTCTAATAAAGTTGAATAAGAATTACTGCGTAGATATGTAACTATCTGCTTTATATTAATATGGTAGAGTGAAAAGAAGATTATGTTGCTAAGATGTTCTAAGTAGGTATGAAATAAGTAAGATTTACATAAGAACCTTTAAAGTAGGTAAGTATGCAAATAAAATTAAGAATGATATTTAATTGATTGCGGCTAAGGATAACAGCCCCTCCCCGCTGCCATCTGTAGATTTCGACTTGTCCAAACTGGTCATCTTCCACCGCATAGGTCTGTTATATTCCTTACTAATTACCCAACATAATTAGTAACCATATAATCACCCATTGTAAGAGGACTTTATAAAGTTATTATTCTTTCTTTTTTTTTGTTTTCTATTATTTACAAATGTACTAAAAGTCAGTAAGTATGTGTATTGCAATTGATTCAGTATTCATATATACTACATGGGCATGAGGACATATTCTTTTGGCAAAAGGGAATGTCGTATGATATTGTCATCGACACTGTAAGTATGTAAGTTTGTATCTTGTCTGCACATTCAAGGACCTTTTTAATTTACTTCTATGAAAATGAGAGACATCATTATTCATAGCTATACAAAACAAACCATTCATTCTACCCAAACGAGTATCTACCATAACACCGAGACGCTGGCCATCTCTGGAGCTGCCTAGCCTCAGTAAGGGCATACATCCAATCATATCTCGGTTCTTAGCGGGACTTCCTTTTACTTATTATGGTAAAAGGGAGTTCCTAATATTACGCTGGTATGTACTAAATATGTCCTAAAACCTGATTGGATTGGGACTACAAGTAACCCTATACAATCTACAGCCTATCATATCTCTGTTTGAGTAGACATATCTAGTTAAATAATATCTTTGAAACTATTCCACCACTTTGTTTAGATGTCATATCCTGTTAGATGATATCATTGGTCCAATATATATTATTTTGAGAGTGGAGAGTAATTATACAGCTTTACTTGATTTTATTATATCTAGTAATTTTAATAGTGAACAAATAAGTTTAGTATATTTTCAAGGTATTCTTGAGTATTTGTTGTTAGATATTCTTTCTTTGTTTCTGAAAACTTTTGACTTCAAAATGGAACAATTTATATTCTTTCCATGTTGTTTGAGGAATAATGCACCTAGACTATATGTCTGATAGAAAAGGTTAATCATAATGAAACAGCTTTGCTTGTCCATTAATTACATGAAAATTTCAAGATATTGCATAGTTATTTTTTTTATTTTAGGATATTCTAATTCCTTGTTTTATTTATTTGATATATCCTATTACTTTGATTTTAACAGATACTAATAGCGACATAATAAATTGTAATATATCCTTCCTCATGCTGTCGAAGAGTAGTCAACCATTCTACGTCTCTCATTAGATGGTCTCCCACAATGGAACTGCACAGCTTGTCCATTAGCATCAAAAGCGATACCTTACATTTACTACCGTCTTAATTTGAAACTAATTTGAGTGGATGATAATTATAAATATGAACCTAAAACTGATTTTTATTTTATTTATTGTAACAAAATAATTCTAGTTTGTAACCTACATGGCTATTAAAGTATTTCCTGGACACTTGATAGAATATTAAATGTTTTAATAATTCAGCGAACCCAAGGATACTAGTCTACCTCCTGTAATCCGGGAAGTTGCCAGTACACCTATCTTATGAGTTAGATAGAAAAATGTATTGCATCATATCGTGAGTCTACCCCCGAATTATTACTAAGTGCTATTTCCCAAACAATTTCCTATGTTCCCTATTCCTACTCAAATGTACCTAGTTACCTAATTCCTATTCTTCTAGATGTAGTATTCAGCCTAGAGATCCATGTCTCACATTTACTTTAATCATGTGGTGTGTAATGTAGCCCCCTTTCCATAGCAATGGTAGGTAGGACAGCTTCCCCTCGGTGTAAAGAGGAAACTCCTGCTAACAGAAGCTAGCTGAAAGTGGAATGGCAAATTCCAATGTATACTAAATGCCGGTGTAATACGTTCACATACATATGAGGCCGAAGCTTGGGATTGTATTGAACGAGGATTTGATACCTATGGTGTAAAATATATATAATATAGACTTCATTGCAATAACACCCATTATGGTTATTAGGGAACCCCACTTGCTAGGAGCACCTAAGCCACACTAGGATATACGACACTGAAGGGAACTGTAACTGTTTCCCGAAGGATACAGCCGCCGGCTCGTTCCAAGCGCGGGCACATCCCGAGGGACGTTGTCTAAATCTGGGAGCTTGCACTCCCAGACCACGGCTACACGTGAAGACTATAATACCTAAGAAAATGAGGAATCATAATGTAGGGTAGGATACGGGAACGCTTGGAGGAAAACGCTACGTCGTAACCTTTCTTCTGCGTATGCTGAATACTCGGATTACTAATAAATAAGCATTTTGTCAGCCATGCTAACTACTTTGCTCCGGGTTTCCCTTTTTATAGGTACTAACCCTGCCAGTTTAACACTGGGCGTGCCTACTCCCTACCTAAAAATCGACCGAAATCCCCACGTGTTGCCACGTGTTGGGAATCGTACAGACTTTTCATCGGCCATGCCAATTACTAAGTCCCATGTCCTTTGTCAGCATTTAGCCAACTCGAGACTCCCTAACCCCTAACCGGTGTAACACTTCTCAATACACAATTCACTTTTAATTTTTACCAATAATTCACTTCACGGATTTTAAGAATCTCACCGAAGACCGTCTTCGGAGTACCTCCTGAGAGCGACCTCGGAGGCTTAATGCCTCAATCCCACCATCTTTTTTATTTCCTCACTTTATCCCGCCTAAACTGCACCTCTATCCCCACCCCTGTCTTGCCATTTCTTTTTTTTTCTTTTCCCATACTAAAACTGCCCAATATATTTCATTTAATTCTTCAATAATCATACTTCAACCGATTCCTATTGTCAAAAGTCCCCGATTTATGTGCCGTTCATGCGCTTGGCAACATAAAAAGCATCCAGAACAGCACACTTCTCCGCTCTCTTTCTTTCTTATGGAAAGATAGCACGAGTAAAAGGGTTAATACGATTTCGTTCTAAAACATTCAAAATGCAGCAAACTGATATTTGTAAATAGGTTTATTTATGAACGTGGCGGGACAGAGAAGGGCCTGTACCGTCACACAGGGGCACTTGATGCTATGGGAGTAGTTGGTGTAGACTGCATATAAGCTTGGCCATTCAACGACGTAACTTCGCCAGCGAAAGAGGTCAAGTGATAAATCCTGCTAAAGTGGTGAAGTCTGCAAGTGCAGACGGCGGGAACTTAAATTTTTTTTTTATTTTTAGTTACATACATCTATTTATAGTTCTATAAATTTTACGGGTAATTTTATTATGACGAAGTTTGTAAAAGTGTAGGTATACTACTTATATACATATATTAAATCTAGGAATATTTAGACTCTTTTGCTAATTTTACTAAAGTGAGAGGTAAGTGTGACGCGCAAATTGTATAGCTTTGGACCACCATCTTAGTAGTAGTAGTCATAATCCTAAAACGCGAATGGGATTCAAAAATTTACAATGGAAAAAATAATGAAATAGCCTATCTCTCAGTGGTGCGCTAACTCGAACAACAGCCCGACTTCGTTGTCAAATCCGATGGATTTGAAACAGCTGATGCGAAAACTGGAAACTGGGGAAACTGCTTCAGTTACATGTCTGCTGAGAGCTTTTATGTAATACGGGTTTACAGATGCATGTCTTTGAACGTGCAGTGAAATCACTAAGCTCTCTGATAGAAAATGATAATTTGAAACTTGGTTCAGAGCTCATATAAATGACATGACTATGAATTTGCAGCGCTCGCAGCGTAGCTTTCTAAGTAGTTCTTAACCGATAAAATAAGCTAAGCAAAGACCGCTGCGGTCATGACTTGGATGGGTGACCGCTAGTACAATTACTACTGAGCGCTTCCCTGCTAAGGAGGGCACATGAAGACGTCCGCCCCTTCAATTTTGCGAATTCAATGGCTACTACCACCCTCAAGTAGAAAATCTGTCGCCAAGCGCCTAACGGTGTGTTCTGGCAGTTGTCCTCGAAAGAGAGTCATTCTGTGTTAGCTTGAGATAGAGGTCAAAGCTATAAAAATTAATTACAAAAAGAATGGGTACATTTAACAGAGTCGCTACCATAATTAGTTCGACAGCTAATATATAGGTAGCGTACCTACAATAGAATATAATAAAAAAATACCAGATAATTATGTTAAAAATGTGACAGGAAATACCTTGAATCCCCTTGTTTTTTGTCATGAGATTTTACATCACAAGGGACGAACTACACTGCAGGGCGATCACGTATCTCTGTAGCTATCAGACAGTTGATGCTATCAAAGTTTTGTAGCAATCGATATTTTGTGATCTTTTTTTTTATGCCTGATAGGTTAGCCTTTGACCACTATCTCACCTGATAGTAAGTGATGATGTGGTCGAGGATGTTGTTCAGGCTAACCTAGAGTTACTGGCTCTCAAGGACAGCTGCCGGAACACACCGTTATGTGCTTGGCGACAGATTTTCAACTTGAGGGTGGTAGCTAACCAGGCGGGCATTCGCAAAGTGCCCTACCACCATGCTTTAACGACTGCTATCCTAAGACAACAACCGGGACCGACGGCTTAACGTGCCCTCCGAAGCACGGAAGCGCTCAGTAGTAATGTCACCAGCGGTCAGCCATCCAAGTAATGACCGCGGCGGACGTTGCTTAACTTTGCTGATCGATTCAGAATGGCTAAGCAAACTTGGCTACGAGCGCTTCAAAATTATATATCACGTATCTTGTAGCATTCAAATTGCAAAGTGAAGTTGATGCAAATCATTGGTTATCTGACCAATTTAAATGACACCATCTAATATGAATGTCAAAATAACCAAGTCACAACTTTATTCAATACGTATAATTTTAAGTTCAATTTTACGTGATCGCTATATCATACAAAACAGTTTCTATCGATAGATACGTATATATAAGTAATTATAAGTTTAATTTTACGTGATCGCTATTTCATACAAATCAGTTTCTATCGATAGATACAAGATACGTCAAACGTGGTTATGTAGTTATCAACGATTTCATTGCTACAAAATCTGTCAAAACTATAATTTTTGATCGTTGCAATCAGAATTCAATCCTACAGAAGATACGTGATCGCAGAAGCCATTAACAAAGAAACAAGAATAATAGATACGTGATCGCCCTGCAGATGTTAAGTCTACTGTGCTTGTATTTTACTGGCTCTCAAGGATACACTTTAAGAGCTTAGCTACAGATTTACTACATGATGGTGGTAGCTAGCCAGGCGAGCATTCACAAAATGAGCTTCTACAATACTGTGAAGCTCAAGTCAGCAAGTGGGTATCGAACCATGGACCTGCTGCACATCAGTCCATAGCTATTACCTCTCGTCTATCATTGATTTTTTTTATAGCGTATAGGCTAACCTTTGACCACTATCTCACCTGATGGTAAGTGATGATGTGGTCGAAGATGTTGTTCAGGCTAGCCTATAATTACTGGCTCCCAAGGACAGCTGCCAGAACACACCGTTAGATGCTTGGCGACAGATTTTCTACTTGAGGATGGTAGCTAGCCAGGCGGGCATTTGCAATTGCCCTATCACCATGCTGTAACGACTGCTATCGTAAGACACCAACCGGAACCGACGGCTTAACGTGCCCTCCGAAGCACGAAAGCTTTAAAAACTACCAGGTTTTGTATGTATTTGTATAGAATACAACTGAGAACGTTTAATCCCACGAAGTCGAGAACCATTCTTTCATTTAATGTGATGAAAATATGCAAAAGGTGTAAAAGAGCGGTGAACTCAAGTTGTAAAGGAGTAAAGCTGTTAAACAGTTGAACTTTTTGTTATCATTTGCAGGTGTGCTTTACTGCTGTTTTTATACAAAGAGTCGTTCTAACTTTTTAACGGCTGAATATAACTTTATTAAAAGTTGATAAGATGTAAGTGTATGAGTTTATATATATATATTGGTAGTTTGCTGGAGCATTTGGACTGCCTGTGAGTCTGGTCTAAATGCTTTTATTAGGAAGTAGCTGTGGCATTGTATATAGTTCGTAGTATTTTGCTAATTGAGGCATCTGTATCAGCTGGATTATCCACTGCTGTACACAGCCACCCCCATTAAAGGGGTTTACCGTATTGCCCACGCTTGGCAGGCGGCTTGCAGTATAAGATGACAGTTCCTCAAAGGCGCTGCCCACCTTCCAGTATCTTCCGTATGTCGCCTCTTACGACTACCACGGGAAGAAATGGGGGGTGACATTCGACCCCGGTACCCCACAGGGTTCAAAGCCATATCGCAGGTAAAAAAAAATCAGCTTATGAGTAATGTAAGTGACCTTATTTACAGAATTTGATATATACTTATTACCAGGTTTAATAAGGAAATGGATCTACTATCGAATGTATACTTCTTTTAAAAGATATTCTCAAGAATTTCACAGTTTAAATATTATAAATGGCAGAAAAATCAAGTTAGGGCAGACTTAAGCCCATACATAAGCCCGTTCGGACGCTATCTACGGTGCGTGCCGCGTCAGAAGAGATCAGAGCTATGCGTTGCTATGCGATAGAATGAGAGGCACCTTGTAGGTGAATGTAAATGTCAGATGCTTCGTTCTTTGAGAGCTGAAGTGCACTTTATTACTTCGTAGTAGAGTCGCTTATTTATTGGAGTGGCGTTACCGAGTGTTTCACTGGAAATTTTTATTCTGTTTTTAGAGATTGAATATGTCAAGTTGTTTATCGAGCATGTAAGATGCTCTTTAGAAGGGCACTGTTTATTTTCTTTACAACTTTATATATCTGAGTGATGGGCGCATTGCAGTTCGCCACTTATGACTAACTGCTTCTGTTACCGCGCAATACCAGATGGGCCTCATGCTGATTCCATTACGATAGAATAAATAAAGACACTATGATTATAAGCCGACGCAGGTTTCTTCGACGATATAAAAGGAAGATTCTCTTTCACTCATATACCACATCTCCACACACTTACAATAAGTAGGGTAAAATTGGGGCGTTTGGATCAGAGGAGATCCAAACGCCACCAATTTCACCATTTCATCTATTCAGGTAATGTCTTTATTAAAGAAAAACAATTATAATTATAAATTACGATATATTTTCAAAGAATGTGAACAATACATTAATTAAATCACAAGTAGGTAATATGCAATATATTCACAAGTAATATTATAATTATAAAACTACGTACAATGAATTATCCATTGATTTTATAATATCTCTAATTTTAGCATAATTATATCACATCAGAGTATACATTCCCAACGACGTGTTGAGCGCAGAGTTCAGCATTACACCTACATGTCGACTGTTCAGTGTTTTCGAATTGACTGCTGTCGTATATTTCAATACGAATTATTTTAACTCCCAGTGCTGTTGTCTTCATACATGATGAAAGCTTCTTCTTTTCTTCAATTTGAGGACTCTGATTGATCAAAAGATTTTTCTGCTCTTTATTTTCTGATAATCTTCCACATTCATCCACAGTCAGGGCTGGTGGAGATAGAATCCAGCTTGAATACTGAAAACAATAATAATTAATAATTAATAACGTTTCGCGAGCCTTAATTTATTATAGAAATTAAAAGATTGTAAATACTTACAGACATATTTTGGACTGCAAAGCAAACCTCTCAAAAATGTACTGATGAATTAAGCCATAAATTTCGCCTATTTATAACAAAAGTTTCTTCACGTTATTAGAGTTCAACATTGCAGCTCTTCCGTATACGAGGTAGGTATAATACAAACTATTATCTAATATGCGGTAGGTACATCCCATACATGTAAAGCCAGAACTCCTGACTGATGGCATTAGACACCGTGCCTGTTGTAGAATAGGTTCATAGTAGCAACACTTACAATAACATTCAGGACTGGTACATTGCGTATCGATAGCGGCCCGCATTCTCAGGTTTTACCTAACATTAACTTATTAATATATACACTTATTGTTTTTTGTGTTTTCTTTAATAATTTATTAGCAACGGGGTTTTAATATTATGGTTATTTTACCTGCATACTTAAAGCATCTATAATATTGGTGATTACTGATTACTTATACTTTTTTATTTATTCGATATTTTCCTGAAAATTATAGCCTTATGCTAAGGATGATGTAAGGATTCTAACGTTATTTCCTTAAATCAATGAATCTGTTTAGATATATGATAGAATATTGAAACTCACATACGTACTTGAAAATATTACATTTCCTTTTCATACAGCAATCGTGAAATCAAAAAAAACTTATACGCTTAGTTCTAATCATGTATGATATTGAAAAAATAATGCGACCCACGGCATAAAACAGTTTAGTTGCAATGACAACTTAACTATAGAAAATGATCAGTCGTTGTTTGTGTCTGTCTCCTAAATTAAATACGTAATTGCTGAAATCAAAGTATTATGTTGACTACCTATAACACATTATAACACAGGCTAGAATATATCTATGGTATTGATTTTAATTTACCAGGCTGTTTGTATATGTGTTTGTTTATTAATAAACAACTATTAGGTAATATTCAATCTATGTGATATGATGCGAGCAAACCTAAATGATTAGCATAGTTTTCTATGTATGTTAAACCAAATTTGGTCTACCGAACTTTGTTCACTCTCAAATGCTTACAATGCAATATCGATCACATTGTGCTATCCTAAATAAGGAAAATGACCACGTGAAAAGGGTGTATTTAAGCCGGGAAGCGGGCCTTACAAGTCACAGTCTTCAAACTGCATAATCCATCGCCTCTTCCCCGGTTTGCAAACTATTGAAGAAATTTCAAGTAAATATGTAAGTATTATTAATTCACTATTTCATTTATTAAAATGTTACATTTATCTTTTGTTGGTTAAACTCTAGTGTGTTTGATGAAATCAATAAATCAGTTTTATATTTACAGGTCCAAGGCAATGAATGAGCTGCCCGCTACCGCCCAGAACTCTGGTGAGGAAGAGCTGGCGGTAGACCCACCACAGAGCGTACATCGACACCGTGTCGCACACACACCATCAGCATCAAGGAAGACTCGGTCACCACCTGCCTCCAGCCGACCCGTCGCTTCCACCACCGCTACTGCAGTTGCTTCCACCTCTAGAAAACGCTCTCACACCCGCGTCGTTCCCGCTACACTACCGACGAAGTACTCTAACTACGAACTGTTCGGCACGGACAGTGAAGATGAAATTGACAATCACGGTAAGAGCTCAGAACACACCTGTCATATGTATTCTTACTTCATAATGAAACATCCTAAAGCTTATAGCCGGCAAATCAATGAAACAAAACATGGCCAATACTTTATTGTTCTGAAAACGTACCACGCTGAAGAAATAGAACTGATGAATAGACGACCTAAAATACATATTATGATAAAAAATAGAACAGATTCGGACACAGAAGCGTGGTACTATTTAATAAAATTTATAGATGCTATTAGAAGGCAGATAAAAAATTGTTCAATTTTAAACTTGTTTCGAGAAACATATCTCATGGACAACTCTTATTTCAAAGGTGGGGCACAAGAGTCTGCAGAGAAAATTTCACAGCCTTCTCACCATGTCTCCACTGCTGCCATCGAGCCGAAAGTAAAGAAAATTAAAACAAGTTTCGGCATTCCAGCAAAGAGCTCGGCACGAGATTTGTTTGGGAGCGATAGCGACGACGAAGAATTACCAAGCCACGGTAAAAAAACACCAGCCATTATATCTCAATACACAAAACGGCTTCCTCGCGGTGGTGTATCCCGGCAATCAGACACAGAGAAAAAAGGGTCGCACTATGTAGAGTTAAAGGTGTATAATTGTAACGATATAAAAAACGTTCAGCCTATGAATAGATGGCGTCATGCCATTATAACCATTAAAAATAAAACCAACGACGATACAGAGGCGTGGTCATACTTAACACAATTTATAAAAGCAACGAGGCAGGAGTTTCGGGATTGTCGGCCAGAAATAATTAACGGATTTTCAAATAATTGAATCGGGTGTAATAATACATATCAATATAATTGTACTAATATATATATATACATAATCAATGTAATTCTAGTATTTAATTAATTATAAGTCCTATTTACTTTTCAAAATAGATATATCAATATAATTTCAATTAAATACTTGCCATTGTAGCCATTTATTAATAAATACTTTATTTGTATAACTGGATTACTTATTTTTTCTTTTCACAGTTTTGTCACATCCTGGGCCGATACCTGTCAATGAAGTTAATGAATTAATACAATGTGACGCATGTCGAATTGAAATGTCTCGAAATAAATACAGATACCATTTGAGAACGAATTTACATAAATTGAATTGTTTGATAAAGACTGATTTTGAAAATATCGATATAATTGCAACTGCATTTAGAAATCGAATTGCTACTTACCGCTTAAGTACCACTCAGGAAGTTGAAAAACTCACACCAGAGTCATTCCTGAGTGGGAATCAGAAAGATCTAATACATTTAATAGATTTATCTTTAAAGAAACACAAATGCATTAAATTGAATTTCGAATTATTTGCTTACTTTGATTTACCAAAATCGAATTCTCAGCAATTAAAGTCGTTTAATACTAAGTATGAAATTGTATACCAAAGCACAGATTTACATGAAATATTTTCTAAATTAATAGACATATTTAAGACAAAACTATCCGAATTTGAGCATTGTGAATCTGGTTGGACTTTATCATCTGTAAGTCATTTAGAAATAAATATTAATAAATACTGTCCTATGAGAGGTGGAACATACATAGATCTACCAAAATCAATTAAAAAGTTGAAAAACGTTATAAACATTAAAAATACTAATGATAATCATTGTTTTGCTTGGTCTATAGTTGCTGGATTGTTTCCGTCTAAGAACAATGTATGCAGAGTTCAATCATATCCGCACTATTCTTCGGTTTTAAATGTAAAAGGAATGTCATTTCCACCAACATACTCAGATATAAGACTGTTTGAAATGAATAATCGTGATATAAGTATCAACATATATGGTCTAGATAACAAATGTAATGTGACTGGCCCTCTGTATTCAACCAAACATCGAAAAATTGAACATATTAATCTATTGTACGTTGAACATGGCAACAAAGGTCATTATTGCTTAATCAAAGATCTTGTTCGATTAGTTCGACGTCAAATAACTCATCATAAAGGCAAAATAATCATGTGCGAAACCTGTCTACAATTTTATTGCAATGAGAATAAGTTCAAATTACACAGTTGTACAGGAGTTACAAGTGTCTTACCTGAAAAAAATACAATATTACAATTTAAAAATTATGAGAGACAACAAAAAGTAAATTTCGTTATATATGCGGATTTTGAATGTTTATTGTTAAAATCTAGAGAAAATTGCTCTGAAAATACTGAAACGTTACAGTTACATCAACCTTGTTGCTTTGGTTATTATATTTGTTGTTCGCATGATCAGAGCTTGAACAAATATGTAACTTATAGAGGCCCTGATTGTGTTAAAGTGTTTATTGAATGTTTGATTAAAGATGCCAAACGTATTAATAAAATATTACGAGATAAAAAACCAATGGAAACTCTAACACATGAACAAGAAATGGAATATCGTAAAGCTACTGTTTGTCATATATGTAATGAAGTATTATTCGATGATAAAGTGTTAGATCACGATCATGTGACATCAAAAGTGCGCGGAATTTCACATTCATTATGCAATTTAATGCATAAAGTATGTCCATTTATACCAGTAATATTTCATAACCTATCAGGCTATGATTCACATTTATTCATCAAAGAATTAATGAAATATGATGGTGATGTGAAAATAATACCTAAAACAAAAGAAAAGTATCTATCCATTTCAAAATATCTCAAGTCAAAAACAGGACATAGACTTTTTGAAATAAAATTTATCGATTCATTTCAATTTTTAAGCTCAAGCCTTGATATGTTATGTAAAAGTTTATCTAAAAGTGATTTTAATCATTTAACAAACGAAATTGATGGTAATGAGAAACAAATTAGTCTATTACGACGAAAAGGACATTATCCATATGATTATATGGACAGCTGGTCAAAATTTGATGAAGATAAGCTCCCATCAAAGTCTAACTTTTATAATTCTTTATACAACGAAGATATTTCTGATAATGATTATATACATGCACAAACAGTGTGGAATGTTTTTAACTTAAAAACACTTGGAGAATATACTGATTTATACTTAAAGACAGACATTTTACTTTTATGTGATATATTTGAGAAATTTAGAACAACAAGTCTATTACACTATAAATTAGACCCGGCCTATTACTTGACAGCACCTAGCCTAAGTTGGGACGCTATGCTTTTTCATACTAAGGTTAGATTAGAACTCATCAATGACATTGAAATGTATGAAATGTTGGAAAAAGGCATACGTGGTGGTCTAGCACAGTGTTCTCTACGTCATGCCGTAGCCTCCAACAAATATATTCCAAATTATGATGAATCTAAACAACCTTCGTATTTAATATATTTAGATTGCAATAATTTGTACGGCTTTGCTATGACAAAGAAATATCCAATTTCTGAATTCAGATTTTTAACTGTCGATGAAATACAACTTTTTGATGTAACGAGTATTTCTAATGACAGTGATTATGGTTATATTTTAGAAGTCGATCTTTCGTATCCACATCACATACATAAATTACATCAAGACTTGCCTTTTGCTGTCGAGAAATTTGCACCCTATGGGAGTAAAACTGAAAAACTAATAGCAAACCTTTATGATAAAATCAATTACGTCATTCACTATGTATATTTAAAAGAATGTTTAAAACATGGTCTAATATTACTAAAGATACATCGCGTCATTTGTTTTAGACAAGATGATTTTTTAAAACCATACATTGATCTTAATACTAGTTTAAGACAAGTTTCAAAAACCACTTTTGAAAAAGATTTCTTTAAATTACTAAATAATTCAATTTTCGGCAAGACTATAGAAAATAAAAGAAAACATGTGGATGTAAAATTGGTTTCAAGATGGAATGATTGCCAAAACAGCACAAATAAGCATATAACTGCTGAAAAACTGATAACGAAACCTAATTTAAAGAGTGTTGACATTTTTTCAGAAAATTGTGTGGCTATTCAATTGAATCATGAAAAAATTATTTTAGACAAACCTATTTACATTGGGTTTTCAGTTTTAGAGTATGCTAAAGAACATATGTACAAATTTCATTATGATTTTATAAAAAAAGATACCAGAATCAAGCATTGTTGTGTTACACAGATACTGATAGCTTACTTTATTTAATTTATACTAAGGATTTTTACCAAGATATGAAAGATAACATTTCTAAATTTGATACAAGTAACTATGCTATTCATAATATTTATAATATTCCAAACAGAAACGAAAAAATACCAGGTCTATTTAAAGATGAAATGGGTGGTAATATTATTACCGAATTTGTCGGATTAAGAGCTAAACTTTATTGCATAAATACGAGTAGTGTGGAATCTGATATTAAAAAAGCTAAAGGTATAACTAAAGCTGTAACTAAACATCTACAAATGAGTGATTACAGTAACACCCTCTATAACGATATCAATACTAAATGTAAAATGAAATTGATTAGATCGATAAAGCATGTATTATATACTCAAGAAGTGAACAAGCAATTACTTAATGGGGATGATGACAAAAGGCAAATTCAAAAAGATCGTATACATACTCTTCCATGGGGTCACTGTGACACTATATTCTGATGATGTTAAATAAGTATGATTTAAAATACATTGTTGTTAGATGTAATGTTTTTAAACTTAAGTAATATACTCATAGTTTACATTAGTTTATGGCACACTGTTAAACCTTTAAAATATAATGTGGCATGATTCATAGAATGTAAATAAGTATAGTTGATAAATATATTATTTTAAAACACAATATGTTTTTTTTCATTACATTGCCCTTGTTATTCGAAACTTTTATTTCATATATTCGATTATGACTCCTAGCAAAGTATCCATTTGAAATTTATAATTATTTCCACCTCACTGCAAATAAATTTTCTTATATAAAATAATGTCACTTACACAAACGTGTCATATCACAAACAGAACTGCATAAAACAGCTCAAGTAACAGTTAAAGCATAAGATTAAACTGCTTAGCCTAATCATAAAATGAAGTTGATAAAACAGCCTCTTTCTTTAGAAGTAAAGAATCTTGAATTGGAAACATCGGAGAGGAGTATTAAACATAGTGCTCTTTTACCGAATTCTATTCGCTGCATTGTATGTGGGCCATCCAATTGTGGCAAAACAAACGTCATGCTTAGCTTATTATTGGATCCTAATGGGCTTAAGTTCAAGAACTTATATCTTTATTCTAAGACAGCTTTCCAATCGAAGTATTTGTTTTTAAAAGAAGTGTTGAGAAGAATTCCAGAAATAAATTTTTTCGTATTTAGTCAAAATGAGGAAGTCATCCACCCCAATGACGCATTACAAAACTCTGTTATGATATTTGATGATGTTACATGCGAGAATCAAACAAATATTCGAAATTATTTTGCAATGGGAAGACATCGCATTATAGATTGTTTTTATCTGTCTCAAACATATTCAAAGATACCTAAGCAGCTGATTCGTGATAACGCAAACCTTTTGATAATTTTCAAGCAAGATGATGTAAATTTAAAGCATTTGTACGAGGAACATATAAATTCAGATAAAGAATGGCTGCAATTTAAAGAACTATGTGCACTTGTTTGGGAAAATAGATTTAATTTTTTGTTAATTAATAAAGATTGTTCAATTAATCAAGGTAGATATAGGAAAGGCTTTGACGTTTTCATTGAACTTAATGAACAAGTTTCGGGAAATTGTAATAGAGTAGATGTATAAAATATATGTGTTATTGATATTATTCTCAGTCTGAAGTACTGCCAATCGATTAATAGCCAATTTCTTGAAGAAACATATTACCAAACTGTCAAAAAGCCTTTGGAAAGATCTTTAAATAAAGATGACATTGAAGATATGTATGTTAATAATATGAACATCCCTTTCGGTGTAAGAAAGGAAAACAGAAACTTTTTGATGGGCAACGCAAAAGTAAAAATATCAGTGATAGACGATCCGACCAATAATAAAAAAACACATGCGATTTCATTTAACAACAGTCACTATGAACTAACACCTGGTCTTAGAGAACTATTGCTGCGGAAAACTCCGGACTTAGCATTAGTTACAGCGAAAGATCAACTAGTGTACAAAGATATTCTATGTATTACTAATGCTCATAAAAGATATTACAATCCAAATGGACAAATCAAAGGGGACAAGAGTGCAAAATATCGTGAAATTATAAGACCCTTATTTTTAGACGCACAAAGTAGTGCTAATGATATAACCGAGTTAATATCTGAAGAAATGAAATTTGGGAGCGGATTACCAACACTGAAAAAGTATAAACCCAATACCGATTTAGTTTACTGGGATGATCCGAACGAATTAATAGATCGGTTAAAAATTTTACTTGCATCCAGAGATGCTGGTAACAGCAACCATGATAATGAAATCATATCAATTATCGAAGAATTGAAAGAAGCCGATATTATCAAATCATAAAAGTGGTTTTTTATTATTATTTTATTCAGTATTAAGTCATCATTTCAACATGAATGTTGACAAGTTTGGTCTTCCCTTATGTAAAAGAAAATACAATAACCATAATAAACAAGTACCGGTGTTTACAAGTGATGGTAACATAAGTGCGCAAGGAAAAATCATAAAACACTTGCTAGACCCTGTTGAAGCTAAAGATTGTGCTACAAAAGACTATGTGGATAAGTCTTTAGAAAATTGCTTTGTAAAACTGAAAAACTTAGAGCAGTTTCTAAATGAAATAAGTGCCAAACTAATTAATGTAGAAACTCAATTAAAACATGAGCAAAGCCGACGTCGTAAATGAAATTTATAGAAACGCAAGGGTTAATTTCCCTAGAAGGCATGTAATAAAGAGAGATATAAATGATTTATGGCAAGCTGATATAATAGATTTGCAATCTATTGCCAAATTTAATAATGGATTCAGATATATATTAGTGGTAATCGACGCTTTTTCAAAATTAGCTTGGGCATTTCCATTAAAACGTAAAACTAAAACCGAAGTATTTAATGCCTTCAACAATTTATTTAAACAAGAAGAGCCCCCCACAAATTTACAGACTGATTTAGGCACAGAATTTTACAACAACGAAATGAAAAATCTCATGCAAGTAAATAATATAAATCATTATTCAACGTATTCCGTTAAAAAAGCTTCGATTGCGGAAAGGTTTATAAGAACATTAAAATCTAAGCTGTACAAACAGTTTGGTTTGAATGGAAACTACAAATGGATAAATGGTACATTAGATAAAATCGTGAAACTTTATAATCATAGTTTTCATAGAACGATTGGATGTAAGCCTATAGAAGTCACCAAATGTAATAAAAGAGTTATTATGAAGAGATATGCAAAATTGGAAAAACCATTAAATGTATTAAAAAAACATTATACATTGAAAATGGATGATTTCGTACGAGTTAGCAAATATAAAAGCATTTTTGAAAAAGGATATACACCGAACTGGTCTACAGAGATATTTGTAATCAAAGAGGTTTTGAGGACAAATCCAGTCACATATTTACTAAAGGATTTGAAAGGCCGACCAATTTTAGGTGCTTTTTATGGATACGAGCTGCAGAAAACTAAGTACCCTGATATTTATCTAGTGGAAAAAGTGCTCCAGAGAAAAGGTGATAAAGTGTATGTAAAGTGGCTGGGATTACCAACAACAGAAAACAGTTGGATAAATAGAACGAATGTGCTATAATAAGTAATATCTAATAATTAAGAGTTGATATATTTAAGTAACACTCTGCATGTTTTATATCAGTATAATAAAAGATATGAAAGCAAACAGTCTTCTTAATTGTCTAATTAATCATATACCGTGTGAAATACATCTACCTGGTTATAAGTACTGTGGCCCAGGAACTAAGTTAACACAGAGACTTGCTCGTGGAGATAAAGGTATTAATAAATTAGACGAATATTGTAAGCACCACGATATTGCTTACGCTAAATCACCATCTTTAAAAGATCGTCACTTAGCAGATATAAAGCTAATGAAAATGGCGAGGAGTCGTATATCTGCCTCAGATGCAAATGTCGGGGAAAAAGTTGCAGCTCAAATAGTTAATAAGGCTATGTTGGCTAAATTAAGTTCGCGTTCGGGAAATAAGATATGTAATTCTAAAAGTAAACGAAAAGGGGCAGGATTGAAGAAAACATTCACACATGTGGTTACGCATACCAAAAAACTATTACGAAAACTAAAACCTAAGTGTAAAAGAAAGGCTATAGATTTAGCTATTGCAGCTGCAAAAGAAATAACCGCTGCTTCAAATATTAAACTCCCACGAATCATACCCGTTCCTAAAAGTGGGGGTGTATTACCATTGATACCAATATTTGCAGGGCTGTCTGCAGCAGGTAGTATAACTGGTGGTGTTGCTGGAATCATTAAAACTATTAACGAATATAAAGAAGCTAAAAAACGTCTAGAAGAATTAAAAAGACATAACGAAAAAATTGAATCTCAATGTATCGGGAGAGGTTTACATATCAAACCTCATAAAGATGGTCTAAAATTATTTTTATCCCATAAAAAAAACTGAGAAGGCGGCTACCCGATCGAGCTTTAACCAATATTGATATTACTAAATATTCATATGATATCCCATTTTTTCGAGGAGTGTTTATGAGAGACCAATTGCCTAAACGTCCGTACAAGAAAGAAAGTGGTATCATAAATTTAGATAGCTCTAATAATCCTGGCTCTCACTGGGTAGCCTATGCAAAATACGGTGACTATATAGAATATTTTGATAGTTACGGTAATTTAAAACCACCGACAGAATTACTCAAATATGTCGGTACAAATATAAATTATAACTATGACAACATTCAACAAGACCATCCTTACAATTGTGGGCATCTGTGTTTGAATTTTCTAAAAATATTTTGGAAGGATCGACTAGTGCATGAATAAATGGTCTGGGAAACAGCAAGAAGATTTAGTATATAATCATGTCTGCTACGATAACCATCACAGGGTGCGAATCATTGCTAGAGTCACATTTTCATCCTGAGTTAAACTTGGGTGAGCAGTATGAATGCGGTTTACTTTACTTCTCAGCTACCAATTCTATATCAAACATAAACTCATCAAACAATATATTTTGCTACGACGATGATGATAAAAAATTGCGAATACCGGACGGTGTATACGATTTGTATGATATAGAAGACTATATAAATAGAAATTTACATGACTGTGAAATTGAACTTAAACCTAATTATAATACACTAAAGTCATTTTTATATTGTTCAAAACCTGTTCATTTTGGGCGAGAAAATAGCATAGGCCAACTTTTAGGCTTTGGCAAAACGACGCTAGTAGCAAATAAATGGCATGAGTCTGACACATTGGTTAACATTCTTCCTTTGTCCGTGATACGCATCGAATGTGATCTCATAAAAGGATCGTATATTAACGGTTATCCAACACACATAATTCATGAGTTCGTACCAAACGTGCCACCAGGTCATCAATATATTGAAGTACCGAATAACATTATATATTTCCCTGTCAATAAAAGCAATATATCATCTGTAAATATAAAGGTTGTGGATGCAAACAATAATCTTATTGACTTTAAAAAAGAACATTTACAACTACGTCTTCATTTGAGAAGAAGAGTAAGATGATGGTGTTTTATAAAATCAGTTGCATTACAAAAAGTAACAACATAACGAAGAATAGTGCTAAAGTAGAGAGACGTGTGAAATCCATTAAGAAAATTTCAAAATCTAATAAAGACTTTCTTAAAACCCTTGGTTTTAAAGTATGAGTATACTTCAGATTACTGACTCACCGAACTTCGATAATTCAATTGAAGGCTATGAAATTCATTCTTACAACCCTTACAATAACGCTTTTTGAGAAAATGATGAAATCAGAATCCCTATACACCAGCAAGATATATACATATTACCGTCAGCCAGTTTTATTTACGTTGAAGGTCATGCAACCATCATCGGGAAAGATAAGAATCCTGTTCAAAAACCCGTGGAATTTACTAACAATTCCGTAATGTTTTTATTTCAAGATATTAGATATGAGCTGAATGGTGTTGAAATAGATCGATCAAAAAATGTTGGTATTACATCTACAATAAAATCCTATATTTCTATGAATGAAGGTGAAAATAAAGTGGCTGCAATGTGGGGCTGGAATATACATGGTGAAAAAAGTAATGGATATTTTAATGCAATTATTCCATTGAATAAAGTTATAGGTTTTGCTGAGGATTATGATAAAATAATAATGAATTGCAAACATGAACTTATACTAACCCGAAAAAACTCAAACTTAAATAGTGTTAGAATACTAGAAGAAGAGGATATCAAAATAGACATACAAAGAATACAGTGGCGTGTGCCGCATGTCAAAGTATCTGATCGGGAAAGGCTTTCTTTTCTCAAGTATTTAGAGAAGGACAAACCTATTCAAATAGCATTTAGAAATTGGGATTTATATGAATATCCTTTATTACCTAGAACTATGAAACATTCCTGGTCAGTTAAGACAGCATCACAACTAGAAAAACCTCGGTATGTTATTTTATGTCTTCAAACTAAACGAAAAAATTCAAAAACGAATAATAGTTCAGAATTTGATCATTGTAAGATAAATAATGTAACACTGTTTCTAAATTCACAATATTATCCATACGAGGCATTAAATTTGGAATTTGAAAGAAATAAATACAATATATTATACGAAATGTATGTGAAATTTCGTCAGTCTTATTATAACCTTCCAACTGATCCGTTGCTCGACTTGTTGAGATTTAAAGAAAAGGCTCCACTATTTGTAATTGATTGTTCACGTCAAAACGATTGTCTGAAGACCGGACCCGTTGATGTACGACTAGAAATTGAAGCCTCGCAAGACATCCCTGATAATACAACTGCATATTGTCTTACCATTAACGAGCGTTTGATAGAATATAAGCCTCTGAGTCACATTGTACGTAAAATATCATGAGTGTAATTGTAGATGTCCAAGGTTTTAAAACTGATGAAAATCAATTTATTTTGAAGGAAATAGCCATTCAGTATGAATACCATATACAAGTTTTTCTATTTAAACCACCATTCCCATTTTACAAACTGAGCAAAACTGAGAGAAGACAAGTATGTTGGATTGAAAGAAATAGAGGTATATATTGGAGTGATGGTTATTTGCCTTATAGTGAGTCTAAAAATATTATAGCAAGTTTATTACAAGACAAAGAATGTATATTCACTAAAGGAAAAGAAAAAATATTGTGGATTAAAGAAATTTTATGTGAATATAAAATTAAAAACATATGTGTTTATGACTTAGAAGATAAGAGTTGCCCCAGTATTTTAAATTTGTATAAGGAATATGAATTATCAAACGATGTATATAGTTGTGTATTTCATAATAAGGTGTGTGCACTTAGAAATGTTCTTTGTCTTAGAAAGTGGTGTTTAAATAATAAAGTTAATTGAATACGCTTAACTCCTTGTTTTTATTTTTAGATTATAACCCTGAGTAAAATAAAATAAACGATCTTTCAGACTCAAACGATTGTTTCAAAAGTTACAATCAAAGTTAAAAACTATAATAAATCAAAGTTTTTCAAATAGACCGAAATATTCTTTTAGTTTTCAAATGAGCGGACATATCATTAGGTAAAAATTAATTATTACATCTTTCAAGATCAATACGAATTGATAATTTTATAAGATTTAAACCTTACCTAGAAAATTTAATAGATGAATAGATGAAAAAATGGTAAGATTGGTGGCGTTTGGATCTCCTCTGATCCAAACGCCCCAATTTTACCCTACTACAATAACTTAGTTATTATTTATTATAAGGCTACCCAAATACTCACTAGAAATAATTTATAAGGCAAAACAATGTTTGCCGGGTCAGCTAGTAAATACTCGTATATAAATAGGACCTTTTTAAGTCCTACATATTCGAAAACATGATCAGTTTACGTCATTTCAATCAGGATTGTCGATATAATTCAATAATTGTTAATTGCATAAGATTAAATGTTTCGTGACAAAAAATGTATTGTCATAAAAATAATGAGTAATAATATAAAAAGTCCACAATATCATAACCTAAAGTTGACGAACGTTTCGCTTTGACAAAGCCTTTGAAATTACCCGCATTTGTCTCAGATTTTCAAATTACCAGCTTTGCTAAGTTCTTGTTACTGCCTCATCTTGAAATCCAGAAGCTTCTGACTTTATTAGTATCTCAGAAATGTTGTTGTATTGTAGTTGTTAAAACAATGTATATTTCAGATGATAAACTTTATTTTAAGCATTGAAGTCAATATAAAGATGGCTAGAGAATAGCTTGTACCTACTAAAATTTTCATAGCTTTTATGAATAATACTTACAGAATGAAGAAAGAATCTGCCTTATCTTGAAATCCAGAAGCTTCTGTCCTTATTAGTATCTCAGAAATGTTGTTGTATGTAGGAGTTGTTAAGACAATGTATATTTCAGATGATAAACTTTATTTTAAGCATTGAAGTCAATATAAAGATGGTTGGAGAATAGCTTATACCTACTAAAATTTTCATAGCTTTTATGAATAATATTTACTGATTGAAGAAAGAATCCAAAGAAATGTAAAATTTTGCAGTAATGATTGGTAATAGGTATGGACTGTCGTGCTGCAGGGCCATGGTCCAGTCCCCTCCACCGGCTGGTACTTCGCTGCATGGTGGAAGAGTATTTTGCTAATGCTCCCCTGGCTAGCTGCCACCCTTAAGTACAAAATCTGTGCCAAGCACCTAACAGTATGTTCCGGCAGGACTCCTTGAGAGCCAGTTAGCTATTACAGATGAGACTTCACAACTGTATGTCTTATCAAGGTGATGAGTGCAGTGCAGTTGATCACTTGTTATGAAATGTATCTGTTGTAGGCACAGGTAACTGCGCAACATCAGGTGAGCCTCGTGCTTGTTCCACCATAATCCCAAAAAAACTTACCCATAATTTCAAATAGAATGCATGATGATAGGGCATTATGTACATGCCTGCCCGTAGAAAATCTAACTTCCTTCTTCTTCTAATTTTCTAAAAATTTTCTAACTTTAAATCTGCCATGTAGAAAATCTAACGTCAAGTACTGTGTGTCTGGCCAATGGCGATGTTAACAAAAAAATTAGGGAACTAAATAGAATATATTAGCTAATATTGCGGTTTGGGGTCACACACACCTTGGTAATTTTGAAGTCTTTGTACTTAGTACATAGTTAAAGTATACTAGTTAATAGATGCCTTAATGAGGCGATGGTGATGTTTTAAAACGTACAAAGACAAGAAATTACTGGTGACATGGAAACCTCGAACGTTGTTCTAAAATCGACATGTATCACTGTTCTGTTTCAACGACAAACGTGACCTACTCATAATGACAAATGACAGGCTAACTAAACAAATATTGAATATAATCCGAACAAAGCCCCGTCGACAAAAGTCTAATGTTGTGGTAAAATCGATAGTTAGCACAGACCAGGCAATAGTTAGTATTGTTGTATTGTAGGGCAAGTGACCGCGTGGCACGCATTGGATCGATATCAACCTCGTGGTACCAACTCGAATCACGGCTCTGCGTCACCGTGGCTTAAGTAATTACCATATCAAAATGATTGTTATAAAGATCCAATACCTTTAGTCACATTAAACTTTGGTAGTTGGTCAAATTAGAGTTTGACAGTTCGATCAATAAGTATCACCTGGTCGTGTGTTGAAGGACGGCTTTGTACCTTTAATTGTTTATATAGTAGAACTAATAAACAATGAAAGATAGAAATACGTTATTCTGTTATGTACGTATAAACAACCTAAGCTTTTAATACCTAAGTTTGGGAATGCGGGCCCTTTTCATGCTAAGTGAAAATATTTTTAAAATGAAAAAGGATATATGATTGCAATGGATTTTGGATTGCATCACAAATCCAGCCAAGCGGAAACGAGGCCGTGGACAAACTGGCTAAGCAAGCAGTAGTTGACGGAATTCCATACAGTGTACTTCCTTTGTTTTCTGATCATGTTATTATTAAAATAACAGTGAAGAACCTTAAGGCAAGAGTATTTTGACGAGAGGTCAAAAGAAAAAGGTATTTGGTACCGAACTGTTCAGCCCGAAACAACTCAATATCCTTGGATTGACAGTAACTGCATGAACCGAAAAATACAAGTTACAGCCCTAGGGTTGCTATCGGCACACTTTGCATCACATTGCATTTTTGATGTTTAAAGTTCCATCCCCCAATTGCTCTGAGTGTGGGGTTATTGAGGACGTTCAGCATGTAATGTGGAGTGTGTGCGGAATGAAAGCTATAGGAAATCTTGCTTTAATAGACAAAGTATAATAGACGTTGGATACTCTAATTGTGTACTCGAGACCAGGCAATTCATATGTATAAACTAGCAAAATTAGCCTTTCATTAATTAGTTGGTAAGTTTGTATTTTGGCATCGTTTAAAGCCCATAAAAAAACTTATAAACGGAAAATGATATGTAAATGCCTGTTATAACACAGTCGTACTATTCTAATAAGAAGGAAGTTAACAGAACGTATGATATATACGAACCCAATTCAAAAGAAAAAAACAGTGCCAAGAAAAATTCTAACGAATTCAATTCAAATACTAATTATTGTCTGGAAGAAATTGCTTTTATAGCGATAAGACCGCCCATTATAACACCATTTTGTAAGGGTTTTTATTGTTTATTATTTAATATGTGTACAATTTGTAAATTGGTTTGCAATATAGAGTAACATTATTGTATTGTATTAATAATCTAAGTGACCGATGTATTTTTGGATAGTAAGGTGAATGTGGCCCAGAGGGGTGCCGGGCTAGAATTATACCGCTCATCGCGCGGAGTGCGCCTTTTCACTCAGCGATCTCCAAGACGCCTACCATTGCAAGATGCCTTCCAGTGCTTGTCAGGCGTCTTGGAGATCGCAATGTATATGGCAGTTTTGCAGACGGCGCTGGTGCCCCACCCTCTGCAATTTTTCATTATGTAGCCTACCACGACCCCCTAAAAAGATGTGGGGGAGAGTGCAACATGAACCCTACCCGACGGGATGGATTTCCTCGCATTAGTGTTTAAAAGCTAGTTTTGTCTCTCATGAAGTAATGTATGATCACAAGTACCTGCCATTTAACAAGAGTGTTTAATCGCTATTCACCATGCTAATCCGATTTCCGAACACAAAACAACGAAATTAAGCAAGTTAGCGCTGTAAGCGCTTGTTGTCCGCAATCAATCGATCCAACGCGGTTAATCCTTATTCCAACACTGGTTCATTAGCGAACTGCTGATCATCAGCTTTAACGTACAAACTGGCATTCAAGGATTCACTATTATTTTATCTGTGCCTTTACACCCTCACAATTACGTTAGTCCCAAAACTCGAAACAAACTTTGTACAAATGTAGCTGGGTAAGCTCAGATTGGGGTAATTTGTAAGGGAGAAATCGACGGTTTGTTTCTACGAAAGAAGGTACTTTTGATGTCCTGTTTATTTAGAAAAAAATCTTTAGAATTTTATTATGTTGTAACTTTTCGCAATAATGGCTCATTAGAATGTATGGCATTGCTTGGCTTCCCTTTCCAATGATTCAACACTAAGTAAGGGAGAAATCGGCGGTTTGTCTCTACGAAAGAAAGAAAGTGAAGTACTTTCGATGACTTGTTTATTTAGATCCTGTTGAATTATATTTTGTTTTACCTAATCGCAATTAAAGCTCTTTATAATAGCAATGCTTGGCTTTTTTGGCTGGCAATGATTCTATTTTTGAACGCTCAGTAACGATAAAATTGACGGTTTATTTCTACGAAAGTCGGTGGAGTACTTTCGATGTTCTGTTTACTTAGAAAAAAGCCTTTTGAATCATGTTATATTTCATGTCACCGCAATAAAGGTTCTTTAAATGGCAATGCTTGGCATTATCTTCCTGTGATTGTTAGTTTGAACACTGCTTTAAATTACTATGGTGGGTTTTCATAGTGAAAAGATTTTTCTTCATATTTCTCCAGTAAAGGAAGTCCCACCGCGCGGGGGTTATGGGCTGGCTTAGATACCTACTCGTTCGTTTATAGTAATTGAAGCTGTATGCAGGGGTCCTATACAAAGAGTTCCCCAAACACAAGGATACTGAAATGTATGTGTACAGACCATAGTTTTCTTAAACATGTCTCGTAGCACAGAATAAAAATGACCTTGTAGTCGGAGTCTCAGCTTTGAAGAAAGCGCGTTGTTTTTCACGTCACCATTCACACGTAACAAAAACCGTTAGTGGTATTGTCCAAAATTTCACAGTTCAAGGAAAGTATGATGATGCACTTCTTAAAGTATTATAGATAACAATTATCAGTGCGACACTGTCGTGGTGTATATGGCGCGGGGCGCGGGCCAACCACGACTCTCATTATAAGACTGGTTTGCCGCGGCGAAACGAAGCATCAATCACAGCTTATTGCGGGTAGTAGAAATAAACTATGGATGCTTTGACATACATATGGATAAAATCTATATTTTGGGTACATTAAACCATTTCGATTCGAATGAATGATCCATTAACAGCCAATGATAACCACTACTTTATAGAAAAAGGTTTGCGTACACTTGGCAGACGTTTTAAGAATTACAGTGTAAGCTGGCAGTTCTTAAGGGCAAGACAGTAGTCAAAATAATTTCTAATTCGGGCGGAGCTAAAAGAAATAGGCGTTAACTTTTAACTCATAAAAATATTCAGTCGCACAGCGGCACTAGTCGCCGTACCACGGATAGCATCGCTAAAAAAGGGGATTTGCATTCGTTTGGGTGAAGGGTTGCAAGATTTTTGCACGAAAAAGTCCCACCTCGAATATACTGGCTATAAAATCGGAGTTAGATCTGAAAAAGATCTCGTAAACTGTAACGTATTATCTTTATTTACGGTATCTCATTGTTTATGTTCTAACCTTCGCTCTAAATGTTTGAGAAACATCGGCTTGCTCCCACGCGTGTGTGCAGACCGGCCTAGTTTGATCCAGTCTTATATGCATGTGTGTGCCTCACACTCGGTACTTAAGCTAACGCTATATCTTGCTCGCGCCCAGTTCGGCAACTACCTTCATGCTATTATTTCTGATGCATTATTTTACGCTGCATATGATTTATTCAAGCGCTCGTATGCTTTGTTTATCTTTTTGAATGACTCAAATGCTTTATTATATTGTTATGTTCACTTTTACACTATCAAGCCTACTACACAGCAGCTAATTTTGAGCTTTAACAATGTATAATATTTATTACCAAAACGTTCGTGGCTTACGAACGAAAACTTCAGATTTCTACAGAAATGTTTCTATGAATAGTTACGACATTATATGTCTGACAGAAACCTGGCTTTTGGAAGGTATACGAAATAGCGAGTTATTTGACGATCGTTATATAGTATTTAGACGCGACAGGGATTTTTTGAAAACGGGAGAGGTGAGGGGAGGCGGAATTTTATTAGCAGTCCATCGCGGGATTACGGCCGAAGCTTGTAATGAGTGGCGTTCGAACGCCGAAGATTTATGGATTACACTAACTCTTCATTGCCGGAGACCGAGGGTAGCTTACAAGCTTCATCTGTGTGTTGTTTACATTTGTGACGAGAAGAGAGGTAATTCTTTATAGGAGCAATTAGAAGTTTTTGCGGATAATATGTCCGATATAGTACTGAAAAATCCATGTAATAAATTCCTTATAATGGGTGACTTTAACATGTCGAATTTAAGCTGGAAAGTGGCTGACGATAGTTCCTTTTACGTTGCTGAAAATATTCAGGGCACCGTACAGCAAAATTTATTTGATGATCTTGACCTGTGTAACTTAATGCAATTCAACAATATTCAAAATGCTAATAATAGAGTACTTGATTTAATTTTTTCTAATAATGATGTCACAGTAGCCCGCTGTCTAAGCCCTCTGTCCAAATTAGATGCAGCACACCACCCTGCTCTTTGTATATCTGCAGATTTTGTTCAATTACACAAGCTAAAACCTCGTCCTTATTTAAAATATCTATATAATAGTGGCGATTACGCCGCTATCAAATTAAAACTAGATGATATAAACTGGCAACAGGTACTGTATGATAGGTCACTGGAGGATGCAGTATCCTTCTTTTATAGTACTCTTAATGATCTTAGGACAAGTTATATACCTTCCAAAATTGTCACACCCACACAGAAATACCCCCCTTGGTTTAAAACACCTCTTATTAAAATATTAAAAGAGAAATATAAATATCACCAGAAATACAAAAATTACGGTAATCGGTCTGCCCAACAATCCTTTGTCATTTTAAGGGATCGTGCTAAATCATTGGAGAATCAGATGTTTAACGATTTCATATCTAGCATTGAATTAAGCATTTCTAAAAATCCCAAAGCGTTTTGGTCTTATGTCAAAATTAAAAATCAAAGTAACTCATACCCCGCGCTATTACGATTCGGTCAGCGCGCATTCGATTCCGGGGAGGAGATATGCACTATGTTTAGCGAATATTTTCACTCCACATTTTTAGATAGTAGCGATATGGACTGCTCACTGGATGATTCCGCGAACAATATGACATCAACGGACATAGCGGATATTGAGTTTAACTGCTCAGAAATCTGTAAGCTGTTAGAGTCCTTGGACTTAAACAAATCTGCGGGTCCTGACAACATACCAGCACTATTTATTGTTAAATGCGCTAAAAGCTTATCAACCCCTCTAGCCCTACTTTTTAGACGATCTGTAGCTGAAGGTATTATGCCTACGATATGGAAATCAGCGTACGTCACACCTATACATAAAAAGGGACCTAAAAACTTAATTGAAAACTATAGACCTATCTCTAAATTATGTCTGTTTGCCAAAATTCTAGAAAAAGTGATATATAAGCAACTTTATGGTGCATTAAAACAGTCACTCAGCTCACAGCAGCATGGTTTTCTAAGAGGTAGGTCTACCACATCAAATTTGATCGTGTAGTGAATACTTAACGCTGCATATGTCCAAACCTTCTCAAGTCGATGTCATCTACACGGACTACAATAAATGTTTCGACCGTATCGATCACACAGTACTTCTTCGCAAGCTCCAATCCGTAGGTATTCGAGGTAACTTATATAGGTGGTTTACGTCGTACGTACGGAACAGGTGCCAGACAGTAGTACTTAGTGGATATACATCATCACCTATGCATGTCCCCTCAGGAGTTCCACAGGGATCATTATTGGGTCCGCTTTTGTTTAATATTATTGTCAATGATGTTTCTTCATGCTTCAAATACTCCAAAGTAATTCTATATGCTGATGATATGAAGATACTCTGTCCTATTGACTCGCAAGAAAGTGCGCACCTTCTTCAAGACGATCTCAATCCATTTAACAGTTATTGTCTATTGAACAAATTGGACCTAAATGTATCAAAATGTTTCGTATGCACATTCACTCGTAAGCCTCAACCTCTTATATTCAATTATAAACTCAAAAATACTTTCATCACAAGAGTTCATTCAATTCGCGACTTAGGAATTATTTTTGACACAAAGTTACTTTTTGATGAGCACATCAATAACATCATAAACAAGGCATCGAGAGCGCTTGGGTTTGTCTTGCGCTTATCGATTGAGTTTAAATCTATAAAAACTGTCAAAATCCTTTATTGTGCCTATGTACGTAGTCATTTAGAATATGCTTCACAAATTTGGAACCCTATGTATGACGTTTACATCACACGCATTGAGCGCATTCAGAGGCGGTTTCTCCGTCATCTTCAGTTTAAAATCAAAAGATATTTCCCAGACTACAACCAGCGCTGTCATAAATTTCACATTCTTCCTTTAGATATAAGACGACAAATTGCTGATGTAGCATACTTAATTAAGATAGCGAGCGGTACAGTTGACTGTCCTGAGTTGCTTAACTTAGTGGGAGTGAAGGTGACAGCTGATCCTACTAGGAGACCGTGTAAACTATACACTCCAATAGTTAATTCTAATTATAGGAGAAACAGCTACTTGATAAGAGCAAGCCGTTGTTTCAATGACGTAGCATCACGGCATGACCTTGATATTTTCAATACGTCTGTTGAACAAGTTAAGAGGGTATTGTCTAATGCATTTTTCAATTAGTTATATTCTTGTGCAAGTGTTGTATTATTTATATTTTTTATTTTTCAGTGTTTTAGTCTACTCGATTAGAATAATTATCTTAATTTATTAGTGGAATCTTTTAAATGGCCTTCAGCACCTATGCAACGTTTTAAGCTATTATATACCTAGCTGTAAGAATCCCAAAAGTGTAAAAATAAAATAAAATAAAAATAAAATTGTAGAGTTTCGTGTGCTATTAGAAGCGGCAGAACAGAAGTGTACATAACAACATTTTATCTGCAGTTACTGCGAACCTATACGGTAAAAAATATCATCGCTTGGAAGTATAGAAATATTTAATAGACTAAGCGAAGCGTGGTCTCGGTGGAGGTCTGAGCAGTGTATATTTCCCAGTCATTATCTCGATTGCCTGATCCGATCTTCTTGAAATTTTGTTAGAAAGGTGCCTATCTTCCATATCAACATAATTTGCAAGTAAAAGTCTTAATTGTTTGGTGGTTAGCAGAGATTATGAGATCCATAAAACGATCTTATAATTTAAAATTGTAGATAATATTTTAAAAACAAAAATGGAACTGACTTATGTTCCTGATAAGTTTGAAATTACTTGTCAAAGTTGGTACCGTGTTAGTTCAAAAGTTAGTAGATATTGTGCTCAAAAAAGTAGTTCGATTTCATGAAGCGGTACGAAACGTAGCTTGTATGTGTAGAAACTACACATAAAACAGTACTAATACAGTAAAGACATTCAACCAACCACCGGGTTGGTGCGGATAACGTCCTGGAGCATATTTGTGCCAGTAGGACTTACATTGTACCCCACATGTGTTTTGTTGTTCTTATTCATAGTTCTATGTATACATTATGTGTTCCTTACTGCTCCAACATGTTAAACGTTTTTTGAAATAAAATTATTATTATTCATTATTATTATTATGTATGATAACGCTCATGTAGAAAAAGCGAAAAAAGTGTGGTACCGACTTCGACAAGTTATTTCACACTTTTGGGGGTTGAAGTTGGTTCCATTTTTTTGCTTAAAATTTTTTTTCACACATTTTAGTGACCACTTACGGGATCGATTAACATTCATTTTTAACAACAATATCATCAAGATAGGTAAATATTTTTCAGGTATTTTAGAGTAACTCAATAACGGCTTGACTGATTATGATGAAATTTAAAATGAGACCAAACGACAAGCATCACCTTTGAAACAAAAAAATAATTTTCAAAATCGGTTCACTCAGTCCAGAGTTCTGAGGTCACAAACATAAAAAAAACATACAGACGAATTGAGAACCTCCTCCTTTTTTGGAAGTCGGTTACTTAAATTATAATAATAGTTCACATAATCACTTTTGCTATGAAACCATCTACAGAAGTTACGGTTCAAAAGTTACGGGCACATGTCTTTATAGGTAGGACGAAAGAAGAGAGTAGTCATACAGATGTAACACAAATTTCAATCCGACTAACTACCTACTAAGTAACTATTAAAGTCAAAGTTATAATAAATATATAACTTCCCTTTATTTGAATGATTGAATATCTAAATTCCTAGAAAGTAGTTGGTCGTCTCGGAAAGTGTGTTAAGTGCATAAGAAATTAGTTCTCGTTTAATTGTACAGTAGCTTATAAATAACAAAATGAAATATTTTACTAAGGGTTAAAAATCTAGATACCTACTAAAATAGAAATTAACAATGCCGTGTCTGAACTTTAATCAACTCGTTGTTATAAAGATTTTATAAATCAATATAAAGAAAAGTACTTATCCAATATTTTTTTTACTTGAGTTTCAATAATTTATGACTTGCAAATTAACGTATGGTAAAAAAATATTGTATATTTCGTAAAATAAATGCACAAAAATGATGGCGTAACGAACGGCACAGATCCCACGTCCAAACGGCCCGAGCGCTGCGGGCAGACTGATTTTCGTTGAGATTTCTTCTCGCGATCACGAAATTTTGTGCCAAAAATTCATAAAAATGTTTTCAACACAAGTTGGTAAGTAGTTCATTAGAGTATAGTATTAGCTATTTTTTTAAAAAAGAAACGTTGCAATTACATCAATTATGCATCTAAAATTAATAAAAAACAGTCTAAAAAGGGTCGCCGATTACAATTTATTACAGAAGAACTAATAAGTTTTAGTAAAAACTACTCAACTAATTCACTCAATAAAGAATTATATAATATGATATATTTTTTTCGCACTTTTTAAACGAATAGTTTCGGTAAAAGAAGATTCCAAAAGTGCGCGTTTCACTACGGTCATCACCTTAAGAAGGCGTTGCTGCCACCTTTTCCTATTGCCTCGTACGACTGATATGTTATAGGGGTGCAAATGTAGCCCGGCATCAAAAAATATATAAAATAATTTTATGTAACTTACAACAATAACAGCTGAAGGAATAAGCCTATTGAATTGATATTTTTCTTGTTCAACTACAAGCAAGAAGTAAATGCATCTAGCTTAATGACTGCTACTAATAATTTGTGAATATGTAAGGTGCTGAAAGTGCTGCTGCTGAGAAACTATGTTTGAAAGTGAAATTTTTCATCATTCAGACTACCTAAACATCTCTTGAATAAACCTGTCCGTTCATTAGTATTTGCTATAATAGTTCATAGCAGCATGCTGCAGCTGCCATGAAATTTATTCATGCTCGCTCGCTTGGGAGCGTAGTGCAAACGCAGCTTTTATAAAGGGGTAGGTATCATTAGGGGTGTTTAGCTATTTACCTATCTTTTGAAATTATGGAAGCGCTTTGTTGCCTTCGTAGTTAAGTACTTATAGCTTAACAAACGAACTGGACTTATTGTAGCAATGATGGCTGGGGGTAAATGTTGTAGACTGCCGTGTTGCAGGTCCGTGGTTCGATTCCCACCACCAGCTTGGAAGGACATTTTACGAATGCTCGTCTGGCTAGCTACTACCCTTTAGTAGAAAGTCTATCACCAAGCATCCAACAGTGTGTTCCGGCAGCAGTCCTTATTGAGACCCATTAAAATACAGGCACATGAGACTTAGCAACTGTATGTCTCAAAGTGACGGACGCAGTGCAATTCGTTACTGGTGACGAATTAAATTTGTACCTAATAGGCAAAGGTTACCGCTTGACATCAGGTGGGCGTAGTGTTTGTACCGTTCAACAATCGCATAAAAAAATGAATATAACATTTACACACTGCCTGATCCAGAGTGTTCTGTGATTCTCTAAGACGACGGTTGTAGATTTGTTATTGCAATTCGACGGGGCAATGCTACCAGCATGCTCGGCACGCTGCCAACTGGTAGTGGGCTGGAGCATTTGAACTGCCTGTGAGCCTGCTATGACTTACAGGTTGTCTAAATGCTTTTATTGTATCAGCTTTATTATTGTTTATAATTCGTAGTATTTTGTTAATAAAGGCATAGCGACGGTTGAAAAAAAAAGTTGTAGGACAATCCGTCAAAATTCATATAGAACACTTTCATATGATGTCTGATATTAGAAATAAAGAATTTTAACGATGTGTTGATGTTCCCGTGAGTTACGATATTGGTTCATATAACAGGCATGTGTGTGAGAACAATAAAAACAGCAATAAAACATGGCCATATCCATTAGGAATACATAGAGCGGACTGTTTTCGGAACTGCCACCTATATAAATAATACCTTAAAAGTAATTATTATTTAATTTGTAACCGGCTAGGACTCGCGTAATATTTACCGGATATTGCTCCGACCAGTTTTTCAGTTACGTGCTGAGGCCCGCGCTCGGTGCTATGCACAATCGTGACTCCCAGACGAAGAACATCAAATAATTTCGTAACTGGTCGGAGCAATATCCAAAATCAATTACTAAATAATAATTATGGACAAATCTCGCGATAGTTTTTTAACTTAAAGTAATTACAATATTTGAAAATGTAGATATTTCACTGCAAAAAAGTTTTATTCATATTATATATTATCTTTTTTTATGTCATTGTGACGGAACAAGCTCGAGGCCCACCTGATGTTAAGCGGACTGATCTCTGCCTATAACATATACATTTTGACACAAGTCACGAATTGCACTGCGCCCGTCATTTAAGACATACAGTTGCTAAGTCTCATGTGCCTGTATTTTACTGGCTCTCAAGGCTCACACCGTTAGGTGCTTGGTGGCAAACTTTCTAGTAAAAGGTGGAAGCTAGCCAGACGAGCATTCGCAAAATGCCCTTCCACCATGAAGCTCAAGCTGTTGGTGGGGATTGAACCATGGACCTGCTGCGTGGCAGTCACATCCAATGCCACTGAGCCATCACTGCCTCAAAAATTATCTGTCACATATTTTGACATAGAGGAGTTATTTTAAAAATAGCTTGTCTACTTTTCTTTGCGTAGTTTTATAAATACAAGTGCAACAAGAAGTATCGCTAGGTCACTTTTCTGAATCTGATTTATTTTCAACTTCAGCGAAAAAAAACAATGTCGGTTGATTTCGAATGCGCTCTCAAGGATACCGTTCTTCACCTACCTTCCATCTCCAGCATCAAAACAGCATGATAGCACTATATGAATATTACAAACACATATGTGAAACTTCACGTATTCATCAAACAAGACATCAAACAATCAAACAAATTTGACAAATTTGTTAGGCAAACAAACACATTCAAATATGTTTGACAAACATGCTGTTTCGGAGGAAATTCAGCATGTTAGACCAGACGCGATAAACACGCCTTCAGACATGCTTGGCTATCACGTGAATTCCATCAAACATGATCAAATGCATGAAACATGAAAACTTGTCAAACAAAGGCGCAGACATTCAAAAAATTTTACATACACATAACGATGTTTGACATGTTTATCAAATATGTTTCAGTTTCAAAACGACGCCACAACTTCAATATCTTCAAGAAACATAACGGCGCTGTATAACAAACTTCAAACTCTTCAAAGACACAACTCGGCCCCAGAGACGTCTCTGTGTTCGCTAATTAAAACTTGAACCTCTCGGGATGGAGGCAAACACTAAAAATAGCGATAAAATGACGATAAAAACAGAGCTAAGGATATTTAGAAGCGCTTTCTGTCATATGAAGTTATGAAGAATAAAATAGACTATTATAAACTACGAAGAACAAAGATTATATAGAGTAAGTCTAGACATATCGGATATTTTTAAAGTACCGTAACCAAACTTCACGTATTCATAGTACCAACTTTAAACGGCTTAAATCGCGTATAATTATCATTATTTTAGTTCCGACGTTTCAAACACTTTGCAGTGATCATGGTCACGGGGTGATTAATTGGTTTTATTTGTCACATGAGTTATTATGAAATTATTTGGACTACCGTCAGAAAATGTATAGTAATCGTAACGTTCCCTATTCACGCAGTATTCGCTCACAGTGTCCAGAGGTCTTGCAGATTTCTGTCACGTATTCCTCCAACAATAGCGTACACAATCAAACAAGACAACAAACAAATTTGTCAAACATGTTTGACAATCACGTAGATTTCCATCATTTAAGATCGAGCGCGACAAACACGGAAACACGTATGTAAGTTGCTTGTCAAAAGAGGCCGCAGACGTTCATAAAGTTTGACTAACATACGATTAAACATACAGCACTTCACAAGCTCATCGTTTGACTTTGGATATTTATTTAATTATTTTTTTTAATAGGTTAGCCTTTGACCACTATCTCACCTGATGGTAAGTGATGATGTGGTCGGAGATGTTGTTCAGGCTAACCTAGAATTACTGGCTCTCAAGGACAGCTGCCGGAACACACCGTTAGGTGCTTGGCGACAGATTTTCTACTTTTTTTTTTTTTTTTTTTTATTGCTTATAGGTAAGCCTTTGACCACAATCTCACGTGATGGTAAGTGATGATGTGGTCGAAGGTGTTAACAGGCTTAACCTAGAATGACTGGCTCTCAAGGACAGCTGCCGGAACACACCGTTAGGTGCTTGGCGACAGATTTTCAACTTGAGGGCTAGCCAGGCGGGCATTCGCAAAAATGCCATTCCACCATGCGGTGAAGCTCAAGCCCGCGGCGGGATTCGAACCATGGACCTGCTGCGCGGCAGTCCATAGCCAAAGCCACTGAGCTATTACTGCTTCGAAGGGTGGTAGCTAGCCAGGCGGGCATTTGCAAAATGCCCTACCACCATGCTATAACGACTGCTATCCTAAGACAACAACCGGGACCGACGGCTTAACGTGCCCTCCGAAGCACGGAAGCGCTCAGTAGTAATGTCACCAGCGGTCACCCATCCAACTCATGACCGCGGCGGACGTTGCTTAAGTTTGCTGATCAGTCCAGAATGGTTAAGCAAACATCGCTACGAGCGCTTCAAAGAAAAAAAAAATATAAGGTTAAAAAAGTTTTACGTACCTACCTGCGCTAACAAGACGCCACAACTTCAATATCTTCAAGAAACATAACGGCGCTTTATAACAAACTTCAAACTCTTCAAAGACACAACTCGGCCCCAGAGACGTCTCTGTGTTCGCTAATTAAAACTTGAACCTCTCGGGATGGAGCCAAACACTAAAAATAGCAATAACATGGAGGTAAAAACAGAGCTACGCTTATATAGAAGCGCTCTCTGTCGTATGAAGAATAAAATATGACGAGACTTATCGTGTTTTTATAAGGTTCCGTAAAAGGGCAAAATGAAGCCCTATTAAATGGTTAAACTCCCTGATTTTAGTCATTTTTAAGGTGAACTCCTCCTTTAAAGAGACTAAAAGCTCTTTTCCCATAGTATAACTCTTTTTGCGAATGGCCCACTGGCTTATAGCTACCACCCTCAAGTAGAAAATCTGTCGCCAAGCACCTAACGGCATATTCTGGCAGCTGTCCCTGAAAGCCAGTAATCTAGGTTTTCCTGAATAATATCATCGACCACATCATCACTTACCATCTGGTGAGGCATTGGTCAAAGGCTAGTATATCAGCTATAAATTAAAAAATTATCAATGTTTGGTTTGGAAAAAATATATACGTACGTAATGTATATATATGTAGGGACATTGTGGCAACAAATCTGTGTTGAAGGATTTTTCATACCTGGTTGATAAATGAAAAAAAAATGCAGCGGTTATCAAATTACTTTTTGGAACTCCTCAACGATCTATCGCATTTCACTCACGCTTAAATTGTGACCTATAATTAATATAACCAAGCCACGCTGAACATTATAAATTGTCCACGTGAAAAGTAGTGAAAAAAAAAAAATAAAAAAAAAAAAGTAGAGTATTATTTTCTCTAATTTACGCGCTCTTTGGCCAAGCAAAGGGTCGTAGCCGCCAATCACATTGCACATTGAGATTGAAATTTGTTTAATTCACATTTTGTTTGATTTTCCGTTACGAGCTCCTAGTTGATCTGCTTCCTAGTGTAAGGTAACAGTTTTTTTTTTTTATTGCTGATAGGTAAGCCTTTGACCGCAATCTCACGTGATGGTAAGTGATGATGTGGTCGAAGGTGTTAACAGTTAATGACTGAGAAGAAGAAAAATAATAAGTAATTCATATATGTATTATAATTCCTAACAACTTGAAGTTTAAATCGACGATTGAAACTTACTAAAAATCCATTTTTTACTTCCCATGCTCGTAAAGTTTATGTTTATTTCCGGTTTAAGCGAACTAAAACGGATTTTTATGGTCTAGTCTAGGGTATAGAAGCTTGCTTTTTAAGCAGAAGTGCTTATGTGATTATTAAAATTAAATTTGTTCAAAGCGGTAGAATTTGTAATATAATTCATGTAGGAAGTTTGCTTGGATCTTTCATAATATCCATAAATTAGGGTTACTATTAAGGACCAGACCAAAATTTATATCTGTATTTTAAACAAAAACCCTGATCTTATGTGATAATAATCATAATAACCATAGATAATACTTATTATTATTTTATCGAAACAATGACACCCATAGCAAAACATGGTTCATATGTTAGATTGAATTTTATTTGAAGATATGTTACTTACAATATAATTGATTAATTTCCCCGAAAAAACAGTGAAAAGCTGAGTGTATAACTCGTGCATAAAACCAATTTTAGCCTAGCCTACGGCTCAGACTGCTAAACGCCTCGACTTTAAGGACATGTTTTATGCACTCGTTGTTCAATCTTCTATTTTAGCAGCATTTTGAATACCCAAGTACTAAGAATCTAAATAATATTGATAGTTGATTCATAACAGATATACCTGAATATAAATACAATAAAATATATTTTAATAAATGAAAGCTCCCTTTTTTATTCTCAGTATCACGTTCGTTGCAGTAAATTTTCTGACGCACTCTAAATGCAAATGCATTAACGACAACGACGCAATAAACCTTACTTAAATAACTAGCAATTTCAACTCAAATGACACGGCAGAAACTTACCTTCTAACTTCAAATTGGCGCAAATCCTTAGGGCGAAAACTTTTCAGCACTCAATTCTCATTGTAAAAACTTTTTGCCGCAGTCTGATTACTTTTTTCGGGAAGTTAGACCACATGTTTTCACTTATGACATATATGACATACTTACGAGATGAAACCGCGAAGTTTTCGGGTGATAGGGGACGTGCGTCCGCCGCGCTCTCACCTTCGGGACTGAAGGAAAGCTGAAGGCACAGCTGAGCCCGCTGAAAGCTTTGACGCGGAAAACTGTTACTGAAATGTACACGTCAACGTGACCGCAGCTTTAATGTCGTAAGCGGCTTAGCGGTTATTAGAGCAACGGCTCGAGGCTTACAGACTCGAACAAAAGTGTTGTTTGTGTCGTTCACTCATTGTTGTATTCGAGGTGTTAAATATTAAGCGGACTTACAGGGAGTTCTACGTCTGCCAATTGTTGCCCTACTTATTGTTTATGTTACAATTAATTTTTATTATTTCAATGTTTTATTTAGCTAGACTTGGCTCACATCGCACTTTAGGTACCTTTTATTTCTGATAGGTAAGCCTTTGATCACAATCTCACGTGATGATAAGTGATGATGTGGTCGAAGGTGTTAAACAGGCTTAACCTAGAACAACTGGCTCTCAAGGACAGCTGCCGGAACACACCGTTAGGTGCTTGGCGACAGATTTTCAACTTGAGGGTGGTCGCTAGCCAGGCGGGCATTCGCAAAAATGCCCTTCCACCATGCGGTGAAGCTCAAGCCCGCGGCTGGATTCGAACTATGGACCTGCTGCGCGGCAGTCCATAGCTAAAGCCACTGAGCTATCACTGCTTCAAAGCTATAAAATTAAAGTGGTGTTAGCAACGTTTACGATCAATTTGCCATAAAAAACAACTTTGCCAACATCCGTTTTGAAAATGTAAAGGTTTAGGTAGTTTTTAGGTCAGATATTATGTCAAGCGAGCTATAAACGAGCTAACGCGGCGTCTTGCGTGAGCGAACTTGACGCGAACGCGAAGCGGCGCGGCGCGGCGCGAAAACAACAAACAGTCAATAATAGTTATTTGTTATACAAGAGTGCTAAGTTGCTTTTTAACCGCGTGTTCAATTTTGATGACCGAGCAAGCGAAGGATTTTAAATATGAATCACGAGCGCAGCGAGTGATTCAAAATTAGAATCCTGAGCGTTAGCGAGGGAATCAAAAGAGCACGAGGTGAAAAATCTTTGCACTCGAGTGCAACACGTAACTTTTCATTCCACCTCTGCGAGGAAATGACTAAATGCAAAAAAAAAAAACGTTTAGCGCATTATTAACAGTTTCAGTCAATTCTGTTGGCGTCAAACAAACTTCCTCGTCGCTAGAATCACTCATTTTAGTTTTTTCACTTGTTTTCAAGTTTCTTGTTTTTAATATAAGGTTTAACAATGACGTGAAAAATGCCGCGTAAAGAACCGCGTACAAAGCAGATTGAAAAAAGAACACCAAGAAGGTTCCGAGTTTGAGTTTTTAACAAATTAAAAAAAAGTTGTATGAAATATTCGGCACCATAGAGGTAGGTAAATAGGTTTAATGTTTTTTTTAATTCACAAACTTAGTGCACACGATGTTCTAATTTCAATTTACTTTATCCTCTAGAGAATAAAAACGGCTTTTCCACTCAGAGATTGAAGATTAAAAATACTCTTTCCGAGATAGTGGGATGAAAAGTATATAAGTGGCCTACGTGGTCAAACGCACGTATGGTGCGTTGCGGCGCGGCGCGAAACGAAGCGAACGCGATCAGTCGGTTTGATATTTTCGGGCGGACAGGTTGCGGTACCATCGTTGAAAAAATGTCGGAAGTATAAATTTTAATTAATTCTATCTAAAAACGTCCTATATTATTAAAAAATCGATAATATTTCTTAAATAAGAGGGTTTGAGTCCGTAATTCTTCATACAAATTGTGAAATTCCCCATATGCCTTTATAAGTACACAACATTAGTTTCACTTCTCGCGGCGCGGCGGCCGCGGTACGATTCGCGCGCATGTAGGACAAAGCCGCCGCGTCGCACCGCATCGCAATGAATTTGCGTGTCACCGCATCGAATCGCTTCGCAATCGCGTTCGCTTTGAATCGCCTACGTAGGACGTTGCGTAAGATATATAATGAGCTATGTTGTATTGTATCTGTTCAATAATATCGGTTGATTTATCGATATACATATCGATACTAGGTTATTCGATAATATCGAGTGGAAGCGATATATCGTGTTCATACATCGATATTTTTTGTAATATCGATATATATCGTGCACTCCTAATAACAAGTGGTCTATGCGACACTGGATAGAGTATGCAATCGGGATTTGAGATATTAGTTAAATCTATAACTTCACAGCATAATGTACCCCAGACGGTAAAGGTGTGGTTGTATACGTTTTAAGCTTTTGTGTGTATGCGTATGTGTGACATCGAAGATCCTAAAAGAAAATAACTTTCAATTATTATTATTTTAAAATAAAAGAAAGGTATTGTAGCCATGATTCAGGCAAATATGATAAGTTGTTTGTAAGATTAAGATTAAGCTAGCGATATGCACACCGCATCCGTCCTTGAGACAATTCTAGGTAACCCTACTGAATAACATTTCCAACCATATCATCACTTACCATCAGGTGAGATAGTGGTCAAAGGTTAGCCTATCAGCTATAATTAAAAACAAATACATAATTGCATAACACATTTTAAGAAATCTACGAGAGGATAAGCGATAGTCCTCTAATCGGCATCAGTACACTTAAACCTCAAAACACTTTTTTCTGTTCAAAATATAATTCCTGTATAATTGCGGTACACGTTGAAAAGCCTTTCCACAAATCAACGGTGGTGTTGGCTTTCTGTTTTTTGTTTATAAACAGAAGGTTTGTGTCCCGAGTAAATACAATAAAATGTTAAAACGTCAAATTAATTTTACACAACAAAGGCAACTTTCTATTACTTTAACTCGCAGAGCTTGTGGTGGGAAATATTAGTTGGTTCAATACTATTTCTCTCACCACAATGGATATGAAAACTCAGTATCACAAGGGTTGATTGTATGTATTTGAGTGGACTGTATTTTTAAAGTAAACTTTAAATTCCTGCACTTATGCCTAGGTCGTAGATTTATCTACCCACAGAACCCAATAGCACTTGTAATGTTCCTTTAAAGATAGGGAGACAACACTGCTGCAGATGGATGGATCACAGGAGTAGAACACATCAGTGTACAGGATAAGAAGCATGCACCTAAGATTTTTTTACCTGTAGATGTGTTGTATGGCCTCCATATTTACTAGACGAATTCAGGGTAATCACCTGAGTCACTACAGTCTTGCACTTCCAAGCGTCCGGTGAATACATCGCCGCTAATCGTGTTGTTTAGGAATAATCTGTGGACAATATGCCTTTCTTGTGTCTTTAGACTCTGCACCAATTATACAAGCACTGTGAGAGATAAGAAAACTGTTTCATTTCACGCGTAATTATTGCTTTTATTGATGAAATAGAAAATATCGTCATTTTGTTTTATCTTGATTCTCAATGAAATGGATGAGCGAGATATGTGTATCGTTTGGTGTGAGAGAGTGAAAGATATCGCAGTATAATGGTGATCGGAACGTCTCGTGGCGGTTCGGTGGTAACACGAATTGCTTATTTATCTCTTTCTAACAACAGATATGACGCATAATATTTGAACGTTCTTTCCTTGTCATTACAAACTGCATATACATGTGCGTAGGTATGTATATAGGTAAAATCTAGTAAGCTTTTAGAGCAGTGGTGTTCGGATATAACTAATCTATATATTTCAAATCACTGTGCACGTACCTGTTTATTCCTGGTGTAAAGTTCCTTTGTTCCAAGCCTAGGTTAACATAAGACCTGGCACTGCGCAGTAGTTGGATGCTCACAAAACGACTTGAAGGTAAGAAACAAGTGGCACGTTCATAAATAGCGGATATAATATTGGTGAGTTCACCAGATGTAAATTATATTGACCACACGCGCACACGTTGTAGATTTTCAGAAGATATTGTTAGTCATGTCTTTTTGAGGATGACGAGCGGAGCCGAATGCACTTCGGTGCAGTCCGGAGACATACGGCCGTCAGAGTAGGACGGCTATATATGTGTGCGTGCATGCGGAAAGGAGATAGGGATTGGAAGTAGACCATTACAAGTGCATTTTGGTAAATGAGCCTAAGCGATTGGATGAATATCCACCAGCTTGCTTACTTATTATTATATAGCGATTTTTTGGTATCTCTTTCACACATTATCAGATCCCTAGTTTGAAAATATTCTATCGCCTATGTTCATCAGGGATATAATGTAGGATTCTAATGGTGAAAGTTGTCAAAATGGGTTGGGCGATCACGTATCTTTTGTAGCAATGAACTGCTGATGGCAACAATCAAAGATGTCAGTTTTGACAGATTTTTCACACAGAGCAATTTATTACATTTCGTTTTATTTTACAGGATATATCAAGCATATGAAACGTGTTGCAGTATCCAAAGTGTAGATACCCATTGGCCATTACAAACTAAAATTGTAGAGGAGTGGAGGAAGATATATTTTGGGCTAATTTGTGTTAAGTTTACAAAATGTGAAAAGTTTTTGTAATTTGTGACTTTTTGAGTACTCCAACGAAGGTTGGTCCGATAGAAGTTTTTGATCAGTATTAGAAAGAGGATCGATTGGCATCAAAAATAATTTTGTGTAAAATGGATATTTTCTTGCTAACTGTATTTTTTTTAAATCTGTGAATGGGGATCAAAATTCCATAAATAAATATGGATAGTCTCCAAAGACCATTTCCGCGTAGCTGCAACGGATAAGGTGCTTGCTTCACCTTACTGCTCCACTGAAAGTTTTTATTTTACCTGTATACCAAAGAGAATTTAATACTACTTTAATTTTATAGTATACTACTGTATACTATAAAATATATATACCTAATTTTATGTTATTTAGATTGAACAACCTCAAAGCCCACCTGATGTTAAGCGGAATAACCTCTGCCTATAATAGATGCATTTGCGTGACAAGTTACAAGGAAAAATTTCACTGCGCCCGTCATCTTGAGACATAGTTGCTAAGTCCCATGTGCCTGTAATTTCACTGGCTCTCAAGTACCGCTACCGGAACACACCCATTGGTGCTTGGCGACAGATTATCTGCTTGAGGGTGGTCGCTAGCCATGCGGGCATTCGCAAAATGCCCATCCACCATGCGGAAAGCTCAAGCCAGTAGCGGGATACGATCCATGGACCTGCTGCGCAGGAGTCTATAGCCAATGCTATAGACTCCTAGACAACTGCTTCAAAACTTACCTACCTTCGTTTCGACCTTTGAGAACCTTTCGCTTTTATTTTTATTTTTAATTTGGTAAAAAAATAAACGGAATGTCCAAACTTTACAGCTAAAATCTCGTAACATCTCTACATTCCGCCTGCAGCCAATCATGATGTTATCTGAACAGGGGAATTGAAATGAAACCCAGATATGAAGTAAAAAGTTGCTGAAAAATTATTTTTGGTGAGCGGATTCAATTAAAATGGTAATTAAATTCAGTGGATGATATCTGCGCGCTTTTAAACTTCATGAATATAGAACGCTTGGGTTTGCCTGGGGATATGCTTATAAAATATGTACTCACATTATTATCATATGAATTTGCTTCATATATCAACAGTTTAAAAGAGTGGTGTGTGTGGGTGCGTATGAAAGTATGTGTGCGTATAGGTATAGGTATGTTGGAGAAGTTTTGACCTATACGTGTGTGGAAGCTGTATGTCATACACTCATATTTAATCTCTTCGATGACAATTTACATGTCGAACAGCTGTTTTAAAATATATAAAATGTACTAACAAGCAAGTTCCACGCCCTTTTCACTAGGAGACGTAGGTCTCCTGAAAAAAGGTTTGTGTCCTGATTATTTCTTTTTTAATATGTTAATAAAACAGTCTAATTTTAGAATCAGTAGCCATTTTTCATATTTTTACCCTGGTTCAAGAGTAATTTAATTTTTATATTCTGGTTATTGAAGTTATAAAAATTATAAAACAACCAGATATTGTTATATCACTGACTGCCTAAGACCATAATACTTATAAAACAAATCGAATGATACGATAGTTTTAGGAGGTAGGTATCAACGACTTTATTCTGGTCCTAACCAAATCATTATCCAGACCTAATAATAATGGCAAATCTTCTACTTCATTGCTTACTTCTACAGAATAAATATGATAGATACTATTTGATCGCACATGCTCACCGTTGTAAAATTTTGTCTGTTTGTATTGGTAAGATCCTAATGCGAATCTTCTAAAATCATTTAGATTTAACCTAGGAAATTTATCCAGATTGGGAGCAGTGCTATCAATATTTTGAAAAATCGCACGTCTTCTTTTTATATTTCTCATCCTTATAACTTCTGATACAGTTTACATTACAGTATTAAATCTCATCTGAGGGATATCCAGACACTCGGAAACAACCGGCCTATCTTCTATTGTTGGATGGAATGCATTTAACAGGCTACAAGCTATTTTACAATCAACCCTATGTGACTTGACACTCTTGACAGTAACACGATATGACAGCATAATACAGTCGCATGTAGATCAGTGGTGTTACCGGTTCATATTTTTAAATCGAATCCAACCATATCGATTTTACCCTAATTTCAGTATGTGTCAGTGTTCAGACAGCCGTGTTTCCACGGTATACCATCGCCGATGCCCTATATTTGTGGCTGCTATAAATCGTTATTTTATTATTTTTATACTCGCTGAATTCTAACGTTCTCCTTGCTACTAGCCCGACAGCACACTTGACAGTAAGCCACTGTAGTAGGTAACCGATCTGTTTACTTAACAATACTATTGTACACTAGGTACCTATAAATATACATAAATAAACTATCAATAGGATGGTCTTCAAAACTATCAATAGTACCGATAGTAAATTAAATAAGTCAGTTTACTAACGGTAGGTATGGATTGTTTCTGCGCTGTCGATAGATAGGTAGATCAATTAAAGGCAAAACAACGTGTAAAAAAAAACTTAATAAATAGTGAATAACTAAATAATGAATTAAATTATAGCTATGTATTTTTAATCAATTTTAGATTGTGGAAAAATGGGAAATATAAATTACTGGCAAAGTAAAGTTGGCAATATTGTAGTGCATATTGTCTTTGGTTGGTAGTGTTGAGATGACAGGAAATATATTTGAATTCTATATATTTGAAGCAGTGATAGCTCAGTGGCTTTGGCTAGCGACTGCCGCGCAGCAGGTCCATGGTTTGAATCCCGCCGCTGGCTTGAGCTTCACCGCATGGTGGAAGTGCATTTTTGCGAATGCCCGCCTGGCTAGCGACCACCCTCATGTGGAAAATCTGTCGCCAAGAACCTAACGGTGTGTTCCGGCAGCTGTCCTTGAGAGCCAGTAATTCTAGGTTAAGCCTGTTAACACCTTCGACCACATCGTCACTTACCATCAGGTGAGATTGTGGTCAAAGGCTTACCTATCAGCAATAAAAAAAAATTATGAAAATAGTACTCTTTAAGAAAACTTTTAATGCTAAGGTGAAAATAAATACGCTTTGTATGATACATGAGTAAAAAAAATATGTATCGATTTTAGTATAATATTGTAATGGGACACTCCGCCATTTAGAGGACCTGCCTATGTTTTTTTTATCTATACCTGAAAGGCTAGCCTTTGACTACTTTCTTACCTGATGGTATGTGATGATCTGGTCAAAGATGTTGTTCAGGCTTACCATTAATTACCTATGGCTGTCAAGGAAATCTGCCGAAACACACCGTTAGGTGCTTGGTGACAGAATTTGTATTTGAGTAGTTATGTTTACTATAATTTTCAGCATACTTGTCACTTACCTAAAAAGTATAAATTAGCTTAAAAAAGTAAAAAACCCGACAGCAACTTATTTTATCGTTACATTGAACATAAAACTACAAGTTATATATATTTATGCAATCGGTTTTTAAAGCCCTTTTTTAAGATAAACCACTCGATAGGTTTGGAAAAAATGTTATTTAGTAATATGGTGTCGTAACTCCACCAGTTTTATTATTTTATTCATTTTTATGTACCTAGTGCCACTTGAGCTGTCAATGCAAATCTAACGATATATCTTATATAGAAATCGGTGAGACCGTTTAGAAGTTATGGTGGAAGAGAGAAACTTACAAACGTACATATACATGAACCCTGAAAACATTACACTCCTTTTTTTAGGCGGCCGTGTAATAAATTACTGTACAAAAGAGTTTCTTCCACAGTAATTCAAAGTATACAAACAAAATAAAACCCATACCACATATACATCCACATCTAAAAGAAAATTTGAATTTGCAAATTACTCTACCGTCGGAATATCTCGACTGGATGGAGGTGAAATTGACGTGAATAAAATGGAAGGAAAATTCTAGTTTTTTTGCCACAGTAAGTAGGCAACGCGTCAGCATCTCTTTGAAAAGGCTTGAAAGAAATGCTTTTCGTATTCGTATTTGTGGCTCCTTAGTAGGTACATTCCTCCTGGAACATAATGTGAGGAATATCATTGTTTTGTGTTTCTTTATCTTTTTTTCTAACTTTTAGTCACTTAAGTATGTAGCTAAGAACACTACAAAGCTATTTCCTCGTATGTACCTAATGATGTAAGTAATTGAAGCGCTCGTAGCACAGCTTGCTTATATGCTGTTCTTAACCGATCAGCAAAGTTAAGGCTTATACAGTCGCCAATGGCCTTGAGCATCTGGGCCTAATCATGCTTACTTTACCAGCGCATCGCCGCAGGTAATCAACAAACGTTCGGCCCTCGCTGCACAAATATAACGGTCAAAGAATATGCAGATGCGCGATACGCTCCGGTAACATGGCACTTTATATGCCTACCGTACGATTCTAGTGAGTATCCGCAGTTGCAACTGCGACTGAGATCAGTACGAAAATTCATACCTACCTAGGTATTTCTGGACGTCTTTATTCCTGGAATTAATTTTTCGACGACATCATCCAAGTGAATAAAGTTACGCCGATTTGGCTGAAATTCAAAATCTAGGTTGTTCTGGAAGTTATTATTCAGAATTTGGAATTATATTTCGATGGCGTCTGCCAAGTGAATAAAGTTACTCCGATTTGGCTGAAAATCGATATCTAGGTTTTTTTGGACGTCTGCATTACAAATTGTGTGATATTGATTCTGATTTCAGCCAAATCGGACTGGTTTTTATTTTTAGAATCATGTATCCGCCAATTTGGATTTATGACAAGTGTCATTTGACTGCTCTCCCGATTCCATGCGATAATTGTTAAAATCTCCCGTCACTGAAAAATACATTCAAAATTCGGAATAAAAACGTCTAGAACTACCTTGATTTTAAATTTCAGCCAAATCGAAGTAACTTTCTACACTTGGCAGACATCATTAAAAAATGAATTCAAAATTCGGAACAAAGACGTCTAGAACTACCTAGATTTTGAATTTCAGCCAAATCGGAGTAACCTTTTACGCTTGGCAGACGTCATCGAAAAATACATTCCAAATTCGGAATAATGACGCACAGCACAACCTTGATATCGATTTTCAGCCAAATCGGACGAACTTTTTTCACTTGGCAGACGTCATCGAAAAATAAATTTCAAATTTGGAATAAGGACGTCCAGTAAAACCTAGATATTGATTTTCAGCCAAATCGGACTGGTTTTGTTTTTAGAATCTTGTATCCGCCAGTTTGGATTTATGACAGTCATTTGACTGCTCTCCTGATTTCCTGCGATAATTGTTCAAATCTCCCTTACTGTAATTGTAACAGCCAGATCGTCCATTGCTGAACACAGCCTCCCCTATTAAGGGGGTATTTGCCATAATCCCCACGCTTGGCAGGCGTCTTGTGGATCGCAGTGTAAGTTGGCAGTTCTTTAGAAAGCGCTGCTGCCCACCTTCCAGTAGTTTTCCCTTAGTCGCCTCTTACGACATCCACGGGATTATATGGGGAGGTGCAATTCTAACCCGGCACCCCAAGGGGCAAATCTCCCTTACCTATCTCTTACTATTTTCGAGTTATCCATCTTCACTTGGCAGACGTTATCTTTATGCAGTATTAATTAACCTATATCAAAACACCTAATACATTTATCAAAAAAAGCTTAGAACTCCAAAAGATGTATGAAGTCCCATAGACACTCTTAATGTAGTAGAGAACCATTTTGTACCCTACAAAGTACTAAAGCCGGAAACTATTTACCATAATATAAATAAAAAATATTATCTTTAGTTTACCAGTTATGTCATGAGAGCGTTATAGACATTACTTATTAATTTTGTACATGTATTATGCACCTAATTAAAAAAAACGTTCATTGATCTTATTGATAAGGCCGCCCATAGTAAAGTACCTACAACATTGTCAATTTCAAGTTTTGATTTTTTTCATATGTGATAAATTTCAAATAAAATTTGTCTACAAAGTACCAATAATAAAGCGTCAACGCGCATACTTCACGTCGCAACCAAGTTGGCCCTCTGCAGCGAGCGAATCATTGCACACAGCTGCTTATCTCGCGTGTCAATGCACTAATACAAAGACAAGATCGTTGTCAGTCGAAAGCGCGAGCGGAGCTACGAGCGACACAACCTCCCCGTGCCAACGCTTGCGCAACACTGCCTCGGAACCGCCGCGCTGGTGTGCTCGAGTAAATTCGCGATAAAATAATTAAATAAATGAATATTACAAAAGTAAAAAAAATAATACAATAGGGATTTGTAATTATATGTAATACACCTCTTGTATTAAACTTATCAAGATATGTTGATAAATACTAGAGTGACAACTGCTAGAAGATATTTTTAGACCTATGTTCATAATTTTTTTTTATCACGTAAATTGATTGTGATCATGTTTTGGGATCAATAGGAATCTCATAAATATGATCAAAATTTACATATATTTTTTGTTTTGCCACAAACGTAATGGTACGGCTCAACTTTTTTTTTTAAGAACCTTATTTAGCTCCTCACCTCGTCAGCCCCACCTTAAGCAACGTCCGCCGCGGTCCTGAGTTGGATGGGTGACCGCTTAGTGGCATTACTACTGATCGCTCCCCTACTCTAATTCGTTGAAGTTTCGAACTTCGGGTCTGAAAGAAAGGTATCCGCAAAACACGTATTGACTCACTTTTGTTTAACTTCGTTCGTAGCATAGACTAGTAAGCATTTGCCTGTGTAGATTCTAAATAAGATATTTTTTAAATTGGATTCGTATGGTTTGCACTATTTCAAAATATGAAATTATAATTTATTCATAGGTTAACACAAATACTAATGAGAATATAACTACCTATCGAGAACAAAGATATTAACGTAAATTTTAAATATGAGTAATTAATTATCTAACTTCTACAACAGTAGCGACACCTCTCGCTGATCCATAACTACATAGGACTGTCAATCGTACCATGTGAAAATGTTATTTAATTTCTCTTTGTTAAGACTTAAAATGTATTGAGGCATAAAAGGGCACGATATGTGATGAACTAGGAGGAAAGTGATCAACGGTGCGATCCGACCATAGATTATATGATACAAAGAACTTCGTACCGCAAATTCGAGTTTCGTTGTCTAAAGTGTCACTTGTAACACGAAAAACGAAACTTCGTTGAATTGTAGTAGCGGCCCAGCTTCGGAGGCCACGTTAAACCGTCTCGGTTGTTGTAGCATGGTGCTAGGGCTTTTGTCCGCCTGGCTAGCTACCGTCCTCAAGCAGAAAATATGTCGCTAAGCACCTAACAGTATGTTTTGACAGCTGTCCTTGAACGCCAGTAAATTTAAGTAATGAGTGTACTCGTGACCACGGTCAATGCAACTTGATCGAAAGGTCGAGGTTCGTTAAAATATTTTTATTTTTATGATAATTCGTGCGTGAATAGACCCGTTAACGATTTAAAAATATAAATTTAAGTAAGCCTGAACATTATGTTCAACCACATCTTCTATTTAAAAAAACTAAACCAATACACATAGGTTACTATATCAATATAATATATATAATATAAGTCAACCAGCGGCCTTCCCCGGCTTCGCACGGGTAATTAGTACTATAAATTGAGACGTAAGCTATCCTATCTTTTAATTTGGATCAAATTGCACACGGTGTGCAAATCAAATTTAAAGTTGGTTCAGTAGTTTAGGAGCCCATCGCGGACAAACAACGTGACACGTAGCTTTTGTATATAAAGATAATAAAAAAAATACGTCGAGCAATATCGTGCTAATTTACAATTGTATTGTTTCAATTTTTTCACAGTTCTATATTCCAGGTTATTAGGCTGGGTTTGATTGTCGAGCATTTATTAACGGGGGTACTGTTTGTAACGTGTATGCACATTTAAATTACACATACATTTTAATTCAACGGGGCAATGCTGCCAGCATGCTCGGCACGCTGCCAACTGGGAGTGGGCTGGAGCATTTAGACTGCCTATGAGTCTGCTATGACTTATAGGTTGTGTAAATGCTTTTATTATAGTAGCTGTAGTGTTGTATATAGTTCGTAATATTTTGTTTAATAAAGGCATACCGACGGAAAATAAATAAATATTTATGACGTTGTTATTATAGTCATTGTTTTTGTATCGTAAAATGTGCCTTTGGTTGTGTTGTGGCCTTGTAGGTATATAATTAAATTGATATTGCCAACTTACTGCTTAAGTATTTGTATGTAAACAAGTCACCAGTGCTTGTGAGATATCTTAGTGAAGACTATTTTTGTTGACTTTTTTTGGAAAGTAACTTTGGTTTAGTTAAGTAATTTTTAATTTCCTAATACCTATATTGTTGTAATATATAAGTAGGTAAGTAGTTCTACTGACAATATAAATTATTTCACCGTGGTGTGTTAGCTAATCTATTTAATAATCCATTCAACTTTGAATGGTGTGTTAGCTCTTTGCTCATTTTATAAAAAATAATTATAGATTTTTTTACGTAGCCCTATATATATAAAAAGAACCAAATGTGGAAGGTTACCGTAATAACTCTTTTGCCAGTCAATAGATAGGTATGCAGCCATTTTTTTTAGTTTTAATAATCCATTCAACTGAATGGTTTATTAAAACGGGGACGAGTACTTACTAATATTAGTTATAGTTACTTAGTTCTAGTAAATAATGAACACAAAATATGTACCTACTATAGGAAGAGCCGAGACTTCCACAACACAGGGAATCCTAATGTGGGAGCTAGATTTCATAGTTGCAGTTTAATATTTCGATTCATTAATTCTATGGTCATTAGTACTTATAAGTCCATGGTAACCTACATTTCTGAAAATAATGTATAATATTATCAGTCTATAATTTTATACATGGTGAGCCTGTGGCAATCGAGCCGAATCCATACGTAGTTCTTTTTTTTTTATTGCTGATAGGTAAGCCTTTGACCACAATCTCACCTGATGGTAAGTGACGATGTGGTCGATGGTGTTAGCAGGCTTAACCTAGAATTTAAGTTCAGTATCTTCAGTAAAGTAGTAGGACATTTTACATGCCGCCCTCCTGTACAAACATTTGTCAACTGTCATATGTATATTATTTAATATACTCACATTTGAATTGTCTATTATTAATTTATTTCATTATTCATATTTTCTACAAGTACTGTGTATTCAGTCTATATAATATTTAAATTTTAATAATTTATATTTTAAATTAATGCATAATATTAATGATGTATAATGACTTGTATAATAATCGACTGTAATTATTTATTAGGGTACTACATACTTATTAATATTATTATGCACATTAGTATGCATAATTACAGCTAATTAAAGATATGCGCGTTATATTTTTATATATATTATATTGTGTTTTGACATGTAATTGCACCATTACCAATAAATATTATCATTATCGACGAGTAAGAACCTAACAATGTATTCCGGCAGCTGTCCTAAGAGCCAGTTCATCCCTATCATCCCTAAGCAACAGTTAAAATATTGATCAAAATTTGGATTCTCAGTAAAAAAAGTGTTAGACAGATATAATCTTTTAGTTTTATAATTGCTAATTAGAGAAGGCATTTTTTTCCTTTTCAAATTATTACAGCTCTGAATCGTGATTACAAATCAGAAGTTCAACAAAACCATCTCGTCGACAGTTCCTGCTCAATTTCCTCCATAATATAAAACTGAAATATCCTTTGTAATCTACGCGCCTATGTACCTTCGCATTCAGCAGAAAGTATAGCACACACCTGAGCGAATAAAATGACTGATTGAATGACACCCAAAAGAGTTATTTACGCTGACCTTTCAAATTTGGTTCTTTTTATATATATATATATATATATATATTTACATCCTAGAAGCTTTTTGGCGTCATGCACGTGGTGCATTATTACGACGTCCTCCAGTTCCCATTGCTTTTTTTAACATGTCTTAATGAATATTGCTTAGCTCTTCGATTGCCAGCTCCGTGAGATACGTCATTTTCCGATAATTTTATTTTTCGCGATATTCTTCTTGCGTTCGTGCCGCAACATTTTTGAACCCCGAACCATGGTCATAAATTATAGGCGTCCTGGATATATTGATCGTGATTTACCTAAGGCATGGACTATTTAGCGTCCTCATAGGATGAACGACATTTGTGAGTGCGACGTTGCCATCTTTATGTTTACTTTCTCTTTCTTTGACAATCGCTTGTATGTACATTTATAACAATTTGGTCAAATCTATATATATACGGATGCCCGATATTTTTATATAATTTATTATTATCTATCTACACGTAGGAACAATGGATTTTGATAAAGTTAAGTACACAAATAGTTTATAATAAGATAAAGAAAATTTAACTCCTGTTTCTGAGATTTTTTAACAATAAATCGCATGTAGTAGCAAGAATAACACTTACGGGAACGATTGTTATTCACTGCCAATTACCTAATCATCAAGATAGAATAAAACTTTACATATAGTCTAAGCAGCAATATAGCTACCTTTGAGAAAGTACCTACCTAACACAAAGTATTAAAGAGTTAAAAGCTCTATCTACGATATAATTATCATTTATCATATAGGCCTGCCTAGGTACGCAACTGTCAGCGATGTCAAATCGACATTGCGCATTGCATTGCATACCTATCTACCTACATAGCTATAAGATCACAACAAATAATAAAGTTAGTACTATGTATCTACCTACGTAAATTCATAGAATAAGTGTAGGTATATATTTTTCAGTAAGTTACAAATTATGTAATAAATAATTATTGTAAATATTAAGTAAAATTATTTGTTCGTAGTAAATGTAGTAGTTTGTTCTTTTCATATTGATGCCATAAACATACCTATATGTTTCAGAGAGAAAACACAATTTTATAAGAAATGTAATCAATGACAATCATGTCACTTGCAATATTGAAACAGTATCTACCTACTAATGTTATTATAAAATGAAAGATGACTAAAAACAAAGAACAACAGAAGGATCGCCCTAAATAGGTAGGTATGTAATATATTACATATTTATTTAGGGCGATCATATATTGTAATCTATTCATCATATTATCTCACACGAGCAACGTACCTAACGTATATATAGGTACTACAGGTAACAGGTACCTACTCTCCGCGAAAATTTATTGCTCTGTGAATTTAAAATATTATTTTATCTGAAGAACCTACACACATCGTGACGTAGCTTGAGACACTATCTCCGTCCGTCGTCAAACATAGTAATTCGTTCGGCATGGTTCGGCTTTCATTGATATATCGCAAACAAAAATATTTTAAATAGGTAGGTATATGTCGAAAGTTTGTGGGTATGTGTGTTACTTCTTCACGCCTAAACGGCTGGATGGATTTGGATGAAATTTGGTATGGAGATAGCTTATACCCTGGATTAACATAAAGACTACTGTTCATCATCACCATCATCACCCTTTTTCATCAGCGCGCGGGTAAAACTGCGGGGCGCAGGTAGTTGGTAGGTACAAATAAATCATGCAGGATTAGTCAACAATGTTGTACAGAAGTACAGAACGGACCTGTGACACTTCACCACAAACGGCACATATGATTAAACTGTGGCTAGTTTGTTGCAGAATCTATATAGAAAGTGTGATAATTTGACTATTTAGTGTAATAGGTGGGTTTTTTGTAGTAGGTAGTTTGTGTGTAGGTAAAGTAAAGAATAAGTTAGTTTGCATAGTGTACCTATATGTAATATTTATATTTCAGGGTAACCCATATTAGGTAAATAAATAAAAACAAAAAACATGTAGATGTATCACTTTTATTCCGTGTTTTAGAGAGAGAGAGTAGACTTATAATACGCTAAGACGCAAGAGCTAGAAATAAGAAGACAAACGTTGATTAATTTTGTCAACAACACCAACAACACAACTTTTATTATGTAGGTACAACTATGGCACTTCGTGCTAGACACTCAACTTAGCTAAGCACTTAGAACGCTTTCTGCACTCTGCACGTGATAGTGTCTTGCGAGGCCGAAGGCCGAGCTCTTAATTGACATGCTCCTCTCATTCTTCATACTGTATTTGGAGTATTTTACCATACATAACCGACTGTTTTAGGAGTTTTTTTGGGAGTTTTGACTACATTTAGAGTAACTGTCCGAGGCCGAAGGCCGAGATCCGACTTGAGAGTATATTCCACGTCTCCGACTGGTCTCCAAGGTAACTGCCCGCGATAACCAAAGCACCTACAAGTGGGGTTCCTTTACCAAAGTGACTCAGAACCTTGGTACGATTCTGACCGTACCACTTTTTTATTGCGGTAGGGTGAATTTGTTTTGGTGGTGACAGTTTGGTTTCGTACTGTATTAGGAGTTTATATGGGATTTCATACTTGTATTGAAGGTTTTTTTTTTTTATTTTCTTTGTTTGAGGTGCTTTTATGACAGTTCATACTGACTCAAGATAGATGCGGGCCGCTTGCGGCCCGCACACTGCCCGAATAACTAGGTAAGTACTTAGATACTGTAATTCTAAAATATCTTAGATTTAGAGTAAGGTTGAGACAATTAACGCACTATTGTTAAAAGTTTATGCCTTTGACAATTTGTCAACTTCGGCGTATATTGTTAACAAAAGTTATTTTCACAACAGATTATCAACTACTATATATATCATATATCAATGTCACAAATATTAATAAAATCACCTTATACGTCAGCACATAGTGCTGGACGTGAAAATTACTTTAAGAACTAGTAAAGCAGAATTTTTAGACTTAAATTGTTATAATTACGATCACAACAATTACAAATTGGTAATAAAATAACTTTATAATATTTTTATTCAAATTCTCTTGACTATCCCATATAAAAATTTTCGTCATCCTTCTGATGAACTTTCTGCAGATACGTCAATAATAAATTGTTCAACATATTTTGTACATGATTGTCGGTTCCGTACATTTTTGTTTCTTTCTTAGTTATTACATGATTGAGACAAGAACACCATTTTTATCTATTCCCTTTATCTACTCCTTGTAACAAAAGAGTTCAGACTTCATAAATTTTATAACTTTTGTCATATCCTGCCATAGCCCTTCACTTGAAACCAAACGAGTGCAATTGGGTTGAGCTCACAGTGATACGTCGGCAAACATATGACGAGACGATTTGTTGACTTAGCAACAACATTTTTTCCGAAACGATCTTTGTTTTGCTTACCCTAATTCAAAAGTCGCCACTTTAATATTGATTCGTTACAAGCAATATTTTTCGAATTGCATATACCTACATGTAACTACAGAGTTCGTGTGGAACGAATTTTATGTTGATTACGCGGGCCAATAGCAACGCAGTAAAATTTTCGGTACTCGTTTGCTAAAAAAATAGAGTATAGATTTGAATTAGACATCCGTATATAGCAATTGAGCGTCCGTATAAAGCTATTGGTAACAAGCATATAATATGTACATGTTTGTCTAGTCTATTTTTTTAATAAATTTAAGAAGAATATTGCTTAATTAGGTACGTAATAACTTCATTTGTGGGTTAAATATAAATATAGGTATGATAAAATCGGAATTGTATCGTACCATGGCCTGAACCAATATTATATATGGACGTCCAATATTATATATATGGACGTCCAATATTATATATGGACGTCCAATATTATATATATGGACGTCCAATATTATATATGGACGTCTAATATTATATATGGAAGTCCAATATTATATATGGACGTCCAATATTATATATGGACGTCCAATATTATATACGGACGCCTAATAGCTGTATACGGACGTCCAATAACCTGGCTACTTTTATTATAAAAATACGGCACTATGTGAGGCAGTACTGTTTGGCTACAAGTTACTGTATGGTGGAAATTTTGTTGCCAATTGTGTTGCACCATATTGGATTATTCCCATTTGTCCCCACAGATTTCCCCGGGACAAATGGGAATTATTGGCAGTAGGAAGAAATATGTTTAATCAACTTCTCTTGACGATCCCACTAGATTTGAATTAGACTTCCGTATATAGCAATTGAGCGTCCATATATAGCTATTGGTCGTCCGTATAAAGCTAATGGATGTCCGATTTCTCCTTTATATAAAGAATTTACTAAACATATTTAGCAGCTTTTCTGTCGCCAAGCACCTAACGGTGTGTTCCGACAGCTGTCCTTGAGAGCCAGTAACTCTAGGTTAGTCTGAACAACATCCTCGACCACATCATCACTTACCATCAGGTGAGATAGTGGTCAAAGGCTTAAAGGCAAAAACCTATCAGGCTTAAAAAAATAAATTTAAGCCTGAACCACCGTTTTTCATTCGCGTCTGGTGTTGCGGATATTTGTAGGCGACGGTAATCACTTACCATCAGGTGAGCCGCCTGGTAGTTTGCCCTACTATCCCACAAAAAAAATACCTTTAGTGGCCTCTTATGACACCCACAGGTAGCAATCGGGGGGTGACATTCTAGCTCGGCACCCCACGGGGCACAAAACGTATTAATATTATTTATGTATTATTTTTCTACTAACAGCTAAACTTTGCTATTTCTAAAAATATCAACACATAAAGATTCATAAAGATTTCTACCAAACAAAATAATACATGAATAAAAATAACTTTCTTTTATAAGGGTAGCTACTGACTTTAAGCTATTGCAAGTCTAGGCAGCGGAGTAAAAAGGTCTTTCGGATTCCACACTGGTGGGTGGTATCGTCATTACATATTTAAGTCTAGTCTAAATGTAAATATGTTGATTAAATTTCAAAATTGAGGAAATTTATAAGTCGTAAATTTTGTTACTAAAATATCGAAAAATCGATATTAGATTATATAGATTATATATTAGATATTATATTAGGAAGAAATATTGTTAATTAACTTCTCTTGACTATCCCACTAAATTTGAATTGGACATCCGTATATAGCAATTGAGCTTCCGTATATAGCTATTGGTCGTCAGTATAAAGCTATTGGGTGTCCGATTTCTCCTTTATTTAAAGAATTTACTAAACATATTTTGCAGCTTTATCATCGTGTTTTAATTTACACTACATATAGGCACGACTCGGGAAGCGAGTCATGGGTACATGAACAAATTACTCTCGTACTCGGGAGCTGGGTGGCGGGCCCTCAAATTGTTAGAACGTATGTATTTTATGTACAGTTTATTTATACATATTATATATATATATATATATGGGCATTTTGTGAATTCTCGAAGTGGCAAGGGTCACTAAAAAGGGGAAGGTTTTTTACCAAAAAATGGAACCGACTTCAACACTCCAAACAGTGAAATAATTGGTTGAAGTCGGTGCCATGCTAGTTTGAATGAACCAATTGTCATATTATTGTGCGCATGGTACCGACGTCGACAAGTTATTTTACACTTTTGAGTGTTGAAGTCAGTTAATTTTTTTGTAAAAATCCTTCCCCCGTTTTAGTGATTCTTGCCACTTACGGGAACTATTGTTATTCACTGCCAACTACCTAATCATCAAGATAGAATAACACTTTACATATAGTCTTAGCAGTAATATAGCTACCTTCGATAAAGTAAACCTACCACAAAGTAGTAAAGGGTTAGAAGCTCTATCTACGAAATAATTATCATTTATCATATAGGCCTGCCTAGGTACGCAACTGTCAACGATGTCAAATCGACATTCGCGGGCGCGCATTGCATTGCATACCTATCTACCTACGTAAATTCTTAGAATAAGTATAGGTATATATTTGTAGTAGGTAGGTATGAGGTAGTACGAAATTTTATCTGGTAAACTTAGCAATGATTGTAGGCACTTACCTAATCAAAAATAACCTATGACTAGTTATTGATTTTTATTGGAAATAATTTAATTTTAAGTTTATTACTATAAATAAAAATCTTTGTAATCACACTAATAAAAAATAGGTAGGTATGTGTCGAAAGTCTGTGAGTATGTGTGTTACTTCTTCACACCTAAACGGCTGGATGGATTTGGATGAAATTTGGTATGGAGATAGCTTTTACCCTGGATTAACATATAGACTACTGTTCATCATCACCATCATCACCGTTTTTCATCAGCGCGCGGGTAAAACTGGCTATATGAAATAATTATATTTCAATAGTTTTTATATCATGCTCATTCATACAAAAACGTGGCTAGGTGATAATGTAATTGCTATGATTAACTTATACATAGTTATTATTACTTATACTATATAGGGATAAGTGAACTTAAGTTTTTATCTGTCACAACCGGTATATTCAAGTGGAAACCTTGGTAGGGATAGGTGTACAAGCCGAGTATATTGTAGAGATTTCATATTTCAGTAAGGTAAAACCAATATCTTGGAATGACGAGCAGGGATTTTACGGTAGAGGTATTTACAGATACGTAATCTATTATATTATTATTATTATAATAACAATATTGAGGTGAATTCACATTTCATGTTCTCCTATTGGATGTTGAAATGATGTGAGTGGAGTGTTGTTCCACATAGGGTCATAGGGTGCATGACATGGCTTCTTATAACCTTCATGCCCAGTTCACGCTAAAAGTTGCGGGTATAGGTTGCTACCTACGAAATGATTTCAAAAGATAGCTCGCTATTTAGAACCTGGGCAAAGTTGTTATTTTTATGCTACCAAGTAAGTAAGTACCTACTTAGTAATTAACGTTCACGACGAATTATTACCTACGATTCAGTCTAATAGCAATAGAAAAATTAGCTACAAAAATTACTTATTCAGTCTTGATGATGTATAATATTTTTTTGGAAAACAATAATTCAACAACAATAAGTTGATTCAATTTTGCTATCATTACTAATGTCTTAGAAATAGCAACCTTTATGACGTTGGTACCTACCTACCTCAAGCAAATATTGTAGAGGTTAGCATCTCAGCTCAGTCCTTGAGAGCCAGTGAATCATTCATTACAAAGACATATTAATGATCGAAGATTATAAATTACAGGCAAATGAGGCTGACTGTACGTATATTTTTTCGTAACATTTACTGACTTTTTAAAAGTTTAAATGAACTCGGGCTCCTAATGATACGCAACGCGTACACCACCTAAGGCGAATATATTGTTTTGCTTAAATATCGTGTGATAATTGTGATTTATTGTTGGATTGTTGCAAACGAGCTGGCAACGTCGCAGTTGTGGACGCCAAATACGCGGATCCATAGTCAGGAACTCTCCGCGATATGCGGCTTTCAATATACGCACGACAGCAGCGCCACACCTGCGCTAAGATTTCGTTGCGAACTTTTTAATATATTGTTGCAGCTATTTAAGTGATATTTTGGCTTCTATCGATATTTGTCCTATGGCTAGTCAGGACCAATGGGACGTAAGTGCCACTGGCCAACAAAGTGGCGTCCAGTATGCGGACGCCAAAAGCAGGTGGACGTCAGTTTAAATGCACTTTTCTCTTCAGAGGACGTCTAATTGTTTGCGGGATGTATATATATATATATATATGTATATATATATATATATATATATATATATTATAGATATAGATTTATATGATATGATTTATAATTATAGATTTTTTTACGTAGCCCTATATATATATATATATATATATATATAGGGCTACGTAAAAAAATCTATAATTATAAAACGAGCAAAGAGCTTGTAACTTATGCAATGATGTCACAAGGGAAACACTTTCTGCATAACACTTCACAGAACATATATTTATAGTTATAAATGTGCATTGTCGTGCATATATCTTATAACGCCACATGTACATAGCCCACCTGATGTTAATCGGTCTAATCTCAACTCGGCAAATATTATTGTGGGACAAATACAGGAATGATAATATTAAATAAATACAAACTATTTGCATTTCTAACAAATCGGGAATAGTTAACTGTAGTGTTTTAAAGGAGAAACCAGAAGCAGTGATTTTTGAGGAACTATGATCTCACACTGCGATCCCCAAGATGGCTGAGCGGTTTTGGTCCCTATGATGGACTGTGGTGCCGAAGGTCCATGGTTCAATCCCCACCACCGGCTTAAGCTCCACCGCAGGGTGGATGAGCATTTTGCGAATGCTTGCCTGGCTAGCTACCACCCCTGGGGAGAAAAACTGCCGCCTAACACCTCACAGTGTGTTCTGGCAGCATTTCTTTAGAGCCAGTAAAATTACAGGCAATTACAGAGACTCAACAACTGTAATACCTTTGTCTCAGGGTGACGGGCGCTGTGCAATTCCTCATTTGTGATCAAATGCATGTTATAGGTAGCGGTTACCACTTAACATCAGATGAGCCTCGTGCTTATTCCGTCACAATAACATTAAATAGAATTCTTCATTTCTAGTATTCTCTAAAAATTATCAAACTTTTAAGATACTTCTTAAGATTTTAAGATACTTCTGGGTAGATTAAGAGAAACAGAAGTTATTGGCACGATTTTGAAAATTACGAAGTGTATACTTCTTATTGTAGGCGACTGTACATGTGAAACCGGCAATTAAAAAAAAAAATTACATAAGCTAATATTAAAATAAATAAAACTGGACCTAAGATGGAGCCTTGACGAACACCTCCTTTTACAGCTGCCAGTGTCGAAGAAATAGGGAATCTAGAAATCTGAGACAGTATTGCTGTTGCAGTCGAAACGATCGTGTAGGTGCAATTGGAGCTTAAAGAGGAAATAGAATTTTAAATGCTGGATTCAATTACGGAGACTGTGTAAAAATAAATTGAATATCGTTGGATGGCGGGACTGGTTGGGACGCTCTATTTAACCATACCACAAATTATAATGAATACTCGCACGCACTGTGACACACTGACGTAGGTAAGTATCAATCTTATTATAATAGAACATAATTTCGGTTATGAATGGATTTGTGTAAAGGATACGGATTTAGGGTCAAATGTACATAAAGTTTGAGCTAATGTATTAAGATTAGGAGATCCCCAAGACGCCTGCCAAGTGTGGGGATTATGGCAAACCCTCCCTTAATGGAGGAGGCTGCGTTCAGCAGTGGACAATCTGGCTGAGTGATATTTTTTTTTTTATGCCTGATTGGTTAGCCTTTGACCACTATCTCACCTGATAGTAAGTGATGATGTGGTCGAGGATGTTGTTCAAACTAACCTAGAGTTAGTTAGAGTGCTACAGTACATTAAGATTATTCACTTTAATAAAAGTACTTTGTACAGATTTTTACGACAGTGACGAATTAAGGAACAGACAGGGGCTAAATACTTATGAAAATCTTAAAGTGTGCTTGAGGTACACAATTATGGGATATATGTTTCTCATAGGATGTAGACAGCGAGTAAAATAATATGGTGGCAGCCTGTTTATAAGAACCTGTTTAAAGTTAGTTTAGTTAGATCTTGCAATTCAGGAATGAGGTCATATAGAAAGACGTGCTGTCTTAAGATTCTTACGATAGTAGAATTAAGGAACACATAGGGTCTAAAATACATAAGAAAGTCTTAAAAACTGCTTAAGTTACATAAATATGGCATGTATGTTTTTCATAGGATGTAAACGTCGAGTAAGAAAAGATTGATGAGATAATAATAGCCCGTAAGTGGTCAAATGGAAGCAGCATGTTTATAATAACGTCCTATGTTTGAAAATGATGAAATTCAGAAATGACTTAAATCACATAAAAAGAGCTGTCGTAAGATTTTTACGATAGGGACGAATGAAGGGGTATAAATAGGGGTCAAAAATGATCATTCAAGTCTTATGTTTTTTAAACGAGGAGAATAAAATTTCTTTATGGTTATGAATATTTCTTTATGGTTAGGTATACAAAAGTTTTGTATTAAGATTTTTATAACGGAAACTTTATAAGTATACATTATCTTCAGCCCCACGATTAGCAGGCGTCTTTGGGATCGTAGTGTAAGATAGCAGTTATTCAGTAGGCGCTGTTGCTCACCTTCCGGTATTTTACCCTAAGTCGCTTCTTACGAGACCCACGGGAAAAATGGGGGGGTAAAATTCTAGCCCAGCACCCAGTGACATACAGAAAAGTAATGTTAACAGAGTGTGATTGTGAACACATGCAACGTGAGCGCAATTTGATGATCTTGCAAAAGTAGCCTCATGCGCTCACCTCATTAGTATAACTTTTTATGTACCTGTGCTGTACTGTAACAACCGGATCGTCAACTGCTAAACACAGCCTCCCCAATTATTAGGTATTTGCCATAATCCATACGATTGGCAGGCGTCTTGGGGATCGCAGTGTAGGTTGGCGGTTCTTTAGTTCAATTAAATAAATAAATAATAATAAATAAATAATTTAGAAGGCTCTGCTGCCCACCTTCCAGTATTTTTCCCTTAGTCACCTCTTACGACACCCACGGGATGATATGGGGAGGTGCAATTCTAACCCGGCACCCCACGGGCAGTAGTTTAAGTACCTAATTTTATGTAATTGGTACAGACAATAATTAATGGTGATCACCGATATGTAGTACTTTATTATACCCATCCCAGTAGACAGTCGAGAACACGCATATGGAAGGAATAAGGGCACACATATAAACCTAGTTATGTAACGTACGCCATAATACCAGATAACATTCTTAGAACCTTACACATTGCTTCGTTTCACGGAACCCTAAAATGAACTGAAACATTCCTAAGATGAAAAGTTTCTTAAGATAAACAACTTCTAAGAATAATCTAATACAATTATGTTCCGTAACAGGAAAATATCGTGGTGAGGTAAATAAATTTAACTTCAAACCAGGAATTTTCTTGCTCATCTTCAAGTTGCCTCATCTTATGATTAATTCAAGTTACTCAAGGTTTTCTCCAATTCAACCAGACACTTGAACATTATATATGTCTGTGTAAATTTGGCATGGATGAGTTTATTTTCATTCTATCTCAAGCGTGTAAAAAGGCATGATCAATTGCGGTACAAATTGTGGGAATGAGTTTTTCGACTTTTAATACGCCTTTTTTATCTTTAGTATGGTGTAGTCTAGCTTTTGATCAACACAGCACCTTTCAGTAATGATGATTCTTTGTGTAATACCTTCCTAAAGGGTATATCATATAGGTTGGTCTCCTAAATCAAAGGTTGAAATCTCCCAAATAAAATCCCTTAACGTAAAACTGGCATTGAAATTTCAGATACCTATTAAAGGTTGTATCCAATAAAAATTAAACCAAAGAGCTAAAGGACAATATACCTGGTGTTTGCTTTGTTGCAAAAATATTCAGGTATCATTACAATATTGTTAAAAATTACAATCATATATTTCTTCTAAGAGTAAGCTAACGGCATCGCCTAGTTCGGCAAGCAGTGATAGACCACGCGACATATGCAAGTCTTTCAACCGATACTACACATTGTAATGATAGGCACAGACTCGAAAATGGTTTAACAAGTTCAAATGTTGGGAAATGTATAAATAAATATTTTAGAAGCAGTGCTTTTTTATTTATAGTTGATATAGCCTTTGACCACTATCTCACCTGATGGTAATGTGGTCGAAGATGTAGTTCAGGCTAACCTACATTTACTAGCTCTCAAGGACAGCTGCCGGAACATACTGTTAGGTGCTTGGCAACAGATTTTCTACTTATGGGTGGTAGCTTGCCAGACGGGCATTCCCAAAATATCCCCTCACAATGCTATAACAACTGCCAACCTAAGACTACAACAGGGACCGACGGCTTTCGAAACACGGAAGCGCTCAGTAGTAATGTCACTTGCGGTAACCCATCCAAGCCATGACCGCCGGACGTTGCTTAAGGGCATATACCTGCCAGCCAAAGCGTAAACATATTCATAAACTCAATTTGTTATTGAAAAAAAAACTTGCATGTAAATATAGCGTATACGGCCTATCGTTTCAGATTTGAATCCTCGTTTTGGACTAATACTCGTAATTACAAAGTTTAGTAGGTATATAGCACTCGTTTTTAGGAGTTTGAGTTATTGAGTTGTCATTAACAAAATATAGTACACATGTATTAATAACTTCCCATTATAGAAAATTCATTATATTTCCCATGTATGTGGTGTTATAGAAATATTAAAAATATGCTTATTTTCCTTGAAAGAGGTGCTTAAAGTTGGGTCTTTCTTTTATCTAAAATTACGAGTTTTTGAGCTAGTGTAATTTCAAAACTGTATAATATAATGAAAATCTGATGCACCACAAACCTAGATATAAGGCTAGTGATTACGTAGGTAAAAATTATTGACTTTTATTCGCTATTATTAAAATGAGATTGGAACGTTTATATGGGGGCGAACGCCCCCATATAAACGCAGCAAAGCTTAGCACCGGTTAACCAAACTACGCTACAAGCGCTTAAAAAATGTGATGACCCAGTGGCGATGCCTATAAACTGTCACACTGAAGGTCCTTAGTTCAAATTCCGCTTCGGCTTCACCGCAACGTTGTAAGGCATATCGCACTTTATAATATACGTCTGGTTAGCTATACCACTGTCAAGTAAAAAAAAAATATCGATTATCCAACGGTGTGTTTCAGATGGCCTTGAGAGCCAGTAATTCTAGATTCTTCAGCCATCATCACTAACCATTATGTGAGAAAAATAAAAAATGAACTACGATAACTGCTTAAATTTATTGACCCAATATATTTTTTATTGAAGAGAATAAGTCTTGAAACTATGTGCTATATACAATTACTCTATGACTCATACATTAAAATTTTTGCATAAACGTCTACCAAGAGACGTTTTGAAACATATTTATATATTCGTATTATTCCCTTTATTATAATTTTTTTAGATATTTTGTGGCGGTTTTAAACTTTCATTAGCAAAATAAATAATTATTAATTATATTATCTATTATCTACTCATCAGATAAAAGTAAAATTATTAGGAAAAGTAATAACTACATGGTCTAATTTTTATTTTAACAGTTTATATTTCCGCAATTACCTACATTTCCGAAATAACTCAGATGTTAGAATTGGCATGAAGTTAGCTAATTTGTTTTAAAGAAATTATAACCAAAATTTAATATTACAATTCTGTCGACCTTGCCGCTGCGATCACTGGGCGGAAACACCTCCAAAATAAATTACTGCATTGTATGTATCATTTTGATCTTTAATTCAAATTTCATTGTTTACTTATTATGCTGGAGTGGATTAATCTTACCTATCTCTTCTGGAGTTCTCGTATGTTAAATATGAGTATTAATGTTACATACACAACCAAAAAGAAAAGACTTATTTTTATAAAATCGATATCATTAAAATTAAATAGCACAAACGGTTACTATATAGACTGTCAAATACCTATTGGAATAGTAACATATGACGGCGGCTGTGTGAAGTTCTGAGCTAAATGAGAGTAGTTTGCGCCAAGAAAAGTCAGTCTAGCAGTGTTGTGTCTATGAAAACGAGATGGGTGATAAACGTTGAGAGAGACGTATGTGTATCATTACATCTACCATGTAGATAATTCAATAATTTCTTAGAATCTTGTTGTAGGTAGTTGGGTTAAAATGTATATACATATAAATGTATTTAGTAAATGTATATATGAATTTTAGTAAAGTAAAAGAAAGATGTTGAATACAAAACCGGTAACTTTTATTGTAGAGTTGGTGCTTAGGTAATATACTGAGCATGTTAGTGTTAGATGTATTCACTTACGATGTTACTTCGACGTAGTGAGCGCTACCGAGTAATGGCATGCTACTCATTAGGCAAATTATTTCTCTTAGTTGCTTTTTACAACAGTGTTTTTATAAAAAAAAAGCAATGGGCCAGCACGTCATAACTGCAAGTAATCACTGTTTATTTCTAGAATTTAAACATGAGAAATCAAACATAAAAACATGAACAAGTACAAAATGTTGACAAGCATCAGCTTTCGAATGGAAATCGGTACACACTGTAAAGAGTCATGAAGTACTTAACACTGAAAAAAACAGCCGAATTAAGAACATACAGTTTCGTTTATATTTGGAGAAACTGTACAATTGGAGGGTTAGTTGAGAATTCAATTCAATTTACTATATCATGATTGCGATGTCAGCGGTTTCATGTCCCTGACTAGACTAGACTGAGGAGACAATGTTGTGATATAAAAACTTTGTACTGTACGTCATGTAATTTCCCTTGAGAGATTACTTTACTGAATATATTGCCTTTACGCCATTGTGTAAAAGATTCTTTTTTTGAATATACGATGAGAAAATAGTTAAGTATTTTATATAAGTTGTTTAAATTAAGTCTATATTCCCATTATAGAAATACTAGTACATATCTTTAGACTTATCTTTAGAGATTATCTTTCGCATTTTGTATACTTAAGGTAAGTAAAACTAAGCGAAGATCATATAAAAATGATCTTTGTGCGTTGATTGTATCTTTTTATATGTTGTTTCATATATTTGAACTACGAACTTACTGTTTGAGAAAATAAGTTAATGAAACTCGAAAACAGATATTTTCGTAATGTTGGCTACGACAGTTACACAGCAAAGAGTTGCGCAAGTTAAAATTTAACCTCTTTGTTACGACGAATTATTAAACATTTTCGTAGTATTAAATTACACAACAACATAAATAATGCTTAACATTTTCTGTTTATTATATTACCGCACCTATTCACTTTAAAATTTGCTAGTAGAACTGTAGAATATTCATTGGAATTGCAAAAAACTATAAAAGGGGCGAAGTATAATGAATTCCTCGTGCGGAAAACACTGGCCTTGTAAATATACTCATACAGCATTCCGTGCTTCGGAGGGCACGTTAAGCCGTCGCGCGTCGGTCCCGGTTGCTGTCTAAGGATGGCAGTCGTCATAGCATGGTGGTAGGGCACTTTGCGAATGACCAACTGGCTAGCGACCACCCTCAAGTTGAAAATTTGTCGCCAAGCACCTAACGGTGTGTTCCGGCAGCCGTCCCTGAGAGCCAGTAATTCTAGGTTAGCCTGAACAACATCTTCGACCACATCATCACTTACCGTCAGGTGAGATATTGGTAAAACATTTTTTTGTTAGGTATTAGTAATAAGTGGTAATAAGTAACACGTTTCTTGTGCGGTGAATCGTAAGGTGGATTGTGTGGGCTTCAATGCTGAAATATTAGATTTTGAAGCTGAGATGGACCAGTTACAGTAGCTATAGATTGCTGCGCATGGGGTCCATTGTTTGTATCTCACCGCAGACTTGAGCTTTCCCGCATGGTGGGAGGAAATTTTGAGAATGCTATCTCTCTAGCTACCTCATCAAGTAGAAAATCTGTCACCAAGAAACTTACAGTGTGTTTCGGCAGCAGTCCTTGAAAACTAATTCTACGAGTAGGTCAGAAGGTAGTCAAAGGCTAATATGGAGAACTATTTAATACTTTGTATTGAAAAAGGTGAAGTTACTTAAGTTTTCTACCATCTGGAATTCATTAGTTAAAGCTTTTTTGCTATGCAGCTGACTACTGACGTATTAGACAAATAGGTAATATTCATCCAGAAGATACTTCCTCACGAGAGAGGCACCCCCCAACATTGTTAGCAATATAGTCACCACAATTATGCAATGTATAAAGTAAAAAATATAAAAAGAATAGATACAAAGAACGCCACGCAAAATCTTAGTCGAAAGTGATAAAGAACTCATTGAATACCAACACATTTTTCATTACAGCTAACAACTTAACTGTTAAGTCATTGCTCACCGCTCCGGAACAGAATCGGCCTCGTGCGTTTTTTGCTCAGGTGCATTGACTGTAACAACACGAACTCAAATTACTCCAAGCTGACCAATCAGAAGGCCAGGCCTGACTCGCGCAAACGATATTTTCTTCGACAATTCACTTAATATGGTAGAGATATCTTTAATGCTGTGGGGAGTCCGTTGCTGTCGTTTAGACCGGCCGTGGCGAGGGGCCGGACTCATTCCTCGCTATATTCAAGTTAAGTTTGGTAGAGCGGCCTCTGCTTCCGTGTATCGTTTGTTAATATTAATCTCATTAAATTAACTGTATGTATGCGTCAAGATTAGGGACCCTCTTCTTCACCGGATCCGGTCGACAGCATATTTGACTTCCTTTTGCTATTTTGCGATCGATTCTGAGCATTCATCATATTATTTTCAGTGACGGCTTACATAGACGGTATAGATTTTCAACAGATTTTAATCCACTTTTAATATTTCTTGGTGTCTCCTTAGTATTTTTTAAAATATATTTTTTCAATTTAAAACGTACGTTACAATACCAAACATTGCTTAGAAATCAAATCAAAACATCGAATTTTTTAAATGTTCGTAGGGGAAATTGCTTTGCCACTCTTAACCGATCTACTTCTTACGCTGTGGTCATTAGGTACTTTGATGGATGACCGCTATCAGCATATACCTACTATTGAGCGCTTCTGTCGTTTAGCCGCCATCGGTCCTGTTTGGGGTCTTCAGATAGCAGTTGATAAGTGGGCAATGCAGATCAATTAGGAGCTTGTCACGGAAATAACAAAATATGTATTAAAGATAGTTTAATAAAATGCGTGCTAAGCTTACTTAATATATAGCTATATTTGACTTTTTTCAAAGTTAACCAATTCAGGGAATCACAGTTTAAAGCATGGTGGTGGGGCATTTGACGAATGCTCGCCTGGTTAGTCAGCTACACACAAGGAGAAAATCTAAAGTCAAGCACCTAATGATGTGCTCCAGCAGCCGCCCTCGAGAGCCAGTAATAACATTGCCCACATTCGACCACATACAATCAGGTGAGGTTGAGGCTAGCCTATGAGCTTTCAAAACTCAAAACAAATGCTAATTGTATTTTGTATTATGATTTATGACTAAGAACTTTTACTTACACACGCTGTTGGTTCTTCATTGACGTAGTTACATTTATATGGAAAAGCCATAAAAATATTATGTAATGATTATGAAGACACGCGTACATGATAATATTTTATCGAACATTTTAATACACAAACATAACATTGACAAAATTCTTAAGATTGACCGAAGTGTTATATATATTGAATGCAATGCAGTAAGCAGCAGTTACATTTCTAATATGTATAAGAACACAGTACTTCACCTTTTGTTACTGTTATTTGTGATAAGTGACGGGTATGGACTAAACCACAATGACAACTTAATAACGCGTGTCTTCGACGGTCAAAAACTAAACCGTGAGAAAAATAAACACTTAGTAAAACTTGAAATTACCTTCATTACTTACTATTCGTACTGGCCAAGGATTACTACGACCTCTTGCAGTGGATCCATAATAAGTGAGCGATGGATTTTAACAGCAGCACATTGCCTCAGTAATTCGACAGATTCCATCACTGTATGGCATCAAGGGCGCAGAGGAATGCGTCAAATTGCTGCAGGAGCAAAAATAATTGTTAATCCAGGCTATATAGCAGATACTCAAGACCCAGAAAAAGATATAGCTTTAGTGGCAACAAAAAAACTGATACAGTTTACCGCATATGTGCAACCGATACCTTTAGCCAAGCAATCAGTTACTATCGGTAAGGCAGCGATGATTTCTGGATTCGGAGAAATGCGACCGTTCGTTTCGGGGCCGAGGCAGGGCGTTGTAAGGATTACTCGATGTCCGTATGGTTTGAATAGTAACTTGATTCTATGTTCCAAGACCGTGGTAAGAGCTGGTAGTGGTGATTCTGGGGGCTCTCTCGTATACAAAGGAGAACTGGTCGGTATTACATCAAAGAGTTGCAAGAACGTGTACATTTCTAATCCTTGCCTGACAGTCTATGTCGATGTGCCTGCTAACTTGGGCTGGATTGAAACTATTACTGGTAGTTCATAAATATATTATATACATTTTCTTTCTTTTTGAAATATTGTTTGATTTCTTATACTTGTTGTAATTTTTTCCTTAGAATCTAAGACGCATGAGCAGTACATATCGAATTGTGGTTTATTTATTTACGTATATATAACAACTTTCCATTTATATTTAGACGTGTTAAGGTTATGTTCAATTTAACGCCTTATTATTTTAAGTATTTTTATACAACAAATTTATATAACAAAATATTGTACCTATGCCTTAAAATACTAATGAAAAAGAAAAACAGCAAACCCAGGTCGACGTATTTGATCCGTAATGTGAGTGTTTTGCCGGTTACTTTGTAATATTTCAATGCATTATGTGTGAAACTCACACAAAAAATAAGTATGTTTTTCATAACATATACTCCATGTTTGCAAACAAAGTACTATAACGTGATAATTAAACAACTTTAAACGGTTTAAAGCGTATATTTGTCATTATTTTTGTCCCAACGATTTAAACACTTTGCAGTGATCGTATAGGAAACCCACCCATACAGATAAATATCTCAATGGTAACTCCCATCACCATCCATGCATGTCAATTGGCTACCGTAGGCAAATCTTTGTTGCAGAGAGCACATGGCATCTGCGACACTGACCATCTCAAGGAGGAGCTTCAGTATGTAAAACAAGTACTGCGAAGCAATAATCACAAGCTCCCATGCACGTATGCGTCACAGAAGTCGGCCCAAGCCTTCCACAGTTGAGCGACAACCTGCCATCTTACCTTACATCAAGGGTGTCACGGACAAAATATCTTAAGACGAGCTTCAATAAAAACTTCCTTTAAGCCTCACAAGAAGATCAACCAATTTTTAAGACCTGTTAAGTGCAAGATGCAGGTGAGTTTACAAACTTGATTGTGAATGTTGGCTGTCATACATTGGGCAAACAAAGAGGAGCGTTGGTATCCAGGTAAAAGAACACATTGCTAACACGAAGAACGGACGCTCGACCAAGTCTGCAGTTTGTGAACATGCCCAGGACAAACCCAACCACTACATTCGGTTCGACAACCCACAAATCCTTGCCAGAGAGACCCGGTTTATGGCAAGAATGTTACGCGAGGCTATTGAAATCAAAAAGTAAGTACCCAAATTTCAATAGAGATGTTGGTTGGCAAGTACCACCTGCTTGGGATACTGTTATAAAATTAATCAAATATCATGGCCGACACAAATCTGCAAGACCTCTGGACACTGTGAGCGAATACTGCGTGAATAACGTTGGATTAATATAAAAATTTTCTGGCGGTAGACCAAATAATTTCTTAATAACTCATGTGACAAATAAAACCAATTAGTCACCCCGATCACTGCACGACTAGACCACGATCACTGCAAAGTGTTTGAAACGTCGTCGGGACAATAATGTCGGAAAAATAATGACAAATATACGCGATTTAAACCTTTAAAAGTTGTTTAATTACTATGTGTAACAATCGCGAAAATCTAAGACAACATTATACTATAGCGTGACTCTTTAGAAATAAAATTGTTTATCATTACTTATTTATTGGGTGAAAAAAATATTAGAGCATATATTTTCATCTAGTACTTATCGTTTTTTCGGTCCCACACGAGATCCGGTTTTTACGTTGAGTGCTGTAAACGCTGGGTTATCGAGACTGATTGGACGATCCAAATTTTGTGCTCTAATTTTTATTATAATATGTCGATAAGATTTTTTCTAAATATGATATCAAAATTTAAACCAAAATCGTATTAAAATACTCGTCGATTAGCTTTATGTACATGTACAAGTATGAGCCATTATGGAATAGAATAAAAAGAACGGATTTTAAGCCGTCATTATTGTTGGATCATCACGAAACTTGCTATTTGTGTAGTTCTTCTGACAATACTTTAAGTGGCTCAGTGGCATTGGCTTTGCACTGCTGCGCAGCAGGTCCATGGTTATATACCACCCTCAAGTAGAAAATCTGTCGCCAAGCACGGTGTGTTCCGGCAGCAGTGCTTGAGGCAATTGAGGATAATTACAGGCAAATGAGACTTAACAACTATGTCGCAAGGTGACGGGCGCAGTGCAATTCGTGACTTGTGAAGAAATGCATCTATTATAGGCAGAGGTTAGGCCACTTAACATTATCTACGCTGATCATCAGCAATCGCTTAACGATGCAGAGAGTGCCCGCCTCACGGACACTCTCATCGCTCCCTCCGGAACTCCAATTCCGGAGGCCATCGTCCCTCCTCTGACCCGGTCCTTCTCAGAGGACAGCCCGACTTCGCCCGCTCCGGGCCCTGACAACAGACGCACGGTGGCAGCCCCTCCCCGTGAGAGGTCTCGCTCGCGCTCACCGATCGGGAGGCCAGCGAGCACCCGTCCCTCCATCGCCGTTGTCGAGCCCACTTCGGACTCCGAAGCGGAGATGGAGGTAGATCCGAGTCGCGCCTTACGCACCGACTCGGACTCAGATAACGACGGCTATACCGTCGTAGATAGGAAACGCAAGCGTGCTCCTAAAGCCGCTAGTTGCGCAACTTCCGCCCCTCCCGCCAAGGCACCCGCTAAGGCCCCCGCCTCCGGCAAGAAGCCGACCCCCGCCCCGCGCCCCGCGTCTCCTCCCTCCGCTCCGGCCACCACTGCCGCGTCCCCTCAGGACGCGAGCGCGCGCCGCGAAAAACCGCCTCCGCCCCTGTTCATTCAGGACAAAACCAAATGGGACATGCTGTCCCGTTTAGTTTCGGATCGTGGGATCCATTATACTTATGCCCGCTCCACGCAGCAGGGCATTAAAGTCCAAGTGTCCACCATTAGCGACCACAGAGCGCTAACAAAGCTCCTCCGTAAAGAGAGCATAAGTTTTCACACTTATGCGCTCGAAGAGGAGAAAGTCCTCCGCGTTGTCATCCGCGGTGTGCCCAAGGAGGTACATACCGATTCGGTATGTGCCGACCTGAAGGCACAAGACTTCCCCGTACATGCAGTTCACCGCATGTACAGCGGGAAGGACCGCAGTCCCTACGATCTAGTACTCGTAGTACTAGATCGTACACCTGAAGGCAAGGCCATTTTTAATTTAAAAAAGGTCTGTGGCCTCTCAGGACTCGATGTCCAAGCCCCATACAAGAATGGGAGTCCCTCGCAGTGCCATAACTGCCAACTATACGGGCACGCCTCCCGTTTCTGCTTCGCTCGCGCTAGGTGCGTTAAGTGCCTAGGCGATCACGCGACAGCAGCGTGCACTCGCACCCGGGACTCGCCGGACCCACCCAGTTGTGTTCTATGCGGTGCTCAAGGGCATACCGCGAATTACCGTGGTTGCCCTAAAGCACCACGAGTGAACCACAGGGTGGCAAGGCATAGGCCGACCCGTCCCTCTTATGACCGCTACCAACGGGTAAGCCCTAAACTAACGGTAGTACCTGCCTCACAGGTAATACCCGCGCCGCTCCCAGCCCGTAACGCATGGTCTAAACCACCCAGTATGGTTAAGACCGTCGCTACCGCCCGCGCCCCGGCCCGCGCACCCGCGCCCGCTCCCGCACCCGCCCGCGCCGCGGCCCCTGCCCGCGCACCGGCCCCGGCTCGCCCCGCGCTCCCGGCACCCGCTGCCAACACCGTTCGCGCCCCTCCCCGCGCCGCTTCCCGGCCACAAGCTCCCCCTATGCCATTGATGGCTGCCCCTCTTCAAGAGGCAATCAACCTAGTCAGCGATCTGGCTATGTCGGTTGACATCAATGAGGTACAAGAGCTATTCCACAAGATGCAATACGCTCAATCCCCAGCGGACGTGATCCAATACACATTGGAACACGCAAACTTACTAAGCGCCCTTAAGCGCTTCGTCCCCCAGGCCCCTCCCCAGTACAACCACTATGGGTAGTACAACCGAACGCACGAAACCGTACTCAGTTTCGTTAGCGTCATTTAACGCTGACGGCCTCTTCAGACAACGTGACCTCGTCCACGACTTTTGTTGTACCCACCTTATCGATATCATATGCGTGCAGGAAACCTTTCTAAAACCGGGGAAGGCGAACCCTAGGTTTGCCAATTACAGAACGGTAAGTGATGATAGAGTGAACTCCCGTGGGGGAGGCACTGTTATCTATTACAAAAGGTCCCTGCACTGCATTCCCCTACCTACCCCGACTCTTGTTAATATGGAAGCATCTTGTTGCCTCCTAGCTATGACTGGTCATCAACCTATAGTCATAGCGTCCTGTTACCAAGCTTGCTCCAAGCCGATCGTCCGAGCTGACTTAGAAGCCTTATTCTCATTAGGAAGCGCCGTCATTCTGATTGGCGACTTCAACAGTAAGCACATCCTATGGAATTGTAACGTCAACAATCCCAAAGGTATTGCACTTGAAAACCTAATCGCAGAACTTAACTTTGACATAATTGCGCCCACTGAGCCCACTCACTACCCTTATATGGAAGACCACCGATCTGACTTGCTTGACATGGCACTATTCAGAGGCGTAACACTCCGGTTACGCTCCATAGAAGTGGTTCACGAGCTTCACTCTGACCACCGACCCATTATACTGCGACTAGGTCCCGACCCAACGACTGACCTCCCCCGCCCCACTAAGACGATAGTGAACTGGAAGCAAGTAGGCGATGCCCTAAAGGCTATCAGTTCACCGGACCTTGACAAGATCCCTGACGACATCCTGACAAAAGATGACGTAACCCTTGAGATCGATTCGTTCACCAATCACCTCTCCACCGTAGTAGGTGCATCTGCAAAGGAGGTCATAGTGCCGGACGACCGGCGCCTTGTCATTCCAGCGGATGTGAGACGATTGGTGACGGAGAGTAAAGCAGTGACCCGACATTACGACTCTTACCCCAGTAAAGAGAACAAAACTAAGAAACGCCACTTTGAACGCATGGTTCAAAGTCGCATGTCTGAGTTGCGTGATCAACAATGGGGAGATAAACTTTCAAACCTCGTGCCAAGCCACCATGCTTACTGGGACTTGGCGCGAGGTTTGAAAGGAAGTAACCACAACGACATGCCTCCCTTATACAGACCAGTCCCACTAGTCCCAGCGTTCTTTGACGAAGACAAAGCTGAGTGCCTAGCTGATAGCCTAGAGGCTCAGTGTTCCCCTAACGTAGATCACGTTGACCAAGCTCACCTCGATTCGGTGGATGCTGAAGTCGAACGTAAAAGCTCTGTGGTCACCTCTGAACTCCCACCAATCACTTTAGCGACTTACGCTGAGGTGGCGAGACTGATCAAGGCCCTCCGACCGCGCAAATCCCCCGGTGCCGATGGCATCTCCAGCAGGGTTCTTAAAACCCTCTCTCCTCCTCTCATCCATCTCCTAGTCAGCATCTTCAATGCTGCTATGAGCCACTGCTTATTCCCAGACACCTGGAAATGTGCAAATGTCATTGGCATTCACAAACCAGGCAAAAGCTCATCTGACCCCACCAGCTACCGCCCCATCAGCCTCCTCAGTGCCTTAGGCAAACTTTACGAGCGGTTACTTGCAAACCGTCTCCAGTCCCATGCTAAGGAACACCACCTTATCCCAGATGAGCATTTTGGCTTCAGACCCGGACACTCATGCGTCCAACAGGTGCACCGCCTCACGGAGCACATCTTTGAGGGCTTCAATAAGTACCCCAAACCCCAGACTACGCTAGCAGTCTTCCTCGACGTAGCGAAAGCTTTTGACAAAGTCTGGCACAATGGCTTGATATACAAGCTATACCAATTTGGCGTGCCAGAACGTCTTGTGCTCATCCTACAAGACTTCCTTAAAGCCAGAAGCTTTCGCTATCGCGTGGAAGGCACCCTCTCCTCCCCCCACCCAGTCAGAGCCGGAGTCCCTCAGGGCTCCGTGCTATCACCTATTCTCTTTGCACTGTATACCAGTGACATCCCACGCTCTCAGCCCAAAGTATTCCTAGCCCAATATGCGGACGATACCGCCATTTACACCACTGGGTGGCATATCAACAGACAGTCCTATTTCGTCATTCAACGGGCTGTCACCGAGATCGGTGACTGGTTCCGAAAATGGCGCATCGCGGTCAACCCAGCTAAAAGCACAGCTATGTGCTTTACTGAGAAGACACGCTCCCCTTACCCGAAACCGCTTATTTTGTTCGACGAACCCATTCCCTGGGTTCCTAGAACAAAATACCTCGGAATCACCCTTGATCGTCATCTCACCTTTAATGATCACATAACAACCGTCCGTAACAGAGCGGCCTTCGTAATGGGTCGCCTTGGTCCCCTACTTCGCAAAGAGAGTAAAATGTCTCTTAGTAATAAGAAGACACTTTACACTGCCTGCATCCGCCCCATCATGACTTACGCATCAGTAGTGTTTAGTCATGCTAGTGAGGCCCACCTTCACAAACTTCAAGTCATCCAAAACCGTTTTCTTCGTAATGCAACCGGCGCCCCGTGGTATATCCGGAACACCGAGCTGCATTGCGACTTTAACCTTCCCTCTCTAGCGCAGTTCAATAAGGACTGCGCCCGCCGATACTTTGATCGAGCGCCCCACCACCCGAACCCATTGGTTGTCCAGGCATCGAACTACTCGACTGCCTCTTCTATCCCATTTTTCAAACCCCCCCGTCGCCGACCACGGCAGGTATTAGACGACCCGGATGACCCCATCGCAGCCATTACATTGGCAGCTTTAGCGTTATCCGCAAGTCGTCGAGGTAAAATCCCCAGGTGTGAGGTAATCAGAGGTCACACAATCAAACACCGAGCTCGCCGGCGAGTGTTGGGGAGGAGAGTTTAATTGTGATCCTAAACTAATACTTTATATTGTATTTAGTTGTATAATAAAAACGTCGATAAACTTGATAAATATTATTAAAATCATCAGAGGTGCGATTTTTGATGTCATCAATGATTTTAAATTTGCCGTTGACTAAAATTGTAGTTGCAGTGTACCTACGAACTCGCAAATATTTCATTGCTTCTGTAATATACAAACATATGATTGGGTTCCATTGTAATTAGCATACATATTTGTCGGTTATATATAACCGTTTTTAATACTGTTTGCTGCACTCACACAGTCACCTAAAACACTATCACAAATGCAAAAAGAACAATTTATCACTAGTTAACATTTAACAGTCTGTGGTCGTCTGAGTGCCACAGTTGTAAATTATTATTTGCAATCTCTGTCACAGAAATACGACACGTAAACTAAAGTTACAATATTGTTCTTCATGTAGAATATGGAGTTAATACAAAAAAGTCTGTCTGTTACGCTTTCTCGCCAAAACTACTGGACCGATTTGAATGAAATTTGGTATGGAAATAGTTTAAGACCCGGGAAAAAACATAGGATAGTTTTTATCCAACTGCGCAAAAAGAGGTTAATGTTTTTGCGCGATAACCGACATACGCGCGGGTGGAGCCGCGCCCGGAAAGCTATAGTAATGAATAAATTGAGCTTTATTTCAGTGACTGCATATATGTCTTCCTTTTACCTAGTGTTACTTTATGAAATGTGTGCCAACAGCAGCGTTTCAATTTTCAACGTTGACTTTCACTAAGTCCCTAGAAAGAGCTAATAACCAACATTATTATAATAATTTGTAAGTTTACCTCTCATTCAAATTTGAAGTTATGGTAAATGTTACTTAGGTACTGTTTGAGAAACTTCCTTGTCAAAATAATCACCAGTAGTGATTAATTTAGGAGTGGTAGTAATTTACGATTTAGTAGCACCACTAGTAATTGATATCATAAGCTTGGGAATTTGTATCACTAATGAGTTTAAAAAATACCATTTATTAGAAATTGGTGCCTATTAGCCATTTTGACGATACTTAGTCACCGAGAGACATTCCAAAATTGAACCCCAGAAGATTCAGTCGTTCATCATCGTGTATGTGGTAACAACAATTTGTTGCTTACAATATCTTATTATTATTTACTTATCTGTGAAATGGTTTCTAACAAATAATTTAATTAATAAATCTGTAACTGAAATCCAGTTTTATGAATCTGGCTATAGCTGCAAATTGTAAACGTTCATCATCGTGTATTAGGTCTATGGGTTTGGTACAATTTTTGGTAAAACAATAATTAATGGCTGTTCACATAATTAAGAACGCTGAATAGTTTATTTTTTATTAAGATTTGAATGGAGTACCTACACTCTGTGGCTCTGTGGTTGGTTGTAGGTTACTATTCTTATAATTTTGGCGCCATTTTGTGCTCTAAAAGTCTTGAATATGATTCTTTCATATGAAAACAATGGGGAGTAATAAAATTTGTAATAAATGTAAGTAATAATAAATTTTCGCGAGAAAAATTTGCCTTATAAAATGATAACCGACCATCTGCAAATGCTATAAAAGGATGCAAAAAAACGTTTACCGCGCTGTGAAGCATCTAGCCAAGTATAAAACTACCTACTTCAAATGTTCCAGGAGTACCTAAACAGAAAAAGTCACCTGAATTCGAATATCGTTAGTTTGGCAAAACGAAATCCTTTTACGGGGTGGTTCAGCAATCTCAGCACGCATTATTTGAAGCTATATTGCACGCCCTTAAAAGGCAGATTACATTGAATTCTTAATAAGTTGTGACAACATTTTACACATGTAATTCAGCAAGAAAACACATTGACTTTGACTAGACATGGTTGGACCTGTTAAGCTGATACATAGAAACATAGATTAATTCCAATATAAAAATATACTGGAACAAACAAACTTACCTTATGCTGAAGGCGTTCTTCCGGATAAATACAGTCAACCCTCGTTAATTCAAACCTGTTATAATTCGAACCTCTCTATAATTCAAAGTTATCTCGAGTTCCCTTGAAAATCTCTTTATATTTCAAATTAAATCAACACATTTTTATGCACTTGGTAATTCGAATGAAAAAATCAACGTTACGCAACAAAATGGCGCGTTAATTCGAACTTATCAGCTTCAAACACTCGACAATTCGTTACGAATAAGGTACTTGATCCTCTTATAAACAAGTCCGAGTAATCCATCTCGCCGCGGAGACATCTAAGCACATTACATATATAGAAGTTCAAGCTAGAAGTTCAACCTTTTGATATTTCGAACACTCAATAATTCGTAACATGTGAAGAGTCCCTCGAGTTTCCAATCAACGAGAGTCGATTGTATCTGACTTTGAATGTTCAAATGGATATTCTTGAAGAAAAATGATCGAAAGCGTAACGGAGGTCACATCGCAATCATTTTCTGTCTTAGGTTGGCCAGCTAACATCCCAGATCTATATCTCATGTTTGGTGCGAAGTCAGGAAAAAGGTTTCAAATCGTCAGTATGACAATTTAAGAGAGCTGTTCGTCGTTTTTTAAAAGAATGGTGCTCTATCTCCCTTGCGAAATGTCAAAGAATTATAGTGTCAATGCCTCGCCAGTGTAGAGCAGTAATAAAAAGCCGTGTACGTGTAAATAACTATTAATTTTAGTTTAAAATTAATTTAATTGCTTATTTCTTCACGCACTTCATAATAATGTGATTTATTTAATCTAAATTGCCTACATATGAAACAACTCCTGAGCAGTATAATAAATCGTTCATAATTTTTGTCCCGCTTCATAACTATTTGAATTTGTTACTATAGAGAAGAAATACAATTTGCCAAATAAATTGTTTGCAATTTTATTCTACTTTCCCGTTTGCTCTATTTATGTAGATATTTTATAACATAGCTGCGACTTCTAGGAATGAACAAATGATTCAGATAAAAAAAATCAAGAACTTCAGATCATTCTATTCGTGCTTAAGATTTAGATATTAGATGTAAATGCCATTCGTTTAAACGAACATATACACATAAGTAAAAGTATTGGCTTCGATATTATTGCCAGCCACCTTCGAGAGAACTACTAACAAGAATCAAACCAGTACGTATGGCCCTATCCCTTGGGGCTGGTACTCGCTACCTATCTGAATTCATTAAGTTTGTACATACCCGTTTGTTCTAACCTATACCATCGTACCGAGATCTTATTCAGATTCACATTACCCTAAAGATGTCGCTGTATGTTTCAATAACAATAACCTTACATATTTCTACCTCAAAGCAGTAATTAAATGTTGGCATTACTGTGTTCCGTTGTCGGTTTCGTGGTGTTGGTGAAATCACAGGCACAAATAAGATGTCTCAGTGTAATGGGCACAGCCAGTGCAGTTCGTTATTTGTAGCGGAATATCCCGTAAAAAATCGGCCAAGTGCGAGTCAGACTCGCGCACGAAGGGTTCCTTACCATCAGCTTTACAACAATAGACTTCATATTTTAACCTTTTTTTGTTTTAACGTGCGCGAGTCCGACTCGCACTTGGCCAACTTTTTGTATTTGCTGTAATAGCGGTAATAGAAATACATCATCTGTGAAAATGTCAACTGTCTAGCTGTCACCGTTCTTGAGATACAGCCTGGTGACAGACGGACGGACGGACAGCGAAGTCTCCGTAATAGGGTCGCGTTTTTACCCTTTGGGTACGGAACCCTAAAAAACGAGAGGCTTTGTTCTACTGTGACTCACTCTTCCCGGACTCAGGGACGGATGGTCCGAATTCAAACCCGTTTGAAGTCCATGTTTCTTTCGATGGGATTTTCTTAGGGTTAGTAGACGTTAATTTCAACATTGCAATCGATCCTGTATCTGTTCAATAAATTTCCTTTGAACATAATTTGTGCACATCATTAAAGCAAAAGTGTTTTAGGTACTACTAATTGCACCTGCGACCCATTAACAATGCAGGCAACGTGACGCGCCCATTATGTTTTACTAATGACTTCGGCAACCACCCCATTCATTATTCTGCCGCAGGATTCTATTTCATCGGGTTACCAGAACGCAGGCTGCTTAAATTTAAATTTTACACTGGATACACCGGCTCGTTATTATTGGTATATTATTATGTCATAATCATTTGTTTTAGATGCATGTAATGTCTCTTGTTTTTCTCGACGAACTGATAACCGTTGAGGAAGAAATGTTCTCGAGTGGTTACCACACTACTCCGGAAGACGCAGAGTTGGTAGGCCGCCACTAGGTGGACTGACGACATCGTGAGAGTCGCCGGTAACCAATGGTTACAAGCGGCTACTAGCCGTTCTTTGTGGCGCTCTATGGGGAGGAATTTGTTCAACAGTCTTCCGGCTGATGATGATGATGATGAATGTCTCTTCAGATGGATTTTTAGACAAGCTAAAAACCACCTTGCTTTTTTCTTTAATTTAACTTCGACGCAGTGCTGAAGCGGGAATAATAATGCCGTCGTTGATTTTAGTCCTCCATACTTAAGTACCTACCTCTCAATTCAGCTATATCTATTAACATTCAATTTGAATGACGCAGACGCAACCGTATGCTATAACATGAAATCTAAAAGATCCAAACTATGTATAAATGAATGTTCGAGAAATAAGCATTATTGTAAAATCTTTTTATTCTGTGATTGGCTGTAGCTCTGGGCCAAAAAACTGGTCAGAAAAAAGCATGAATAGAAATATCAGCAATCATTATGTACTTGTCGCAATGACATTAGAAATGAAATATTAATGTTCACCTTATAATATCTTTAAAAAAACTTGTGATAGGTACTTTACAGATTTTAATAAAAGTATTGCATGGAATAAATTTGCTATGTGTATATATTTTGTTACAACTTTTTGACGTGGCTCTCGCAAAAACTACTGTTTCAGTTTATATAAAGTTCGTTTAGTTACGGAACAAAATCGTATCGCCTCCATTCCAAACCATGCTTATTGATACATAAACTTACTTAACTTTGAACCGAAGAAAGGTGTCCATTTAAAAGTATTATTTTCCCAAATTTCAGTAATTGTCACTTTGTAGCGTGTTCGATTTTCGTAGTTGCGGCAAAAAGTTAATTTAATTCACCAAGGTACGTCCCTTGATATATTTTGATTGTAGTTGCAACTACTGCTACCTACACAAGCGATCAAATTAAATATATAATTGTATCACTATATGTATACCATTAGAATTCACACCCACGCTAAGATATAGTATACAAACGCGGCAAATGTGCACCAATATGTCTCTGTGGAAGGCCATACCAAAGCAAGAGTAGTGGTGCTCAGGCCTTTGTGTCTAAATCCCTTATTTACCCTTTCTCTCTATCTTAATAGTAAGCTCTTCTCCTTCCTTAATAGTTCGTGTAGCGGTTAATCTCACGTTGTTATCAACGCCGGATACGGCCAAATTGGGTTCGCACGAATGCTTCAGCTTGCTCGTGAACGAAAACCATCCCACGTTGTGGTGAATACTCATTTTACTCCGGTTTGAATAGGTGTCGTACGCATAACAATCGATGTTGATACACTCCGGGAACGTTGCGTACAACTGCAACATTATGCGACTAATGGCGTCGATAGCTTCCTTTCTTGGCTGGTCTCCTGTAAACATTTTCATTAATAGCATAAATTGGCTATAGGAAGGTACTTACGCGCTAGTCAGAAGCATTGTTTTAGCTGAAGTGTTACTCACATCGATACAATACCACAGAATAAAAAGTACCAGAAAGATCACATCGCAAAGCCATTCCAGTAAATAAGCGACTCTAGCCAGGAAACAATAAAGTGTACTTCAGCTCGCAAAGCACGGAGTACCTAATATTTATATAAGTGCGGAGTGCGTCGCCCTGGCTCATCCTAGCCTGACCTGGTTATTGGCCGCTTCCACCCTCAAGTAGAAAATTTGTCACCTAACACCTAACAGTGTGCTTCGGCAGATGTCCTTGAGATCTTAGGTTAGCCTGAACAAAATGTGCGACCACATCATTACTTACCATCAGGTGAGATAGTGGTCGGCTTGCCTATCAGCTATAAATTGCTTAATTGAATGTTACTAAATTCTGCACTGATGTTGATGAAGTTTTTATATGATCAACCTGGAGGTATATACCCAACAAAGAGAATCATCAAATCAATTCATAATTAGCGGAGTAATCGCGTAACAAACATAGAAAAAATATACAGTCGAATTGAAAACCTCCTCCTTTTTTGTAAGTCGATTCAACATATTGTAATTGATTATCATTAGAGCGTCGTAGATGCCAAAACCGAATAAATGGATTTGACTTTCACTTTAACTTTATCTACATCTACCTTAGATATAACATATTTCTTTTAAATGATAAGCATAGACCGTAATTCGCACTATAAGCAGAGAGGTGAAATACTTAGAGTAGTTATATCCGAACACCACTGCTCTAAAAGCTTACTAGAATTTACCTATATACATACCTACGCACATGTATATGCAGTTTGTAATGACAAGGAAAGAACTTTCAAATATTATGCGTCATATATGTTGTTAGAAAGAGATAAATAAGCAATTCGTGTAACCACCGAACCACCACGAGACGTTCCGATCACCATTATGCTGCGATCTCTTTCACTCTCTCACACCAAACGATACACATATCTCGCTCATCCATTTCATTGAGATTCGTTCCTAAGATAAAACAAAATAATGATATTTTCTATTTCAACAATAAAAGCAATAATTACGCGTGAAATGAAAAGTTTTCTTATCTCTCACAGTGCCTGTATAATTGGTGCAGAGTCTAAAGACACAAGGAAGGTGTATTGTCCACAGATTATTCCGAAAAAACACGATTAGCGGCGATGTATTCACCGGACGCTCGGAAGTGCTAGACTGGTAGTGACTCAGGCAATTACCCTGAATTCGTCTAGTAAATATGGAGGGCATACAACTGATCTACAGGTAAAAAAATCTTAGACTATAAGACACAACATTTTCAGAATATGTGGCAAACATTTGGGAAAAGCGAGAAAAATAATGAAATTTTATTCATTTCCGAACGCAGCCTTAGAAGATTCCTGGGTAACAGTTACTACGCAAATGACTTTGACAGTGACAGTTGTGAACTAATCTGTTGGATTGTATTCCGGTGTATTACTCTTCTCTATGGATTGTATGCACATTGTGTCTCTTTAACTGAGCTTGTATACAATTAAGAAACTACATCAATGGGAAGCTAATCCGGAGAAGGCGGATTCCCCTAATGAGTATTAATTAGGTTCTCGCGTTTGGTTACCAGCCAACGCGATAGACCATCGCAATTTTGTTTTGGGACGTTGCGAGGCAGAATAACTTTGTGGCTAGCACACTTCTTGCTTTGGCGCCAGCTTGAGGCTATGTGTGGAGTCATGTTATCTACGGAAAACGGGAGACTAGACCCTAGACATGCTAGTAAACAACGTGTATACCTTACCGTACCTTCAGGAAAATAATTAGGCACTCGTTCTAGGCCGTAGATGGCTAAAAAACCAGTTAAGCTTCCAATAAACGCTTTGTAGTTTATTTCCTTTTTTGTAGCATTAGGAGTAATATAGCCGCTATAACTCAACATTGAAAGAGGATCATTGACGTCAAAAACCTTTGTGATGGAACTAATCTTGAATCTCTCCTCCCCAATGTTTTTTGAAGCTGCACTGAAAGATAAATTGCAATAAATTGATGTTCCATTAAAAAATAGGAGATTTCAATATATAAAATCGGGGTAAGAAGTTATTGGATCTACGGCTGCACTTTGTCTTGGATTACTTATTTGAATAGAGAGTTAATTTCAGTTTATAGTTTCTTGTGTGTGTTATACAAACTTTTTTGATTTTTGTTCTACGTCGGAATACAAGGTTCCCAATCGAAATATTATTTCGAACATTATTCCACTGAACCATTTAGAAGCGAGTTTGTTCTGCTCCAGAAACCTTTTTGAAATTAGATGTTTTTTTCTCTCAACATGTTTAATAAGTCCACGATCACTATACATGTTCACATTCAATTGTATTTAATTTTAATATATTACTTAAAAATTAAATTGCCATATTACGCCTTTTAAAAACTTCTGTTATGTTAGAAGATTCTTTTAGCTAGCAGACCGCCTTGCAAACATTAAAAAAAACAATTATTTACTTTTTACATTAAAAAAGTAAACCTACTAGTGTAGAAATTAAGCAATTTAAATTGATAATCAGATAAGGTTTTAAAATTTATTGAACTTTATGTAAGAGATATAGAATGATTCATTTGAGCTAATATACGTAGGTAGTGCCACAAACTACTAAAAGTATTGTATAAATAATTTAATAGTTAGGTATGGTATTTCTTGCAGTTAAGGCAGAGCAGATATCTTATACTCGTAGACATGTAACCGCTGCGGTTACTTATTTATTTATAAATAATGTCAGTATGAACAAATATAAAAACAAATACTTAAAGATATAGATAACATTTGTGTCGAATCTATTTAGGCCAAAGTAAATGTTTGAATCACCTACAAGCCTCCAGGACCTTCACTTTTATATATATATATATATATATATATATATTTTATAACATACTAGCTTTCTGGCCGCGGCTCCTCCTGCACGTATGTCGGTTATTGCGCAAAAACAGTAACCTATTTTTTCGCAGTTGGATATAAACTATCCTATGTCCTTCCCCGGGTCTCAAATTATTTCCATAAATGACGTGCGTGAAAGCAAGACAGACAGACAGAGTTACTTTCGCATTTATAATATTAGTATGGATTATTATTATTTTTTTCTAACCTTTAAAATTGACCCCGATAAGTGACTTGATTCTTGGAAGGATTTTAGATTTTATTCTCGGTACAATTTTAGATATATGGCCTCATGGCTGTGTAGCTTGTGTAGTGTGCTGTGAATCAAAAATCCACCGAAGATTTATGTGTAATTATATGAGTGATGGCGCTAAAGATTCTTCTATTTTTCTTGCCTTGAAAACCTTTGCCTAATACATACCTAATTAGGTAGGTATAATTTTGAATATCTATATTGCCGCCTGTCTGCGGAGTTAACGTTCGATAGTTGCAATTTGCTAGAAAGAGTTTTATTTTAGGAAAATAGTATTAACTAAAATTTGTAAAATAAAAAAATATCGAAAACCCTACAAATTTTTTCGGCAAAATTGTAATTGTAAGCGTTGAAAAAAAGTTGCTGGTCTGCGGTTAGAGGAACTATATTGTAGAACCACGGAATCTGCTTATCGTTATCATAAACGTTGCATCGACCTCTTGAACAATATAATTAATATTTAATTGTAGTTTTAATTTCTAATAAATTAAGTTGCGAGTAATTTTGTTTTTTAAAGTCCTTAGGCTGTTGCATACGTATTTATCTTGTAAACAACATCATATTTTTAAACGGAACAAAATATAACTTAAATCAACAATTAATTATGGTATGGAAACAAAATAAATGGTTAACTCTGAAAGTTGACAGTATAGACTAAGAAGAGAGAGAGACCTTTCGACACAAAAAAAAATCAACAATACCACTTGGTATTCGTGAATATTATTTCATCGGAGAAAACGGTTCTCTTCACATATTTATTCTGCTTAAGCTTCCTAGTAAATGATCAAAAATCACTTATAATATTAGTTATACTTATTTTTCTAAACAATAGCATTTTTCTCTCCTTTGTTGAAGTGAAATTAATTATAGTGTTTGGGTGCGCTAGGCTGGAACCCTGTTCTGCGCACAATATGCATCAAAACTCCACTCATATCGATGTGATAGTGGTATGCTGGTCATTAGGCGCATTTAGTCCCTAAGTCGTCTGTTACATACGACATCAAAGAAAAGAATATGGAAAAACACTTTTTATTCATAAGCTGGGAGTCCCCAGGTTTAGTTATACAGTTTCTATGATATAATTAAGTTTCTGTACTTGTATATATACTTACGTAGTATTATTATACGTTCTATGCTTGTATCATAGTGTACCTATGACCTTACTACCTATAAAATGTTCCTGTTACTGTTTACTATACTACCTACAATATTGCTGTACGACCTACCTTAGTTCCTCCCAGCTGAGTTTCAGTGACATCTTTATTGCTGTCCTTATCATGAGTTTGCTCAATGGATCAACATACTTTGTGCACAAATACCCAATAATTTGGCATTCTATTCGATGGTACTCATCAAAGCATATTTTTCTACAGTCTTCCGAGCAGTACACGGCTTTAGAGCATCCATCACAAGGTGTAAGGAAAAAGCTTATCTTATGGCAATAGTAGCAAGAGTACTGCTTATCGTCAGCTTGTGCGCTGACAAAAGCGCGTTCCATTGCCACCACTGTTCCTGAGTTAATTTCTTTTGCAGCGACTATCTTCTTGTATCCGTCTATGTCCAGAAATTCAATATCTTTGCTTGTGCATGGTACTTCTGGATTCCTCTCCACGTTAAATTCTATCTGTTTCTTAGGATCGTTTGCTGGAATGTTTTCACAATCGATAAGTTTCTTTGCTTTTTCTATTCGCCTATCTAGTTTCTCTTTGAGGTGTTGCGGACAGCCTAAAGCAAAGCAAGCGTTAATATTATCAAGACATGCCTGATATGCTTTTATAGTAAACATCACCGCGGAAATGTTGGCATATGCCATTTTGATTTCTATGGAATTTTTAGGGGCATATACAAGCGCCTTCTTATAGAAGAACATAGCTCTGTCATGGTCTCCATGATTGTAAAATGTATTTCCTTTTATACGGTAGTAGTTAGAATCATAAGCAGACTTCAAGTCCTGTTCATGCGTGGGCGTGAACCTGACTGATTGAAAAGCTGCATATGTAGCTCGTGCAATGTCAGCGAGGTCATCGCTGCTTTTAGCATCCTTGATTTCACGAAACCCATCAGTTTGTTCCATCATTTTACATATTTTAAAAGCTTCGTGTACTCTTCTATCTGAAATGTAAAATACATCAGAATAACAAATAAAATAATAAAAGTTTGCTATAGGATAAACTTCACTCTTAGATTTTTATTTTTTTTGTAATTTATGTATGACACATACATAAATTACAAAAAAAAAAAGAAGGACATGTTTTAGTGCTTATGTGGTCTATATTCGCTATTTACCTAACTGCTGAACGCCTGAACTCATTTTTTTTTCTTTAAACTTATTTATAAAGATCTTGTTGTTAAATCCACGGAAAATTTAGTTGCTAAATATCTAATACAAACAAACTATGTATAGTAATAGACTTAATATTTATTGAAATAATTATATACATACTGGATCGCACTATTATTGAAATGCACTTGAATATTTGCATCTTGTTGAATGTTGGCAGATCCTGATGTATATTTATGTAATTTATTCATCAAAATAAGATTCATACATATTAAATATCTAACATACCTTTACTGATAGATTATATTTGATCAGGCGTTTCGCTTAAAAACTTATTTATTTCATTTAGTTATAAGCGTTTATGTAAATATTCCTTCCCTGTAGGTATAGCTTACTGCTTTACGTTTTAACAAGGCAATTCATTTTAAATATTTGAGATATTTACTTTGGGATTAATACTAAGCGTATTTTTTAACATTGAATACATGGTTCATAGAATTGAAGATTTGTTTATTTCTAATAATTCTTAAAATTATATTAAAAGCACATCTTCAGTAAATTATTTACTACTTTTTGATAATTTCCAATTCATCAAATCTTGGTACGCCTTTTAATATTGTTTTCTCGACTTTTCTGGTGGTGTGTTATCAAAGCTTGTATTTTAAAGCACTCATTTTTGTAATTTAATTAATTTTTATAATACTTATATTGAACAATAATGGCGGGATACGACGTGAACTCGAACAACAGATCTTTTATTAATAAAATAAAATAATAAATCCAGACGAGAGTAGACATTTGTATCTCCTATATAGGTACCTCCCACTACTTTTCTGTTTTTACTACGGTCTTACTTTATTATATTTCAATGGAATAATGCACAAGCATTGAAGTATATACAGGTGACTTTCGTTGTTCTATCCAACTTTGAGTTATATATCTACTACCTCACGTATCCAAGAAAGAGTAGGCATTTCAATTTCCTATTGGCCTCCAGTCAAACTACTACTAATATTAATAATGATTTATTGCCTAAACTTATTAAGCTATTGCAATACATTTTCTTAACAATTTTAAATGACATGCTAAGGTTTGATTATTGGACACAAGGATCGTATAAAGAACCTGTGTCGTCGATTGATGACATCACGAATGACGCCACTTTTTTTTACGCGTACCTACATTTACGGTACATTTTGACCATTTTGTGAGTAGCTGTCGATGCATCTCGGAACGTTTTTGAGTTTGCTTACGCTGTTCAAAGCACCTATAGCGTAAAACAGAGCGTGCTAATAGGAGTAAAATTATCTAACAATGTCACCAAACAACTAACAAATAGAACAAGTGCGAGTCGAGCCTTGCTCTTTTATGGTTCTGCGTTGCAACAGCCCGCAAGAGAAAAAAAGTCGGTTTTTATCAAAACTAAATTCTAAACAGCGCGGGCTTTTTCATCTATACCTATACCAAGTGTTTTTATGGTGCCGCCGTTCTGCCTCATCAAAAGGTACCTCATATAAAAATACACACTAAAATAATATCATTAAATAGCTCACCATAATCAGTAGACATGACTTTATCGATACCAGGAAAAATCGCCTCGTTGTTTTCTAGAGCACTTTATCAGCACTTAATTATAATTACCAAAAAGTTTTGTCGTTATGTCGACTGTATTGTTCAAATGTTATACACCAAATGAAGTAGAAGGGATTAGGGACCGAGAACAGAAATAATCAACGAAGATTACGACATCGGAGGACTCAAATTTCGTGGTGTTGGGAATGGCTAATAATTTTATGATTTATTACCTATAGGGTATTCTGACTCCTGTCCATTATTTTTTATTTATGTGGCCTTTATTAACAAAACACTACAAACTATTTACAAAAGCACAGCTACTTCAGCGAAGGATTTAGGCAACCTAAAGGCCATTGCAGGCCCACAGACAGTCCAAATGCTCCATCACAAATTGAAGAGTTTAATTCCAAAACGTAAGTACTATTAAATTTTTTCTACTTATTCCTATTTTTCGTAGTTTGTTGTCTATGGCGAATAAAATTCTTGTCAAAACGTACGAGTACTAAGTTAGCCTTCGTTTCATTGTTAATTTATATAGGGGAAATCGTATTTTCCAAAACTTATCAGAGCGCTTGGTCGACGCGACGCGTGATCAAAATGCTGGCACCTGTTTGGCTCAATGAATAAGCATTGTGATTGAACGGGCCAATGCTGTCAGGCATTGACATAACTTGGGCAGGCTGCTGCCTGAGAGTCTGGATTGACTTGTAGGTTGTCTAAATGCTGTCATTATAGTAGCTGTAGTACATATAAAGTTCGTAGTATTTAGAAATATTGTATAAATATGTTTTACATGATATAATTTTTAGATATTATACTATAGACCTACAGTTTTTGGGTCAAGAGTTTTTTTTATAAACTGTGCAGTTTCGCATTTATCTTTTAATTTTATTTCAAGAATAAGTTATATGGAAAATAGCTCTTCAATTGAATATGGAAAGTTGTTTTAAACATACAGACTTTTATTATGATTACCTATTTATCTAATGACTACCGTGATAAGCATCGCGGAATTCAGACAGGTTATCGGGTCGCAGTTGTAGGTAGGTACTTACCAACAATCGCTCTTGGGTTATTCCCAGACACATTTGTGCTCAGTTTTCCTCACCACTTCCTAACTCTAAGTAATAAATATTACATACCTATCTAAGACACAATAAAGTTAAAGTTTTACTTAATGTTTTTTGTAGGTAGATAGTAGTTTTGGGTGGTTTCTAATTTACGCAATGATAGGTTAGATACCAAACTATTATTTATCGTTTTAAAGGGTGTTACATTTATTACCAGATATTACATAGATATTTTTATAGCTGTTAATTTGTGTTATGGTGACTACTTCGAGAACATAATAAGAAATACATACCCGTTACATTATTATTTATCATCATTATCATCACTACCAAACTACGTATTCAACAAACGAAATAAACGAACCACAAATAAGCAATAAACATTATAAAATATCCATCCATTATGTAGGTATATAGTGTAACGTATTTACTATCTCAAATCTCAATGTATCTGGCTACCGCTAAGATCACGTTGACAGAGTAGTAAAAACAAATAAGAACCTTGGGTCTTGGCAGATACTACGTATTATAGTAAATATACTGTTTTAACTAATTTATAAGGCTATGTGCAATGTTAACAGCTGTTAGACCACCCTTCTCCGGCCAATAGTAATAGAAATAAAGGACTAAGTACAACTTTTTGTTTTTTGTTAGCTATATCTTTAGAACCGTGATGGGTACATAGACGATTGAAATTTTCACATAACATGTATGGCGGCCTAACAAATAATAAGGTACCTGCTAATAATAAGGCCTATGCTCAAATAAGGCCTCGTCTGGCGTTTTAAATGCATTTATTTTATTTTGAATGATTTAATATGATTTTATTTTAATGTTTGTCATGTATAAAAGAAATCTCAATCATTTCCATTTGTATATTAGGAAGTAAATAGACTTTCCAAAACAGGGAATCCTAGTGGAAAGCCTATTGATATACATTAATGATTGTAAAACAGTGTCTTTGGAAAAATACAAATATTATTATTATTAATTATTTTACTTTATTTTGAAAAAATGTACGTTATTATCTTTATCATCATTATCGCATGGGTAGCTCATATAAATAAAACGTTGAACTTGTGTTTATACCTTAATAGTAAAATTGTAATTGCATTTATTACAATATCAAAAAGTAACAATGCTAACATACTTTGTCGCATGTGATATCCTGTTTGATCTCCTTTATAGTGAGCAGGTAGGTATTTAAAAAATATATTATAAGAACTATACTTCTAATGAAATGTAACGGTATATGTAAAAAGGTAAAATTACAGTTTTTGTGTTTCTTTCATAGTATTTCTTCTTGGAAGTACGACTGTCCAGCGTGTCTCTCTAGTTGTCTGTACATAAACTAACTACTTAATTAATTTCCTAAATTTGGTCTAATGGTAAGTTCTTCTCCTTTCTTGATAGTTCGTGTAGCGATCAAACTCACGCTGTTATTGAAGCCTGATACAAGCAAATTAGGCTCACGCGAATGCTTCAGCTTGCTCGTGAACGCAAACCATCCCACGTTACGTTGGGAGATCATATTACTCATTTTTGTGTAGGAGACGTACGCATCACATTCAAAGTTGATACTGTCCGGGAACGTCGTGTATAACTTCAACATGATGCGACAGATGGCGTCGATTGCTTCCTTCCTTGCATTGCCTTCTGTGAACATTTCAATGATTAGCATGAGTATTGCCAGAAACATTAGGTATGCAATCTATGACATGATGTTAGCGGAAACGTGTGTGGGAGATAAAGGTATAAAGATAATAATGATGGTGGCTGTCAGACGCATTGTAATAGCTGAACAGTTTTGGAGAACATAACAAGGGATTATGAAACGTCGATCTCGTGTTTTTTTCCTATTCCTCAAATATTTTCTTACAAATAGGTTCACTTTCAAGTTTTCATAAAAGTAACAAAAGCTTGTGGAGATATGATTAAGAACATTTTTCATATAGGTTTTCCCTCAGTTCAGACTGGGGATTCCAGTTCAATTGTCATGAATGTCTGTTCCCGCGATCTAGTACCCTTAAAATTTAAAAGCTTCTATAATGCCATAAAATATAAGTAAATAGATGTAAGTCTTCCAGGAACCATGGCACTTGCAACGCCGTCGAAGTATTGGAAGTATACAGAATAATCACGGAATTTTTCCCGTAAGTGAAAGCAATAGTTATGTGAAAGAACTTGAAAGTTTGTGTTTGTAAGGAAAAAGAAAACTATGCACCCAAATATCAAATAAATGTTTTTTTTCAGGTCTGAATCGGGGAGGTTTACTATATTACTCGCGTTTTACAAATTTTACATATATAAACTAAATCTGCTTTTTTGTCTCTAAATAAGTAGTTAAATTGAGTGATTGCTTAGTTGAGAGGCACATTCTTTCGGTCACCAGCCAGCTCAATACCGGTCTATTTACGTGATTGCGAGGTAAACTTCCTTTTTTGGTTAGCACACCACTTGGTACCCTTCTTCTACCCGGGATCGACTGTTGAGAACCGTGTTTTGAATCTCTCTGTTCACCTATCTAACGCGGTTCTAATGTTCAGAGCAAATAAAACTTTGCTAGTTCTATAAGCGCTCTATTGTTTCGACCTATCCTTTTAAATGAATGTACTTAATATAATCCCAGAACACTACTGTGCAGCTTTGTTCAGAGGGTACCTATTAACAAGCCACAGTCGAAGCCTAAATATGTTCAACAAACCACCCAGTCACCACCCAATGACTAGGCTAAGTGTAGGCTCGAAAGTGTAATCCACTGAGCGCGGGTGACTTTAGAATCCAGAAATAATTATAAACTATATTTAGTAGACCTTACTGTACCTTCCGGAAAATAGTTTGGCACTCGTTTCAGGCCGTAGATGACGGAAATACAAATTAAACTGCCACTAAACGCTTTGTCTTGAATGTCCTTTTTTGTAGCTTTAGAAGCGTTGTGTTCGCTATAGCTCAGCATTGAAAGAGGATCGTTGATGTCATAAACCGATTTGATAGAACTCTTTTTGAATCTCTTCTCACCCATGTCTTTTGAAGCAACACTGAAATATAAATCACCTGTCCATGATCCATTGTAAAACGGGAGAGTTTAAATGACAAAATCAGGATGTGTAGTAGTCAGATTTAAGTTTTGATAAGTCAATTTATTATTATTACTAACTATCGAACTGCGAACTGGTCTAGCCTATAACCATAGAGAAAAGGTTTTTCTTTATGCAATAGCAGACGCATTTCGTTATAAGTCACAAAACTGGACTTTTTTTTTATTTTTATTTTTTATTTCTGATACGTAAGCCTTTGACCACAATCTCGCCTGATGGTAAGTGATGATGTGGTCGAAGGTGATAGCAGGCTTAACCTAGAATTGGACTGCGCTCATCGAGTGATAACATAAAATTGTAAAGTCTCGTGGGCCTGTAATGGCATCGGCATCCCATACCCTTCAAACTGGAACACAGTTACTTACGCTTGGCAAGCTATCACCCTTAATTAAAAAATCTGTCACCAAGCACCTATAACGGTGTGTTCCGGCAGTAATTCTAGGCTAACCAGCCTGAAAAACATTTCCGGCCACATCATTACTTACCATCAGATGAGATAGTGGCCAAAGGCAAGCCATCTGGTATAAATAAAAAGAAATATACAGGGTGGAAACTTTCAGCGGGGCAGTAAGGGGAAGTACCTTATCCATTGTAGCTACTCGAAAATGGTCTTAGGAGACTATCCAATATAAGTACACTCAAAAAGTCATAAATTGCAAAAAAACTTTTCCCATTTGTGACTTTTTGATAATCCAACGATGGTTGGTCCGATAGAAGTTTTTGATCAGTATTAGAAACAGGGTCGATTGGCATCAAAGAATGTTTTTTGTGTAAAATGGCTATTTTCTTGCTAACTGTATTTTTTTTTTAAATCTGTGAATGTGTATCAAAATTCCATAAAAAAATATGGATAGTCTCCTAAGACCATTCCGAGTAGCTGCAAGTGCTGCAACTGATAAGGATCCCCTTACTGCCCCGCTGAAAGTTTCCACCCTAAATATTTTAAGGTAGATTAATGTGTGAATATCAGTTATCAAACTTATATCTCGAAATGTATGCATTATAATGCTCAGCATTACAACTTCTATTATTAATAACCTATACAGATTTTAAGTGTCTATTTGTGTGTAGGTGTGAAAATTCGATAATTTTACACCATTCATTTTGATGTTAATTATTTCAATCGATCAAAATTTTAAACGTACCCGATGTAAGTAATGGCATGCTAATTATATAGCACATATTTTTGTAACCACCTTCGAAAAGGAGGATTGGTGCATTTATAAATACGTTTAAGCTCTATGTAGGTATCATCTATAGAAATAGTTCACTTTCTTACTATCATAATCTAAACCTAGGTACCTTAGTTCCTCCCAGCTGAATTTCATTGACATCTTTATTGCTGTTCTTATCATGAGTTTATTCAGTGGATCATCATAATGTGAACTCATATACCCAACGATTTGACATTCTATACGATGGTACTCATCAAAGCATGCTTGTCTACAGTCTTCCGAGCAGTACATGGCTTTAGAGCAACCATCACAAGGTGTAAGGAAAAAGCTTATCTCATGGCAATAGTAGCAAGAGAACTGCTTATCGTCAGTTTGTGCGCTAACGAAAGCGCGTTCCATTGCCACCACTGTTCCTGAGTTGATTTCCTTTGCAGCAACTACTTTCTTGGATCCATCTATTTCCAGAAATTTAACATCGTTGCTTACGCACGGTACTTCCGCATGCCTCTCCACGTCAAATTCTATCTGTTTCTTAGAATTGTTTTCCTGAATGTTTTCAGTATTGATTAGTTTCTTTGCACTGTCCATTCGCTTCTTTAGTTTTTCTTTCAGATGTTGCGGACAGCCTAAAGCGAAGCAAGCGTTGATATGATCAAGACACGCCTGATATGCTTTTATAGTAAACATCACCGCGGAAAGGTTTGAATGTGCCAATTTGATTTCATTGGAATTTTTAGGGGCATACACAAGCGCCTTGTTATAGAATAACATAGCTGCACTATTATCGCCATTGCTGTAAAATGTATTTCCTTTTATACGATAGTTGTTGGAATCATTGGCAGATTTCAGGTCCTGTTTAAGCGAAAATGTTGGTCCGGCTTTTTTAAAAGCTGTATATGTAGCACGTGCAATGTCGGCGAGGTCATCACTGTTTTTAGCAATGTCGATTTCACGAAACCCACCCATGTTTTCAATTGATTTACATAGGTAAAAGGCGTCGTGTACTCTTCTATCTGAAACAATAAAAAATATAATTATTAATAGTTATTTAAGTAAGTTTGTGTGCATAAAAGAGGACAGAAATATATGAAATAAAACTTTACCAGCCATTGACCTATTATTATAGGTAGCTCAATGATTGCAGCAATTAAACAGAAAATAATACTTTTGAAGCCCAATTGTATTCGATAAAATGTTCGCCCTTTTGTGTTAATAATCCAAAATACCGGTACCTCACTATTTGTGATTATTTTTAAACGATTAATAACAAAGTAACATGCTTTTAGTATTTATGTGGGTATGTATAATGTGGATTTCTTAACTGCATTATAACTGCTGAACACCTGAATGGTTTTGATGTATTTCGTTTTGCAGTATCTCCACTTGAGTTGAGTATCAATACTTAGTACTAACATTATAAATGCGAAAGTAACTCGGTCTGTATGTCTGCCTGTCTGTTGCCCTTTCACGCCAAAACTACTGGACCGATTTGAATGAAATTTAGTATGGAAATAGTTTGTGGCCCGGGAAAAAACATAGGATAGCTTTTATCGAACTGCGCAAAAAGAGGTTAATGATTTTGCGCGATAACCGACATACGCGCGGGCGGAGCCGCGCCCGGAAAGCTAGTTACGTCATAAATTTGTTATGCTCCTGTGCAAGTCTTGCACATCATTATCTTAGAAGTAGGTAATAGTCAGATCAGATATATATCCAGAGGTCTTGCAAATTAGCTTGCAGAATTTTTTTGTGTCGGCCAGGTCTGGACACAAAAAAAAATCTGACGGTAGACCAAATAATTTCTTACTAACTCATGTGACAAATGAAACCAATTAGTCACCCTGTGACCACGATCACTGCAAAGTGTTTGAAACGTCGGGACAAAAATAATCAGTACTAATATTATAAATGCGAAAGTAACTCTGTCTGTCTGTTACGCTTTCACGCCAAAACTACTGGACTGATTTGAATGAAATTTGGTATGGAGATAGTTTGAGACCCGGGAAAAAACATAGGATAGTTTTTATCTGACTGCGCAAAAAGAGGTTAATGATCGCGCGATAACCGACATACGCGCGGGCGGAGCCGCGCCCGGAAAGCTAGTGATATATATACGTGATTTAAAATGTTTAAAGTAGTTTAAATATGTTATTTGTTTAAAAGAAATATTTATTTGTTAATTTCAATTAATTTTATTGATTAATATGTATCAGTTAGCTATATTTTATCTGATTATTGAAATGGGCCTAAAATAATTTAAATAATTACTCCCATAATTTGTAAGTAACTATTTACGATTTTATCGATGAGAGGAAGGAACATTTTGTTAGTTGTATATAATAATGTTCATTTGTTTTAAATTTGTACAAGTTTTATCAGCAAGCTATATTTTATCAGATTATTGTACTACTGGGTGTAAAATAATTGAAATAACGAACTCACCATAATTAGTAGACATTGTGTTACCGATACAAGGAAGGAATTTTATCCAGAGCTCCTTATCAATAAGTACTGAGATAATAATTCCCAAAGAGCGTTGCTGGTGCGTCGACTGTTTTGTTCAAATGTTTTACACCAAATGTATTTGGAAGTTGGAAATCAAACAATAGTGATTCTGTGAAGCGAAATAAAAATAATCAATGAACAATACGACATCTGACGCGACGGCTCACATTTCAGTTTGAAGGATTATAACTTATATTTTATTACCGAAGGCATATTACAATGTTCTATGTTGAGGGCACACCGAAGCTAATGTATTTATTTTAAAAAAATATTGCTGCTGTATACTAATACTACTATTTTTTTATTTTTTTTTATGTTATTGTGACGGAACAAGCTCGAGGCCTACCTAATGTTAAGCGGACTAACCTCTGCCTATAAAATATGCATTTGGTCACAAGTCACGAATTGCACTGCGCCCGTCACATTGAGGCAGTTGTAAGTCTCATGTGCCTGTAATTTCACTGGCTCTCAAGGACTGCTGCCGGAACACACCGTTAGGTGATTGGCGACAGATTTTCTACTTGAGGGTGATCGCTAGCCAGGCGGGCATTCGCAAAAAGCCCTTCCACCATGCGGTGAAGCTCAAGCCCGCGGCAGGATTCGAACCATGGACCTGCTGCGCGGCAGTCCATAGTTAATGCCACTGAGCCATCACTGCTTCAAAATAAATGATAAATCTTAATGCAAAGTCTCATGTACCGGTAATATCATAAATCAATTACCTTTTTATCAATTGCTTTCAAGGATTGCATACTGGGAACACCTGTTATGTCACATGACATAATGATATAGGTACCTACCTGGCAACAGATTTCACTTGAGGGTGATAGCCATGTGAGCATTTGTAATACTTATGACCTTCTTCCATGCGGTGAAGCTCTAGCCGGGGTGGTAGGATTCAAACCTTGGACCTGCAGCACGGCAATTGATTGCTATTACCGTTTATCTACCACTGCTTCCGGGCGTATCATTGTTTGATTGAGGATTATGTTTCGATTTCACTTAGGTATTACCTTTCAAAAATTGGTCTTTTTTGCTATCTCTATTGTGTTTGAATTTGAAATTGGTTATTAGATTAAATTTTGACAGACTTTATATTCTTTTCACACAATTAGAGAGCCTTAACGATCTTTGATTAGCGCGAGGCTTAACCGCATCTGGCCGTGTTTAGGGTTCCTTACCCAAAGGGTTAAAACGGGACCCTATTACTGAGACTTTGCTATCCGTCAGTCCGTCCGTCCGTCCGTCTGTCACCAGGCTGTATCTCAAGAACGGTGACAGCTAGACAGTTGAAATTTTTACAGATTATGTATTTCTGTTGCCGCTATAACAACAAATACAAAAAGTTGGCCAAGTGCGAGTCGGACATTAAAACAAAAATAAAGGTTAAAATATGAAGTCTAATGTTGTATAGCTAATGGTACGGAACCCTTCGTGCGCGAGTCCCACTCGCACTTGGCCTTTTTTATTATTCTATCTTATACCGACGTTAGATTTTGCATTAGAAACTTGGTTATTATATTTCAAACTTTTATATACCTAATTAGGCACTAACGACAAATATTGCATACTAGACTAGTATTTAAGGATACCGTATTGTATGAAAATATACGATCTCCTCGTGAATGAAAACAACAAAATAAATACACAAAAGTTTAGAGCACCGAATTTGCACCTCGTACGATATACGAACCCGCGTCTTTAAGTTCCGCTCGAAATTTTTTTATATCGGAAAATGTGTAATGTCATGCCAAGAATATTTACCTGTATTTCAACTCTCTTATGTGACGATCGTTAAGCATGGCGCAGTGCTTGCAATATTTAGTAATACATTATTGGTTTGTAGATACGAAATCTTCGTTGCACAACTCGCCGTAAGCTAACAAGTAAGTAATATTACTTAATAATACTTACTATTAATAAGTAACGTAATAACGTAATAATAATCAGAATAATCAATTTATTGGTAAGAATATTACAAGTCAGAAAATTATTACTAACAATAGAGTTATACTTACTATATCTGAATACTTACCATATCTGAACAATATAACGGACTTCTATATAACGGATGTCCGTTATACCTACACTTTGAAAAGTTGTTTCATAACGTTTAAAATTTACTTTGACATTGAAACATTCACTTTTACCTATTCCTTACAATTATTTTCGTTGGTTTATAGAGTTCCGAATACCCAAAAGGAAAATGGAGACCTATTATTATCACTACATTGTCTATCAGTCTGCCTGTTCGTGCGTGTCACATTGACCTATCAATGGCGTGTCACGGGTTTTTAGCTCGTAAACAAAATGAGTAACAGACCCTGTAGTGCCCAATATTGCCGTCGGAGACTTAGTACTCGTGGCCGACGGGAACCTACCTAGAGGAATGTGGCCCAGAAGCCGAATAACTACATTATTCCCGGGCAGAGACGGAATAGTTAGAGTAGCCGATGTTGCCACTGCGACTGGAGAACTCCGAAGACCACTGAAGAAGCTGGTTCCACTTGAATGTTGACTTTAAAAAAAAGTGTGCAAGACGCACCTCTTTTTAGGTTTCTTTTTTATATTTCAAATTTGTTCATCTTCTTTTGTTTTATATTTTTATTTGACAGTGCAGTAAAAGTCTACCACTGAAAACCAGCTTTTCAATGAATTTTCCACTTTATTAATAATAATGTGCTAGTTCAACACAGACCCATACAAAACTGTTTACATATTTTGTGTAGAACGTAAGCCGAATATTTTGAGCAGAAGCCGAATATGGAATTAGAAGGTAATTTTTTTTACCATTTTTTTTGTAAGTAATGCGTTTGTATCGGAACAAGCACGAGGACCACCTGATGTTAAGCGGATTAACCTCTGCCTATAACTGTTTATGATGCATTTCGTCATGTAACGAATTGCACTGCGCCCGTCACATTGAGACATACAGTTGATAATTCTGTGATTTTACTGGCTCTCAAGGACTGCTGTCGGAACACACTGTTAGATGCTTGGCGATATATTTTCTACTTGAATGTGGTAGCTAGCCAGGCGAGCATTCGCAAAATGCCCTCTCATCATGTGGTGAAGCTCAAACTGGTCCTGCGACCCTCCAGTCCATAACTATAACCGCTCGACCATCATTGTTTCTAAATAAATAATTAGAGCAATATTCGTCATCAATGTCGTTAATTATTGGCCTCCTATGACCTTCATAGAGGTTATCGCAAGTTATTGTGTTGTGCGAATAGGTAGGTAGTTAGATTCATACCACATAGGTACCTACATACCTATAGGTACGTAATCGCTATCGGGTCTGAACGTCCGAACCATAGAAATATATGTACCCACCTACTACGCACTAACAAAAAAAGATTATAGTGTTATTTATTACTGTTACGTAGTTTAAAAAACAAGTTTTGAGCGTAGGTAGGTCATGAATTATTAAGTGTGTTAAATTAATAGTTAGGTATTTATTACAAATCATTATAGCTTTTGCAAGGTTTTTAACCGTTGTACCGTTTTTAGCTAAAAAATAGAAAATAAACATATAAAATAGTTGCAAAAAAAAAATTGAAAATAGTAGTAAATAATAGAAAATCAATAGAAAAAAATAGATACTAAAAATAGAAAAGCTGCTGTAGAAAATCTGTCGCCAAGGACTTGACGGTGTTCTGGTAGCTGTCTGTGAGAGCCAGCTATACTAGGCATAGAATATTAAACACGACTACATCATCACTTACCACCAGATGAGATTTTGATTTTAGTAATAAGCTATATAAAAATTGGCTAAGTGCGTCAGACTCGCGCAGGATGGGTGCGTACCATTTATTTATACATCATTAGACACTATATTATAACCTTTTTTTAGTGTTCACGTGCTCGAGTCAGACCCACACTTCGCCAATTCTTACCCCCTTATTCATAATAGTCTGCTAACTTAAATCATTGCTAATTCTCACTCTGTCTTCTTCTATTGACCTAAGTCAGAATGAAAAATAACACCCTGTAGCATCTGTTTTAAGTTAGCGCACCATTATTAATAAAGGGGTTAGTATTTACCTATTGTTATAGCGGCAACAGAAATACATCATCTGTGAAAATTTTAACAAGATGTCACGGTTCATGAGATTTAGCCTAGTGACAGACAGCGGCTTTGATTTCAATGGGACGATAAAAGGTTTAAACGAAAATGAATTAGTTGCTGTCGAGTGTATTACTCTTTTAATTAATTTATACTTGTTTTACTTACTTCTTTGATAAGTAAATTATTCGTTTAGTAAGTAACATCAGTAGTATTTTTATTCTATATACAAATTTGGACGACTCTCGTAGACTGACTGAGAATTATCCTTATTTGAAAATAAACAAGGGTAAATAAAATAAAATAAACACCCAATAAAGTAATAGCATTACATATTTATGCCTTAATTACGACATGAAATGAAAACCAAGTATATTAATTATGTTGTAATAGTTGATTTAATAAAATATTAAAAAATATTAATAATATTTTATTATTTTTTCAAATTAAGTTCTCATAGCAAAATGTTCATCAGTTATCAATAATCAAATTACTATTTTAATACTGTTTCATTAAATACTAAGTATTGGTATTTTGAAATCTTATTAATTAATTCTTTGATTTGTATTTGTACTTAGAGGAGTTGTATATGAATATAATAAACAAATCTTAATAACAACAAAACAAAGTTACTGACTCAATATTTAACTATATAAATCATTCAAGTACAGAAACGACGCAAAAACTTACATGTAATCAATTCCATCAAAACATAACCTCTAAAGAAGGTTTGCGTCGAGCGATAACGCATTGAAGTTGCGTTGCTTTGCTACAGAGCTATCTGAACGGCGCACGACAATTGCCTAACAGGGCCGCCAGCGTCCGCCAAAGCGTTGCCGTGAGTAACGAAATTAGGCGAGCGTGTACAACTTTCGAAATCAGTTTCGGTTTCGGCAAAAGCTTCGGCCAATTTTGGCCGAAACCGAAACTGCCACCGAAACTTGATTTTTGGCCGAAACCGAACTTTCGGTCGGACACTAACATAAATGAGGATACGAGTAAAATTTACTGTTACGAGTGTTAAGCTAAATTATTTATAGAGCTAAATAAAAATATTCTTTCATTTATTATGTTAACGTTGGAAAGCCTCGTGTACAGTAATCTCGTAGTTGGCGGGCAAAGGCTCATGTACAGGAATCTCTTAGTTGGCGACGTGCAAAGGCTCGTGTACAGGAATCTCTTAGTTGGAGACGTGCAAAGGCTCATGTACAGGAATCTCTTAGTTGGATACGTGCAAAGACTCATGTAGAGGAATCTCTTAGTTGGCGACGTGCAAAGGCTCATGTACAGGAATCTCTTCGTTGGAGACGTGCAAAGGCTCATGTACAGGAATCTCTTAGTTGGCGACGTGCAAAGGCTCATGTACAGGAATCTCTTAGTTGGAGACGTGCAAAGGCTCATGTACAGGAATCTCTTAGTTGGAGACGTGCAAAGGCTCATGTACAGGAATCTCTTAGTTGGCGACGTGCAAAGGCTCATATACAGGAATTTCCTACGTGACGCGTAAAGCAACGCGTACAAGAATCTCGTAGTTTGCGACGTGCAAAGCCTCATGTACATAAAACCCCTAGTTGTCCACGTACAAACATGTATATAAATCTCGTGGTGTGAATTTATTTATGCATGGAATTACTCCCTTGTGCCCTTCAATCCCCCCATATTATGGCAGTGATCATAAGATATTTTTAATTTGTCACTTACTTTCTGACTGTAAATAGCTCATGGATACTATACGGATACTCATGCTGATAATTACATAACTTTTTTTAAAAGTATTTTTTTGTTTGCAATACTACGTGCTCTGTGGATTACATTACAAACTTACGAGAGAAAAAAATTAAGTCATGTGTGGGATTCGAAACCACGTTCATCCACCCCTTTAGCCGGGGTATGCCCTAACCAATTGAGCTAACATGACAATGAGTCACAACTCAATTTTTTCCTGTCGTTCTTTAACCATCGTATTGGGGTGGCTACATCTATAGTTCAACTTACGTTGTACTACATACAAGACTTATTTTGCAATTAGCTTTAAACTTGTTAATAATGACGCAACCCTATATTTTTTTTTTAATATTTTTTTGTTTGCAAGAACGCATGCTCTGCGGAATACATTACAAAATTTAAAATTTACAAGAGGATAAATTTAATTCACGTGCGGGATTCGATCCCGCTTCCATCCGGGGTGGATTAGCCGTATATAGTAATATAATTTCTTAAAAATAAGTGCATTGGGCTGTTGTTCTCTATATGGTACTGACTACCTTTTCCAATGCCTTAATTCAATAGCATCTACCGCAATATCTCTAGGGATTCGAGTCATAGTATTGAGTGATAAGTTGCAGTCCTCCGATATTCTATAAAATTCCAAATTGGAGGCTGTTGAGCTATGTTATTACATAATATTTTTACAAGATACTATCTTAATAATGTTTAAATGACCGCCAGGCTAAAGAACAGTTAATGTAGTAATGTGGTAGGAAAAGTGGGAATATCTATAAAAAAAAATCTATTCCTTGCCTTTTGCATTACACACATAAGAACAATATTGTATTTACTTGTAAACCATATCTCCTCGAAGAAATGGTAATACGAACATTTTTATAGAAAATGAGTCTAAAGTAGGTAATTATACCATTAAATACGTAAGTATGTATACCTAAAAATATAATATGATTTTTAAAATATTTTTTTCAAATGAATACATTTATAACGAGTATTTTTTTGTATATATTGAAACAAAGTACGGAATATACAAGAAAACTTGAAATGAGGAAAACACTCTAGTTAACCATTTAATGATTCAGGTTTAACCCCCAAACTACTTTGATCAATGAAGGCGGATTTTCCTTATTTTTTATAATGTAAATTCTGGTCACATAACGAGACTTTTGCTATATATAAATACGGAGAACGACGACAACAAAAACCACACATTCCGACCTGTGCCGCCACGCCGAGCACACCTGTCTACAGCTCCGCCAGTATCTCCCAGTGAGACCGCAATAGTCCCCGCACTATTGCCGTCTCACTCGGGTCATCGTTCCGACGCTAGTTGCAGACCAGTGCCTTGGAATACGCAGTCCTGACGAAGCTTTGTTTTCTGTGCAGAAGCTGAGCAGCCACCGAACGCCGTGCAACGCGAGCTACGAGCCCGCCGTGCCGTCGCGCAGAGGCGCTCTAAGACGTCTGGCATTACCACCTACCCAGTCCCTTGTTTCGGACGAACAACATCATATCGGGCTGGTGGTCTTGCTTCGACCGCACTTTTCGGTGCGCATTTCACCACTTTACTATCCGACACAACATAGTAACAGTCGCGTAACAACACACTTTGTGCTGTTAAGCGACGTCGTTCAGGCGTGGGGTAGCGTCAGCCAAACCCGTCTGAACGATCAAATCCGCCATTTGCTGCGGTCGCAGTGTGACACCCTACGGTGACAACGGCCACTGTTGTTGTTTTGGTTTAACCTTGCACCGTGGCCTTTCCCGCTTCACGGGTCAGCCGAAGCAAGCTGGGCTCCGGAATTCTGGCCTTGGGGTCGCCCCTAGTCAAACCCGGAGTAGCGCTTAGGAGCACCCCTCTCCGCCGAGAAAAAAGCTCGGAGAGGGTACACAACTAGGGCACACCGTAGGTACACACTCCCTCTCACACAGTGAGCTCACAAGGTGTGTGAGGGAATTCAAACCCTGGATAGGGCGTCCTGAGTATTCCCCTCAGGATGCAGTCCCGTCCCTCTAACGGTGAGGTGCAGGTCCTTCAGACCTTCGCCCTCCGCCACCCCGATCTATACGTTGCACATATGCAACTCCTAGAAGAGGAAGAGAATGCCCGCTTCACGGACACTCTCATCGCTCCCTCCGGGACTTCAAACCCGGAGGCCAACGTCCCTCCTCTGACCCGGTCCTTCTCAGAGGACAGTCCGCTTTCGCCCGCTCCGGGCCCAGACAACAGACGCACGGTGGCAGCCCCTCCCCGTGAGAGGTCTCGCTCGCGCTCACCGATCGGGAGGCCAGCGAGCACCCGTCCCTCCATCGCCGTTGTAGAGCCCACTTCGGACTCCGAAGCGGAGATGGAGGTAGATCCGAGTCGCGCCTTACGCACTGACTCGGACTCAGATAACGACGGCTATACCGTCGTAGATAGAAAGCGCAAGCGTGCTCCTAAAGCCGCTAGTTGCGCAACTTCCGCCCCTCCCGCCAAGGCACCCGCTAAGGCCCCCGCCTCCGGCAAGAAGCCGACCCCCGCCCCGCGCCCCGCGTCTCCTCCCTCCGCTCCGGCCACCACTGCCGCGTCCCCTCAGGACGCGAGCGCGCGCCGCGAAAAACCGCCTCCGCCCCTGTTCATTCAGGACAAAACCAAATGGGACATGCTGTCCCGTTTAGTTTCGGATCGTGGGATCCACTATACTAATGCCCGCTCCACGCAGCAGGGCATTAAAGTCCAAGTTTCCACCATTAGCGACCACAGAGCGCTAACTAAACTCCTCCGCCACGAGAGCATAAGTTTTCACACTTATGCGCTCGAAGAGGAGAAAGTCCTCCGAGTGGTCATCCGCGGTGTGCCCAAGGAGGTACATACCGATTCGGTATGTGCCGACCTGAAGGCACAAGACTTCCCCGTACATGCAGTTCACCGCATGTACAGCGGGAAGGACCGCAGTCCCTACGATCTAGTACTCGTAGTACTAGATCGTACTCCTGAAGGCAAGGCCATTTTTAATTTAAAAAAGGTCTGTGGCCTCTCAGGACTCGATGTCCAAGCCCCATACAAGAATGGGAGTCCCTCGCAGTGCCATAACTGCCAATTATACGGGCACGCCTCCCGTTTCTGCTTCGCTCGCGCTAGGTGCGTTAAGTGCCTAGGCGATCACGCGACAGCAGCGTGCACTCGCACCCGGGATTCGCCGGACCCACCCAGCTGTGTTTTATGCGGTGCTCAAGGGCATACCGCGAATTACCGTGGTTGCCCTAAAGCACCACGAGTGAACCACAGAGTGGCAAGGCATAGGCCAACCCGTCCCTCTTACGACCGTTACCAACGGGTAAGCCCCAAACTAACGGTAGTACCTGCCTCACAGGTAATACCCGCGCCGCTCCCAGCCCGTAACGCATGGTCTAAACCACCCAGTATGGTTAAGACCATCGCTACCGCCCGCGCCCCGGCCCGCGCGCCCGCACCCGCGCCTCCACCCGCACCCGCCCGCGCCGCGGCCCCTGCCCGCGCACCGGCCCCGGCTCGCCCCGCGCTCCCGGCACCCGTCGCCAACACCATTCGCGCGCCTCCCCGCGCCGCTTCCCGGCCACAAGCTCCACCTATGCCATTGATGGCTGCCCCTCTTCAAGAGGCAATCAATCTAGTCAGCGATCTGGCTATGTCGGTTGACATCAATGAGGTACAAGAGCTATTCCACAAGATGCAATACGCTCAATCCCCAGCGGACGTGATCCAATACACATTGGAACACGCGAATTTACTTAGCGCCCTTAAGCGCTTCGTTCCCCAGGCCCCTCCCCAGTACAACCACTATGGGTAGTACAACCGAACGCACGAAACCGTACTCAGTTTCGTTAGCGTCATTTAACGCTGACGGCCTCTTCAGACAACGTGACCTCGTCCACGACTTTTGTTGTACCCACCTTATCGATATCATATGCGTGCAGGAAACCTTTCTAAAACCGGGGAAGGCGAACCCTAGGTTTGCCAATTACAGAACGGTACGTGATGATAGAGTGAACTCCCGTGGGGGAGGCACTCTTATCTATTACAAAAGGTCCCTGCACTGCATTCCCCTACCTACCCCGACTCTTGTTAATATGGAAGCATCTTGTTGCCTCCTAGCTATGACTGGTCATCAACCTATAGTCATAGCATCCTGTTACCAAGCTTGCGCAAAGCCGATCGTCCGAGCTGACTTAGAAGCCCTATTCTCATTAGGAAGCGCCGTCATTCTGATTGGCGACTTCAACAGTAAGCACATCCTATGGAATTGTAACGTCAACAATCCCAGAGGTATTGCACTTGAAAACCTAATCGCAGAACTTAACTTTGACATAATTGCGCCCACTGAGCCCACTCACTACCCTTATATGGCAGACCACCGATCTGACTTGCTTGACATGGCACTATTCAGAGGCGTAACACTCCGGTTACGCTCCATAGAAGTGGTTCACGAGCTTCACTCTGACCACCGACCCATTATACTGCGACTAGGTCCCGACCCAACGACTGACCTCCCCCACCCCACTAAGACGATAGTGAACTGGAAGCAAGTAGGCGATGCCCTAAAGGCTATCAGTTCACCGGACCTAGACAAGATCCCTGACGACATCCTGACAAAAGATGACGTAACCCTTGCGATCGATTCGTTCACCAATCACCTCTCCACCGTAGTAGGTGCATCCGCAAAGGAGGTCATAGTGCCGGACGACCGGCGCCTTGTCATTCCAGCGGATGTGAGACGATTGGTGACGGAGAGTAAAGCAGTGACCCGACATTACGACTCTTACCCCAGTAAAGAGAACAAAACTAAGAAACGCCACTTTGAACGCATGGTTCAAAGTCGCATGTCTGAGTTGCGTGATCAACAATGGGGCGATAAACTTTCAAACCTCGTGCCAAGCCACCATGCTTACTGGGACTTGGCGCGAGGCTTGAAAGGAAGTAACCATAACGACATGCCTCCCTTATACAGACCAGTCCCACTAGTCCCAGCGTTCTTTGACGAAGACAAAGCTGAGTGCCTAGCTGATAGCCTAGAGGCTCAGTGTTTCCCTAACGTAGATCACGTTGACCAAGCTCACCTCGATTCGGTGGATGCTGAAGTCGAACGTAAAAGCTCTGTGATCACCTCTGAACTCCCACCAATCACCTTAGCGACTTACGCTGAGGTGGAGAGACTGATCAAGGCCCTCCGACCGCGCAAATCCCCCGGTGCCGATGGCATCTCCAACAGGGTTCTTAAAACCCTCTCTCCTCCTCTCATCCATCTCTTAGTCAGCATCTTCAATGCTGCTATGAGCCACTGCTTATTCCCAGACACCTGGAAATGTGCAAATGTCATTGGCATTCACAAACCAGGCAAAAGCTCATCTGACCCCACCAGTTACCGCCCCATCAGCCTCCTCAGTGCCTTAGGCAAACTTTACGAGCGGTTACTTGCAAACCGTCTCCAGTCCCATGCTAAGGAACACCACCTTATCCCAGATGAGCAGTTTGGCTTCAGACCCGGACACTCATGCGTCCAACAGGTGCACCGCCTCACGGAGCACATCATTGAGGGCTTCAATAAGTACCCCAAACCCCAGACTACGCTAGCAGTCTTCCTCGACGTAGCGAAAGCTTTTGACAAAGTCTGGCACAACGGCTTGATCTACAAGCTATACCAATTTGGCGTGCCAGAACGTCTTGTGCTCATCCTACAAGACTTCCTTAAAGCCAGAAGCTTTCGCTATCGCGTGGAAGGCACCCTCTCCTCCCCCCACCCAGTCAGAGCCGGAGTCCCTCAGGGCTCCGTGCTATCACCTATTCTCTTTGCACTGTATACCAGTGACATCCCACGCTCTCAGCCCAAAGTATTCCTAGCCCAATATGCGGATGATACCGCCATTTACACCACTGGGTGGCATATCAACAGACAGTCCTATTTCGTCATGCAACGGGCCATCACCGAGATCGGTGACTGGTTCCGAAAATGGCGCATCGCGGTCAACCCAGCTAAAAGCACAGCTATGTGCTTTACTGAGAAGACACGCTCCCCTTACCCGAAACCGCTTATTTTGTTCGACGAACCCATTCCCTGGGTTCCTAGAACAAAATACCTCGGAGTCACCCTTGATCGTCATCTCACCTTTAACGATCACATAACAACCGTCCGTAACAGAGCGGCCTTCATAATGGGTCGCCTTGGTCCCCTACTTCGCAAAGAGAGTAAAATGTCTCTTAGTAATAAGAAGACACTTTACACTGCCTGCATCCGCCCCATCATGACTTACGCATCAGTAGTGTTTAGTCATGCTAGTGAGGCCCACCTTCATAAACTTCAAGTCATCCAAAACCGTTTTCTTCGTAATGCAACCGGCGCCCCGTGGTATATCTGGAACACCGAGTTGCATTGCGACTTAAACCTTCCCTCTCTAGCGCAGTTCAATAAGGACTGCGCCCGCCGATACTTTGATCGAGCGCCCCACCACCCGAACCCATTGGTTGTCCAGGCATCGAACTACTCGACTGCCTCTTCTATCCCATTTTTCAAACCCCCCCGTCGCCGACCACGGCAGGTATTAGACGACCCGGATGACCCCATCGCAGCCATTACATTGGCAGCTTTAGCGTTATCCGCAAGTCGTCGAGGTAAAATCCCCAGGTGTGAGGTAATCAGAGGTCACACAATCAAACACCGAGCTCGCCGGCGAGCTCGAGGCAAAAACAAGGTCACGATAAATTGCTCTCCAAATAGTCAAAGAGTATTATTCAGTAGGGCCCAATTGTGCAACACTGCAGTTGCACAGAGGCATTTTGCTCCGATCCCCCCCATGTCTCTCGACAGCGAGACAAGCCGAGGTCCGAACCACAGTGGTGCCCTTGAGCTCGCTGTCAACCCCTCCTATAGTAGCGGTACGTTTTCGGCGTCCGCAGGAGACGGAGGTAGAAAGCGCTTTTCGCCTTCTACGCCCGTCTCGGGAGAAGTGCCTTCGGCACTTCTCCCTCCCGGGCTATTGTAGGGCCAGGCCCTCGCCCAAAACCCGGTGGAGCTGGACGACCGCACAGGCGGTAGCCAGCATCTATGTCCTCCCTAAAAAAAAAAAAAACAACAAAAACAGTTCAAGTTTGCGTCTCATCACTGAAGCATCTGCAGTACTGTAGTACTAACTTTCAACATAAAAAATCTGCTCTTCACAGTTCAACATGGTGAAAAATTGCCGCTCCATATTGTTGTTGGTGTGCGTCACGTTTTTAGTGATCGTCTCATCTCCGCAGAACGGTGCTCTAGCAGACAAGCATATTGGCAGCTGCGTATGGGGCGCTGTTAACTACACATCAGATTGCAACGCTGAGTGTAAAAGACGTGGGCACAGAGGAGGACACTGTGGAAGCTTTGCTAATGTCAACTGTTGGTGCGAGGGTTAATTTGTTTTAAACAATAGATATACCTTCTTTTATTATTGGACAGAAATGAGCAAGTAACTTCATATGTCAAAGTTAATGTTAGTGAAAATAAATGAAAACAGAATCCAAATTGGTAGATATTGAAAATATTAATCAATACATTTAGAACCAACAGAAATAATTCATTTTGCGGCAAGCCACTCGAAGAGAAAAATTAACTAAGCAGCTACGTGCTTGAGCTTCAAAGAACGTGAATGGTGGGGCAACTTTTACCTCATCTGTCTTTAGAAGTACTAAGAGTTTAGTGCCATGGAAAATCTACTGTCAGGAAGCAATTTTTACGAGTAATTTTTGAGAGAGCAATTATCTGGAGGTGAATTTCGTGAGGAGTATTTATTTTTGTATTGCTTATATAAATATTTAAGAAATTATTAAATCAATCATAAAAGCATATCATTAGTTTTTGTTACCCGAATACTCTGTAATACAAATATTTAGGATTATATTTTGTCAAATGACTAAGATTTGTCAAGTTTTAGAAAATTATTTGTTTATGGTAGGCGTTAGTATAAATTTGTCAGTAAAGTAGACATTCAATACATGACCTGAGTCAAAGTCAAAGTCAAAGTCAAAATCATTTATTCAATTTAGGCGTCTACGACGCTCTTATGAAGGTCAATTACAAATTTTAATATTGAAATATACTACATTGTACTGCCACGTTCAGCAAACAAAAATTATAGAGCCACTGCGAGAAGAACGGGCAAGAAACTCGGGGCCATTCTTTTAAACGTTTTTTAAAAATGTGTTTGGTACATACTATATAATAAAATTATTACAATACTTAATTTACATTACGTAGGTGTTAGGCGCTAGCTTGGTAGAGGCGAACCAGTCCAAGCATTTTTGTCGTTTAAGTAATCACAAACTGTGTAGTAAGATTTCTTTATCAAAATATTCTTCACATGCAACTTGAATTTTCTTTCTGTGAGCGTTGTAATATGTTTGGGCAATTTATTATAAAACCGCACACAATTTCCTAAGAAGGACCTTTTATTTGTCTTTGCTAATCTAAAACCTGGCACCGCTATTTTATCTTTATTCCTAGTGTTATAATCGTGAGTGTCACTGTTTGATTTAAATTTGCTCAAATTTTTACGAACATACATAATATTTTCAAATATATACAGACTTGGTAAAGTTAAAATATCAATTTCTTTAAAAATATCTCTCAGGGATTCCCTAGGATCCATTTCATATATGGCTCGAATTGCACGCTTTTGTAAGATAAAGATTGTCTCTATCTCAGCAGCAGCTCCCCACAGCAATATACCATAAGACATAATACTGTGGAAATACGCGAAATAAACGAGCCTAGCAGTAGCTACGTCTGTTAGCTGTCTTATCTTACGAACTGCATATGCAGCAGAACTAAGTCTTCCAGATAGATCATGTATATGTGGATTCCACTGTAAAGTTGAATCCATTTTAATTCCCAGGAAGACTGTCGCATTGTCAAAAGAGAGTTTTTCTAGGCCAAGCTTAATGTTTGGTTCAACATAAGTAACATTTCGTAAAGAAAACTTTAAACATTTGGTCTTTTTTGAATTTAAGAGAAGATTATTAGCCGCGAACCACTTAGAGATCATAGATAACACATTATTTACATGAATAAGTTCACTATCCCTCCTATCTACTTTAAAAATTAGGAAGGTATCATCTGCGAATAAAACTATATCGCAGAAATTTTTAACCATGCAAGGCAGATCATTTATATATGCTAGAAACAGAAAAGGTCCTAAAATTGATCCTTGCGGTACGCCTATTCTTACCAAAGACCCGGAAGAAGTATTGCCATTTATTCTAACCTTCTGTAGCCTGTCTGACAGATATGACTTTATAAGATCCAGGTAAAAGCTGAAAGGTATCTACTAGCCTTTTTTTGGACTGCAACTTCACTTTTAACTCTTCGTAGCAGAAGGGACTCTTGAGGTCCTCTTGAGGTCAGGTAAATATCAAGCGAGCTACCTACCTCATCTTACCAGTCACATCATTAAACAGTGCCTGTCTTAAACGACATACAACACAAAAAAACAATGGTTGCAGAACTTGCTGATTAACGACAATAACACGCCTGCGGCCGCGCTTAAGTCTGTCCACTTTTACTAATTTCTGATAGGCTAGTTTTCCACCGGTATCTTACATATGGTGGTAAGTGATGACTTTTAATTACTGGCTCTCAAAGACAGCTGCCACCATTAGGAACTTAGCGACTGATTTTCTATCTGAGGGTGGTGGTATCTAGCCAGGTGGGCATTTGCAAAATAACCTACCACCTCAATGACTGTAAACCTAAAACAACGACCGAGAACGACGAATTAACGTGCTTTCCATAGGACAGAAGCGCGTAGTAATGTCACTAGCGGTTATCCACCCAAATCATGACCGCAGTGGACGTTTATTAACTTAGTTGATCGACTTCCAATATCAATTCTGATCAAAACAAGCACAAGTTTTCCCAAATCCTACTAATATTATAAATGCGAAAGTTTGTGTTTATGGATGTACGGATGTTTGTTACTCTTTCACACAATAACTACTGAATGGATTTTAATGAAACTTTACAGTAATATAGCTTAGACATCAGAATAACACAGGCTATAATTTGTAAAGATAATGTGGGAATTGTCGATTAAATAACGATAAGTGTCAAGTAAGTAAGTTAAAAATCAGCAATATGCGAGACATTCTGGCGTGCGGTGTCACACGTACATAATGTATAACGGAAAAGTTTACCTTAAATTTTCCTACAAAAAAGCCCGCGACAGCATATATCTATATGATGTGTAAGCCATTATCGCCAAAATAGTGAACCATATATCCTATAAACATATATAATTTATTTCTAATGCATATTCAGTAGTATCAAATTGATCCTTTTCAAACTAATATTATAAAGGCGAACGTTTGTTCAAACGGCTGGACCGATTTTGAGGAAATTGGGTATGATACATAGATAAATAGATAACTCTTCATTGAAAACATCATAATAACAACAATAAACTTAATTCTAAAACATAACTTAACACCAAGTTATATTTTCACGGGGCGGTCTTATCGCTCAGAGCGATCTCTTCCAGACAACAAATTAATTCGAGATATGGTCAAAATATTGGACAGGTTGTCTTAATAATTCCATACATAAATCGATGTTTCCAAATAATGAAATAATTAACCAAAAACTACACTAATAAATGAATACACATAATTATCTATAAATATATTGTAACATAAATACTAATATTATTGTAATAAATAAATACATAAATACGTCATGTACACATATATTATCTATTATCCTATGTTTTTTCCCGGGTCTCAAACTATCTCCATACCAAATTTCATTTAAATCGGTCCAGTAGTTTTGGCGTGAAAGCGTAACAGACAGACAGACAGACAGAGTTACTTTCGCATTTATAATATTAGTACTGATAGAGCATTGCGGCGTCGACGTACTTGAGCTTATTGCCAAAATCGGAGACGTGATCATATTTAAATATTATACAAAAATGTATGGCATGTGATAAGGCTAGATTAAACATATCATAATTTTTATCATCGTCATCCATCACCACGCGGGTGTAACCGCAGGGCGCAGCTAGTATATTAAGGTGAAGTGCGTCTGAAATAGATAAATTTTACACAAAAATTTGATAATATTCTAGAGGATAAGACAAGTAGGTTTTATATTGTACCTTGTCTGGCTCTAAATTCTACTAAATATTACTAAAACATATGTAGGTACATATTTTATTAAGTCTCGGCAAAAAATAATAACCATAATATATTATTTTCGAAATGGCCACTTTTGGCTTTTATACAGGCCTTTAATCTGTCTGGCCATGAATCTATGGATTTACACACTGTTTTAATGGGAAATATTGCCATTGCTTGCTTCAGAGATTTTTGAAGAGACTCAATATGTCGCTTTGTCGATTGAAGCAAGCCATGTCCTCTAAAACTGAACATAATTTGTAGACTAAAGGGTTAAGGTCCGGGCAATGGTACATTTTCAAAAAGTGTAGTGATGCGAGGTTTCACAACGCGATCCAAGACTGTCTCTTCATAAACTTTGGCTGAAGTTTTCCCTGCTTTTTTACAAAAATGTAGCTTTGTGACGCCTTGATAAAACACACTCCACCAAACCATCACTGACGCAGGATGATGACCACGTTGTACCTTTCCGACCACTTTTCGAAGCGCTCGTAGCCAAGTTTGCTTAGCCATTCTGAGTCGATCAGCAAAGTTAAGCAACGTCCGATGCGGTCATGACTTGGATGGGTGACCGTTGGTGACATTACTACTGAGCGCTTCCGTGCTTCGGAGGGCACGTTAAGTCGTCGGTCACGGTTGTTGTCTTAGGATAGCAGTCGTTACAGCATGGTGGTAGGGCACTTTGCAAATGTCTGCCTGGCTAGCTACCACCCTCAAGTTGAAAATCTGTCGCCAAGCACCTAACGGTGTGTTCCGGCAGCTGTCCTTGAGAGCCAGTAACTCTAGGTTAGTCTGAACAACATCATCACTTACCATCAGGTGAGATAGTGGTCAAAGGCTAACCTATCAGGCATCAAAAAAAAAAAAACCTTAGCAGCTTCTTTATAACTGTAGGTATTAATAATAATAGTGCTCTTCAATCGTGAAAAATGTTTATCGGAAAAGAGGATGACCTTCTCCAGCGTATCGTGACAGAAGGCGTTTTGTTCGATCCACTATCTTAAATTGTAAAAAATAATATATGGCATGTCCTGTATATCTACGATAAGCACCGAGCTTCAGGTCTTGTTTTGTAATACGCGACAGAGTCCTAGCGGGAATCTTCATTTCTCGCCATAAGAGATTCCTAGTGGGATTTCAACGAATTCTGGGTTTAACAGCATTAAAAGCCATTTTTTCTAACAGCACGCGGCCGCCCCGATCTTTTATGGTCTTCGACAGATGAAGTGTTGTTGTATCTGTTGATAGTACGATATACGAACAAACGGCTGATACCAATAACATCATATGGCTCCATACTCACTTTGTGCAAAGCAATCACTGCAATCCTATTTTCTTTAACACCCCATTCCATATTGTAATTTGTAGATAAGCACGAAAAATATGTGAAATGGCGCGAAATCGAAATATTTTTTATAAATAACTAGCTTTCCGGGCGCGGCTCCGCCCGCGCGTATGTCGGTTATCGCGCGAAAACATTAACCTCTTTTTGCGCAGTCGGATAAAAACTATCCTATGTTTTTTCCCGGGTCTCAAACTATCTCCATACCAAATTTCATTCAAATCGGTCCAGTAGTTTTGGCGTGAAAGCGTAACAGACAGACAGACAGACAGACAGACAGACAGAGTTACTTTCGCATTTATAATATTAGTACTGATAAAAGCGTCCCTAATTCAAAATGATTAAAAAGTTGAAAAAAGTTTTTTTTTTTACGTAACAGTATTTGTGGCCAAACTAGTTATAATAATTAAAATATTTTTTATTGATTATTTTCTATAAATGTACACAAAAAGTATTATATATATATGCTTGTTTAAACAAAAATTTTGAGCTGTATTCTTAAGTATTTTAGTTTTTTTTCTATCGAAAGAATATAATTATAGTATCGTTCTTTCGGATCATGCATAGTGTTTGTCATTTGATTTAATTATTACACATGTTATTCATATCTGTAGGGCATACACTCTTTCTAAAAACTTGTTCAAAACTTGCCAGTTTGAGAATTATCTACTTCAACTTAAGTTCTAAGTCTAGATTAATTGCTTACACTTTAATCAAAAGTGTAACTTTAACATTGATTTTCTTTACAACTCACATCCATTGAAAAATGATGTTTAATTTATAATTTTCCTGCACTTTGGAAACAAACGCTTGCCGTGATAGCCACATTGCAGCGTGTGCTTAGTACTGATATGATCCTTATTTTATCGGTGTTTTTACTTTTTATACCATTCGTAGTGGCCAGAAGCGCCGAAAATTTGGTCCGCACCTGATATAAAGTCGGTCCACCAACACCATTCAAACTTCATTTTAAAATATTGATAGACTTAATTTAAAATCATATAATAAATTGGAATTAACAGTATTTACCATACAAACTTTACACAGTTTTTTTTATAATTAACAAAGAGAAGTTTTAGAATTACGGTATTTATTGTTTCAATGACATAATATGTATACTACGCATATAATTATGGTAATATTTATTGCGTTTACGTAATTCAAAAAACATGTTTTGAATTGTGTCTACTTAATTCAATTATAGTTGTGTAAATACGTATTTATTGTTTTAATAGACATACTGCTGTATGTCTCTTAAAATATATATCTCTAATAAAACTATAATTGGGTAACTATGAATAGAGCTATGCCTTTTGCAAGTTGGTTGTAGGGCTTTCGCATGCGAGTGGGACTCTAAAAATGCTAACGTTTCTAGCTAATACCCTCAAGTAGAAAGTCTATCGCAAAAAACCTAATGGTGTGTCTTTGAAAGCCAGTAAGTAACTATTAAATTCTAAAATGAAAAATATCTAAATATAGCTGGATATAGCTACTAACCTATCTATAGTATATATTCACTATATCCTATGCTTTTTCATCAGTAATTCTGACACACTAGAAGATGGCGTGACGTTATATCACAGTTCAAAGCATATGACAATTTAGAAATATTTATAATGTTGTTGAAGAATCTATATACTGTAACAGCCGGATCGTCCACTGCTGAACACAGTCTCCCCTATAAATAGGGTATTTGGCATAATCCCCACGATTGGCAGGCTGCTTGGGGATCGCAGTGTAAGTTGGCAGTTCTTTAGAAGGCGCAGCTGCCCACCTTCCAGTATTTTCCCTTAGTCGCCTCTTACGACACCCACGGGATGATATGGGGAGGTGCATTCTAACCCTAGAAATGTTTATGAGTACCTTTCTGCAGGAAAGCTACGAAAAAATATATTTTAGATACTTGTTGAAAAAGTAAGTACAGTGTAAGTACACAGTAAGTAACATCAGTATTATTTTCATTTCATAAACGATTTGGACGAACCGTGTTAACTAACTCCTAACAATTATCCTTATTTCATATTAAAGAACTGTCAAAATATACGCGCCTAATTAAGGTACAAAAAACTATACACATATAAATATTTATTGTGTCAATTTTTGAATATTTGAAGCCAACTTTATAAATGTCAACAACTGAGTTTTTCTCCTCCATCAGTCATTAATGAGATGAGAACACCATCGAGACTTGTCCGTTGGCGACGGGTAAAGCTACATGTATAAGAATGTCGTATTTGGTGACGTGCAAATCCTCGTGTATACGAATGTCAATGTTGGCTAGGTGCGAAGCCTCATGAAACTACGAGAATCTCGAAAGTAACGACGTGCAAAGCCTCATGTACAAGAATCTCAAAGGTAGCGACATGCAAAGTCTCATGTACAGGAATCTTGTAATTGACGATGTGCAAAGCCTCATGTACGCGAATGTCGTTGTTGTCGACGTGCAAAGCCTCATGTAAAGGAATAACGTTGTTGCAGATGTGCAAAGCCTCATGTACAGGAATCTTGTAGTTGGCAACGTGCTAAGCCTTGTGTATACGAAAACTTTTTGAAGTTGTCATATTCATTTCTGATTGAAAATAACGCATGAATACACTGGACACTCATGTTGATATATAACTTTTTGGTATTGGGTGTAATGTTTGTCTTGCTCTATTTTGTACTGAAGCATCTATTCATTCACAATCTATGACTAGGGTCTCTAGAGTGGTATAGAAAAATTATGAAGAATATAGACCAAGTTTATTTTTAGTGTAGACAGATTATCTGCGATTTTCCAAATTCTACGGGGGCTATTGAGCTATGACATGGCATATTTACAAGATATTATCTAATCACTGTTCAAATGACTGCTAAACGAGTTAAACTTAGGTCATTGTTATTATTGTTAGGACAAAAAGCGAATGTTTTGAATAGTCAATATTTTTGAAAAATAGTTCTATTACTTGACTCTTGCCATACGCACATTAGAACAGTATCGAAATTACTTGTTATTGTGAGAGAAGTGGTGTTCAATAGTTTTAGTTCACAGATTATAATTATAAAGGTGTTAGCGTATGTTACACTTATTAGGTTTAGTTGCAAATGGAACCAGTTAATTTTCTTTCGATTTATAATTTGCCATTGGGTCCTGCCTGCTACTTAAATTAGACTATCAGTTCACAATGATACTAAATCCATCCAGCAGTGTGGAAGTTACAAGGTAATAAATTGACAAACAAACATACAAACTTATAAAAAACGTGCAAAAAATAACCTTTCCTTGACAGTCAGGTAGTAAGAGAGTCCAAAGTAGGTAGATATACCATGAAATAGATAAGCATATAATAAACATTATTAAAAGGAATTTGCAAGTATTAGGTATAAACATTCGAAAATAAAAATCTTTAAACCCATCTTTTTTGTATTTATTAAAACTAAATAGGTATGGAATGTACAAGAAAACTTGAAATGGGGAAAGAACTACTAAATCTAGTTTAACATCTAATGATTCAGGTTTAACCACACAATTACATTAATAAATCAGTAGGATTTTCCTTATTTTTTGATAATTTACATTCTGGTCACATAATGAGACTTTTGATAATGTATTCAATTGTTTCGAATAATATAAATACGGAGAACGACGACATCAAAAACAGTTGAAGTTTGCGTCTCATCACTGAAGCATCTGCAATACTGTAGTACTAACTTTCAACATAAAAAATCTGCTCTTCACAGTCGTCAACATGGTGAAAAATTGCCGCTCGATATTGTTGTTGGTGTGCGTCACGTTTTTAGTGATCGTCTCATCGCCGCAGAACGGTGCTCTAGCAGACAAGCACATTGGCAGCTGCGTATGGGGCGCTGTTAACTACACTTCAGATTGCAACGCTGAGTGTAAAAGACGTGGGCATAGAGGAGGACACTGTGGAAGCTTTGCTAATGTCAATTGTTGGTGCGAGGGTTAATTTGTTTTAAACAATAGATATAACTACCCACTCCGACTATTGAACAGAAATGAACAAGTAACCTCACATGTCAAAATTAATGTTTGTGAAAATATAAGGAAACATCATACCAATTGGCAGATTTTGAAATATTAATTAATACATATAGAGCCAACCGGAAACCGTTAAGCACAAATTCTGGTCAAGGCGCTTGAAGAGCAACTACTTAAGTGCTTGAGCTTCAAAGAAGCAACATTTGCCTCATCTGTCTTTAATAGCACTAAGAGTTTAGCAGGTAATCTGTGGTATAGCGCCATGGACAACAATAGTGATAAGATAATTGATAAAAGTAATTTTAAGGAGTGTGGTGCTATGGCAAGGGGCGCTCTATCTGAATGTGAATTTTGTGCGGAGTACTTATTGTTGTTTTGTATATAAAAATAGTTATGTAATGATTAAATCAATCATCAAAACATGTCATTAGTCTTTTGTTTCCCAAATTCCGTCTAATACAAATTTAGAGCATTTTATTTTTTTCATTGAATAAAATTTGCCAGGTGTGAGCAATATTTTTGTTAAGGCTAGGTTTTAGTATAAACTAGCTTTCCGGGCGCGGCTCCGCCCGCACGTATGTCGGTTATCGCGCAAAAACATTAACCTCTTTTTGCGCAGTTGGATAAAAACTATCCTATGTTTTTTCCCGGGTCTCAAACTATTTCCATACCAAATTTCATTCAAATCGGTCCAGTAGTTTTGGCGTGAAAGCGTAACAGACAGACAGACAGACAGAGTAACTTTCGCATTTATAATATTATAATATAGTACTGGATAGTGGGTGAAATAGACATTCTAGTCGTGATCTGTTTTTTTATGGAGGAAGAGAAAGCTTTGACTGTAAATTAATATAGCACATACTGTCTTTTAAGTTTTGCAAAGAGAGCATTGCCTGTATAATTTGGTGATTCCTTGTTTTTATGTTGTATGTAACGATCTCATTATCCAATACAACGAACCAAACCTGGAGTTATACATTGTTCAATTGTAGACTTACTGGTAAATTTTTAAACGTTGTTGTGAAGGAACATGCACAATGCCCACTTGGTGTTAAGCAATAACCTTTTCCTATAACAGATAAATTTCGTCTCAAGTGACAAACAGCACTGCGCCTAGGACCCTTAGACATGCAGATCAGACATGCCTCATGTGTCTGTAATTTTAATAAATTACTTACTGGCTCTCAAGGACTGTTGTTGGAACTCACTATTAGGTGCTTGGTTATTTACTTGAGTGTGGTAGTTAGGCAGGCGAACGTTCTGTTGTGTTGACCTATTCAATTGTCTTAAAAAAAACAACTTATGGACACACACACACATTTATTTTATTTGAAAAATAAAATTATTAATTTACACTTGACTTAAAAGTTCCCGCAACTCACTTTTGGTACTAATTTGGGCAGAGGTTCCACCTGAAGGGTATACTGTTACTGAGTCTGGTGACTCCTGGAGTTATCACAATAATTCTGAGCACTTAATTTTGGAAGCCACCGTTTATATAGAGAAAATTACTGCTGACAACGCGTAAATAGGTTTGTGAGGGATTCGGGCCTAGGTCAGCAATATATTAGGTGTAACAGTTCGCAAAATGCCCTTCCACCGTGCTGTGAAGCCGTTGTGGTGGAGAGCGAAGCATGAACCTGTGACACGGCAGTCTATAGATTAGTTGTTATTATTCCTCTAGGTTATCATTGTTTTAAAATTGGGCCAATACCTTCGGTATCTATACTTCTCGGGTCGGCTATATTGGGTAATTCGAATGCGTAAGTAGTCATGGGCAACAAGAATTTAAATTTTTGGGAACTCGTAATGTCCAAATGCAGCGCGGACTTCGAGAAAGTCATTTTCGATAAGCGCGGATGTTGGTATTTTTTCGTATGTGGGAGTGAATATGCTAAAAAAAGGCATATGACAGCATATGCCGTACGTAGGTACGCGTGAAGAGACGACCTATATGAAGACATATGTGGTATATAAAAAAGTTTTTTTCAGTCTTTGACCACTATCTCACCTGATGGTACGTGATGATGTGGTGTAAATTGTTGTCTAGGTTCACTTAGAAATACTGGATCTCAAGGACAGCTGCCGGAACTCATCGTTATGTGCTTGGCGGCACGTTATCTACTTTATAGTTTCGCTCGTGTACAGAACTCTACTTTTTAGTAGGGCATTTGCAAAATGCCCTACCATCATGCTATAACGTCATCCTAAGACAACGGCTTAAAGTTCCCTACGAAGCACGGAAGCGCTCAGTAGTAATGTCACTAGCGGTCACCCATCCAACTCGAGAGCTGCGGACGTTGCTTAACTTTACTATCGGTTAAGAACGGCTAAGCAAACTTCGGTACGAGCGCATCAAAATGGTTAGTAAAAGGTAAATACTGTAACAGCCGGATCATCCACTGCTGAACACAGCCTCCCCTATTAAGGGGGTAGGTATTTGTCATAAGCCCCACGCTTGGCAGGCGTCTTGGGGATCGCAGTGTCAATCGACATTTCTTTGGAAGGCGCTGCTGCCCACCTTCCAGTATTTTTCTCCTAGTCACCTCTTACGACACCCACGGGATGATATGGGGAGGTGCAATTCCAACCCGGCACTCCACGGCGCAACGTTACTAATAAAAGTAGGTAAACGTAACTAATTTCTACGAAAACATAGTCTGCGCAGACTAGGTACGCAGCTCCTCAGTGCATTTACGACAGAAATAACTGGATAGCTGCCCAGGCAGCCTGACAGTGACAGGTGACTCATATTATGTATATACACCAGCAAGTACAACTCAACATTTTATAAATAACATGTATGACAGTGATAGGTAGGCTATTAGGTAAAGTCCCGATTATTCTTGTTCTGGGTTGCCAGAATGAGAAAATTTCCTTCAATTGACGTATGAACTTCTGAAAATATTTTTATGGTGGTATAGATTTTTCCAAAAATAATGAATAATATACTATAACACTAATCGAGTGAGCTAGGATAAGGTGTTTATGTCTGTTTCTCCTTCACGATCAAACGGCTAGTACCTATATTATAAATAAATGTAAAACCTGATTAGTATAGCACTCCAATAGCATCCTTAGTACCTTGACAGATTATCCTTATCTGGACAGATTATCTCACATGTTCCTGAAATGGTCTTTAAGTAATCGGAATTCTATGGACGGTTGCCACCTTTGGTCACTATTGGTAAAAAGCTAATCCTTAAGCAATATAAAAAACCGCATAAAATTCTTATATATTTCTTGCTGTTACTTTTCAAGGAATAATAATAATACCTACATATAGTGAGGACGCCGGACGTGGCGCTAAAAGATGGCAATAATAGCAAATGCTTTGTCTATTATTGTTGAGCTATAACAAGTAACTTATCTACCTATATTTTTCAATAACAACCTAAGTACATACCTTTCAGAAGAGGTAAATGTTGGGTATGATACTACGTTGTTTGCCATAAGAATCATATTTTTTATATTTTACAAAGTATTGGAGCACAAAATTGTATGCCCGGGCAGTAATTGAACCCGCGTCCTCCGATATCTCGGTGGATAGATGTCTAAACGACTTGGCCACCTGGGCACTCCACTCCAATAGTTTGTAAAATATGATTTTAGCTTAACACGCGATAGTGCATGTAGTCATATTTAGATATAAATACTATAGGTATTTTATGTTTGTCTTACATTTTTAATGCACGTTAGTTGACTTTTTTACAAGTTCTTACAGTTTAGTGGTCCTGCACTACCTTGTCACTTGAACTATTTTAATAAGCTAAATTAAAAGTAGTAATATTTTATAAGTGTGGGGAGAAATCACGTAAAATTACACTAAGCGGCAACACTGAAACACATTGTCGTCGAAACAAATGAAGTGAACCGCGCCCGTTCGTGTGTTTTGTTCATTGCTTTGCTGAAAGTGCAACTTCATTCGCATTCGATATACTTCAGCTCTGATTTGTGTTGTGTTGTGATTTGAATTTCGAACAGTCGACACTAGATTTTGTTTTTAGAGCTACCACATACTATAGGTACGTACCTACACATACTTTATTATTAGCGTCGAATATGACATATACTGTATTTGCAATTCTGCATGTAGGCATCTACCAACCTAATGTTATAATCTTATCAAAAACATTATTTGTGTTCGTGCTAGCAGCTGGCAGGATAAAAGCGTAGGTATTTCTTATCTATACCGACCTATCATCGGTGAGTTATATTTAAATTTATTTAATGTTCATTAAATTTGTGTAATTTGCATAATTTTATAATGAATAAATGAATTTATGACTGCATCATATCCAGTCATCAATTTATTTATAAACTTCAGACAGATTCCACACGCTTTCCCACGCTTGGAAGGCGTCTTAAGAGGTATTGTAAGCAGTATGCATACATGAACTAGGACGCTTTTCTTTTATTAAAAAAATAAATTATATATAAAACTATATTAAAAAATGATGTGTATTTTTAACTATGCCTACGCGCCTCGCGAATAATAATGTTCATGCAGAGCGTCGCCCTCACGTGGTCCGTGTGCTGTACCCCTGGGTATCGGACAATTTGATATGGCCATAGATAGACAAACAAGAGTGAAATGTTTGTACTTGTACAATTATTCCTTCTGTGGTGAAAGATAAGTAATTAATGAAGAGTTGTAAATACTTCTGTAAGTGTGAATTTGGCCGCCCTCTGAACTTGCCGCCCGGGCATGGGCCTCGGCTCGGCCCCCTAGATCCGGGGCTGAGTATAAGGGAGCAACTACCTCGTTTTATCAAGGATAATTAAAAAGTGCCTGTCATAAACAACGTTTAATACAGATAGCAACCTTGCAAATTTATATCAACAAGGCGTTTGCGCCCGCGCATATTTTACTCAAAGTATACTCAAACCAGTGAATTCCAGCATTATCCGTGTTGTGTCAGGCGTCAGCCAAGTTTTGGCACCGTGTGATTTGACTTCCTTCTTATCTTAATACTAATGAGAAAAAGCAAAACTTTTCTCAGACATAATAATGTACATAGGTTACATGCTGATTTTAGAATTTTTATAGGGTTCAATCAATCGAGCTGGTATGTGTCAGTCTAGATTAGTAACACCTGGTTTATTTATATATTTATAAAAATATATTCATAAATATGAAAATTAATTAAATATATATATATATATATATATAATAGTAAAAATTTCAAATGCATCATTTAAATGTATTCTAGTCCATGTGCTATTTGAATTTTTTTTACTCACAAAAGCATGGCTTGTAAAATTTTGGTGGCTCATAAAATGATAAAAAAAGTGCAACAACTTACATTATTTTATCACACAATGTTTTTTATATGATATCCTTCAAATGATAATGTCCTTCGACCACATCATCACTTAACAGATCAGGTGAGATTGCGGTCAAAGGCTAAACTATCAGCAATAAAAAAAATAAGTCCCCAGCGTCAATGGAAGTTGGAACCTTTTTAAATCATTTTTCATCACACTTTTCAAGTCTTCCGGTCGGTTCCGTTGTGTATGTTCTAAATGGCTTGCTTTATACATCTTACATGTCATTGATGAATTTCTTTGCAACCGCATATCAATAAATAGATTTCTACGAGTATACACAATCAAAATTCAGAACATACGGCCATGGAAAAATAATATTATATTTATAATTTTCCTGCATTTGGAAGGAAATGATTGCTGTAATCTCCACGATGCAGCGAGTGCTGATGTTGACAATATTCTATTCTTATTTAGTCGGTGCATTTCAGGGTTGCCAGATGCCGTATCTTTTTTCTCGTACCAGGGCTGCCAAGGTTCTAACTTTCTAACATTCAATACAATGTCGTAAAAGACTAAAAAATCCGTATTTATCGAGCCTCGGATTGGTTAGAGTCCCTTAAGATGACTACAAGGGACTCTTATAAAAAAAAACTTATAACCTTAAGTCAAAATAATTGAAATACTTGAACTCAAAAGATACCGCATATCACGCAGGCAGTTAACATAGCTAAAATCACGTGAAAAGTGTATGAAATTTTATTTTTCTCATTTCCCGTACAGAGACTGTTAAATAACGTAAAGTTGCGAGATTTCTCGTACATTGGTGTTTTTTTAAGTATATACACACTTGCCAGAAACGACGAGCCAATTTAGTCCGCCCTTGATATAAATTTGGTGACCCGATAGTTTTGAATCTCCATCTACGAATTACTCGTAGGTCTCCATATTATACATTTGTGTTAACAATAATCACCACACAAACTTTACTTATCCGAGTTATTTATATTATTTACAGAGAGAATTTTAAGAATGGCTGGCACACTTATTGCTTATAAGTTACTGCAAAACACGGGTGGATTACAAGATATACAAGATGCTATTTCCAATAGCAACGACTATGCCGACGTTGTACGTACTACATACGGTGCTTTGATAAAAACCATGTCAATACCTATGCATCAATGGGAAGTGAAGTCTGCTGAAGTTTCGAACAATCATCGTATACAAGGCAATATATTTTATGGTAATAAAGATTATGAAGCAGCTTTGGGTTCCTACAACAAAGCGCTTGCGTACGCCCCTAAAAACTCCATGGAAGTAAAATTGGCACATGGGAACTGTTCAGCGGTGACGTTTGCTTTAAAAGCATATCAAGCGAGTCTTGATCATATAAACGCTTGCTTCGCTTTAGGCTATCCGCAACATCTGAGAGAGAAACTAGAGAAGCGAATGGATAAAGCAAGAAAACTTATTGATAGAGAAAACATTCCAGAAAGCAATCCTATGAAACAGATAGAATTTAACGTAGAGAGGAATGCAGAAGTTCCATGCGTAAGCAATGATATTGAATTTCTAGACATAGACGGATCCAAGAAGGTTGTAGCTGCAAGGGAAATCCCATCAGGAACTGTGGTGGCACTAGAACGCGCTTTTGTAAGCACACTCACTGATGATAATCAGTACACTGCCTGCTACTACTGCCATAAGATAAGCCTTTTCCTTATACCTTGTGAAAGTTGCTGTAAAGCCCTGTTCTGCTCGGAAGACTGCAGAAAAATATGTTTCGATGAGTACCACCGCATAGAATGCCAAATTGTTGGGTATATGGGCACAATGTATGTTGACCCATTGGACAAACTCACGATAAGAACGGCAATAAAAATGTCACTAAAACTCAGCTGGAAGGAATTAAGGTACCTAAGATTTTTTACCTACCTAAGATTTTCTAACGTCTTTGTATGAGAAGTCTTATCTTTTAATTTATAATTTTAATGTCACTGTATGAGTCGGATCGTCCACTGCTGAACACAGCCTCCCCTATGTAGGGGGTATTTGCCATGATTCCCGCGCTTGGCAGGCGGCTTGGGGATCGATGGCATAGTTCTTAAGATGGCGCTGCTGCCCACCTTCCAGTATTTTTCCCTTAGTCGACTTTTACGACACCCACACGGGAAGAAATGGGGAGGTGCAATTGTAATGTAACAAAACTATTTTACTATTCCTGTTATTAAATGGTACCGCCGCATCTTATTTGGATGCGTAATTCTAAGCCTAAATATTTTTATTGCAAGGTTAATCTAATCCAGTTATTTATTTTTAGATATAATTTTACCATTAAAATCTTCAATAAAAGTATGAGATTAAATTTGTATGGTGATAGAGTATTTTGCGCGCAGTCAGCCTCGCTAGCTACCACACTCAAGTAGAACATGTAGCCGAGCACGGTGTGTTCCGGCAGCTGTCCTTGAGAGCCAGTAACTCTACGTCAGTTTGAACAACATTTTCGACCTCATCCTCACTCAGGTGAGATAATGGTGAAAAGCTAGCCTATCAGCTATAAATAACAAATCAAAATTATATATTATTGAATCAGCTAAGGCGACGCTATTCGGAAACAAATTTATCACCATAGCTCAACAGGAAATGTATCTACGACGTAATACCAAAATGTGTGAAGTACCTACATCGTTACAGCAATGATGACACTTTATATTACATGACCAAAATTTTAAAACTTCCGGATTGTGAGGCAATCTGAACCTTATTGTCTTACAAAATGGAACTGGAGATGAACTTAATTTTGACACGATATTGTGATCTTCCTTTGAAAACGATGTCTTTGATAGTCTAAGATCCGGCTGCAAATTAGTGCACTCATCGAGTTTTTGCTAAAAATCGCGTCGCACACTATCCTAATCTGACAAATGATAATATGCGCTAACTCTCTTTCACTTTACTTCAAATATTCACAATTTTCAACATCCTTTTTTTGAGGCTAGATTTAATTAGGCAACCATATAAAATAATAAACAGAAAATAAATAGCTGTAATTTGTTATATCAATCATAAATGTACGTTATGAACGCATAAATGTATCGACATCATTTCTGTTTACACCTGGCTGCGAAGAAGTGTTACCATGTGCACAACGGCAACCGTATTTTTTTAGAATCTTAAAATACATTGCCGTGATGTAGACAATATTTTATTTAAAAATAAGTGAACGAAATATTTTCCCAAAAATTTAATAAAGAATAATTTGATTTAAAATACTAGCGGCCACATTTTGATAGGTAACCTGGTAGGTATATTGTCTCCTAATCCTAAATATATCCCACCTACATAAAAAATTGTTTTTTTAGCAAAACTCGAAAAGTGCACTGATTTGCAGCAGTATCTCGTACTATTATGAAGTTCGAATAATTTCATAATGATGATAATTTTCATTAACATTCGAGTACGACAATTGACCCTGTTTGGTTAGATTCCAGTTTGATAGCATTTAGCAATGATTATCATTTTTTACTTGGTGTACTTACATTTTTATTTTTCTCCCAGGGTTGCTTCAAAAGATATTGGAGAGAAGAGATTTCAGAACAGTTCCATCAAATCGGCATTTGACCTCAACGATTATCTGTCAATACTGAGCTATATTGATCAAAAAGCTCTCGTCCAAAAGAAGACATTTGATGGCAGCTTCTCTTGCGCAGCTGCCCTGTATTGTCTTGGTCTGATACCCAACTATTTTCCTAAAGGTAATATGATTATTCTCTTATTTATCATTTAAAGCACTGATAACCGAGCGGTAATAGTAAATATATGATAATATGGTCTGCCGTGAGTTAAGTGGCATGGTTTGACCCCCACCACTGCGCTGGCTTGAGTCAACGCGATGAAGAGCATTTTGCGAATGCTCTCATTATTACTGAGCTTCGATGGGCACGTTAAGCCCATCAGTCTTAGGACGGCAGTCGTTATAGCTTGGTGGTAGGACATTTTGCGAATGCCCGCCTGGCTAGCTACGACCCTAACGTAGAAAATTCTGTCGCCAGTACCTAACGGTGTGTTCCGGCAGCTGTCCTTGAAAGCCAGTATTCTAGGTTAGCCTGGACAACATCTTCAACCACTTAAAAATTGGTCAAAGGCTATCAGCATAAAAAAAATGCTGGCCTGGCTGGCTAACGACCAAATCCTGTCGCTAAGCACCTATGTTCCAGCAGCAGTCCTTGGAAGCCAATTACTAATAAAATTCGTAAAATTACAGACATGTACATGATATTTAACTTATGTATGTCTCAAGGTTATGGGCGCATTGCAGTTCGTCCCTAGCGACAAAATGCATCTGTTCAACCAAGTCAGCCTCGTGTATGCTCCGTAACAAAAAAAGTTAAATTAATATCCACAGAAATTAATAATAATTTAATATCCACAGGAGGAAGTGCAAGAAATGAAGCAGCCGACGCCATAACTCGTATCATGTTGAAGTTGTATGCGACGTTCCCGGATTCCATCAACATAGACTGTTCAGCGTGCGATTATATCTCAAAAGCAAAGACGAAACAACGGAACTTCGGATGGTTTTCCTTCACGAGCAAACTGAAGCATTCCTGCGAGCCCAATTTGGATATATCGGGGCTCAATGACCACGTGGGTTTAGTCGCCACACGAACTATCAAGAAAGGAGAAGAACTCACTATAAGGGTAGAGAAGTATCAATCGAAGCTACTTTATTGACTTTAATGTTTTCAGTTAGGAATTACGTATTTGCAGACAAAATTCTGTACTTATTCCTGGCAAATGTTAAAATGTTCGATTATAGTTCTACAATCACCACTTTTGTTGGTGTGAATGTAGAATTAATATCTTCTATACCAACCTATAATAATATTCCAATTATATACGCAAAATATTTTGGAATATTAAGTAAGATCTGCTGGTATAGTTTACTGGCTTCAAAATTTAAGGTCTGTTCTAATGTGCCAAATGAGCAGCATGCTTACTCGACGCATCTTCCTCACATCGACGTTAAAATGTTGCTGAATATCAGGAGCACTAACACTCCTTAGCATTTAGACCGCCTATGAGTCTGTTATGACTTAAAGGTTGTCTAAATGCTTTTATTGTAGTACTTAGCTGTAGTGTTGTAAATAGTTCGTAGTATTTTGTTTAATAATGACATACCGCTGGTAAAAAAAAAAACTCACCTTAGGTATTCCTTAGCATGTTAAATTTGTATGTCTCATCGTTTCCTTAAATTTATTTTGTTTCCTAGTATTATTCATCTAATTAATAACTGCATGAAGGTACCTTTAAGATATAGGTATATATGATACTGAATTGTTTCCAAAATACAAATTGTAAGTACGTAAGCGTTGAAGCACCATCAGTGATTCGTCACCTTATAATGGTTTTCCGCAATTTTTGTTGTAAAACTCACTCCATATATATTATAAGCCATTTTTGTGTAAGGCATGATGTGTTTTCCTGTATTTGGACTTTCGCTATAAATTGTCTATTGAACTTTGTATGAAATGGATGTTTAGTGTTTAGTCTGTTTGAAAAGCTTAATAAATAAATAACAGGGACTTTTACCATTGAACCCTGTTATAAACCGAAAGTTTTGGTACTATTTTCCAAAGAGGGTAAGAGCACAGTAAAAGGAATATTTGTTACACTCTGATTAGTATCAGGAATGCAGCAACAACTGAAAGCTTTACAATTTTGTGAATAATGAATAGATTCAGACGTAGCTTTGTATTTTTTATTTATTTATTGCAGAAGTCCATATTTAATAATAATTATTATTTTTAAACTATTTTATGAAAATATCAAATTAATACTTTAATCAAACACTTAAAAAATATTATAAAACATATCTATTGACAATTCCGCTTAATTTTCCTGCTAAGCTGACGTGACGTCACAGACGCCTCGCATTCAAGACCTCCTGAGGATGCTATTCGTGTAGAAGCGAAACGCGTTGAAATTTTTCCCGGTTTGACTACGTTGCATTTGTGATGTTACGTCGGCTTAACAGGGAAATTAGGCGGAGTCGTCACTACACATTTATTAAAATATATTTTAAGTCTTTTATTAAAGTATGAATTTGATGATTTCCTAAAATACTTTTAAAATATTTGTTAGTATTAATTTTGTGAATGTTTCGTTAGGAAAGTTTCGTGAAAGGCGAATTGTGCCGACTGCACCTCATACTGTTCCCATTTTTGACTGACAAACGTTCTAAAGTTTGTCAGTCTTGATCAGTTAACAGACTGAATAGTACCTACGTGTTCATTGAAATAAAGAAAGAAAAATTCTTTATTTGTGACACTAACAAACAATGCGGTTACATTAAGATGACTAATTAAAATTAAAACTACTAAATGTGTTCACAAATTGGTCCCAAATCAGCATAATGCTGGTTGTTAGCCAGCGCTGGTCTTCCTTTGGAACCATATTGTGGTGACGTCACACACACATACACATAACAGTTCGCCAAATGGAAAAAACAAAATATGATTAAACAAAAAAATATTACAATATATAGAGAATAAATTAACACATATATAATATTAGGTAAACATTTACGTATACAGTTTAAATTTAGATTAAGTACAGTAAAAAAATAAACATAATAATGATTAATCAGTATTTGCATTACTCAGCCTTAATTATATTGCACTCGTATCGTGCCGAAGTGTTTCCTCTTCTTTTTGATGAGCAGTGAAATGTTCATTTCACATATCACTTCATAGAACACCGTTGATCAATAGGCGTTAAATATATTAAAGGGTTTCTTCATGTAGTCCGGTCAATATAGATCCGAGGGTACAAAAATTCGCAGTTAGCTGAAAATTGGTTAGATTGTTCAAAACACCATTGTAAATGAAATCTAATAAGTCCTCATCGATCCATCCGAAATCTGGTGGATCCGTTTGATGGATCAGGAATACCCCTTTTTATACATATTAAGTGGCTTGTTGAGGAGTGTTTTTATATACAAAAAATATTAATTATTAATATACATATTAAAAGATTTTTTATATAATAATATTATCATCATCATCATGGGGCCTTTTCTCTGGTCCATTCTTGGACGTAAGCCTCTTCCCTTTTTCTCCATTCCTGGCGGTCTTGTGCCCGACTCATCCAGTCCCGACCTCCGTGCCGTTTAACGTCGTCCACCCAACGTTGTGGTGGCCGACCTCTGCCTCTCTTGTCCGCTCTGGGTCTCCACTCAAGGACTCGTCTAGTCCATCTGCTTGCGTCCATTCTCGCAATGTGCCCTGCCCATGTCCACTTTTGCTTCGCTATAACCGCCATCACGTCCCTCAGTTTTGTCTTGCTGCGTATCCATTCCTTCCGCTTCCGGTCACGCAGTGTAATGCCAAGCATTGCTCTCTCCATACCTCTCTGCGCAACTCGGAATTTCTGGGCATCTGCCCAGAAATTCCGAGTTGCGAGTTGCGCTTTGTGAGGGACATGGTTTCCGTGCCATACGTGAACACCGGCATCACGGTGATATAATAATATATAAAAAATAAAATTTGTAGATAAGAGATGATGTTTAGTTTTTTGATATAATTTTTTATTTTTTATTTTCTTGACAATATTTACCTTTCCTCCAAACCTCCTAATTTATATTTCAAGGAAGAAAAATGTTTCATTTAAAAGAAATGAATTTGAAATCAAATGATTTAATACAATAAATAAAAGCAAATTGTATTCATACGGCTGTAATGACAGGTTTTAGCGGAATGACGTATTTATAATTTTTTTTTCTAATATTGTAGGTAGGTACCTCAAAATTATGAAGGAATAGAAAAATAAGTATGAAAATATGATGGTTCAAAGTAAAATATAATAAACATGTTATTTTATATAATATTTAAGACAAGTTATTTATATAGTTGATTATGCACCAAGGATATAAAGCAGTGTCTCATAAAATAAATACGTTTTAATATAATATGCCAGATTTTGAATTCCAAGCGTAAATATTTTCAATGTTGCATTTTCGAGAAGGTTTAAAAAGTTATATAATTTCTCGAATCTCATTATGATTTTTATTTTTATACAACAATAATATTGAAAAAATGAAAGCATGAATAGAAAGTTGCCATTTCAAATAAGCGAAATTGGCATTTGCAAGTTTTAATAGCATATGTTTATATAATACACAGTCAGCCGCAAAATCACTGAACATAAACATTAGTTATATAAAGGTTATGCAGTGAACTGTACCGAAAAATCATTGGCCATAACGCACGACCCAATTTTTATGCACATAATTAGTGTGTGGTTACATAGAGGGTAATAATCACGCAATGCTCTTGTAGAAATTAAAGCTCGTAAGTATCAATAAATGCGTCTCAAACCTGAGATCGATGTCCACCCTTTTGAGTTTCGACAGACTGTTTTAGGAGCAAATTCTGTGGTTCCCAGACTGAGTAGGTCTTTTGATGATTGTGCCATGACAGCTGAAGCATTTGCAGAATCCCTAGTTTCGCAAAAATATAACTGACTTCTTAATTAGTCAAAGCGCACATACTACTCGTTATGTTTAAGACTAATATTATTTTAATTGCCATTCTAAGACAACTACCGGGACTCACGGTTTAACGTGCCCTCCCAAGCACGGAATCGCACGTACCTAGCAAGCCACTTGCTATCACCCATCCATGTCATGACCGCAGTGGACGTTGCTTAACTTAGCTGATCGGTAGAGAACGGCTAAGCAAACTACGTTACTTCCGCTTTAACATATAAGATATTTTAAAATCAAATTAAAATAACTCGCATCATTTACAATCAAATTGCTCCTTGTCATAAGAACTAACGTGAGTAGATATAGTTAAACTAGATATTCCGGCTGGCACTCAATGTATTGAGTTGTAATATCTGGCCGGTCTGGTTCAGATATTCAGACATCGTAATATGTTATCTGTGGTTCAGACAAGTAGGCAGAATAGGCAAATAATTAAATCGGCAGTTTTAGTGAGAAAACGGGGATACGAAACAGTGATTTCGTAAATTTTCTTCCTATCCCACGCACTCTCCTCTTAAGGGTGCGTATGTATTTCAATGAGAAGCTTGCAACGCAGATTAAAAAACAAAATATGAATTGAACCAAGTTTAATCTGTTTTTTAAATTTGTCCAAAAAGCCCGAATTGCGTAAATAATACTTATTAAAAGAATGCGGTTGTACGATTTTAAAATTTAAACACAGATTTATGAAGGATATAATCCGTCACATAATTTAACAAAAGTAATATGTGAAAATTCATCATCATTGATCAATGATTACGAAAAACCTATTAACCATGGATTTCTTGATTAAATGTCCGTAGATAGTAGGTATATATTTTTTCTAAATCCAAACAATGTAAATAATGAAAACATTTCCACCAAAATCGCGGAATCTCCCCATATGGGGTTTTGAAAACTTTATGATTCCAATTTCGATATCATTGGTTGGATTGGATTCAAACGCAAGCCATACTAATTGCCATATTTTGTGTATAACAACGCTCATAACACTATAACTACATAATACACTCGTAACTTAGAAAGCACTTCAATTTTAAGCTATCCTGTCTGAGACGGCGCCGATTGAATCGAGCTGATTGTGATATCATATTACAGTGTTTCGTGTTACAGTTTTACAATTTTGTAACTGAGGTTGTGTATACCGGTTGGATCTAGTACGCGATGATTGTAAGCGACCAGGTTATAAAGCTTTAGAAGTAGGGTTGGTCTTCTGTTGGACGCCACCTGCGTGGACACATTGACCCCTTTACATACCTGAGGATCTGTTATCAAGGCTGGAGCTTCGGCGAAAACTGTTGGATACTTCAACCGCAAATTTGAGTTGGTTAGAGCAGTGGGCGTTTTTTAACTGATGGGCTAGTAGCTCACTTGGTAAGTAATGATGTAGGTAGTTGAAGTTAGTAAGCAGGATATGGTTCTTCACCAAGCATCTTATTTGCGTCAGCTTAAGTCAAACTGTTTCTTGTAAGGATTATCATAGTATACGCACACTCTTAATAAAACAGCAAACTGATATTGTATTTTTATGACTGCCTTGAGTTGGGGCGATGTCGGCTTTGCCTCATCTCAGGGCCATCTTGGAAGTAGATTTGGAGAATAAAGCAAACCGACGTTGGTACGATGCCGAAGCGATACGTTGTCAGAGCTGTCTATGGACACTGGTCTTCAAGAACTGTAAATGAAAGCACTACCTATAAAGCATGGTTTATAATTTACACTACTAATGCTTTTTTCTCCAATGCAGATTTTTTTTCAATTAAGGTAGATGTATTCGTATCTCCATACACACGTAGTTTTATGATATTTTAAACACCAAGTGTTCAATCTCGTTTATATGTTGCATGCATTTCCTTAAGCCTAATATCTGCTTCTGGTTTGCAGTTATATTATTTATTTTATGTCTAAATATGAAAATAATAATTCGCCTACAAATTGATTGATCCGAATTATTTTAAAAATACATACTATTATGGAAAAGAAGAAAAATAAGGTGCAATATTTCGGAAAAAGTTCTTTTTGAAGTACATACATTATGTATATCAGTACATTTTGTCATTCAGACCTAACCACCGCGAAAAAATATGGTGAAACTAGGTTTCTATGGAACGCTCTATTTCTCTTAATAAATGAACCTAATAGTAATAGAATAATAAACATATGTATTTCTACTACATAGAGTTTTTATCGCCAACGTTATTTTAATGTCAATATTCCGTCACTGTGTCAACCAACACCATCGCCAATTGAAGATTTAAGACGAAGTCTTTGAAAAATGTCACACTGAAGGCGAAGGACAGATAGACTTCGTTTGCATGCGAGTAAGCGAAACAGAACTACGCAATATTTAAATATAGTGAGCGATTTTTTATAAATAAATACATATAAAATAAAAATATCAGGGGTGGATGGACGCGGGTTCGAATCCCGCACATGACTATAATTTTTTCTCTCGTAAATTTGTAATTTTGTAGTGTAATTCGCCTAGCAGGCGTCATTGCAAACTTAACAATATTAAAAATATCATATTAAGGAAAAAATTGCTCGTTCCACTCACTATCTCAGTCCCCCAAGACGTACAGCGCTCACTATTGCATTAATCTTTTATGTTCTTTATTACATGGATGCTACATAATGAACAGCAATAAAATGTGTATTGATACGATTTATTGTATAAACACAAAACTTGATTAAGCAAAATTTTAGAGCAGTAGGTATTCACGATTTTTTTCTATGAAGAGAAATATATGGAATCGTATTTATGAATCAGGGGTAGTATTTGTCATATCCTTTAGAATCGTATTTTTCAACACACTTGCTCATAAAATGGCTCTAATTTCACCGCAATTAGGCACGTAATGACCCCTGTAATCAAACTGTGACGTTTTCATTGCTATTATTCACAATTGACTTACAGAGTTTTCTTTTTTAATATTGGTTGAGTTCTTAAAAAAAATTTCAATACAAAAAATATCGTGTTCAATAGTACAAATAAATTAATGTTTGTACCAATAGTTTACTCATTTCATACAGCTTCGTATGTAAATAGTTAATTTCAACTAGTACGTGTTTAATAAATAAAACTTTAACTTAAATGAAAACTTTTATTTACTCTGTAATAAAGAAAACATAAAATTTCCCATTTTGTATGTGGATAAAACGCTATCCCCGTGAAACCAAAAAAATAAACCTCATTGTTTAGTCTAAAAACTTATAATTTTTCCCGCCATTGTGAAAATTTTCTCACAATTCGTTTTCACTGTTGAAATCAAATGATTTTTTTGTAATATTTTCTTCACAAGTGTGTTTAGAAACGTCGTATGATACACACGTCTACATACCGTCCTCAGCTCTCTTAAAACCCTCACCTAACGGCTCGGGTCTCAATGGCGCCTCAACGGTAATCAACAAACATTACACATTTGTAACGCGCATTCACTCTTCTACAAAACAAGTTCAAAATTTGTCTTTTTGAGACTCTCTTCCCCTTAAATCATTAGTGGCCATGATAGCTAGACAATTCGCCGCGTTTTAGTTTTAGTACCTTGTACCACCGGCTCTACCATAACTAATAAACTAATTTTACACCGAATTAATGAATCAAATTAGTTACGTAATTAAACTAAAACTCAATGTGTCGGCGCATTGAATCGAAAGTTGCTCCATTACCATAATGTTTACAACTCTTTCGAGATACGAAATTGCATGAATTTGCCATTCGCTATCAAGACAGCAAGTCGCGAAGAGAGATTTTAAACCAGTGCCGTGAGAAATTTCTAAGAGAAATTGTATTCATCGCGCAAAATGTACGTTAAAACATATTTTGCCCTATGTGCGTTGTGCTGCGTGTTCGTGATCACTGAGCAAGGTTAGTTTTAATTTTTCTTATTTTTCTTGAGTTACATGCAACATGTTTATTTCAATTAATTTGAATGAATTCGAAAGTTTCGTGCTCTAAGGTCAGTGTTGGATTTACGTTTCATTGTTTTATTACTAAAAGAAAACGTTAATTGTATGGCGTCAAATCATGCTCCTTCCTATATTGCTGTTTTAGACTACTTAGTTGCGTTTAACTCAAATATAATACACGCTGCTAATTGGTAGTGGGCTGGAGCATTTGTACTGCCTGTGAGTGTAAAATGTCTTGTAGGCTCTCTAAATGACTTCATTGTAGTAAGCGCATTTTTTTTATTACTATAGAGGCCAAAGTTTGTGAGTGTGTTTGTTACCTCTTCACGCTCAAACGGCTGGGATTTCTTTTCGGCTGTCCGTCTCTGGACCCAGCCCCAGGGGAGACCCAATATTGCGACACGCCAGGAGATATGGTGTGTCGCAACCACCTCGGGGAGCAAGCTTGCAAATGGCCAGACGCCAGACGACTCAGTGCCTAGACGCCCTGCGGTGGGTCAGATGTATAGGCCCGCCTCCTTCTATTTCAGCCGCAGAGGACAGGGAGAGAGGACAACGTCATGGTGGCCCCGTTAAGGCTGGGAGAGAAGTTCAGCGTAGCTCACCGTAATATCAGCACTTTTCTCCCACCACGCTCTTCTCTATGTCCCAGCCGCGGTGCCGCCTGTACGATACAGCTGGCCGCGTCATTTGTGGTGCCATCATACCATTACCTCTAGCCGCTTCAACGTTGGCTTGAGGAAAAAAGCTAAAAGAAGCGGCCCCGCTTCGGGTTGTCTTCCCTTCTCAGTGGTGACCCACCCACAGTATACCACGGTTACTAGAGTCCCATGCCACGACAAGGCGGCAAACCACAGGGTTTCTAACCCTGTCTTTACCTCTCGTGATACATAGAATCCTTATGTATTAACTTTATCCCTGGCAATATGTTCCAAACTCAACATCTGCATAACCAGACATATTCGATGTTCTGAGAATTTTTCCACGTAACCTATTTTCCGTATGTAAACCAGCTCGTAATTCCGAAATAACAAGGGAACAGGCCTAAAGAGGCGACGACGTAATGGCGTGCTTACGGCACCCTTTTGTCACTCGAGAATTCGGGAAGTGTCCTCGACTTTAAATAGAAAATACGGGAAAACAAACAATTTTACCGTTGCTTCTGTATTTTGATCAAATAATTAGCAAAGGATTCAGCAGAAGTGGAAATGTGGGTATTTTACAAGTGCGATAAGTAAGAGCAATCGACACTTAGTGGCGCTGCGCAAATTGCACTCACCTGTTGCCAACCACATGGTATTGACAACACAGTGTAACTTAGGCCCACGCAAATCTGGGTTAAATTAATAAATAAACTGAAAATAAACTCGGGATTAGTTCATAAAAAAATTAAACCTCCATGTGCCCTTCACCGCTAAAAATGACACCGGGTTAGTTAACCCTGACAATTATTGTCCACAAATATGGAATATCTGTAAGCTTCCAATTTTAACTGAAGATGAATGAACTTCTGTGTTTTTGTGTATGGTCACAAAATAAAGGATCACAAATACACGGAAGCTAGTAAATACCACGAGACACAACACGGTTAAACTAAAACTTCGTCAACTTTTATATACAAGAAAAGAAGGACATACAAGAAAACCTCTATATTTATGTAGCCTGTAGTGTATTTTATGAGATAACTTATTTTATTTTTATTTTCCTTTACTACATACAAAATATAATTTTAGTTTTTCACTTCTTTTGTATTTCTACTCGCAAATCACGGAGTACTTACTTAATATTTTAAATATACTACAAGGCGTCTCTCTTTCATGGATATACCTATTTAATCGCGTTCAAGATTTCTCGCATCCGCGTCCCTAATTTCTAATAATTATGCTTCTATGTGATGTAGGAGCGAAATTTAAACATGTAAGTAACTTAAAATGAAAAATCTGACGTAGCTATCCTTCAACAAAAACAAACAGCTTGGCTCGAGGTGGTAAAATTATACAATTCGGGTAGTACTGGCTGTTCGAACAGTTATTGATCGTTTCAATATTATAACAAAATTTGTGTCTTGTTGTCAATATGTAAACACAAGACCACCAGAGTTAAAGGTTGTATCAAGTATAGTACCTACATCAAAATATAAAATGAAGTATAAAAAATAATCATACCTACGCAAAAGATATTTTTTTAAATCAACCTTTAAAGTCAAACGCAATACGAAACAAAAATTAATTATAAAGGATAAAGAACGAAATAACATTTTATATATGCGATTTACACCGTTGTACGTTTTAACGGTGTAAATCACGTATATGTATATAACGTTATTCCATCATTAGATATACATATAGTTCGTTATCTTAACGTAAGTTATAGTTACTTTCCAGTTACACCTCACGCACACAAACTCACCCTCTTACACTTACACTTCCTCACACACACATACCTACACACACTAGATCACTAATAACAATAATAAGTACATATAATAAAAACTGGCGCAATTAACCCTATGCAGGTCGGACTCCAAACAGAATCTCCAACTGCATGAAAAAAAAATATTATGGTACATTTTGTGTTGGTAATCCTGGTGTGTGAATTCAACACTCACTTTACTAGTTTTATAAAATAATGTTATTTTTTAATTTAATAATATTTTTTTTTATTTTTTTTTATGCTTGATTGGTAAGCCTTTGATTACTATCTCACCTGGTGGTAAGTGATGATGTGGTCGAGGATGTTGTTCAGACTAACCTAGAGTTACTGGCTCTCAAGGACGGCTGCCGGAACACACCATTAGGTGCTTGGTGACAGATTTTCAACTTGAGGGTGGTAGCTAGCCAGGCGGGCATTTGCAAAGTGCCCTACCACCATGCTGTAACGACTGCTATCCTAAGACAACAACCGGGACCGACGGCTTAACGTGCCCTCCGAAGCACGGAAGCGCTCAGTAGTAATGTCACCAGCGGTCACCCATCCAAGTCCTGACCGCGGCGGACGTTGCTTAACTTTGCTGATCGATTCAGAATGGCTAAGCAAACTTGGCTACGAGCGCTTCAAAACATTACATTACTTTTACTTGTTATAATGACGCCCAGGTTTTATTCTGTACCCAGATCTTTTGCGACTCACGAATTTGAAATCCTTTGTATTGAAAATTATTATTATTCGAAGTTATAATACTTTTCTTTCAAGATACTGTGATATACAAGTACCAATAATATAAAAAATTACAAACACCGTTTACTATACATACGCAAAGCACATGTGAATTATAAGACATTCTCTATTCTAGAGTTTTAACACAAAGAATATGATTAATGTTGGGCAAGTTAGTCATGCATGAAACGCTCGTAGCGTAACTACCCTGGTTTTTCGTAACCGATCAAGAAACGTCCGCTGCAGTAAACTTGGATGGGTGACCGCTAGTGGCATTACTACTGAGCCTTTCCTATCATGAAGGAATCTTCCCGCTTTGAAGCAGTGATGGCTATAGTATAGTATAGTATAGCCATCACTGCTATACTATATATAAATAGTATTTGAAGCGCTCGTAGCGAAGTTTGCTTGGCCATTCTGAATCGATCAGTAAAGTTAAGCAACGTCCGCCGCGGTCAGGAGTTGGATGGGTGACCGCTGGTGACATTACTACTGAGCGCTTCCGTGCTTCGGAGGGCACGTAAAGCCGTCGGTCCCGGTTGTTGTCTTAGGATGGCAGTCGTTACAGCATGGTGGTAGGGCACTTTGCGAATGCCCGCCTGGCTAGCTACCACCCTCAAGTTGAAAATCTGTCGCCAAGCACCTAACGGTGTGTTCCGGCAGCTGTCCTTGAGAGCCAGAAATTCTAGGTTAGCCTGTACAACATCTTCGACCACATCATCACTTACCATCAGGTGAGATAGTGGTCAAAGGCTAACCTATAAGGAATAAAAAAAAAAAAAAATATTAGCATTGGCTATGGACTGCCGCGCAGCAGGTCCATGTTTCGAACCTCGCCGCGGGCTTGAGCTTCACCGCATGGCGGAAGGGCATTTTTTGTTCCCAAATTTTGTAATTATTATGTTCTCCGACGAAAGAGACCTGGAACCTATCTTACGGGTCTAGAGCCTAGTTTAGGTTCCAGGTACTCCACCACTTTTGTTTTATACATTGTATCTGCCTTTTACAACGAATAAAGAATTTATTAAGTATTATTATTTATTCAAGTAATTTATTTTATAAAATAATTTATTTTTTTTACATTATAAAAAACTTAAAACTAGGATGCCGCCGGCAGCGGGGCAGGGCCCAAGCAACCGGTGGTTAGGGTTGCAGAGAGAGGAACCTCCGGACAATGCATGTAGTGTCAAGTATTACTGCCTTCTGCATCTGACCCTTGATCCAACCTTCTAGCGAGAGCCTCTTGAGGTGTTGGTCGATGCTTTTCGCTATTAGGCCATTCTCCGAAATGACTATCGGGACAATGATCGTCGAGTCAACATCCCACATGGCGGTTACCTCGTGAGCCAAGTCAAGGTACTTGCTGACTTTGTCCTTCTCGGCCTTCACGAGGTTGTCGTCATGTGGAATGGTGATGGTTATTATTTATTATAATTATTCACGTCATTTATTTTATCACATAATTTTAAATTTTTTACACAATTAATAAATAAAAAAATAGAATAAAATATATATATATATATATATATATAAATTAAAACTAGGATGCCACCGACAGCGTGGCAGGCCCAAGCTACCAGCGGTTAGGACTGCAGAGAGAGGAATCTTCTTGCGTGTCGTATCGAGTATCACTGCCTTCTGCATCTGACTCTTGCGGCATGCTCGACAAATGTCGACCGTACCGTCCTTCAGGATATTATTCCGATAATTGTTCGTCATCATTACTTCGTCTGCAATTGCACAAGCAAAACCCTCGGTTTCCCCAAAGAGGTCTCCGAAGCGTAGCCAGTTCACCGAAGCAAGTTAGTCTACATCAGGCCCTGTTAGGGCCCGGAAGAACCGCCCGTGCAGCTCCTTGCCTTTCCATACTGCCTTGCGGTCTTCGGTGCTCAGCATCGTTGGCTTGCGCCAGTTATCGTTCGCCAAGGAGAGCGGTGTGAAGCCTTTGTCAACCGTTCCTCAACTTTTATTATTATTATTATTTTGCGAATGCCAGCCTTGCTAGCGACCATCTTCAAGTAGTAAATCTGTCGCCAAGCAGCTAACGGGGTGGTCCGGCAGCAGGCTTTGAAAGTCAGTGAAGTTACAGGCACATGGAACTTAATAACTATATCTCAAGGTGACCGGCGTGGTGCAATTCGTACTTGTGACGAAATGCATCTGTTATAATCAGAGGTTAGTCCGTTTTTCATCAGTTGGGCCTCGAGCTTGTTATGTCACAATAACAGGCTAATGTGCATGTAATTTTACTGGCTCTCAAGGACTGCTACTGGAACACTGTTAGGTACTTTTTACAGAAACCTACCAATACCAAATACATAACTTATTTAGAAAATCTGGCACAAATTGAATATCTCTGTGTTTTCCGGCAGTTGTCCTTGCGAGCCAGTATATCAATGTTAACTTGAACAACATCGTCGACCGCATCAATGCTTACCATTAAGTGAGATAGTGGTCAAAAGCTAGCATGTCAGCTACATTAAAAACCATATAGATTCACAACGAACCAAATCACTGCGCTTCGACTAACTGTAGTTAATAGTAGTAAAACATTGTGGCCATAACAGCCAACACAATATCCACGCAAAAATAACAAGCCATAAAAACTGAAAACTGCTTCAATATTTATGCAATAAGGTCGACTTCTGAATATTCCCGACGAGTTTTCATTACAAATGTATGTCTGTTGATACTCATTACTTTCGACTTGGCGAGTCGTAAACATTCCAAATTGCTCAATAATCTGTACAAAGTATTTTACGATACAAAGTATTTAGTAATTACCTAATACATTAGTGTAGACATGTTTTTTTTTTATTTTATTGTGGCGGAGCACGATGCCCACCTGATGTTAAGCGGTAACCTATGCATATAACAGATACACTTCGTCATAAGTTACGAACTGCACTGTACCCTGAGATATACAGTTGTTAGTCTCAAGTGCCTGTAATTTTACTGGCGCTCAAGGACTGTTGCCGGAAGACACTGTTAGGTGCTTGGCGACAGTTTTGTTACTTGAGGGTGGTAGCCAGCCGGGTGAACATTGGCAAGTTGTCATTTCACCTTGCGGTGAAACTCAAGCTAGCGGTGTGGATCGAACTATGGGCCTGCTGCCGCGGCAGTCTATAGCCAATGCCAATGAGCCATCACTGCTTCTTCTTGTCCATTGAGAAAAGAAAGAAGCAGTTCTTTCGTTCGTGTCCGTCATAGTATTACGGGGATCTGACGGTGTACGTATGCTCAAGTTTTTAAGTAAAAGTCAGGAATCAATCATTAATAATATTAAAAACTTTTTAACAAAAAATGGAACCGACTTCAACACCCAAAAGTGTGAAATAACTTGTTGAAGTCAGTACCATGATGGTTCAAAAGTACCTATTATCACAATATTGTGCGCATGGTACCGACTTCGACAAGTTATTTCACACTTTTAGGTGTAGAAGTCGGTTCCATTTATTGTTAAACAGTTTTTTTTCAATCTTTTTAGTGTAACTCAAAAACGGCTTGACCGATTTTGATGAAATTTAAAATGGGACCAAACGACAAGCATCATTTTTCAAACAAAAAAAGAATTTTTAAAATCGGTACACACAGTCAAGAGATCTGAGGTAACAAACATTTAAAAAAAAACAGACGAATTGAGAACCTCCTTCTTTTTTGGAAGTCGGTAAAAAATTGAAGTCGTTCTGATAAGTCACAGTCTGGTCTTAAGTCATATCTAAAGTGGTGACTTCATCAGGCAAGGAGGCAGGTAGGTAATCACCGTGATGGATATTGGATACAACATTTACATGATTTCTTCCAAGTTCACGATTATCTCTCGTCATTACTGAAAGACTCGTCATTACATTTGGAAATAGCACAGTTTACAATGAATATATTTAATCTTACATATTCATTTATCCATACAAACTATAATTTAAACTGAAATCTTAGTTTAGTCGTTCGTTGTTTTCTTCACAACATAAAAAAAACATCATTATTTTTAAACCCAAGTTTGCGGTAGTAGCCTGGTCTGATATTAGATAGAAACACTTTATTTGCATACCATGAAAAAACATTACAGAAAATTAACACACATATTAGGTATACAAAGGGCGGTCTTATTGCTTAAAGCAATTTCTTCCAGACAACCGAACAGAAAGGATTTACAAAATTTGCCAGGTTGGCAGTTTACTAGGTAAACATAACAATTATTCACGAAGTACTATTTATGTTACAAAAAAACCCATATCAGTACTAATATTATAAATGCGAAAGTAACTCTGTCTGTCTGTCTGTCTGTTACGCTTTCACGCCAAAACTACTGGACCGATTTGAATGAAATTTGGTATGGAGATAGTTTGAGACCCGGGAAAAAACATAGGATAGTTTTATCCGACTGCGCAAAAAGAGGTTCATGTTTTCGCGCGATAACCGACACACGCGCCCGCGGAGCCGCGCCCGGAAAGCTAGTTAAAATATAAACCTACTAATATTATAAATGCGAAAGTAACTCTGTCTGTCTGTCTGTCTGTCTGTCTGTCTGTCTGTTACGCTTTCACGCCAAAACTACTGGACCGATTTGAATAAAATTTGGTATGGAGATAGTTTGAGACCCGGGAAAAAACATAGGATAGTTTTTATCCGACTGCGCAAAAAGAGGTTCATGTTTTCGCGCGATAACCGACACACGCGCGGGCGGAGCCGCGCCCGGAAAGCTAGTTAAAATATAAACCTATATTTAACATATAATAAATAAATAAGAAAACTTATATACATTATAAATAAATACTTATATACATACATACACTTAAATAAATATATACCTATAAATATATACATATGTGTACCCAAATACTACTTACAAACTACTAATTAGCAATAACCAAGGAAATAGATTAGCTCAGAGTGGACAAGTAAAATTCGTTGACTCTATTTTTGAAAATGTATAGTGACTGAGATTTTCGAATCGAGACTGGCATACTGTTCCATAGTCGAACTGCCTGCACTGAGAATGAATTATCGTAGAAAGATGTACTGTGTGACGGAATTTTGAGTAGAAGATTTTCTGATGACCTCAATGGCAAGGCATGAGCCGATTCAAGAAACTCAAAGCGTTCCTTAAGATAGTGGGGAGAATTAGGATTAAACAATATATTGAAGAGTAGGGAAAGAATATGAGTATTCCGGCGAAGGCGAATGGGAAGCCACTTGAGCTTATGACGAAATTTGGAAACGTGGTCATATTTGCGTAAACCAAATATGAACCTGATCGAGAAGTTTTGGAGACGCTCAAGTCTATTTAGCTAAGATCAAGGTAACAAACATCAGCATAGTCTAAAATAGGAAGTAAAAGAGATTGAGCAAGCGCTACTTTGGTAGCAGTAGGAAGAAAATTACGAAGCCGCTTTAAAGAAGCAAACATTTTACGACTAATTGCCTCTAACTGAGGGCCCCATGACAAGGACTGGTCAATTATTATACCAAGATTTTTTACCTGCTTGCTATAAGGTATGACTACACCGTCAAAAACTATTGGAGGCATTGTATCCCAGTTCAATTTAGCCAACATTCGGGAGCTGCCTACAACAATAACTTGAGTTTTTGTTGGATTAACCCATAAACCAAAATTATTGCTCCAATCTGCTATCTGTTTTAAATCACTATTAGTTGTTTCTATAGAACCTGAGATTTTGTCATGAGATGCTTGTGAGTAAATCTGTAAATCATCTGCATAAAGGTGGTAAGACGAAGTGATATCTTTAGAAATTGAGATTATGAATGCAGCATAAAGAAGAGGAGATAAAACACCACCCTGTGGAACGCCGGCTGTCGTGTTACACCATGAAGAACATGAATCTTCAAGGCGAACCCTCTGTTGACGTCCAAACAGGTAACTGTGAAAAAAGTCAATAACGGTAGGAGATATGTTAATAGAGCGCAGAAGACTTAGGAGGATATCGAAATCAACGGTATTAAACGCGTTACTGAAGTCAAGTAGGGTAAGCACGGTTAACTCACCCTTCTCCATACCAGCACGTATATCGTCAGTTATCTTGAGTAATGCAGTAACTGTACTGTGGGAAGGGCGGAAACCGGACTGGAAAGGATTCAGAAGATCGTTTCTCGTGAGAAAATTACTAATTTGGTTGTGAACTAAGCGTTCCAAGACTTTGGATAAAAAGGGAGAATAGATATCGGACGATATTCTGAGGAATGTTTAGGGTTCAAGATTTTAGGTAAAGGTATAATTTCAGCATCCTTCCACAATGAAGGAAAAACTCCTTCCAGTATTGAAAAATTTAGAACGTGTAATAAAGCAGGAAGGATTAAATCAAGAATTGGGACTATCATATTGCGACTTATGCCATCGATACCAACGGCATTTGACACAATAGAGAGTACGCTCTTTGTAACATCACTAGCCGTAAATTGAGAAAATCTAAATGGAATATAGGCGGGAGATGAAGTGGTAGAAGGAATGTTGAGAGTATTTGCCTTAGTAGCTATATTTTTGCTAGTTGCTGTTGAAAACTCTATTAAGAGAATTAATGTCCAAGTCGTGAGGAACAGAGTTTTGACGGGATTTACCAACTCCCAATGACCTTAGGAATTTCCAAACCTTACTTGGATCATCGTGGTTAACAGATTCGTGAATGTGTCTGCGTTGAGCATCCCCAGCAGTGATTTCGAGAGGAATGGTATTTAGATTTATTCACATCATTAGGACAACGCTTATTATTTGAATTTAGTTACATCTTTTTTATGCATCAGTAGTCTTATATCAGCTGTCAACCAGGGCGTAGGAGTATGTTTAATTTTTACCGGTCTTATTGGAGCATGAATGTCGTAAATCTGCATTAATATGGTGTTGAAAATGTTAATTTTTCCGTCTATTGACTCATTGTTGATTAATGAAGACCAATCAACACGAGCTACATCATTACGAAGCTTCTCAAGGTTCATGCCACCAAAATTGCGTTGCAGAAGGATTTTGGGCTTAGCTTTGGGAGGACCAACCTTGTATGAAAGGTATATTAAATCATGATAGGAAAAAGAATCAGCGGCGTACTGACCATGTTTAGCAACATGAATTGTTGACGAAACTAAAATTAAGTCTAGAAGTGAAGGAGTGCAATTTGGAAAATGATGTGTTAGATTGAGTGGAAGAATTTTCATGTTGATTGACTTTATTAAAGATTTTAGTCTAGAAGATCGGTTATCATTTTTGAGGAGACAAGTATTGAAATCCCCCATTATTATGGAATGCTTATAAGAACGGAGAAGATCTTCTAGAATGTTTTCAAAGGAGGAAAAATAGTTAACTTCCGATGAATGGCTATAATAGACCCCAAGAAGAATTTTTGCATGGGAAAGGATGACTTCAATGAAGAGGTTTTCACCAGGATCACCCGGTGGTGGTTGAGGTGACATATGTACTATAGAGAATGGAATATGAGCACGGAGATATATCGCTACCCCACCACCACGACCACCAATCTGGTCATTGCGGATAAGGTGAAAACCGGGCAAGGGATAACAAATCGAAGGCAGGCAAGGTTTTAGCCAGGATTCTGAGGCTAATATAGCGTGGACGTTCTTTTGACATTCAAAAGCAGCTAACATAGCTAGGAAATGAGCTGGAATACTCTGGACATTAATGTGGATGACATTGAGGTTTTTTGGCACATCAGAAAAGTGAGACAATATCGAGTCAGAAAGAGGCGGAATACTTATGAAGCTATCGTCACTATAGTTCGAGTCATGTGAACAAGATATATATTCACTATCGCTATCACTATCCAGCAATTTTAACATGTGTTATATAAATACTTTACAAATAAAATAAAAAAAATAAAAATTAAAAAATACAAATAGATAAAATACCTACAAAATAAAATATAATATATTTTTTTTATTATTTAATTATTTAATTATAATAAAAAAACAATAATATTAATAATGAAAGAAAAAAAAAGAAAAAATTGAATCGTTACATAAAATAAAACAAGCTAAGTACCTACTATTTTTAATAATTATATGCATGTAAAAGAGTAATGTTATTGTACAAACCATACGACACCAATTTAAAATTAACTATGAATGACAATGACAGTGACACTTAACACATAATTGATCAGAGTTCAGACACAGACATGTACTCAACACAAAAGTCTCAAAAGAAGAAGAAGTTGTTGTTTTGATTTACCTAACCTACGTTACGTTTACATTTTTAACAATTTTAACTCTGTAAAAATACCTCCTAGAACCGATACGAAATTGTTCATAACATAAAGGGTAGGACAATCATCAGAGACACAAAGTTATGTGGTGCAGTACGATATTTGCAGTAGTTCCACGAGATGTGCATGAATTACCGACAGACAAAATTTAACATCACTTCTTGGCAGCAGCACGTCGTGGTTTGGCTGAGGCAGAGCGTGTATGCACAATCGGAGGCGCAGCAACGGTGACGCCTTGCACATTGATTTTGTCAACATCCGCCACACAGCTAACCCGATGCTTTACACCATCATCACTCAGCACGTAGACAAAACCCTCATGCGACCAGCACTTGGTCACACCAAACCGCTGCCTTGCCAACATGAAAGTATCATGCCGAGGCTTTGTAAGAAACTCAGATAAAGTGATACCTGATCCCTTCAGCTTCTTTTTGGCAGCGCAAATCTTACTCCTCATCAAGTGATCACACAGTTGAAATAATATGGGCCTAGGCTTGCCTACATCTGATGAGCGGCCCATTCTATGATAGCGAGTAATAGCTTACAGTTTGAACTCGGGCAACTTCAACCTCTGCACCACTGTATCTACAATGATTGTGGAGATGTCTGCTTTGCTGTCTTCAGGGACTCCATGTAGAAGAAGTATAGTTTTTCGGTTGTGCATCTCCAAGTTATCTATATTTTGAGCATTAACCTCAACTTGTGTTTGCAATGTCCGGAGAGAGCTTATTACAAATGCTTTGAACAAAGCAAACTCTGCAACAAGACTAGATGCATCTGTAGATGAAGGGGAAGATAATTTCAGTTGCCTTTCTTCAAACTCTGCCAACTTCAACTGGAAAGTTTTAGTTAATTGAGAAATAGTTTCCTTCATGTCCTCCATTTTGTGCAATGTGCAGTGATGCAAAAATCATAAATTTGCGATTTTCAAGTGAGGTGTTGTTTGTTTGTAAGAATAACACCACCCGGCAGGTATTGTAAACTAAGCTTTAATAATACATATAAATTATTAACAATAAATGTGAAATACCTACTATTTGTTGGATTAATAAATAGATTCGAAAATAATTTGATGTTTATCTTTCAACTACCCACGGAAAAGATATTGGCGTACATTAATCAATATCTCTTAACTCGAGCCTATTCTTTGTACCTACGAAACTCCATCATTGGCTCCTCGACTCAGCTAAAACTCGAGCTTAGTCGTGTGACTGTGCGATATTCCACAAACCAGTACCGGTCCGGCAGCTAAAGAAGCGAAAATGCATGAAGCTGTGCCGATACCGGCGCTGGTATGTGGAAAAAAGGCTATTTATATTTTATGTGGAAAAAAAGCATTTTATGCTGCACCGCCCCGCGCCGCGCCGCGCCCTGCCGCATGCCGATGCGGTGTGACGACACGCCGCGTACTTTGGTACGATTCCGAGACGATACGTTTGCGTTGCCCATGTGATCGCATCGCATCGATTGCGTCGAATGGATTGCGTGACGCATTAGTAACTATCACTATTGAGTGATCACCTTGGTGAAATATCAATCCATGCAAAGTGTTGAAAAATTGTTCGCGCGTCTTCAAGGTTTTTTTATTATTTGTAGCTTATATTTATATAGCCTTTGACCACTAGCTCACCGTAAGTGTTGATGTGGTGGAACATGTTCAGGCTAACTTAGAATTACTGGCTCCCAAGGATAGCTTTTCTATTTGAGGGTGGTAGCTAGCCAGACGGGCATTCGTAAAATGACTACCACCATGTTGTAACGAATGCCATCCTAAGACAACAACCGGGACCGACGGATTAACGTGCCCTCCGATGCACGGAAGCGCTCAGCAGTAGTGCCATTAGCGTCTACCGATCCAAGACGTCCGCGGTGGACGTTGCTTAACTTAGCTAATCGGTTAAGAAGACTAAGCAAACTTCGCTGCGAATGACTCAATGATGTTTTTATCATAGCCGTTACGGGGAAAGAGAGCCAAACACGGCTACTTACCCCAAAATACACATCAAAATGGATTCATGCAACTTTATTGTGGAATCATATTATATGTGCATGATCTATCCAGAAGACTTAGTATGCAGTTCGTAAGATATCTGTAGCTACTGCTAGGCTAGTTCATTTGGCGTACTTCCTATCATCCGACTGAGTATACCGTTTAGGCTAATATAGTGACTTTGAGCTCGTCCGGAGCGGAAGTTTCCGATCTACTCTGTTATTAATACCAATGCTATTGTTGAGAACGTCCGTCTGAAGGGAACGGAAAAAATATAATCCCGCGGGTGTTACGAATTTTTTGATTCGTTGTAATTTTGTAAGATTCGCTATTGCAAAAACTACTAATAACAATTCATTTCCATTACCATTCTAGTTATCTATACGATAAGGCTCATAGTTACTCAGATAACAGAGATTACTAAGCCTCACATAACTATATGTACTTCTAGAGCCATAACTGTCGTAACTGTCTAGAGCCGATAAGACCAATACCGGACATTGGCAAAAGGCCTGGTGGAAATAACTTTGTTCCTTGGAAGGAAGAACAGTTTATTGTGTTGGATGCCAATTGTGTCGACACACTGGCGCCGTCACATCTTCCAGAGACTAAAACTAAAGCTAGTAGTGCAGCATATAATGCTAAAAAACTTGAACGGCGCAAATATGCCAACTTCGATGGAGGTTACATGTTTGTGCCGTTTGAGGTTAAAACTTTGGTACGCGTGGACCGGGCGCAAACGACTTTTATGTATATTTGGCTAAGCATTTAGTTAAAGTGGTAGTTAAACAAAATGATGCTTAATATTTTGTAAAAAAAAACATCATTACAGTTCAGAGGCAATACAGTAGCTAGTATTCTGGGCACTTTTTTGGTATGGTACTAAATTTATCAGTACCTATATACATTAACTGTTGATTTTTTTCATCAGAGAGAAAACTTGTATCTGCATAATTTTACACTATGAATTAACTTCAAGTTGTCCTTGCTAAACCGCTAGACATCACGCGGTAGAATGTATGACCTAAGTATGATAATTTATTAATTACGTTACGAAATACAAACCCGGTCTAGTGGCCGACTCTTCGACATGGTCAGTTATACGTGGATACCTCGTTAAGGTCGTAGTCTTATTCAATCTTATCAAACGAACTTTGTTTTATTCCTTAGTCAAAAACAGAATAAAATTATTCGAAATTCAAATCAATACTCGATGTTTTAAAATAGGTTACATTGATGCGAAAAAGTTTGAATTGAAATTAAAACAATTAAAACCTTTCAAAAATGGAGTTGAGAAAAGTGTGCTGTGTTTTGTCACTACTTTCTTTTTTACTCTTCCAATGCCTGACGGAAGGTTCAGGCCAACAAACCTCTTTTGAACTGCCTGTACAGTTGGTGGGATTCCCTTTCATTATTTTAGCTGTGAGATTGACAAATTTTGTGAAGAAGTTGTCTTATGCTTTGAGTCCATGTAAGTATCTATTTATTTTAAACAATTTTAACCATGTTCTGCTGGGGCACTGAGGCTAAGGGTTTGAGAGTGAGTGATCGAGAGTGTGGGGAGTGAGATTGGGCGAAGGAAAAGATAAAATTTGATAATTAACTTAATTTAGTAAAATTATGACATTTTACTTTACTGAAGAAAGTCTTATGTTGGTAACAGATATATTTAAATTGAATAATCATGTTAATACGTGAAGTTAAAAAAAAAATCACTGAAGCTCTCAAGTTTTGTATAACATTGCAAAGACTTCAACACAAGTAATATATAAATGTAATAATAAAATATGATTATTATATTTAATATATAAAATAACTGGCTTTAAACATCGATACCATTAAAACTTAATAATTTCTCTTTTTGATTACGTTACTGTCCAAAAGGAGTAAGTATAATGTTTTTAATTAGGGGTTATGTATGTATGTGAGTTTTGTAATAACCTTTATATCCCGAATAGATTATGATGCTTGAGTAATCTAGTGACCAGTCATGTTGTTATGGCAGTCGTGTTTATAATTTTTGATATACCTAAGTATTACTTTTTGTGATCACAATTTCAAATGATGGTAAATGATAGCGTACCTAGTCAATAGTCAATAATGGTAAACCACTATACTTTATAGCTCTCAAGGACAGATGCCGGAACGAACTGTTAGTAAGCTAACTTCGATGTTTTAGTACGCTTAGCGACACATTTTCGCAAAATACCCTACCACCATGCAAAGTGCTATGTCCGTTTTCTTTGTTAGAGAAATCATATTAAATCGATCCCAATGTGAAATATGGATATGAAGATTATACAAAACTCAGGAAACCGTCATAAGTTAAATCTGCACTCATATGTATTTATACTCCAAAGTACGTTATTAAAATTTTGACATTTTGTCTTTCGTGTAGCCACACCACACATTGTGTAAATATCCAAGTGCGATTGACCCACAATTCAATATTGCATCAACAACTGGCGGAGAAGGTGTTGCGTTTCTTGTCACGTAGCACAAGTTTTTGCAGTGCGATCTTAACCGTTCAACAGGCTAGTTGATCTGTGTGTATACTGCCTTATCCAAACGCGCGGGAATACATAACCGAAACGAAACGCAAAAGCGCGCGAATCGAAAGAAAAAAGAACTCTTGCATTTGAATAGTGACATTGATAAAATCGTAATCGTATTTTGATTGTGAAAATTATATCTTTGGCAACATCGTGTTGTCAAAAACAATAGAGTTTTGAAAGGGTTACAAAACTGTGCGTATTTTACTGTCGTTTTCTGAGGACATATCTAAAGTTTGAATAAAAGGTTAAGACAATGGAGTTTCACACGTTATTGTGTTTTTCATTATTTTTTGTGATGATAATCAGTCTCTGTAATGATGCAAGGGGGCAAGAGGCACCGTTTGAATTGCCGGTGCAGTTAGTAGGTTTCCCTTTTATAATAGGGAGTGTTAAATTTACGAATTTCTTGAAGAAGTTATCATATTCATTGAGCCCAGGTATGTTTTAAAAATATTGTTCAATTTACGTAAATGTACAGTAAAATTTTATAACATTGAATACAATTGACTTGCTTTTTATCTGCCTATGAAAGCTTTTTCCATGGTTTTACTATAAGTACTTAAGATATTCATTTAGAGGAAAAAATAAAGTCATGTGGGGTGTAGATAATTATTATTCTTTCCCTTTGTAAGTTTGTATTGCTTTTTTCATTGCAAAATTATAAACATTAAAGTAAAGGGTTGCGTCGGCGTTAACAAGTTTAAAGCTAATTGCAAATAAACGGTCAAATGCGTGTCGAGTCACGCACAATTTAGGGTTCCGTAGAACCCCGTTATCATAATAAAGAACGATTCTGTAGTTCTTTATTCTCCTCCACTTTCTTCCTGTTAAATCTAAGAAATAGGAGTACGATTACTGCCAAGTTATTATTTCTATTGTAATTCGAAAATTAAACAAAATTCGTTTGTGAATTCTATAGGTAGATACTAGAATGAAAACGTAACGATAGCGCGATTCAAAATCCGTTGGTACATTGGAAGAATTTGAATATCATTTAATTTATTTGCTGTAGCATATATAATTATTCTATTATAAAATAGTTGATATATATATGAAAGAAAAATAAAAAGTATACACCGATATATGCAAGTAAGCTTATAAATGGGCTATTACACTATATAACTAGTCTGGCCATAAATACTGTAACAAAAATACTTTTCAGCTTTAGAATTATTTAGAATTTAGAACGCGTTTATTACTTTCAAATTTTCTGTCGATTTCGTGCCATTTCATATATTATTTCGTGTTCATTATCAAATAACAATATGAAATGAGGTGTTAAAGAAAATAGGAAAGCAGTATTCGCCTTGCGCAAAGTAGGTATTGAGCCGTCGCATCGATCATATTCCAGATACTTCAAAAGCTTGGTATCAGCCGTAGGTATATTCGTATATTGTAATATCAACAGATACAACAACACTTCCTCTGTCGTTGACCACAAAAGATCAGGGCAGCCGCATGCCTTAGAACTACAATCTTATTGCGAGAAATGAAGATTCCAGCTAGGAAGGAAAATGTCGCGTATTACAAAACAAGACCTGAAGCTCGGTGCTTATCGTCGATATACAGTACATGCCCTAAATCAATCTTTAAAATTGAATAGAGAGCCTTCCGTTGTGATACGCACAGAAATATTCTCTTTACCGATGAAAAAATTACACTATTGAAGAGAGCACTACGATCAGCAAATTGATGATGTGTGAAATGAAGTGATCGATGACCTTGGTACGACAGGTACAGACAGCCAACACTTCTAGTGTACGGCGAAGATGAGGTCCAAAAATACTTTATACATAAGTCGAATCTTTGTACTGTCATATCGATCTTTACTGATGGAAATAGTTTGAGACCCGGGAGATGACTTAGGATAGTTTTTATCCAACTGCGCAAAAAGAGGTTAATGGTTTTGCGCAATAACCGCAATACGCGCGGGTGGAGCCGCGAGCTGGAAAGCTAGTCTATTAGGTATGACATAGGGCATAGTTATAGTTTTAAGATTTTTCATTTTAGATTTAGTTTTCAATGCCAGTCTTTACCCCTTATAAACAACCAACTACTTCATCTTAGTCACTTTAAAGGATTTATTCCATAGATTTTATATTTGGTACAAAATTATCCAACACCCAAGTTCAACGACTATTACTGCTAAACTAATAAAGTTATATCAACCACTATACTTTTCCTTTAAAGTTCATGAACTGCACTATCAGCTTGAATTTTTTCAGATTTTTCAAGCCAGCAGTTTAGCTTTTAGAGGGGTGGGGACGCCCAGTTGGAACAAAAATTTGCACTATAAAGTTAAATATTTCGTAAATGGAGCATTAAATCGAAAAACAGTATTAATAACCCTTAAGTCATTTTAGAAGACCTATTCAACCATACTACATACAAAGAGATAGATGACGAAAAAAATTTCATTCCCACACACGTATTAGCGTAATTGATTTACATATTCATACGAAATTACAGCTTCCTAGTACTAACGGTCTCTTAGCAAAACCTCGGACAGACGGACAGACAGACGGACATGACGAAACTATAAGGGTTCCTTGTCAGGACTACGGAACCCTAAAAATGTTCTTGGTTGTAGTGCAACGTATTTTGAACTATAGGTATCGCTCCATCCTCATACAATGCTTAAGAACGAAAGGTCAAATTAGAGTCATGAGTCATAAGTATGTCATGTTGGCTTAACAGTCAGCGTATACCCCGGCTGGAGTAGGGGTGGATGGCTGGGTTCGTATCCCGCACATGACTATAATTATTCCTCTCGATGAAATTTTTAAATAAATTTTTAATAGATATACAAACATAGTACTAAATATAGGAATACATTTTCATACAGAAGTAGCGAAGTATAGTTTCTCTTTCATTACAGCAAAAAAAATATAAGTATCCAAGATTTGCTGTGCTTTTTTCCATAGATTGGATATTGAATATCAATGGCAGGGTACCAATGACGTAATTTTTATTTTGGGTTTGATACGGACACTTTTCTTTTCAACTGTATCTTTCATTGTTTACGCAACATCGAAGATTTTGGTGCATAGCGAAACTTTTTAGCTGATATGTTTTGAGTCAAGCATAGCGGGATTAGAACATAGCGGAACTAACCCTGAAATTAAATTTCGAATTGTCGGTACTATCCGGTATTAGTACCTACATTAGATTTCTGCTCGCGGCTTCGCACGCGTGGTAATACTATGTATATATTATATACATAGTGCGTATTGCTGCAGTATTATATAGCTTCGTTTATTCAACGAGAACATTTAGCTTATCATCTTGCATATGTATACATGCTTTTCAAAATTATTTTTTGAAACATTTGTAATTTCGTACTGTAGTTATTAACATATTTATATATATATTGTATACAATACTTATATTATGTTTTAATATTTATATGATATTTAAAAATACATAACATATGGAAGAGACAGAATCTCACAACATAGGTCACCCTAGTGTGAGGGTCAAATTCTCTTACTCCTTCTCATGCTGCAAAAAACTATGCAGTGATTAGATAAAGCTTAATCTAAGCTTTTTAAATGAATAAAATTCTTACAATTATTAAATTATTATTATCTGATCCAAATTCAAATTTAGTTCAAATGAGATAAGTGAGAATTTATTGAAAACCGAACTAGGTGGTATTAGCACACAATATATTTGTTGTGAGTATGCATTTAAAAAAAATCTTACTACCTATCATGCATCATGCATTTTAAAAAAGTCGTTATTTTGATATCATTCAAACGAATAGTAAATTCAAAACCAATGGTACCTCTTTATTTTTAAACTTATTTATGATATATTCCAAACCTTAAAAAAATTAAACAAGTTTAATTTTTATTCAAATCAGAATAGAATAAAATCGAATAAGTAAGTACTTACTTTTTGTTGTTACACTACAAAACAATAGTTGACCAAGGGTCCGTTTCACAATGTCCTAGTAAAGTTTCGGGTTGCTAACCATACACAAATAAATAACACATAAAATAACGAATGATAAAATGACTGTTAACATGCAGCGCGTTTCAAGCTCTAAACGATGGATAGGCTAAATCGATGACTGTGAACGCAAAGATAGTGTTTTGTTTAATAAATATGATCTAGGTAGTATGACCGAAACTTACTCGAACATTCTGAAACAGGCCCTTAAACAAATGAATTATTGAAGAATTGCAATGGTTGGTTTACCCCTAAAAGTAAGCTCAACCAGGCAACCATAGGTTGAGTTTAAAACAAGAACCGGGTGTAGACATGGTATTGTAGAAAAAAAACTATTTTTTTATAAAAATTACGAATACGTGTTATACGACTATACATATTAGTATATATTTCAGTCCTTGGCTTATGAATATAGGGAATTAAATAAACTGCTGTTTATGATGTGGTAAAAGGCGACTTAGGGTCAAATGCGCCAAATGATCAGCACGTCACCACTCATATCAATGCGAGTGGGGTTTTGCTGTACCTTGAGCACGAATCGAGGCTCCTGAAGGTTAAAGTGCACATAGAGCTTCCATACAAACGTATTTTCTTCGTCATATTTTAAACACCAAGTGTTTGAACTCCGTGAAAATTTGTATGCATATGTGCTTAGGCACATATTTCGCTAATCATATATTTCATCTCCATATGTTAGAATGAGAATTCCGAGACAAAATGTTTTTCTGAATAATTTTTACAATAGCAACCCTTTATGGGAGAGTATTTTTTAAAACGAAAGATATATATAAATATTAATAATGTATCAAAAAATCGACGAGGTAATTTTTTTTTTGTTTATGTTATTGTGACGGAACTAGTTCGAGGCCCACCTGACGTTAAGCGGTTACCTCTGCCTATAACAGATGCATTTAGTGAAAAGTGACGAATTACACTGCGCCCGTCACCTTGAGACATAGTTGTTATGTCTCATATGCCTGTAATTTCACTGGCTCTCAAGGACTGCTGCCGGAACACACCGTTTGGAGAGTTATTCACTAAGATCTAAAAATACAGTCGTGGTATATAGTTTTTCCCACGTTCACCGTTCGTTCAGTTCAGACAGATTTATAGTAGATACGCTGCAGTTATAGCGACCAGATGAATTTTGTTTTAGAATGATAGGACGGCATACATTGGGTTCTGTATGATACAACTTTTTTATTGGATCAAAATATCACTTTTTATATTTTATATATATTATCAAAGGTATAGAGCTCTCTCAACTATCATGTATTTTTTTTGTGTGTGTACGTCATAACTCTTTCCAGGGTGTACCTACCGATTATGATTTTTTTCGAATGCTAGTACTTGTCATGTGACTCCATTTTTTGTTTTAGAGCTGAGGAGTAGTATTTTTATTATACCTAATAGTGCGTGTTTTATATTTGTAGTCGGTTGTTATTAACTGACTTCTAAAAAAGGAGGAGGTTCTCAATTTGTGTATTTCTTTTTTTTTGTTACCTCAGAAGTCTTGATTGGGTGAACCGTTTAAAAAATCTTTTTTTGTTTGAAAGCTGATGCTTGTCGTTTGGTCCCATTTTAAATTTAATCAAAATCGGTCAAGCCGTTTTTGAGTTACACTCTAATAACTGAAATATAGTCGTTGACAATGAATGACAATCGATCACGTAAGTAGCAAGGGTCACTAAAAAGAGTGAAAAAAATTTTTTACCAAAAAATTAAACCGACTTCAACACCCAAAAGTGTGAAATAACTTGTTGAAGTCGGTACCATGATAATTCAAAAGTACCTATTATCACAATATTGTGCGCATGGTACCGACTTCGACAAGTTATATCACACTTTTGGGTGTCGAAGTCGTTCCATTTTTTGGTAAACATTTTTTTGGTTATTTTTTTGTTAAGTATATGAACAAATATTTATCGACTTGAACATATAATTATTGTTTAATAATATAGTTGAACTACTTAGTATTATGTGTAGGTACAGCATCATATGAATTAATTTTAAACTGTTCCGACTGAGTTCCGATGGGACAGTCGGAAGTGTATGAACACCCATGATTTGCTACATATTTTAGGCCATCTCCATATAGCATTACTTAATATTTTTAGAACCTGTAATTCCAGGTTAGCCTGAACAACCTCTTCGATCGCATCATCACTTACCATCAGATGAGATAGTGGCCAAAGCAATTATATAAGATTTAAATAGTATCATAAATTTTTAACGCGGTTTAATTTCCCACACACATAAACGGGTCGCTAAAAATATGAAAACGTTTAATAATACTAAAAAAAATCTCTTACAGATTTCTTGCCACACATTTTACAGTCTTAAATGATTGTTGATTTTCAGTAGGTATCTATGAAAGTACTTGTAAGATATAAAACAAACTCACAACCAGCAAAGAGTTTGTATACTTATGTTTTTGACATCCCATGTGTGCTTATCTATGGTCGAAATGTGATGTATTGGTAGTTACTTTAGTAAAAAGTTTATTTAAAATTAATAACATTATTTGTTCTCAGAAAACTAAACGAACGTTTAAAAATATGTTTATGAAATACCTATAAAATAATATATATATAGTATGGGAAAAATATGAGGAGGAAGGGACGAGTAAGGTGGTTTTTTATTAACGCGTGTTTCAAAAATAATAAAGTGTATGGTACAACCAACAAGATGAAAATAAGCTTATTAATCTTGAATATGATGGATATCTTCACAGCTTCATATTAAAATCAAGTCGACGTACTTTGTTTTTCATGAGTTTTTCACACGTTCGCCGTTCACTTGGTTCTGACAGATTTATGGTGCTGCAGTTGTGTTCAAGCGATTTCAAGCGCTTCCAAAATAATAGAGCTTTAGCTGGACATTTGAATTGGGTCGTATATCCATAAAGATCTGCAGAAAAGAGCAGTTAAATTCTCATCCGAATGCTCATGTCCAAAATGTATTTTAAATAGGAAAAGAAAATATTATTTGGATATGACATTATTTTACTTTATAATTTGTCAATTTTAGTCATGTGCCCTTCATATACTTCATCTCTTTTATGCTTCCTTGATGTGATGCAGTCAAGTGGATATCCAAAGGGATAAAGAACGTGTGATTGAACTGCTTGAAGAAGGGTTTGTGTACAAAAGGTTTGAGTAGTGAAAGAGCAAGATAACAAAGTGGAGGCAAAATACATATATGTTATTACTACCCTACTAATCTTGGACGAGGGTAGGAAAAAGAATGTGTGATGCAGCAGTGGGGAAATAAATTTTAGTTTTTCGTACGTTTGCACTTCGCTCGGCTTCGGGAAAATTTATGGAGAGCTGCCGTTGCGGACGGATTTGATCGCTTTTGGAACTATAGTCTGTGCTGAAAACGGGTCTTACTAAGATTATTGTTATGTTACTAATGGGTATGAGAAATGAGATTAACTTGCCATTCAATGACTATTTGTTAATGTTGGAAGGATGACTAAAATGTGTTGATTATACAGTTTTCATTAAAATTGAGCATATTTTCAACTCAAAATATCTTAGGAGTCATTTTTTTTTTCTTCTGATAGATAAGCGTTTGACCACAATCTCACCTGATGGTAAGTGATGATGTGGTCGAAGGTGTTAACAGGCTTAACCTAGAATTACTGGCTCTCAAGGACACACCGTTAGGTGCTTGGCGACAGATTTTCCAATTGAGGGTGGTCGCTAGCCAGGCGGGCATTCGCAAAAATGCCCTTCTACCATGCGTTGAAGCTCAAGCCCGCGGCGGGATTCGAACCATGGACCTGCTGCGCGGCAGTCCATAGCCAAAGCCACTGAGCTATCACTGCTTCAGAATCAATGGCTATTTGTAATGCTACTAATAACATACCGCTATACCCGCGATGAATACAGGGTTCAATAATCATGAAAAAATCCCCTATACTCCAACAAGTAGTGATGGCTCAGTGGCATTGGCTATGGACTGCTGCGCATGGTTTGAATCCCGCAGCGGGCTTGAGCTTCACCGCATGGTGGAAGGGCATTTTGCGAATGCCCGCCTGGCCACCTTCGTAGAAAATCTGTCACCAAGGACCTTACGGTGTAATGCGGCAGCAGGCTCCAGGACATGTGTACAACATATAATCGAAATTTAACATTAGGTGATATAAATATGACATCAACACGTTTTGTATGGAAAGTGCTTTACTCTAAATAATTCACCCTGGCCTCAACATTATTTTTAGTGCATCTTTATGTATTTAATAAATTTAAGTATTTAAGATTTAACGTTTATGGTTTATGTACAAAACACATCATATTATATACATTTAACACAGAGTTAAAACCTTCCTTTGTAGATAGTGTAAAACTTATTTACCTTTTTGTTAATCTTCACCTATTCTTATCGTGACTTTCACACATTTAAATATTATAAATTAACCGGCCAAAACACTCACGTTGGGGATCGAGTACGTCGACCCTGGTTTCGATCATATGAGATGCTCATCATCAGGGGAGTGCGCAGCTGCGTCTGCGATTTTCCGAAGAGAATGCGATCCTCAACGTGAGTGTTTTTGCCGGTAAATTCAAAATATTTATATAATCTTCTCCTGCTAAAACTGAAAACAAATTTAAATAATATATCTGAATAAATATATCGTCAATTACGGTATTGATTATGAAACCTGAAAATTGATGTGAGGTATAGTTGTATAGCGCTTCCAATTTCCTGGGCGTAGCTTTTTAAATGAGCTTAATTTATCATGAACGAATTAACGGATCAATGCTGTCTGAAGAAAATAGGAGTCGTTTATTTTAAATGCAATTAAGAGGTTAAGATTAGCCGGTAGCTTATCTAACGACTGCTAACTAATGATAACTAATGGCTCGAAGAAGTAATTGTTCGCGATAGCTTCGTTAAACGTTGAAGAGTCTAAAGAAGCTTTATCTTTATCTACTTAAGTATACAGGTTGAAGTTGGTATATAAGAAGTTTAAATTGTGGGATAGTTAGGTACAGACACCTTTCCTCTAGTAAATGAATAGATTAAGCGTTACCTTATATCATTACCTATTTCAAGAAAAAAAATTAAGTAAGTATTTTTTTTCTTAAAATAGACCTTAGTATTTTATAAAACCATTTAAAAATATAAACAAGTATAAATTATTTACAAAAGCAAAAAACCCGACTGCAAATAATTTATTTTCGTTAAGCGATTTATCGTTTCATTGAAATTAAAACTGCAAGGTATATATTTATGGCAACCCCACTTGATGGGTTTGGAAGAAAAAAAAAATTTTTACGTCACAATATGTGGTATAAAATCCGTCAGTTTGTTTTCCTATTTTTTTTTTAATGTATTGTGTCACTTGGGTAACGATATCTCTTACATCAAAATCGGTTAAGCTGTTTAAAAGTTATGGTGGAATAAAGGAACTCACAAACATACATACATGAACCCTAAAAACATAACTATCTTTTTTTTGGGCAGTCGTGTAAATACTAGCTCTCCGACCGCGGCCGCGCCCGCGCTTATCACGATTGTCCCACAAAACCAGTAACCTCTTTTGGCGCAGTTGGATAAAAAGTATCCATACCCGGATCTCAAACTATTTCCATACTAACTTTCATCCAAAGTGGTCTAGTAGTTTTTAAGTTTATTCGTTGCATACAAAAATACAAATCTTTCCTCTTGATAATATTAGTGTAGATATCTAGAGATAATTTCGTCTAATTTTCCTTCTAAACCGACGTGACGTTTTCAACGCCATGTAGCGCATCACAAAGAATTTTCAACACGTTTCGGTTTTACACAAAGCCTCATCGGGTCTTGATTCTTCAATGGAAGCGCTCGTCATTTAATTGTGGTCGTGAAAATATTATTTAAATATTTTAGTAGATAATTATATTTCTAAATATGATTACAAGCAAAACCGCGCGTAAAGCGATAATGACATTTACTAATTATTAGATCACATTTTTTTTGTCCCGCGCTGAAATCGAATCCTTCTCCTCCAATTTCAGGCTGGATGCATATTCCACTCAGCCATCGGAACATACTCACTTGAGCCGAAACTTTGTGCACTGAATCTATTACTCTGGTTGCTGACCGGGCACCGTCTCCTATAGGAGCTCAAAGTTTCAACTCGAACGAGTATGTTCCGTTGTTGGCTCAGTAGAATAGACATCCAGCGCGAAATCGGAAGACGCGGATTTGATTCAGGTTTTGAAGGGACAGTCATTTTGGGCTCAAATTATTTGTAAATGAGATAATTATATTTATTCTTTACAAATGTGACCCAAAGTACTTTTACTATATACCACATAAGTGAACTAGGTAGGTACTAATTTATATATATACTGGACAGTATCAGTCGGGTCGTCCAACTTTGAACTCAACCACTCCATTGAGGAGGGGGATCTGCCATAAACTATTAATTTTTGCACCGTATAGATTTGTAAATGATCTCTGCCTTAGTTTTTTATTACTGTGACTACTTTGTTGGCCAGAGAAAACCTACGCAAAGGTATAATGTAAATCCAACGGGCACGTGGTGCCCTGAGATTTGCTTGTGATTTTTAACTACGATAGATTAAAGCCAAGCTCTACTATGTATGTAGTTTTGAAGCGCTCGTAGCCTAGTTTGCTTAGCCATTCTGAATCGATCAGCAAAGTTAAGCAACGTCCGCCGCGGTCATGACTTGGATGGGTGACCGCTGGTGACATTACTACTGAGCGCTTCCGTGCTTCGGAGGGCACGTTAAGCCGTTGGTCCCGGTTGTTGTCTTAGGATAGCAGTCGTTACAGCATGGTGGTAGGGCACTTTGCAAATGCCCGCCTGGCTAGCTACCACCCTCAAGTTGAAAATCTGTCGCCAAGCACTTAACGGTGTGTTCCGGCAGCTGTCCTTGAGAGCCAGTAACTCTAGGTTAGTCTGATCAACATCATCGACCACATCATCACTTACCATCAGGTGAGATGTGGTCAAAGGCTAACATATCACGCATAAAAAAAAAAAAAAAAAAAAAAAAGTTTGGATTGCGGTTATTTGGACGTGCTTGAATGGATAGTCCAGAATTTTATTTTTAATCATCCATGAACCCCAAAACATGTTTTAGTTAAAGGGTTTTATCTTCTTTACAAATTTCATCAGACAGTGTAACCAGGATGTAATCTTCTTTAGCTATATACCTTCTAGGTGATTAAGCATGTCTGGACTAAGAAGCGCAGTGCAGTTTCACGCATATCGATGATATTGACTACTGATGAGCAGGCGTAATGTAACGATTCAGGCGGATGAATTTCAGGACATTCATTAGGATCCTTAATATGACAAAAAACCTGACTCTGCTGTTTCTGTTCTATATCTAGTTATTGAGCAATGCTTTCATTCATTAAATAACACTCACCATTACAATTGATTAATTAATGAAAGTATTGCATAATAACATTTTCAAAAAACTCTTTGAATTTGTGCATTGATGGCCTTCCTAAATTAACTCTTTGTGAGAAGCTTCTCACATATTTCCAGTGTACGTGTGAGCCCACGCTTTAATTTGTTCTTCTTCTAATTTCAGCAACTTACCGTTCCCGGAACCGTCGCCAACTCTCATACAGTGAACCAGCTGAGCCATTCGATGCTGTCGAAGTGGAAAAGTACATCGTAGCCGAGTTTGGGGCCAGGGCTTGCGTCTTCGAAAGGGTTTGCGCCCATTACGCTACCAGAGCAAGAGCCCAGCCGAGGCCACAGCTCGACTGGCCTGATGTATTCAGGTATTGCATTCTATTATTTAACACTACAAATTATATGAACCTAATTCCCCTGACAGCCAATCATTAAATCACTTTTGGCAGAATGCGAGAACAACGACAACCCCATTGAAATTAAAAGAGTAGGTTTCTGCCATCATGATGTACAAAAAATTATCAATAAAATGCGTAAAGTTGCAGAGATGGGATCATTTATAATGTTCCTTTATGAACCCTTCCAACCTGTTCCAAGTTTTAGGGCAGTAAAAATATAGTAGTGAAAATAATATTTAAAAAAAGTTATTTAGATTTTTGTACGTTTTCCGAACCCGACACATACTCGTAGAACAGTAGACTTGAACGGTTTGTAAAAAAATTAAGATCATATCTAGTGCCCGCAGTTGCATGAATCATGCAAATCTAAGAACGACTTTACAACATACCACTGTCAACACACCAACATACCATGTTTCCATAAGCCTTCTACCAAACAAAGATAACCTTGACACAGCTGTTCAGTCACCTAACGCATCGGCAAATTCATCAACTTTCATAATTCAAATGGGATTCATTAATTCAAGGGCATCAAAAGCGGTCCAGGTCAGTTTTGGACACGGACTTGCATGTCTAATGAAATGACGAATCGCGGCTCAATAATGATACATCAGTGAAGTCTGTTATTTTTATTTTATGTAGATAAGTACAATATTCGGATTAATGGACGCACTGTCTATTCAGATAATATATATGATATATGCCATTATCACACACAAATTGACAATCATAAAATTAACAGTACGTATACTAATACAAAAATATATAAATAATTTAACTATATCTACTTATGACCTAAAAATATTACACTTAAAAATTCTGAGCTCTGTTTTCTACCAGAGAAATTTAATAATTTAATAATTTCAGATAATTATAATAATAATTATAATAATTTAATAATTTAATAATTTCAGATAATTATTTAACCTTAAAACAATCTAATATATTAAAATAAAACGGGGGGCATTTTATTATATATATATTAAATATATATGCAGCATTAAATTTGTTAAATTATCGCTACGATGTCTACGTAATAATACGGAACTAGCTAAAAATCTGAAATTGAGGTGTTGCGTTGCATGCTCTTACTAAGCAAACTGAAGCTGCCGATATTTTGAATAAGTTTTGAGCTGTAATTAAAAATTAAATTTTATTTTTCTATCCCGTGTTGTTGAGATGCAGTTGTCCAATAGACAAAAACCCAACTTGTATTTCACCATTTTCTTATTACATGGTGAAATCGCGATCTGTTTGGTTAAAAAAAGAAATAAAGCTTAATAACACAAAATCAGTAACTTAAATCGAAAGTTTAACTTAACTTGTCCCTTGTGATTAGGTTTTATACTTTTATTGTTATATTTTTATAGACATACATACATTAATAATTAAGATATTTACGTAACAAGCGTTATTTAGATCAACTTAGCAATTTTATTCTATATTTAATATTACTATTCTAAATTTTATACTATTCGAGAAAATTTAAAGGAAATGTGTTTCGGAATTAACTTTCTCCGAGAAAATATGATTAAAATGAACATATAATTTTCTTACAGCTCCAAACTAAATAAATTTTGCTAAAAATCTGCTAAAGTTTAAACGAAAAAGACAACTGGCTTTCGAGGACAGCAGAAGGATCTCACCGTTACTAATAATAAATTTGAGGGTAGTATTAAATAAAAAATACCCGACCAAGTGCGAGTGGGACCCGCACACGAAGGGTTCCGTACCCTTATCTGTAACCTAATCTTGCAAATTACAGACACTTTTCGCAGTATCCGATTGAGCTGGGTAGTTCCTATCCTAGGTAGGTACGAACCAATAGTGATCTCACTAATTGTTTATTTTTAAAGTAAATATACAACTAAATATTCATTGAATATTTCAAGTTTCTACCTGCTTTCATTATTATTATTTTTAGCAAATAAACGGCGAAAACTTCTTTTAAAGTATAAATAATTCTTTAATTAATTATATTTAAAGAGAACATAAAAATAAATATTCTGTGAATAGTTAAAGCTCCACCTGTCACCGTTATTAGTATTGATCAAGAAACGGTAAAAAAATTAAGTTTCTTAATGGGAAAAATATTAAATATTTTTCCCAAATATTTTTAGTATTTGTTGTTATAGCGGCAATAGAAATACATCATCTGTGAAAATTTCAACTGTCTAGCTATACAGCCTGGTGACTATAGGTGGTAATAGGGTCCCGTTTTTACCCTTTGGGTACGGAACCCTAAAACCCATAAGTCCAAGGTCATAGAACCAATTCAGGTCAGTAACTCGGTATTGGTCGTTGCGTGTAGCATGCTTGATGCCGCAAGTAGGACATCGATGTAATAGCTACACGCAATCGTACGTACGGGTCATCGTTGAGTTGCCTATCCACTGGTATCGCTTTACTACGTGTTACGTGACTGTTAAGTCATCGGGTGACGTCAGGAATTGCTTCGTTTATTGTAATTATTAAACCATAAACAAAGTACCCACTGAGTTAAATTATTATGCACTTCATGTTTCTGAGTTTATCGTGCAGTAGAGTCCCTATATATCAGTATTACTTTTTTTTTTTTTTTTATTGTTTAATTTTGACGGGGCAGACGAGTCGGAAAAAATAGCTGATCCCTGTTGGCCGCAAATAGCTCAAGAGAGAGGCACATGGTTTTCTTTAGAGAAGGCCTTCACCTTCACCTGAGAGGGGTTCGCATGCAATCAAACTTCTATTTAAATAAACATTAATATGTATGTTATTGTACTTTTGCATGAAATAAAAGGTTTATTATTATTATTATTATATAATTTCGACGGAGCAAGCTCGATGCCCACCTGATGTTAGGTGGAGTAACCTCTGCCTATGACAGTTGCATTTTGTCATTCGAATTGCACTGCGCCCGTCACCTTGAGACATAGTTAATAATGGATTAAAACTAACGTATTTGAAACATCCTCGTACTAAAAGACATCGTAATCATAAAGAAACTGGTCGAGATGCCTTCTCGACGTAAAAAACCGTAAGTTGAATCGGCTTAAAATGTCGTTTAGTTTGAGAATAGTTGTTAAGTCTCATGTAAGAAGATGAACATCCAAACGCCATCAAAAACACATCAGCGGTGGCATGGTGTGCTTGGTGATTTTCTACTTGAGGGTGGTCGCTAGTCAGGCGGGCATTCGCAAAATGCCCGTCCACCATGCGGTGAAGCTCAGGCCCGCGGCGGGATTCGGACCATGAACCTGCTGCGTGGCAGTCCTAAGCCAATGCCACTGAGTCATCACTGCTTCAAAACATTTTCTCCTGTAGGGGAATATCATTGTTGAATGGTTTATATGTCGTTTAGTGACATGTAATGTGGTTCTTGAGTCATTAGGTAACCGCAAGAGATTCTCAGTAAAAATGAACGATAATTTCTTTGGTGATTCTAATTTATTTATTGAGGCAATGATAGCCTAGCGGTAACAGATATCAACTACCGTGGCGCAGGTCCATGGTTCTATCCCCCCCACCTCCTTAAGACTTCTGGTATTGCAAATGTCCGTGGTCGACGGGAGTTATACCTACCACCAGGACAGCCAGTCTAGTTATCCCATTAAAAAATATAAATATGTTATTATCACTAAAAAGTAGTCCCGAATTTGTATAATTGTGTTTAAAACTTAGAAGGTAACTGTATCTGTGGACTGATTTGTCACTAAGTTAGGTTCCTAATATCGAACTTACCACTAAAGTCAGCCAGTAATGATAATTAATAGATTCTCACGTTACTTTGGCGAAATAATAACAAATATTTTACGTAAACATTAAAAATAATATCTAGTGGTAAATATGAAATTTCTCCATCGTGCGCTCAAAGAACAACGAGGAGGCTTCATGTAGAAGCGATATGCTTCGAATTTTTTTACGGTATGACTACGTTGCGTTTATGACGTCACATCACATTGGCTTAACAGGAAAATTAGGCGGAACTACAGAACTATATTTTCATATTTTGCAAGTGATTTTTTATATATAAAATTATTGGTTGTTATAACCCATGAATGGTTCATATTATTAGTAACTTTTGAATATCAACGAGTCTATCCATGACACAAATCAAACAAGACGTAATTTTAGACCTCTTTAATGTAATATTTAATAATTTATCCTTGGCCTGAAGATCTTTGGTCGGAAGATTACTAATCACAATGGGGTTTCATGCAAAATTTGTACAAGAAATCGTTTGTAAATTTTAAACGAATGATTTAGCTAGAATCACGGAGATTTGGTATTCTATTGCAATGAGTTATTATATCCACAAAGCAAAGTGTAACTTCTTTATAGGCAAGACGCTAAACAAACCATCATGCGACTGTCAACACATCTGTAGAGTGAAATCGGTTAAATATCTTGGTGTAATAATCGATGATACTCTTAACTTTAAAGAACACATCACAAGAACAGCAAAGATAGTAAGGAAATTAATCTACATAATGAAACTGTTGCGATGCGGATCAAGTTTATGGGTTCGTCGGCTGGTCTACATTTCTCTGTGCCAAAGCATTATACAATACTGCATTGGTATATGGGGTGGAGCTCTAAAATCTAACTTGATTGAATTAGAAAGAGCTCAGAGAGCGATCCTTAAAGTAATGACAGGTAAACCTAGGAGGTACTCAACTGAGCTTCTTTACAAAGACGTGTCAGTTCTCACCGTGCGTCAGCTATTCATTCTACACTCATGCCTAAAAACCCACAAGCCGAAAAGCTACTGCACAAATAAACGGAAGCGACCTATCAAATTACCTCTTCCCAATAATAACACAGGATTTGCTAGCAGGATGCCCATGTATCTATTTCCATACATCTATAATAGAGTTCTCGACTACTGTGACATCACCACATATTCACTAAACGAAACTAAGATGAAACTCCGTGCATGGCTATACTCAATCTCATACGACGAGACTGAGAGATTGTTAGTCCCAGTGTTGTAATATAATAAAAGTACACATCAATATAACCTTCACCAATCCGCATACTACACATAGGTACACTCCCCACACACAAATAATCTCTCTCTCTGGCTTCCTAACAACTACATCAAATGAAGCTTAAATATAGACATTGAGAGTACACGATAAATGTTATTTAACTTAGAACTAAATGAAATAAGAAATCTATTAATTGTATAAATAAGAGGATATAAAATTTATCAGAGTTATCAAGGGTTACCAAGATACAGGCTGCGCCTAGTTTGGAACCCATTGCCTAAACATGCATTAATCTACTATATGTTTATTAGGATTATTTAGATTAGAAACTACGAATATTATAATTATGTATGTATTTGTTAACACCTTTTATGAATAACTAGCTTTCCGGGCGCGGCTCCGCCCGCGCGTATGTCGGTTATCGCGCGAAAACATTAACCTCTTTTTGCGCAGTCGGATAAAAACTATCCTATGTTTTTTCCCGGGTCTCAAACTATCTCCATACCAAATTTCATTCAAATCGGTCCTGTAGTTTTGGCGTGAAAGCGTAACAGACAGACAGACAGACAGACAGACAGACAGACAGACAGAGTTACTTTCGCATTTATAATATTAGTACTGATTAATAAACAATAAACAATATTGTAAAATCATATCGTTTCAAGTTTCCCAAAAGCTCAGCGTGACTTGTATAGATTGGTATGAAAATGTGTAAAAAGCTAGCCAAGTGCAAGTCAAGCCTAGCTATATTTTACCCTTAAGTTAGATGTATAATAAAAAAGTCCGAACTCCTACAGCCCGTAAAAAAATTTTATTCGTTCTGATCACAGCTTTTAAACTACAATACAAGTCGGCATTTTTAGTATTATTTTTCAATATACGACTAGCAAAGAAGCTATAAAGTAAACTTCCGTTCGCAAAGCACGGAGTACCTAATATGTGCAATATTTATTTACATTTTGCGTTTATGAACAATCAGAAGGTGTCTAAGAAGTGTGGTTCCGACACTGATGTATGGGAGTGAAAGTTGGGTATGGCAGAAAAAGCATGAAAGTAGAATAAATGCAGTGGAAATGAGAGCATTGAGAAGCATGATTGGAGTCAAACGGAGTGACAGGATAAGGAATAGTGCGATAAGGGAACGATGTGGTGTGAATGAGGATGTAGTGACAAAAATCGAGAAAGGTATGTTAAGATGGTTTGGACATGTAGAGAGAATGAATGAAATGAGATTGACTAAACAGGTATACGTGGGACAAGTGAACGGAAGCGTTGGAAGGGGAAGACCTAGGCGAACGTTCCGAAATCAGATTGAAGATGTTCTGAAAAAAGGCCAGGTCAGAAGTACCCTAAACCGACGCTTATGTATGAAAGGATTGATGAGTATAGATGAAGTGAAAGAGATATGTAAGGATCGTAGCAAGTGGAAATCTGTGGTCTCTGCCTACCCCTACGGGAAAGAGGCGTGATTCTATGTATGTATGTATTTATTTACATTAAATTACTTACGTATCTCTTTCTATCGTATAGCCCCACGTAGTTATGATCTCTTCTGACGCAGCACGCAACATAGAAAAATCCCGTCTGGAAGGGTACGGCAATGTACCTGTAGATTTTACCTAAATTGCAAAGTGAGCCAAGCCTGGTATTAGAGGATTATATCACATACAAAATTGAAATTCCAGATTTCTAATGAATTAATTAATAAACAAACTAATTATTCTAATAAAATTCTAATTATACTCAATGAGCCCTAGACGATAGCACCCGATATACTAGGGTGCAAAAACATTTTTTTTTCATCTACCTTCTCATATTTTAAACTAAAAAAAATAATTAAATTGAATTTCTAATCAAATATTCGTGAGTCACATTTAACATAAAATATAAAAATTTCATATTACTATAACTCAAACAGTTTACTAGCTACAGACTCGTGACATACAGACGGACGGACTGCCACGGACGGACAGACAGACAGAAGAGTCTCATTTACAGGGCTCCGTTAGCCCTTTGGGATCTCGAGGTCCTGGGTTCGATTCCCGAATCAGACCAGTTATTGGGTTTCTCTGCAGCTTTCAGTAGCAATCCAAAGCTTGGAACAGTGCTCGGTAGATGGCAATAGCCTCTCTTCCTATGGTACCAAAACATGTATGACAATATGTGTATGCTTACACACCTTTATGTGTATGTATTCCTTGAAGGGGTAGGCCTTCAAGGAATACACGCGTAACGGTATGTTAATATATGCGTGTGTTGAAAACTACAAAGAAGTCAGTGGGATGCCGGGCTAGAACGTAACCCATATCGTCCCGTGGGTGTCGTAAGAGACGACTAAGTGAAAAATACTGGAAGGTAGGCAGCAGCACTGTATGAGGAACTTAATCTTACACTGCGATCCCCAAGACGACTGCCAAGCGTTGGGATTGTGGCAAAACCAAATGGGGGAGGCCTTCAGTGCTTCGGAGGGCACGTTAAGCCGTCGCGTCGGTCCTAGTTGCTATCTTAGAATGCCAGTCGACATGGCACGGTACTAGGGCATTTTGCGAATGCAAATGAGCACCTGGCTAGCTACCACCCTCAAGTAGAAAATCTGTCGCCATACTAACGGTGTGTTTTAGCAACTGTATGAGCTAGTAATTCTAGGTTCCCTTGAACAACATCTTCGACTACATTGTCAATTACCATCAGGTGAGATATTGGCCAAAGGCTAGACTATGCCTAGTTAGCTAGCCTTGCCATAAAATAAATTGTATAAAACAATAAATATGTTAAAAATTAGTTGCCATATAAAATATAAATGTTGCCATTATAAAGACAATAGTGTATGGCGAGCTATCATGAGCTAATGACGTGCGGGGTTAGCCGGTATTATGCAAGACCGCAAAACACTTTCACTGTTCGTCATTCTCCAATCAAAAACATACCTTAACACAACTACATACAATTTATTTTACATTACATTTTATATATTCATTTCTAAGATGATTGTATTCCAATTGTGAAACTTATGCCCCTAGATATAAAGAGTATTTTTTATTGCGGAGGTACTGTTGAATAGCAATTTGTAATGTTTGTGGGTTTACAGTGATTGCTGTTGAGTGAGATATAGTTCCTTATATTATTATTGGTAAGGAAAACATTAGTTCATTAGAGATGAGTCGGAAGTGGTTTTTCCTGTCATTATGTGGGCTTACTTTGAAGATAAAGCACTTATAAATGAGCTTTACTTGTGTGTTGATGACACAACCATCAATTCTACTATTTCTATACTCATATGCACACATACATATATGAATACTTTTATATCGCGGGGTATAGGGATAAGTATCTAACTAAATTCGCTACGGTTACGGTAACTGCTTACCATCAGGCGGGCCGTACGCTTGTTTGCGACCTTAGTGGTATAAAAAAAAGATGTTGTTCAGGCTAACCTAAGAATTATTGGCTCTCAAGACAGCTGCCGGAACATACTGTTAGGTGCTTGAACTGCTCAGTAGTAATGTCACTACCGGTCACCCATCCAAGTCATGACTGGTGCGGACGTTGCTTAACTTAGCGGTTCGGTTAAGAACAGATAAGATATCTTCGCTACGAGCGCTTCAAAATGATATATCCAACTAGTTTTCTCCAACTTGCGTGGTTTGTCGATGTACTGCAATGTGCTACTGTGATTTGTAATACTTTTTTTTGTGCATTTTCCAGGCAATATAAGCGTTCGTCTGATCAAGCCAAGGAGTTTTACCTGCTGAGCGTTTTCATGGGAGACATCGTAGGCTCACCGCAGCTCTGCCATCAGCTCGGCAAGAGAAGAGGATGCGATGACAAGTTCTTAGGGAACTAGTGTTAGCTATATAAGCCTAGACATAATAGATAATCGTTGTTGACGATATACTGTACAAAATTTAGTAAAGACATTACATAAACTTCAGAAGCCTCATTTATACAAAATTAATTAACAATTTGACAGTGCACGGTAGTTAAGAAAATGCCCTTCATAATAAATGTATGGTAATGCTAAAAAATTACTCCAGCATCAGCTAAAAATGTTGATAAATTACTTTATTCAGACAACTTGATCCTATTTTTGTAGGTAGTAGGTTAGTACTTTATTACTAACCGTGAGTTTCCACACCAATGGACAATCTAATTTTAGGATGTTTTTGCTACGAAGTCTGTTTAGCAATGAAGCTGACTCTTTGCGCCAAATGGCATTAAATGTGTCAGTGCGTGCTTGTGTGAACATATTTGATGCACTGCAGAATCGTGGAAGTCAACATAACCATGCTCTTAATTTACCAAGCGATCAATATATATACTCAATTTATGAGCAAGCCAATTAGATTTTCAGTATTTCAATTACAACTTAATAAAATCGTATCATATCAGGCCAGTTAAAGTATTTAAAGAAGAGGCTACGCTATCTATAACTTTTTTTATTAATTTACTTATGGTGTAAGTATTTATCAATATAGGGAATTTTATTTGACTAAATAGTGTTTTAAGATAAATTGATTTAATAATTATGTTTTAATGAAATAATACCAACCACATCAATACAAAGTGATACAACTACTTAGTTACCAAACAATTCTAAATTAATTATGTAAGGGTTTATTTGTTAGTCTTTTTTTAATTAAGATATTTAGGGCCCGTTTCAGAATGTCTCATAAAGTTTCAGGTTGCTATGCAACACATAAAATAACTGAATGATAAAAATGACAGTTGACATGCAGCGCGTTTCAAGCTTTAACCGATGGATAGGCTAAATCGATGACTGTGAAACGCAAAGATAGTGTTTTGTTTATTAAATATGTTCTGGGTAGTAAAACCGGAACTTACTCGAACATTCTCAAACAGGCCCTAAATATAATAATAATATATTAAGGGCATGTTTCAGAATGTCCTAATAAAGTTTCGGGTTGCTATGCAACACATTAAATAACTGAACGATAAAAATGACAGTTATCATGCAGCGCGTTTCAAGCTTTAACCGATGGATAGGCTAAATCGATAACTGTGAAACGCAAAGATAGTGTTTTATTTATTAAGTATATACTGGGTAGTAAAACCGGAACTTAATTGAACATTCTGAAAGAGGCCCTTAATATACTATATTATATAGTTTAATGTTACGTAATTATATAATATAAAAATAATTATACTGACATGATTGCTGGATAAGAATTAGAGATGAAATTTGATTTGATATGATTTACTTTATAGACACCAAACGAAAGATGAAGCGAAATTTTAGTATTGCGTGTGGTGTATTCATATTTTTTTCAATTCAGAGAAATGTATGGAATCGTTATTTAAGATAAGGTATAGTATTTTTCACATTCTATAATATTATGTATTTTATTTGCATCTGCCGTGCATACATTATTTCTAAAAAAACACCTATTCAAAATTTGCCTATTGGCGACTCAATTCGACTTAAGCCGGGTTATATATGCGATTTAAAGGTACAGAAGGTGAAAGTCTAAATGGATACAAAATCAACGCCCATGATATGGCTGTATTGCATGTAAATTAAAGACAAAATAGTATTGTCAAGGACTAGTTTATCAGGTATAACTAGTTTGTGGGGATAACCATTATAAGACTTAGGGGCCGTTTCAGAATGTCCTAATAAGGGATCGGGTTTCAAGCTTTAACCGATGGATAGGCTAAATCGATGACTAAAACGAAAAGATAGTGTTTTGTATAATAAATATGTTCTGGGTAGTATAACGGGCGCTTACTCGAACATTCTGAAACAGGGCCTTATATATTTTTATGATTGTAATACAGTATATAATGTTTTAACACTATATTGCAAAATTTGTCATGTTATTTTAAAGAACAGTATATCCAAACGCATCTTTCGATATCTAAAAGATAAATATGTTACCTTTAGATATGGATGTACTGTAGTTTTAAATTTAATAACTATTTTTTACACTTGTCGATACGTATCTTTATGGGAAGTTCTTTGCATATAGTACCTATTGTATAGTAACAGATTTTAGAAACCACAATGAATACCTTTTGTTCTAAAATTTTCCATTTGTTATTTATGAATTTATTATATGTTAAATGCTCTTACTATCGTGAATTCTTCCATTTAGTTGCCACATGACTAGTATGCGAATATTTTCATATACCTACCTACATCTTTTTATTGCACTCATATATATGTTGTAACAATTTTTGTATTCATATCATAAGTAGTTTAATGTAGGGCTAGTCAAATGTACATAAATAAAATTAAACGATTTCTTATTTGAAGACTTTTAATTTTCATCATTTTTTTAGCTAGGCATCACATCTAAAACATGAAATAGCCAATGAAATAACGGCACATGCTTTTATTATAGACATAAAAGAAGTGAATTAGATTAACTCTACATAGTATACAACAAAGTTGCTTCCCGCTGTCTGTCCCTATTTATGCTTTGATATTTAAAACTACGCAACGGATTTTGATGCTGTTTTTTTAATAAATAGAATAATTTGAGAGGAATGTTTGTATGTATAATACATGCATAAAATAGTGGATAAAGACTGATAATTTTAGCGGTTTCTAATATAATGTCGTAAATAAACACATTTTTGCGCTTACATTGCACACCCTGGCTGAACCCTACGAGATAGATCAAAGTAATGTATTACAGTATTGTACAGTTTAAAAAGGTTTACAAAAAAATCCACGGTGGTATATGTCTATCTCTTAGGGATAACCCACAATAACCATTATTTGAGCGTCGCGTGTTTTTCACATTCCCAATTATATATCGCTATTTCAAGAGTAACTTCTAAAATAAACATGTTTGTATAGACTTATGACAAAACAGCTGTGGACGTTTTATATAAAGACATTATGTAGTATTATAAGTATCAGCCCTAGTATCAGGGCGGGTTGCTAGTCATCATCTATATAATATTACTAATAACCACAGATCACATCTGTGCAAATAACATAGATACAGTCCGGCCGCCGAGAGATAGCGTTTGACAGTACGTATTAGTTTTGACTTTGTGACTTGTAATTGGAGTTATATCTACAATAAGGGATATTTTTATACATTTAAATGCCTGACAGACATAATATTACGTAAACTGACATGTTACTTGAACTGGGAAAACAATATAATGTACTGTCAAACGCATTCTCTGAGCGGCAGCACTGTAGCACGGTAATGTTATCTATACAGTATTTCAACTTCATAGAAACGGACGAAACGCGAGTTATAGCTATGCGCCGAGGCGCATAGCTATAACTCGCGATTAAAAATTAAACGATTTCTTATTTGAAGACTTTTAATTTTCATCATTTTTTTAGCTAGGCATCACATCTAAAACATGAAATAGCCAATGAAATAACGGCACATGCTTTTATTATAGACATAAAAGAAGTGAATTAGATTAACTCTACATAGTATACAACAAAGTTGCTTCCCGCTGTCTGTCCCTATTTATGCTTTGATATTTAAAACTACGCAACGGATTTTGATGCTGTTTTTTTAATAAATAGAATAATTTGAGAGGAATGTTTGTATGTATAATACATGCATAAAATAGTGGATAAAGACTGATAATTTTAGCGGTTTCTAATATAATGTCGTAAATAAACACATTTTTGCGCTTACATTGCACACCCTGGCTGAACCCTACGAGATAGATCAAAGTAATGTATTACAGTATTGTACAGTTTAAAAAGGTTTACAAAAAAGTCCACGGTGGTATATGTCTATCTCTTAGGGATAACCCACAATAACCATTATTTGAGCGTCGCGTGTTTTTCACATTCCCAATTATATATCGCTATTTCAAGAGTAACTTCTAAAATAAACATGTTTGTATAGACTTATGACAAAACAGCTGTGGACGTTTTATATAAAGACATTATGTAGTATTATAAGTATCAGCCCTAGTATCAGGGCGGGTTGCTAGTCATCATCTATATAATATTACTAATAACCACAGATCACATCTGTGCAAATAACATAGATACAGTCCGGCCGCCGAGAGATAGCGTTTGACAGTACGTATTAGTTTTGACTTTGTGACTTGTAATTGGAGTTATATCTACAATAAGGGATATTTTTATACATTTAAATGCCTGACAGACATAATATTACGTAAACTGACATGTTACTTGAACTGGGAAAACAATATAATGTACTGTCAAACGCATTCTCTGAGCGGCAGCACTGTAGCACGGTAATGTTATCTATACAGTATTTCAACTTCATAGAAACGGACGAAACGCGAGTTATAGCTATGCGCCTCGATCTCGGCCTGCGCTCGTACCGCAGACAGTCTCGAGTGTCGTGACTACGCCGCAGTGACGAGCGAATGGTTTGTTGTTTTTTAACAATAACCGCGCGATTTTTTCACCAAAAATAAGTTCAGTAAATATTTACATATAAAATATGACGAGTAAGATATATTGTGCTGTTTTAAGTTACATGAATTCGTCAAAAACGCATCCAGAGATAACTTTTTTGATTACCTGGAAACTGAAAGGTAAATACCATAAAATAATTTTACTTAATACTATAAAACAATTTTACTTACTAGTATGTAAAATTTTTTTATAGTCTACATATAGTTGACGGTACATAATGTGTGTCTTTTTAATGGACAAGTATTTCCCTTTATCCCGCAAAAAAATGTCTTAATTAAAAAATAAAAGTGAAGGTGATTGACACGAGTGAAATAGGTAGTAGTTATAAGCAAGTTATAATACTCGTAATATTACAGGTAGTTATTAGAATGTGGATTTTTAATACCTTAAAATATAATAATAAAGCATTTCGTACGTCTCACAAATATTTCTCAGTCGCCAATTTTTATAACGATTTTTTATTCAAACATAAACATGGTTTTTTGTTTAAATCTACCTACTGGTCAAGAAAACAACACGCATTTTTAGTGAACACTTCCTGTTCAATTCACAGAGTATTTTATTTGTTTATATAAAAAAAGTATATTTACAACCACAACACTAAATGGAAACACAAAGTGGGCTACTGTCGTATATATATATATTATTTATATTATATTTATTTTATATTACTATTTAGTTTTGTATACATATATATATAAGTACTTATCAAATTTCGGGGAGATTTTACATGCACATTTTTTTATGCCTGATAGGTTAGCCTTTGACCACCATCTCACCTGATGGTAAGTGATGATGTGGTCGAAGATGTTGTTCAGGCTAACCTAGAATTACTGGCTCTCAAGGACAGCTACCGGAACACACCGTTAGGTGCTTGGCGACAGATTTTATACTTGAGACCACTCTCTACCACTAGCTAGCCAGGCGGACATTCGCAAAATGCCCTACCACCATGCTAAAACGACTGCAATCCTAAGACAACAACCGGGACCGACGGCTTAACGTGCCCTCCGAAGCACGGAAGCGCTCAGTAGTAATGTCACCAGCGGTCACCCATCCAACTCATGACCACGGCGACGTTGCTTAACTTTGCTGATCGGTTCAGAATGGCTAATCAAACTTCGCTACGAGCGCTTCGAAACAAAATCTATGGTACAAATATAAAAAATCGAGGCAATATATAAATAGTACGCGATTTATGATTCTGCCTAGCCAATTTATTTCTGATAATGATAATTCCCAAATAAATGATAATTCCCTAAAATAATAATTCCCAGGAACCTCCCCCATAGAACGCCACAAAGAACGGCGTTTAGCCGCTTGTAACCAAATATATGTAATTTTAAAATTACATAAATATTTATTTTAGGAAAACGTGCAAACTAGCCTAAATCGCGTATAAAGCGATCTGCCTTATTTTTTTTAAGTACAATAGCATAAAACGTGGTTTATTAAGAATAATTGAGAAAAAAACCATAAATTATATCTAAGTATGTCCGCAAATAATATGATTTGCATGGCTGTAGGCCATTTTGCGATTGCCCGCCTAATCTTCTATCGTCAAGTAGTAAATCTGTCGACAAACACCTAACGGCGTGTTACGGCGGCTGTTCTAGATAACCAGTAACTCTAGGTTAGCCTGAACAACATCTTCGACTACATGATGATCGGGTGAGATGGTGGCCCAAGACTAACATATCAGCGATAAAAACAAACAAAACAATATGAACTCAATTGAGTCAACAAGTCATCCACATTCCTTCATCCACACTCACTTAATACGATAAAATTTATAGATAACAATCATCTTACTCAACAAGGAACGCAATCCAAAATGAAGATAATTTAATCCATTTTACGAAAAAAAATTTTTTACAAAAGTATAGGTACTAAATAATTTGCAGTACAGTGTCTAATAATATTTTCTGCATACATGGAAAAGAGGACAAATTGGGCATATTATACAGACAGGAAAATAAAATCAAGGTTCACTCATAGAGTTTGATGATTGTTTTATTTATTTACCATTCTTGTCATGAAACAAGCAATTAATTTTCTTTAGATATTTTTTACAAAAACTTCACTAAGGAAGAGTAATTAATGAAAGGATTATCTTCAGGGAGGAGCTGATCATGAAGATAAATTATTGGGTGCAGGTTTTTGGTGGCTATTTGACAAACATTTTCAAGGCTCATTACTACGTTGTAACTTTTGAATCTGTGGCACATACACAATTATCTAGGCCACTGTATCCACTTCTTACTCTGTGATAGTTACGATATAATCTTTGCCTTAATCTCTCTGTTAAAAATAGCTACTGTGTAATAGTTACCTACTTTGTTATAAATACTTTACTTTATACATACTATAAAAAATATGTCAATAACTTGAGTGAAAATAAATATAAACAACAAGAAGATATTTAAAAATTGCTCTCCTATAATAAACCCATCTGACAAGAAGACTGATATAAGTGGGTATTATGAAGATTCTCAAAAAGAGTTTGTGTTAGGTAGCCAGTCTGCTATAAAACCGTCCCAAAACATTATCCATATGTTACAAAATTACCAATTTACGAGAGAAAAAATAATAGTCATGTGCGGGATTCGAACCCGCGTCCGTCCACCCCTTTAGCCATGTTAGCTCATTGTGTCATGTTAGCTCAATTGGTTAGAGCATACCCCGGCTAAAGGGGTGGATGGACGCGGGTTCGAATCCCGCACATGACTTTAATTTTTTCTCTCGTAAATTTGTAATTTTGTAATGTAATTCGCTTAGCAGGCGTTATTGCAAACTTAACAATATTAAAATTATAAGGTTGCGTCATCATTTACAAGTTTAAAACCAATTGCAAAATTGGTCTTGTTTGTAGTACAACGCAAGTTGAACTATAGGTGTCGCTTCATCCCAATACGATGGTTGCATGAAGAACAAGAGCAATAATTACCGTTATGAGTCATTGTGTCATGTTAGCTCAATTGGTTAGAGCATACCCCGGCTAAAGGGGTAGATGGACGCGGGTTCGAATCCCGCACATGACTATAGTTTTTTCTCTCGTAAATTTGTAATTTTGTAATGTAATTCGCCTAGCAGGCGTTATTGCAAACTTAACAATATTAAAATTATCCATATGTGCATGTAAGGTTTTGCTTTCTAACAAATTCTTACATGCACATGTCATCTCGATAAAAAAAGGAAGATAGGGTTCGAAGAAACTTGCTATACGTATAAGTATACGAATTTGGCCAGGGTACACAAAGTGGCATAAAATAAATTATACTAAGTACAGGACAGCCTGTTTTATAAAAAGTTCATTTAGTATGAGTCCTTCGATATATAATTATTTACCAAAAATGGTACTGGAATCGGGAAATGTCTCGGCGTTTAAAGATAAATTATTTCATTTTCTACTAAAGAAACTATACTAAAAATATTGTAAAAGACTTCTTAGAAGACAACATAAATTTGTTTGTGCTATGACATATTAAATCTTGACGTAATTATTGAATTTATACCCATTACCTATTATTAATTGAAAATTAAGTGGTATTGTATTAATGTATTGTTGACCTAAAATTATATTGTTAATATTAAATCTTAGTTAGTTACTAATATTATTGTATGTTCGATATGATGAACCAACTGTCGGTACTGTATTATGATAATGTGTAAGATCTTTAATATAACACAGTCTTACAATAAATTTATCTTAATCTGAATCTAATATCAAGACAATAAAATGTGCAGAAAATATTAACAAGCACAAAGTTACACCTCTATTCTCTATGATACGTTTAAAGAATGACAATGACAGAACAAGCATGCAGTAGACGCACACATGCACACTACGGAGACTCAATCAGGAGACGTAGATTGAATTGACATTACCATGTTTGAGGTACAGGTGCCGTATCTCCCGATTATAAGTTCAATGTTTCTACCTATTACATTTAGGGCCTGTTTCAGAATGTTCGAGTAAGTTCCGGTTTTAATACCCAAAACATATTTAATAAATAAAACACTATCTTTGCATTTCACAGTCATCGATTTAGCATATCCATCGGTTAAAGCTTGAAACGCGCTGCATGTTAACTGTCGTTTTTGTTATTCTGAAACGGACCCCAAGGGCCCGTTTCAGAATGTCCTAATAATGTATCGGGTTGCTATGCAACACATAAAAATGACAGTTAACATGCAGCGCGTTTCGCGCTTTAACCGATGGATGGGCTAAATCGATGACTGTGAAACGCAAAGATAGTGTTTTATTTCGTAAATATGTTCTGGGTAGTGTAACCGGAGCTTACTCGAACATTCTGAAACAGGCCCTTAGCCTATGAATTTTCGAACACATCATCAATAAGTACCAACAGGTAAGGGAGTGGTAAAATATACTAAAATAAACCCACAAGTAAATAAAAGCCTTATTTTTAAATAGCTACAGCGTAGTGATGATCTGTACAAGATGTTGCACAAACAACCTTGAAATAAAGGCGCATTTTGCCGGCGAAATATTTACGCTATTCGATAGATTTTCATGCTGGCATTAAAGTGTTGCTGAAACTCCTCATTTCCCAACAGATTTTTTTAATTTTAGTCCCGTTCTCCTGATCTACTAATTTTTCAGATAAATCTCCCAATATTTAAGTTATACAGTTAAATCAAAACATAAAATCAATAGATAGATAAGACGCCCGTGTGGTTCCGGGCTAAAATATCTCCCTAGTATCTCTTCCTGTGGTTGTCGTAAGAAACAACTAAGGCCAGCACCACAGGTGGGCAGCAGCATCTTCTCGGGAAATCTTATCACACTACGGCCACAAAAACGTCGGTCAAGCGTGGGGATTGCGATGATACAGTATGGATACTTACCTCCCACACATTGTATCATAATTCACAATTGCGAGACAATTATTGTTATAGATAAAGTCGGCAAACTTTGTCAAGGCAAAGGTGCACGAAAGGGAAATTAGTTATTTGTGCAACAGGAGAGCAAAGTCGTTTTTTGCTGCGAGTGCTGATTTTGATCCTTGAGTGTAGCGAGGGATTCAAAGGCACGAGATGCAAAAAACTTTGCTCTCGTGTAACACACATAACTCCAGCAGCGAGAACACTTTAGGAGATAAAATAATAAATAGGAATAGATTGAAATAAATATAAACTTATTCAAACTTTACGCCAACCACGAAATTGTATTCCTGCTCTTTCAAAATTTGTTACGTAACATTTTTGAAACTACTTAGAATTAAATATTTGTCTGTGTCTCACTCACTGAGCAAAATCTTTTTTTCAGGAAGAGATTTCAGGAAGCAAAACCTATAAGTTTGATAATGAATAGATTCAGGCGTTACTTTGCGGAAATCCATATTTAATAATAACAAATACTTTTAAAAGTATCCTAAAAAACATTAAATAATATTTAAATAAAAATCGAGACTTTGTCTCGATCGTGCGCTCGGTAAGTCAAGACCTCCTGAAGATGCTTCGTTTAGAAGCGAAACTAGTCGGGTATTCATCCGGTTAGGCTGCGTGATGTTTATGACGTCACGTAGATAACAGGAAAATTAGGCGGAATTGTCACTAGATATATAATTTTATGCTTTTTTAAGTGTTTTATTTAAATATTATTTAATGTTTTTTAGGATACTTTTAAAAGTATTTGTTATTATCTATAAGTTTGAACTACTGAAGTAAAAAAATATTGTACAGCGAAGTGTACCTAACTGGTAAATTGTGAAAAGTTGTATGTTTCACTCGACAGCAAATATTTTAGGTCTCATGCCTTAAATCTCGAGCTATCAAAGAAGCCTAGTATTTTATTAAAAGCGTTACGTGTGATTCTTATAAAGATTACCGAACATAATTATTATCAAGGGATTTAAAGCCAAGTGGGCAAGTTCGCATCAAAAAACAACTTCTTGAACCAACAAAATAAGTATTTCACATCTCCAGAGACAAAATAACGGTTATGTAGTTCAAAAAATTGCCGCAAAAATCGATTTATCAGCGCGATGAAAAATACCTGATTCAAGAAAAAGACAGTTTGGTTTAACCGGCAGAACTGCAGTTACTATGCATTTAACCTCTTAATAATATATTTTGTTTATTTTGTTATAAATTGGATTTATAAATAAGATTGAACTTAAAGCTTTACTTCTTACCTTAAACTTTTTCACCCCAAATTTTCTCTTCTCACTGGACGAGATCAAAAGTTATACTTAGGTTTCACACGAGAGCAAATTTATTTAGGACTCCTGATTTTATGTTCCTCACTGCGTTGGACCTTGCATTAATTTGTGTGTTGAACAAGGTTGAACAACACCACCATAGAACATAATTTTAATAATACTACGTATGCAACTGGTTGAACAGATGACTATGAATGTCATATTGTGCTCTATGAAGGTTCTATTGTTCACTAATCGTTGAAGAGATCGGTAAGTAGCGCCATCTAGTAAAAGAGTGGATAAATAATAACACCCAAGTTTACTTGCCTCTTACTTTCTTATCAGCGGTGCCATGGTTCGAGGCCTTCCACCTTCCTACCGCAACATTGTACCTCGCGTATGTAGCGCTTGCTTGAAGGCAATGTAGTTTATACAAAAAAGCAGAGATGGCGCGCAACATAAAAATAAAATAAATAATGAAGCACATTTTTATTCATCGTTATTTAGTACTTACCTTAAACAATGATACCTGAAGTAAAATTCGCCCACAAGAATTTTACTTAAGGTATCATTTTCAATTTAGAAATCAATGTTAAATTTTGTATACATATTGAAATATTTCAAGCGTTTTAATAACTAAATGACTTTGGTTAATATTTATTAAAAAATAATAATACGAAAAATGAAAATAATACTCCATTCACATCTTTGTTCCCTTTTGTAAACTTTGATTATTACGAGAGGTCATTCAAGCGGGATTCATAGCATTAAAAGGGTGAAAATTATCATAAACATTAAAATTATTTTCTACAATATATTATATCTTAATCAATGTTATATTGTAAAATTATCATAAAATATATATTATGGCCGATTTCAAATTTTAAATCAATATATAAAAATAACACACATAGCTACTAGAAATAAGGAAATATTATTTAAATATATGAAATAAAAGGCTTTCTAATTTTTTGTTTATTTTTAAATTTATATAAACGGTCGGAATATCTTCTCATATAAACGCCAAACGATGATATGGAAAGAAACACATAAAGAGAAACAACAAACAATGAAAATCTGGCAACTGTGGGTAGGTTTGTAAACTGGGAAGCTTATAGGGACTATAGTCACATCGTTCCTTCGGACAAGAATAGTAAATTGTTATACAGAGGGAATTAATGCCTATTTAGATTTTAGACACCCGAGACCAGCGACGTCGACTATAGTCCGAGAGATAATTTTCACCCGTGTTATATATTCTACTTTTCATTTCGATCGCAAGGAAAGTAATCTGCAATGTGAAAAATTACTGTCATGATAATTGCAAAGGGATTTTGAAATAATTATCTGTATCCCAAATAAAAACGGACCAAAAGTTCTTACTAGTTGAACTGGCAACAGAATAAAATTCCTAAGTGCTGAAAACTCATAATTTATCACTACGCGTCATGGCAAAATGTCATGATGAACAGCAAATAACCTCTAACAGTAATGAAAAGATCGTCAAGGAAATAAATAAAAAATACAAATTGAAGAAGGAATGGTATAGTACCAATAATAGAATAGTACATTGTACATCAAGCGGAGAAAACGATCTATTTCCGTTCGAGAGTATGTATGTTTAAGGCTTAAAGGAATCTCGAGAACAGAAATAAAACTTTCTCCCGAGTGATACATAGTGCTTTATACTACACCTACGAGGAAAATAAAATCATTAGGTACCTACTTATAGGTAAGTTTTCTCGTATTTGTCCCGAGACGTCTCGGGAAGTAAGTTCTTTATGACTTGAGCTGTATTTTTTATTTCTGGTGGCGCCGTCACATTTTAGAAAATTATTTAGAATAATTAAAAGCTGACTCTTATATTATCAATTTAGTGATCAAAACAAATAAATTGCTGCGCTTTTTTATCATAGTGCAGAGAAAAGTTGCCAACTTAAAAATCCAGTACGAAAAAATTACTAAATTTTTTTTATTATTTGATATAAAACTTTATTTGAAGTAAGTTTTGGAGCTGTACTCGTATTTTTTTATTTTTGGTGGCGTCATCTTTATAAAATCGTCACTTCTCATATCAGATAATATTTTGGAAAATTATTTGGAATAATTAAAAGCGTACCTATTGTTGAATTATTTATTTAGTAAAAAAAAACAGAATTTAACTAATTAGGTTGCTTTCGTAGTGCAGATAAAGGATGCCAACCTCCTTTCATTGAAAATTAAGTACGAAGAAAATCCCACCTCTTTTTCTAATCATTTGATATCAATTTTCTAATCATACAAAAACAAAATACAATCCTTGAATCTCAAAAAGGCTTTAATTTTTTGAGATTCGATTATTAATAATAATATAATAAAAAAATTATTCCAGACTTATGTCCATAGTGTTAGTAATATTTAATATGTATTGCTATGTTAGTTAAATAATAATATTATAATAGTTACATACAATTTTCGTAAATAAATAAATTATTTAGTCACCAACTGTGCGATAGGCCTAAGTACTGCCATCCAGTGCCTCATGTAGCTGGAGTACAGATCCTCAGCTACGACGGCCAGGAGATTGTTGGTACTACCACGCATGCGGCTCATCAGTGAAGCTACTCTTTTCCGCATGATGGCATAGAAGTCATCAGTACGTGCATCCGCGAACATACCTGATGCGCTACAATAACGTGGCAACCCCAACAGCATACTAAAGCTGTTGTTGTATTGGACACGTAGGGCGTTGTAAGATTTCTGTGTATATTAAGTCCACAGACTGCATGTATAAAAAGACGTACAGTACGCTTTGAATAATGTCAACTTCACTGGCGCTGTACATCGAGCAAATCTGCGAGCCAACATATTGCACCTCATTGACAACGCCCTACGTTCTCTTTTCTTATTGTATTTTGTTTTTGTTGGCAGCTAAAAAACAAAAAAAACGCTAGCAGGGCAGGTGAAGCCATTTTCAGAGTAGTTACCTGATAGAAAGATCAAGTTTTTAAAAGCAAAATGGTATTTTTTTTATGTGATTTTATTTTTTTATGGTGCTTGAAGTTGTGAACATACTGGGTAATTTTATCTTTCTTGGCACTTAATTTTTTTTTATTCCATTTTATTTCAAAGATCTAACGATGGTAAATATTACTCAACTGAATTGGCCTATCTATCAACTTAGCCCACAAAAAAAATCAACCTTCTACCGCAATAATTCACGTCACCATAAATAAAAATCTCATCGTACTCGGCGATAGGTGAAAAATTAAAAAAAAAGTACTCGTATTAGCTCCGAAAATACGAAAATCGCGGAACATACATGGGGGTGATTCAGATAGCCCTCTAGGTCGTCGACCTCCCAGCTTCAGTATATCACTACTTCTTGGGACAGCCTGTATATGTGCTATAATTTTAATGAGTTCACATACAAAAACACTTGAATTATGTAAAATTACTTATTATTAAGTGCATTTGTCATAATTTATTCTGCCTAAAGCAATTTTGACATTAATCGATCACAAAGCATGATACGAATTCGATCGCCTTGTGAAATATTTGATGAATAATATCACTTGGTCTTCCCCCTAAAAACATAGGTTTTCTTGACTTAATAAATTATTAGTAAGAAACCAACACTTACTCTACTCAGAACATCTTTCGTCTCTTCTCATTTAATTTTGACCTTCTATTAAAGATCAATGCCTACGCAAATAATTCAAAATAAACTCATAAAGGTACTTAAATAGTGAAAACTTTAATTTGAGTCTAAGGGCCCGTTTCAGAATGTCCTAATAAAGTTTCGGGTTGCTATGCAACACATAAAATAACCGAATGATAAAACTGACAGTTGACATGCAGCGCGTTTCAAGCTTTAACCGATGGATAGGCTAAATCGATGACTGTGAAACGCAAAGATAGTGTTTTGTTTATTAAATATGTTCGGGGTAGTAAAACCGAAACTTACTCGAACATTCTGAAACAGGCCCTAAAAGTCAATATTGTTTGGATACCAGCACACATAAAGAGTTGTGAAAGAACCAAGAAACAAGTTTACCAGGATTTCCTGAATTATTTGAAGTAATTTAACGTAATTGCAGGCTAAATGAATATGAACCCGTCAAAAGACATCATTGACGGTGTGATATACACTGAGCCTGCAATTTCGATTGCAATGCTATTCTTTAAGGCCCTAAGAGTTGGTAATTAGTATTTTTAAGTCAATATACTGAAAAAAGTCCGTATTCTTTGTACACTTTTTTTATGACATAGTGTCGGGACAAGCTCGAGGCTCACCTTATGTTACGCGGACCAACCTCTGCCTATAACAGATGCATTTCGTCACAAATCACGAATTGCACTGTGCCCGTCACCTTGAGACAGTTGTTAAGTCTCATGTGCCTGTAACTTCACTGGCTCTCAAGGACTGCTGCTGGAACACACCGTTAGGTGCTTGACGACAGATTTTCAACTTTAGGGTGGTCGCTAGCCAGGCGGGCATTCGCAAAAAGCCCTTCCACCATGCGGTGAAGCTCAAACCCGTGGCGAGTTTCGAACCATGGACCTGCTGCGCGGCAGTCCATAGCCAATGCCACTGAGTCGTCACGTCGTAATTTCTGAAGAAAACATTATCGTAGATAGATAGATAGATAACACTTTATTGAGACACCATTTAAAAAAATAACTTATAAAGATAACAATACAAAATATGATGTAACAATAGGCGGTCTTATCGCTTAGAGCGATCTCTTCCAGACGACCTATAACTAGAGGACAACATTGTACTAAAAATACATAGACGGTAGTCTTCATAATACAAACAAAATATTACTTAGAAAGCATCTAAAATATGTACTATTATAAATAAAATAACAATTCAAGTAATAAACATTTAACACAGTTCATTAATAATTCATATACCTACATAAATATATAAGTACATATATAAAATAATATATAAATATATATGTGTATACATAAGATGATACAATATATACATATACCTATATCAATAACATTAAATAATGTAAGTAGTTAACATACAGAACCATAAAAGTAAGAACTTAGTAGCAATTTAAAGCTGACAGTGATGTATACAATCATGATGGGGAAAGATAATGATCTTTTACAAGGTTTTTGAAAATATTTATTGATGGTGAGCGTTTAATAGCAAGAGGCAAAGAGTTCCAAAGACGTACAGCCTCAGAGGTGAATGATCCATCGTAAAATTTAGTTTTACGCTCAGGCACTTCAAGCTGAAGATTCAATGACGATCGTAAAGAACATGAGTGAGTAGTATGAAGGAAACGAAAACGTTCCTTGAGATAACGTGGGGAAGAGGGGTGAAATAGAATACTATATAGAAGGGACAAAATATGAGCATTCCGACGCAGGCGAATGGGGAGCCACTTGAGCTTAGTTCGAAATTCAGAGACGTGGTCATACTTGCGTAATCCAAATATGAACCTAATGCAGAAGTTTTGGAGACGCTCAAGTTTATTTAGCATATCCTCCGTGAGGTCAAGATAGCAGACGTCAGCATAATCAAGAATAGGTATTAAAAGAGACTGTGCAAGTGCAATTTTAGTGGTAGTTGGTAGAAGGTTTCGAAGTCTGCGTAAGGCACCTGCAGAAGCGAACATCTTGCGGCTCGTTTCTACTAGTTGAGGCCCCCATGTTAAGCAACTGTCAATAGTTAAGCCAAGGTTTTTGACTGTTTTACTAAATGGAATGGCAACACCATCGAACACAACCTTCGGTAATAAGTTCCAGTCAATTCTACCTATCATGTGAGAGCTTCCTACTACAATGACTTGCGTTTTCGTAGCGTTGACATTGAGTCCGTAAGCTTTGCTCCATTCTGATATTTAAACCAAGTCTGTGTTTATAGCTGCTACTGCATCCGACAATTCAGTCAGAGGTGCTTGGCAGTATAATTGTAGATCGTCTGCGTAAAGGTGGTAGGAAGAAGATATAGTTCTAGAAATTGAGTTAATAAAAATAGCGAAAAGAAGAGGAGATAAGACGCCACCCTGAGGTACACCAGCTGACGTGTTACACCAAGAAGAATAAGATTCATCAAGGCGAACCCGCTGTTGGCGACCATGAAGATAAGAATGGAACCAGCCAATCACCGTTGGAGATATGTTGTTGGAGCGAAGAATTGCAAGGAGGATGTCAAAATCTACAGTGTTAAAAGCATTGCTGAAATCTATGAATGTCAGCACAGTTAGCTGACCCTTATCCATTCCTAAACGTATATCGACTGTTATTTTAACAAGTGCAGTAGCTGTGCTATGTCCTGGACGGAAACCAGACTGATAAGGGTTCAAGAGATTGTTAAATATAAGGAAAGAATTAATTTGATTATGCACTAGTCGTTCGAGCACTTTAGATAAAAAAGGAAGTATAGATATGGGACGATATTCACTAAAAGATTTAGGATTAGTTTTTTTGGGAAGAGGTATTATGTGAGCTTCCTTCCATACAGACGGAAACACACCATTAGTAATAGAAAAGTTAAGAATATAACGAAGAATAGGGAGAATAGAATCAAGGGTATCAGCATGTTACGACTGATACCATCCGCACCAATAGCGTTAGAAGAAATGGAAAGTATGCTCTTCTCAACATCACAAGCGCTGAATTGGCTAAACATAAAAGGCGAAACGGTAGGAGTTGAAATGTTAGAAAGAGAATTTAAAGTGCAAGCTTTTACCGTATAATCAATGTTACACGATGAGGAAAAGTGTTGGTATTATATTTGGTATTATGTATCGTAATTGCCACGACGGGGTGCGCGCTGAAATGATCCCTATTTCAACGAAAGTTTATTTGATTTATGTACTCGGTGACAGCAAGCTGTTAAGCGGAGTCCCCTCAGGAGCAGCTGGTTGACGGCCAGAATGATCATTACACAAACCAACGCTTAAAAAACATCATATCAGCGCATGCTGCACTGCAACTGGTTCGGTAATCGCTCCGTCAGAAATGCGATTATTTTTATAACTGATAGGTTAGCCTATGACCACTATCTCACCTGATGGTAAGTGACGATGAGGTCAAAACTTTGTTCGGGCTGACCTAGAATTTCTCACCCTCTGGGACTGCTGCCGGAACACACCACTAGGTGGTCACGATCACTGCAAAGTGTTTGAAATATCGGCACAAAAATAATGATAAATATACGCCATTTATACCGTTTAAAGTTGTTTAATTACTATGTGTAATAATCGCGAAAACTTAAGACAACACTACTAGGTGCTTGGTGAAAGATTTTCTACTAGCTAAAATTACCTACTACCGTGCTATAACGACTGCCATCCTAAGACAACAACCGGTTCCGATGGTCCTCCGAAGCGCGGAAGCAGTCACGTCACTAGCGGCCACCCATCGAACTAATGCCTGCCACGGATGTTGCTTAACTTAGCTGATCGGTTAAGAATGGCTTAGCAAACTTTGCTACGAGCGCTTCAAACAAGAGAGCTTTGATACATAAAAAATATTGCTTTTCAAATTAATATCATTCTTTAATGTCAAAATCGTATATACATAATAGAGATATTAATATTATATATCGAAGGTGTGCCTTTATTAACAAAACACTACATACTGTATAAAACACTACAGCTACTTCACTGAAAGCATTTAGGTAGCCCAAAAGCCATTACAGGACTGTAGGTAGTCCAAACGTAGATTCAAAGATCTAACGATAGTAAATGTTACCATACTGAATTGGCATATCTATCAACTTAGCCCACAAAAAAATCAACCATCTACCGCAATAATTCACGTCACCATAAATAAAAATCTCATCGTACTCGGCGATAGGTGAAAAATAAAAAAAAAAAAGAACTCGTATTAGCTCCGAAAATACGAAATATCGCAGAACATACTCGTACATAGGGGTGATTCAGATAGCCCTCTAGGTCGTCTACCTCCCAGCTTCACTACTTCTTGGGATACATACAGGATGTATATGAACGCTATAATTTTTATGAGTTCACTACATTAATGTAAAAAAAACACTTAAATTATGTAAAATGAATAAATGCAAAAAAAAAATATGGACCTCTCATTATTAAGTGCATTTGTCATAAGAGCAATTTTGACATTAATCGATCAAAAAGCATGATACGAAGGCGATCGCTTTTAAAATATTTAATGAATAATTGATTGAGACTTCATTTAATCACTTGGTCTACTTCCCTATAAAAACATAGTTTTTCTTGATTTAATAAATTATTCGTAAGAAACCAACACTTACTGTTTGTCTCAGTTGGAACATCCTTCGTTTCTTCTCATTTAATTTTGACCTATTAAAGATCATTGCCTACGCAAATAATTCAAAATAAACTCATAAAGGTACTTACATAGTGTAAACTTTAATTGGAGTCTAAAAGTCAATATTGTTTGGATACCAGCACACAAACGTTATAAAATAAAAGAACCAAGAAACAAGTTTATCAGGATTTCCTGAATTGTTTCAAGTAATTTAACGTAATTGCAGGCTGAATGAATATGAAACCGTCAAAAGACATCATTGACGGTGTGATATACACTGAGCCTGCAATTTCGTTTGCAATGCAAATATTTAAGATCGTAAGAGTTGGTAATTAGTATTTTTAAGTCAATATAGTGAAAAAAGTACGTATTCTTTCTACAATTTTTTTTATGATATTGTGTCGGGACAAGCTCGAGGCTCACCTTATGTTAAGCGGACCAACCTCTGCCTATAACAGATGCATTTCGTCACAAATCACGTGCCCGTCAACTTGAGACATAGTTATAAGTCTCCTGTGCCTGTAACTTCACTGGCTCTCAAGGACTGCTGCCGGAACACACCGTTAGGTGCTTGGCGACAGATTTTCAACTTGGGTGGTCGCTAGCCAGGCGGGCATTCGCAAAATGCCCTTCCACCATGCGGTGAAGCTCAAGCCCGCGGCGAGTTTCGAACCATGGACCTGCTGCGCGGCAGTCCATAGCCCGTTGGCTATGGACTGCCGCGCAGCAGGTCCATGGTTCCTAGATTGGAACCTAGATTTTCTTACTCTCTGGGACTGCTGCCGGAACACACCACTAGGTGGTCACGATCACTGCAAAGTGTTTGAAATATCGGCACAAAAATAATGATAAATATACGCCATTTATACCGTTTAAAGTTGTTTAATTACTATGTGTAATAATCGCGAAAACTTAAGACACCACCTCTAGGTGCTTGGTGAAAGATTTTCTACTAGCTAAAATTACCTACTACCGTACTATAACGACTGCTATCCTAAGACAACAACCGGTTCCGACGGCCCTCCAAAGCGCGGAAGCACTCACGTCACTAGCGGCCACCCGTCGAACTAATGCCTGCCACGGATGTTGCTTATTTTAGCTGATCGGTAAGGAATGGCTAAGCAAACTTTGCTACGAGCGCTTCAAAATAGAGAGCTTTGATACATAGAAAATAATGCTTTTCAAATTAATGTCATTCCTTAATGTCAAATTCGTATATACATAATAGAGATATTAATATTATCTATCGAAGGTACGCCTTTACTAACAAAACACTACATACTGTACACAACACTACAGCTACTTCACTGAAAGCATTTAGGTAGCCCAAAAGCCATTACAGGACTATAGGTAGTCCAAATGGCCACTACCAGTTGATAGCGTGCACAGTATGCTGGCAGCATTGCCCCGTTGGATGGCAATACTTACGACGTTGAGTCAACCAAATGCCAGCATTTTGATGTATCGTTTGACATGGTTTTGAGAAAATTAACATGGCGTTTAGGAGGAGATACGAATTTTGTTCCGTGACATAAAGAAACTTCATATCAACAAACAAGTTTTCACCTCCAGATGTTTTGGCACTACAGACAATATTTTAAGATCTGACTAGATCAAGACAAAGTAATGGATTGACTCAGGTGTTACTTACTTTGTGAAAATCCATATTTAATGATAACAAATATTGAAAAATATTTTAAGAAAACATTAAAATAATATTTTAGAAAAATATTTAATAAATATCTCTAGTGACAATTCTGCCTAATTTTAGTGCTCAGTCGAAGTGACGTTACAAACGCCATGCAGCCAAACTAGAAGAATTTTCGACGCATTTGGCTTGTACACGAAGCACCCTCAGGAGATCTTGACTCTTCTGAGAATTTTTCCCAATTGTGCGCTCGAAGACCTTCCTGAGTTGAGTGATGAATTTTTCCGGTTTGGCTGCGTGGCATTTGTGACGTCACAGGAAAATTAGGCAGAATTGTCACTATATATTTTATAAGTATTTTTCCTAATATTAATGTGACTTCTTATCATCCGCAGTGGACGATCGTCAATTTCTATTGTTATAACTATCCACGATGCGTACGGGTAAAAGTTTTCTTAAAATCTTTGTTATTATAAATACCTTCATGGATCTGACGATTAACAATGTAGGGTATATTTTTACTGTTTTTTGTACTCAATGTTAAAGTAGGGTTCGCCGTGGTTTGCTGGGTGGAATGGCACCCCCGAAGGCAACATACTTCTGAAGAACTAACATCTTATACTGCGAACCTCTGCGATGACTGCCACGCGTAGGGACCCGCTAATCTAACCCCGCTGATGGAGGAGCCATTTAAATATTATACACAACTGGCAAAAACACTCACGTTGGGGATCAAAACGTCGACCCGGGTTTCGAGCTCCCGGCTGGCAGACTCAGCTGCGCACTCGCCCTGATGATGAGCATCTGACATGCTCGAAACCCGGGTCAACCAGGTGCCATTTGTTCAACGAAGGAAGTCATGATTGTTGTATTTTACAAATTATTGGAGTACAAAATTTTTTTTTATGCCCAAGGCAGGAATCGAACCCGCGTGACTGTTGGTCATAATGATGAGATTACAGTAGATAACTTTTTAAATAAAGTATACTTAAATATAGTTTGAGGACTGTAAGAGGCTTAAGACGAGGCTCCCCAAAGTTTGTAGCTTAGTTACTGTAAACTAAATATATCATTGAATATTGTGTAATTTTATCAATCATAACTGAAATATATGTTGCTCATTTGCGTCATTTTTTTTTGGAAACACCTTTAGTTAACTAAGGAAAAGAAATATAGCAATTACGATTAAAACATGTTTGCATCATAAAACAGCCATGTCTCCCTATTCGACCCAGTTTCGTTATGCAACGTTTACTGAAAATGTTCCATAAAACACGATATTATACATAAAGTGATGCATCTATTAATGAATTAGTTTATTTATTTCTGATCTCAAAAAACTAGGCATTATAATATGAAAAAACCTCAACATTATGCCATGACATAATACTTATGCAAAAGCATAATAATTTTATTATAATGACCTATGCAAAGTCACCTGCCCACCATGACGGATATATCCGCAAATGTAATCATTTTGTTTTTAATTTATAATATACCTATCTAAACACTGAATTATGTGGTTCATGATAGTATTACGACAGACTGTTTAGCCAGCAAAGACTGTTAGGTAGTTCAGTACTAGCTGGTTGTAAGAGCATCTGTATTTACGAAATAGTTTATTAGTTTCAATAACGGCAAAACACTTACATGTCAATGATTATTTTGTTTTTAAAACAGTTAAATTTGGCACCACAATATTCGTTGCTGGAATAAAGTAAAATTTTAGATATTGATTATTATATATTTCGGAGATCGTACGGTTCTTGACATCAGGTAGTGAAAAGAAAGCTCAATGGAAAAGCTCTTATAATGTGGGTGTACATGTGAGTATTCGAAGCGCTCGTAGCCAAGTTTGCTTAACCATTCTGAATCGATCAGCAAAGTTAAGCAACGTCCGCCGCGGTCATGACTTGGATGGGTGACCGCTGGTGACATTACTACTGAGCGCTTCCGTGCTTCGGAGGGCACGTTAAGCCGTCGGTCCCGGTTGTTGTCTTAGGATAGCAGTCGTTACAGCATGGTGGTAGGGCACTTTGCAAATGCCCACCTGGCTAGCTACCACCCTCAAGTTGAAAATCTGTCGCCAAGCACCTAACGGTGTGTTCCGGCAGCTGTCCTTGAGAGCCAGTATCTCTAGGTTAGTCTGAACAACTTCCTCGACCACATCATAACTTACCATCAGGTGAGATTGTGGTCAAAGGCTAACCTATCAGCATAAAAAAAAAAAAAAACATGCAAATTAGAAGATATATTAGAAAATACGTTGTTATTCTCAATCCACAGTTTATGTTTTTTTTTTATTCCTGATAGTTTAGCCTTTGAGCACAATCCTGATGGTAAGTGATGATGAGATCGAAGATGTTGTTCAAGCTAACTCTCAAGGACAGCTGCCGGAACACACCGTTAGGTGCTTGTCGACAGATTTTCTACTTGAAGGTGGTAGCTAGCCAGGCGGGCATTCGCAAATTACCCTACCACCATGCTATCTTAACACAACAACCGGAACCGCCGGCTTAATGTGACCTCCGAAGCGCTCGGTAATAATGTCACCAGCAGCGGTAACCCATCCAACTCAAGACCGAGGCGGACGTTGCTTATATTGGCGACGCTACGAGCGCATCAATCTGCGACTCCCGAAATTACCCCCGTCCTATAGCCATTCTAATCCTCACCTTGAAGAACAATTCACAATCTCACTCTGTCATTACTCGTCATCACTGTGGCGAATCTGCCATTACGAATTACGTATGTCGTCTATCTGATGCTGCAGGAACTGCTGTTATCTTCTGTCACTGATGTACACTGATCACGGTCTTTACTGTCAACGCTAATCGTCACTAGTTTCATTCCCTAATCTATCAAGCTCCGAGTTAATTCCAAACTCAATAGTGTTAAATTCGTAAAGCCTAACATTATGAAAATGTAGACGATCCACAATTATGTAACATAATCATCATATTTTATTATTCAACATGCATCATTAATTTAATATTCCGGAGCTAACTACCAATATTTTTGTTTCATAATATAATTTACTTAAATGTATTGATCTAGTTTGTGGTGTTGAAATTTTTTGAGATTTAGAAACGAATTTTGGTTTTTGAGTATGTTACGCATTTTGAATACTGGACACAGATTTCTCCATTTTTAAAATAGAGGTGACAGAATAATTTATTAATATGATACTAGTTTGTTTATCTAGATTTCTAGAATGTGAATAATAAAGTTCGTATGAAGGTGGGTATAACCGTTATATGTATGATTCGTTGTTTTCATTACTGATAGGCAAGCTTTTGATCACGGGTTCAGATGATAAATAGGTTCTGACATAGATATTTTTAGTACCAGTCCGGAGTTTACTGTGACCATGTCCTATTTTACCTTGTAAGAATCATCTGTACCCAAGCCTACCCCTAAGTACAGCATTTCACGTCAAATATATCTCATGCTGCAGGTCCATGGTTTGTTCCCTAACACCGACTTGAGCTTCACCGTAGGGGGTAAGGGCATTTGGCGGTTGCCCGCCTTCGAGAAGCTACCATCCTCAAGTAGAAAATCTGTCGTCAAGCAAATTACACTGTGTTCCGGCAGCAGTTCAGGAGAGGCAGTAATTCTAGGACCGTTTACCATCCTCGACCACATCATCACACATGTGAGATTATGCTCAAGGGAATTTCAGGTGTAAAAAAATATCAGGTGGGCACGTTTCCATTTCAATCCTATAAAAAAGAACTGCCTCTGTGTGTCCGATGATATCTAGGCTATATCTAATTTAATTTAAAAAAGAGACAGGTCACTATTGTATTAACTAATTGAATCGTGGGAAAAAATGAAGGATATCATATTAATTTAAGACTCAAAACAAAAGTTAATGATAGGAATAACCTTGTTACATAGGTGATTAAGGAGAACGAAACATAAAAAAACAATGTAGATATAAACTAGGTTACTCGTCTGAGTAATTGCCTATGTAAACAATAAGTTTTATATACAACTAATAACTTTGTATCAAAACCCATCAAGCATAATTTCTGAAAATTACTCTCGTTTGTACCAGCCCGGTGCCCGGCATTTTTATATTTTGGCGTCTGAAATCCACTAGTTTGTTTTTTCATTTTTTTATACATACAGACGATACTATATATACTTGCGCTATCAAGACGAGTCTAACGATATCTCATACATTTTAATTGGTTCAGCCGTTTAGAAGTTATAGTGGAATATAGAAACTCACAAACAAGGCATATTTGGCTATTACTCTATTATTATCTACTATTATTATTATACATGAACCCAGAAAACATAGCATTCCTTTTTTTGGGCAGTCGTGTAATAACAATTCCATAATCAAGTTAAATCAAGTGATAAAATATTTTTCATACATTTATCCCTACGTTTCAAACATCACAGTGATTGAACTAAAAAACTGTCGCGAGTTTTGTCAATAATTATTATTTAGTAATTGGCTAAGACTCGCGTGATATTTACCGGATATTGCTCCGACCAGTTTCGAACTTATTTGAAGTTTTTTGTCTAGGAGTCACGATTGTGCACAGCGTCGAGCGCGGGCCTCAGCACGTAACTGGCGTTGAGACAGTTGCGCCGCAGCTGTCAAAGTCAGAATTTCTCCGTCCGAACTGTCACTTCTGTCACTATCACTGTGAAACAGGTCGGAGCAATATCTGGTCTAAATTACGCGAGTCCTAGCCGGTTACTAAATAATAATCACAGTGATTGTGGTAGATTGCGGGTAGATTAGCAGCCTACCTTCGACCATAATCACAGCACAGTGTTGCGCTGTACACGGTCCATGCAAGATTAAGAAAATAATGTAAGTTACTTATTTGGAGACGTGAAAACTGTACTATGTCGCTAAACAAGTGCTAGTTAAACTCTGGAACTTTTATTTCGTCCCGGGATATGCACCAAGTGAGGCTTGTGGATTTTCGGTGAGATTCATTTATTATCAAAGCCATTTTTGTGTTACAATTTTCATTTAGTTCATTTAGTTACCGAATCAAACAACGCAGTTTTATGTATTAGCGTTTTAACTTTTTTTTTTTAAAAAGCTCGAGGTCCTCCTGGTTTTAAGTGGACTTACCTCTGCCTGTAACAGATGCATTTCGTCACTAGTCACGAATTGCATTGCGCCCGTCACTTTGAAACATAGTTGTTAAGTCTCATGTGCCTGTAATTTCGATTTTAGCTTTCGAGAGAACGATAGCAAAATCGCTGTGCAGCCATGAACCAGACTAGACCTTATCAGAATAAAAGAAGCGCTTTTGCCAATACTGTTTTTATATCGAGTGGGTATCAGAAACGTATACCTACTTTATTAATGATGTCGGTACCCGTGCTTAATTTTCAACTGTAAAACATTTCTTTCATTTTCATTTTTAAAAGGTGAAATAAAATTTATATTAGATTGTTTTATATGAACATTTACGCATACTGAACGAGAATATTAAAATTATGTTAGATGGAAAATTAAAAGGCTATTATGGGGATTCAAACCCGCTACTACAGGTCGACTTGAAGTCAGAATATAAAATAAAATTTGTCCTCTAAAAATTTGTGAATGTTCCTCTACATCTAGTCAGATGGCGTTGGTGTTTAAAAATATTATATATATTGTAGGGGACATAACCTGCCGACGACTCACACTGACATTCCGACCTGTGCCGCCACGCCGTGCACACCTGTCTACAGCTCCGCCAGTATCTCCCAGTGAGACCGCAATAGTCCCCGCACTATTGCCGTCTCACTCGGGTCATCGTTCCGACGCTAGTTGCAGACCAGTGCCTTGGAATACGCAGTCCTGACGAAGTTTTTGTTTTGTGTGCAGAAGCTGAGCAGCCGCCGAACGCCGAGCAACGCGAGCTACGAGCTCGCCGTGCCGTCGCGCAGAGGCGCTCTAAGACGTCAGGCATTACCACCTACCCAAGTCCCTTGTTTCGGACGAACAACATCATATCGGGCTGGTGGTCTTGTTTTGACCGCACTTTTCGGTGCGCATTTCACCACTTTACTACCCGACACAACATAGTAACAGTCGCGTAACAACACACTTTGTGCTGTTAAGCGACGTCGTTCAGGCGTGGGGTAGCGTCAGCCAAACCCGTCTGAACGATCAAATCCGCCATTTGCTGCGGTCGCAGTGTGACACCCTACGGTGACAACGGCCACTGTTGTTGTTTTGGTTTAACCTTGCACCGTGGCCTTTCCCGCTTCACGGGTCAGCCGAAGCAAGCTGGGCTCCGGGATTACTGGCCTTGGGGTCACCCCTAGTCAACCCCGGAGTAGTGCTTAGGAGCACCCCTCTCCGCCGAGAAAAAAGCTCGGAGAGGGTACACAACTAGGGCACACCATAGGTACTCACTCCCTCTCACACAAGTGAGCTCACGAGTTGCGAGAGGGAGACAGAACCCGTTAGGCCATCCTGAGTATTCCCCTCAGGATGCAACGTCCCTCTAACGGTGAGGTGGAGGTCCTTCAGACCTTCGCCCTCCGCTACCCCGAACTCTACGCTGATCATCAGCAATCACTTAACGATGCAGAGAGTGCCCGCCTCACGGACACTCTCATCGCTCCCTCCGGAACTCCAATTCCGGAGGCCATCGTCCCTCCTCTAACCCGGTCCTTCTCAGAGGACAGCCCGACTTCGCCCGCTCCGGGCCCTGACAACAGACGCACGGTGGCAGCCCCTCCCCGTGAGAGGTCTCGCTCGCGCTCACCGATCGGGAGGCCAGCGAGCACCCGTCCCTCCATCGCCGTTGTCGAGCCCACTTCGGACTCCGAAACGGAGATGGAAGTAGATCCGAGTCGCGCCTTACGCACTGACTCGGACTCCGATAACGACGGCTATACCGTCGTTGACCGCAAACGCAAGCGTGCTCCTAAAGCCGCTAGTTGCGCAACTTCCGCCCCTCCCGCCAAGGCACCCGCTAAGGCCCCCGCCTCCGGCAAGAAGCCGACCCCCGCCCCGCGCCCCGCGTCTCCTCCCTCCGCTCCGGCCACCACTGCCGCGTCCCCTCAGGACGCGAGCGCGCGCCGCGAAAAACCGCCTCCGCCCCTGTTCATTCAGGACAAAACCAAATGGGACATGCTGTCCCGTTTAGTTTCGGATCGTGGGATCCACTATACTAATGCCCGCTCCACGCAGCAGGGCATTAAAGTCCAAGTTTCCACCATTAGCGACCACAGAGCGCTAACTAAACTCCTCCGCCACGAGAGCATAAGTTTTCACACTTATGCGCTCGAAGAGGAGAAAGTCCTCCGAGTGGTCATCCGCGGTGTGCCCAAGGAGGTACATACCGATTCGGTATGTGCCGACCTGAAGGCACAAGACTTCCCCGTACATGCAGTTCACCGCATGTACAGCGGGAAGGACCGCAGCCCCTACGATCTAGTACTCGTAGTACTAGATCGTACTCCTGAAGGCAAGGCCATTTTTAATTTAAAAAAGGTCTGTGGCCTCTCAGGACTCGATGTCCAAGCCCCATACAAGAATGGGAGTCCCTCGCAGTGCCATAACTGCCAACTATACGGGCACGCCTCCCGTTTCTGCTTCGCTCGCGCTAGGTGCGTTAAGTGCCTAGGCGATCACGCGACAGCAGCGTGCACTCGCACCCGGGATTCGCCGGACCCACCCAGCTGTGTTTTATGCGGTGCTCAAGGGCATACCGCGAATTACCGTGGCTGCCCTAAAGCACCTCGAGTGAACCACAGGGTGGCAAGGCATAGGCCGACCCGTCCCTCTTACGACCGTTACCAACGGGTAAGCCCTAAACTAACGGTAGTACCTGCCTCACAGGTAATACCCGCGCCGCTCCCAGCCCGTAACGCATGGTCTAAACCACCCAGTATGGTTAAGACCGTCGCTACCGCCCGCGCCCCGGCCCGCGCGCCCGCACCCGCGCCCGCACCCGCACCCGCCCGCGCCGCGGCCCCTGCCCGCGCACCGGCCCCGGCTCGCCCCGCGCTCCCGGCACCCGTCGCCAACACCATTCGCGCGCCTCCCCGCGCCGCTTCCCGGCCACAAGCTCCACCTATGCCATTGATGGCTGCCCCTCTTCAAGAGGCAATCAACCTAGTCAGCGATCTGGCTATGTCGGTTGACATCAATGAGGTACAAGAGCTATTCCACAAGATGCAATACGCTCAATCCCCAGCGGACGTGATCCAATACACATTGGAACACGCGAATTTACTTAGCACCCTTAAGCGCTTCGTTCCCCAGGCCCCTCCCCAGTACAACCACTATGGGTAGTACAACCGAACGCACGAAACCGTACTCAGTTTCGTTAGCGTCATTTAACGCTGACGGCCTCTTCAGACAACGTGACCTCGTCCACGACTTTTGTTGTACCCACCTTATCGATATCATATGCGTGCAGGAAACCTTTCTAAAACCGGGGAAGGCGAACCCTAGGTTTGCCAATTACAGAACGGTACGTGATGATAGAGTGAACTCCCGTGGGGGAGGCACTCTTATCTATTACAAAAGGTCCCTGCACTGCATTCCCCTACCTACCCCGACTCTTGTTAATATGGAAGCATCATGTTGCCTCCTAGCTATGACTGGTCATCAACCTATAGTCATAGCATCCTGTTACCAAGCTTGCGCAAAGCCGATCGTCCGAGCTGACTTAGAAGCCCTATTCTCATTAGGAAGCGCCGTCATTCTGATTGGCGACTTCAACAGTAAGCACATCCTATGGAATTGTAACGTCAACAATCCCAGAGGTATTGCACTTGAAAACCTAATCGCAGAACTTAACTTTGACATAATTGCGCCCACTGAGCCCACTCACTACCCTTATATGGAAAACCACCGAGCTGACTTGCTTGACATGGCACTATTCAGAGGCGTAACACTCCGGTTACGCTCCATAGAAGTGGTTCACGAGCTTCACTCTGACCACCGACCCATTATACTGCGACTAGGTCCCGACCCAACGACTGACCTCCCCCGCCCCACTAAGACGATAGTGAACTGGAAGCAAGTAGGCGATGCCCTAAAGGCTATCAGTTCACCGGACCTAGACAAGATCCCTGACGACATCCTGACAAAAGATGACGTAACCCTTGCGATCGATTCGTTCACCAATCACCTCTCCACCGTAGTAGGTGCATCCGCAAAGGAGGTCATAGTGCCGGACGACCGGCGCCTTGTCATTCCAGCGGATGTGAGACGATTGGTGACGGAGAGTAAAGCAGTGACCCGACATTACGACTCTTACCCCAGTAAAGAGAACAAAACTAAGAAACGCCACTTTGAACGCATGGTTCAAAGTCGCATGTCTGAGTTGCGTGATCAACAATGGGGCGATAAACTTTCAAACCTCGTGCCAAGCCACCATGCTTACTGGGACTTGGCGCGAGGCTTGAAAGGAAGTAACCATAACGACATGCCTCCCTTATACAGACCAGTCCCACTAGTCCCAGCGTTCTTTGACGAAGACAAAGCTGAGTGCCTAGCTGATAGCCTAGAGGCTCAGTGTTCCCCTAACGTAGATCACGTTGACCAAGCTCACCTCGATTCGGTGGATGCTGAAGTCGAACGTAAAAGCTCTGTGGTCACCTCTGAACTCCCACCAATCACCTTAGCGACTTACGCTGAGGTGGAGAGACTGATCAAGGCCCTCCGACCGCGCAAATCCCCCGGTGCCGATGGCATCTCCAACAGGGTTCTTAAAACCCTCTCTCCCCCTCTCATCCATCTCTTAGTCAGCATCTTCAATGCTGCTATGAGCCACTGCTTATTCCCAGACACCTGGAAATGTGCAAATGTCATTGGCATTCACAAACCAGGCAAAAGCTCATCTGACCCCACCAGTTACCGCCCCATCAGCCTCCTCAGTGCCTTAGGCAAACTTTACGAGCGGTTACTTGCAAACCGTCTCCAGTCCCATGCTAAGGAACACCACCTTATCCCAGATGAGCAGTTTGGCTTCAGACCCGGACACTCATGCGTCCAACAGGTGCACCGCCTCACGGAGCACATCATTGAGGGCTTCAATAAGTACCCCAAACCCCAGACTACGCTAGCAGTCTTCCTCGACGTAGCGAAAGCTTTTGACAAAGTCTGGCACAACGGCTTGATCTACAAGCTATACCAATTTGGCGTGCCAGAACGTCTTGTGCTCATCCTACAAGACTTCCTTAAAGCCAGAAGCTTTCGCTATCGCGTGGAAGGCACCCTCTCCTCCCCCCACCCAGTCAGAGCCGGAGTCCCTCAGGGCTCCGTGCTATCACCTATTCTCTTTGCACTGTATACCAGTGACATCCCACGCTCTCAGCCCAAAGTATTCCTAGCCCAATATGCGGATGATACCGCCATTTACACCACTGGGTGGCATATCAACAGACAGTCCTATTTCGTCATGCAACGGGCCATCACCGAGATCGGTGACTGGTACCGAAAATGGCGCATCGCGGTCAACCCAGCTAAAAGCACAGCTATGTGCTTTACTGAGAAGACACGCTCCCCTTACCCGAAACCGCTTATTTTGTTCGACGAACCCATTCCCTGGGTTCCTAGAACAAAATACCTCGGAGTCACCCTTGATCGTCATCTCACCTTTAACGATCACATAACAACCGTCCGTAACAGAGCGGCCTTCATAATGGGTCGCCTTGGTCCCCTACTTCGCAAAGAGAGTAAAATGTCTCTTAGTAATAAGAAGACACTTTACACTGCCTGCATCCGCCCCATCATGACTTACGCATGAGTAGTGTTTAGTCATGCTAGTGAGGCCCACCTTCATAAACTTCAAGTCATCCAAAACCGTTTTCTTCGTAATGCAACCGGCGCCCCGTGGTATATCCGGAACACCGAGTTGCATTGCGACTTAAACCTTCCCTCTCTAGCGCAGTTCAATAAGGACTGCGCCCGCCGATACTTTGATCGAGCGCCCCACCACCCGAACCCATTGGTTGTCCAGGCATCGAACTACTCGACTGCCTCTTCTATCCCATTTTTCAAACCCCCCCGTCGCCGACCACGGCAGGTATTAGACGACCCGGATGACCCCATCGCAGCCATTACGTTGGCAGCTTTAGCGTTATCCGCAAGTCGTCGAGGTAAAATCCCCAGGTGTGAGGTAATCAGAGGTCACACAATCAAACACCGAGCTCGCCGGCGAGCTCGAGGCAAAAACAAGGTCACGATAAATTGCTCTCCAAATAGTCAAAGAGTATTATTCAGTAGGGCCCAATTGTGCAACACTGCAGTTGCACAGAGGCATTTTGCTCCGATCCCCCCCATGTCTCTCGACAGCGAGACAAGCCGAGGTCCGAACCACAGTGGTGCCCTTGAGCTCGCTGTCAACCCCTCCTATAGTAGCGGTACGTTTTCGGCGTCCGCAGGAGACGGAGGTAGAAAGCGCTTTTCGCCTTCTACGCCCGTCTCGGGAGAAGTGCCTTCGGCACTTCTCCCTCCCGGGCTATTGTAGGGCCAGGCCCTCGCCCAAAACCCGGTGGAGCTGGACGACCGCACAGGCGGTAGCCAGCATCTATGTCCTCCCTAAATAAAAAAAAAAAAAAAAACCTGCCGACTACCTTATGTTAGTAGTGCTAGCGGTACTAGAATCTGCTTAGTAAGCTCTTTCATTCAATGATACACGATAGGTTTCAGGACAAAAAATATATTACAAAATTCCAAATTTACGATAGGAAAAATTAAAGTCATGTGCGGGATTCGACCCCGCGTATATCCCCACCCCTTTAGCCGGGGTATGCTCTAATCCAATTGAGTTAAGATGACAATGAGTCATAATTCAAATTTTTCCTATCGTTATTTAACCATCGTATGGGGATGGAGCGACATCTATAGTTCAACTTACGTACTTGTACTACAATAAAGACTAATTTTGCAATTAACTTTAAACTTGTTAATGATGACGCAACCCTATAATTTTAATATTTTTATGTTTCCAATAACGCATGCTCTGCGGATTTTTCCTCTCGTAAATTTGGAATTTTGTAATGTAATCTACAGAGCATGCGTTATTGCAAACATACAAATATTAAAAAAATATATACGTACTTCCAATACAAAAAAAAGATGACGTCATTACTCCTTTCCTTTTTTGTTCATTTTTTCGTTCTACGGGTCAAATCGATTCTTATGGCCTAAAGATCTATTGTTCCAATTTTCATGCATTTAATACCATTTGCAGGTTTTTACTGAATTTCAGGGTGTGCCTTGTGTGTGTTCACTATAGGTAGGTATTTAAATGGTTGTAATATGCTTTTTTATGAGATTTTGACGGCACGACGCCGATGCCCTACTGATGTTAAGCGATAATCTCTGCCTATATCAGATCCATTTAGTTACAAGTGACGAAATGCACTGCGCCCGTCACCTTGAGACATAATACAGTTGTTAAGTCTCTTGTTACCTTTTATTTTACTGGCTCTCAAGGACTGCTGCCGGAACACATTGTTAGTACTTCTTGGCGACAGATTTTCTACTTGAGTTGGTGATGGTTCGCTCCCCACCGTCGCCGGCTTGAGCTTCACCACATGGTGGGAGGGAATTTTGCGAATGCTCGCCTAGCTAGCTACTACCCGCAAGTAGAAAATCTATCGCCAAGCACCTAACCGTGTGTTCCGGCAGCGGTCCTTGAGAGCCAGTGAAATCACAGGCACATGAGACTTAACAAATATATCTCAAGGCGACGGACGCAGTGCAATTCGTGACTTGTGACAAAATGCGTCTGTTATAGGCAGAGGTTAGTCCGCTTAACATCAGGTGGCCCTCCAGCTTGTTTCGTCACAATAACATAAAAAAGGACTGCATATATAGACTAAAAAAACCTCTACCAGACTAGCCCACTACAGTCATTAACGTAACGCGAATTACAAGTAAAATTTACGAGCATTAAAGCGAGCAATATATTAAAGTAATAACAATAAGTAGTGTCTGCATATAACCGCATCACACGATTTTAATGATCACATATGATCACTTCATCTAGGCCATAACTCTATAAGGAGGTAGACCAGCCAGCCTTACATAAAAATTGCAATAATTGACTTAATTTAAATGCTTTCAACCTACAAATTTGCACAAAATGTCAATTTGATTTCTCAATCAGCATCTGCCTTTTATGCACGGTCTATAACCATCACCCTAAAATGTAGATTGTAAGATTCACATGTCATTGAGTGGAAGTGTTATATTTGGGAGAATGCATATCTAACGAGAAGGTAGTTATGCCTTTCTCGAATCAAGGTTGCAGATGAAATCTGGCGAAACTATAAGCTTTTTGAACGCATCGTATGTACCAAAGAGTACACAATAATTGAATTGGTTCACATTATTATTGTTATGTGATAATTGCACTGTTCGTATTAAGCGCGGTTAACTCAACTAAGTTCAGCTTAAAAACGAATTCAAATGTCAATAAAATTTTGATCTATGTTAACGTTACGCTGGTTGAATCCAAACTACAGAGTCTCGGTCATCGTTGCAGGGTCGCTAGCCAGGGACGGTATTCTACTGTATACATTTCGGAGAGTTTGCGCAGGAATTACACGAGTTGATTCCTCCATGCCCCTTTAATCATCGGACAACAAGACGCTCTGATGGCCTATACATATAGACGATTACATGGTTGACATTCCTCCAATTCGCTCGAAGCGTTTCGCTTCCACATATATCATCCGTACAGCGAAGGAGTGGAACTCATTGCCCGCGTCTTTGTTTCCCGATCAGTATAATTTGGGTGTCTTTAAGTCTAGAGTGAATAGGTATCTTCTAGGCAAGCATGCTACATCTTCGACCGCATCATCCCTTTCCGTCAGGTGAGATTGCGGGCAAATGCAAGCCTGTCACGAATAAAAAAAGTCTCTCGTTTCTTTTCTATGGCATCGAAAATTTTGATTGGTGCCATTAAAATGATATCCTATGTTATTGACTGCAATTTGTTAAGTAACGTGAAAGATCTTGAACGTGTTTCGTTGAGTTAAACGTGGGAAATCAGGCGTTAAAGTAGATTTAGTTTATCTTGAACTTATTTGAACTATAGATGTCTATCTATCCTTATAGGATGGTAAAAAAGTAAAGGATTAAATTAGAGGCATACCTTATTTGGCGGTTAGAGCATATCCCGGCTACAGGGGTGAAAAGCACCGGTTCGAATCCGCATATGACCCTAATTTTTGCTCTCATTGTAAATTAGCAATGTTATCCACTGAGCATGCTTCAGTCCAAATAATTTTGAAGCGCTCGTAGCGAAGTTTGCTTAGCTATTCTGAAACGATCAGCAAAGCTAAGCAACGTCTGCCGCGGTCATGAGTTGGATGGGTGACCGCTGGTGACATTACTACTGAGCACTTCCGTGCTTCGGAGGGCACGTTAAGCCGTCGGTCCCGGTTGTTGTCTTAGGATGGCAGTCGTTACAGCATGGTGGTAGGGCACTTTGCGAATGCCCGCCTGGCTAGCTACCACCCTCAAGTTGAAAATCTGTCGCCAAGCACTTAACGGTGTGTTCCGGCAGCTTTCCTTGAGAGTAATTCTAGGTTAGCCTGAACAACAACTTCGACCACATTATCACTTACCATCAGGTGAGATAGTGGTTAAAGACAAACCTATGAGGCATAAAAGAAAAAAATAAATTAAAAAAACAATGAACATTTTAGTCTATTGAGTACAAATACAGAGTATATTATAGAGTACATACACCACCATATTTTTTAAATAACCTAAGTATTCTATTGTATGTGAGGTCTCAAACAGTTCTTACAACTTGTTTATTCTTTGTATATAAAAATTACGTGTCACGTTGTTTGTCCGCCATGGACACCTAAACTACTAAACAAATTTTAAATTTGATTTGCATACCGTGTGCAATTTGATTCAAATTGAAAGATAGGATAGCTTACATCTCAATTCATAGTCGTAATAGCCATGCGAAGCCGGGGCGGGCCGCTAGTTTGTACATATAAGGCGGTCAACGCCAGAGTAACCTATCGTCTTGAGATATAATGAAAATCATTTGTGTCTGCAAACGGTAGGCTACTCTGGTGCTCAAATGAGATTATAAATTTGAGTAACAGTGGTGATAAACATAGCCTAGATGGGAACTGGGTTTCAAGGTCATTTGAAAACTTTTATGTGCTTGGTGACAGATTTACTACTAGTGGTAGCTAACCAGTCGGGTATCTGCTGAATACCCTACCATCATGCAAATAAAGTAAAATAATGGTTTAGAGCTCAGAAAGTGAGCTGATCCAAGATGAGAAGTGGCAATTGATTGCTCCACATTTTTTATCGAAACTTTGGCAACGCTTTTTTGAATGATAAGGTTTATCCTATGTACTGTAAAAATAATAAATAATTTCCTCAAGAAATAAGGAAACACAATGCTTAGGTCATAAAATTATATTGAATACTGAAATACGACTAAAAACAGAATTACTCCAAAGCCTTAAATTCTAATTACAAATAAACTTCAAAACACTTTAATATTATTGAAAGGTATACGAAATGGTATACAAATGGCTGTTGGCCATACATAATATATATATATAATATAGAATACGTTCAAATATAATAGCATCGTTACAGTGATGACTTTGATCGTACAAATCTATGAACTGGCTTCGTACAAATCTATGAACGTTAAATGCTCGTTAATGTGGAACGATTTTAGCTACCTTGTTTTATAGACTCATCAGCTGATCGTCGTTGAACAAACATGTAAATAAACTAATACTCACAGTAGTTGGCTTACTTTATCAGACACCACAACACTCTATCAAATTAAACCTGAAGACACGAGAAAAATATTTATAATATGATTAAAACGTATGATCGTTACGTTATTTCTTGAAGAGGAGTCTAAACTTCCAGATTTTGCCAAACATGTGTTTTCCATTTTACAGGGGGCAAGACTATTTCAACACATAATAGCTAAAAGTTTCTGTCAGAAACTCCCAGTAGCTCGTTTAAAAATACGACATTGTGGTCAGATTCGTCGGTTTCACGTTGTTTTAACAGCTTATATAGACAACTTCTATTCAACGGTTACGGCGAAGAAAAATCACTCGCTCTTCAAGAATATGCTGCTATATTTCGCACCGATTTAGCCGTTGATATGCTCACTGCAATGGCAATAATCTATTTGTAGGGTAAGCGGATAAACGAAGGTAGGCGTGTGTTTAAACTGCCTTGTTTACTACCGCGTCGTTCACCGCACCTCGTTAGTTTTTATAATTATCTAATAATAATTAATTCGTTTCCTTCATTTAGCGATACGTGTCTTTTGGTCGAGTCACACATAATACGTTGTGTCGTGCATTTTTCCGCCTTCACTAGATGCCTTGGTGATGGAGCCGGAAGGTCGGCACTGAAGCTTCAAAAAGGTATTCGTACCCAATATACACAAATAAGGTATCCTAAGTAATTTCAAACGTGGTAAGGCTTTCTGAGTTGCAATATTGTCTTGCACGCTGGCCACACAACGATATTGTAGTATCAATATCGATGCCTATTATTATTTGATAATAAAATAATAATAAACCAAGACAATAATGGCCATAATTAGGAAAGACGTCTCCGAAAAATGATTGGGTTATCTGCAATTATCTCAAAAAGAGCTCTGACACTACAGCGATTCCAATTTTATTTATTCATAATGCATTTGTTTTTCCATATTGAATTATATAATTCGTTAATCAAATAAGAAAAATTCGAGCCCGGTAATCCCACTATTTAGGAACAACGTATCATAACCGTGATTTGGTTTTTTGTAATCTCGATATGTACTTATCCTATGACTTATGGCAATGAGACGTGGTCCTTAACTGTGGCCCTCATGGACAAGCTCAGTGTCGCTCAAGGAGCCATGGAGAGAGCTATGCTCGGAGTTTCTTTGCGCGATCAAATCAGGAACGTGGATATTCGCCAAAGAACCAAAGTCACCGACATAGCTCTCAGAATTTGCAAGTTGCAAGCACATTGCTCGACGAACCGATAACCGTTGGGAAGAAAGGTTCTCGAGTGGTTACCACACTACACCGGAAGACGTAGAATTGGTAGGTGCTCTACTAGGTGGACTGATGACATCGTGAAAGTTACTGGTAGCCAATGGTTAGAAGCGGCTAATAGCGATTCTTTGTGGCGCTCTATGGGGGAGGCTTTTGTTCAACAGTGGACGTCTTCCGGCTGATGATGTTGATGACTTATACCCTATAGCGATATTTTAATTAGTGAAACTAATAAAATATTATTTTTTTGCGCGTCCAGCTTTTGCTTATTCACACGTTAAAATAAATTGGAACGCACGCAGCTGCCATCTTGGCAGTAGTCAACTTGTCTTGTACTGTCATTGGGAATATCTTGTGGTCGTTTGAATTTTGCTATTTTGAAAAGAATTGTGAGAATATATTTTCATTCGCTTCCTTCTTATGTGTAACTTAAACTGCACGTGTGGTTTGCGTCCTGACGATAAGAACTGTGATATTGTGAAAACCCTGCCCTTTTATGTTGAGGAAAACTGAAGAAACAGAAGACGGAGGACTTCTTGCTCGCGTTGTTGAGTCAGTGCACGATTTATCTACCGTAAATTGACCAGTTTTAATTAGTTGAAATAGTAATAACAATCATTAGGAACAACGTATCCCAGCAATTGATTGGGCTTACTCCGAGGCAGATTGATTCGACAGCGACTTTTTAATTGATGAAACTAATACATACATAGTTTAATTTTTTTTTTAATATTAATATTTATTAAATGGAGTAACAATAAACTGAGACAGCCGTTACGATATTTAGGAACAACCATAACAATATACTTTCTGGAATTGTTACGAAACGCACTCTAACCCTAGATTAATATTTTATTATTTTTATTTGTAACTAATAAAACGTATTCATCAAACGTCATATTTGTTTTGTAATATCAACAGCTGGTATTACTCGTAAATTGAGTAATAATAAATCAAGCCAGTAATTACCTCTTACACTTCAAAGTGATGGGCGATCGCATCTTGTTAGATTTATGCCTTGTATGGATTGTTGTTTGCATTGAGGGGTTAACTGTTAGGTGTTTTTTACTATTCAGGATATTGCCAAATCATTCTCATCTTTGAAATTTATTACTGCTAATTGCTATGATAGAATCATAGTAATTAACATTAGTGTTATGCAGTATCTTGGTAATTGAGTTTTTCGCGGTATTCATAAAAATAAAATTTCTTTCTTATTCTGGAATACTACAGATCACAATCATGCGTTTTTAGTGTACAGAATGGTGATGAGTGTTGATGATGCTTTCATAGGAATCGGCAGGCTTAAGAACTGGCGAGCTTCAGCGTTTTTTGTCTCCAAAACACTTATGTGGGATATGATATGTAAGTATATTGATCATACATAGTTTAATTTATGTACGAGTATATTGCCTAATAACTACGCACATATACATTGTATTGTAATCCGCGGAGCATGCGTTAAATCAAAATAAAATTGCAGATGGACGCAGGTTCGAATACCGCACATGACTTAAATTTTTCCTTTCGTAATTTTTTTTTCATTTCCTCTTGTAATTTTGTAACAACAAAATACATAAAACTATAAACCGAGTACAAACAAAAGTTTAACTTCGTGAAGTGCCCAAGAGTAAGAATAAAAAAATAAATGATATGGAAAATGTTACTTTCATGTATTTTTAGCACGGGGTATAAGCACTCACATGCTGGGGTTCGATAACTTATTTTAGCGAGCATACCCTTCCGATAATTCCTTCATACGTCAGGTACTTAATTGTCTAACGGACCTTTAGTCTTCTAGATAGGCAAAGTGGGCCGTTTTACCCACGATCCTCTAAGCTCGCCTTACCCTATACTTATTCATTTATTAACTTATACTTCTATACTATATGTACTACTAGCTGCCCGCCTCGGCTTCGCACGGGTAATTGTGACTATAAATTGAGATGTAAGCTATGCTATCTTTCAATTTAGATTAAATTGCACACGGTATGCAAATCAAATTTTAAATCCATTCAGTAGTTTAGGAGTCCATCGCGGACAAACAACGTGACGCGTAATTTTTATGTGTAAAGATAATATTATGAAGAGTAAAGATTTGTATTTTTGTATGCAACGAATAAACTTAAAAACTACTGGACCGATTTGGATGAAATTTGGTATGGAAATAGTTTGAGACCCCGGAAAGCACTTAGAATAGTTTTTATCAAGATAACCGACAAACGCGCGGGCAAGAGCCGCGGCCTGTAAGCTAGTATATAATACAATTTTCAGAACTGTTCCGCTAAAGCAGACATCAATTGCATTTTTTTTTTATGCCTGATAGGTTAGTCCTTGACCACTATCTCACCTGATGGTAAGTGATGATGTGGTCGAGGATGTTGTTCAGACTAACCTAGAGTTACTGGCTCTCAAGGACAGCTGCCGGAACACACCTTTAGGTGCTTGACGACAGATTTTCAACTTGAGGGTGGTAGCTAGCCAGGCGGCATTTGCAAAGTGCCCTACCACCAGGCTGTAACGACTCCTATCCTAAGACAACAACCGGGACCGACGGCTTAACGTGCCCTCCGAAGCACGAAAGCGCTAAGTAGTAATGCCCAACCAGCGGTCACCCATCCAAGTCATGACCGCGGCGGACGTTGCTTAACTTTGCTGATCGATTCAGAATGGCTAAGCAAACTTGGCTACGAGCGCTTCAATTTAAGTATGAATTAATAAAATATGTTAGATCACATCAAAAACCTCACTACTACTTTTATATAAAATATGCTTATATCTTTACTTATATAGGTATCTATAATAATTACGTGTCACGTTGTTTGTCCGCGATGGACCTCTAAACTACTGAACCAATTTTAAATTTGTTTTATACACCGTGTGCAATTTCATCTAAATTGAAAGATAGGTTAGCATACATCTCAATTTATAGTCGTTATTACCCGTGCGAAGCCGGGGCGGGCCGCTAGTATTATATATGGTTCTTTTGAGCAGTGCTATCAACGGCCATTGAACATGAGTAAAAATCTTTCTAGATCACCAATACCTCCACTTGGGCTTGTAGTTCAACATCAATTTGTTACAATAATATACCTAGATAAGTGAACATAAAAACTTCGAATCATTCTGATAAATATCACACAAGTCCACGCCGCGTCCTAATTAAAACATAAAATAGACGATGAATAACGTGTAAAAATACTTGTTAGCAACGTAAACGCAAAAACTTGCAAATAATTGTCAGACTTACACAACGAGGGTTCCATACCAACAATAAATTTTTGAAATAAATTGTAAAATAAAAATTAATAAATTGTCGAATTTCCCGCCACGCCAGCCTTAACGATATCATTCGCCGGGCTTTTGCCAGCGCCAATGTTGCAGCTATTCTGGAACCGAATGGTCTGATGCGTGACGATGGTAAAAGACCTGACGGCATGACTCTGGTTCCGTGGAAGTTAGGACGGCCCTTAGTGTGGGACGCTGCTTGCGTAGACACTTTAGCGCCTTCACATCTTTCTGAAACCAACGTGAGGGCTGGCGCTGCGGCTACTTCGGCGGAGCAACTCAAGCGGCGCAAATATGCTAACCTCGGTATGGGTTACATATTTGAGCCGTTTGGTGTGGAGACGTTGGGTCCGTGGGGACCGGGAGCTCATCGTATTTTCCAAAACTTATCTGAGCGCTTGGTCGATGCGACGCGTGATCAAAATGCTGGCACATATTTGGCTCAACGAATAAGCATTGCAATTCAACGGGGCAATGCTGCCAGCCTGCTGGGCACGCTGCCAACTGGGAGTGGGCTGGAGCATTTGGACTGCCTGTGAGTCTGCTATGACTTGTAGGTTGTCTAAATGCTTTTATTGTAGTAGCTGTAGTATTGTATATAGTTCATAGTACTTTGTTTAATAAAGGCATACCGCCGGTTAAAAAAAAAAACCAATAAATGTATCTAAACCTAATTTAATAAAGAGGAAAAATTTGATGTTTGTTTGCATTGAATAGGCTCTGTAAGTACTGGACCGATTTGAAAAGATCTAACATTATCCCCATAAGCTATAGAAGATTTTCAAAAAGTTAGGGATCCGTATGAAAACTTGTAACCCAAATGCGAAAAAAACGTTTTATCGCGTACGCTGCGGAAATTACTGAAAATAGAGCAAAGTGATGTTCAAATTTTATGGAAAACATCAATATCTACAAAATAGTCTGAAATACAATTAGTCTAACTATTACAGTTATGTCACAGTAACTACTTTTATATGTGTTAAAATTTAATTTTTTCGAATTTTTTTATAAATTACCGTGCGCAGCCGGGGCGGACCGCTATTTATAGAATAATAACAACTTTAGCTACGTTGACATCTTAGCATCCGCAGTGGATGATATCGTACATTACTGTTGTTAGTTCTATTTTTATAATTATCTACGGTGCGCATGAGACACGCCCCAAAAATCGGATGAATTTTCACATTTTAAAATTATTGGAGGACATTTTTTTTATCCTGAGCCGAAATTGTACTGTCGTTCCGTCCCCTATGACGGTTGAAATAATACAATTGGAGCATACATTTTCCGCTCGAAAGAGCGTGTTCGGGTGATTTAGGTATCCGGCGTGAGATCGGAGGACAAGGACTCGGACCCCACCGGGGACAAAAATTTCGTGCTCCAATAATTAGTAAATGTGATTTTCTCTTAGCACGCTATAACCATATTTAGAAACGTAATAAATTTTATTTAGCTCGGGAACCTTAGCAATGGTTTCACGGACTTGGTTGATTAAATTACGAGTAGCTGTAAGTTTTAAATTTAACTATGCACGTAGTTTAACGCTTTTCCTTAAAACAGCAAAGCATACTTTTTCTGTTATACGACAGAGCAAACACAAAAAAATTTTAACCAATTAATTGGAGCCGATTTCAACACTCAAAATTGAGAAATAACTCTTCGAAGTCGGTACCATGATAGTTCAAAAGACCTATTGTCACAATTTTTTGCGTAAACTTTTTTTTTCGCTCTTTTTAGTGAACTTGCGGGATCGATTGTCATTCATTGTCATCGACTATATCATCAAAATAGGTAAATATTATTCAGTTATTAGAGTGGAACTCAAAAACGGCTATATCGATTTTGTTTTTTTTTTTGCCGGGACCAAACGACAAGCATCAGCTTTCAAACAAAAAAAGAATTTATAATATCGGTTCACCCAGTCAAAAGTGCTGAGGTAACAAACAAAAAATTCAAAAAAATTTTTTGGAAGTCAGTTAAAAAACGTAGAAAATTACGTTTCTTGTAGGGAATTCGCTATAACTTATTTTTTTTTGTAAGTATTATTATCAATTGATTAAAACTAACGTAAGTTTGATACAAACTAAGACTGTTTAAAGCAGATTTAACTAAAATTAACTTAAAAGTATTATAAATGCAATATCCGTCTTAACAACGCTCATTTGGTGATTTTTTTCTATGCTATCGTGATGATTTTATCCTGAGGCCCACATAGTTCTTAGAGCCTATGCCTTTAGCAGGCTCTGCGTCCATCACTCTAAGACATAACTCAATTCGTCTGTATGTTTTTTTATGTTTGTTACCTCATAGTTTTTGACTGGGTGAACCGATTTTAAAAATTCTTCTTTTATTTGAAAGATGCTAGTCGTTAGGTCCCATTTAAATTTCATTAAAATCGGTTAAGCCGTTTTTGAGTTACACGCCAATAACTGAAAAATATTTACCTATCTTGATGATATAGTCTTTGACAATGAATACCAATCGATCCCGTTAGTAGCAAGGGACACCAAAAAGAATGAAAAAAATAATTACCAAGAAATGGAACCGACTTCAACACCTAGAAGTGGGAAATAACTTCTCAAAGTCGGTACCATGCGAAAAAGTACATATTATGATAATAGGTACTTTTGAACTATCATAGTCGGTAGACTTTTACAAGTTATTTGCCTGTAATTTCATCGACCACCCATTCCCCATCGTTCCCCTTCAAACAAAAAAACAGCAATGTGAACATTAGGTACTGTTTGTCGGTAGAAATAGGTGTGGTGGCAGTAATTTCCCCGGACATAATCCCACAGAGTTTTTCTTATTTTTTTATTGCTGATAGGTAAGCCTTTCACCACTATATCACCTGATGGTAAGTGATGATGCGCTCGAAGGTGTTAACAGGCTTAACCTAGAACAACTGGCTCTCAAGGACAGCTGCTGGAACATACCAGTGCTTGGTGACAGATTTTCTACTTGATTGTGGTCTCTAGCCAGGCGGGTGTTCGCAAAATTCCCTTCCACCATGCAGTGAAGCTCAAGCCCGTGGCGGGTTTCGAATCATGGACCTGCAGCGCAGTCCATAGCCAATGCCGCTGAGCTATCACTGCTTCAAAAGTTATAATTTTAATAAAATGCTATCAACCACGGTTTAAATATACAATCCGTGGAAGGTAGACAGGATTTTGGAAAGGGTAGACTATGTTATTCTTGCAAGGAACCCTAAAACAGCGGATAAATAAATTAACGATATATTGAATAATAGAGATAGATCGGCATAATGAAGTTCTTTGTTGAGGCTCAGATTATAGAACGGACATTATGAAATCATTACCGATTTTATTGCTGTCGCTATTGTGCAATTATTGTATAATAGATTTACTAGGTGTCAATAATGTGAAAATGGACGGGGAAGCCGTTATGAAGCAGTGATAGCTCAGTGTCTTTGGACTGCGGCGCAGCAGGTCCATAGTTCGATTCCCACCGCGGGATTGAGCTTCACCGCATTGTGGAAGGGCATTTTGTGAATGCCCGCCTGGCTAGCAACCACGCTCAAGTAGAAAATCGGTCACCAAGCACTTTACGGTGTGTTCCGGCAGCTGTCCTTGAGAGCCAGTGAAATTAAAGGCAACATGAGACTTGACAACTATGTCTCAAGGTGTCGAGCGCAGTGCAATTCGTGAGTTATGATGAAATGCATCTGTTATCGGCAGAGGTTAGTCCGCTTAATATCAGGTGGACCTCGAGATTGTTTCGTGACAATAACATAAAAAAAAACCGCCACTGTTAATAAGTTCCACCCAGTTGAAACTTGGCGTTTGTTAGGTTACATAAGTTTTGATTTTCTATAAAATGAACTAGTATAGCAAAATCTAAAACACAAACATACGTCACGCTTTACGACAAAGTTCCTAAAGCCCCACGACTCGCCAGACATGTTTTGGTTCCATGTAATAAAAGATGAGCTTATTACTGAATACAAACATCATACTACTACTGAAACTTTTTTGTCAGGATAGCCCAATCTATTGTGTAACCCGAAGCTTGGATCCTAGATTTGAGTTTCAGTTAAAACACACACCCACACACACCCACACACACACACACACACACACACACACACACACACACACACACACACACATTATCCAGTAAGTCCGTATATAAATAGCTATTTTTAGGTGACCCATCTGTTCGTTTATATTCCTATCCCATAAAAAACACCATCTCCGTTTCAGCAAATTTTATGAACATTAGATTAGGCGTTAGACGGAATAACCTTACTGCTCGCGGCTTAAAAAGATCAGGAGAGTTCCATATCTTCCAGCGAGATGCTGTAAGGGCAACCATTTATAAAAAGCTGGTTCGAGGCGATGTAGGGGGAAAAGTTTCTGTACATGGGCGAAAAGACAGAGCTTCGTACTATATTAACGTCCTGATCACCCGAACGGTAGAGAATGTACTACTAACAAGATCACTCGCAAAGAGGGTTGGCGTCAGTACAAGTATAGCGGCTGGCCTTAATATCACAGCCACTTATATCCTTGTGTTGTCCTGTGTGTTATGATCAAAATCATATCACACGAATAACATAAATGCGAAAGTTTGTGTACTTGATTTATACTCCTTCACGATGAAACGATATAGATCAATTAGGATGAAACATGTTATACACATATTTTAGGTCTTGGATTAATACCTAAGATACTTATTACTATTTTTTTGTTGATAGCCTATCCTTTAAACACTATCTCACTTGATAGTAGGTAATGATGTAGTCGAAGTGGTTGTTCAAGCTAACTTAGGATTAATGAAAAATAAAATAAAATATCATCTGCATTGTCATTTTCGCAGGTGAAAACGTTGGGTTAAACCTGCGTCCTCCGATATCGCGTCGGATGTTTAATACCATCTCGGCCACCTGGCACTTTGCATTTCTGCCGAAATTTTGTGCTCCAATTGTATTACTTTAACCGTCATAGTGCGCGGCCATCAACCAAACTACTAGACTGCGTCTGATCGAAAGAAGTGTTTTTCAAACACCTAACACTCGAAATGATGTCGCTACCTAAAAATTTTGTACTCCAATAATTTTATTGATAGAGTATTGAATATGTTTCAGAAGGAGAAAAGGGGATGTTTCACTAGATAATATCACGAACACTAGTGTTTCTTTTCTAAGCACACATTTGTACGGTGAGGCCAGTTCGGTTTTCAATTTTCCTTATCAGTACTTAATATTATAAATGCGAAAGTAACTCTGTCTGTCTGTCTGTTACGCTTTCATGCCAAAACTACTGGACCGATTTGAATGAAATTTGGTATGGAAATAGTTTGAGACCCGGGAAAAAACATAGGATAGTTTTTATCCAACTGCGCAAAAAGAGGTTAATGTTTTTGCGCGATAGCCGACATACGTGCGGGCGGAACCGCGCCCGGAAAGCTAGTATGAAATATAATTTGATCAGTTCGAGATGTTTTTCCATTGACCACCCCCGTACTTGTATCAAATCAATCAAGTCTACACTTAAGCATGGTAGACTTGCACTGTTCTCTAAATTTGATTACATTTAATATGCTTTACTCCTAAATGTAAAGCAATAAAAACATACGAGTAGATTCAATCCATTGAAATTATAAAAAATGGGAGAAACGGTACCCCTCAAAAAATGGCAATGTCAAATCAGACCACGTCTCCTGATTGAGTCTCAGTAGTTTGCGTATGTGCGTTTACTGCATGATTGTCTTCATGTCTTTGTTATTCATTAAAACGTATCATATAATGGAAGTGTAGCTGTGTGCATTGTTTGCTTGTGTTTATATACACTATATTGTGATTTTGAGCGTATCTTCCTTTTTATATAAATCGATGATTCAATCTGATACATGTTTTCAGAAAAGTTATAAAAAACATACTCCCAATAAAAAATATATTGCTTTGGAAGCCTAACAGATCACCATAATGTGAAAATATACAGTTCCAAAAATATTACATACATACGTGTCGAATTGATAAACTTCTTTTCTTGAAGTCACGTCAAAATTTAAAAAAGAATGCTAAAGATCTGATTGTCTGCAATTCTAAACACAGCCTGCCCCATAAAGGGGAATTGTCATAATCCCTACACTTGGCAGGCGGCTTGGATACGCAGTATAAGATTTCAATTCCTCAGAAGGCACTACATGTTCTGGTAGTCGTTCCTCTTTTCCTTTAGTTGCCACAAAAAAGATATGAGAGGGTGCAACTTTCAAATCAAACCAAATCAATATTTTATTTGCAAGAATACAGTACAATATCGTTACATTAATAAGATTATATAATATGTGAAGTGGTTAACATTCAGCCTGCAAGCAGAATGCAAACACTAAAATTATTTTTTGAAGTTATAATTTAAATATTCTTCATTACTATATAACAAATATCCTTGATGTACATTCAAGGCAATGGATGAATTTTGCAGGCTTTAAAAAGTGGTGTCCAGCTGTCCAGAAATCAGGCCTTGTTTATAACGCGAATGTACCTTAAATGGATTTTAAAAACAAATTCCATATCAACCTTGACCCGGTACCCCACGGGGAAATAAGGTCAAAGACCTGTTTCATATATTAATTTGAGCTTGATACGTTTAACATCAATGTTCATCCAATATCATCAATATCAACCTGCTCCTCATAATATTCACCTAGTTACAAATATTTAACGTTGGTCACGAAAGTCTCATTTTCTCTAATTCCAATACTTTTATACTAAAATTTCTAACAATTGAACTGCTACGCTTAACAAAAGAATTCAACGCGCTCTTTAAAATTTCATTCTACATAAATAAAGTAAACATATTACGTGGATTGTAACTGGCCTATCCAAATAATTTTCTGTCATATGATAAGGGCCTGTTTCAGAATGTTCGAGTAAGTTCCGGTCATACTACCCAGAACATATTTACTAAACAAAACGCTATCTTTGCGTTTCACAGTCATCGATTTAGCCTATCCATCGGTTAAAACTTGAAACGCGCTGCATGTCAACTGTCATTTTTATCATTCAGTTACTTTATGTGTTGCGTAGCAATCCGAAACTTTATGAGAACATTCTGAAACGAGCTCTTAGTTAATGTACTAAGTTATTTTTATAAGTACTAATTATATTATTTTCAAGTCACACTTCTTTTACACGTTTAATTGATATACAGTAGGTATAGCTTACATAAAGGATACACAAGGCTTAAGACAATAGCAAAGTCAACAAACCCCTAGCTTCCCCCTGTTCCCAAGCCCCACTACAATATAACGTAGAAAGTGAATGTTTCAACCACCACCACAGGTATCCGATGTGCACGCGCATACTCCGAACACACGCGGCTCAGAGTTGGCGCGCTGCAAACGCCAATTCTAATTTCAAATCTTTTCATTTTTAAATTTCGATTCTCTAACGAACCTCCAAATTTTGTGCCAGTGTTGACGACAGCTGCAAACATGAGAATAAGAGTTTTCTTTATTTTGGGTAAGTTTTTTTTTCTAATATTATTTGGCATGTGTTTATTAGATGTTATTGTCTTTCAGGATTACATTAATTTTGTTAACTAGACAATTATTTGACTTATATAGTTATCATGATAATTACGTACTAATTTATTTCTGTTACTATGTACACTCGTAATGAAATGAAGAAAAAACAATACCGCAGTGGCACATTTCTGCTTACACTGTTCGTGATAATCATATTCATTAAGATCGAGTCATCGCTTTTACTCGCATGCATTACACTTCTACCATTTCCATTAACGAACTTCTTTACAAGAACTTCCGTCAAATAATACCGGTAGTATGAATTACGGGTATCATTTTGCGTTAAACTGACACCGTGCGTAATTGTTTAAAAAGAAAATTGTTACTACCTTCCGTGAGTTTCCGATAGCATTAATGAAAAGCGCACATTATTTGCGATGTCAATAAATTACTTGTGTTCGCGGTTCCAAAGAGTGAACAATGAGTTTATTTTGAAGATGAAGAATTGAATTGCATATATAGATTATGATACCAAAGTATTTTATATAGATTCGTGAATCAAATCGATAAGGTATACTAATCTAGTTGTATCAGTTGCATTATTCGTGCCAGACAAAGAAACAAAGGGTCAAATTAGTGAGACTTGAGAATATTGTTTGAACTAGAATGCCCTAATTTTCTAGATATGTAAGAAGAATAATGTGCAATAATGATGAAATAGCACACATTTTTTCTTTTAACACAAAGGTTCATAGGTACAGATCTTTCCGCATATGAAGGTGCGCTTTCGTGATCGGAAATATCTGTATCCCTACATAATATTTAGAGCGTATTTGCAACTACTACTCCCTACCCAAGCGATCGTATTTCACATTTTATATTACTGCATCCTAAGACGCAGTGTACAAACGAGGCCTACCCTACAACTATGCACCAATTATTCATTATATTTCGAACCATAATGAAAATGATCTTCATTTTGAAATTCGAAACTCCACAGTGGGCATCGTTTTAAAAGGAAAATGTCAGTGTCAAAACTAAGTTCATCTATACCATTTTGTTAGACAATGAGGCCCCTTGAATCTAAGTATGATAAAAATCACCCGAAGGTAGCGCAACTTTCCGTCAACCGCATCTTGTTTTCTCTGTAACCATCGTCAGCGGTGTAACAAATTACTCAAAGCCCACAAATGAATGAGTCAGTAAATGAGAGGTTTATTTTAAACATGGAAAGTACGAGTACTTAGTTGATTGAACTTCTTAGTGGAGAAAAATGTCTTAATTTACCATATCTATCATTTTAATTTTAAAACTAAGTTTCTGTTGATGTATACTTTTTCAGAAATTACTCTTTTTAGGGTTCCGTACCCAAAGTTTACCCTATTACTGAGACTTCGAAATTTTCTCAGATGATGTATTTCTATTGCCGCTATAACAACAAATACTAAAAATAAAATAAAATCATTATTTAAGGGGGGCTCCCATATAACAAACTTATTTATTTACCGTTTCTTGCTCGATGCTAATATTGGTGACAGGTACAGAATCCTTCGTGCCCGAGTCCCACTCGCACTTGGCCCACTTTGTTAATATTCTAGATGATGAAATAGTAAATTGTTTACCAAGGGAGCATACCTACAACTTATACAGGCTAGAGTGTTTCTTTGAATCCAAAGTGGAACAAAGGATTCTATAGAAGAATCTAAAGAAGAATCCTGAGTGCAGCAAGAAATTCATAAGTTACTTGAGCTTAAAATAGTTGTTCCTCCCGAGGTGGCCACTACTTTTTACCGGTACGCTTATTTATTTAGATAAAATAAAAAAAAATAAGACAGCATGGAACTTGATTCCCTACAGGTGGTCCCTGGGTGATGCTAAACAGGCAGCAACTAGGTGGTAGGTCTCTTAAGCAAGAGGCCGTCTTGGTGGGTACCACTGCAGTGTCATGTATTCTGCCTCAAAGCAGTATTGCACTGTGTTTAGGTATGAAGGGCATTGTAGCGAGTGAAATTACTGGGCAAACGAGACTTTAGAACGGATGTCTCGGAGTGACGAGCGCAGTGCAGTGTGCAGATCAATGACACTGTAACTGTTTATGAGCAGACGTGATGTTTACCATCAGGCACTGTTTCGCTTGTCTCGTAACTTCTAGCATAAAAAAAGAGGCTAATTTTTATATTTGAATAATTTTTGAAAGTGAATTGTAACAATTTTACCACTACCATCCATTACAGTTGTCGAATTAATAATAGAAAACGTCACAGGATATATTTTTTTAGAAACTATATTATTTTTTAGGTTGTAGAAAATATAAAAAAATAAAAATATTTTATCAAAATCACCTATAAAACAAAAAAAAATGCCTGTAACTTGCTCATCATCATTTTCATCATTTCAGCCGCAAGAAGTCTCTGCTGGATATAGGCCTCCCCCATAGATTTCCAAATAGAACGGTTGGAAGCGGCCTGCATCCAGCGTCTTCCTGCGGCCTTAATAACGTCATCCGCCCACCTTATAGGTGGTCTTCCGACGCTGCGCTTGCTAGTTTGTGGCCTCCATTCGAGAACCTTTCGGCCCCATCGACCATCAGTTCTGCGTGCTATGTGCCCTGCCCATTGCCACTTCAACTCGCTAATCCGACGGGCTATGTCGGTAACTTTCGTTCGTCTACGGATCTCCTCATTTCTGATTCGATCTCGTAGAGAAACACCGAGCATAGCCCTCTCCATAGCTCGTTGTGCGACTTTGAGCTTACATATAAGGCCCACAGTTAGAGGCCACGTTTCGGTTCCATATGTCATCACTGGTAACACACACTGGTTGAAGACTTTCGTCTTAAGGCACTGAGGTATTTTGGACGAAAACTTGCTCATACAATGTTTGTAATTGATATCTTGGGTGATTGGAACTTTTACTAAAAATAACCACATTCTAAATTCTAATCACTTTTTGTACCTCATGGATTAAAAAGGTATTTTAGTCCCTGTTTACGAGGACAGAATAAAATATACTAATCGTCCAGCTAGGTGGACAGCGTGGTTGGTCGGTTGGTAATAGACGGAATAAACCGTCGAGCTCTTTTCGAACAGGTGTGATAAGAAGAATTATTTAATATTGCAAACACAGTGGTTAGAAGTGGCTAATGAATTATAGTTGCAGCAGTACCAACCTGTCCTGCTTGACACTGCACTGCGTCGCCCCCCCCGAGATCTTAGTTCTTATGTCTCGTTCGCCCAATATTTGTACTGGCTACAGTGCTCTTCACGCTTATCTACAGTACTGATTGCACACAACTGCTTCGTTACAGAATTTCTGTTACTGGGGTGGTACCAACAGGTCGCCAAGCACCTAACGGTGTGTTCCGGCAGCTGTCCTTAAGAGCCAGTAATTCTAGGTTAGCCGAACAACATCTCCGACCACATCATCACTTACCATCAGGTGAGATAGTGGTCAAAGGCTAACCTATCAGGCATAAAAAAAAAGTAGCTAATTGAAAATTTCCCAGAACATGTGATCGTATGGCAGATTGCCAAAAGATATAAATAAATGGGAGTTCCCATACGTCAAACTTGTATTAACGTTTTTTTGTTTTTGCTTTATCTTATAAACGGTAAAACATACAAGCGTCACACGAGTTTTTTTTATACCTTAGACTTTGCATGGTGGTAGGGCATTTTGCGAATGCGGCTTGTATACCTACCACCCTAAGTAGAAAATCTGTTGCCAAGCACCTAACGGCAGCTTTTTGAGAGGTACTCGTAGTATTGTTCTATACAAGCCTAAACAACATTTTTGACCACATCATCACTTAACATCAGCTAAGATAGAGATCAAAAGCTAGCTAAATATATAACCTGTCCATAATTTGTAAAGACCACTTGTATGTAAAACTAGCTTTCCGGCCGCGGCTTCGTCCGCGAGTATTTCGGTTATCGCGCAAATGTATTAAACTCTTTTGCGCAGTTTGTCGCAATCTTATGGTCTTCCTCGGGTCTCAAACTATTTCCTTACCAAATTTCAGCCAAATCGGTCCAGTGGTTTTTAAGTTTATTTGTTGCATACAAAAATACAAGTCATTCCCCCTTATAGGTAATATTATTAATCATATTAATTATTAGTGTAGATTTGTGTAGATGTTTCGGTCAAACCACAACGCCTTCGCCACCATAGACTATAATGTTTTATCTTAAATGTTAATAACATTATTATAATTTGAAACGTTACTAATTGGATAAAGCATATTCTGATTAATATCTAGACTTCTGTTAATCTTAATTGGAATTACAAATAAGTTTGTATTTAATTAGTTCAATTTCTCTTCAGTTAATTGTTATGCTTACAAGAACTTTGACAGCCAGTCGTGCATTGTTTACTTGTCTTAAAATAGTTTTGAATTAATTACTAATTAATTGTATGATATATCAGCATAGAAGTAAACCTGATAAGTGAGAATTAGAGTCATATACCGAGGGTTCCGTACTATATAGAATGTACCTACCACAAAATCGCAATCTTCTTCAGTTTCAGGCCTTTTGCGGGAGTCCGATCTGAGTTTAACCTGTAGTTATTATATGTAGCTATATGCTAGATATAGGAATACACAAAAAGAGCTTGTAGCTTTGTTTGTTATTGAACGATCAACGTTCGTTGCGGCCACGACTTGGATGTGTGACCGCTAGTGACATTATTACTGAGCGCTGCCGTGTATTGGAGGCCACGTTGAGTCGTCTCGGACCCAGATGTTGTCCAGGATCGCAGTCGTTATAGTTTGGTCGTAGGGCATTTTGCGAATGCCCGCCTGGCTTGCTATCAAGTAGAAAATCTGGCGCCAAGTACCGGCAGCTGTGCTTGAGAGTCAGTAATTTTAGGTTAGCTTGAATAACATGTTCAACCACATCTTCATTTACCATTAGGTGAGGTAGTGTTTAAAAGCTAAGCGATCAACTCTACCAAAAACGTTTTAGTTACCTCATCGAACCTACCTAATACCAAAACTTGCCTAAAAACCATTGATTTAAAAAAAAAGAAGATATGATACTATTATCACGACAGTATAATGAGGAGAAAATTCAACACAAGCATATAATGCACACAGCTACTCTTCAATTGTATACGACACACTGGAACACGTTTGAAACCATTATTTATTCTATGCTTACAAATATTTTACTTTAAATTTGATTTTGGTTAACATATAAAATCTTCTGTGCCAAATTCTACACATTTTTTTTACCATCTTTTAAAAATTAGTACAGTTAGTAAAAGAAAAAAGTAAAAGAAGGCTATTAATCTAGGCTTTCGGTAGAAGGTGAAACTAATTGTCAATCGTGATACCAAATAGCAGTAAGTCTTAACGGTTAAATACCCGTGTATTCCAATTATAAAGTACAGTTAGGTTCAAATCGACAAATCAATAATGTTCGCAGCTAGATACGAATCTTGTAATTGTCAAAATTAATCTTCAATCGTTTCTTTTTTCACTGGAGATCTGCTTTAATAACAAAATACTACAAACCATATGCAACGCAACACAAGGAAAGCATTCAGACAACCTACAAGTCATTGCAGACTCATAGACAGTCCGAATGCTCCAGCCTGCTACAAGTTGACGGCGTGCCAAGCATACTGGCAGAATTGTGCCGTTGAATTGCAACACTTATTCGTTGAGCCCAATAAATGCCAGTATTTTGATCACCAGTCGCATCACCAAGGGCTCTGATAAGTTTTGGAAATATGATGAGCTCACGGGCCCCATGGACCAAACGTCTCCATAGTAGTCGACTTCTCACGTAATGTATCCCTGCACTAGTTTCCTTTGCGCAATACTAAATTACTAATGCGGGATATTTACAATTTAAAAATTTATATCGAGCTTGGTTTTGTAAACGTTCTATATGATCATGGTATTCGCGAAATTTAAATAATAATGCTCCTATTATCTTGAAAATTTACTGAACAACAATCATCGATTTAAATAAAAAAGGAAGATACTCACGAAAGAACGCACGTTCTATTGTCACAACAATATAATGTGGCAAAATTTTAACACAAGCATATTATGCACACAGCTGCACTTCCATTGTATATTATACGTTTTAATGAATGACAAAGACGGGAAGACAACCACGCAGTAAACGCACATACGCACACTACTGAGATTCAATCAGGGTACGTCGCCTATTTTGACATTGCCATGTTTGAGTGTGCGGGTGCTGCTTCTACCATTTTAGCAAGTTCAATGACACCAATGCACATTATTCCATAAGTCACCCAGATAAAAATCAGACAAGATTTTTACCTGGAAAGACGTCAAGTATTAAGAGGATTATATACCGCGTACTTCTCCATACAAAAAGAAAAAGCTCTTTTCTACCTCTTAATATTGCCTGATTTCGGTGATTTTTGTGTTCATGTATTGAACATGTCATTGACTAGGCTGCCTATTAGTAGCACTACTATTAGAAGCATGTTCTGCTTTCTTTGAAACTTTAAAGTATCATCTAACTTTAAAGTTAGTTAGAAAACTGGCATAAATAAAACGTACAAGCCTAGTCAATTATATGTTCAATACACGAACACAAAAATCACCGAAATCGGGCAATATTAAGAGGTAGAAAAGAGCTTTTTCTTTTTGTATGGAGAAGTACGCGCTATATAATCCTCTTAAAGGATTATGTTAACCCATAACATATGAAATCAATTTCAATAAGTGTTCAAACAATATTTTAGATATCTAAAAAAATCTCCGATTCTTACAAATTACGTGTTCAAGTCGAATAGTTATTCGACGTAGCAAAAAATTGGATATCTCGTCAGAGACGGCAGCGCAACCATTATAATAATCTCATGGTTGTAGTATTTTGCGAATGCTCGCCTAGCTAGCAAAATTTGGATTGAATGTGGTAACATTCAAGTAGAAATTCTGTCGCCAAGCACCTAACGGTGTGTTCCAACTATTTTAAACCCTTGAGACCCAGTAAGTAATTTTTTGTTAAACATGGTGACGTGAGTGTGGTCAAAGACTAGCATATTATTAGTTTAATAAAACGTAAATTAGGTGGTAATTAATTTCAATTTTAGTGCAACTACACTATTTCTATCTAGTATTGTGCACGTCTAATTACGGATTGCTGCAAAAATATTTGTTTCTCAACAAAATAATTACATTGAGATGAGATCTCATTCCTAATTGCTGAGTTAAACAGCGTATTGTGAAATTATAAACATTTCCAGCGATATCTTGCAACCGTTCGACATGTTATCATATGCGATTGTTGTAATTCGAGCAATTTTAGTTATGAGTTACTAATAGGAACTTTGCACTCAGCGCAGTAATTTGAAGAGGATCTTAAATTATCTTTGTTATTGAAGACAGGTGTTTTGATTTCTTTTATGAGTGGCGTGTCGTACAAACAAATCATTGCTTATGCATACTTCTCAAGCCAAAATGACACCAGAAACAGTCCTAATGAGTCGTCTAGGATGAATGCGGAACAACCCTCTGAAATCAATCTGAAACTGACAACTGTCACGTACATCCATATCTTTCCTTTTAAAGTTCATAAAAACAAGTATAAATGAATTAAAAATTAAAAAACCCGACCGTACATTATTAATTTTCGTCGTTAAGCATTTTATCGTTCCATTGAAATTAAAACTGCAAAAGCCCATCATTTTGACACCGCACTAGATGGGTTTAGGAGAAAAAAAATTACACAATAATTATGGCGTCTAAAATCCTTATTTTTTTTATTTTACTTTTTTTATGTACTTAGTGTCACCTGGGCTATTAAGACGAATCTAATGATATATTATACATTGTAATCGGTTGAGATGTTTAGAAGTTATGGCGGAATAAACAAACTCACAAACATACCTACATAAACCTTGAAATCATAGCCTTCCTTTTTTGGGGCAGTCGTGTAATAAACACTCAAAGTCTTAGACCAAACAAAATTCAACCTATTCGTGACGTCACCGACACACAGTCGTAGAAACACAGCGCCTTGAGATTTATAGGGCACCGTTTTGCCCTTTGAGTATGGAATCTTAACCGAATTAACTTCCATCCTAGAACGTGTATATAAGATGGCATTAGTAGGTAACCAAATTGGGCTAGGCAGGGGAGGAAGATCAAGCGGTGGATGGCATCTAAAGGGATCCCTTAACCCTACCCCCTGGGTTGCAAGTACCAGGCGCCTGTGACTTGGGCCTCTACCTCTGCAACGCTTTGAACCTGGCACCCGCAAGGCAAATCCATTTAATGCATTACATCAGGTGTGCTTCATGTATGTAAAATAAGAAATTAATTATTTATACTATGACTTTTAGATGCCTACAGCTCACTGTATATGTATAATAATATCTTTAGACCGTATCTAATTTCCCGTCAAACATGCATTTCACATTAAAATGAAAAACTTGATGTAGTCATTACTTACGATTGGTTGCATGATGGCGAAGTAGTTAATTCTTAATGTGGTTGCTAACCTTTTAAACAGTTTTATATAGCAATTACATTAGGTTTTAACATTGTAAGTCTGGTACATTAGTATTATCGTGACTTCCACAAATTCTAATAATTAAAATAACTGTTCATGTAAATACCTATTTGACATGAGTCATAATCGTAAGAAGAAAAAAGAAATTGGGAGATGCGACGCCTATGAATGAAATTTTTTCATACAGGAATGTGGAAGTGTGTGCTTCTTCTGGTAGTTAGTATATTAAAATAAATGATGGATTTATTCTAACCAGTTATGTTTTTTTTGCACTTCCGGACCTTTTTTGGAATAGTTAATGTATTCACTACTTTATTAAAACTTGTTTTGGATAATGAAATACTTTTTTTATACTGGCGGTATGCGTTTATTAACAATATACTACGAACTATATACAATACTATGACTATTTCAATATTTTAAATAAAACCGGCAAAAAACACTCACGTTGGGGATCGAATACGTCGACCCGGGTTTCAAGCATATCAGATGCTCATCATCAGGGCGAGTGCACATCTGCGTCTGCGAGCTCCCGACGGTCGATCCCCAACGTGAGTGTTTTTTGCCGGTTTTATTTAAAATATTTAAATATGTGAGACTTTAAGCTCACGAGAATTTCATTTCAAAAATACTATAACTACTCCAGTGAAAGCATTTAGACAATCTATAAGTCGTTGTAGACTCACAGGCAGTCCACATGCCACATGTGCCCAGCATACTGCAAGCATTGTCCGTTGAATTGCAATGCTTATTCAGGTGCCCGTATTTTGATCAGGCTTCGTATCGACCAAGCGATCTGATAAGTTTTGGAAAATACGATGAGCTCCCCATGAACTCAACGTCTCTACTCGAAACGCTTGCACTACCACTAGCGAGGTTACCATACTTGTGCCACTTGAGTTGCTATTAACATAAGTATGTTAATAGCAACACAAGTGGCACAAGTAAATCCATGATATTTTAAAATTCAATAGGTTTAGTGCTTTCAAATTCTATTAAGATTCTACTGGTTGTGGCCACAGTGAGGCACCTAATTGGATTTTAAGTGCGTAATGAGCATCGAGTACCATTCTGACTAATTTTTATTTCCAATATCAACTTTTATATCTTAAAGTCAAGGTAACGAATGAATGGTATAAGCAGCAGTAGTAACAATTTGAAATTATTTCCGCAATCGATAATATAAATTTAGGTTAATCTTGAATGGTCATGCTGTCAGCACTCATATTGAAATAAAATGGAAAGGTTAAAAATTTAAGCTGGAAACGCACAGAGGCGGTGGCGCAGCGTGTCGGTCGCAACAGCACGACACGGGGCGCGGGGTACCGCTTGTAAGCTACAAACTTATACGAAAGAGTTGAGTTGTTGAGAACTGGGAGACGCTAAAGTGGGCGGACATCAGACAGCCGAAAAGAAACGTCTTCACTGACCAACGTAATGTAACACTTTGTATACTAGCCGTATACATTCTATAGATATAGTATATAGTAGGCACCTAATATGATGTTATAGATATACCTAATACACAATTAATATTGAAGCAGTGATAGCTCAATGGCTTTGACTATGGACTGCCGACAGCAGGTCCATGGTTCGAATCCCGCCGCGGGCTTGAGCTTCACCGCATGGTGGAAGGGCATTTTGTGAATGCCCGCCTAGCTAGCGACCACCCTCAAGTAGAAAATCTGTCGGCAAGCACCTAACGGTGTGTTCCGGCAGCTGTCCTTGAGAGCCAGTGTAATTCTAGGTTAAGCCTGTTAACACCTTCGACCACATCATCACTTACCATCACGTGAGATTGTGGCCAAAGGCTTACATACAAGAAATAAAAAATAAAAAAAAAAAAAAAAAAACACATTTAGTGACAACCTTAAGCTTAGGCACATTGACATTACATTTGAAATACCCAGATGGTATGATTTTTGATGCGTTTCACTTTTACTCCAAGCATCTTCAGAAGTTTGAATTGTCGGTTACAATATCGTGAAATATTATATTGGATCTGCTATGGGCAGAAGAATCACTAAATAGTTTTCTACTCTGATTCATCAAGTTTATTAGTAACGCTACGGTGGGCGGTGGTTTTATATGTTTAATTTGTTTTATTATACACATGTCACAACTCAAACTTTACTAAAGATAAAATATGATTCATAAATAATATTATCAATTAAATATCTGATATAAAATCACTAGAAAGTTGTCACATTATCAATATTAATATAATTTATCGTTACAAATTCTATTGTTATGCTAATTAAATAATACATTTTGAAGTTTATGGTTTTACCTTCTGTATTGTATTGTTGGAATCTAAAGCAATGGAAGCAAACTTCGTGAAATAATTTGTTTCTGTGTTCTTAGCTCTCACTCATTTAACATTTTACTTGTTTCTCCCTGTTTTCTATTCAATCTTAAATTGAAATAGAACCAATCGATTCCGAGTAAGTAGAAGAACAAACCGTCGTCGATCAATTGCTTCGTGATCCGAGTGTACATTTCATTCATTATTTACCTGGGACTTTGGTATTTGGTTCGTTACATTTTATGGTAAGAAAACGTCTGTTGTAGTGTTTACGTTTATTTCAAATAGTATTCGAACCATTTATACGCTTTTATATACTGCCTTTTGCTATGGAAAATCTAAAATACTTAAAATGTGTATAAGAAATATAGAACTTATTATGCATATTGACAGAACTGAAAAATAGTATCTAATAATTTGCACTTTGTAGTAAGATAAGGTCTTTATTCAGTCGGTTCAATTTTATTTTCAATTGTCCTCAAATAATTTGTGTGCCTTTATATTCTCACTTAATCAGAATTAAGAGGCTAGTTTTGAAAGTTATAAATTAACCAAATACACACGGAAAAGTACCGATGTAAAGGAAAAATATAACATACTATGCACATTGCACATTGTCAAAACTGAAAAAGGTTTTGCTTTTATTAAAGACCAAATAACCCGTCGATGAAAAAATATTACAACGGTCTGCTTCTTTCTCTAACGTAAAAAATATATTTAACAGTTAAGTAGGTTAAGCTTCCATTCCAATAATGCTTTAAATAGCTAGAAGCGTGGCGTTGCTGTGACAGATAATTGGTTAAATTTCTGCTCCACGTTCTGTTCAGTTTTACCTCGCTCTAATTAACAAAGCTCAGCAAATGAGGTCTTAGTTCATCTATTTCTGTTACTTAACAGTAAAGTTCAAAGGTGAAATCACCTTGTTCTAAATCAGCATCGACGTGGTTAAATTTGGAACTAATGTAACCCGATTGTTATGTTCGTTTCTACTGAAAACACTATTATTGCTAAGTTGGTTTCTATTTGCGACAGTCTTTATACAAGGTACGTACGGTAAGGCTATTTATGTTGGCGTATATTTGCTAAATGTTATGGAATAACTGACGTGGGAACGATTAGGTACCTAGTAAGGTGAACAGTCGAACTTGGATCTAAAGTGATTGAGTTCAACTAGATAGTAAGGTACATTTCTGGGAGCAGATTATTTGATTTTGAACCTTTAAATTTAATATAGATTTTAAGTAAGTGCATACTTTCAATGTTCTTTATCAGACATCACCTTCTTACACTGATAGATCTACCTATTACGTGTTTTCGGTACAATATATCTTCTGTTAAATACACACCGATTAATACAAGTTACGACTGTGTAAAGTTTTGGTTTCGGTTTATTGCCGGCCCCTAATTGACCCAAACCCGCCTTGAGATTGTTTTCTTTGGTATTACACCTAATGTAGCGTATTAAGCTAATGTGGAAATTATATATGGATAACTCAAGATATAACTGTCTAAAGCTTTGGCTTCGGCTAATGGCTGGCCACCAGTCTGACACAAACTCCCCTTGGAAATGATTCCCTTGGTAGTATACCATGGTTTAGGAGAGAAGATATTATGTTCTCTAACAGCACACATGATTTATATCTGTGTAAAGTTTGTTTATGGCCAGCCACCTGACAGACGTAGACCTGGCTTGGGAATGTTTTCTTACTTAATTAGGTTTGGTATATAGTTCCTTATTACAAGGTTAATTAAGGTCATAACCTTACGGCATGTATATGCCATCTGGTAAGCCTGTTGTGCACCTAACAGCAATAACCAACACATATGAATCTAAATTCATTATAAGTCACTTTTTACGACGTCTAACGGTGTTTCCCGAACATGCCATAGCCCATACATTGTTATGCTTTTTTATTAATCTACTTTATTGTTGTTCTATTTTATTATTATTAATGTATTTTATACTGTTTAAATGCATAATAAACTTTTTTTAATTTCATTGTATTGTAACCGTACTTCTATTTTGAAGGCAGTTTAAACTATCATTTAGGTATATCTTCGCATCTTTTTCTTTTATTTGGTTTTGTTCATTTTCCACAGACTCCGGGGTCCGTGCCATTTTTTAAGTTAACCGAGAAATTTGTTATGTAATTACATTACTATGGGGAGCATTACATACTAAATGAGGGAACAGTTTTAAGGAATATACTATTACTAAATAGTAGCAAAACAGATTTGCACAGGCATTCCGAACGGACCAGTGTCCTCAAGCAGCACTCGTTCACGAGTTGGCTCGCGTGCCAGCCATCGTCCTCCTCAACCATTTTTGAGGGAAGAGGGCGACCTGACACACGATGCCACCGCTCGCCAACACATTTTCGTGAACATGACTGTTCCCGCACGAATCCGCTTGCTAAAGGAGGAGAAAACTATAATTAAACACTAAATCTTTACGCATTACAATAAAAACTGAACTTTGAAATGTTCTTAGTCTATGTTATCTACGCATCTTACTACCTTGTGCAATATTTATTGCACCAACTTTAGTACGGTGCGCCTTCCCATACATTAAAGTGTAACAAATTGCTCAGACCATTAAACATCGACAAAATATTGCACTAATTAGTTTTGTGAATCAGTAATTGACATACATTTTATACAATTTTCTCACCTATCATCATTCATTTTCATCATCATAATATATAAAGCTCGATTACCACTCACTGACTGACTCACTCACTCATTGACATAAATGTTCTCCTAGAAGGAGACGAGTAGGACGACAATGATGTATGGCAAAAATGTAGGGGGGGTTTAGGTGAGTATGGGAAAAATCGAAAATCATAAAAATGACGCCTGCCAAGTAAAGATGGATGACATATCTCGAAAACGGTAAAAGATAAGTAGGGGGTGTTTGAACAAATGTCATAGGCAATCGGGTGAGCAAGCGAATGACACCTGTCAAAAGTGCTCCTCTCATTCTTCATACTCCATTTGGAGTATTTTCCTTACATTTTCGACTGTATTTGGAGTTTTTATGGGATTTTCGACTAATTTTGGATTTACTGTCATATAAGAAGGTATAGCGAGCCCGAAGGGCGAGCTTCTGGTGAGGCCGAAGGCCGAACTTTCGGCCCGCGAGGCCGAAGGCCGAGCGGATGGTGCGCGAGCCCGCAGGGTGAGCGTTTGGCGAGGCCGCAGGCCGAGCCGTATTAGTGTCTTGCGAGGCCAAAGGCCAAGCTCCGAATTGACGAGCTCCTCTCATTCTTCATACTTCATTTGGAGTATTTTACCTAACATTTTCGACTGTCTGGAGTTTTTGTGGGATTTTCGACTGAATTTGGAGTTACCGTCCTAAATCAGTGTATAGCGAGCCCGAAGGGCGAGCTTCTGGTGAGGCCGAAGGCCGAACTTTCGGCCCGCGAGGCCGAAGGCCGAGCTGATGTTGCGCGAGCCCGAAGGGCGAGCGATTGGCGAGGCCGCAGGCCGAGCTGTATCAGTGTCTTGCGAGGCCGAAGGCCGAGCTTCGAATTTACATGCTCCTCTCATTCTTCATACTGTATTTGGAGTATATTACTATACATTACCGACTGTTTTAGGAGATTTTGTGGCAGTTTTCACTACATTTGGAGTAACTGTCTGAGGCTGAAGGCCGAGCTCCGATTTGAGGGTATTTTCCACATCTCCGACTGGTCTCCATGGTAACTGCCCGCGATAACCAAAGCACCTACGAGTGGGGTTCCTTTACCGAATTGACTCAGAATCTTGGTACGATTCTGGCCGTACCACTTTTTTATGGCAGTAGCGTAAATCTGGTTTTGTGGCTACAGTTTAGTTCCTTATTGTATTAAGGGTTTAAATGGGATTTCATACTTCTATTGGAGTTTTTAATTTTTTTTTTCAAATGTATAAGGTGCTTTTATGACAGTTCGTACTGACTCAAGATAGATGCGGGCCGCTTGCGGCCCGCACACTGCCCGAAAAACTAGTTATAATATATAATTAAAGATCATATTATGTTGTAATGCCCCGTTTCAAATGCATTCTGAGTAAGGCCAGGGAGTCGAAAGATTCAACGCTCATTTTATAACATTTTATTTAAAGTGAAGGGTCTTCGCAGTGGTCGATCCGGTTGATACAGTAAACTATTGAGATAACAAAATGGTTTTAGTTCTAAGTACTAACTCAATTATTGAAACAAATAATTATCAGCCACTGCTCTAGGTTGTGTCTATATACCTACCATCCACAAACACATCATTACTTACCAACAGGTAAAACGGTGCATTAAAGCTAACTCATGACTAAGTAGTTCCTAGTTCTACCCTCCATCTCCAACACATAATCAGCTCACTGTCAAGATCATATTATCTTTAGAACTTTACATCCGAATATTAGTACAATCGGAAACTTGGAATTAGCCAAACAATTGAAACCAGTTCAGACACAAAAAGGCAAACGTATAAAAAGTGGAATAAAACCTTTTTCGTTTAGAAGATGTGTCAATAAGAAGAAATTAATTCTCCACTAAGATGAATAGCTGCCTTACTTGTTCCTAAGTTGACCTGTGTCCTCTTGGGAAAGCGAAAGACAAATTGCCGCGGTGAAAATCGAATTCTATATTCGGAAGTTTCGACACAATTGCGTTACGACACTTACGACTTGTTTTAACATCCACATTTTGTGTTCGATTACGTCAGTAATTTCATACATCAGTAGGGAGCAGTCTATAATTTTGTACTTTTGTTAGTACACATTATTACTTAGAATTAACGGAACAATAGAGATAAATTTTTGCTAGTCTATAGATAGTTAGCCGCCAGTATTTTTCTTTGTGTCGTGTAAATTTTCTAATGTATCGTTTGTCACAATGATGTCATTATTGCTGTCATTACACTTATGTAGTAAATCGGTGATTCTCGTGTCATTAGTGTTATTATCTATTATATACAGCTAGGTGTTGGCCTTAATGGCTTGTTCAGCTTGAAATAGTAAATAAAGTGCAAGAAGCGCTTGTTGGTGCAGTGGCGTAATGTGCGCCTCGTCCAAACAACGAGGTACTGGGTTTGATCTCCGAGTCTAACACGTGTTGATGATTATATTATTATTAGTCAGGAGATTGACAGTGTTCCCGGTGAATAACAATATACTCGCCTTCTATAACATATGACCATAAAATAGATGCGTTTATATGATTAACATGGTAGTTTTTATATTAAGCAACATACTTTTATTTATTGATAGCTAAAAGGGTAGTCTTTGACAACTTTCTAATCTGATGGTAAGTGACGATGTAGTTGTAGTTGTTGTTTTGGCTAACCTAGAATTACTAGCTCTCAAGGACTGCTGCCGGAACACACCGTTAGGTGCTTGGTGACAGATTTTCTACTTGAAGGTAGTCGCTAGCCAGGCGGGCATCGCAAAATGGCCTTCCACCATGCGGTGAAGCTCAAGCCCGTGGCGGGATTCGAACCATGGATCTGCTGCGCGGGAGTCCAAACCCAATGCCACTGAGCCATCACTGCTTCCAAGATATGGGAGGGTGCAATTCTTGCCTCATCCCACGGGGATAGAAGAATATACTTCGTATTATTTCGGCTAAAACCTCTGATGGCATTGATTGTGTCTCAATGTGGTATACTTAGAATAACTTTTAAAAATTTTGCAAAGGCCTAGCCTGAGCCAAATTCACCTTTCATTTAGAACTTTTAAAGGTCAAAATTGGGTGTTAACGTCCTTATCTGCAAACAATTCATCATCAAAAGCAAATTCTCCATTTCCATAAGAATGGCGAAGTTGTAAATAACGAAGTTTGTTGGTGCGCCATTCGAGCCGAACATTTGATTCCTTTCAGTGCGGCTTCCGACAAACACAAACACGGTGTACGGTTTCTAAGCTAAATGATATTCAGAATCCTTCATTCAATGAGATTTATTCAAGTTCTGTTCTTCACAAATATTTTACTAATATTTTGTAAGGTGAATGAACTATGTTAAATGTTGTAGCTCTAGCTTCACAGCGCGATGAATTTTATATGTCCTGGATAGCTACCACCTTTGAATAGATAATCATAGTTGCTATATAACTTGAATTCCCAAGGTAATGGCTGCAGTTCAGTTCGTCAATTGTGACGAAATGTGGAGGTTTCGCGTAACCCCATGCAGGTCAAACGATCATCCTATTTAAATCACGAAAGGTATTGAGTCATTGTATATGCAGTTGTATATGTATTTGGTATATATAGACTTAGTAATATATTATGTTTGTAAAAAAAATCGGCTAAGTGCGAGTCAGATTCGCGCACTAAGGGTTCCGTATCATTAGCTACATTAGACTTCATATTTTAACCGTTTTTTGTGTTAACGTGCGCGAGTCCGACTCGCACTTGGCCATTTTTTTTGTATTTGTTGTTATAGCGGCAACAGAAATACATCATCTGTGTAAATTTCAACTGTCTAACTATCACCGTTCTTGAGATACAGCCTGGTGACAGACGGACGGACGGACGGACAGCGAAGTCTCAGTAATAGGGTTCCGTTTTTACCCTTTGGGTAGGGAACCTTAAAAAGCTACAACTGTATAATACAAAACCATAACTGTAACAAAAGGCAAAGCTATGTTGTTCAAGTTTCGTAACTACACGAGCAACATTATGGCCGGTCGTGAATATAACAATAGTTCCTATGAAAACAGAACTACCCACATTATAGTCTGGTTTTATGGCAAGTGTTATAAAATTTTATTTGGATTTTCTCAAAAGTAATGGGCTTTATCTTATCTGATTTTAGAAATACCTATAACGTTTTTTCTATAACCTAATTTGTACCAAATTTCGCAAATATAAGTTTAATATATGAATATAATATATAAATATATATAAAAAACATTGATACGGGTCAAATTACTTTTATTTTACATTACTCAAAATAGCTGTTTATATATATTTGAAAAAAATGTCTAGAAATAGTGTAACATATATGTACATAGTAATCATTGACTGACAGTTATTTATTTGTCTCTTTAATACACACATACATTCAATTCAAGCTTACAGACAACGGTACTCTTAACTATATATTTTTTATAATATATATATTTTCAGCTTTACTACATATTGATACATATCGGTTTTCAGGTTTGCCTAAGCACCCACAGTTCACAAAACATATTTTGGTTCTGTGTAATATCATATAATACGTAATTTGATTACTAAATCAAATTACACCAAAATCAATATATTTTTTTATAGCTGATAGGCTACCCTTTGACCACTATCTCACCTGATGGTAAGTGATGATGTAGTCGAAGATGTGGTTCAGGCTAGCCTAGAATTACTGGCTCTCAAGTACAGCTGCCGGAACACACCGTTAGGTTCTTGGCGACAGATTATCTACTTGAGCGTGGAAGCTAGCCAGGCGGGCACTCGCAAAATGCCCTACCACCATGCTGTACCGACTGCCATCGTAAGACAACCGGGACCGACGGCTTAACGTGCCCTCCGAAGCACGGAAGCGCTCAGCAGTAATGCTAGTGACATTCATCCAACTCCTGACCGCGGCGGACGTTGCTTAACTTAGCTGATCGATTAAGAACGGCTAAGCAAACTTCGCTACGAGCACTTCAAAATTCGATATACGAAATGATCGCGAAAATCTCAGATATAATAATGCAAAATGTTAACAGTCCCAATATAACATCAAAACAACAGAATAAATGTGCGAATAAATCCAAAGTAAAGCCAACAAACCTTGTGACAGATATAAGAAACAGCAGATATTTAGATAACGAACAGTTCTATTGTGAACCTAGACTGTGCGAAGGACCACTGTGAGAACTATGAGAATTATCTCTTGATCAATATCTGGTAATTGTTTTATTAACGCTTCCACTGTTCTGTATTGTTCCTACGATTGCGTATTAACTAAAAACCAGCGAATAGTTGTATGAGAATAAGCAAAAACCTTCTAGGACTTACTTAATTCTTCATTTGAATACCGGAAACGGGTGGAATAGCCGAGTGTTTTTAAGGACACTGCGTAGTTCTTACATAACCTCATAATTCTCAACCACTTAAGTAATTAATGTAACATTAATACAAATATACAAGCGTATTTTGAATTCTTATGAGTTCAACAAGAATTATTGTGTCAGTTCAATCAAAACTTTCGAGGTTCACGACCTTACGCGGATATCACGATTATGAATATTGATAGGAACAAACTTAAATATCTTGAACGTATTATGTAGGCATTACTTTTGTGTCAGTTATATAAAAGAGGTATGATTCACACTTTAACTAGATAGCAGCACATTTTTATTTTTTACTTTTTACACGACTGTCCAAAAAAAGGAGAGTTATGAGTTATGTTTTCAACATTCATCTATGTATGTATTTGTGGGTTTCTTTATTCCACCATAACTTCTAAATGGCTTAACCGATCTTGATGTAAGAGATATCGTTAGATTTGTATAGATAACACAATTGACACTAGGTACATAAAAAAAAATAGAAAAATAAACTGGCCGATTTCAGACCCCATATTGTAAGGTGAAAAAATATTTTATTTCTTCCAAATCCATCGAGTGGGGTATCAAAATGAAGAGCTTTAAAAACAGATTCCATAAATATATATAACTTTCAGTTTTAATTTCAATGAAACAATAAATCGCTTAATGAAAATAATTAATTTGCTGTCGGGTTTTTTTACTTTTAAATTAATTTAAACTTGTTTTTATGCTATCATGATGAGCAGTAGACCCATCTGGTGTTAAACTGATACCTTTGCCTATTAACAGATGCAGTTCATCACAAGTGGCGAACTGCACTGTGCCCATCACTCTGACATACATAGTTGTTAAGTCTAGTTTGCCTGTAATGTCACCGCCATCTATACCCTTCAAACCGAAATACAGTATTAGTTTGACTGTAGAAATAAGTATAGTCGCAGTATTTCCCCGGTCGAACAAAGAGTTTTACTGCTCCTAAACTTTCATTACGTGTATCGTTCTAAGCTATGGAGAGAAGTATATAGATAAGAAAAAAGGTTTCACTCATGACACACTAGTAATATGACATTTATATCCCATAAGAATTGATTTGCATACAAAAGCATTAGAAAAACGTGTCAACGGAAGAACGACGCCGTGACTTTGAACCGAGAAATACGCAACGTAATATCGAATGACTTGAGATTTTTGCATTCGATATGTTGTGAAGTATAAGTGGCATTCTGCAGATCGGGTGATCGTTCTTAAATTCGGGGTTTGTGATAGTTATTTGGCATTTTTAAATAGTAATAAAATCAATATCTAGGTCTGTCCATTTGCATCATAATGATATGTATATGCAATCAAAAGTAGATTGTCGACACATTTCATCTGTAATAGGTTACGAAGCTGCCAAAACGTAACAGATTAAATATACTGTTGTCTTAGGTTTTTGCGATTATTACACATTGTAAATATATTAAAATAAATAAATATATTAATTCGTATATTAAACAACTTTAAACGGTTTAAATCGCATAAACGGTTTAAGCCGTTTAAATTTGTTTTATTACTACATTAATAACAAATTAATAAAAACCTGTGAATCATAAAATTTTCACGTTTGGTCTCAAACTATAGCAATCTACGAGTAAGAACAAGATAAGTTTTAAAATCAAGTATGTAAGTTTTGTGCATGGTGCTAGAATATTTTGCGAATGACCGCCTGGCTAGCCACCCTCGTGTAGAAAATCTGTCGCCAAGCAACTAGCAGTGTGTTTGCAGTCTGAGAGCCATTAAAATAACAGGCACATTAGACTTAACAACTGTATGCCTCAGGGTGTGACGGGTGCAGACCGGTCTTGACTTGTGACGAAATGCATCTGTTATAGGCAGAGATAGGTACTTGTTCTGTCAGAATCACAAATAAATGAGTTCTAGAGTATTTAAACGTTGAATTAAATGATATGTAATTAAGAATTTTTTGACAGAATCGTATTAGATACTTTAAAGACAGACCCATTAGTTCCGAGATCCATAAATTAATATATCTGATATAGTTATATAAATAGAGCAGCAAAATGTTCTGCAGATCATAAAAATAATGTTCAATATTATCACATGTATTTCAAATAGACAAAACAGAAGAATCGACGGCCTAATATAACACATTACAACATCTTGATAATGCTACGAGCCGAAACATTAGAATACATTAAAGTCCACGTTACGTCAGTGAAATGGAATTCTTTTCGGTGACATAATTTCTAATATGCTTGTATTACCTTATTTTTAACATTTATCAACTGGTATTGGAACACGAATGGAGAATGTTCATTTGCACAAGAAAGTTAAGGTTTATCTTAACTAACATAATAATGAGAAAAGATTTGATTGTTTGTTTGCATTGAATAGGCTCTGAAACTATTGGACTGATTTGAAAACAACTTTCACCATGAAAATTCAATATTATCCCTGATGAACATAGGCTATAGAAGATTTTCAAAAAAGTTAGGGATCCGTATGAAAACTTGGATAATATAACCCAACGTGCGAAAACCGGAAAATATCGTGATATCTCGTACGCGGCGGAAATTATTGAAAATAGACCAAAGTGGTATACAACAATGTTATATAAGACATCAATATCTATAAAAACTCCGGAATACTATAAGTCTAACTATTACAGTTATGTCACAATAACTACTTCTATAACGTCGTCTTAGGTTTTCGTAATTGTTTCACATAGTAACTAAACAACTTTAAACGGTTTAAAGTGTTTGAAACGTCGGGACAATAATAATGCGAATAAACGCGATTTAAAACGTTTAAAGTTGTTTAATTACTAAACTACTTATATATTTAGATTTAAAAAATTTGAAATGTTTGTTAAATACCCGTGCGAAGCCGGGGTGGGTCGCTAGTTTGTGATATAAAATCATGATATACAACTCGTAAGTCTCGTGGTGAGAGCTCTTCTGTCCCACAGATCAGAGAGATACCGTCTGCCCATTACAGTTGCTACGAGAATGTCACTGTTCCACGTGACACTTCACTACAATATACATTTTAGTACATCAGTACTTGTATTTGTTTAACCCAATAATTTAACTTGCCACAGTAAATATTACGGTAGTACCTACCAAATTACATGCACATGAAACTTAACGACTATGTTTCAAGGTGACGGGCTCAGTGCAATTCGTGACTTGTGACGAAATGCATCTGTTATAGGCAGAGGTTAGTCCGCTTAACATCAGGTGGGCCTCGAGCTTGTTCCGTCAAAATAACATAAAAAAAGATGGATTTAAGATGGATTTTTGCTTAGTACTGTGTTCAAATTACCTACAAAAAGATAGATTTACTCCAAAGGCCAATAGGCCTTTGGAGTACACAGTACTAGGCTATTGCCTAGTACTGTGTCCAAATTACCTACTACTAGTCAATAGCCTAGCACTGTGTCCAAATTAACTACACGAAATATACTTTCGCCTTTGTGATACTTATCTTTTAAGCGTAAAGGCACTTAAAAATATATCATCGATTTTTATGAATAATGAATTCATTAATATATATTTCGTACTTATTATAATCATCTAGGAATATATTTAAAGATAATAATTAAAGAGAACCACACAGTACTTACTTTACCACAAAAGTAGGTAGAAAAATAACTAGGTATAAATAAAACGCCAGTTGCTTAGAACATTCCAAGAAAATATATTAGACTAACTTAATATTAAAACAAAATTACACTTAAACAAACTGTTCTAAACTTAAAATACTTACTAAAAACGGCCAGTTTTAAAAAACATGATAAAAGAGTAGATTCTGTCACCGATAAGAATAATGACAGTTTTAAAATGTCTTGCAGGAACACAACGAGTGTAATAATATATTCAGGCATGAGTGTGATTCTAAATTTTATCAAAATGATCATTACATGTTTTTCGCCAGAAGGTTGACTAGGGCCACAAAAATATAGCTTTAATCGCTTATCTCAATTACGAGTTAAGTAGCGTACCTACACCTCAGTTGAGATTGCTTTCCGTCGTATACATTTCCTAAAGGTCAAGCGATTTGCATATCTGCATCGGAGAAATTTTAAGGAAATATTCTCACAATGCGATACGAGAAAATTGTGAAGAACTCGTGGCGGAGTTTGCGTAGTCATTCCTAATTGTCCAAGTAGGGAAAGCATTATTGTCTGTGGTCATTATTTGGATGGGTTATCGCTAGTGGCATAATAAGGTACTACTGAGCGCGAAGTCAGAATGTCAGAACCTTTCACGTGGCCTGAAAACTTGAATTTGAATTAGAAGATTTTGCTAATGCCTGGTTAGTATCTCCATGTGCTCCGATGAGAGCAATCAAATCCATGAGAGCCTATTTCAGCATAGCTATTCTATGTTAAAACCTATGAACATCTTCAAACACATCATCCCTTAAAATCAGTTACGAATGTTTGAAAGCAATGAAAGTATTATATGTTGACATGCTTAGCCAAGAATTTATCTTTGAATTGCTGATATTGATGTGTTTTGAATTGGACTGTTAAGAAGGCAGCATAATTTCTGGTGCATGGCAGCTACTACCTAATATTAAATCGGATGGCAAACACGATATAGTGCGAAAATGATTACAGTTTTTTTAAAGGTTACGTATGATTATGGATAGATGTAGTATCAAGCGTGCCGTATGTTTATTTTTACAATCTACAATCATCAAAAAAATGCAGTGAAGGCCAATTGGCAAAGAATTTGGACTTCCACGCAGAACTTTCGAGTGCCACCTCGGGCTTGTGTCACCGCATAATGATAGAGAATTTTGCGAATGCCCAGTTGCCTATCTGCCACCATGCACCTAACAATATGTATTCTAGCAGCTGTTTGAGATTCAGTTTCAGTTAGGTCTGTCAGCACTTTCGATTACATGATAATTTTTTTTTTTTTTTTTTTTTTTTTTTTTTTATGCTTGATAGGTTAACCTTTGACCACTATCGCACCTGATGGTAAGTGATGATGCGGTAGAAGATGTTGTTCAGGCTAACCTAGAATTACTGGCTCTCAAGGACAACTGCCGGAACACACCGATAGGTGCTTGGCGGCAGATTTTCTACTTGAGGGTGGTTGCTAGCCAGGCGGGCATTCGCAAAGTGCCCTACCACCATGCTGTAACGACTGCCATCCTAAGACAACAACCGGGACCGACGGCTTAACGTGCCCTCCGAAGCACGGAAGCGCTCAGTAGTAATGTCACCAGCGGTCACCCATCCAACTCCTGACCGCGGCGGACGTTGCTTAACTTTGCTGATCGATTCAGAATGGCCAAGCAAACTTCGCTACGAGCGCTTCAAAAATTTATCATCAGGTGAGATTATGGACAAAGGCAAACCAATCAGCAATGAAATAAAAATTTAAAATAAATCAATCTAAATTACCTTGACTATTCGTGAACAAAATGGAATGAACAGGTCTCCCAAGTCGAAATTAGGAGTTGGCATTTAATATCAGTAGGTATAATTAGTACCTACTAAGAATTCTGAAGGATAAAGGCAAATGTCAGTTATAAATAATAAAGCTTTTCAGGACTACATGCTCGGTTCATGAATTACACAGTATCGGTGACATTAGTTAATGTACGTCATACGTAAGAGTAGAGCACTTGTTTTTTTTATGTGTCTGTGACTGATCAAGAATTAGGCCCACCTGATGTTGAGCAGATTGCCCTCTGCCTTTACCAGATGCATTTCGTCATGTGACGAATTGCACTGCGCCCTTCACATTGAGATTTGAGACATACAGTTGTTAAGTCTCATGTGCCTGTAACTTTTCTGGCTCTTAAGGACAGCTGCCGGAACACACCATTACGTGCTTGGTGACAGATTTTCTACTTATGGGTGGTAGTTACCCAGGCAAGCATTTGCAAAATGCCCTTCCACCATGCGGTGAAGCTCAAACCGGCGGTGGGTATCGAACCGGGGACCTGCGGCAGTCCATAGTTATTACCGCTCTGTCATCATTGCTTTACGTCATGATCAAACTATCGCATAGTATAAACGCAGCCTTAGTAAAACTACTATGGGTATCACAGGTCAGATACACCAGCTATAGATACAAATAAGCAACTATCGCAAGCAAAATGAACGATAGTTGCCAAACGGGTTAGGTATAATTGCACGACCGGAAAATAAGGCAAAGCTTAACGAAATCGGTAATGGTTGCAATTAGGTTATTTTGCAAAATAGTTGTGACTTGTGGTTCGCTTTGTGTTTACGTTTGTTTGATCGGACTTGGGGTCGAGAGGTTGGTCTTTAATTTCAGATTATCTAGGGACAAGATTATATTGTTGAGTATATTACGATTGTACATTTATTTTATTCTATAGCTGGCTTTTTAGTGATAAACATAACAATATATTGTCACGTCTGTATTCCCTGTAATGGCAGGAGAGATGTTTAAATGTTTAATCACCTACGTTTCGCTATGCATGATCTAGTCCCATACCATTATCATCTACTGGACCCAGTGCCAGGCTCGGGATTGTTACAGAAAAAATCTTTGTCAGAATAATACTATTGCCTGTCTGACCCCGGGATCGCACTCAGGACTTCGAGATTACCTACAAAGCGGCGTTTTTATGCAACCAACAAGGCATTCGTAGACGCATAACGAAAACTGTTAATTTGACCATGATAGAAGATAAAAATTACTACCAATAACAGAAACTTATTTCTTACAAAATCAATTAATAATTTCTAGATAATTATACTGTATCTAAGAATTACGATACTATGTCTAAATAACAGTAATAGGCATTATACACTTATACAAACCATAATTTTAATACCTGAATAATAAAATTAATAATAATGATGAATTAATGAAACAATTTTATTTATATTAGTCTATATTATATAAAAATATTTTTGAGAAAGTACCTAATAGTTATATTAGTTTTTGTGAGACTTTTTCATTTCATGTTGCATGTAACGAAAAATGCTGCATACATATGAACAGTCAAATATTATTATAGTTTCAATAAAGTAAAGCCAGAAAAGTATAATTATTATGCACAAATTATCATAAGAATTTCATGTGCTTGTAGATATGGAGATATGTTGACATATCCCAACATTTACAATTTGCATTTTTTCTCCTAAGTTCAATTACAATATCAATACTTCCCTACTCTACCTGAACTCTTAGCTAAAGCAAAACCAGTTCGCTAGAGCGTAATACCCCGTTCATTAAATATCAGGATATAGGCGGCTCGGCGGCGCAGCGGAAGATTGCGTCTTTATTAAGCGCTATGCAGGAATTATGTGAGATGTAGAGATTGCTTGTAGAGCTGTTTTATGCAACATTGTAGAGTCAGAATGTGCATACTAAAAAGGGCTCTATTACCTTTTGATCTTGCAAACTGTAAAATACAACGTCTACGACTATAATTTTTCTAGACGTATTACCGGAAGGTATGGTGTTTGAAGAATTCCTACATGTAATAAGTCCTTGAGTATTTTGTTTCAACGAGCTAATTCAATTTAAATATGCTTTTTATAATGTGTTTTATCTTTTATGAATGATAATAATGTAAACCTATAATATATTTAATTTTAAAATAAATTTAAATGCAACAAACTAAAATTTACACATATAATTTCTTGTAATTTTAACTCACATGCAATTATAGCTATTTATTAAAAATGGGTGAATAAATTCCATATAAATTAACCTTAAGAATATACATTTATAAATCCACCGAAAGAAATAGTATTTTATATCTCCATGAATAAATATCTAGAGAATAGCTCAAAATGCTAGATTCAATACCAGGCTATCCTAATGTTTATTAAAGAATATGCCTTCCAAATTCATATGTGGTCTTCGCATTAAAATGTAACACTTTATTCGACCAACATTGTGAATATATATAATTTTTTAATTTTCAGAAATTTTGAATTAAATACCCATTTTAAGCTCGTTAGTCCACTCTAGTTCAGTATCATTTAAATATTTTGTTCTACCCCATCATAGATAAACAGGCATTATGTTTATGTTTGTTTCAAACAAATATGCATTATAAATTTTAAAATAAATCACACCATAAGTACTCAAAATAAATTATTAAAAACATCTTCAATGTACTTGTGTAGATTATTATATGTAACCTAAATAGCTTAACTTTATGCAAGAAACAGGATACGGGCAACATAATAATTAGTAATTGCATGTCCTTTGTTTTGAAATGTATTTGCATAAAGGATATCGATATTGATCAGTTACTAAATTAAACATATAATATGTAACAAAATATCGCCGGAAACATAACAATGCAACTTGTAATACTTATGTTAAAAATAAAATATAAAAGTTGTATAATCATTCATTTTAATGAGTTTGGCCTATAGTTAGGTAAGTAAATTAAATTATTTTTAACATGAATAAAAGGTAAATATAATTAAGCAAGTTGACCACTTTTACCCTCGGACGAACCACTAAACCTTTACCTAATAAGTGAACCGGATAGAACCAGAATAAATGATTTGTTTGCTGTTCGTTCTACCGGATGATATCGGCTTTACTATGTTACCTTTAAGTTCGCTTAGAATTATATAGAACATTTTTAGTTTTTACCGATTTGTGATGATAGTAGAAATAAATCTTAATTATCTCTCACAGATGACCTTTATTATAGCAGAAAAGAAAGCATTGTTTTGATTGACACATGGTCCGAGTTGGCAAGCATGGTTAGGTGGTCTATTACGCAGTAAGTTCTACTACAATATTATCCATAGAATTTATTTACTTTTTATCGTGCATTGAATCCTTTTTCAATACACAACGTCTCAACAATCGAATATTATTGTCAAGCGTGACACGAAAGCAATTATTCCTAGACTCACACAGAGATAACTTCATACACACAAGTATACTCTCACAACGCTAATAAAAATACTTGAATCTTGTGTTTACATTGAAAGCCTAATATTAGCGATATCCGCTTTTTAAAACAATATTTCAAATTGAACAGACATTATTAGATATGGTTATGATTACATACTTAATTTACTTTATCTCATTCTCAGTTACTTGAAATGTCGATCGTGATTGTTCAGACCTTGGTTTTGACAAGGAATTGTTTCAAAGGTTTTTATTAAAAAATGTGATATAATATAGATCTGCGACGTGACCTTGCAAGCTTTTTATGACTGTGGGATAGTGGATTATATTGAGTGCATTGAATGACTTATGAAAATACGAACGTGGGAACTTAACAATTCTATTGTAATTGCATCTCAATTTAAATTTGATTCGAATGTGTATTATTTTTTTACGGATATAGAATAAAATTTCTAATAAAAAGAACGTCATGAATCTAGGTAGTAGGAAAGATACCCCCGAAAAGAAGGATCTCACATAGGTTACTTTAGATACTAATTTTCAAACCACACATCATAGACACTTTTTCTTAACCTTTTTTAATTTATTACGACAGGCTCCGACTGGTGCTTTAAAGCTTTCGCATATACCTATTCTGATAAGGGAAAATATTGAAATAGTAGTTTATGCAACTGTCATATAATAGAGGCTAATAAAACAAGAGTGTAGTTTTTTGAAACGAGCCGCAGGCGAGTTTCATATTAAGATGACACATAAAGAAGACACGAGTGTTTTAATACCTAATTAAGTATTAAACGATATAAATATAATAATTAATATAATTAGGTTTTAAATGCATACACTAGGTACTTTATTTAATCTCATGGCTACGGGTAGCTACATTAAATAAAATGCAATATAAAAACCAGCGCGTAGCGCGCGCAGCGCACAACGCGCTTGGTCCTGCTTGGTCGGGACACATTGTACTTTAATAATTACAAAAATTGTTTTAAAGCATTGTTTTGTTAGGAGAATAATGCTTTAATTTTTTTATTTTATTTAATGTATGTAAATGAAACATGCCAATAAAAAGTCTGTATTTCATTTCATAATTAAAATATCACCGAATGAGATTATATCAATATAATTTACAACACGCTCACCACCAAACAATCACCAAACTTTATAGTGCAATTAGAACAAATCGATCTAGGTAGGTATCTATTTACTGTTATATGCTGGATGCATAATTTAGTCCTTATACAATTGTAACTGCTGCAGCGCTTATATCATCACGCCTTTTTTTTTGACGGATTGTGTCAAGAAATTAGGTCAGTCAAGTGCTTGACACATGTTACGGTGTGAAGGGCACAGTTGTTAAGTCTCATTTGTCTGTAATTTTGCTGCCTCTCAAAGACTGCTGCCGGAACACACTGTTAAGTGCTTGGCAACAGATTTTCTACTTGAAAGTGGTAGCTAGCCAGGCGAGCATTCGCAAAATGCCCTTTCACCATGAAAACTGCATGCGAACCTCTAAATTGAATAGTCCAATATTGTCCAAGCACATCAATCTCGTAGCAAAATTATTTCACATCATTGTTTCAACTATATTTTGAGTTATCGTTTCATTGCGTTATAGCTCTGGCACAGAGGGCGGCCATAACTAGCAATTACATGTTAATTTTAAGGTAATTAACAACATATAATAGGACTATATTCATATTTTTACCGTCGGCACACTTATGGCTGCTTCAACTTTCGTTTAACATGATCTCACGCAATTTCGTGGGTGGAAATTAAGGTTTGAATCTTAAGAGATTAATTAGGGTCAAAGCAGACTGGGAATGGCTAAATTTATTATATTCTTAATAACTTATTCAAAAATATTAATTATTATATTACTTAGAAAACTACTTCTACATTGAATATTATGCTGATTCATATGTATACTTACATACATATATTTATTTTTGAGGTAATTCATCATAAATAGTATTAATCCCCTATAACTTCTGCAGACTAATTAACTCGAGTGATATAAGTCGTAGCCTTAGAAACAAATTGTGTTAGAAGGAAGCCGGTCCAATTTATTACTAAATAGTAGAATTAATCAGAAAAGTCCATTTGTTTCTGACGGCAATTGTAGCTAACGATTATGTGTGCCTTTTCCATGGAAAAAGTTTGATTTAGTTCTAAGTGGGAATTGGACTCGCGCACGAAGAGCTCTGAAGATTGTGTATACAATATTAAAAGAAACTATAATTGCTATAATTAATAAACTAATTGTATATATACATATAATAACTTTTTTAGTTTTCAAAAAGGGTACCAAATCTTTCGTGTGAAAATTTCAATTGTCTAGCTGTCACGGTTCAAGAGATAACCGGGACCGACGGGTTCACGTGCCCTCTGAAGCACAGAAGCGCTTAGTAGTAATGTTACTAGCGGTCACCCATCCATCTTATGACCGCGGCGGATGATGCTTAACTTTCCCGATTGGTTACACAAGAACAGTGAAGCAAACTTCGCTACGAGCGCTTCATAATATATGTACCCGAGTAAGCCTTTTCACTTTCCTCAATAATACTTAACTACATATACTCCTACCTCACATTTTCAATGCCAGAGATTCGATATCTTTCGATTATATTCGATTCGAATCACAATATAATATAAAAAAATAAAATTATTAACTTAATTGAATGAACATCAGTTTGAGTGCAAAATTGTAATAAATTCAGAACCCAAAGATAAACAATTCAAGTTTAGGAGCCATCCTATATTGACCTTTGTTGCGTCATCCTGCGTAGTTACTACCCCTCCACAGAAAAAAAGTATGTTACCTTTACTTAAATCACATTTTTTGTATTAGATTTTTTTAAATATATGATGAAGAAAAGTCTTAATCACCCCTGTTAGATACATCGTATTTTTGAGGCACATGTATAATATCTGCACTACCATATCTACCATAGAGGTCTTACTATTTATTAGGTAAAATTCACATAGGTAACTGACGTTTTAAGGGTGTTCCTTACTATTATTGTGAACTCTCTGTGTTTCCATAAACAGTCATCAACTGATTATTTTGGATATTAAAAAGTACCATAATACACCGGAAACCTACGTCAAGAATCTTAAGTAAAGTACCTTAAATATACATTTCGTATCCAAAGTGTCAGGCACTCTCTTTGGGCTAGAATTTCGAACCCCACGGTATTGTTACAATTGTCTTACAAATAAAAAGCGATGAGTAATGAATATCAATGGCAAAGATCAGAAGATAATCTCTCTAGATCACACAAATCGTTTTCTAAGAATGTTGCGTGTCACTATTCCGAAGGTATCTCGGTCCGATTCCAGCTTATATTGGCTTTGACGTTGATTAATATCCGTTTTCACTTCATGTCTATAGATAATCAAGGTTTACCAATAGCTTAATTAATATTATTTTGCGGTTTCAGCAATTTGTAAATTAAACTAAGCCTTATTCTAGAGCGAACAATGAACGGGTTATTAATACCAACATTTAATATCTATTTGCGAGTTAATATTGATGAATTTGTCAGAAATTATGTTTATAACTGATAATACGTATTATACGTTCAGAACCGTAGGCTATGTTTGCCATTATTATCACCATCAAAGGACGGTTATGTTTTGTCTCCTTATAAAAGTGCCCAATTGCGTGTACTGGATGCGAAGCCAGACGTCGCGTGCCGGACTACTTTAAATTTAAAACTCGGAACCGAAAAAGTCTACGGAGAAAACAGAATTGAAGAGAAAGACCAAATTTCCAAAATTTATATATGACATAATATATATACGGAAAAAGAAAACTGGAATATCTACTGCTACACTTGAAATATTGCTGGAAATTAGTCAGACTAATAAAAAAACTTCGTATTATCGTAACACTGTAAAAACCATTCAATATGTTATACCAAAATTGAAACTAGGTGAAGTGAACAATAGGTACTATACAAACAGAACACGCATGAATATATTTCTTAAAAGAAGCTAATGAAACACTTGTTGAAAATTAGACAAAAAAGAAAAAAGGAGATAACACTTATAGAAAGAGGAAATTACATGATTTAAGTATTAATTTCAACAATACACAAGTTTCACTTTTCTTCGAGGCTAAAGTAGTATCAATTTACTTGTACACATGGTTCCATGCAAAGCAATTTCCGTACAAAACTGTGCTGTAACTCAATACCTATAGTTACGCTCTTCTGTGTAATAATGATAGCAATCCATCACTGTATATAATTTGTATGATAGTCATCTTAATTATTTTAGTTTTAACTTAAAAATGTACTAGACTATAAAACATTAGGTAAGTCTTATTTTCGTCTAATTACTTTTTAATGAACAACATGATTTTTTGAAATTTGTTAGCCGTAATTTGAAATGGCAAAAAAGCCTTATACCTCGTATTCACTGTATGTCTACGCAGTTCTATGACACGATCGGGCTAGGGGTAAAATGTTTATACACTCACTAATTTCGTATACTAGTTATTTTATATGCAAAGTTGTAAGTAGGTATTATATGGCGCGAGTAGGTACTTGTATTGAAAACCAAGGAAGAGAAGATTTTTGTATTGTACAATAAGCGAAGCGAGCGGTTCAAAGGAGTGTGCTGAGCGTAGCGAGAGTTTCAAAATACCTAACGGAAAAAATATACTGCCAAGTCTGAAACACAATCTTTCATTTAACTACAGCGAAGAAAACCCTAGGTGTATAAACAGTAATAAAATAAAAATAAACAATTTGTGTTTATTTATAGGTAAAATATCGTAAATAATTTGTTTTTAGCAGTTAAAAGGATTCTAAATTTAAGAACCTTTTACGCGGTAGCGGATAAAATGCACTTTAGTGCGCAATATTCGAATGTTAAACAAAACCATTCCAAGCTTATGAGGCAAAATTAATATTACCTTAGTAAAATTAATACACACACAGAAATCAGACAAAGGTTTACCAATACCAATATCAAACCGCTTCCCTTATCTAAACATGTGTTTAATGCCGACCATACATGGTAAATTATAATCGGGTGTATTCTATTCTATAGCATACTTTATAGAAGATCACATGTGCGTAAATTAACTACAATGCCGCTATTCAGACATCAAAGTTACTCCATTGAGCTGTCCTAGGAGAGCCTGTTTATTTCTGACGGGAAGAACGTGTTTAGATATCTGATAAGATGGCATGGCTTAGTCGTGTCATCCAGTTGTGTCTTTATTTGTTACATTAAAAAGGGCGCAATAACATTATATTTCTTTATAGGTTCATACGACTAATATAACTTATTATATAAAGCCAACGAACATTAGTGACGAGCGCTCCTGGCACCGAAATGCTGTAAAGGCCAAAGCTTTTTGAAACTGACATGTTACAGCTTCAAAAAAGCTTCGATTAAGTTAATTTTGCCAATCTGAAATTGACTCAAAAACAAACGTATAATGAATCATTGACTTAGTGAAGTACCAATGACGTATAGCGTATGACATCCCTCCTTAACTTAAAATTCTTACTAGGTGATTAAGAATAATTTTATGAATTCAAATATATAAATTATGTACGAATACTAGGACAAAAAATCCGTTTTGATATTTTTTTCTAAACTGCTTTCAAATATTTTTTGGAACTCCTCCATGATATTGAGATCCATGTGAATTTTCACATCTAACTATCGCTGAATTGTGACCAATCATATACTTAACAAATAGAATTAAAAACTTAAAATTTGAAAATCGAAAAATCACTGATCCAATTGTAATGTATTATTTTCTCTAACTCTAATATTACAAGTAACTGATTAAATAGTAACGCAAGTAATATTTGGTTTGTGATAATCATATAATCACACTTCATCAAAAATAAGAAAGTTTATGTTTATAACTGAGTCAGAATATGAGTGTATGTGTGTTACTCCTTCACTCTGAAACGATTTGGTTGAAACTTAGAATAAATATTGGTAGGAATATAGACTTTAGGTCCTGGATTAACTAAAGGATACATTGAATTAGCACCATTATTAATCTATATGAGTAAAAAAGGTGCAACTAGTTGCTATATAAAAAAAATATTTGAACGTGTAACAATTGTTTATTTTTAAACTAAACAATACCTTTTGAATATGTACAATCAATTAGTTTCAAAACAATTTTCAATAATCATTAATGTGAAATGGAATAAAAAGATGGTTCTATAAAGTAATTATTTGTAAAATATAATTCAAAAACAACACCATAATGTGCGAGGTGCACCAACATGTACCATAATGTGCGAGGTACTATATTACGCCCTTTAAGGATATATTTAAAGATATAGGATATAGTTTACGCATGAATATTTATGAAGGATTAGGTGGTCTTTAATGCTATAAGTCTTTGTTGACCAATTGGATTGCTACTTAAAGCAAAGGTACCTACTCTCGTTTTTAAAGCAGAACGTTTGTAACATAAAATGGTTTAATTTTCTGAACTAAGCTTAGCCATTAGTATTTTTTACGGCATTTTATTAATACCTTTGATTCTTATTTCTTTACAAAATTTTACTAAGAATGGTGTAGACGAAGTAGATGTTTGAGCTAAAAAACTGTCGCGAGTTTTGTCCATAATTATTCATTAGTATCCTGCTAGGATTCGCGTAATATTTAGTACTGTATCAGCCGGATTATCCACTGAACACAGCCTCCCCCATTAAGAGGGATTTGCCATAATCCCCACGCTTGGCAGGCCTCTTGGGGATCGCAGTTTTGGGATATCAGTTGCTCAGAAAGCGCTGATGCCCTGCTTCCGGTGTTTTACCTTTACTCCCCGCTTACGACACCCATAGGTAGTGCAGGCAATGGGGTACTTGCTCAGACATTCTAGCCCGGCACCCCACGGGCAATATTTAGTAGAAGTTATTTATTTATTTTTGTGACATTGTAATTTTAATTATTTTGTTAAATATTTCAAATATTACTAACAGTATATACCGCTACTTATCTTTCAATAACTATATTATATTAAATACTTTAGACTGCCACCAGTGCTGGCGTTCTTTCAGGTTGATAGAAGTTACTTACACACTTTTAATGAATTTTATAAGATGTCAGTAATATTTTGTAAGAAAACTTGCCCGTATTTCCAAACTCCGTAGTAATTTGCTTTGCAATCTAATATTCAGCCTGTACATTATTCATGCCAAAGTTCAGAGTACCATGAGCCTGTCATTGCATATTAAGATCAAGTGGAAAATGTTGTCTCTTGCGATCTCAGTATTATTTATGGATAAATTCTATCCAATAATAAAGTATAGCTATTTTATTTATATAGCACACAGTAGTGAGCTTAAAATGTTTCTTAGAATCACCTTAAAGCGTTTTAATAAAAGTGTTTTAATTACTTTTAAAGTATACCACCTCGGAGTTTCGACCACATAACTTCAGAATGAAAAGGCATTAAAGTTAACAGCGAGTTACCCAGTATTTAAAGCTACATTGTTAAGCTGATTGTGTATACGCTTGTTCATGTGGAATAAAATAATTAGGTTATAAGTGCTCGTAGAGTAGCTTGCTTATTCAGTCTTAACTGATCAACTTAGTTAAGCAATGTACGCTGCGGTCTTGACTTGGATGGGTGACCGCTAGTGGAATTACTACTTCTTTACGTGCCACACAACCATGTTGGTTTTGGGGCATTTTGCGAATGCCCACCTTACTAGCTACCACTCTCGAGTAGTACTGTCCTGGCAGCTGTCATTGAGTGCCAGGAATTCTTAGTTAGCCTGGACAGCATTTTCGACTACATCATCACTTACTATCAAATGAGATAGTGCTCAAAGGCTAGGCCTATGAGCCATAATTAAAATTAATGAAATTATGGATCATTTTGTAGATTATCATGTCTGATAACTCAATTTTGTAATAGGGTAGTTGCTAAGGTATGTGCATATACCTACTACTCTCCTTTACATACATAATTACTGACAAGTAATTGCTTAAATAAATAATTGCTTTGACAATTAATAGGTATGGTTGACACTTGGACAGCTTGCTGTCTTAAACAGACAACTATCTTCTCATAAAAACTTTATGTAGTTCTGTGTGATAGTCACTACATAGCTTTCGGGCCCGCTATACAGTGGAAATATTCATTAGTTTGAAGGAATGCGGTCAAATTTGCTGGTAAATTCAATCTTTTGGAATATCTCAAATATTTCTCACGATACGATTTCTTTCATATGAGAACAATGCATAGATAAAGTATAAGCACAATGACGAAATAAGGTCTAATTTCGTTTTACAGTTACGTGACACAAGCTTTTGACTGTTCTAAAATTGTCACCATTTCTATAAAGAGAATGGCAAGTATTAGGTCAGAGGTCATCGGCTCCTCTCACGTTCCCGATCTAAGGGATGTGTCTCAATGTAGGCTGACAGTGATTTATTAGACAACCTCTTACCTCTCCAACAACCTTGTCTAAGTAACAGTTTCTAAAGCTTCTTTTGAGAAATGTAAGGAAAATTGGGCATGTTAATTTTAACATAGACCTAGATGGTTGATCGTATAAATTTGATTGTGTGAGTTTGCAGGACTTGTACTTGCTGGTATGTTACAAATTGTAGCTTTAATATGTTTGAGGTAATTTGTTTATGGCGTCATTGGTCGGTTTTAAGTCCGATGGATGAGTAGCTTAAACTTTGAATCTTGTTTAGTTTTGTAATATGACTGAGCTGATTGACACAAATTGCTTCACTATAATGACTTTTTACTTTCAAGCACTCATAATACAGCTTACATAGTCTTTCAATAAGCTTCAATGTTCCTTGGTTTACACATAGCATGGTATGGTGGTACATTACGAATGCCCGTCTGTCTAACTATTACTCACAAGTACAAAAATTTTACGTCACCTAACGATGAGTTCTGACAGCTGTCTTTGAGAGTCAGTTCCCAATCTAGGTAAGGTAATAGTAGAATGTGGTACTTCGACTATTATCGTTTACTAATAACAAATAGTTTTAAAAGTATCCTAAAAAATATTAAATAATATTTAAATAAAACACTTAAAAAAGCATAAAATTATATATCTAGTGACAATTCCGCCTAATTTTCCTGTTATCTACGTGACGTCATTAACATCACGCAGCCTAACCGGAAGAATACCCGACTAGTTTCGCTTCTAAACGAAGCATCTTCAGGAGGTCTTGACTTACCGAGCGCACGATCGAGACTAAGTCAGTGATCAGTCTCGATATAAATATGGATTTCCGCAAAGTAACGCCTGAATCTATCCATTACATTATCGTTTACCATTACATGAGATTGTTATGAAAGGCTATGCTCATTAGTAATAAAAAAAACTTTTATAGAAGAGTTTATTCATCAAATTAACTTCAGCAAGTAGGTACCTAAACTGCATTAACAAATATTAAAGTCTCAATTTGACTGTTTTATTTTGTGTGTGACACCTCATGTCCCTTAATTGAGTGTACCGATTTTAGTGATTTTTTTATATTCTAATGCTGGTGCTTGTGGTGTGGTGCTATTTAAATTTGAGTGATATCTGACGAGCAGTATTTGAGTTATCTCTAATAATGCGTTATTAAGGTTTGAAGTCGGTTTTTCTTTTTGTTAAAATTTCATTTTATTTTATCAGTCTTCAATTTAGAATAAACATTCCTAACCTTTTTACCATATGAATGTGTTGTTTATTATAGTACCTATTCCGTAAAAAAAGTGTATAATAATATTTATTTATTTATTTATTACATATTAGCGAGACTATCGACTAATTACTTAACCTAGATAGTCTCCACAGGTAGAACCAAAATAGGTAACATGTGAACGTCCTAGTAATAGAAATTAAGGAGATAGTTAATATATAAAGTAATATTAAGGTGAACATTTGTAAAAAATAAAGCAAAAGTATAGTGTACGATAAAACCTAGCCTTGATTGGACAAGTCCACTCATGGATTAATCATACCTATTAAATGTCGGAAATTAAGAACCTTATTACCACCCTATAAAGTTTTGAATCAAACAAAATCAATTCGCATTTCATATTCGAGAAAAAAATCGTTTTGGTTCGTCTTCTCACTTTTTAACCGACTTCCAAAAAAGGAGGAGGTTCTCAGTTCGACTGTATTTTTTTTTTTTTTTTTTATGTTTGTTACCTCAGATCTCTAGACTGGGTGAACCGATTTTGAAAATTCTTTTTTGAAAATTCTTTGTTTGAAAGCTGATGCTTATCGTTTGGTCCCATTTTAAATTTCATCAAAATCGGTCAAGCCGTTTTTGAGTTACACTAAAAATATAGAAAAAAAATTTTTAACAAAAAATGGAACCGACTTCAACACCCAAAAGTGTGAATTAACTTGTCGAAGTCGGTACCATGCCCACAATATTGTGATAATAGGTACTTTTGAACCATCATGGTACCGACTTCAACAAGTTAATTCACACTTTTGGGTGTTGAAGTCGGTTCCATTTTTTGTTAAGAATTTTTTTATACTCCTGTTAACTGTCATCTATCTAAGTGGGTCAAGAGGCACTTCTGTTAGTCTTTGCATTTTATCCCTTTACTAACAACGGCGTCATACTTAAAGAAATTTTAATCTTTGAGAAAGCCATGGCATATTTTTTTTATCTTATAGGTTAACCTTTGACCACTATCTCACCTGATGGTAAGTGATAATGTGGTCGAAGATGTTGTTCAGACTAGCCTAAAATTACTGGCTCTCAAGGACAGCTGCCGGAACAAACTGTTAGGTGCTTGACGACAGATTTCTACTTGAGGGTGGTAGATAGCAAGGCGGGCATTCGCAAAATGCCCTACCACTATGCTATAACGACTAACATCGTAAGACAACAACCGGGACTGACGGCTCAACGTGCCCTCCGAAGCATGGAAGCGCTCAGTAGTAATATCACTTGAGGTCACCCATCCAACTCCTGACCGCGGCGGACGTTGCTGAACTTAGCTGATCGATTAGGAACGGCTAAGCAAACTTAGCTACGAGCGCTTCAAAATATTTGATCTAATCTAGATATAAACAGTAGAAAACTCAAGACTCATAGAAATGTCTAAAACGGGCAATTTATACATCCTTGTAAGATGAAGATTCCCAGAGAAAGCTGACACTGACCAGTTGCAGCGGTAACTCCTTTCTACGTTTAAAATGGCTGCCATATTGCAAATATACCTTCACATGATGCGCACTTAGTACAAAACATATTATGATGTGTCATGCATAGAAGATAGGATTAAATGAAAGTGGAACTATATTTTTGCACAGCCATGTTTGCAACCAATAAAAAGGTCATGATGATTGTATTTCGGTAAGTAGCAACATCAGTATCATTCAGTACTTTTAGTACTATCAGTACTTATAATATTATAAATGCGAAAGTAACTCTGTCTGTCTGTCTGTTACGCTTTCACGCCAAAACTACTGGACCGATTTAAATGAAATTTCGTATGGAAATAGTTTGAGACCCGGGAAAAAACATAGGATAGTTTCTATCCAACTGCGCAAAAAGAGGTTAATGTTTTTGCGCGTTAACCGACATACGCACGGGCGGAGCCGCGCCCGGAAAGCTAGTACTTTATATAGTTAGGTTGAACTGCATATGTTTTCTAAGCTCTGAGGTTAATATCAGCTGTTATTGATTAAGTACTATTATTCTTTCCATTCCAATTCTTTGAAGGAAAAACTTAGACAACATTTTAATATATACAACGTGACCTAGTTTATTTGCGTTTCCCCAAACTCGCTGAAAGTGAATTTTGTAAATATTTATATCATCTTTATTAATAATTGTACCGCGATTAGCCATGTAGTACTCAGCTTATGTATGAAGGTACTGCTTTTTTATATATTTTTTGTCAGATTTCGTAGAAATTGAATAAGTTCACTGCATGATGGTCATTAGGCGTATCCGTTCAATTCGATGTGAATCTTCTACTCTCCTCAATGTAAGCGGGGTGTTGGTATACATTGGACAACAATGCTCATTAGGTACTCTAATTACCTGAAAAGTAGTATACTATCAACGAAAGTAAACGCAATCAGTGTCGGCATAAGAAAGGCGGCTATCAAACCTTAATCAAAACTATTAACAATTAGGTACATGCAACTTTGTGTTGACACATGTGTGATTACTTTTAGTGAAAACATATCTTAATCTATTACTGTGTTGTCCCTTGCGTTGTTAGATAAAAGAAGAGCTGTACCCCATATGGTTGGAAAATGAAGATAATGTATGCTTAGTCAATTGGAACGCATCTAGATAAAAGTTAAATTTTTTGGTTCAACATTATTTTTCCACTCTTTTTAGTGACCCTTGCTACTTACGGTATTGATTGTCATTCATTGTCAATGACTATATCATCAAGATAGGAAAATATTTTTTCAGTTATTGGAGTGTTCCTCAAAAAGGTCTTGACCGATTTTGATGAAATTTTAATGAAACCAAACGACAAGCATCAGCTTTACAATAAAATAAGAATTATCAAAATCGGATAAAATAATATACAGACGAGTTGAGAACCTCCTCCTTTTTTTAAGTCGGTGAAAAATGAACGTCATACATAACAAACGCAATGTGATGATCAAAAAAAACAAGCTAAACAGACATAAATGAAATCTTTCGTTATTTAAGTTTTTTATTACTAGTACATTCTGTAAGTATTTCTATATCTAAGTAAATATATATTAAATTATAAGTATTCATTTCGCTGTAGATATGTTTCCAGTAAATGCCCAAAGATAATTCAAATCCCTAATCCGAAACTATCCCTGTAGATAACGAGGGTAACAGGGACAGGAAACCTTAAGGTCCCACAGGGTATCAAAGTTCTATCTACATATACCTATATCTCCGTCCAATGACCCATGATAACAAAGCAGAAGATATTGACCTCGAACTGGTACCCGTTTACAAAAGAGGTTATGTCCATGAGAACTGTGTTCACGTATTAACTGGATATGAGGTATCTATTTCGGATGAAGTGTTAACTGCTGTCATAATTTGCAAGGTTAACCTCCCCGTTATTAAAGAGTCGATTGTTTTGTTTGTGAGAAGAAGTTACACAGTTTTGAATAGAAGTCAAGGTTAACGGTTTTCATGACTAAGTTTGCCTTTGACTTTTGACCAACTTTGCTGTTGGTTTGTTTTGGGAGGTCAATGATGGAAGCAGGTTAGGCCTAGGGTGAACCATCTCCCAAATATAGTGTTGCACGAGTCGAAATCACCGTATTGAGTCTCCAAGACATACACATACATGAACACACAAATACCCAACACCCCCACACACACCCTCTCACATACACGCACGCACCCTCATTTATTCTCAAGCTGACACTAATACACACTTATTGAAACGTATTTTTTCTGTTTGTACTCTTACCTTTCTATTTCATTATATATTCATTGTCTTCGAATCCTATTTTAACTTCGAATTAAGGTTTAAATTTAATTAATACTTTGTTCACAGTTTATAGTAAGGAACTTTGTCTAAATTTCGGAGGAGGTCGTTGACATCTGCGACACAGTTATTAGACTTCTGCAGGTGTCATCGATTCTCATATGTTAGTAGTACAATATTGTTATGGTTCCAAATAAAGAATTTTCATTTATTATTTAAAGACCAAATCTCACTAATACTTGTAAGTACTAAATGTTCAGCTTGCTAAAATAAATAAAATTCATCATCCGGTTATAAAAATTTTATAATGGTGACTGCCATGAATAAAATAACATTCAAAACGTCCTTACTTCATATAAATTAAACTACTTCAACGGATTAAATCGCATTTGGCTTACATTACTTTTGTCTGGAATTTCCATACAGTAACATACAGCAGTGATGTAACTGTATGAAAATGGGGGCAATAAATATATTTAAAATATAGCAAAGACCTTAGAAACATCTCATCGTCTGACCGTGATTAATATTGGAACGGGTCCAAATTTCTATCCGCAACGTCACCCTTTTATGTACAAGTGTATCAAGTTAAGCGTTGTCAGATGTTGATATAAAGATTAGCACGTTCAATAGTAATTTATTATCATATGAGACTGGTCTGCGACTTAGCGGGTTTTGTAATGTCTGGAAGAAAATAGACGATATTGCCAACGAGTATTGTTTGGAATAAATGTTTGTATGATTACGATAACTATATTTAGGATACAAACTGATAATTTAATGAATGGACTGTGCAAATAAATTAAATATAATAGTCATATACTTAAAAATCCAATAGAATTTAATATATAACATTGATTTAATCAAACCAGCTTTTGTACTTTTAAAAGCTGGTTTGATTTAATAAATGTAAAATTTCATAAAATTTAAACGCTTTATATGCTATTGACTAAATAAAAAAAATAAACTTTAAAAGCGCCATAACTACAAATCACACAAAATACAGAAAGTCCACGGTAGAGTTCAAAAACCTCATCTTACAAAAGAGAGTGAATTTCTTGACCTTCAAAACTGACACAGTGTTCCAAATCCAGCAAAGCAAGTCGCGTGCGCACGTTCGCGGGTAATTATTATTGTCCATTGTGGCAACGATTAGGAAGTTTACTTTTACTGTACGCGTTCCAGAACGCACGCGATCACTTTCAAAGGCCACTTTCAGTGGACAAGCTGCGGCAATAGATAATTATGAGCAGTAATATAACTTGCACGTGATTTTTGATTCGTACATAGATTACTTTGGAAACGGAGGTATTTCCTTGGTTTGGCTCTGTGAATATTTTGTATTAATTGATATGGAAAGTATGATCGATATTTTTATCATAAGGAAATATTTCAAAATTATTCAATATTTTCAATTCCTTAAAATACTACCCAAAATAATACTTTCAGTAAGACATGTATAAACAACTTAACATAACGAAAAAAATATTATAAGGGATTCTTTATAATATAGCGATCATTTGCTTCCTTTATTACAATACTACTCATATACAAAATTGTTTCTACTTATACTCTTAATGTAAGTGTAATTTACTAGCTTACGTGTGGCTCTGTGGTATCGTGTTCTTTCAAGAACAATTTCCATAGTATGTATCCAGCATAGACAGTAATTACACATATTAAGTTTGATCGAAATCCGTGCAACCTTTACGAAAGTGATACCTTCGCATTTATATTATTTTAAAATAAGATTTTAGTAAATAAAATCACTGTGTTTGCATTAGGAAAAATACTCGGTATCCATGGTTTTACCATGCAGTATTGCACATTCCCGGTCTATCATATTGTAGTCATGTACTACCGGATTTGTGCTACTCAACGATCTCACTTTGCTAAATAGCTAAACTTGCCGTACAACATAAGAAATACATATGATATATACACCGTTTTGCTTTTATTAAAGATGACTTTTAGTTTTCTCGCAAACAATAATTATACCTACAATAATCGTTTGAAGAAGAGTTACTGCAATTATCACGCTTTGCGTCCACTCCACACACGACAATGTTGTTGTTTCAATGGAACACTGGCAATGGAATCTTCAACAAACAAAATGGAAAGTAAAAGTGGTATATTAAACATATACGGAATAACAAATTTACGACTAGGCATATTATAACATAAAATATATAATACCTACTAACCCACACAAAATGTAATATTGATGAACTACATCACTGTTCCAGATACAAGTTTTATTGCGAAAAACTGTTTTCGAATTTAAATGATCGAGTCGAGACAACAGAATCGAGCTTGTTGATTACGAGATCGACATTAATCGAATATTATACTAATCGTGTCGCCTTTGTTTTTCTTGATAGGAAAAAAGATCGTTTAATTGGGTTTCTATATAAATTTTCATTCTATTCGTTATTTTGTCTATAACCTATAAGTATCTATGACATATATTTCAATCAAGGGTAATAAATTTCACGCTTCTGCCCGGTCTCAGTAGCGGAAAACACGTGTTCGTATCGTATAGGCAGAAAATGTGGTTTCTATTCCCACTAGAGGGAAAAATTTAGAGCTTGATATATATAGATTTTGATACATGTGATAATGCTTGTAAATCACATTTAGAATTGTAATTATAGAGCTTGGTTTTGTTATTGCTGATATAGGTAAGCCTTTGATCACATTTTTGGTCAAGTTGGATACCGACTTGATCTCAAGGACAAACCTCCATACCACTGACTACCCGCATTTTATTTAGACTTGTATCGAAATATTTAAATCAAATGCGGGTACTTGGAGAAAATACTCAGCCTTCAAGACGTTGACACCCGCCTCTTCAGCCCGCTCGTGACCCCGACCAATGCAGTTGGTAGAAACGTCGAGGTAAATAAATATAAATGTTTTTATCGCAATTAAGTCCCGTTAAATATTTATAACTATATACGTTTTAGTATTCACTTAACGTTTGACATTACGTAGATATCTGTGAGAACTGGGCCGTGTCAATGTGCCTATGTACTGAACGTAAAAAACGTGACAACATTTTATGATTTTCAGTTGGCTTAAAATTCTCGTGTAATGTTCTATTCGAGTGTTTGGTTATTCGAAATCGGTCCTTAGTTAATAACGTATAGTACATAATTATGTTATTATGTTATTATCTATATATTATATTTGTTATACTATATTATACTATATATTATATTTAAGCAATTGCTTAAGCGGTTGATGTAAGTAATTTCTACAGCTAATATATTGTGTAACATTATACCTAATTACTCCAAAACGGATGTGTCACTGAGGGGTGGCAAGTAGTAGTTAATAGCCAATATTTAATCGTCTTCCTATTTTTAAGGATGGGAATTGTAGAAAGTTTAGTCTTCGATTTTATGAACTGTAAATAAAGTACCAATGCCTTAATCCTCCTTGATTGATGATCCATGTTGATAATTATGTTACTTTTCGGCTAATGGGCGTACTAAGATGTTAAATGTTTCACTTACATCTACATGAATAGTGGTTTGATGCTTATTGAGCGCTTCTTTTTCTCGTCTTTTACTACATTCATCAGGATGATATGGTACAGTTCTGATAATATTGTTAGCATCACAGTCCTAAAATTCTGACCAAGCAAAAAAAATGTAGGCTACCTAGTCATTTATTCGCTCCTTTCACAGTAGTACCAGTAAAATAACTTATATTATTGGTTAGACATGAAAAAAAATGCCATTAATAAGTTTTAAGTATTTTTACTTAAAATGGTCTGATTGTATGTTGTAACTGGATAAGACGAAATCGTATTATAAAATATCTCTGTCCATTCTGCGAACCGTACCTACAGCAATAGTGAGAGTCTTTGGCCTTCGTACCGAGAGGACGCTTACTGGTCTCAAATATGTATAATAGGTACCTTCGACCATTGCAAGTCCTTTGAAACAACCCACCTCCCACTAAGTGCTCAATAATTATTTAAGTATGTAATTTTGGTACATTCAACTATATACTTAATAATATTTCGACATTATCTTGGAGCAGCGCGATTTCTTTAGAATGTAGTGAGTATTTTTTTTTGCTGATAGGTAAGCCTTTGACCACAAACTCACGTGATGGTAAATGATGATGTGGTCGAAGGTGTTAGCAGGCTTAACCTAGAATGACTGGCTCTCAAGGACAGCTGCCGGAACACACCGTAAGGCGCTTGGCGACAGATTTTCAACTTGAGGGTGGTCGCTAGCCAGGCGGGCATTCGCAAAAATGCCCTTCCACCATGCGGTGAAGCTCAAGCCCGCGGCGGGATTCGAACCATGACCCTGCTGCGTGACAGTCCATAGCCAAAGCCACTGAGCTATCACTGCTTCAAAAACTGCTTTTTGCGTGGACAAGAACGTATAACTCAAAACTCAGTAAACGAAGGTAGCGGATACTACCAATATGAATATAGACTAAGACTATTAAGAGTGTTGCCATTAAACTAAAGCAAACATTTACTACAATATGTTATTGTATTTTTTTATATTTTTTTTTTATTGCTGATAGGTAAGCCTTTGACCACTATCTCACGTGATGGTAAGTGATGATGTGGTCGAAGGTGTTAACAGGCTTAACCTAGAATGACTGGCTCTCAAGGACAGCTGCCGGAACACACCGTTAGGTGCTTGGCGACAGATTTTCAACTTGAGGGTGGTCGCTAGCCAGGCGGGCATTCGCAAAAATGCCCTTCCACCATGCGGTGAAGCTCAAGCCAGCGGCGGGATTCGAACCATGGACCTGCTGCGTGACAGTCCATAGCCAAAGCCACTGAGCTATCACTGCTTCAAAAACTGCTTTTTGCGTGGACAAGAACGTATAACTCAAAACTCAGTAAACGCAGGTAGCGGATACTACCAATAAGAATATAGACTAAAACTATTAAGAGTGTTGCCATTAAACTAAAGCCAACATTTACTACAATATGTTATTGTATTGAATAGAAAACATAGTTTACTGACGGCACAGACGTGTGATAATGGTGCGAAGATGATTACAAAGTGCAGCAGCTATACTTGTTATTTGTTAACATTTTACCCTTTGCGGGTTTTGTCTATGAAAAGTTGACCTCCTAAACTCGCGTGAGGAAAAGTGAATCTTAAACAATTATAAATTGCAACCAAAGTGGCTTGACCTAATATTTTTAGTTAGTACCTATTTTTAATTTAACGCTTTTAGCGCGTTTTTTTACTGACATTTTTCATACTGGTAGAAGTTTTGAAGCGCTCGTAGCGAAGTTTGCTTAGCTGTTTTTAACCGATCAACTAAGATAAGCAACGTCCGCCGCGGTCTGGAGTTGGATGGATGACCGCTAGTGACTACTGAGCGCTTCGGGCTTCGGAGGGCACGATAAGCCGGCGGTCCCGGTTGTTGTCTTAGGATGACATTTGTTATAGTATGGTGGTAGGGCATTTTGCGAATGCCCGCCTGGCTTACTACCAGCATCAAGTAGAAAATATGTCGCCAAGCACCTAACGGTGTGTTTCGGCAGCTGAACTTGAGAGCCAGTAATTGTAGGTTAGCCTGAACAATACCTTCGTCGACATCATCACTTACCTAGGTATCATTTTCTTATATACTTAGGTGAGATAGTGGTCAAAGGCTAACCTATCAGGCATAAAAAAAAGAAAAGTTGCAGATTTTTCACGCAAGTTTTTTACGCTCATGATTCTATTCGAGATTACTTATCTAACTTGGGATTTAAAGTCTTCATCATTTAAAAACGAGGTTCATCATTCATTAAACAAATAACTATTAACTACCTTGTTTTTGTAATTGGTGTTAATTTTGAATAAATTAAATACATATTAAAACGTGGAGACTATCTCGCATTGCGACACCTGGGTCATATTCCGGTCGACGGCAGTTACCCATCTAGTTGAGGAAACGATTAAAGTTTTGGGCCTTTAGTAGACAAACAACAAGATGGTTATATAAGTTTATGGTTTTAAATGATGTTTTAATTTATTACTATTTAGTAAGGTCAAAATTTGCAAGTTGAATTACAGCTTAATTATTCAAATAGATGCATCTCTCATAAACATGAAGATAGTAAAAAATATTCGTTTAAAAATGTAGGACAACTGTTGTGTTTGAATGCATACATTTTGCCTTCGAACTTTGTAGAGATTTGATTCTTCTGACACTATGTATAATAAAAGTTCCAGCCTCTTACAACATAAGGTTGCTAGTGTTTTTTATATAGATAGGTTAAATTTTTTTTTATAGTTAATAATATCTTTTAAAATGTCAAGAATTAATTTTGATAAAAAAATATCAAACACCCATTTTTATGAATTTTTAAAATAATAAAACTAAACGAGAAGTGCTCAAAATGTTTGTGCAACTAAAATTTCAAACTCAAAATCATTGAAGATGACCCTGAGCGACGCGGTAAAATATAAATAATATGTTTCTACTAAAGCTAATTTAAATATTACTTTGGCATTGTCGTTACCATTACTGTATTTTTTTTGTTTAATAACAAATAAAAAATGTTAAAAATTAATAATTACGTAATTTTATTTTTTCTTAAGAAACGATTTTATTACCAGAGATGTATATAATGCGAAACAATATTTTAATTATATGCCTATTGAGATTATGCTTCTAATCTAAGAATAAATTACATTAGTATGTGTTCTTGTAACAAATTTAAAGGCTTCCTGTAAAAAATATGCATTTCACCACTATTTCATCTGTTGGCCATGATAATATGTTCAAAAGCATAACTAAGTCTCAAAAAAGGTACCAAGGGACCGGCACTAGATGCTCGGCAAATCTGTCGCCAAAAAGCACAGTAGAATACCGGCGGAAATTCTACATAAAACTCTTTAGTAATTCATTGACGGGAATAAAATCGGAACCACAATTTCAAAAGGTTTTTGAAACCGCAGACAGCATTCTCTACCCATGTTTTAAATATATTTTCTCCAAAGTTCAGGCGCCCACTTGACGATTATTTCTTGCTTGTGAACTGTGTGTTATAAAATTCACCAACCAATACAACTTGATATATTAACTGAGGAAAGCAGTGATTCATTATTAATTCTTCATAACAGTTAACAAATACAGTCGACTCTCGTTAATTCGAAACTCGAGGAACTCTTAAAATGTTACGAATTATCGAAAGTTTGAAATATCAAATGGTTCAACATTTTTAGGACTCATAACTAACACAAACTTTTATTTAATCTGTATAATTTACTTACTCTGTATACAAAAAACAAATAAGTAACAGTAACTAATCTTAACTAAACAAACCAATTCGTGCGGAAGTGTATGTAAACTAATCATTACCAAAACAAAGGCTCGTGTACGGTGATACAAGCTTGAACATCTTGTTCTGTAATGTACTTAGATGTACTATCCGCGGCGGGATGGATTACTCGGACTTGTTTATTAGAGGATTAAGTGACTTATTCTTTCGAATTATCGAGTGTTTGACGCCGATAAGTTCGTATTAACGTGTCATTTTGTTGCATAGCGTTGAATTTTTGGTTCGAATTACCAAGTGTATAAAAATGTATTGTTTTAGTTCGAAATATAAAGAGATTCTCTAGGGAACTCGTGATAACTTTGAATTATTGAGAGGTTCGAATTATCGCAGGTTTGAATTAACGAGAGTCGACTGTACATACATAATTACAATATTCCTAGTTTCTAATCTATCTGATCTTAATTAACATATATATTCATCCATATTTAGGCTAAATATGGATGAATATATATGTTAATATGTTAAATAATTTAGGCATTGGATTCCAAACTAGGCGCAGGCTGTATCTTGGTAACCCTTGATAACTCTTGAAGTGTTGTTAATATTATATTCTCTTGTTATACAATTTATTAATTTCTTATTTAATTTAAGTCTGCGGTAAAGTGCATTCGTCCGTGTACGCTCAATGCCTGAATATAAGCTTCATTCGATATAGCAGTATGGTACATGTCGGTAGAGCATTTTGCGAGTACTCGTCTGTGTAGACACCATCGTCGTGTAGAAAATCTGTATGGAAATGTCAGATCAGGCGACGTCTCCTGTTTGAGTCACAGTAGTGTGCGTATGTACGTCTATTGCATGCTTATTTACCTGTCTTTGTTATTCATTAAAAGGTTTCAATTTATACAATGGAAGTATAGCTGTATGTATTATATGCTTCTGTTAAAGCATACCCTATCTTCCTTCTTTTTAACCGACTTCGAAAAAAAGAGGAGGTTTTCAATTGGTCTGTTTTTTTATTGTTTGAAAGCTGATGCTTGCCGTTTGGTCCCATTTGAATTCCATCAAAATCGGTCAAGCCGTTTTTGAGTTACACTCCAATAACTGAAAAAGATTTACCTACCATGATGATATAGTCGTTGACAACGAATGACAATCGATCCCGTAAGTAACAAGGGACACTAAAAAGAGTAAAAAGTACCTATTATCACAATAGCACAATATTGTTATAATAGGTACTTTTGAATTATCATGGTACCGACTCCTACAAGTAATTTCAAAATTTTGTGTGTTAAAGTTATTTCAAAGTTTTTTATCGATTTCAATATCATCAATTCAATATCATCATTTTAATAAAACACATAAAAAATTTGGCGGAATTGTCACTAGATATATTTTTGTATTTTTTAAGTGTTTTATTAAAATATTAATTTGATGTTTTCTTAAAATATTTAAAAAATATTTGTTATTATTGAATATGGATTTCCGCAAAGTAACGCCTGAATCTATTCATTATGTATACCATATTTTGATTGGGCGTGTTTCTGACGCCAAACCTCCGTGGACATTTCACTTGGTAGTATAGGCACTACGAAGGTTATAAAACACAATGCTTGGCGCTATACATGTACTCGTATGTAAAAAATATTACATTATCGTTTCTATTGTTGCAGCAATCGCACTATGCGTCAGCGCCGCAGAAGTTGCTGAGAAAGAAACCGCGGCACACAACACAGATAAAAGACAAACAGAAGAAGGCACATACTCTCAAGTTCAGTACAGAACAGCTAGAAATCAAGTAAGTTCTTAATATTTTGATGTTTCCAATAACGCATGCTCTACAGTTTACATGACAAAATTACAAATTTACGAGAGGAAAAACTTAAGTCATGTGCGGGATTCGAACCCGCGTCCATCCACCCCTTTAGCCGGAGTATGCTCTAATCCAATTGAGCTAATATGACAATGAGTCTGAACTCAAATTTTTCCTATCGTTTTTTAACCATCGTATTGGGATGGAGCGACATCTATAGTTCAACTTACGTTGTACTACAAACAGGACTAATTTTGCGATTCGCTTTAAATTTGTTAATGATGCAACCCTATAATTTTTAGTATTTTTATGTTTGCAATAACGCATGCTCTGCGGTTTACATAACGAAATTACAAATTTACGAGAAATGTTTTTTCAAGTAAGTTTATGAAAGCACGTGCTTGCTTAGCTTTAGGTTATATTCAACGTTTAACTTTAGAATAATACTTATCATTTCAGTTTTGTATTCGTGAAGAGGTAGGCAAGGTCATTACGCCCAAGTTTCGCTTGTTATATTCTGGCATCATGAATATTTAATTGAACTAGCTGACCCGAAACGTTGTTTTGCCGTATAGGCAAATAAAATGAAAATAAAGTTTAATTTACCTATTTGTATATGTAAAATAGATTACATCCATTTCTCAGACCTACTGAACATACACACCGAATATAGAAGCAGTGATAGCTCAGTGGCATAGGCTATGGACTGCCGCGCAGCAGGTCCATGGTTCGAATGGTCGCGGGCTTGAGTTTTCACCGCATGGTGGTAGGGCTTTTTGCGAATGCCCGCCTGGCTAGCAACCACTCTGAAGTTGAAAATCTGTCGCCAAGCACCTAACATTGTGTTCCGGCAGCAGTCCTTGAGAGCCAGTGAAATTACAGGCACATGAGACTTAACAACTATGTCTCAAGGAGACGGGCGCAGTGTAATTCGTCACTTGTGACGAAATGCATCTGTTATAGGCAGAGGAAACCGCTTAACATCAGGTGGGCCCTCGAGCTTGTTCCTTCACAATAACATACAAAAAAACGATCAAGCCGTTTCGGAGGAGTTTTGTTACAAATGCTGTGACACGAGAATTATATAATAAGAGATAAGATAAGTATGGCCATCTACTGGGACTTTGAACTACTACTGTGGTAAAATGTATACACAATGGTGAGAATTGCCATCTACCGGGAATTTGAAATACTACTAAAAATATAATTTCTTGTAAAACCCAATAACGGGCATATAGATTGAATGCAGGACCACGAGACTAGATAGCGACTCTTTGTTTAACTGGAACCAAAGAGGCAGTCATATGTGCCATAGATATGGTTTTTTTTATAAAACTTCAACGAAGGGAAACATTCGAAGTACGAGTGGGATTCGACCATCCGTCCCCATAGCAATATGCTTTGCCAATTGACTACGGCAATATATGTCCTTACTATATAATTATGCGTGGTGGTAGGGCATGCATGGTAGTTGGGTGTGCATGGTGGTAGGGCATTATGCGAATGTTCGGCTGATTAGCTACCACCATCATTTATAAAATCTGTTACCAAGCACTACCTAACGGTATGTTCCGGCAGCTGCCTTTGCATTCAAACTATGATCTAGTCATTCAAACTTAGTCTGAACAACATCTTCGACGACATCATCACTTACCATCAGTTGAGATAGTGGTCAAAAGCTAGCCTATCAGTTATAAATAAAAAATTATAACAATTATTTTTTAAATATTTTAAGAAAACATTTCATTTATATTTTAGAAAAACACTTTTAAATATATCTAGTGACAATTCCGCCCAATTTTCCTGCTAAGCCGACGTGACGTCAAAAAGGCCACGCAGATAAACTGGCAGAATCCACGACGCGTTTGCTTCTAAACGAAGCATGCCTTTTAATATAAATTTTGTGCTTTATTAATACATACATTTCCACACAGCAACGCCTGATTCTATTCAATATATAAATAAATACTTTCAATATATTATACAGTCTTAGAAAAAATTAACTAAAGCGTTCGTCACAGGTTCGAATCCCACTCAAAGATCAAATGTGTGCTTTAGTTTTAATTTTGTTAGCTTATTCGCTTAGTTAAACTTTTGGTTATGAAAAGCCAACTGTTGTGATTTATTATGAAACTGACTAACCCCACCCTAAATTCTAGGTTAGCTTGAACAACATCTTCGACCACATCACCCTTACCTTCAGGTGAGATAGTAGCCAAAGGCTAGCCTATCAGTACTAATATTATAAATGCGAAAGTAACTCTATCTGTCTGTCTGTCTGTCTGTCTGTTACGCTTTCACGCCAAAACTACTGGACCGATTTGAATGAAATTTGGTATGGAGATAGTTTGAGACCCGGGAAAAAACATAGGATAGTTTGTATCCAACTGCGCAAAAAGAGGTTAATGTTTTTGCGCGATAACAGACATACGCGCGGGTGGAGCCGCGCCCGGAAAGCTAGTTACCTATAAAAGAAACCATTTTGACTTGGAGGTGTACTTTAGCACCCAGTTTCAGGACTTTAAACTTTCGAGCCCCCATCATCATATTATGAGTATGAGTTAGCCATTCGGTAACCAGTTCAAATGACGTTCTACAGGGTTAGTTTTCACTCCGACTCCATAATTTTCGCTAGTTCATTTTACCTGTCCAACTGCTAGTAAATTACTGTGGTGAATTTACTGCATATTATATTACATTATATTATATTATAACATATTTCATTATATTAGATGCACGCTTCTAGTAAGTGGCTGATAATTTGGTTTTCACCTCAACCTCGGGAAGGCTTTGTTTCTCATTCAAAATCTGCGTAGAGAAGTGTTTTTTTTATCCGCTAGCGTGTATAAGGTTATACAATTCGTATCTTTATAACAGTTCAAGAAACAAATAAATTACATTTAATACCAAAGATAACCGTAATTTTGTTTGATATTATTAATATAAATAATCAAAGGTTAACTAAACAAAAGGCGTGATTATTTGATAGATTGAGTTAGTAACAGCTGTAGTTAGTAACACAGCAGCATGCAACTACGTATTAATTTTTTGGAATAAAATACTACCAATTAATTAATTATTATTATTACAAATATATTGAATATTATTAATATACATGTACATTACTAAAATAATTACGTCAAATACATTAACTAGTCAAATGATGTCTAGATTATAAATCAGCCAAGTGCGAGTAGGACTCGCGCACGAAGGGTTCCGTACCATTAGCTATACAACATTAGACTTCATATTTTAACCTTTTTTTGTTTTAACATGCGCGAGTTCAACTCGCACTTGGCCAACTTTTTGTATTTGTTGTTATAGCGGCAACATAAATACATCATCTGTGAAAACTTCAACTGTCTAGCTATCACCGTTCTTGAGATACAGCCTGGTGACAGACGGACAGCGCAGTCTTTGTAATAGGGTCCCGTTTTTACCCTTTGGGTACGGAACCCTAAAAAGTAGGTGAAGAGTGAGTAAATTGTTATAAAGAGGTGCAACGGCACCAACTATTTTTTCTAGAAGTAGGGGGTTGTTGTACATTTTAATTAGATAATCAATTAAAACAAAATTAATAACGACTACTCCAATCTAAACTCAAAAAACTGCTATCCATCAGGCAGACCAACTAACTGCTTTTTAAAAAGCATTTCAGCAAGCTTTGTATAAAGTTTATATCTATCACATTTTAAACAATTGACACGATTGCAATTCTGAAGTAATTTGGAATCGTGGGCAAAACGCTTAAAGACTAGCTAATATTTGTTTTTTTTTAAAACAAAATTGATTCCAATGTAATCAGTCAGCTTCCGTCTACCTGCCGGCCTACTTCGAATCGGAAATTACGAAACATAGATTTTCTTTCTACTTTTTACTTGGCACGTGACATAACGGTTATGATGCCAACCTTTTTTTTTGAGTCCGCAAATTGAAAAAGATCTCAAAATAGATTGTAGGCAATCCAATGTCTGTTATAATAATGAGGAAAAATACCTTGGAGATACTATAAGATTTCCTCTTTGTGGTTTCGGCTGCAGAGCATGCTCCCACGAGGGCTGTGTTTTTCCGGGAAAGAAAAATATTTTCCAATCGAGGCTCCTAGTTTTCCTTTTAAGAATATCATGTGATATTGGTATATTCTTAAAATAACGGGAAATGTTTATGTACAGAGAATACCTTGAAATTCTTTGTTTGCTTAGTTTCTGACTTCCTTACTACGTTGGCTTAGTGACCCAAAGTGACAGCCAGTCCTCAATACGAAAGAGATATGCTATCAGATATAGTTATTTAATTTATAACATCAATTTGATTATAATTTTGAAATGTTTCTTAATATTTTAAATTAAATTTCAAATTGAATTATGTGTGTATGGTTAGTTCATTATATTATTGTGATTAATATATAACTGAATGTTGTCTTAGGTTTTCGCGATTGTTACACATAGTAAATAAACAACTTTAAACGGTTTAAATCGCATATATTTATCCTTATTTTTGTCCCGACGTTTCAAAATCGTTGCAGTGATCGTGGTCACGGGGTGACTGACCAGATGACCACGATCACTGCGAAGTTTTATGATTTATATAATTTTTTTTATTTATATGTTATCAACCGTTAAATAATAATTATTGTTTTTTTAATAAATATATAGATATTTTGACTATGTTGACGTTTCTAGTGATATTAATAATATTTTTGTGAATTTAGATCATTATTCTGGTAACATGGTATGTAACTGATATGGATTTTATCTGAATTAAATGATTATTATTATTATTATATTTCGAGTTAATCCAGTCCAGGAAAGGACCTTAGCATGTTCATACTTACAATTAGGTTTGACTTAAAACTGATTTGATAAGTGAAATAGCAGCATCCTTCCACCGATGTAGAATTGCTAAACATCTTTTATGCTAAAAATCATGTATTTTTTGTGAGAATTTCCCTACTAGTTCCATGACATTTAAGTATTGTAAGTTACTTGAGGTGAGATTCTTTTTTCCCACTAGCTCCATCATGAATCCATTGGGACCAAGCAAATTCTACAGTATCGTAAGGTTTGAAGTGAACTCAGTAAGATTTGGCTAGTGTTTATAGTGGAAATATCCTGAAGATGATCTGAACAGTAACCAAAAAGAAAGCATATGTTGCATATATCTGTATTATCTTCTGCCCCAGGTTTGTAATTACGGTAATTGGTTGTATTCCGCTCAATCGTGACCTATCGTTAAATTGGGATCATATGTATTTTAACTCCTAATATAGAACCTAGGCAATATTAAACCTAATTTCATCAAAATAGCTTCAGTCAAAGGTAACTAATAACAACATTTATTATAGTTACTTTAGACGCCCCACGGAAAACGCGAGTGTTTCTTATTCAAAGTTCAAAGAAACACTTTATCTAACTGTCCCTTAAAAGGTAAACTTTCTAAAGGTCAAATCTGTCTTGGCATTAGCTACAAATTGTTTCTAAACAGTGTCTCTGGGCAATATTTTATGTATCGATACTAAAAAGATAACTTGCGAACCCTTTCACTGTGCCCTAGATTTCGTCACGAACCGACTCCCTGAGCAAGTATGTACATAAAGTACAGTCCAAAAGTCACGTACGATATGGTAACGATATGCTTCAGTGAAAATAAATTTCATTACATTATTATTTTTCTCATACTAAGGGCCTGTTTAAGAATATCTCAATAAAGTTTCGGGTTGCTAACCAACACATAAAATAAAAAAGATAAAAATTACAGTTGACATGCAGCGCGTTTCAAGCTTTTACCGATGGATAGGCTAAATCGATGACTGTGAAACGCAAAGATAGTATTTTGTTTAATAAATATGTTCTGGGTTGTATAACCGGAACTTACTCGAACATTTGGAAACAGGCACTTAAGGAACTAAAGGCAAAATGGAACTTTGTTAATGACACTCTGCTATATGTCATTCTCTCTGTCAATCTGTATGTTACGGGTCTCTTAACATATTACAACGCTCACAGACGGAAAATTTATGTTGCAATATGGATTATAACATAAATGGGGGAGGCTGTGCTCAGCAGTGGACAATCCGGCTGATATGGAACAAATGACTTTAGTTGTTACGAAATGCATATGTTATAGGCAGCCCTCGGTTGCCCTCGAGCTTGTTGTGTCACAATAACATAAAAAAATGGGATATCATCATCTAGAACTCATTGAGTAGAATCTGTATTCTACGTATTCGTATTTATTTAGTTTTAACCTACATCAAAATACGAGGAGGGTCTCAATCCCTCTGTATTTTTTAAGTAGGTATAATTGGATCCTCATAGCTTTTTACAGGGTAGGTATACCGATTTGGATGTTTTTTTTATATTCAAAAGCTATTAGAACTCACGTGATTTCATATAAATTTCAGTGAGATCTGACTAGTATTATATGAGTTTTCCCTAATAATGCGTGTTTCATTGGCTTCGATTACATTGATAATATTCTCATTTTCATTTGGCGATATAAAATGAACTAAAAAACTGTATACGATGGTTTGGTTTATTTAATTTTATGTTTGACACGAGTAAACAAGTCAGTTATTATTTTTATTTTAACTCCTTGATTATTTGTACATATTATATAAAAAGGGGGATAGCAAAGTTGTAAATTCTGGAGAATACTTTGTTATGGGGACTGTATCAAAAAAGGAATTGTATGGAATCTGGAAGATTGGTATACTATATTCTGTATTTAACCAAAAATATAGAAAATGGCGACATTTAATATAGTTTTGATCAAAAATGATTTTTTTTCTTTGATTTGTGGAACACTACCAGAGCGAGGTCTGACTCACGCTCTGTTGTGTTTTTTGTGTTTGATAAGTTCTTATTCCCTTGTTTCTTTACCTTCCTTTATTATAAGATATGAATAAAAAATCTACGTCACTTATTAAATTAAGTAATTGAAACATACTATTCCCCTGAAATGCGTAAAGGAATGCAAAATAGATGGACGTAACAGCAAAGTGGCTTATATAAACGACCATCGTGCGTAGTCGAGGACTTTGAAAGGGAAATGTGGCTATCCTTGAATCGAAAAGGATGTGAGCATTCACAGTTGAATAATTTGGGCAATAATTTTATCAGTATCTGTTTCTGGAAAATTCTTTGCTTAAATTAAATATATGTCGTTCATTTCACAAAATAACTATTATATTTCTTCCGTTGGATGTTAAGTCTACTTATTAGAATAGAAGCGAAAATAATGGGCGTGAGTAACTTTCTCTTTTGTTTTTATCATGCCTTTATCAAAAAAATAATACTAACTAGTGCACTGCTGCTACTAATTTAGGCAACCAACAGGCCATTGCAGACCTACAGTCAGTGCTTCCTCCATAATAAAGAAAATTCTGAAGGCAGTGGCTAACCACAAAATCATTTATTATCAATGACGGTCTTAAGAAGGTCAAAAAGGGAAATTAGAAACTTGTTCTGCTAAAAGATTCTACTGCCACGTCCAGCAAAATGGACTATGCTAAAACTTGGGGTCATTATTTTTATACATATTTACTTATTTACAATTTGTACCTTTCATAAGTCTATTATTACTGTATGTATTGAATAGGTGGCTTTGCAAAGACTACAGAAGCAATATGGGCGATGAATAAGTATTATATATCGAGTGTTATTGGATTCGGCCAACAATAACGACTCATTATAGTCTTATGTGCTCTTATTAGCCCAATAATGGTGTGTGGTGCGTAATACTCAATTCCAAAATCAGGTAAGCGTCAATCAAGTTCCTATTTTCAGGTCTGTTGAGCTCGAATTTCATTTGTGAAATTCCTGTTGAATATGTGCTATGGAATGATGAATTAGGTATTTAGTTATTAAAGTACCTACCAACTTAAGTTCAGTAGTTCAGTGTAAAGAGGCTGAATGAGTAAATTTGTATGCTGGAATGGCATTTTGCGAATGCCCGCCTGGCTAGCGATCACTCTTTAGTAGAAATTCTGTCGCCAAGCACCTAACGGTGTGTTCCGGCAGCTGTCCTTGAGATCCAGTAATTCTAGGTAAAGCCTAGTAAACATCTTCGACCACATCATCACTTCCCATCAAGTGAGATTGTGGTCAAAGACTTACCTATCAGCAAATTAAAAAAAAAAAAATTACTCATAATGTTTTTACAAAGAGGTACACGAATTCCCAAAATAAGTTAAATGTTCTAATAGCCTATTCTATAATTTGCAATTCTATTTTGTACTTTGATGTACCACCAATATAAATAAACACATGCAGTATAAAGTCAGATTAGTACTTTATTAAGTTTTGCCAAAGTATAATAAGTAGTCCGTGGGGTACCGGGGTCCGTGGGGTGTCGGCATCTGTGGGGTGCCGTGCTAGAATGTCACCCACCCATCTCTACCCGTGGGTGTCGTAAGTAACACACCAGAAGGTGGGCAGCAGCACTTTCTGAGGAACTTATGTCATACTGCGATCCCCAAGCCGCCTGCCAAGCGTGGGGATTATGGCTAAGCCCCCATACCCGGGGAGGCTGTGTTCAGCAGTGGACTATCCGGCTGATACAGTACAAAGTATAATAAGCTCATTGTTTAAAAATAGGCTCTCTAAAAGAGTCGCCAGAACGAAACTTTACATGCATACCGTCTGATCTTGTACTTGAAGGTAACAGATAGATAGCATAAAATATCTTATACATATACGAGCCAAACCTTATCTTTAGCTTGTTTATATAGAATACATACGCTGTAATTTGAAATTCACTTAAATTAATCAGAGCTCAAACTCTTCAAACTTGGATATGGTTGGCAGAATTGTTAACTTTATTCAAACTTTGCTAGCATTGTTGCGGGTAAACATTAAATAATAAAATATTTGCACTTGCAGTTAAACTGGTTGCTAGACTTTGCTATACAAGTTAAATTATGCCAAAGTCACTAACGTATTTAACTTACTTGGATATGTACTGTAATCTAAAAAGTAATGGGAAGTTAATGAGTAGATTCAGGCGCGCGGAAATCCATATTTAATAATAACAAATATTTTTAAAATATTTTAAGAAAATATCAAATTAATATTTTAATAAAACACTTAAAAAATAACAAAAATATCGAGAATCAAATCGATCGAGAATGACTTTCTCGATCTTGCGCTCGCAGAGTCAAGACCTCCTGAGGATGCTTCGTGTAAAAGCGAAACGCGTCGAAAAATACTTCCGGTTTGTCTGCGTGGCGTTTGTGACGTCACGTCGGCTTAGCAGGAAAATTAGGTGAAATTGTCACTAGATTATATTTTTATATTTTTGAAGTGTTTTATTAAAATATTAATTTGATATTTTCTTAAAATATTTTAAAAATATTTGTTATTATTAGTAATGGGAAGTCTCGGCTTCCTTGAGTTGCGAGTAGTTCACGTTATACTTTTGATTTTAGTCAAGGTTTCGGGCTGATCCAATGCCCTTCACCTTGTATGTTTATGCACTAAGATTCTCAGAGATAGTACCATCATACTATCTGCATCAAACTCATGTAAAATAATTTTGAAGTAAGCACTGCGCACTGTAGGAAGTAGTTTTGACACACTTTCTAAGTATAGTGGTATGAAATTTTTGCTTACTTCAAAAACGCAGAATATAATGTTCGTTTGTATGTACATCATTATTTTTAACGTTATGTTGATGGATTTTGATACTTATTTCTTAGTCAGGAATAATCACCCTGAGACGTATAGTTGTAAAGTCTCATACGTGCTTGTAATTTCACCGGCATCCATACCATTCAATCCGTAACAAGCACCTAACGGTGTGTTCCGGCAGCAGTCCTTGAGAGCCAGTGAAATTACAGGCACATGAGACTTAACAACTATGTCTCAAGGTGACGGGCGTAGTGCAATTCGTGACTTGTTACGAAATGCATGTTTAATAGGAAGAGGTAAATCAGGAGTGCACTTCGAGCTCGTTCCGTCACAACAGCATAAAAAAGACTAATAGTATTAGTCAAGCTGAACTCTGTAAAGTAACTAGGTATAGGTAATTAATATCCGACCAAAGCTTCGGTTTAAGCAAAATGAAACAGAAAAATCCTGGCTTCGGTAGAAGTTTTGTTATTGGCCGAAGTTCGGGGAAACTATTGGGTCAGCTATCGAAACTCTTCGTGAGTTATCGGTAAGTCGAATGTACATACCTGCAGATGACATACCTAAACCAATTGACCTTATGGGGTTGTTGCTGCTTTTTTCGACTTTATTGGAAATCTGTAGTTATTTGTTAATTTTAGAAATAAAAAATATGTACAACATGTTCTTTTTTTATCCAGCGGTATGCTTTCATTTACAAAATACTACGAACTATATACAATACTACGGCTATATACTACAATAAAAGCATTAAGACAAGTTATAAGTCATAGCAGACTCGCAGGTAGTCCAAATGCTCTAGCTTGGGCTAGAGCCACCAGTTGACAGCGTGCCCTGTATGCTGGAAGCATATGTAGGTACAACATTGAACATAATATATTTTATGGATGTACAAATTCAGAAACATGATTAAGAATAATTTTCTGGATACCAAACATAAATGACACTGAGTCGCTACTAAATTCACGTGGAACCTAGGTTTTACATGGTTTTAGGTATTGAGAAGAAATACTATCATAAAATCATGTAAAAAATTATACCAATAGTTTGTTTTACATTATTTAGTGTTAGAAATCACGGTTTTCTATTTACTTACTTTATATGTTGTAAAAAAAAACACCAATACTTACGATTCAAGTGCTTACGCCCACCGTGCAGTGCCGGCCCATGCCACAGCCTCTGTATAATTTATACCCAAGGCACCATTGAGGAAAGACGTGACGTTTTCACCGCTCAAATTTAGGGAAGTCAGCGCCGTGCATAATGTACTCGTAAGTGTTTTATTCTTAGAATTAGCGTATATTCAATATCTCACAAACCGTATTAGGTGTTTAAATCTTTTCAAAATTATTTTATGCACTAGTATTTTAAATAATTAAATATATATGTATTGGGTTCGCATTTATTAATACGAGCCTAGTAACACAATCCATTTTTAGCTAAAGACCCGTGACGTACCTTCTGTTATACCTAACATATTGCTTACCTTGGCTCGAATCCCTCACAAATCTAATAAGCGTTGTCAGCAGTATTTTTCTCTATATAAACGGTGGCTTCCAAAATTAAGTGGTCAGAACTATTGTGATAACTCCAGGAGTCATCAGACTCAGTACTAGTACACCCTTCAGGTGGAACCTCTGCCCAAATAGTAAAAGTGAGTTGCGGCAACTTATAAGTCATCTTATAAATAAAATAATGTTATTTTACAAATAAAATAAATGTGTGTGTGTCCATAAGTTGTATTAACATTTCTAAATATTATGATTACAAGCACTACCGCGTACTAAGCGAAAATCATAAATTTACAAATTATTGGAGCACAAAATGTTTTTGCCCCGGGCGGGAATTGAACCCGCGGCGACACAGCCGACCCCCCGGTAGCTTAAAGATAAAGCATCCGGCGCGAAATCGGAAGGTCACGGGTTCAATTCCCGCCCGGGGCAAAAACATTTTGTGCTCCAATAATTTGTAAATTTATTGTTTCAACATTTCTCACCCATGACGTGTATTTAGTAAGTTTGTACCTACTTAACACAGTCTTGGGTGAAAAGGCCTCTTGTGAGGTTCGGGTTCAGTTTCGTTCTGTAAATCGTGTTTTAGTCCAACACTACTAGAATTAAAAACACTTATTATAAAGCTCTACTACTATCTACGGAGATTACTGAACGTAAATTTACTTCACTAAAAGCAATCCTTAGAGACTTATTTTCATAACAAATAGATTGTTTTCCTTAAATTTTAGTAAAGTTTTGAAAACATAATGGAGATACCATCAAATACAGATCGTTTACAAGAGATGGAGATTACTTACGACTAAGATCATAAGACATCATATGGAACAATCTCTATGTCATCTGTGATTTAGAGCACGGAAGCGATCAGTTTTTTTAATGCCACTAGTATTCATCCATCTGAGTAGGGACCTCTGAGAACATTCCTCAAGCTAGTTAAGTAATTGATTAAGAACGTCTACGCAAGTACCTCTGCGAGCGCTTCGACATTTAAATATACTCGTATATATATTTACCGATTTTATCTGGTTAAAGTAAAATATTTTCTGTAATTTTCTGAATAAATAGGACCCAATGTCAATCTCAAGCGAAGTTCCTGACCCCTCATCAAAAAGTGGACATTTCAGGGACATTCAGTAGACGTCTTATAAATTTGCTGAAAGTCAGTAAAATACCTTTGGTAATATTATACCATTTATAAGGTTAATATTACATGTTAACTATTGGTGAATTGAGTTTTGGCGGAATAATTGGAAAGTTATATATTTGTGTTGTGTTAAGTTTGTGTTTCTTTAAATTTATTAACTGTTTGTCAATGAGCTCGACCAATATCCATAAGTAAGCTGTTTTTATATTCAGTAAACCTACCGAAACATGACTGTCACTTCTTGACTAAGTCTCGAACTACTTTTATTCATGTTTAATTTCGAACTTAGTTCAGCAGCTGTCAAGAACAGCTGCAGGGCACCTGCCCTAACCGGAACGCACCGTCAGATGCTCGGCGATGGTTTTTCTTTTTGAGGGTAGTTACTGAAATGCTTTACCGTCATACTATACCAGCTGTCCATCCTAAGTTAACGTACGAACAACTAAAGAAACAAATTTAAGATCTCTTTCAAGTCGCTAATTGAACTGGAATTTGGCATGCCTTTCAGGTTTCAATGACAATATCACGTTTCAAAGCCGAGCTGATCTGATGATGATTCAGTGACTGTCGATTGAAGTGATTAAGTTTCGCTATCTATAAAAGCTTGTTTGGAAAATATATAATTTTCTACAACTTATTTCCCAACAAAACAATAAGGTTTATTTTTATAAATTCCTGACGGTCATTCTGTATAATAATTTACCAATAGAAATATAATATTCGAAAATATATCAAAATACTGCTAAGCCATATATATAAAAAAATCTACAACTTTGTAATAACAATTTGTAAACCTATAACATTTAAAAGAATCTGCAAAATTTTGAGATGTTTAGGCAATGTTTCAGCCATTTGTCAATGATATTACCGAAACAATTTTGTCTGGTATATTTTACATACCATGTTGAAACGATTACTGTCACCTTGCACTTTAATCGGTAGCCTAGTGTAAATTTCATCTCGTACACTTATTCTGAGCAGCACAAATGAGTTGCTACAGCGTATTAACGAATTGCCATTGCTTCAACTCTCTAATTCTTATTTAATAGACCTTGCGACATTTGGACATAATGGCGGTATCGTTGCATGGCTTTGTAAGGTGCAACACCTAATAGCGGGTTCTCTTGGAATTCTGTTGTTTGGTAATAACGTCAAATGCAGAAACACTCTAGATATTATCAACTCGAACCTTGTAATACTCACATCCTCAATGTGATTTGAATGACTATAGCATCTAAAAGATTTTCAGAAGCAGATCCTGATTGTTTCAATTTCCGTCAAAGAAAAGTTTCCAAGAACTAGAAAGAAAGAAAAGAAGAAGAAAGAAAATACATTTATTTGGCACACAAAAACTTCAACTTATACATTTTAATATTTAAAAACGAATAGGTATATAAACTGTTCAGGTGCTGCCAAAAAGGTAATATCTCAGCAAAATGCCGAACGTCTGAGACATCCGGCGCTGGTTTTCAGATACACCCTTGCAGGTGGCTACCAAATAATATATTATATAGCAAAATACTCGTTGCAACCTCTTAAAGGAAAACGTGTGTGTGCGAAGGGCAATTTGTTGTCATATTGAATCTGATAAATACTTATACCTTATTTAAATCTTAACTATAGTGTAGTTATTGGCATATGTAACTTTTTTTAACTCAAATAGAAACGATCGGAATCTGCCTCTGAAAACCTTTTGGTTATAGGACTTCTATAACTATTAAACTACTATTAAAAGACAAATACTTATACCTTGTTAAGTAAAAAAGAAGAAAATAATTGAAAACTTCTATGAATGTCATCCATTATCCACTTCATCAATGAGTATATGAGCTGTTCATTTTCTGATTTACATAAGTAGGTAGGTAGTATAGGCAGTACATGCTGTAACTATGAATAACTGTTGTTGTGAGATAGTTGTAGAGTGAAATTGTGTTTAGTTGTATATTTTACAGACTTAAAAAAAGGAGGTATTTAATTAGTCTGTTTTTTATGTTTGTAACCTCAGGTCTTTGGACTGGGGGTATCGATTTTGATGATTATTTTTTATTTGAAAATTGGTTCTTCGCCTGTGGCTACATTTAAATTTCATCAAAATCTGTCAAGCCGTTCTTGAGTTACACTCCAATAACTGTAAAGTGTTTTCCCGTGATATAGTCGTTGACAGTAAATGACAATCGATCCCGTAAGTAACAAGAGTCACTAATAATGCTGAAATATTTTTTTTTACTTCAAAATGGAACCGACTTTAACATTCGAAAGTGTGAAATAACTTGTCGAAGTCGGTACCATGCGCACAATGAATAATCATGGTACCGCCTTTAACAAGTTATTTCACACTTTTGAGTGTCGAAGTCGGTTCGATTTTTAGGTATTTTTTTTAATAATGGAACTTCCTGATTTATTTATTGTTTTAATTAGTTTAGACCAATGTAACATGCCAATGTTATTTAATACCGCGGAATGGTTAAATAAATATCTGAATCTGAGTCTGAATCAGTCGCTCTCATATTATCGTAACCAGCAACGATGAAACAAAATTATTGGATATTTTCCTTCCTCATGTTTGAGATTTTCTGCTCTCAACATGATCTGTATCAACCTTTCCTCGAATAACTAAAATATCACGATATTCAACGCTACTAGCTCCCATCACAACCTTAACCAAAACACGCAGAACGTCTCCCAAAAGATTTCCCACAGATAAGAATTCACCTCGTTACGGAAGAACCAGCTACGCTTCTATATTCCGATACAACGTCAATATCTTTATGTTGACAAGCAAATAAATCCCACTGAGAGATGAATTCTCTTCATGAAAGCTATTTAATTATTTACCTAAGGCAAATCAATGTTTAGGCATCCAATTTACTAGTATGTGAAAACATGTCAAACCATAATATATGTATACATATTATATTATAGTTTTTTTTATACCTATATTCTTAAATCACATATATGACTTTTTTCTAAAAGGCTATTCTTTGACTACTATCTCACACGATCGTAAGTGATGAAGTGGTCGAAGATGTTATTCAGGCCAACCTAGAATTACTGGCTCTCAAGTACAGCTGCCAGAACACCCAGTTAGGTGCTTGACGACAGAATTTCTACTGGTAGCAAGCCAGGCGGGAATCCGCAAAATGCTCTACTACCAAGCAACTATATTAGCAAATATGTCAAATAATGGCTTGGTTTATGCATGCACTTTGCATAAAATAAACATTTAAAATAATACCAAAATATGTCATACCTATGCATCGATGACTATGCACCTAATTGTTTATTGCTGCATGTGCTGATGCTCTAGGAAACCATTTCATAGAATTACATAAAAAAACAGCAAAGCCACGGTCGACTGCATGCAGCCGCTATACTTGCAGCTTACAGTTTTTTTTTACTTTTTGCTGGGTAGCACTTGATCACTATCTCACCTGATCTTAGGTGATGATGCGATCGATGATGGAGCGCGCTTACCCAGGAGATACTTATTCACTCGCGTTTTGAAGACCCCCATATCACGGTAATGTTATCTGTACAGAATTTCAACTTCATAGAATCGGACGAAACGCAAGTTATACCTACGCGCCTCGATCTCGGCCCGCGCTCGGTACGCAGACAATCGCGTCTGTGCCCCAGTGACGAATGGACGGTGTGTTTTTTTTTAACAATAAACGCGCGATATTTTCACTAAAAATAAGTTTATGTACATATAACATATTTAATATGAAGAGTAGGATATATTGTGCTGTTTTTGGTTGTATGAATTCGTCAAAAACGCATCCAGAGATAACTTTTTTAGACAACCTGGAAACTGAAATGTAATAAATACTATAAAATAATTTTACTCACTAGTAAGTAATTAAAATTATTTTATAGTCTACATAGTTGACGGTACATAATGTGTGTCTTTTTATTGGACAAGTATTTCCTTTATTCCCCCGAAAAAAATATTTATATAATATATAATAGAGTAAAGGAAAGTGATTGACACGAGTGAAATAGGTATGTTAGTTATAAGCTATATACTAGAATGCGGATTTTTTATACCTTAAAATTTAATAATAAAGCATTTCGTATGTACGTCTCACAAATATTTTTCGGTCGCAAATTTTTAGGACTGATTTTTTATTCAAATACAATCATGGTTTTTTAATTAAATCTAACTACTAGTCAAAAAACAACACGCATTTTAAGTGAACACTTCTTGTTCATTTCACAAAAAATGTTATTTGTTTATAGTTTTATGATTGTAAATATACTTATATTTACAATCATAAAACTAAATGGAAACACAAAATAGTCAAATGTAATTAAAATACTGGAGGCGGGTAGCCCTATTGCATGTTTAGGTACAGCACGGTTGTAGGTAGTTATTTCAACGACAGAGCCGAGTTAAGATACTGTATAGATAACTTTACCGTGCCCATATTGTTCTTAACCGGAACACAGACTCAGGCAGAGTATTCCATTCCCTGGCGGTTCGCATGATGAACGAAGAAGCAAATCGCTTCAAAAGTATTGTTTTTTAAGTTGCAGTTGACAGCGTCGCCGTCGTTAGGAATCGAACCTATGTACTACCTACCTGACAGAGATAATTAAAACAGAAAATATAAAAAAATAGATATCGTTATGCAGTTTCTTGGATACATTGTTAACATATCAGTAAGTTCCACCTGTAGCTCTAATACTTCGCCAAATTTGTTTGTGGTATAATGTTTTCATAAGCAACAGAACAGAATTTTTTTCGTATCACAAATTGTAGCCTGTGTGATTGCGTCCATCCGTTTCTGTCACACGTGACGTTTCTCTCGTCTTACGCCATACTTACTCAATACACCCTACTTCAATCAATTAGTACGCACAATTAATCACAGTATCGTCGTCACCTATATCCATGCAATCGATCCGTCACATTCTTTGGCTCCAACCCCGGATGTATATCAAGTGGCAACAAGGGTTAATTGATTGCTAATAGTGCGTGTAGTGCCGCCTTTTGTTTCGAAAATGTTCGTAGTCCTTGTTTACTTGAAGTAGATGAATTAAGACAATTCATTCATAGTCATAATCCAATTCAATTCCGGAGCAATTTGTTTTCCCTAACATCTCCAAAGGCGATTTGAAATTGGATGTATTATTGCTGCGCGCTTTCGTGCTTCTTGCCGGAGAGCAAGTTATGCTGACGGTTCCGGTTCTTGTCTTAGAATGCAATTTGAAGCAATGATGGCTGAGTGGTTATAGATATATATGGACTGCCGAGCCGCAGGTCTCTTGTTCGATCCCCACCGCCGGCTTGAGCTTCATCGCATGGTGGAAGGGCATTTTGCGAATGCCCGACTAGCTAGCTACCCTCAAGTAGAAAATCTGTCGCCTAGCCAATTGTGTGTTCCGACAGCAGCCCTTGAGAGCCAGAAAAATTACAGGCACATGAGACTTAACAACTGTTTGTCTCAATGTGACGAGCGCAGTGCAATTCGTCACATGATGAAATGCATCTGTTATAGGCAGAGGTTAATCCGCTTTACATCAGGTGGGCCTCGGACTCGTTTTTTCACACTCATATAAAAAAAATGCAAGACGTTAGGCTACGTATAAGGCTGACTTGGGACCTGAAAACTTTGTCACTGGAAACGGGGTAAGGCATTTAACGAATACCCGCCTGGCTAGCTACTACCTTCAACCGAGGATAAGAACTGGTCGGAATACACTGCAGAGGAGCTTGGCGGCAGATTGTCTACTGTATCTGAGGCGTGTAATTATACAAAAAGAGTACATGGACTGTGTTCTATGATGCAGATCACGGGGATAAACTTCAAAATTCAGCATGTTATTCTAAATTATATTTTTATGACCCTCGCTGAGAAGAAACCTATAAGGAAACTAACGCACTTTTATCATTGCTTCACTCACTATACGTTAAGCTTACCTAGACGTTCGGCAGTTGGTGTTAAAGTGTGGTGTCGCCTGAAGCACACAATTATTTTATAAATTATCGTTATAATAACGTATATGAACCCATTCAGCTAAGAACCGTCAGGCAGGGTCAAAGTCGCAAATGCTGCTATGGATAACTTATTAAATAAAAATAATATTCTATTAATATGATAATGATGAAAACACCTACCAAAATGAGATTATAATTTATAAAACTAATAAGGTCTAATGAAGTCAGCCTCTGTAATGCACGGATGTTACGTAAGATACTGATGGTTGTCGTAAAAACTGAGATGAGCTTTGTACACTGGTTTTATGATTTTGCGCATATGAATTATTTTATGAATTCTGATTTTTTTCTAATATTATTCCTATTCTATAAATTTGAGAATATAATAACACTTTTCTTTCTACGTACGTCCTTTACAATTGATTACGTGACCATGCTGTTTATAGCAATACCTCTATATATTTATCACCACCTTCACTGTATAAAACTTCGCCTTGGTTTTTGCAGCTCGTGGGATTTAAGCGTTTATTGTATAGATACCTAACTATATATTACGTTAAGATTACACACGTTTTTAATTAATTAACATTCAGACATTGACACTTCACAAGGTACTTTTAGTGAAGTTTTTCGCGTAATTATGACTGCATTGTCAACGCAATGTAGTACCTACCTATCATTGAATAGTAGTTATTCAAATAAGTACAAATAGCATTTTGTTTACTTTCAGGAACAAGTGGCACCTGTAGAGGAATCGCAAGACGATGACAAACTCAGGTACGTATTGACTAATACGGAGCTAGATCCACAGCATACTTTTTAACTCTATGTTATGGATCTAGCTAATCTTTACTAATTATAAGCGCGCAGCGGGAACAAAATCTTCCAAAATTCTCTCTCAAAATTAACCAAAAACTAAATTTAATTTTCTCTCAAATTTCTTTACCTACAAGTCACTGCGTGTGGCGCCTGGTTATAAAATGTTAGCTGCTTACTGAATCGCTAACCAATTCTCAAATCGGTTCTTGTAAAAAAGGTTCTGGAAACAATTGGCTCTAAATTTTCAGCAAATGAAACGGATCGGGCTTGGAAGGTTTTCAAAATATTTAACCAGTTTTTTTCAGTGTTCTTTTGTTTAATTGGGTTTATTTTTGGTGGCATGAGGATATTACGGTTTTCGGACTAAATTGAAGAAAATGATAATGATTTAAGTACAAGTCTGACCTATAGGAACCGGACATCACTTCAACCAACTTCTGAAGATGAGAGTTCTAAAGTTGATAGACCACCTAGAGAGCAGCCTCCCAATCAGCCAACAAGTACGGAACAGCCAACGACTGCCTCAGCAAATAAGGTCATGTCTGATGTAGCTTCTAGTCAGAAACAAGTAAACGTGGAAGTAGTGGATGATCCAACGCAACATCAGAATACTGAGCAAATTTCTATAGAGCACCGTGGACTCAGTTTAGAGGATCGTCGCCATTCTCACATTCCTCCTCCACGAGATGGCAAGTCATATACCCCTGAAGAGTTCACGTCATTGATTGTCGCAGGATTTGCTGTCACACCGATTCCTGATTTTGACGGATTTGGTGTACAAAATCCTGGATTAATAAATCCCGTTACAACCCTGGCTCCAGTGCGACCTCCAGCACCATTTGCAACTACTCCAGTATTTTACAACCAAAATTTGCCTGTTACCAGTACATTGGCTCCTCCAGCTGTTTCTTTGCAAGACCAAAGATTAAGACTTGATCAGGCTAGATTATTGGGACATTATAGACAGAGTTTGGAGACTTTGCCGCCGCCCAACAACGGGAAATTCTACCTGCCTGAAGAGTACAACAGATTATTAGCAGCTGGATACCCAGTTACAGCAGTTCCAGTTAATCCAGCTAACTACGCCGTGCCACAGTTCAGGTCAATAATTGGAATAAATAACCTCTAAATTATTATTTAACTAACCTTCGTTTGCTGTCTTATTCATATTGTAAGATAGTTCTTCAAAACTGCTGAGTGTTAATTAAGGATTCATAGATATTCACTGGAATACGATAATCATTAAACTTGCAACATGAATATTCAGTTCTGAAATTGTTTATTAGACGTATAAATTGTGTATCTAAGGCCAGCATCTTTATATACTTTTTCCATATTCGAAAATCACTTCAGTAAACCTACTTAATTTTTACGTATATACTAAGGAATTCTAAACAAGAATAAGAAGCGCGTGTGTCATAGTATATAATGCGCTTGGAAAACTCGAAGCTTACTTCGAATTCGGAAATGGTATCAAGAAAATAATAGTATGTTTCAGGCTGCAGTTAACATTTAAAACATATACATTTGTGATTTTCAGTCGGTCTGACCCTGAAGAGTACCGTCCAGGTCAAGTATTTTCTGTCAATCCCCAAGAACTTCTGGAGCTGCAACCTGAAAGAAAAGCTCCAATCTCAAGCGGACAGTTGCTTCAACAGTTATACGTGAACCCTCAACAAGAGCATAAGCAAAATCTGCAGCAGATCTACTACCCTCAAAAAGAGCATAAGCAAAATCTTCAGCAGGTCTACTACCTAGAGCCACAGCAACAAACTGGACGTCAGGTAAAATAAAATCTAGACAAAACCTACGTACGACAAAACCACATGACTATTATAGTAGTAACAATCTTTAGTATTAGATTAGAGCAGGCGCTTTTAAATTTCTGACTTTTTTCATGATTGTGAATCTAGAGTAAGAATAGAGGAAAAACATACCTGCCAGAAACAATGTCTATGTGTGCCGATGGGTAATTGCTTGCTGGTAGAAAATGTGTTATTCGAGTAGTAATATCATGTGCCAAATCGAGATTTGTTTTTCTGAAGATCATCAGATCTTACAACTCAGAAGTACATGGTATTAATAGATGAAACTTAGTGTGCAGTGAATGTATATACGTATGTATGTGTGTGTTTTTTTTTCATTCCTTACCAGACGAAGGATTTTGCATAAAATTTGGTATGGAAACAAACCAAATACTCAAATAGGCAATTTTTATTTTATTTCCTGCAATTTCTTGTTATGTACACACATATCACAGCTATTATCCGGTAGTGGTTTACGTGGAATTGAAATCATATTAATTTCTGGTTCCAGGCACCCCCATCTCATGCAGTGATTAGTCGTCCACACTTCGATTTCAACGGTGGAGAAGCATCGGTTGGTGCCGCCCTCTCTGTCAGTGATACTGGATCAAGTTCCACAGACTCCTTCGACCAAGAACTCCTTGCTTTACTGGGGCAGCCCCAAGTGCGGCCAGAGTCCCACGCTCAATCATACTCCCCTGCACCTCAGCAATCTACTACAGTTAGGAGTGTAGCACCTCAGTATCAACAGGTATGATTTTTTTAAATATTTTTATTTTTGCAATACCGCTATGCTGATCACATTACAAAGTTACGAGGGGAAAAGTTATAGTCATGTGGGGGACTCCAACCAGCGCCATCCACTCCTACAGCCGGGGTGGGCTACGATCGCTAAGCCAACATGACACATGATTCAACTTTGATTTGTCCTCTCGTTCCCAACCATCGCATAAATTTAAAGTCCAGCGGGGGACTCAAACCCACGCAGATGATAGATCTATAATATCTTAATTAGATAGGTTAAAAGCCATATTTATTGTTACGGCATACAAAACATAAAAATATTGTAGTTGGTTTTACAAATAAATAATAAAATATAGCTATCTATATAATATACATGCATAAAACCGTGTCATGTGAATGTGACATGCTGTAGTATGCATGCGCAAGTAGACAATCTGTCACCAAGCACCTAACAGTGTGGTATGATAGCAGTCTTTGAGAACTATTAAAATTATAGGCACATGAGACTCAACAAATGTAGGTCTCTGGGTGACGGATGCAGTGCAGTTCGTCACTTGTGACGAAATGCATCTGTTGTAGGCAGAGGTTACCGCTGAACAAGTGGACCTTGTGCTTGTTCCGTCCCATTAAAAAAAACTGAATCTGTTCGAATTAAATTTTATTTTAAACATATTCTAATTTTCAGGTCGACAGATACGTTTCCAAGCCAAGCAAGAAGTCAAGTAAGCTTCGTTCCAAAGTCCACGTATCATTCCCGCAGCCAACGGAAGAAGCTCCTCAGCAATATCTTATCGAGACCACCAACGTCCAACAACAGCAACAGCAACAACAACAGCCACAGCCGCAGTACCGCCCCACACCCCAACCACAAAGGCTAGCGCAGGCACTTCGTTACGTTCCGATTACTCAACAAGCTCAATCTGAGTTTGCGTATGAGCGTCCAGAAGCACAAGGTTTGAAAATCGTTCCAGCCCCAAAACTACAACAGCTGAGGCCTCAACAAAACTACAGAGTGGCTTCTCAATACCAACAGCAAGAAGCTGCACCTAAACAGTATAGAATTGTCGAACTCCAGCAGCAGTTGAGGCCTCAGCCTATCAGACAAGAGTTGAGGCTACCCGCTTCTTCTATTGAAAGGCCCGTAGCTTACCTAAAACGTTACCCCGAACTCGACAAGCAGCGATCAGTTAAAATCTATGACCCTGTGGTGGAAAACGCTCCTCAGCAATCTGCACAGTTATACGGTGAGCAGTTCATACTGCGCCCTATTTACAGAACAAACGAGCAACAACAGCAGCGACCAAGATACGAGTTATCTGCTAAATCTGAACACACCGAATCAACAAAGCAGCCGCACTCAGCTATTTATGTCAGCAAGAACTTGCCTGCTCCGAGGAAACTGAGGCCGCAACCTTCTTTGAGAGAACAGTCTGAGATCGATCAGGTCAACATTGAACAACACGGACGTAATTTGGAAGAGCAGAGGGCGCTTTTGCCTCCTCCTAAGAACAACAAGGCTTACACTCCTGAAGAGTTTGCTGCTTTAGTGGCTGCCGGATACTCGGTCACGCCTGTTCCTGTAAGCGCGGCAAACTTAGACGTAGCACAGTCGAGGATATCAGAAGAGTCTGTGACAATACAGCCAAAACGTAGACTGACCCAAAGGAGACGTAACCAGTATTTACCAGTTAGAGACGATGCACCTTGAAAATATTGCCTATATTTGTAAATAGTATTAGCTCTAGTTATATTAACTAAAATAGTGATATTTAAAGTCAGTGTTTCATTTGATACTATTCCCATGTGATGTTGGAAATGCAACGTGAAAATTCAATTCCAGAACTGGTAAATTGCAGCCAAAAGCAAAACGGAACGAGGGCATAATAACGTTCTGAAATTCCACAATCGAAATCGAGCCGGCTCCACCAATACGAAACACCGCTGTATTTATAGGGAATTCAATTTTGCGCTACTTTAGTCAGCTGAAATTAAAATGTGAATTTATTTCGGAAAGTAATGATTGAATTTATCATATTAATCTGCAATTTCTTTATTATGAAATTAAAGCATTTGTAGCGGGGAATGCCTAGTCATTCTTGAATGTTGGTTGAACTGGGTAAAGCGGTTTGTGTAGGTCATTTATTGAAAGGGTTATCGCTGTATATACACAAGTATTTACTACGAAGCGTGGTTGGTCGTCTGACATATAAAAAACAACATAACATTTCCCACACCTTACTCATCATTATCAATATAATAATTTGACTTACATTGTAATAAATTCTTGTGACTTGTTACATTGTGTGTGAGGTATTGCTGCACTTGGGCTACTGTTTTAGTTCGCATTTTTTGAAAAATAGCTGGGTTACCACAAACTAGAGCATTTACAAGGCCACCCATGGCTTCAGGAAGGTGGCCAGACACAAAACCGCAGAACTTTGCCTAAAACTTTACAGTAGGTGTTATATTCTTATGCTAACCTGTGTTGTTAACTAAAATATTTTATTTTTATATAATATCTTATCTTTTTTTTACCGGCGAAAGGTATACCTATAATAAGAAACATATCACTAAATACAATACACACAACTACAACTCGCTACTACAAGGAAAGAATTCAGGCAATCTCAGGCCCTTGTCCCACATCTCGCAAGAAAGTGACTATCTATCGATTATTTTCTCGCCCAAAATATGTAGGTACCTACAAATGATGCAGATCGCATGGGAACAAACCAAATAAAAGTTAATCGCTGAATGTTCACACTGGCGCATGGCGCCAGCAAAAATTCTCCATTAGTATGAGTAGACTCGCTCAACGATGCGCGCTAGTGGCGATGGTGATCAAAACACTCGCCAAGCGACTATCACTTGTTAGATACGCTTATTAGTGGTAATTCATTTGGCCACACTAAGCCAGTCAGCTAGACAAAAATATCGGGGCTACACACACGCTTCTTACTACTCGCCAACTCGTTTCTAGTTTTTGTCTCGCTAATCGCTCATCGTTGATGTGGGGTAAGGTTTATCCAAGAGGCATTTGCGGAAAATGCTTTAGCACACTGTTGGCAGCGTGCCCAGCATGCTGGCTGGCTTTGTTAGATTGCAATGCTTATTCGTTGAGCCAAATAAGTAACAGCATTTTGATCATGAGTCATCGACCAAGCGCTTTGCAGATGTGTGGACACCATAATGTCCAATCACACTGTTCTCCACTTACCATCTATTCATAGTGATTGAAATTACGTCATTGGAATTTCTGTCAATAGACTTTCTCAGTAACAGCAGAGTGAACGAGTCACAGTTTCGAAGTCTGAAACTGTGTCATGTATATATGGCAATAGGTATGCCACCTATGACACGGGACCAAAAAATGTTAGGCGACAACTAGTACTGAGACACCTTTTCAGTTAATACATGCGTCTATATTTTTGTAGTAATAATTAATTCATAAAACATCCATATCTATAAAAACTAAAATGTATCCGTCAGTTGGAGTTATAGATTCAGATTGTATTTTCCATTTCATTTCCTACGAGTTCAATGAACCATCCGTACGGTGAATCCCACTTTCATAGGTACTTTACTTAATCCTAATGGATTCCAGTCGATAAAAATACTCGCTTCCATTTACGTACCTACTCGAATGATAAATATTGAATTAGAAAGATTACACAACTTTGAATAAATGGATACCATTACTTACTTAGTGTTGAATATTTGATTTGTGCTACTTGAGAAATAGGGCAGCTACAGCAAAATGACTACAGACATTTTCAGACACGAAGGTACTGAACATAGCGTTTTTTTTTTTTATATAGCTTATAGGTAAGCCTTTGACCACAATCTCACCTGATGGTAAGTGATGATATGGTCGAAGGTGTTAACAGGCTTAACCTAGAATGACTGGCTCTCAAGGACAGCTGCCGGAACACACCGTTAAGTGCTTGGCGACAGATTTTCTACTTGAGGGTGGTCGCTAGCCAGGCGGGCATTCGCAAAAATGCCTTTCCACCATGCGGTGAAAGCTCAAGCCCGCGGCGGGATTCGAACCATGGACCTGCTGCGCGGCAGTCCATACCCAAAGCCACTGAGCTATCATTGCTTCGAAAAAAATCTGAGAATACCTGGCTCACTCCGTACTTTAGGTACATCGTCCGGGTGGGATTATTGAATGGTGAGTGCCGCGTCAGAAGAGATCAGAGCTATGCATAGCAACGCTTTAGAATGAGAGACGCCTTATGGGTAAATATAAATATTAGGTACGCCGTGCTTTGCGAGCTGAATTGCATTTTATTCCTCCATTTTCCTTCTTTGCGGATTGATCCTTCTGATTCTTTTTATTCTGTGATCAGTGAGAAGGAAAACGTCCATTCCTTCCTCGGATTCGCCAGTTGAATTAAGCTTTGTTACCGAATGGACGTATTGTTGACCCTTTAAAAAAGATGTCATCAAGCGAGTTGAGTATTTATCGAAAATCAACCTAAGAACCTAAGTAGTTTACATTACTTCTGTAGATGTCGTAACCCTTGGAACGAGGTGCATTCAAAACGGATAGGAAGGGCAATTAAATGGTAAAATAATTCCGTAAATATTACGCTGATAATAACTCACTTTTACATGTGATGTGTCATAAAAATATCAAGAGGGATATTAACTTGGAAAGCAACGTTGAGGTTGCGACGTAACAGATTCCAATTTCACGCTTCGTGGACGTTCGTGAACATGAATTTGGCAGCGATGTCATCAAAATGTGCCGTCATTATTTTTGGGAATGGTATCGTCAAATATTTTGTGGATGGTATAAAGTTGTGGTTTAATCTTTATAAAATTAAGTACCTGAGTTACGATTTTAAAATTAAACAAATATATTAAAGTTTACCGTTTTTAACGGTGTTATTTAGTTTGCTCTGTTTGTTATTTTATTTGGGCCAAGTTTACTAATTGATGTTTAAGCCCCTTTCTGTTGACAGATTGGTCTGATATCTGCTACGAAACTTTAGTTCTAATGACAATTCAATTGAATATATTCACTATCATTAAAAATACAAGATGGCCACCGCTACAAAATGGCGGATTACATACATTTTTCACAACTCCCTCAATATGGATATGAAATTTATGGGTTTGACTAGTAGAATATATATAAATATATATCTTCATATATCCTAGGTACTATATTTACCCTTAAGGCAAAACAGTTTTCACCAAAGTTCAATTATTTGACCATAGAATTGTTGGCAGAAAGAAGAATGTTGCCATTAATTTTATCATGGGTTTCCAATATCCACAAAATACAAGGTAGCACTGTAGACCAAGCAGTAGTATATATAGACATAGAACATATAATAATACACTAGTACTTTTCTCTATGATAATACTAATTTTTCTCTACTAAAATATTTCAGTAGGTCTTAGGTACTTGTCGTCACACCACTCTCCTCATCAAACTAGAGCATAGATCACAAAAAAAAAAATCGTTGGGCGCATGAAATTTCTATGACTACTGAAATACATACTGTGATGAAGAGATAATATATGAAGAACATTCCGGCGACGATGAAAAGGGAGCCCCTTGAGCTTATTACGAACTTATTAGAGTTTTTTTTATTTATGATAGGTTTGCAGTTGACCATACCCTGCCTGATTTTAAACATTGATGTGGTCTAAGATTTTATTTTATTTTATTTAGGAAACAAACAGTCATACAAAGTTATAAAATATACATAAAATTGAACTAAAGCTAGACTTAAAGTTCCATAATTTGCAAAAGGTAAAGTTACACCCAAAAAGTTCTAGAAAGTAAATACAGATAATTTGACTATAAACCCACTCCTTAAACTAATAAATGCAAAAGTTACTTAAACATGGAAATACACTTATTCCTTAGACTACTAAAAGATAAATGAAAGATGTCTAAATCACAAAGCTTGCAATTATAAAAAGCACAGGCACGTCTTACATAACTATTTCTGACATAACAATTTTTACATCTTGCAATTACAAATACATGTTTACAACGGCAAGTTCGTTCACGGCTACCTGGAACCCTAAATGAAATGTTTTGCAGAAGCGCGGGGACATCGACTTTATAATTAATCACTTTGTGTAAATAAAATACATCAGCACAGTTTCGACGGTGTTGCAACGTTAACATTTTATGTCTGCTTAATGATATTTCATAAGAATATGGATTACCTATCCTGAACTCTAAAGCTTTCATAAATTTCTTTTGGACATTTTCCATTCGGTTTATATGTACTTTGTAGAATGGATTCCAAACTACGGAGGCAAACTCCAATATACTACGAACATAACTGCGATAGAGAACTTTATAGGTAAAGGAATTTTTAAACGGTTTCGAAATACGTAAAATAAAACCAAGCTGTTTAAAAGCCTTATTAATAATTTTATCTAAATGCGGCACAAAAGTTAACTTTGAATCTATTATAACTCCCAGATCACGAACTTCTGAAACTCTAGCCAAGGTTTTGTTGCTTAATGTGTAAGAAAAATGAATGGGAGATTTCTGTCTAGTAAAACTTATTACAAAACATTTATCGGGGTTTAAAACTAGGCTATTACTTTTACAAAATTCCTCGAAATCAGTCAAGTCGTTTTGTAATAAGATAGAATCGTTTACATCACGTATAATCCGAAATATTTTAGTGTCATCTGCATATAGTAATGTATTTGAGTTACATAGTGAACTCGACAAATCATTAACGTAAAGAACAAATAGCAAGGGTCCTAAGTGGGATCCTTGCGGTACACCAGATGTGATGTCTTTCCAGTCTGATGTGTACCCACCCACTACGACAGCCTGGCTTCTGTTTTCAACGTATGATTTAATCCACCGGAAGAGATCCCCATGAATTCCTAGTTGTAAAAGCTTCATGAGCAAGGTATTGTGACAAATTTTGTCAAAAGCTTTAGTGAAATCAGTATAGATCGCATCAACTTGATAATTTTTGTCCATGCTGTTGAGAATAAACTCTGTATAAACTAATAGATTGCTTTCCACACTACGGCCTTTACAAAAGCCATGTTGAGAGGGACAAATGTGTTGGCGAACTGCTGACGACAATTGGGTAGTTACTATTTTCTCCAATATTTTACTAAATTGACACAATTTTGAGATTGGACGATATTTCTCAATTTCTGAACTAACATTTCCCTTTGGTATAGGAGTGACCCATGCTTGCTTCCATATAGTTGGCATATGACCTTCCCTTATAGATTTTTGATAAATAAGTGTAATAGGATTAGACAAAGCATGAGCGCATTCGCGAATTAATTTTGGATGAACATTATCTGGGCCAGACCCTTTGTTTATATCAACAGATTCAAGACATTTTAAGACCAACTCTGTTGTGATTTGGATTGTGTTAATGTCTATAATTGCATTTTGAGAAACATTTATATCGTTAAGAACAAAAGACTGAGAGCCAGAATTTTCAAAAACTGAGTGAAAATGATAATTAAATAGGTCACATATATTTTTACCGTCTGAACTAGCAACTCCCTTATAATACATTGTCTGTGGTAATCCTCTATTAGAAGTAATTGATTTTACGTAAGTCCAGAAATACTTAGGGTTTGTTTTAATTTTAATTTCTGAGTATTCTAAATACTTTTGATAACATTCTTTCTCTAATTTCTGAGCTCTCAATCTTAAAATTTTAAAACTATCATGGTCTAATGGGTTTTTGTAAAGTATCCAAAGTTTATGGAATTTTTGTTTCTCTTTGAGCATTTTCTTAAGAGGACGACTGTACCATATGGGGCAAGAATTAGAGTGTAATGCTCGTTTAGGTATATATTTCGAGATAAGGCTATGAAGTATTTTATAAAAGTTATTAACCATCTCTTCAACAGAAGTCGAATCGAAAAGAACCATCCAATCAATTTTAAATAACTCCTTATTAATGGCTTCATAATTACCGGACTGAAAGTTATATACGAAAGTGGTAGCGGGCTTAAGGGATGGCACGTAGTTCAGCGGGACGTCGATAATTAGCGATTTATGATGTACGTCTTCAGGCACGAGCGGTGTATCGCAACCACGAACAACACAATCGATATTACTTAGAACTAAGTCTAAAATACGGCTATTAACGTTAACACAGCTATTAAATTGTTGTAGATTCGAAACTAGTAAAAAAATCACTTATAGATTGAACTATGAGGTTTCCACTCGGCTCAAGCCGCATAGAAGTTAAACCTTCCCCGTCCCATATGGCGTCGGTAATGTTAAAATCTCCGACTATTAGGAATTTATCTTCCGGGTGGTCATTTATAACACTCGCAGCCATATCGAAGAACGTTATCACTGCGTCCTTGTGTCTGGGACCATGTGGAATATAAATACAAGCGATATTAAGAAATTGGTTATTAGAACGCGACAGCGGCAGCGATAGCCAGCAGCACTCAGCAGCAGCGGACGGCGGGGACGGCCAGCCGGCACGCCCCTCCGGGAGCAGCCCACGCATCACTCCAACTGCCACTCCGCCGCCCCGCTCACATCGGCTTGTGGAGGCGTCTCTGTCAGAGCGGTATACCACATACCTACTGTCGAAGAACTCTCCATCGTAGAAATCTGAGTTTAACCAGGTTTCAGTTATAAAAATGACGTCATAATTATTAAGTAATATTTCTGACATGAATCTATGGGACTTAGTACGAAGACCTCGCGCATTCTGATAATAACATGAAAGTGTTTTATTAATCATTATGAAAGACATATATTATTGCATATCTTTTAAATAAAATCAATATATATATTAATTTCTTAGCGTAGTCGTCAACTCTTTCCATAAACTTAAAATAATGTAAATGTAATTGTACCATATTAATTAATTCAAATAGAAGATACATTTTACCTAAAACTAGCATTTTAATACTAAACGTGCCAATGCCTGTAAAAGTGAAAAAGTAGTTACTCGTATGCCTACAAGTTCTTAATCTTATAAGACTTGAAAAGATACCATGTAAACAAAACGAAATTTTGCCAACGGGAGATACACACTGCATCATAACAAATAAGAGTCATTTCAGCTTGTCAAGATCAGCTGTCTTAGTAATCGATATAACCTTTGATGTATCGTTTTTTCTCATATAAATTTTACAATCTCGCACCCACACGTACGCATATTGCATTTCAACTTTAAGTTGTCGGGCACTTTTAAGCAATAACTTGTTCGATGGCGTGAGATGATCACTAACATAAACATTGGAGGCGGGCCGAGGTCGCGGGTGGTAACACCTCGGCGGGCGCGGACCGCCGATAATAGCTCGTCCTTGCAGCGTCGCCTGGTGAACTTCACTATAATGGCGGGAGGACGAACATTGTTACCGTGGGATCCGATGTTAGTGTTAAAACGCCGCACTCTCTGCACTGAATCGACATCTTTTTCTTCTAAATGTAAGCCTACTTTTTGATATATGGAGTGAACAATAGTGAGAAGGTTTTCACTGGCTGTAATCGGCACTCCGGAGATCTCGATGTTGTTCACTCTTGAGTACTGATCCTGAGCGTCGTTAGCATCCTGGAGTTTAGTAATAGTTTCCTTAGCAAGGCGAAGCTCCGTGTGTACTTTAGTCACCGAGGACATCCTGTTCTCCAAACAAATAACTCGCTCTTCTAACACAGAGAAACGGGATTCCATTTCACCCCATTTAGTAGTTAACGTTTGAATGGACACTAGAGCGTTCTGTATGTCATTTTTTACAGAGGAAAAGTCAGCTCTGAAATCTTTGACTTCTTGCAAAACCTTCATAAGATCCGAAGGTCCCGTTGATATTGAAGCTCCCACAGGACAGCCCCTACACTGAAAACACCGCCAAGCATTCTTCTTTTCAATGCCCATCTTACGATATGTGGTTTCCGCGATACCGGCACAAGCAAAGTGCAAATAATTATGACAAGCTCCGCATTCCACTGCGTCGGTAACCTCAACATTACACTTTGAACATTCCATTTTTCAAAACAATTGGGTTCAATTGCGTAAATTTAACACACAAACAAATCGGGTAAACAATACGTAGTTAGGAAAGAGTATCTGCGTCGCGTCGCGGCGCGGCGGTACGATCGAACAAAAGGTGTGAATAGAATAACGAAGTGCACCAGTGAGTGAAGGTAGGATTCGGCCGATCGCAGCAACGACGCGCACGCAACTGAGCGGATTGAAGATGGTGCTGGCTTACCTATAAGAAACCTATTTACTCTCGATTTGAAGACACGCATTTTTTATCCATCAGGAAAAACTGACAATGGTAAGGAGTTCCACTCTTTCGCAGTACACACGAGAAAAGTGGAAGCGAAGCGCTTCAATATCAACCTTATACGGATGGCGCCTCTCCGTTTGTGTGGACGTCCGATGGAAAGAGGGGGAGGGCGGAACTAATTCGTGTGATTCGTGTAGTTGTTCATTCCGATAAAATACTGAAATGTATTCGGTAAAATACTGATCGGCAAGCGACTTCACGGCGTTGCTCGAGGTTTTGCAGACGAGACCCCAGATATGATCATATTTGCGTACGCCATATATAAATCTTATACATACACTTTGGAGAAATATATTTTCAACTGATAGAAAGTGATGATTTCGTAAATAGGGTTATCCTAGAATGGGAATTGACTATCAAGTACTGCTGGTAGAACACATCATTAAGTGATATGCGACGGTTTTCAACTTGAGCTGTATTGAATAGAAATTTTCTTACTTTTATGGTAGATACATACTAGCGACATAACATAAAAAGCTGAACCTTATAGTATTCCTAAGGATCTAAAAAAAAATAGATCTTTTATGAGTTGCGCTATCGGTTATCAGAAGTTTTTGCAACACACATTCATGATAGAAGGCAAGTCGGGACATTATAGAGCCTGCGTTGCCCTGATCTATAAGACATTATTTAATGCGCCAGGATATAAACTTTTCTATAATCCAATATCGACAAGTATTTGACCACGATCTCATCTGATAGAGAGTGATGACGCGGTCGATATGAATTATACTTGCCTCAGATATAAAAGTTTACTCCAAACTTAAAAACTCACAAGTAATATCCATTAGGAAACAAGAGCACTCGCAAGTTGTTCCATTCCATTGCAGCTTGCATTATAGAAGTAGATGTGAAACACTGTGATGTTGAGGAAGGTATGTCAACCATGAACAGATGTCACGTTTCCGTTACTGAATACTGGAGCAATATACCAAACTACCATAGTACTACTATTTTGGTAACTTTTTATGGATATACAGATTGGCTCTGATTTACATTTATCTTTACCAATTAACTCGAATTTTATTTCCTTTTTTTTTAAGTTGTATCGCGAAGATTTTTATAGGAAATAAGCGAGATACCTAAACAATTATTGTGCCTTACGGACAGGTGTCGAGTTTTCCGTTATCAGCTTGAGGATGCAGGCCCCGAAATTATAAATGTAAGTATATGTAGGTACCTAATATTTTAATTAAGGTGATGTACTATCCTGCACTAATACTAAATGAAAATATCTAACACTAATTTAAACTTATCTGCCTATCCAGTTTACATTACCTATGTACTTATTCACATGGAGTAGGTTAGACATACACAAATCTAATCGCTTAATATACTTAGTCCCTACGTAATTTAAAATCCATGTTGGGTCAAGAATATATAGATAATCTTGTATACATTGAACTAATATGTTTTTGAATATCAATTGTTAAATATATTTTAAAAAATAATAATTATTCCTAAAATATCAAATTCACATGCAACCTTTTGATCATAGAAAAAAATCAAGCAAATCAATTTGATATATACACTGTATGTATGTATCTAAATGTATACATCTAAAGTAGTAAAATACCTAACAACATAATTTAATTATTTATATACCTACACCGTCCACAATGTCCATTTATGTACATTGTGGACGTGTAATATAAAATAATGTACACTCGAATCTTACCTTATATATTTTTAATAATAATTTAAACCAGTTAAAATAATAACCGTAATATGCATGTTTACCTACCTACTTACTGCACAGCAGCGGTAGTTAATTTGTCTACCCTACATGTATAATTTTTTTTTTTTTATTACTACAGTGACAAAACTTATGACGTGATGGATGTTGTGTTTATTCAAAAACATGTTTGAATGTGCAAATTTTAAAACTGCTTAGACTGTTACTGCATATGAGGAAGACATTGGCAGCTGTAACACAGGTACGACCTAGCACAGTTTGTCAATGTACCTAAATAACGTACTGCAATATTAATTAGTTCACTATAAAAATAACAATATTGTATTGAACGTATAGTTTGTAAATATACTATGTGATTTTTGTGTAATAAATATTTGTATTTGTATTTATCTAAAGTAATAAAATACCTAACAACATAATTTAATTATTTATATACCTACACCGTCCACAATGTCCACTTTTATGTTAATATAAAATAATGTACACTCGAATCTTACGTTATATATTTTTAATAATAATTTAAACCAGTAAATTAATAACCGTAATATGCATGTTTACCTACCTACCTTATGTTCTGTAATAACATATATTAATTACTTTATGAATTGCTGCCTTTTGCAATATTATCTTTGCATGCAAATATTACTAATTATAATATTACAATTGCTCATAGAATGCAATGAAATGTAACATGTATAATGTATGCTTGTGGCGTAGTTTTCAGGCTACCTACATTATGCCAGCATATGCGGGCAGATACGTATGCTAGATTGTTCATTATATGTTTAACTATCTTGTAATAATATAACATTGTTAATAAGATAATAACATTGTTTCTCAGGCGGTTACATATTGATTAGACTTAGTGATTGAACGAAGGAGACTGAATCCCACGCACGGCACAGGATTAATTTTAGTGGGGGATTCCGAGTTCATGAGCATTAAATGTATAACTAAAAACAAATACTTACATCATCATTGAATGTACTTATTTAAGTTAATAGTACAATTTTATGGAATTATAATTTTCTGGTAAGGACTTGCTTTAGCTTTATTATGTACGTTTTCACTTCAACTAATCTTGTGTAATTCATGATTTAAGTAGTCCTTTAAATAAATAAGTACCTACGCATTAGCACTGCTAAAAATTACTTTATGATACAAGTTACTTAACCATGAAGAAAATACTAAACTTACTTATTTTCTGAAGCGCTCTCTCGGAGCAGAGCTTGTCCAGTCATCTATCATAAATCAACTTCTCTGCAAGCACTAATTGGATTGGTGACTACTACGATGGCTTTATTACTAAGCGTTTCCGTGCTTCTGATAGTAGGTAGGTACTAGTTAGTGTCATAGGATGGCAGTCATTTTGCTATGTTTGAGGCATTCCGTTAGCTTGAAACCTTCGACACATGTATTTATATGGAGGCATCATCTGACTAGCTAGGAGTACCTCCTTCGAAGACAATCTGTCTTGGATGACCTAACAGTCTTCCAGCAGCTACAATTGTCCTTGAGAGTCCCCATTTTAGAACATGCCTGTCTAGCACTTCAGACCACATCATCACTTACCATCAGGTTAGATTGTAGAAGTATAAAAAAAGGATTATTAAAATAAAATATCTCAATTTAAGTAGTGGCAAGGGAAAGTACCACCTTTACAGAATGGACACTTATGCCACCAAAGCAACAACAAGTCTATGGTAACAATAGACACATTCGAAGCCAGAATTAGTTTAAAAACTTTGAAACTTCCGCACTTCAAGGGATCAGCGAAGAAAGTTCTCTTTTGACAAATGTGCCATTAGAAAACTGTAGCTCCGACTTCTTATTGTTCATTCTTTCATTGAGTCAGAACAGAAAGATTATTCAACCAACTTTTCTTTAGTGTTAACGTAATAATGGAATCAATAGCCTTTGTCTTTAGTTCGAAAATCAATTATCGTTGAAAATATAATACTACAAAAAAAAAACAAAATAATAATTTTGTTCTAGGATAAATGTGTAAAATAGGACAAAATTGTGTCAGGACCAAAAGGTCCCTGATTTGATAAGTGTGATTGAAGATAAAGCGAAACAGAATTTAGTATGAGAACTAGTGAACAAATACTACTACTAAGTAGTTAATGGTAGATTTAGCGAAACGAGTATTTATTCGCAAAACGATATACAATTATAATGTGAAAGGGGCAAGAAAAAATCATCAAACATCAATAAATAGTAAAGTATTACAAAATTCGCCATAGCATACTTCGACCGTATGGTTAGGTTTGGTTCCATTAATGCCAACATAATGCAATTCAGACCGTAGTCCTGGGAAATTGATTCTATTACATACGCTGCCCGTACCTCTCAATTAATTACTTTTTAATGAATTTATAACTTCATACTGAACTTGCCATAAGAAATTTGCTTGCTTTTAGTGAAAATAATGTAATTTTTCTTGTTGTCAATAAAACGTTTTTAAGCGTGTTATGATATTTTGTAAGCGTTGCTATTCGATTATATTAGGAGATAATGTAGACTGAAATTAGACTGTGAGAAATGTAAACACTGTAAGCTGAATTCATGATTCAGTTCAGCAATCAAGATTTAATACGAGTACAGGAATGAGTGCCATAAATAATTTAACAGTTATTCAACTGAAGTTGATGTAATTTTTACTGGTATCAATTCCCCCCTCACCCTGAAATACATACCTACTATAAAATAAGTGTTTAGGTCAACAGTGAAAAGAAACTTTCAAAGTACCTACTTTTTTATGTTTATGAACTTGGGACCGATAATACATACAGACAGAAAGACAACAGTGAAATTTAATAGGGCCTTGATATGTCTTGCCTAAATATGACAGACTTTACCACTGATGCCAAAGTTGCAACCGCGTCGCCATTACGCGCAAATCAGTCCAAAATATGACGATAACAAATCATTAACTGTTTAAATATGTGACTGTGATAATATATGTGCACTATTGGACTATTGGCTTCGATTCTTTCACCCATCATCCCGCATACCAGCTAAGTACATCCAGTCCATACTTATAAATAACTTGGCCATCACAGATTGGTGATCGATCCATCACCAACCACCACCTTGGCTAAAGTATAGTTAATAAGCTCTAAAATTATTTAAGTTATTAAACATACTAAAATGAGCAGTTTTGCTTTTCTATTTAACCATAATGTAGTGAGATTAGGATGGAAATTGGTGTTGACTATAGCTGTAATGTTCTACAATTAATTTATTTTGACTGTTTTATCTAAATTACGGCTTTCTTAGTTGGATGAACGATGAAGCATGCAGCTATGTGGTTGCTAAACCTTGTAGATTATCCGGAAAGGATTGTGTTTTTCGGTCTTTTTAGAACATAACTAGAGAAAAAGCTTTGTAGGCAGGTAAAAACAAACTTGGATTTACTAAATCTTGTCACGCCTGTATTACTACGAGGGGTGGCAGGTGTGTTTAAACTTTAAACAGAGGATGAGCTTATTGTCATCTATTGGGTACAGTGCCAGAGTTTAGTAGGCCTTGATCCGGGATGTGGATTTTTTATAAAGAGTAAACTTTATTCTATACCTTGGCCCTACTTTTTATTCTTTAAACGTATATCTAACCTACTTAAGCGGTTAAATAATTATCGATAGTAATGCCAAAGTGTAAGGAAAATAATCAGGCTATAGTAATGCCTTGATGTAAACAAAGCCCCATAGGTAAGAAACCCGTACCACAGACGAAAGTCTCATAAAACGAATGGTGCGCCATCTAGGGCTAAGTAGCGGCAAAGTGAATTCAATTCATGATTGATATTTGGCTAATTTAAATTTAGTTTGCCAGCAGAATGAGTTTTAGGATTCCTAAAACTAAAATTAGATATTTTTAATTTGTTAGTATAGTGAGCGAGTGTACAACAAAATTGCTGCAACTGATGTAGGTAAAGATGCGCTGTTATTCAAAAGGGTTCGTGGCTTAGGCCCACAGTGGTCGACGCACCTGTGGCTGTCGCCCCCGATTGTAATAAATTTAGTATATTTTTTTTGGTGCTATTTTCACTAAGTACAGTAAACGATAAAAGTCTTTCTTTACCAAATTAACATACGTACAAAGAAGATCATACGTACCATGCATACGTGACGCAGTTATTAAAAGGGAAATATTTAAATGGAAAACGGGAAAATAAAAGGTATACAAAAAACTTTTAGTTTCCCGTGTTTAAGTTAGTAATCACTTATTTGCTAATAATGTAGCTTTCTATCGGTAAAAAAACCTTTTGAGTTTACGCATTAAAACAAATATACGAAAATAATCAAAATTTTTCTATTTAAATAATTATTAGTTTTCATTTCGAAAAACGTTGGTAAATTTTGTTAGTAAATAATAAATTACCATATGAAATCTTATCTTCCATCTATAATCAACACGTCTACTAACTGGGCCGAAAGAACAACACAAGGAAAAATGAAAATATGATTGCCAAGTACACAGAACAATACGAAAAAAAATTATTGCATGATCATGTTTTACAACAAATCCTTTTGTTTTGTGGAAATTCGACCAGAAAGTAACATTTTATTATTTATTAACTTAATAGAGATGAATTGCTTGTTATTTTTAATTAAAGGTAATAGATGTGTTCTATAATATACATATATTAGTTTTTAAATGTGATTATTTTTAAATGTTACTATTTTTTTTTAAAAAACTACACATTTACAATTTTATCTTTTTACTTTTGAGACTGATTTTCATAATTAGGTAAAATAATTCACTTGATATAGAACAAAATATGTGAATAAAACTGTGATTGAGATAACTATTTTTTTACAAATATGTACTTATTTGAAATAAATAAATAATTAGAAATAAGACTTTTTTTAAAGAGACTTTCAAATTAAAGCATATATACTTTATAAGTATCATTATGATATAATATATTGCATAAATCTATTCTAGTTAGGTAGGTATATAGTTATTAGTTTTGTATAACATTTTTAGGCCTGTCAGTACATTTGAATAAAAGTTGCTTTGATTTAAATTAAATTGATTCTTGATGTTCGACCACAGGTGCGTCGACCACTGTGGGCCTAAGCCACGAACCCATTCAAAAAGCTTCACACTAGGTTAATTCAAACTATGTTCTATTATATCTACGAGAAGATTTTTATTCTTGATGTATGGTATTTATCCTGCTTATTAGATGTTATAATATAATAATATATGGAATAAATGGGAACACCTCAAATGCTTTACAAATTATATGGGACATGCCTCGTATCGGTTTTTAGCGGAGCGCGGCGCCATGAGAAAAACGTACATAGTTATTTTCATGTTTTTTTCTTTATATAAAGAACCCTACCAGCATTGAGTTCATAACGCATAAGTTTAACGGCGGTAAAAGTAGACGCAGTAATGTATGCTCTCGGACGTACGCTTAAGGTACATTTTTGCACTTGTAATATTTTGTTAAGTTATTATAGTGTTAGGTATTTGATATTTTTCTGTGGTGTAAAGCATCTGTTTCGAGTATATAATCTGTGACGCGGTGCTAACTTTAACTTTCGAAACATTTAAATAGCACGTTCTTTAGCAATATGCTCATAATCAGTACTAATCAGTACTAATATTATATAAATGCGAAAGTAACTCTGTAGTCTGTCTGTCTGTTACGCTTTCACGTCAAAACTACTGGACCGATTTGAATGATATTTGGTATGGAAATAGTTTGAGACCCGGGAAAAAACATAGGATAGTTTTTATTCAACTGCGCAAAAAGAGGTTAATGTTTTTGCGCGATAACCGACATAACGTGGGCGGAGCCGAGCCCGGAAAGCTAGTTCTTTGCTCTAAACAAATAATTTAGAGCAATGAATATTTTATTAGGTTGTTTTGTAACGTATTATCTCGATGTTTTACCGATAAATTTTAAGACACCGGACAGCTACCGGACATATTCAATTGTAGTATTGTTGTGTGTCAGTCTCTATGTCTGTATCTTTTGGTCTCAAGATCGTTAGCGTAAGAAGCCAGTAACGAGTTCGAGAGCCAGTAACTCTAGGTTAGTCTGAACAACATCCTCGACCACATCATCAGTTACCATCAGGTGAGATTGTGGTCAAAGGCAAACCTATCAGGCATAAAAAAAATAAAGAAGTTTTAAATTCAAAGTTAAGAATATTTTCATTACACCGTTGATCTAAAACCTTTTTTTTTATGCCTTAAGGTCAGCCTTTGACCACTATCTCACCTAATGGTAAGTGATGATGTGGTCGAAGATGTTGTTCAGGCTTACCTAGAATGACTGGCTCTCAAGGACAGCTGCCGGAACACACCATTAAGTGCTTGGCGATAGATTTTCAACTTGAGGGTGGTAGCTAGCCAGGCGGGTATTCGCAAAATGCCCTACCACAATGCTATAACGACTGCCATCCTAAGACAACAACCGGGACGTTTGCTTAACTTTGCTGATCGGTTAAGTACAGCTAAGCAATCTTCGCTACGAGCGCTTCGAGTCCTGTTGAAAAAGAAACAATATTTTATAGGTATTTCACGAGGGGCGGCGTTGATATATAACTATATAAGTAAGCATTACATCAACTTCAATTGAATAGTTATTATTGAAATATAACACTCATTACTGTAATAAATATTGTTTGCAGAACTGAATCAGTACTCAGTACTAATATTATAAATGCGAAAGTAACTCTGTCTGTCTGTCTGTCTGTTACGCTTTCACGCCAAAACTACTGGACCGATTTGAATGAAATTTGGTATGGAAATAGTTTGAGACCCGGGAAAAAACATAGGATAGTTTTTATCCAACTGCACAAAAAGAGGTTAATGTTTTCGCGCGATAACCGACATACGCGCGGGCGGAGCCGCGCCCGGGAAGCTAGTTATACATAATGCTCACAGAGCTTGATTATAATTTCCCCACAGTCCGTTTACATAATCTCCTAATATTATTAGCAACGCATACGAAATAGTATACATAAACTAAATTAAAAACGTATAGAAATGTTTTGGTAAAAAATTGAAAAGTGACATTATTTTTACTAAAAGCAGCAAATTTATTATGGCAAGTTCAGTATCAAGTTATACATTTATAAGAAAGTAATTGAGAGCGACGGGCAGCGTAATATAATCAATTTCCCTGGACTACGTCTGGATTGCATTATGTTGGTATTAATGGAACCAAACCTAACCATACGCTCGAAGTAAGGCCTTCCTAGACCTTCAAAATCTCTAATACACTTAGCACAGTAGATCTATGGTCTAGTTAGATGTATAAATATGTTTAAATGTTTGCCAAGACTTTTAAATTTGAGTTTATGATTTTTTTGTGAAAACAACGTGTTAGTCTCACGTGATTCCTCGAAGGGCTCGTATAATAGGTGACACTTATCAATACTAACGTTCTTTTTCAATTATTTTGCTAAAATGTTTTTGGTTACAAATTGAGCTGTTGGGTAAGGGATTTATTGCATGCTTCTACGTAAATAAATTACCGAACAAACTAATATATAAATAAATTAAATTGAAAAAATCCGATTGCAAATTATTTATTTTCGTTAAGCGTTTTATCGTTGTTTTGAATTTAAAACTGCAAGTGATATTAATGAAATCGTTTTATGAAATACCTTCATTTTGATTCGCACTTGGTGAGTTTGGAAGACATTATTTTATCACAAAATTTCAAATTTACGAGTGAAAAAATATAGTCATGTGCGGTATTCGAACCCGCATCCATCCACCCCTTTATCCTCATCATTTACAAGTTGAAAACAATGTAGGTACTGTAGTACACTGTACAATGCAGGTTGAACTATAGGTGTCGCTCCATCCCAATACGATGGTTGAAGAACGAGAGCAAGAATAAAATTATGAGTCATTGTGTCATGTAAGCTTATTGTTTAGAGCATACCCCGGCTAAAGGGGTGGATGGACGCGGGTTCGAATCCCGCACATGACAATAATTTTTACTCTCGTAATTTGTAATTTTGTAATGTAATTCGCCTAGCAGGCGTTATTGCAAACTTAACAATATAAAAAAAAAATACCTCAAAATATGGTGTCTAAAATCCACCCTTTTGATTTTTTTCTTCTTTTTTATGTATCTAGTGTCAATTGCGCTATCAAAACAAATTTAACGATATTTAATACATTAAAATCGGTTAAGCCATTTAGAAGTTATGGTGGAATAAAGAAAAACTCACAGACATACATACATACGTACTCGTACATCAACCCTGAAAAATAACACTCCTTTTTTGGGCAGTCGTGTAAAAAACGTGTCGTCTGGCCTGATTCTTCGAAAAGCTCATATAATTAGTGATACTTATGAATACTAACGTTCCATATGAAATATTTTGTTGAAATATTTATGTGTTTACATACTGACCCGTCGTCGGAGAAAGGGGTTTTTGCTAGCTTCTACGTAAATAGATTACTTAACCAAACAAGTACAGTTTCTTTTATTCCGTCGGTATGCCTTTATTAAACAAAATACTACGAACTAAATACAACTCTATAGCTACTACAATAAAAGCATTTAGACAACCTATAAGTCATAGCAGACTCATAGACAGTCTAAATGCTCCAGCCCAGTACCAGTTGGCAGCGTGCCCAGCATACTGGCAGCATTGCCCCGTAGAATTGCAATGCTTATTCGTTACCAAGCTACCAAGCGCTCAGATAGGTTTTGGAAAATAAGATGAGCTCCCGGTCCCCACGGACCCAACGTCTCTACATCAAACGGCTCAAATATGTAACCCATACCGAGGTAAGCATATTTGCGCTGCTTGAGTTGCTCCGCCGAAGTAGCTGCAGCGCCAGCCACGCAGCGCGCAGCTCACGTTGGGTTCAGAAAGATAAACAGTATAGATTAATTAAAACTGAAAAACCCCGACTGCAAATTTGCATGTTCCATTTAAATTAAATTAAAACTGCCGGTTATATATATTTATGGAATCTTTTTTAACGCCCTGCATTTTGATTTCCCACTTGGTGGGTTTGGAATAACTTTTATCTCACAATATGGTTTCAAAATCCGCCAGTTTTTTTTGTACCTAGTGTCACTTGAGCTATCATAACGAATCTAGAGATATCTAATACATTAAAATCGGTTAAGCAATTTAGAAGTTATGGGGAAATAAAAAAAAACTCACAGACATACATATTCAGTTAATTTGCATAATAAATTGAATATAATTAGTAACTTTAAACGGTTGAAATCGCGTATATTTGTCATTATTTTTGTCCCGACGTTTCAAACACTTTTTAGTGATCTTGGTCACGGGGTGACTAATTGGTTTTATTTGTCACATGAGTTATTAAGAAATTGAATATAATCTGAGATTCGACAACATTCCGTCGTTGAAAACAGTTTCCTATTTAGGTTAAACGATATTGCAACGATGACCTATGGTACACGTACAGTGTTTGCTGTTTCGAGGGAATCGATTTCAATTTCCGAATTTTCTCCCGTGCTAGGATTTCCAATAATAACGATGGACGTGAATTTTCCGAGTACTTTTCTTAGCATTATATAATGATAACTTTGAACGCTACAGTTAACGCCTGTATGCAGTTTGCGACAACTTTTTTTTCTTTTATTGTGACGGAATCAGCTCGAGACCCACCTGATGTTAAGCGGACTAACCTCTGCCTATAACAGATGCATTTAGTCACAAGTCACGAATTGCACTGCGCCTGTGCGCCTGTCACCTTGAGACATGGTTGTTAAGTGTCATGTGCCTGTAATTTCACTGGCTCTCAAGCACTGCTGCCGGAACACACCGTTAGGTGCTTGGCAGCAGCTTTTCTAGTTGAGGGTTGGGAGATAAAAACACTTTGTTAAAGCTGAAACTAATTATAACTGGGTATAGTCTGTACAAAGTATAAATCCAAGACATACACGTCGGAAACTTAGAAAATATCGCCTCCAACAGCTACGGGTACAGGTGCCACATGGAGATAACTTTTGTCATGCTTATTATAAGACGCACCAGCTTAGATGTCATTTTTATAAAGTTCCTGCGGAGAAGTCTTCAAGTGACTTTTTTTAAAATGGATTGTGACGGAACTAAGAAGAAGCCCACATATTTTTAGTATTAATTGTATATTCAAATAAGCAAACCATTTAATATTGATTCCAGTGTTTCTTACCTGATATTTTTCTCATGTAAAGGTGAAAAGTTGTGTTTTATTCCAGAGTAACATTTTTAAGTCCCGTACCTTTAAATCCCTCAACGTACTCAGCATTTTGTTATAATTTTAATATCATTATGGAACTATCACGATGCCCTCTGGTGTTAAGCCGTTAACTCAGCTTATTACAGATGCAGTTCATGACATGTAAACTGCACTGCACCCATTATCCTCAGACATAATGTTGTGAAATCCCATGTACCCGTAATTTCACCGGTGGCTATTTTCTTCAAGCTGTAGCACAGTTATACGTAAGTACATTACTACTTGGCAATTGAAATATGTATGATGTCTGTACTACATCGGACGAACTCGTTTACAAAGACTTCTGCTGCTACTAATTTGCTATTGAAATGTACCTAGCGAGTAGCTTATTTTGAGATTTATCTTAGTCTCCCTTCTGGCTTTTAAGATACTAAAAACAGAAACTGTGAGTAAAGGTTATACGTGTCGATAAGAACATTTTAAGAGCCCGTTCTGAAACTACGAATTCAATAAAATGTTATAACTTTCTCACGATTTTCTGTGGTATATTAAAAACCGTTTAAATAATATATATTCTCAACATCTTGTAATCCTGTAAAAGGTCAAGCATAAATCAGAGCGTTGTCAAAAGAATTTGTGATTCTATTTTACTTTTCTGTAAGCGCAAAACTAACAAAGTGTGCCAGCAACCTGTCTTTGAGCACAAAGAAAAATAAACGGCTAGAATAACTTACAGGCTCGAGGTATTGGGTGGTATATCCCATCGATATATTACTGGCTGACAGATACCCATGTGATTTCCGGTGTTTTAGAGGCTATTTATACTCGTACAACACAAATTATCGTTATTTATTTGAACAGAACAGGTTAAATAATAAAGTTTTATATAATGTTTTAGTAACAAAAATGATTTACTAACTATAAGAGAAGATACAATTATATTATGTTGTCGCCATCATTAATATGCCAGAGAAAAATGGCATCACTACCGCCATCTATCTGGTAAGTATGTGAATTTGTGAAATCTATAATTAAGTTACGGTGTATACAAGTGTTCAGTGTGGTTTTATTTAAGAGAAGATAACAATTATGTCTTTATTAGAGTTCCATCAAATAAAGAGATAATATAAATGTATCTTCTATCTATTTATATGTATAGTATTACTAGCGGCTTCACACGGGTAATTGCGACTATAAATTAAGATGTAAACTCTTATCTTTCAATTTGGATCAAATTGCACACGGTGTGCAAATCAAATTTAAAATCAGTTTAGTAGTGTAGGATTCCATCATGGACAAACAACGTGACACGTAATTTATATATATATATTGTGTTTTACTTTGGGTCAACTATACATCACCTAATCTCACAAGCTCAAGACGACTTAGACAAACTATATGATTGGTTCCAGCACAACTTACTAACTATTAATATTAACAAAACTTGCTACGTCTTATTTAAAGCCAAAAACAAACCAATATCTCCGCACCCTCCTTTAACAATAAATAACGTTCCCTTGCAACAAAAACAACATGCAAAATGAAAGGGGTCAGAGTGTGTGCTTATAAATAGAAATAAGCGCTGTAATTTTATTTTATTTTACTTTATTTTATGTTATTCACATTTTTGCGATGACGAACACATAATATGTAATAGTTAAATTGTGTTACCACGTAAGTGACAGTCTGTCTTTGATGGTAATAAAGTTCTTTAAACCGATATATAAGGATATACTTTGGGTCAGAGATAAAATAGCACCGGAGTTTCGAGTCCCGATATATTAGGAGAAGTGTAAAAGGGTTAAAAAGGTCAGGATATGGATAGCCACGCCATTAAACATCGCCAAGTGACCGCAGATTGTTCGGGTCAGGTCAAGTCACAGTTTCCGTAATAGACAGTATAGTGACTTACAACCACACCAATAATACAAGATTAACACCTTTAACATTCTTTTGTATCGTAATGTTGTCTTAGGTTTTCGCGATTGTTGCAACAACTTTAAACGGTTTCAATCGCGTATATTTTTCATTATTTTATCCCGACGTTTTAAACACTTTGCAGTGATCGTGGTCACGGGGTGACTAATTGATTTTATTTGTCACATAAGTTATTAAGAATTTATTTGGTTTACCGTCAGATTTTTTTATATTAATCATAACGTTCGGTAGACTGCAAGCTAATTTGCAAGACCTCTGGACACTGTGAGCGAATACTGCGTGAATAGGGAACGTTATGAATAATATAAAAAATTCTGACGGTAGACCAAATAATTTCTTAATAACTCATGTGATGTGACAAATAAAAATCGATTAGTCACCCCTTGACCACGATCACTGCAAAGTGTTTGAAACGTCGGGATAAAATAATGAAAAATATACGCGATTGAAACCGTTTAAAGTTGTTTAATTACTATTCTTTTGTATCTTTAACTGAAATAGTTATTTGTTGAAGAGTGTGAAGTTGTTTTGTTTTATATGGTGTTGAAAGCATCCAGAAAATAACCCTATCTCGTTGGTTGAAAGTCTGGACGCCTACGCTAAATTTAATGGCAATGTCAAAATACGCACGTCAGTTGCCTTTAAGATAGGTTCCCCAACTCTCGTCTATACATGTGCACAGCACAGTCATTATCATCGTATAATACTTTTATTTAAATATATATAATTCAATTGTGTTCAATTGTAAGCTATGCAAGGGCAAATTCACGAGGTTTACAGCTCGGAGATCGACTAGTATAAAATATATAATATAAACAAAATATGTTCTAGAAATAAGGTACCTACAACATTTTTAGCTTTACTGGATAAGCTGTGTATAGTTCAAAGTAGTTTCACTTTGTCAGTTTGCAAAGGTGTCCTTTCTCCAATTTTATTGTTAAAGCTTGCTAAGCTAGAACACAGAGAAAAAAAAAATGTTTTCCTAAAACTTCTTAGATCGTCAAGCATAAAATATCTGATGCCAAAACAAGTACTTATAAGGCATTATTATAGGCAAGACACACATTTGCCTTGTAAACTTGCTTTTTAAAATGGTACCTTTCGGTTTAGTTACTTGGCATATAGCAGTACTGTACTGCGTCGTCCGGATCGTCTACTGCTGAACACAGCTACCCCTATAAATCTTGGGGATCGCGGAAGGTGAACTACGGAAAAAAAACGCAAGATGAGCAACTCGATAAGCGCATATCAGGGCTCTATTACATCTTAACCGTAATAAACTCCATACGAGAAATCGTACGCCGATAAGTAGTAAGTCGAAGTACCTGCCATGGCGAAAGATGTGGCTAAGTCTATCAAATTGCTCATAATTTCAATATTAAAAATGTATGTGCTGTCTTTTGTGTATTCTTTTTTCTTTTATTCTTTGTATTAGTATTTTGTCTATGATGCTATAGAAATAGATATATGATGGTTTTCCGTTTACGTTATTACATGACTAAAATCCACCAGTCAGCTTTAGATAGTAACAAATGTGTATACGTTGGTGGAAAGAGCCGTTTTTGTATATAAGCCAGCATAACAACTTACCGCTCTTAATAAATGAAATGCAAGGGGATTACTTCCAACGAGACTATTTCGAAGTGTCAGCCATATCTGAGACGAAAATATTATGTTTTCAATAGAACTGAAATGAAAAATGAAGTTGATTCAAGCATTACTGACACAATACTTCAATAGCGTCAATAAAGCACAAGTGAATAAACATAGGTAAGTGTACAAAAAAGAAATCAATTGCAATGGTGCGTGATGCTAGGGCCCGTTTTAGCATGCGCTACATTCAAAATTTAACTTTAGCGCTGCTTTTCAGACGGCACTCACGACCAATATCACGAACGTGGATGACATAAAACAAAAAAAAAACTTAATTGACAGACATAAAGCTATAAATTAATATACTCATTTTCCATTGAAGTAATAAGTACTACGTACAACTAGTACTTATTACTTCCATGCAAATTTCATATACATTGACTAAGCTTAGTGATTTAATCTGTGGCGTTACAGCGAAGACCGTGTTTAAGGGGGATCTTACACTAGCGTATGTATATATTCGGTATATATATATATTCATATATATATATATATATATTTACATCCTAGAAGCTTTTTGGCGTCATGCACGTGGTGCATTATTACGACGTCCTCCAGTTCCCATTGCTTTTTTTAACATGTCTTAATGAATATTGCTTAGCTCTTCGATTGCCAGCTCCGTGAGATACGTCATTTTCCGATAATTTTATTTTTCGCGATATTCTTCTTGCGTTCGTGCCGCAACATTTTTGAACCCCGAACCATGGTCATAAATTATAGGCGTCCTGGATATATTGATCGTGATTTACCTATGGCATCGACTATTTAGCGTCCTCATAGGATGAACGACATTTGTGAGTGCGACGTTGCCATCTTTATGTTTACTTTCTCTTTCTTTGACAATCGCTTGTATGTACATTTATAACAATTTGGTCAAATCTATATATATACGGATGCCCGATATTTTTCTATAATTTATTATTATCTATCTACACGTAGGAACAATGGATTTTGATAAAGTTAAGTACACAAATAGTTTATAATAAGATAAAGAAAATTTAGCTCCTGTTTCTGAGATTTTTGCACAGTAAATCGCATGTAGTAGCAAGAATAACACTTACGGGAACGATTGTTATTCACTGCCAATTACCTAATCATCAAGATAGAATAAAACTTTACATATAGTCTAAGCAGCAATATAGCTACCTTTGAGAAAGTACCTACCTAACACAAAGTATTAAAGAGTTAAAAGCTCTATCTACGATATAATTATCATTTATCATATAGGCCTGCCTAGGTACGCAACTGTCAGCGATGTCAAATCGACATTGCGCATTGCATTGCATACCTATCTACCTACATAGCTATAAGATCACAACAAATAATAAAGTTAGTACTATGTATCTACCTACGTAAATTCATAGAATAAGTGTAGGTATATATTTGTAGTAGGTATAAGGTAGTACGAAAGTTTATATGGTAAACTTAGCGATGATTGTAGGCACTTACCTAATCAAAATTAACGTATGATTAGTTTTTGAATTTTATTGAAAATAATTTAAATCAGTTACCTACCTACCTACCCAGTCCGAAATTTTTGGGCCTTTTTTTCATATATGTTCTACCAGAATTGGTAGATCCACGATGACATCGTGATTACCGCTTAGAGACAGATTTTGAAACCCTTCCACCATGCGATGAAGTTCATGCACGCGGCGGGATTTGAACCATAGACCTGCTGCGCGGCAGTCCATAGCTATGAGCCATCACTGCTTCCCGTTAAGTGTTAAGTGACAGAATTTCTACTTCAGGGTGGTAGCTAGCCAAGCGAGCATTCGCATAATGCCCTTCTACCCAGTGGTAAAGCTCAAGCCCGCGGCGGGATTCGAACCATAGACCTGCTGCCCGGCAGTCCATAGCTAATGCCACTGAGCCATCACTGTTTTACAAAATATGTTGTAGTAAATGCAGTAAGTTACAAATTATGTAATAAATAATTATTGTAGATATTAAGTACAATTATTTGTTCGTAGTAAATGTAGTAGTTTGTTCTTTTCATATTGATGCCATAAACATACCTATATGTTTCAGAGATAAAACACAATTTTATAAGAAATGTAATCAATGACAATCATGTCACTTGCAATATTGAAACAGTATCTACCTACTAATGTTATTATAAAACGAAAGATGAATAAAAAGAAAGAACAACAGAAGGATCGCCCTAAATAGGTAGGTATGTAATATATTACATATTTATTTAGGGCGATCATATATTGTAATCTATTCATCATATTATCTCACACGAGCAACGTACCTAACGTATATATAGGTACTACAGGTAACAGGTACCTACTCTCCGCGAAAATTTATTGCTCTGTGAATTTAAAATATTATTTTATCTGAAGAACCTACACATATCGTGACGTAGCTTGAGACACTATCTCCGTCCGTCGTCAAACATAGTAATTATATGGACGTCTAATATTATATATGGAAGTCCAATATTATATATGGACGTCCAATATTATACATGGACGTCCAATATTATATACGGACGCCTAATAGCTGTATACGGACGTCCAATAACCTGGCTACTTTTATTATAAAAATACGGCACTATGTGAGGCAGTACTGTTTGGCTACAAGTTACTGTATGGTGGAAATTTTGTTGCCAATTGTGTTGCACCATATTGGATTATTCCCATTTGTCCCCACAGATTTCCCCGGGACAAATGGGAATTATTGGCAGTAGGAAGAAATATGTTAAATCAACTTCTCTTGACGATCCCACTAGATTTGAATTAGGCTTCCGTATATAGCAATTGAGCGTCCATATATTCCATATATGGACAGTCCATATATCAATTGGTCGTCCGTATAAAGCTAATGGATGTCCGATTTCTCCTTTATATAAAAAATTTACTAAACATATTTAGCAGCTTTTCTGTCGCCAAGCACCTAACGGTGTGTTCCGACAGCTGTCCTTGAGAGCCAGTAACTCTAGGTTAGTCTGAACAACATCCTTGACCACATCATTACTTACCATTAGGTGAGATAGTGGTCAAAGGCTTAAAGGCAAAAACCTATCAGGCTTAAAAAAATAAATTTAAGCCTGAACCACCGTTTTTCATTCGCGTCTGGTGTTGCGGATGTTTGTAGGCGACGGTAATCACTTACCATCAGGTGAGCCGCCTGGTAGTTTGCCCTACTATCCCACAAAAAAAATACCTTTAGTGGCCTCTTATGACACCCACAGGTAGCAATCGGGGGGTGACATTCTAGCTCAGCACCCCACGGGGCACAAAACGTATTAATATTATTTATGTATTATTTTTCTACTAACAGCTAAACATTGCTATTTCTAAAAATATCAACACATAAAGATTCATAAAGATTTCTACCAAACAAAATAATACATGAATAAAAATAACTTTCTTTTATAAGGGTAGCTACTGACTTTAAGCTATTGCAAGTCTAGGCAGTGGAGTAAAAAGGTCTTTCGGATTCCACACTGGTGGGTGGTATCGTCATTACATATTTAAGTCTAGTCTAAATGTAAATATGTTGATTAAATTTCAAAATTGAGGAAATTTATAAGTCGTAAATTTTGTAACTAAAATATCGAAAAATCGATATTAGATTATATAGATTATATATTAGATATTATATTAGGAAGAAATATTGTTAATTAACTTCTCTTGACTATCCCACTAAATTTGAATCGGACATCCGTATATAGCAATTGAGCTTCCGTATATAGCTATTGGTCGTCCGTATAAAGCTATTGGGTGTCCGATTTCTCCTTTATTTAAAGAATTTACTAAACATATTTTGCAGCTTTATCATCGTGTTTTAATTTACACTACATATAGGCACGACTCGGGAAGCGAGTCATGGGTACATGAACAAATTACTCTCGTACTCGGGAGCTGGGTGGCGGGCCCTCAAATTGTTAGAACGTATGTATTTAATGTACAGTTTATTTATACATATTATATATATATATATATATATATATGGGCATTTTGTGAATTCTCGAAGTGGCAAGGGTCACTAAAAAAGGGAAGGTTTTTTACCAAAAAATGGAACCGACTTCAACACTCCAAACAGTGAAATAATTGGTTGAAGTCGGTGCCATGCTAGTTTGAATGAACCAATTGTCATATTATTGTGCGCATGGTACCGACGTCGACAAGTTATTTTACACTTTTGAGTGTTGAAGTCAGTTAATTTTTTTGTAAAAATCCTTCTCCCGTTTTAGTGATTCTTGCCACTTACGGGAACTATTGTTATTCACTGCCAACTACCTAATCATCAAGAAAGAATAACACTTTACATATAGTCTTAGCAGTAATATAGCTACCTTCGATAAAGTAAACCTACCACAATGTAGTAAAGGGTTAGAAGCTCTATCTACGATATAATTATCATTTATCATATAGGCCTGCCTAGGTACGCAACTGTCAACGATGTCAAATCGACATTCGCGGGCGCGCATTGCATTGCATACCTATCTACCTACATAGCTATAAGATCACAACAAATAATTAAGTTAGTACTATGTATCTACCTACGTAAATTCATAGAATAAGTATAGGTATATATTTGTAGTAGTTAGGTATGAGGTAGTACGAAATTTTATCTGGTAAACTTAGCAATGATTGTAGGCACTTACCTAATCAAAAATAACCGATGATTAGTTATTGATTTTTATTGGAAATAATTTAATTTTAAGTTTATTACTATAAATAAAAATCTTTGTAATCACACTAATAAAAAATAGGTAGGTATGTGTCGAAGGTCTGTGAGTATGTGTGTTACTTCTTCACACCTAAACGGCTGGATGGATTTGGATGAAATTTGGTATGGAGATAGCTTTTACCCTGGATTAACATATAGACTACTGTTCATCATCACCATCATCACCGTTTTTCATCAGCGCGCGGGTAAAACTGGCTATATGAAATAATTATATTTCAATAGTTTTTATATCATGCTCATTCATACAAAAACGTGGCTAGGTGATAATGTAATTGCTATCATTAACTTATACATAGTTATTATTACTTATACTATATAGGGATAAGTGAATTTAAGTTTACATCTGTCACAATCGGTATATTCAAGTGGAAACCTTGGTAGGGATAGGTGTACAAGCCGAGTATATTGTAGAGATTTCATATTTCAGTAAGGTAAAACCAATATCTTAGAGTGACGAGCAGGGATTTTACGGTAGAGGTATTTACAGATACGTAATCTATTATATTATTATTATTTATTATTATTATAATAACAATATTGAGGTGAATTCACATTTCATGTTCTCCTATTGGATGTTGAAATGATGAGAGTGGAGTGTTGTTTCACATAGGGTCATAGGGTGCATGACATGGCTTCTTATAACCTTCATGCCCAGTTCACGCTAAAAGTTGCGGGTATAGGTTGCTACCTACGAAATAATTTCAAAAGATAGCTCGCTATTTAGAACCTGGGCAAAGTTGTTATTTTTATGCTACCAAGTAAGTAAGTACCTACTTAGTAATTAACGTTCACGACGAATTAATACCTACGATTCAGTCTAATAGCAATAGAAAAATTAGCTACAAAAATTACTTATTCAGTCTTGATGATATATAATATTTTTTTGGAAAACAATAATTCAACAACAATAATTTGATTCAATTTTGCTATCATTACTAATGTCTTAGAAATAGCAACCTTTACGACGTTGGTACCTACCTACCTCAAGCAAATATTCTAGAGGTTAGCATCTCAGCTCAGTCCTTGAGAGCCAGTGAATCATTCATTACAAAGATATATTAATGATCGAAGATTATAAATTACAGGCAAATGAGGCTGACTGTACGTATATTTTTTCGTAACATTTACTGACTTTTTAAAAGTTTAAATGAACTCGGGCTCCTAATGATACGCAACGCGTACACCACCTAAGGCGAATATATTGTTTTGCTTAAATATCGTGTGATAATTGTGATTTATTGTTGGATTGTTGCAAACGAGCTGGCAACGTCGCAGTTGTGAACGCCAAATACGCGAATCCATAGTCAGGAACTCTCCGCGATATGCGGCTTTCAATATACGCACGACAGCAGCGCCACACCTGCGCTAAGATTTCGTCGCGAACTTTTTAATATATTGTTGCAGCTATTTAAGTGATATTTTGGCTTCTATCGATATTTGTCCTATGGCTAGTCAGGACCAATGGGACGTAAGTGCCACTGGCCAACAAAGTGGCGTCCAGTATGCGGACGCCAAAAGCAGGTGGACGTCAGTTTAAATGCACTTTTCTCTTCAGAGGACGTGTAATTGTTTGCGGGATGTATATATATGTATATATTATATATATTATATTATTATATATATATATATTCGGTCATAGTCGAAGCTGTATCCGTAGATGACAAATTAAAAAAAAAATCACCACCAAACAAATATAAGGAAATACGAAAACCGCATATTGCGCTTTGTGGTGGATCATGTAGATTACATTTCACAGCATAGGAACTATTACAGTTGCTTTTCAAAATGGATAGAATTATAGTCACTAAATAATGAAGTAACTGGAGATCGCACTCTTTCCTCATTGCCCATTATACAAAAACCACATAGTTACACACCGCTTCACACATACACGTCCCACATACATATGCACCTATCATGTATATTAATTAATTAAGTAGATACCTATATACCTTTAATTATTATGTCACTTGTGAAGTAAACATCTGTAACCATTACATGTTATGGAATGTTTTTTTTTATGCCTGATTGGTTAGCCATTGACCACTATCTCACCTGATGGTATGTGATGATGTGGTCGAAGATGTGATTCAGGCTAACCTAGAAATTACTGTCTCTCAAGGACAACTGCTGGAACACACTTTTAGATGCTTGGCGACAGATTTTCTACTTGAGGGTTTTAGCTAGCCAGGCGGGAAATCGCAAAATGCCCTACTACTATGCTATAACGACTGCCATCCTAAGACAACAACCGGGACCGACGACGACGGCTTAACGTGCCCTCCGAAGCACGGAAGCGCTCAGTAGTAATGTCACCAGCGGTCACCCATTGAATTCATGACCGCGGACGTTGCTTAACTTTGTTGATCGGTTTAGAATGGTTAAGCAAACTTCGCTACGTGCGCTTCAAAACTGATGGTGACTGGATATGCAAGAGCGAGCGAGGTCTTCTACACTGAGAAAAATGACTGTCATGATTCATGATAATTGTAAAGGAATTTTGAAATAAGTATCCGTATTCCCAATAAAAACGGACCAAGAGTATTTAATTATAATTTGCATGTAAATAACAAGAATTTACCACGAATTGATGTTACGATAAATAATCAGGCAATAGCACAAGATTTCTTAGTGCTGAATACTCATGTTTTGTCAGTACGCGTCATAACAAAATATCATGACGAACTCGGAATTATCCCTAACAGTAATGACAAAAAGTCGTGAAGGGAATCATACAAATTTAAGAATGAATGGTATAGTTTCATTAATGAAATGATAAATTATTGTGAAATTCACCAAAATAAGAATACATTTTCCTAACAACTTTACGGGAAAGTTTTGATATATTTTCGATATCATCATAGCAGTCTTAAAAGAGCTTTCTCGTTTATTATCGCGAACCTGTAATAACTTTTAATGCGTAATTCCTGGTGATTCTGCTGCACTAGACTGCCGAGTGTTGCCGATTGCTGCCGATGTCAATTTAGTCATATTTAGTATAATGTTAGCTGAATATCTTTCGGAACCGTCGGATTATTTCGTTTGCGCGATGCAGGATTTCATACATTCTGACGCATTTTGTATGGGAAAGAGCGTAAATAGCGATAGCGCCATCTAGGTAGTTCAAAAGGAACTACCAGTTCGAACTCTTTTACATGAATATGGCTGAACAGATGTATCTTAATAAAATCAGTTCAATTAATATAGAATTACTCTATACCACAAAGAAGATAAATCTCTGATGACGACTCATTGGTTGAACATTTTTGACCAACAGGCTAAAGCTAGAATGGGCAGAATTTATATTGGCTCCAACGTGACCTACATAACACAAAAGGAAATTAGGTTAGCTTAGAGACAAATTTTCTACTTGAAGGTGGTAGTCAGCCAGACGAGCATTCGCGTAATACACTACAACATTTAGGGACGTCGTGCCGGTCACGAAAATTTAACATGACATTACTATCATTTATTTTTTCCCAACAGATAATTATTTCACAAATTATTTAGATCGTTACATCATAGTAAATTATTGGCATAAACCTGTTAACTACTCATGATTCAATAACATTTTGTGGGTAGAAAATTATGTTTTTTTGTCATGCTCGGTCTTGATATTTTATTTTCGGTTTCGCACTAATTCTTGATTAATTGTCGTGCTACATTTTATTCACGACAAACTTGAAAATTTATTATGAAATTCCTGTTAAAAAGCAGGTATATCGTAATAATTTCATATTTAGTTACTTTATTTTTAAATGAAAGGATGTCATGACTCTTGGTTGTTATCTGAATCGAAATTTGTAGTGATGGAACCAAAAGTATATCTGCCTTCATGCTATTTCATCATACTCTTGATATTATTACAGGCATCAGCATTATTAATTATTCTGCACGTCAATAAGTAATGAAGGACGGAAATCATTTTTCTCAGTGTAACACAAGTAGGTCTCACCTATCTTAATTTTAGTTACATCTTAGCTACAGCAATAAAGTACATTTTTAATTGAATTAAAGAAGGGAGTAGTGCATCGGTTGTAAAATGTTATATAATTTATTATTATTTTAAAATACTTTTTATTTTATTTTTATTTATAGCTCATAGGCTAGCCTTTGACCACCTCCTCACTTCATGGTAAGTTATGATGTGATTGAGGATGTTGTTTGGGCTAACCTAACATTACTGACTCTCAAAGACAGCTGCCGGAATTCACTATAAGGCGCTTGGCGACAGATTTTCTACTTGAGAGCGCTAGCTGGCTAGGCGGGCATTCGCAAAAGGCCCTACCACTATGCTATATTGACTGCCATCCTGAGAAAATAACCAGGACCGACGACTTAACGTGCCCTCCGAAGCATGAAAGTGCTCAGCATGTCACTAGCGGTTGCCCATCTAAGTTATGACCGCGGTGGACGTTGCTTAACTTAGCTGATGGGTTAAGATCGCCTAAGCAAACTTCGCCTGTTAGGTGCTTGGCTTCAGATGTTCGTTTGAGGTTTGTAGTTAGCCAGGAGAGCATTCGCCAAAGGCCCCTCCACTATGCGGTGAAGGTGTGGTGTCAATGGACCTGCGCGTAAATACGATGACGCACACCGGTGGTGCGGCCGGTAGTCGGGCGACAGAGGCGGCGCGACGTGAGGCGCGTGGTAGAATGCAACCGCTATGGGGCGAGCGGCGGCGCGGCCGCAGCGAGCACTGGCGAGCAGCGGCCCGACACAATCGTCACGAGCCACTGTGCAGAGCACCCGTGTTCCAACTTTCCGCGCGCGCTCACTTTGAATTACTCGGCGAAGACCGTCTGTCGGGCAAGATCGTACAACGAGAATTACAACAAATTCAGCAGACTTTCGAAGATCGCAACACAAACAACCAGCCAATAAAGCCGTTCTAGTTTTTATACATTGACAGAGATGGCGGTGCATGTAGTGCAAACGGAAAAAAATAGTTTATTTAATTTAGTATGGTGCGCTACTTGCATTGGGAGTGTACCACGTACTAACAAAAATGTTAAATAGTGTTGAAATCTTAGTTATCTTTCAGATCTATGCAAGTTAATTCATTCTTTATGAACATATCTATCTAATTATCATATGACATCACATCAGTGTTATACACGTTTTGTACTACGTTATTCTTGATGTTAATAAAAAGTAACTTCTCAATATGTAGTGGGGAAGTCCGTCTAGGTTCTGGAGGGTAATAATGTCATATGCCGGTCTTCGCCACATTCAGAAGTCGTCAACATTAAGTGTCTAATTAAGCCTTTTTATTAAATTACCTTCCTGATTGGTTACACTTCAAAGTATGTTAAATCGTTATTTATTTTCGTTTTTGTTAAATGGAAGACTGATTATTTTGTTCAAAGAAACCCAAATAAATTTTGCTAGTAATTTTAGGTTTTACTCAGGAGCGGTTTCTATGGTTAGTAGGTGTTACCTACGATTTTGAATCTCATTATTTTAATGCACTCGTTCATTTTTTTCTACTAAGTTTATCCAAAACTATCACAAGAAACATTTTTAATTTAGCTAGGAATTTTTGTAATAAAATTTTCCTATAAAAAATCATTAATTATTATTCAAGGTGAAATATGTTTTGCACCCCTGGTGGTGCGAAGTATGCCGGTCTTACCCGACAAATGCTGTATCTCGCGAAATAAGCTATAAAAGACCTTATTCCTGAGAGTTAGAGTGCATAAATTAAGTTGTTACAAGAACTGGCACTCGTACACACTATTTATAACTACAAAAACTGTCGATAACTAAGTTAATTTGCCACTAGACGGTCTTATCCGTCATGGAAGCCAAATCCGTCTATTTTGACTGGTTTACAAAAATGGTTATTATTCCGTGACCGATGGTTTCTATGTAATTTTGACATATTTATTGCCAGATCAACTAAATATCTTATTATCTTGTTTAACAAAATTTGACTTAAAGGTTATAGAATAGCCACAATAAGTAAATTTGTAACATTTTAAATGAAGTATGCCGGTCTTCGCCGAGTTGACCATACTCAAATACCATAGCTTTATACTTTCATTCATATCGTTTCATAAGCATTCAGTCTGTTAATCTTGTTCACTTCCATTAAACATAATTTCATCTTGCAGTCGCTGTTATTTCACACTATCTCCGCTAAGTTCTATCTTGCCTTCGCTACGCTGCGCTGACTGCAATAGGCTTTCCGGATAGCTTCATTGGTGACCCCTGATAGCTTGAAAGGTCAAGCTGGCGTCCCTGCGATACGGTAGCCCATTGCTTCAAAAGATATATACGAGAGTGATAAAATCTTAATTGTATCGATGAAATAGTTGATCCATCAAGACAACGCTATATATGTATAAGAACAGTATCAAAAGCCCTAGATTCTTAGGCTGATAATTAAATTCGACTTGTGCAGTCATGTGTGTGACTTGTTTACGACATTATATCAAATATCCGCTCGAGTAGTAAATTTAATTCGAACGACGAATTCTGTCATCAATTTAGTTGAAGCATAGATAAATGAAATTATTATTTCTCTATGGTTTAAGTGACCTTGAAAATACATAAATAATTGCGTATATTTTGCTTCATAGTCTTTTAAGAGGTATTCTTGTACTTATTGTTTAAAAAAGTATTTTTTTCGATTACATATTCGTTATAATAATTATTCTTGTTCTGTAAAATCTGCAATCAGACAGCTTCCAAATTTCAAAACATACAGCTTTTTATGTCAGGATGGACGGAAAGCATAGGCTTCGTATAATTAGTTCTGGTGTCTTTGAAATGACTGTTTTCAATGTATTTTTCTTCCTCTAGCATAAAAAAAGAATACCTTTTAACATTGTACAAATACCTACATAATTGTAAATGAATACGAGAAAAAATATATATCAGCCAAGTGCGTGTTTCACGCAAAGGTCGATAACAATATTAAAAATATTTGATAGAATCGAACAATAGGTAATTTTTTGGCCCTTCTTCAAAAGGACGGTTCTCAATTTGACTAAATGATTTTACTGTATGTTTGTTCTGCGATTACTCCACCATTTATGAATTGATTTTGATAATTGTTTTTTTGTTTGTTAAATCATACTTTTGAGTTGGTCCCCATTAAACTTATTAAAAACGGGAAACACGGCATCTGTACCTCGAGCATGGCAATCAGGAGACGTCTTCTAATTGAGTTTTAGTAGTGTGCGTATGTGCTGCTTGTTTGTCTTGCTGTCTTACTCGTTCTTTAAAACGTATCATATAATTGAAGCATTCAGTTATGCCAAAAATAATAACTGAAGCATTCAGTAATGCCACAACGAATAACTGAAGCATTCCGTTCAATTATGCCTCAGAATGACAAAAATATTGTCCACACGTGCATAACATTGAAGAGTAATTGATGCAGGAGCAGGAGTAAATGCCTGCGTTCCATTTGTATTGTATTGTTCCATATGTACCTTCTGAATCAGCTGGCGACTCCTTCGCAACGCTAGAAGTTTCCTTCTAGGGTCCAGTTAATTATTGTATACTTCAGGGACTGAAGATAATAATAACGTTATGGAAAACAGTAGACTTCTAAATTCTAATGCCTCCTGCAAGAGGCTTCAAATACAGCTGTTGATCTATTACATATATCTGCAGATTTATTATTATTTATATTAAAAATTCATATAATAATATATATTGAGAATATATTGTTCTTTGTTATTGATGTTTAAGGGTGCACAATTATCTTATACATTTTAACAAGCAAGATTAATGTACTACTTCACAAAATCCAAAAGCTTCCCAAAAACATACTCGTATCCCATTTTAGAATGTTGTTGGTATTTTTATATTACATATATTTTGTCAATCGATTTACAGCCAAGGTACTTCTGATAGTAATTATCCAGGCCCTAAATAACCAAAGTCCCAAAGTTTATCTGTTACGGAGGCGTGGGACAACAAACATAGCCGGGCCCAAAAAAGCTCCCATAGGTACTATATTGTGGTATTGCTGATGATTTCTTAATAAAGTAGTGAAACCGTCGCTTTAGAATATCGTTGTCCTGGATTGGATTCCGTTCGTAGTTTTTAGGGGGATGCGAAGAAATTCTCAGTAATAGTCCGGAGTCTGGAACCGTGTCCAGTAGGTGGCAATAGCCTCACTCTCTATTACATGAGACCAATATGTTTAGCGTAACGTGTGTGCTCAAACAACTCTTCCAAAGAATAAAGGTGATACGATGTTAATAATATGTAGCTTATATGGTTTATTGGTCTTGCACTCAGGAAAATAATACCACAAATTAGCGGTACAAAATTGTTTAGCTCATAAATTCTAAGATCTTTGGGCTCTACCAGTATTTTCTACAATATTTTATCTTGTGAAGAGCAACTTGATTGAAGATGACAAAGTAGAAAGGCTAAATTGATCATTCCATTAGTTGGGAAACGGGCGAGAAAAAGTGTATACAGCGTGTTCAGACTTTAGACGTTATCATTTTCTGTACTTTGTATTTTTGTTGTGAGCTTAATTATTGTTACATTTTTTTTTCGACAATAAAGAAATAAATTGGCCGAATGCGAGTCGAGCGGGATATTTTTGTGTCTTCCCGTAAAAGAAAAGAAAATGTACGTTAAAATTCATCACAGCTTATACTTTATTATAATACTTTATAATAAATCTGAGTTTTCTGTTGTTTAAATAACGAGGTGAGATATTTAAGTTTAACGGGGGGAGTTTGGTGGAATGGGTGGGATATTAAAGTAATGTGGTGATATAATATATCGTAATTAGTTAGACCAGAACGCGGATAGAGAAGCAGACCGTAACAAAAATTGTTTATAATTGACAACTTTGACATTGACATCTTTGACATTGACATCCAATTCATGTATTCAGTTTTTTTTTTGTACCGGCGGTATGCCTTTATTAAACAAAATACTATGAACTATATACAACACTACAGCTACTACAATAAAAGCATTTAGACACCTATAAGTCATAGCAGACTCATAGGCAGTCCAAATGCTCCAGCCCACTCCCAGTTGGCAGCGTGCCCAGCATGCTGGCAGCATTGCCCCGTTGAATTGCAATGCTTATTCGTTGAGCCAAATATGTGCCAGCATTTTGATCACGCGTCGCATCGACCAAGCGCTCAGATAGGTTTTGGAAAATACGATGAGCTCCCGGTCCCCACGGACCCAACGTCTCTACACCAAACGGCTCAAATATGTAACCCATACCGAGGTTAGCATATTTGCGCCGCTTGAGTTGCTCCGCCGAAGTAGCCGCAGCGCCAGCCCTCACGTTGGTTTCAGAAAGATGTGACGGCGCTAAAGTGTCCACGCACGTAGCGTCCCACACTAAGGGCCGTCCTAACTTCCACGGAACCAGAGTCATGCCGTCAGGTCTTTTACCATCGTCACGCATCAGACCATTCGGTTCGAGAATAGTTGGAACATTGGCGCTGGTAAAAGCCCGGCGAATGATATCGTTAAGGCTGGCGTGGCGGGAAATTCGACCAGCACTTCGAGAGCAGGAGAGGCCATGGTGACCGAGTTGATCAACTGCAGTACCACACTGGCAGTGATGTGCAACACAACACCTTGCACCCAAGCGTAAGCTAATAGCTAGACGATAAGCGGATGGATCTATAAGGCTACCAGTTTTGTAAGAAGGAATGGCCTGTAACCAAAGACCGGATTCCCACACAGAAACAGCGAGAATACGAGCACGATCTGCGATGCTAGAACACGTATTTAAAAGATCTTTCCGTGTTAGCTCGCATAGAGGCCGATCCCACTGTTTCTGAGATGACAACATTTTTGGGAATTCAGTATTTGGACAAGCCAGTCTCCATGTGTTTTTGGCCTCAGCCAGATATGCTACATCGAAAGAGCCTAAAGATCGTGCAAGAATTTTTTCTACTAATTTGTGTGTACTGTGTACAGAAGACAAAAAAGCTGGTAATGCCACACTAGAAATTTTGCGTATCCCTATGCCCCCCAACCTCACAGGGAGGGAAGCTTGCACCCAAGCCCTATCATCCATCTCAACATTCAAAACCGACACTAACGTATCTTTTACTAAGTTGTCTAAGCTTAACAAAAGCTCACTGTGTTGCCACAGCTGACAACATCTTAAATAGTATGTAAATTTAGGAACGAAAAGGCAAAATCTTATAATTGTAAAAGCCATATGGGCGTTAATTTTGGATAATCTGCTAGAAGCATTTCTAAACTTTTGAATTTGTTCTTCGACAAATGGTGATAAAGATTCGTTAAGAATCGGTGAACCCAAAAGACGAAGCGAACTTTTTTCTACTAATTTTATATTAGGGGCAAGTAAGTTGAATTTTTCAATAATCGAAACTTTATCCGGACAAGTATCACAAACAAAAAGTTCACATTTAGAAAAATTTAGTTCAAGGCCAATAACACGAAAATCGTCTATAAGTACTCGCAAGTCATCCAAAACCGTGTTCGCATCGCCTCCTAAGGTTCCGTCATCCAAATACCAAACGTTAAGTTTTGATTGGAGACGTTGAATTATTGAGTGGATCGCAAGGCTAAAAATGGCTGGTCCCAGAGGATCACCCTGTTGACATCCTACGGAAGATAAAATAACGTTATTTTGGTATGTTAAATTTGACGGTTTGCCGTAGCATTGCCAAAGAAAAGGGTATAATTCCGGAATTTTATCTTTCACTTCAGTCAAAAGAGTGCCTCTATCTAAAGAGTTGAATGCATTTTTAACATCCACCTTCAAAAGCACATCTCCACAATTTTGATCAAGAAATGTGCGAAGTGAATGTACAGCAGCCTCACAGCCACCCTGTGAACCAAAACCGAGTTGCAGTGGTTGAAAAAGATTACTTAAAAAAGCAACCTTTTTCCTACAACCGCATTTGGCTGTGAGGCGACGATAAGTGGTGCCTACTGCTATAGGTCTAATACCACCATCTTTTTTATTTAGGGCACATAAATTCGCACCGTACAGAATTTCGGTAATTTCATTGTTGACCTGACCCGACAACATCAAATTAACCAAAGCCGTCACATCTCTTAAAAGTGTCTCGCCTACCGCACCAGAACTAAAAGATAAAATATCTTTTAAGTGCTGAGTTGTGAGGCCATCAAGGCCACCGGCTGAACCACTTAAAAAAGATGCCACGGCTGCAGAAACATCCTGTGGGGTCACCTCAATAATGTCTTGTATAGGAGATTCGGGAAGGTGGAGACCTGCAGTTGCAGGCGGATGCTTTTCAATTAGGGAATTCAACGTATCAGATGTAAAAGGAGCGATTGTATCACTCGAAAACAAGATGCGTGCCGCGTTTTTAATATCACCATCAGTAATTTTGTTTTCTACTATTTTAATAGTAGCTGAATCGATATTATTTGTTTTTGTATTCCGCCGCAGAGGCGGAATGATTATAGTTGTGCCAAAAGATTGCTCTTCCCGTGCCCTGTATTTCACGCAGTTTTCCTTTACTCTAGTAGTAAGTGATTTTTTGTTAGACGGATCAAAATTCACGTGAAATACGTGGTACGGGAATGCTAGAAGATGCTCCCAGGCTTGCGTAGTATTAGTAGCCAAGACGTTTTTAATGGAACAAGATAAAGATTGGGCAACATAAATTCTTGCACCCCGAGGTATGCGTTTTAATAAAGGAATGTTATTTTTGTACGAGCTTAAAACCTCCCAAAACGGTTTGGAAGGCGTAGCAGGGCTCGCAACACTGCTACTACTTACGTTTTGATTATTAATTGGTGCCGAAAGGGGAATTTCTATTTGTTTATGACACCTTGTTTGGTGAATTTTGTGAATTTTTGAAACTTCTTTTTTTTTTTTTTTGTATTCAGTTAGATGTATATAAAAATCCGAAATTTTGAAGCACTCCTAGCGCAGCTTACTTGGCTGTTCTTGACCGATCAGCAAAGTTAAGCAACGTCCGCCGCGGTCATGAGTTGGATGGGTGACAGCTAGTGACATTACTACTGAGCACTTCCGTGCTTGGAGGGCACGTTAAGCCGTCGGTCCCGGTTGTTGTTTTAGGATGGCAGTCGTTATAACATGGTGGTAGGGCATTTTGAGAATGCCCGCCTCGCTAGATACCACCCTCAAGTAGAAAATCTGTCGACAAGCACCTAACAGTGTGTTCCGACAGTCGTCCTTGAGAGCCAGTAATTCTAGGTTAGTCTGAACAACATCGTCGACCACATCATCACTTACCATCAGGTGAGATTGTGGTCAAACGCTTACCTATAAGCAATAAAAAAAGGTATCAAAAGTCTGTAACGGCTTTTTCAATTTGAATCTTCAAATTTAAATTATTATTTCTCTAAATTAAGATATTACTAGGTATAAAAACTTTATTGTGATGAATATTGCTATTTTTATTGATGCTTTGAGATTTAGTATCTTACAGAACTAATGTTCCATCCTAAAAGAACAAAAATTAATCAAAGGCTTCCACTATGGGCCATAATGTGTGTTTCAATACTTTTGACATATGAGAGGCAGAGCCCGCGTACAAGCTTGGAGCAACTTCTAGTTACAGGAACGGTGGAAGGCAAAAGATATAATCGTTCGGAGTCCCAAAAGATAGTAAGATCAAGTGTCTGAACAACTAGACACCAAGATGAGGGTCACCAGACACTGTGCCAATTTTCGCCATAAATGGCGCAAACAGTTTAAAACAGTTAGGAACGCGTCATTATGGTGCTCAGAGTGAGCAAATGACTTAAGGAAGAATTTTTTTTTTTGCCTAATATCATTTACCACCTCATTACTTAGCACCGTGTTCAAAGCTCGCTTACCTTATGAAACACTTCCTAAATAAGGACAAAAGGTATCCTATGTTGTTCCAGAAAGGAATCTATGTAGCAAATTTCACAACAGTCCGTTCGTTTTTGCGATGAGTGAAACCAAACACTCTTACAAATGAATGTATGTATTGGATAATGAGTGTGTTTTATACGGTAGATGTGATAAGCGAGGTGTAGTTTCAAAAGTACACACATACGCTCAAACACTCGCTCACAAAATGTTGTATATTATATAATTTATAACATCAACAAAGTAGGATTATGACTCTGACAAACTAAGTGATTGCTCTGAGGATTATGATCACTCCTCAACAAGAGTGATTGCACTGAATCTTCAAATATTTAACATGTTGAGTTTAAAAATTTGGTCACTCTGTATACTGCTCTCATTTTCACCAAACAAGCTTTCATTTATGTAACTCCGTGGCCAGAAAAATAACAACCACAGCTCCTTATACAAAATAAATAATGGTAGTAGGTTTTCTCCATACGTTTTACTACTCCCGTTAGCAAAGTCTAGATTAATCTAATAGAAAAAACATTCTGATAAAAGAGGCACAACGAAATATTATACCGCTTCGTGATATAACTTGGGCACAGCGTTATTTACGGGTCTTTTATGTTATTGTGTCGTACTAAGCTCGATGCCTACTTGATGCTAAGCGGATTAAGCTCTGCCTATAACAGATGCATTTCGTCACAAGTCACGAATTGCACTGCGCCCGTCACATTGATACATAGTTCTCCTTTGCCTGTAGTTTCCATAGCTGGTTCGGCAGTCCACAGCCAATGCCACTGAGCCATCATTGCTTCAAAATAAAAAGGATAACATCATAACTAACGATGAGGCTCTAGAGTCTGTGGAGAATTTCATTGTACGCTTGTCGAAGATGTTGGATACAGCTGACAACGTAACGCCGACGAATCTTCAAGAATATCCCGTTCGACGCTCCCGGACGGACACGAAAAAGACCAGGCGGTCACTTCCCTATTTACTGATTTAAGGGCTTTTCGCTGCTGAATTGGTAGCTCGCTGTCACCGAGTACGAAGACCAAACAAACTACTGTTGAAATGATACAAGACAAAATGACCATTCTGTTTGCATGCAGCGCGCACCCCGACGTGGCAATTACTAGTTATCGTATTCGTCAGAAATGCGCGTGCATCACACTAAACATTAAGACGCTGATAAATGCTTGTAACAGATTTTTAACCGACTTCAGAAAAAGGAGGAAGTTCTCAATTCATGTGTATTTTTTTTTTTTTGTTTGTTATCTCCTAACTTATGACTGGTTAAACCGATTTTGACAATTCTTTTTTACTTGAAAGCTAATACAACAAGTATTAGCCTTAAGTTTTGGTTCCATTTAAAATTTCATCAAAATCGGTTAAGCCGTTTTTGTGTTACATTGTAATAACAGAATTTTTTTTTCCTATCTTGATGATATAGTCGTTGACAGTGAATGACTATCGATCCCGGTAAGCAAGGGTCACTAAAATCAGTGAAAATTTTTACCATAAATGGAATCAACTTCAACACTCAAAATTGTGAAATAACTTGTCGAAGTCGGTACCATACACAAAATATTGTCTTTTCTTTTGAATTATCGTGGTTTCAACTTTAACAAATTATTTCACACTTTTGAGTGTAGACGTCGGTTCCATTTTTAGGTAACAAGAAATTATTTATTTGTTGAAAGAATATATTCTACTTGATTGGCAACAAGGATTGATTATGTGGGTAGATGGATATTTTTTTATTGTGGCGTTATAGTGACAGTTAACAAGCAATACAGACGTAGCCGAGACAGAATTTAAAGTACTGACGGTGTCGAATGACCTGTAAAACTAGTTGAACGGGATGGTTTTGACTACAGACGGTTAGAAGGAAACTGAGTAAGATTGATGAAGGATTGTAGATAATGGAGATATGTTAAAGGAATTAAAGGTATTAATATATATATTTTATTTAAAGCTGATAGACTAGCCTTAGCTAGACCGGTATCTAGAGATACCGTGATAACGTTATCCAACATGTTATTCAGGCTAACCTAGAAGTACTGGCTTTCAAGGAATACACCGTTAGGTGCTTGACAACATTTTCTACTAAAGGGTGGTAGCTAGCCAGGCGGGCATTCGCAAAATGCCTTACCATGATGCTGTAACGATTGCCATCTTAAGACAACATCAGGGACCCACTTTACGTGGCCTCTGAAGCACGAAAGCGTTCATAGTAATGTCACTAGCGGTCACCCCTCCAAGTCATGAGCGCAGCGGACGTTGCTTAACTTAGCTGATCGGTTAAGAACGGCTAAGCAATCTCCGCTGCGAGTACTTTTATTTATTGGTCATCCAACAGCCTATTAACAATTTTAAATAAACATTTTAGAACCATAGGGCCAATTATAAGACAATACGTAACAATATTATAGAATAATTTTGACCATGATCACTTAGTTACTAAATAATTAGAACATACAAGTTTATCTTAAATATTGTTATTTAAGACAAACGTTACTCTCGAATTTGTTAACAAGGTAAAAAAAGCAATAACAAATTAGAAAAAAGAAAACAAAAGTCGTAATTCGTATTAAAAAAAAAGAAAATTTTAAGCAGAAAACTCGCTACTAAGCTGCCGCCTCACCGATGGGATGCTTGAACAGAATAAGTCTATATCTAATCGTTTATCCGCTGCATTGAATCTTCTACTCACTCGGATCAGGTACGCGTTTGCACTATAGTTCGTATGCACCAACATACTAAGGGATTGAACCGAGCCTGCCGTGAAGAACAATTTAACTTTATTCTTTCGAGAAGCTCCGGGCATTCGACCTGGTTCGTGGTTATTTTTAATAGAAATAGGATTTAGGGCCCGTTTCAGAATGTCCTAATAAAGATTCGGGTTACTATACAACACATAAAATAACTGAATGATAAAAATGACAGTTGACATGCAGCGCGTCAAGCTTAAACCGATGGATAGGCTAAATTGATGACTGTGAAACGCAAACATAGTGTTTTATTTATTAAACACGAGTATGTTCTGGGTAGTTAAACCAGAACTTACTCGAACATTCTGAAACAGGCCCTTAGCATTACATAAGACTCCCTGGTTAGGTAACTGTGAGATCATAGTTAGGTGGATACCAAGCTGTGAGCTTATACTAATAAAATATCTTACATTGACAACCCCCACGCATTAGCTCGTTGTACGGGAAAGAGTGACCAGCGCCTGCGCCGGTCCGTGGGGGGCGGCCTCTGTCACCTCTGATTTCAGCGTTCGTCACGCGAATGCGCACTTCCCGATATGCTCCCACATTGCCAAGCTATAAACCTGTTAATAGTAGAGTGCACGGAGTGGTTTCCATCCAAAGTATCTTCGTCATATTTTAAATATCAAGTATTCAAACTCGGTGAAATTTTGTATGAATATTGCTGAGCATAATCTATTCTTCTCGTTTGCCAGATTTTCGATTTATTATTTATTTTCAGTCAAAATGACAATTCCCAAACAAAACTATTTTTCCAAAACTTATCTGAGCGCTTGGTCGATACGACGCGTGATCAAAATGCTGGCACATATTTGGCTCAACGAATAAGCATTGCAATTCAACGGGGCAATGCTGCCAGCATGCTGGGCACGCTGCCAACTGGTATTGGGCTGAAACATTTAGACTGCCTATGAGTCTGCTATGACTTGGTTGTCTAAATGCTTTTATTGTAGTAAGTAGCTGTAGTGTTTTTCCAATTATTTTTGAAAATAATTAGTTTCACGGGAATCTGGCAAACCAGAAGCATAGATATTTGACTCAAGGACATAATGCAAAGTTTTACCGAGTTGGAACTCTTAGTATTTAATACGACGACGTAACTACGTTTGCGTGGACAGAGCCACGAGCACTAGCCTCCTTGGTTGTTTAGAACTTAGATTGCCGTCATTTTCTATATCCATCTATCATTTTGTAATTCGTGTAGTTTTTTTGTAATAATTAGATAAAAGAAGTGTTATTAGTATTAGAAATGTGTACAACTAACAGTATTGCTTGTTTCGGTGCTAACTGTAAGTGCCGCAAGAAATAAAATAAGTAAAGAGGCACGATCTATCTTAGTTCTATTTGAGAATGTTGTAATAAAAAATCATTTATAGTAAACGGACCTAACCATAATAAGCGGCAGTGTTGTTACCTTATGACAAAAAATAACATAAAAAAAATTGTTATATAGATTTGAGAAGCGACACAGTTTCTCTACGGTTCCATACCCAATGGGTAAACGGAGCCTTATAACTGAGACTCCACTTTCAGTCTGTCTACCTGTCCGTCGAATAATATAATGAGGTACATTATTCGCAGAGACCCATGATAAGGAACAACAAATTCAATTAAATAATTGTTCATGGTAGCTCCAATTTATGAGAAAATAGTCGAAAACAGCAATGATAGCTGTGCTGCAATAACTATGTACTGCCGAGACGCAGGTATATGATTCGATCCTCCACTGGCCTTACCGCATGTAGGAAGGGTATTTTCGAATGCTCGTCTCAAGAAGAAAATCTGCTGCCAAGCATCTTACAGCCAATTACAGGCACCTGAAACTTAACAACTGGATAATATTACGTAAGCTTGATGAGCGCAGGCGGTTGTGATGAAATTCATCTGTTATATTCAGATTTTACCATTTATCATAAGGTGGGCCTAGTGCGTGTTCCGTCACAAAAAAAACTTACTAGTGCCTCAGTATAAAGGATGTCATTGAATTTAAATTTGATACAACACAAACAAAATATACATATATATAGATACCTGCGTAAAGGTGTGGGAAGTTACGCGACATCTTCTTTTCGTCATCAACATCCCGCAGAGGCTGAAGACTAAAGTCTCCAACCAGTGTGTGTTGCCAGTGACGACATATGGCACTGAGACGTGGTTCTTAACTGTGGCCCTTATGGACAAGCTCAGAGTCGCTCAACGAGAAGGAAGGTTCTCGAGTGGTTACCACACTACACCAAAAGACGTAGTGTTGGTAAGCCCCCCACCAGGTGGACTGACGACATCGTTAAAGTCGCGGGTAACCAATGGTTACAAGCGGCTAATAGCCGTTCTTTGTGGCGTTCTATTGGCGAGGCCTTTGTTCAACAGTGGACGTCTTCCGGATGATGATGATGATGAAAGGTGTAGAGAAATGTCAGTTCTTAATTTTAGTCATTTATTGTTAAGTGTTGGATTTCAAAAACTAGTTGCGAGTCAGGAATATAAAATTTCGGTGGGTAAAATGTATGTACGATATTTTATATATTAACCTACAAATACTGAAAACACTGACATTTATTTTTCCATGTGGTTACCACACTACACCGAAAGACGTAGAGTTGGTAGGCCCCCCACCAGGTGGACTGACGACATCGTTAAAGTCGCGGGTAACCAATGGTTACAAGCGGCTAATAGCCGTTCTTTGTGGCGTTCTATGGGCGAGGCCTTTGTTCAACAGTGGACGTCTTCCGGATGATGATGATGATGATGATGAAAGGTGTGGAGAAATGTCAGTTCTTAATTTTAGTCATTTATTGTTAAGTGTTCGATTTCAAAAACTGGTTGCGAGTCAGGAATATAAAATTTCGTTGGGTAAAATGTATGTACAATATTTTATATATTTACCTACAAATACTGAAAACACTGACATTTATTTTTCCATGTGGTTACCACACTACACCGAAAGACGTAGAGTTGGTAAGCCCCCCACCAGGTAGACTGACGACATCGTTAAAGTCGCGGGTAACCAATGGTTACAAGCGGCTAATAGCCGTTCTTTGTGGCGTTCTATGGGCGAGGCCTTTGTTCAACAGTGGACGTCTTCCGGCTGATGATGATGATGATGATGAAAGGTATGGAGAAATGTCAGTTCTTAATTTTTCATTCACTTCAATTTTTCATTACAGTAATTTATTGTTAAGTGTTCGATTTCAAGAACTAGTTGCGAGTCAGGAATATAAAATTTCATGGTAAAAATTAAAAATTAAAATTATTTAATGATCCGACTACCACACGTTATTTCATACATTTTGGCGTTCGAAGTCGGGTTTATTTTTCTTTCTTATGTTATTATTTTGTAATATAAACCGTTAGGTTAGGTAGGACTTGATACTTGCGGGTGGTAGCTAGACAGGTGGGCTATCGCGAAATTCTCTTCCACTTCGAGGTGCCTCGAAATTCCTGATTGATAAATTCCTGACATTAAATTGTCATAGAAATTATTCTAAAATTTACATCAATATGTTATATTTGAGTAAACGGTTAATGTAGATTTTTAATGTAGACATTTTACTATAATACTTTATGACTAAGTCTGTACCAGGTACTGATAATTACTTTATAGATCGTTGAAACAAATGCTTCTTCTGGAAATGCTGTTTTTTCCAATTGTGCTTTAGATGAACATGTGTGATACACAGAAATCCCAAAGAAATTTTAGTTTTGTTTTAGACACGCCATGATACCTATAGAGTTTGAAATAGTAATTTTTTTATGTTTTTATGAAGGAACAAGCCCTAGGGCCCACCTGATGTTAAGCGAACTAACCTCTGCCTATAACAGATGCATTTCGTCACCGTCATGTCACGAATTGCACTGCGCCCGTCACATTGAGACGTCAATGTTTAAGTCTCATGTGCCTGTAACTTCACTGGCTCGCAAGGACTGCTGCCGGACCACACCGTTAGGTGTTTGGCGACAGATGTTCTACTTGAACGTGGTCGCTAGCCAGGCGGGCATTCTCAAAATGCCCTTCCACCATGCGGTGAAGCCCGCGGCGGGATTCAAACCATGGACCTGCTGCGCGGCAGTCCATAGCCATCACTGCTTCTATTGTTACGTATTCCGACATTCTAATGCACATACGGCTTCATAAACAATACATTCCCAGTTATTACCATGTTACGAAAATAAACTGTACAGAACAAAGACGGTACATGTCAACCGGCTACTTTATATATTCAAAAGATACCTCTCACAAAAATAAACGTAATGAGTACAGCGTATACGCAAATGTGACCATATTACTAAGCCTTATGGCTCGCACTGTACCCTAAAATACGTAATACATCATTTACATAATAATGAAACTCATTTGGAAACCAATAACAGACTGAAATTACCGACCCGTCGTAAAGGTCCGATGGCATTCTCATTCGGTAATGGCAAAAATTGAATTACCTCGCTTGAATAGATCGGAACTTGATCTGACAGAAACTGAATGGCAAAGTGGGTTGAAACTGAAATGGGTACGAGGGACGAAATGGTCGTAGCATCGTTAAATTTTCGGTAGGAAATTGGATTTATTATCATTAGTATAATATTTTTTCGCCATTACGTAAATTAACATAAACATACGTTCACGTTGATTTAAAAGTTTGCTGTGACGAAGATGTAAGCACTACATTTTTGTGATTGTAAAGGATCTACCATGTGGCCCACCTGATGTTAAGAGGATTATATAGCGCGTACTTCTCCGTACAAAAAAAAAAGCTCTTTTTTTACCTCTTAATATTGCCCGATTTCGGTGATTTTTGTGTTTGACTAGGCTTGTACATTTTATTTATTCCAGTTTTCTAAATAACTTTAGAGTTAGAAAAAACTTTAAAGTTTCAAAGAAAGCAAAATATGCTTCTAACTTTAGAGTTATTTAGAAAACTGGAATAAATAAAATGTACAAGCCTAGTCAAAGATATGTTCAATACACGAACACAAAATTCACCGAAATCGGTCAATATTGAGAGGTAGAAAAGAGCTTTTTATTTTTGTATGGTGAAGTACGCGCTATATAATCCTCTTACGCGGTAAGGCACTGCGCCCGTTATACAGTTATTGAGTCTATGCCTGTAATTTTACTGTTTCTCATAAAAACTGCTGCTAGAATACACTGTTAGGTGCTTGGCGACACGTTTTGTACTTGAGGGTGGTACCTGGTAGTTAGGCGACCATTAGCAAAATGCCCTGCGGTGAAGCTCAAGCCGGCGTGGGTATCGAACCATGGACTCGCGACAACGCAGTGCATGGTTTCATTTGAAGCAATTACATTCGCTCGGCTACTATTGCTTAAATTTTAAATTTATCGTTATAAATAATACATTTCAATCCAGAATGAATTTTTAACGAAAAGTTAAGCATTAGGAAATTAATATTAGGTAGCTACTACTGCTAAGAAAATTAAATTAAATAATAATTATTATTGGTGTTGCGACAAGCCTGTATTCTGGATTTTCTCGTTTAAATTCATCTAACTATCCAAAAAAAATATGATTTAGCTTTAGATGCTTAATGCTGTATAACAAAATATTTCAGTATAAAAATAAATCAAGTGAATTATTAGAAGCAAAGGAAAAGCAAAGTGCACGTGGCAGAAAGGCGATCGTTGAGACGTTTAAATGCCTCTAATAAGAATACGATACGTTAACTCTTTATTGACACCAAAAAAAAGGAAAACACAAAGAAACAATAACAACAGTTAGGTACAAAGAGCAGTCTTATCGCTAAAAGCGATCTCTTCCAGACAACCTTTGGATAGACAGAGAATATTTTTTTGAGCAGGGAGGGTGGTGCAAATCTCATATACATACGTAATATAAATATAAATTGGTGTGGTTAAGTATACATTAACTACATAAATATCACCATAATATATAATATATAGTGTTATATATACATACATACATACACATATAAACATAAAACATATATTAAATATCCTCTACATATGATATACAGTATAATAGATACACAATAAACATAAAGACATTTAACAAATGAGAGAAAAAAAAAACGAAACGAAAAAATAAAAAAAAGAGAGACGTCAGAGAACAATATTAATTAAGAGACGAGATGTAAGAATGAGAGGTAGAAATTGGTGACCTGTGATCTGAAAACATTGCGTGATTGGGCACGTCTGATTGTGACAGGGAGTGCGAGAATAGTCAAGATTAAGAATTAATTTTGGGTTAGCCGAATTCTTCAGTGTAAAAAATATCGTGAGTCATATGATAAAAATTATATAAACAAAGCAATTTACCCGCTAAACTGTTCTCGATTCAATAGGACTTTGACAGATGTTAGCTGCCCTTAACTGCCAAAAATACTTCACATATGAAGTTTTTTGTTCACTGAATTTCAATCTAAAAAGCAGTGTGGCCCTTTGGAGTGTAGAATGAAACCCTTTCTTTCTAATTTGGGAAGGATTCTGTCAGAACAGAACAAACGTGTCGAGAAAGACACGACTCGGTGATTTGAACAGATTCTCATTCTAATAAAAAGAAATATGAGGTACGCAGATATTAAATGATTAAGGTAAAAAGGCTAAGAACAAATTTGACTCGTACACCAAGAGTTTCGTACCAAATAAGACATGCCCTTTGTTTTTTTCCATACAAGTAGTTTTAGATCCTCAGCGAGAGATTGATTTACACTTTGGTGGGGTTTTATTATATGTTGTCAAACCTAAGATATTGGATTATTATAATACCAAGCTTGATGATTGAATGTACAGTAGTACATTGGATGTACAGTACAGTAGTACATTCAAGCATCAAGCTTGGTTGTCAACGCTAGTAAGTTTCAACTATAGAGCCAAAAAAAACGTTAAATTAATACGTTTTTTTATTCCTCTTTTATTTCGTTAACTTTAATTTTTCTCGAGTCATCTAACGGCGCGTCCCCTGTCAGTGTATTTTTAAACATGGATCTACAAACTCGGATATTACCTTTGTTTCGCGTCTATACACGTATTTAACTTCATCTTTAAATCAGTGATTGTTTAGAAATGCCCCAACAAAATGTCAATCCCCTCGCAATATATATACAGGACGTCCCACGGCGATGTCACATGCAGGGAAAGTACCTGGAATATTGTAGATGGAACATTTTATTGAAAGAAGACATAATTTTAATTTAACAAACTATTTAAACTGCGGGTATTTCGGTTATCACGAAAAACATAACCTCTTTTTGCGCAGTTAGGTAAATAGTATTATATATCCTTCCCCGGATCTCAAACTATTTCCACATCAAGTTTCATTCAAATCTGTCCAGTAGTTTTTCAGTTTATTCGTTGCATACAAAAATACAAATCTTTCCTCTTTGTAATATTAGTGTAGATAACTAATATTAGTGTATAGCAACGGTAAATATGCAAGTTGAAGCGAATTTAGCTTCAACGGTAAATATGCAAGTTGAAGCGAATTTAGCTTCAACTTGCATATTTACCGTTGTTATACCTTTATGAAAAAAACAAGTATCGTATAAAAATATGCGAAAATACAGACGTACGTTTACGAAAATACATTGGATTCTGTCCTTCACCAAACATCTACTCGTATCAACATAATTCATACGCAATTAACATTATCGTCAAACGAAAACTTTAGCCGATCACCACCAGACTGGAAATAGCAATCTCAAATATACGAGAATATTCACTATTTTATTCGTTCGTGTTTTATGCTTTGGGTACAGACGGTTGAAGAAATACACACATGAAAATTGCCTATAGGGATCCAGTACGTTTTCGAGTATTGTCGCAAGAAGACTGGCGGTGCGTGTGCTTTTCTGACATGTCTCATTTCGGTATGTGGCCTGATAAAAGACGTACTCGAGTTTGGAGGAGCTCTGGACGTCAAGAACATTTAAAATTCTGTCAAGAAGAGGGGGAACAATAATGGTTTGGGCCGGTATTTGGATCGGTGGAATAACAGATCTCATTTGGATCAGGGGCAACCTCAATGCTCAAATTTATGCGGCGAGTATTGTTTCAGAAGTGGTCATCCCTCTGCGAAGCCGTTTGGGTAATTCGTTTCGACTAATGCACTATAATGCACGTCTACACACGGCTAGAGCCGTAACTAGCACTCTTACCAATGCTCGCATCAACGTTCTGGCGTGGCCTGCTCAATTGCCAGACCTCAACTCCATCGAACATGCATGGGATATGCTACAAAGAAGAGCTCTGGCAAGTATGGATGCCCTGCAAACCTCACAACAGCTTTTTGACTTGTCACAAAGAACGTGGGCGGCCATTCCTCAAGGTGATTTTGATTAAGTAACTGATTTTAAGGGGTTTACAGCCTGATTTCGAATGTCATGTGCCCGATGGCTGTTTCCCCAAAGTCATTAGCTCGAGCGTCCGAATTGCCGAAATTCCATATCATCGATGTACCACAATTTCGACTTGCCATTAGCTCGAGCGTCCGTTTCACCGAAAAGCCACTGCAACGATAGTCTTTTCCTTCGAATTTGAATTGGCTCAACGTGCCAGTGACTCAAAAGCAGGGTTAAATAATAAGGTTTAAAAGTTAATTATAATCAAACATTTATTATCATGATACGCATAATAGACACATTAAGTTTATAAACAACAATTGGATGAACACACTAGTAGGGAGTAATCAACAATATTCATATATATGTTTACTATACAGTACCTTGGACAAACTGTTTGGAGACAAATCCAAAAGAATGGATCGTCAACAATTTATGGAAGAGACAGTGATATTGAGAATTAGAGAAATGAAGAATGGTTGCTATGCAACACATATAATAACTGAATGATAAAAATGACAGTTAACATGCAGCGCGTTTCAAGCTTTAACCGATGGATAGGCTAAATCGATGACTGAAACGCAAAGATAGTGTTTTGTTTAATAAATATGTTCTGGTTAGTATAACCGGAACTTACTCGAACTTTTGAAATAGGCCCTTAGCACAATAGATACATAGCTACGAAGAAATTACCCGAATTCAGTCACGTGATCAACCGTGCTGCCTTCCCTACATCGAGGAGGTACAAAAAGATACAACTAGACTGATGTTCTCATGCTTTAGGTACTGCGGTGTTTACTTACAGTTTAGTTTTAATAAGCTGTCAGCAGAATGACACTATAGTGGTTGTAATCTTTTCATCATTTTATTAGAAAAAAGAACCCAAGGAGTTTTAAGGGCAAATAATAATACAATAACCTCTTTACTGGCGGCCTTACTGTTACCAAAGACAATGGGGTTTTTTTAATCAATTCTACGCGCTTTGTGTATTGATGTTGATCCGTCTGTGTATTTATCGTATGATACGAGTATAAGTATATCGACTGTGAACTGGCAAAATATCCTATCTTTTATCATGCAACTTAAGAAAAACAATGTGATGAAAAAACCAGATAGGACTTATTGCCAGTTCACAGTCGATATATGACTTTCTATTTCATTCCGTTTACATCTTTTTAGTTCGCTATTTACATAGTATGCAATAGCTTTCCGGGCGCGGCTCCGCCCGCGCGTATGCCGGTTATCGCGCAAAAACATTAACCTCTTTTTGCGCAGTTGGATAAAAACTATCCTATGTTCTTTCCCGGGTCTCAAACTATGTCCATACCAAATTTCATTCAAATCGGTCCAGTAGTTTTGGCGTGAAAGCGTAACAGACAGACAGACAGACAGACAGACAGAGAGTTACTTTCACATTTATAATATTGGTACTGATTACGTCTTTGAAATAAAACCCTCTCATACCAAAACATAACTGCTGCATCAAAATTGTTAATTTTCAAAAAAATTGAAATTTCTAATATTTCGATAGTAGTAACGCTCTGATCGTCATTTGTCATTGAATTCCAGGATACCGCAGACTCGAACTACTGTATATATGTCTTTTGTGCCCTTAGTGTCCAAAAATGAAGACATAAAGTTGAATAGTTCAACATATAAACAGGAAGCCTGATTGTCTAACAACGTTGTAATCGAGAGGAACTTAATTTAGGCACAAATTCGTAATTTTAATTTGAAGAGGTACCATGCCTGTTTTGGAGGTTGAATTTCAAAATAGAGATCATTTTCATTTCCATTCGGATTAGACAATAAGGCCCAGCTTCGATAGCGTGTTCTATAATAATAATTATTAATAATACCGTCTATAAATATTTATCTGCTAGTTTCCAGCTTCGAATTGACGTCATCGAATGTGCTTGACAAACCACAGTATTTTATATCGTTATCACTGGTTCTATTACTCGGAAACAAGGTTGAATTTTGTTTGAAGTTCTGCTGAAATTATTGTTGTAGGTAGATGAATGCAACTGCTCAGAATGTCTTTGATACACAAGCATAAAGGAGAAAATACAGAGCGGCATTTTTCTCGCTATAAACGGGTTTCTTAAATAACATAGTACGTTCTTTTGAAATTTGTATAAAGAAGTTTTCTCTAAATATTATAATAATATATTTTAGTTCTATACCTTAAAGAATTTTGAGCAAGTATTCATTAAAATATACGTTCTTTTGAAATTTGTATAAAGAAGTTTTCTCTAAATATTATAATAATATATTTTAGTTCTATACCTTAAAGAATTTGGAGCAAGTACTCATTAAAATATTAACTTACTAGCTTTCCGGGCGCGGCTCCGCCCGCGCGCTTGTCGGTTATCGCGTAAAAACATTAACCTCTTTTTGCGCAGTTGGATAAAAACTATCCTATGTTTTTCCCCGGGTCTGAAACTATTTTCATACCAAATTTCATTCAAATCGGACCAGTAGTTTTGGCGTGAAAGCGTAACAGACCGACAGACAGAGTTACTTTCGCAATTATAATATTAGTACTGATATGGAACCGGCTAGGACTTGTGCTGACTCGTGTTATATTTACGGGAAAGATTTCGACCAGTTTCGACGTGCACGGCGAAAACTCTCTAAGTTACGAGCTGAAGCCTGTGCTCGTGGCTTCGCGAAATCATGACTCCCAAGCGAAGGACTTCAAAACAGTCCCAAACTGGTCAGAATCTTTCCGGTAAATATAACGCGGGTTCTTGCTGGTTCCTAATAAATCAATATGTTTTCATTTAGTCATAAAATATACATAACAGGTACATTGCATAGTTTTAGGGCATTTTGGGAGTACTTACCCGCCTTGCTAGTTACCTTACGGTGTGTTCCGGCAGCTCCTTGAGAGCCAGTAATTCTATGTAAGCAAAACAGTATCTTCGACCATATGATCCCTAACCATTGGGTGAGATAGTGATAGGATAGTGATATAGTGGCTAGCCTATCCTATCAGCTATAATAAACATATATTAGGTCTTTTTCGGGTCCCAGAGCACCTTTTATGCTCGACTAATTGTATTTTGCCATCGGTCAACTGAATGTTAGATGAGTCACATAGTCACTATTTCAAGGCTCTACAGCTACACAAATACATCCGCAGTACATCCTTTAATAGCCGAATTCCTTTGTGATAACCTTTCCACAACAATGAAAATGGCTGCCGTTATAATAAAAACATGATGTCTCATATAAAAGTTACATTATATGACAACAAAGGCCCCAAGACATGAACTGAGAAGAAAATCTTTAACGGAAATTTACTGACACATAAGGAAAATTAAGTTACATTTTTGCGAGAAAACGTTTTGGGTTGAGACAATTTCAGTTTAAGGAGGCTGTTTTAGTTTCACTTCTCAATAATGTTTATATAAATATCGTTGAATATGAAAACTAAAAGTAGAATAAAAATACAAGATTGGAACTCACGTTGGTTTCACAACAAAATAAAATTTGTGTAAGGTACAAACGTAAAGTATTGGCATTAATTTAAAGCGGTAATTGTATATTGTGGTTTTTTTTTTTTTTTTTTTTTTTTTTTTTTTTTTATTGCCTATAGGCAAGCCTTTGACCACTATCTCACCTGATGGTAAGTGATGATGTGGTCGAAGATGTTGTTCAGGCTAGCCTAGAATGGTGGCTTTGGTAAGTATTAAATTACAAAATGCCTAAACTATATTAATATAGTTATAAGTATTTAACGGGACTTAATCGCGATAAAAACATTTATATTTTTATTTATTTACCTCGACGTTTCGACCAAATTGCATTGGTCGTGGTCACGAGCGGCTAGATGGCGTTATTTTCCATTTATTTTTTATGTGTTTTAAAAATATTAATTTGCGCGACGTTGCCGCTCATACAATACCAAGCTGGCAACGCCGCTTATCATAATATCATCATATCAGTCGAAAGTTTGTTTGTGCATTGAACTGAATCAGTGTTGCCAGACATGCGATAATTATCCTAGATCAACGATATATTTGAGTATCATGCGATAAAAAATAATAAGTACGTATCGCACGATAGTTTCTCAAACGTCTACGATATTTTTTTCAAATACTGTAATGAATTCAGATCTTTGTGACGGAACGCAATTTTTTGTAATATTTATCTATATTCTATGGCAGTCCGAAAATGGTAAGGTTCATATCAAAGAATGTACATAATTTGTTAGGGCTTAGCTTGAAAGCAAGTAATTTATCAACGGTGAAATATGTCTGTCATTCACTCAATGTGAATCATCATGTAATAAGTTGACCTTATCATTTATAATATATATATATTTATATTTCTATTTTTTTGTCATTATATAATAATTTAGTTGCTTGTATTTGATTTTCAAAATATCATCATCTCTCTACTCTTATCCCATTCATGTGAGGTCAATAATGGTTTAAATAAATGGTATGCATTAAATAATATGCACAACAATCAACCAATAGTATATATGTAGCCTATAATGTTGTATGAAACAGTCATATTAAAATAATAATATTATTCTCTAATATAATCCCTGACGATATACCCATAAAGTTGGCCATAGCCCAAATTATAGATTGAGAAACAAATTGAATTTTCCAGATGTACTATCTATCACCGGAGGTTTTAAAACTGAAGACACCAACAAAATTTTATAAAAAGCGAACACATGCAGCTCCAAGAGAAGAGAAGGTATCAACACCATCATCTCCAACTTCATTGTTCATGGGATCATATGTGGAAGTTACACCTACACAGCGATTGTCTAGAAGATGTCTCTTTGAAGGGCCTGAAAGGAGATTGTCGAAAATGTCTCTTTGAAAGAAATATTGATGACACCCCAAAAACCATGCGGATAAAATATGCTGCCACTAATTTGTTAAAAAAAATGCATCTTAAAGGGCTTGCATTAGCAGACTGCGAAAGAAATCTAAAACATGCACAAAAAAACTGTAAAAGATGTAAATTTCAGAAGTGAGGTGTCGAAAACCTTAGCACTGATGCAGCTCAGAAAAAAGAATGATAAGAAAAAATGGACCCAGGAAGAAAAAAACTTGTGCTTGTCTTTGTTCTATAAATCACCAACAACATATTACTTTTTGAGACGACAAGGTGTAGTGCTGGCGGCTCCATCAACAATCAGAATGTGGCTGACAAAATCAAATTGTGTGCCCGGCTTGTGTCCTGATGTATTCAGAAAACTACAGCAGAGATTTGAAAATGCCCCCTTGAAAGAAAAGGTATGTGTTGATTCTTTTGACGAAGTGACAATAATGTCAAATTTACAATATTCTAAAAAATATGATTGTATTGAGGGGTTTGAAGATTTAGGTGCAAGCCATCGGTGTAATAAAGTAGCAAAATATGCACTAGTGATTCTTATAAGAGCATTATATGGAAAGTGGAAGTTACTAGTAGCATACTTTTTGTCCAGCTCCAACGTAAAGTCTGAAATGTTGCAATTGCTATTAAAAGCAGTAATAAATAATTTTTTTGACCATGGACTCCTGCCCAAAGCTATAGTTTGTGATCAAGCAACAACAAACCAAAATGTATTTAAAAAATTAGGAGTAACAACTCATGCCCCCAATTTTTTTTGTAATGGCAGAAAATTATTTGCGCTGTTTGATGTTCCCCATTTGATAAAGAATATACGGAATAACTTCCTACAAAATGACTACATATATGATAAAAAGCAAATGTCATTTTAAGATATTATTAAAACATATGAATTAGATAAAAGCTCAAATATAAGTAGGTCTCTGGTAAAACTAACAGACCGCCATATTAATCCCAACTCCTTCCAAAAAATGACAGTCAGCCTTGCAACTCAAATATTTAGTAATTCTGTGGCTGCTGCTATAAAAACTGCAAAATCAACTGGACAATTAAAAAGTGAGACAGCTGATGCCACTGTAAATTTCATCAAAATTGTCAATAATATGTTTGATGCATTAAATAGTAGACAAAAATTTGACGCCAATCCATACAAGCATGCTTTGTCCAAAAAATCTGCATTATCAATACAAGCAATAATAGACGCTAAAAATGTATTTGAAAAGTTACATAAAATATCTTCCAAAACTAACAAATCTGGAATAAGAAATATATTTTTAACTCGCCCACCTTGCTTCAATGGAGTGGTACAGTCATGTGAAGCAGTTTTACAATTATTTCAAGAAGAATCTTCGGATTCATCCATAACTAATTTAATTACTGGTAAATTATATCAAGATGTTATAGAAAATTTGTTTGCACGATTTAGACATAAAGGTGGCTGCAATAAAAACCCAACAGCAAAATTATTAAGAACCATATTTACAAGCAACTTGGTTAACTCATAATAAAACTTCCTGATACAAAAAATTGTGAAGATGAGAATGAGCAATATATCCAAATAGATGTTAGAGAATGTGTGTCTGATACACAAACATTTTTGTTTTTTTTATGCTTGATAGGTTAGCCTTTGACCACTATCTCACCTGATGGTAAGTGATGATGTGGTCGAATAGATTGTCGAAGCTATCTTAAAATTACTAGATCTCAGGGAAACGACCGTTAGTTGCTTGGCGACAATTTTTTTACCACCATTATGAAACTGTTACTCGTTCAGGGAATAGTAATTTAAGAACGATATATACTAACGATATATACTCATGCACTTTTAAAATAAGCGCTATCTAGGATGACATTTTGGCGATATTTTGAATTTTACCTTACATGCGTCGCAGCGCCATCTATCAATAAACTTATGAATCGTGGTAAATTATCCACATAAATGAAATTCATTAGAGCAGTATTTTAAAACAATATTTCGTATTAAAAAAAACAAGACATCTTTTGGGCCTGTTTACCATCGATGAAATTCAAATTTATCGGCTTTAAGTGTCGAAGCCAAAATTTCCAGGCTACGAGTCAGCGCCATCTGGATATAATACAAGATTTTGAGCTTTTTCCGGAGTACGTTGCAATTGCTACTCTTACTAGTACTTTTCTCTATGATCATACTATAATGTAGCTAAGTAATTTGATTTGTCATAATACATTTCTTAATTATGTCAATAGAGTTCTGGAATAATAATTTTTAGAGGAATAATTTTCGTATTATGTCATACGAAAATTATTCTTAACCTATTGTATTCAAATAGGTTAAGAACTCTATTGACATAATTAAGAAATGTATTATGACAAATCAAATTACTGTAATACCTATAGATTTACAATTATATTATATTATACGATTGTATAGCCTTAATATTATGTATTTGCTATACCCTAACAGGGTATGTAACTCGTTTTATTATGTATGTTCATATTGCAATAATAAATAAAATAAATAACGTTTTCATCCCACCATCTCGGAAAGAGTATTTTTAATCTTCAATATCTGAGTGGAAAAGCCGTTTTTATTCTCTAGAGGATAAAGTAAATTGAATTTAGAACATCGTGTGCACTAAGTTTGTGAATTAAAAAAAAACATTAAACCTATTTACTGCTACCTCTAAGGTGCCTATTATATCATACAACTTTTTTTTAATTTGTTAAAAACTCAGACTCGGAACCTTCTTGGTGTTCTTTTTTCAATTTGCTTTGTACGCGGTTCCTTCCGCGGCATTTTTCACGTCATTGTTAAACCTTATATTGCATTTAATCATTTCCTCGCTGAGGTGGAATGAAAAGTTACGTGTTGCACTCGAGTGCAAAGATTTTTCACCTCGTGCTCTTCTGATTCCCTCGCTAACGCTCAGGATTCTAATTTTGAATCACTCGCTGCGCTCGTAATTCAATTTTAGAATCCTTCGCTTGCTCGGTCATCAAAATTGAACACGCGGTTAAAAAGCAACTTTGCACTCTTGTATAACAAATAACTATTAAAACAGTTGTAAACATTATAACCTTTATTGGTATTTTATGGCATAAACTCGTAATTATATAGCTACCTGACGACGTAGACGTTTAACAAGTCGAGTTATGTCGCCAACTTTATGTATTAAGCTGTCAAAATGTGATAGTCTGTGACTGTCTCGGAATAACCGTCAAATTGAATATTTTTCACCAAACCATAGAACATATAATAATAATACCAAACACCGTTCGGTGCATACCAACAGAAAAAGTAAAACGACTGTAAGTAAATTAGGTAGGTAAGTACCTACTAATAGAAACTCTCATTCACACAATTTAATCTGAGAGCAATTACTTTGAGGTATAACTGCTGTGAAAGAGATTTTGGACTAAATTTGTTTCCACTTTCTTATCAGATTGAATCTTGGTTGGGAATTAATTTTGATTTTATTTATAGAAAACCATGGAATAATGTTAGTTACATTTGATGATTTGTTGTTTTATTGTAAAATATTATTTCGATAAAGAAGTACTTATAAGTAATATTTATAATCGATGTTATGGTACCCAATTTGAAATCTAAAACTGAACTAGATTCAATCGAAAATCTATCCAAAAATGTAACCAAATTTATTACTCTTGACAAAAAAGAGATTATGTTGGTATATATAAGGAGGATATTAATGTATCAACAATACTATGTGGGGGTGATGTGGAATCGATTACTGAATATGTAATACTCATGTTTACTTTACACATACACAATCAATACCATTTTGGTTTGAGTTATGAGGATGATTGACAATGAGGAACATTGGAACGGAACAACACGGAAGGCTCAATTGATTCACTTACATTAAAAGATATAAACCGACCTCCTTCCCACAAAATCATGGAAGAATAATTTGTTAAAGGCAGGTTCACGAATTTATAATATTGAATGTACATTAACTGAATGTATTAGTAAGGCACTCCGCTAATTTAATGTCGTCAATTTGTTATTATAGTGATAGCTATGATATTGTGACTATAACCTCAAAATGTATTTTATAAAATTCAAAGTTCAAAAACGACATTTCCAAAGGTCATATAAACTACAGGACTTACGAGGACCCCTATAGATAAAAATTGAATAACTGGAATCAGTCAACTAACGTCAGTGTACCTTTTAAGCCCCGTTTTAACCTTTGTTGTAATTGTAATTGGTAAACAAATATTCACATATATATTTTTACAAGACAAAATTATGCATAAAAAGACCTTCAAATGACAACTGAATACCATTCACATGACAGGTGAAATGTTTACCCTATTTTGCGTTGGGTAACAAAATCAATTTACAAGTCATAACTTTTGTTTGTTTTCAGAATTGCCTCAAGTGAATGTAAAATATCATCGAGGTGACTTACAGAAAGTATTCAGGTAACTTTTTTTGTCACCCAGTGATTTCCGAACGCACCCTTAGCATATACGTTCAAAAGTTCGTTATAAAAAGTTATATAATAAATTGAAGAATATATACGTATAAAACGTTTTGTAACTTTGTCAAGTCAAGTGGGTCTTTAGGCAATTTATTTATCGTGAACAATATAATATTTGATATTTTAAATTTAGACAGTTTTTATTTCAAAACCTTTATTTAATAAACCATTCCGAAATCCAACAATACAACTGTACTCCGACTGTAAGGTGTTGTCCGTTCGACAACTTTTCATGCTTCAAATAACTCTTCTCATGCACTCAACTTTTGCATTTGATCTATACAGCTGAAATCTATATAAAGGAGATTTGGTGTATAGTTCGTACAACTGAAAAACATCGTACAACTTTTATTTCCGATTTTACCCAATAATCTCTTCTCAACTTTATAACTACATAAGTAAAATACTAAATATCTATCCTCTATTTCTCTTCTCCTCCGACCCACATTTTAAACTTCCCGTCGCCGACCACGGCAGGGATTGGACGATCCGGATGAACCCATCGCAGTTATTACATTGAAGCTTTAGCGTCATCCAGGTAACATCCCCAGGTGTGCGGTAGTCAAAGGTTACACAATCAAACACCTAGCTCGAGGTAAAAATAAAGTCCCCATTAGTGTCTCTCCAAATAGTCACAGAGTAATTTTCCGTAGGGCCCTTTCCAACGGTGCAACATTGCAGTTGCACCGGGGCATTTACTACAACTCCTCGATTTTAATAAAAATAATAATATCTATGGTGTATATACGAGGTACAAAGGTAAGCAAATAAAAGATTTGAAGGAATTAATACCAATCTCAATTGTACCAATAAACAATATTAAAGCTAAGGATCAGAGTACTCAAACTATTAATGAAGCCATTACACCACAAAAAAACACAGCAGGAAGGGTGTTTTTTCGTACCTACTGAAACAAAAAAAACATTTGTAAGGGTATTTCACCAAAATGTAGCCGGTTTGTTTAGTAAGAGGTCTTTATTAGAAATCGTTTTAGACGAACTCTTTGATAAAGGTGAGGTACCTGATGTGTTATGTTTTTCTGAAACGTTTGTAAAGAGGGGTCGTGAACAGATGATCAATATATGCGGTTATAATTTGGCATCGTCTTACTGCAGGAATAATAAAAAACGCGGGGGAGTGTGTATATTGATAAGGAAAGGGTTACAATATAAAGAGCTGCCATTTTGTGATGAGTACGCCATTGATAAACATTTTGAATATTGTGCAATGGAGGTCACGTCACATAATATTATCATTATATGCCTATATCGAACACCTTCGTCTGACTGTAATCTTTTTCTTTCCAAACTAAATACTCTATTACATAGAATTACATACAGATCCAATAAATCGATCGTCTTAGCTGGAGATTTCAATATTAATACGCTCGACACAAGTTCGAAATATACAAAGTTACTGCTAGATCTTACAAAAACCTACAATCTGCAATTACATATAACCCAACCAACCAGAAAAAAATCATGCATCGATCACATACTAAGCAACATTTCACCAGCGGTAGGTGAATTATTGTACCGCTATATTTCTGATCACTCTACTGCCCAATTACTGATCATACCTACGACACACAAAGAAATGCCAATAGTAGAATTCTTTATTTATAGGAGAGACTACCGTACCGAATATCTGAACAAATTTATAGAGTGTTTGTCGTCTCTCTCTTTTAATGACATTTATAACGAAAGCAAACTTGATACTGCTTTTAAGGTGTTTCATGAGACATTTACTTTATTTTACAACTTGTGTTTCCCAAAATATAAATTAAAAATTTCTAACAAGGCCCGTAAAGCACAATGGATAACTAAAGGACTCAAAGTTAGCTGCAAAACAAAACGTTCATTATATTATATAAATAATTGTACAGCAAAAAAAACGGAATATAAAAAATAATCGAAATTGCTTCGTCGCTGTATTGACCAATCTATAAAGAATCGTAATTCGAAAATGCTCAGCAACTCAAAAAATATCTGCAAAAAACTGCTTGGCAGCTTATTAAACACGAATCAGGAGGAATACAAAACTCAGGAGTTATCTCTTACATAAAAAAAGGTGACATTTTACTGACAGATCCTAGCGATATAGCAGAAGCATTTAATAAAAACTTTACTGATTGCACGTATCAAACCAGGCCTGAGCTATATACATGTAAAGCAAGCATATGCAGTAGTATTTACCTAAGACCATTGAGCTTTGATGACACTTTCAAAATCATCATGAATTTAAAAAATACAAATGCTGAAGGTTATGATGAAATTGCTACAAAAGTAATTAAAGCTTGTTCCTTTCAAATCACCCCAATATTGACACATTTAATAAATTTGTCGTTTAACGAAGGTTGCTTTCCCAGCTTACTAAAGATTTCTATTGTAAAGCCGCTTTACAAAAAGGGAGATAAATCAGATATAAATAATTATAGACCCATAACGCTAATTCCAATTTTATCTAAAATATTTGAATCAGCGATGCATAAATGTATTATCAATTTTGTAGAAAAACATAAAATTTTAAAAATGGAACAATATGGATTTCAAAGGGGCAAATCTACGACTTCTGCATGTTTCGATCTCGTTAGTAGGGTTATAGACAATTTAGATTCTGGTCAATTAGTAACTGTTATATTCTTTGACATGTCTAAAGCCTTCGATTTTGTGTCCCATAAGCTTCTTTTGACTAAACTTGACAAATATGGCATTCGTGGACCTGCGCTACTTTGGCTAGAATCTTACCTGAAAGATAGAAAACAAGCTGTAGAAGTGCCAAATATTAATGATTTTAAGGAACTCCAAATGTACAGGTCGACTTATGAAATGAACAATTTTGGAGTACCACAGGGCAGTGTTTTAGGACCTCTCTTGTTTCTATTATATATCAATGACTTACCTGACGTAACTTTGAACCCTTGTATTTTATTTGCTGACGATATTTCACTTATTATGACTTGTAAAAAAAATATTGATATTTCTAATTGCAATGATGACATAAACGTTTCCATTAATTCGATAATCGAATGGCTTAACAATAACAATCTTAGTGTTAATCTGACTAAAACTAATTTCATCCAGTTTCGTACCTATAATAGTACTCATAAAGAATTAACCGTTTATTATGATGGTGAGCAAATTTCAGAAGTAGACGAAACCAACTTCTTAGTTATTACTTTATATAAGTATTTAAATTGGAAAGCTCATGTATCCAAAGTGTGCAATAAAGTGAATAGATTTTCGTATGTACTTTACAAATTACGGAAAACATCTACTAGACAAACAGTACTAACTGCATATCATGGATATGTATCGTCTGTACTTAATTACGGCCTTATATTGTGGGGTAACTCAACAGAGGTACACAAAGTGCTACTGGCACAGAAAAAATGTGTCAGAGCTATTGCTGGCATACCTCCATGGCAATCATGTAAACCACTTTTCAAAGAGTTTCGTATACTAACTGTACCCTGTATGTATATTCTAGAGGCTGCCAAATTTGTAAAAATGCATCCAGAGCTATTCATTACAGCTAAAGAAATGTTTCCCAGAAATACTCGGAATTCAGACAGAATTGTATTACCAAAAGTGCCAAAAACAGCATTATATAAAAAAATTGTTACGTTATGTGTATACGTATCTACAACGCTATACCTAAAGAAATAAAAAAATTACCAACCCGTAGATTCCTTAGTAAGTTAAAATTATGGCTGATAGAGAGACCATTTTACTCAGTCTCAGAATTACCAAATTTATATAGACACATATGTTAAAATTAATTAGATATTAAGTATTCATGACATTTTAATTGTATTATATAATAATCAAATTTTAAATATAACTCAATAATTTGCACGCCGCTATGCGGCAAAATGTACCAGGAACAATACCTTACTGAATATATTATCCATCTTTGTGTACCGACATTTTAAGCAAATAAATATTATTATTATTATTATTATTATCCTCCTTTAATAGCGGTGCGTTTTCGGAGCCCGCAGGAGACGGAGGTAGCAGGCGCTTTTCGCCTTCTACGTTCTTCTATAGAGGGCCTACGCTCGCTCAAAATCCGGTGGAGCTGAACGTCCAAAAGCGGTTGTAAACATCTATATCCTCCCTAAAAAAAAACTATTCCCTAGTTAAATTTAGTGTCAAAAAAGTTATAACTAATGGGATACTAAATTTAAACTACCCAGAAACTGAAAATATTTTAAACTTTAAGCTAAGCATCCATATGCACAGAACCTAATCATAGCATAACTAATACTCCATACCGAATACAGGATATGTCTAAATACCTCTACAATTCTCATCACATAAAAGTACATTTGCATCCACATTCATCACACTCGCTTTACTATAGCTGACACTAAGGGTCCGTTTCCGAATGTCCTAATAAAGTTTCGGGTTCCTAACCAACTGAATGATAAAAATGACAGTTGACATTCAGCGCGTTTCAAGCTATAACCGATGGATAGGCTAAATCGATGACTGTGAAACGCAAAGATAGTGTTTTGTTTAATAAATGTGTTCTGGGTAGTATAACCGGAACTTACTCGAAAATTCTGAATTAGGCCCGAACTCTAATATTAATGTGATAGCTATGCCATGTTATTTATACAGATTTTTTGGTTTTCTTGCTAGCGTTTAAGCGTATTGTTTAAAAAAAAATGCATATTTGAAGACAGTCTTTATTTACTACTTTTAAATCAACTGCTGTGTTGATTTCTTTCGCCCGTTTTTTTAAGAGTCTTTCAAGGGTATTTACATAAAAAATAAAGGAAAGAATCAACCTATAATATGAACTATTTTGTTTGTGAGATACTAATTCCTTTGGCTAAATTTTAGAGCGCTACATTCCGAACCAATGTTGCTTGGTGTTGGATCCTTCGTAGCCTAAGATACAAGTTAACTCAAAGTTCAGGGACGGAGATCTTGCCCAGGTTATTGGTTTTGAATTGTACCAAATGTACTAGATACCTAATGTCAAATAACAAAATATTTCATATTTCACAGATATTTTCATAATGTGTTAATGCGTATTCTTTTATTTTTAATTTTTTAACCGACTTACAAAAAAGGATGAGTTCCTTCGCCTGTATTTTTTTAAAAGTGCAACCAGTGCAACTAGTTCTGAGGTAAGAAACCTCAGAACAAGTAGCACTGGTTGTCCCGATTTAAAAAAATATTTTTTTGTTTAAAAGCTGATGCTTGTCGTTTGGTCCCATTAAAATTTCATCAAAATCGGTCAAGCCGTTTTTGAGTCACACTCCAATAACTGTAAAGTATTTACCTATATTGATGATATAGTCTTTCACAATGAATGGCAATCGAGCCCGTAAGTAGCAAGGGTCACTAAAAAGAGTGTAAAACAAAAAAAATAACCAAAAAATGGAACCGACTTCAACACCCAAAAGTGTAAAATAACTTCTTGAAGTCGGTACGATGTGCACCATTTTGTGATAATAGGTACTTTTGAACTATCATGGTACCGACTTCAACAAGTTATTTTACACTTTTGGGTGTTGAATTCAGTTCCACTTTTTGGTAAAAAAAAAACTTTTTCTACATTAATTTTGTAACTGTATTTGTTTGTTAATAAATTATTATTATTGTTGGACTTTATAGATCTATTTTTATAGAAAATTTTGAAGCTTGAGTATGTAGTCAACATATTTTATGTACGTAGTCAATACAAAAATTATTTTTTTCTTGAAATGAACAAGTACCCAAGTCATAACGGTTACTGAAAACAGTAAATATATATGAATATATTTGAGATTGATATTTCCAGTCTGATGGTGATCGGCTGAAGTTATCGTTGGACGATAATGTTATTTGTGTATGAATTATGTAAATGCATACTTTGTGAGTGACAAAATAACATGTTTTCAAGAAAAAGGTATAGGCAAAGCGACTACCCAAATGTAAGTGAATATGATTTTTTTTATACCTTAGAACAGAAAGTAAGAATTAAAACATAAAAACAATTTTTAACACACTTGCTCGTAACGAACCTTTTTAAATGCACCGGTTTTAGTGTCTATTACGCACGTGTTAGTTGGAATAATGAAAGTCAAAGTCAAAGTCAAAACCATTTATTCAATTTAGGCGTCTACGACGCTCTAATGAAATTTTAACATTGAAATATTTTAACATTACTGCCTCGTTCAGTAAACAAAGTTGTATAGAGCCACTTCGAGAAGAACGGGCAAGAAACTCGAGGCCATTCTTTTAAATGTCTTTTAACAATGTGACACTTACTTACATTACACACGTCATTTACACTTATCAATTATTGATTGACATATTCGTCGTTATATAATACCAAAAAAGAGTATAATAAATTACTTAACTTCACAACATCTTGATTGGGCAGCACTTCGTCGTTAAAGACTATTTCCACACCACCGGAGGTCTGCTCGGCACGGCGGTCCGACAGACACTGAATCGGGCAGCACTTCGTCATTAAAGACTATTTCGAAACCACTAGAGGTCCGCTCCGCACGGCGGCGGTCCGACAGACACTGAAGCTACTCGCAGTGAGTTTAACAAACAAGGTGACAAAGCGACTACCGTCACAAACACATTACTCTTTATAATTGACAATTGTGTGATCTCAAGCTCACGTATGGCAATAAGTATAATAAAATCTTCAATGTTTTTACACATATAAATAAAGCACATAATATAAACTATTTTATATAAGTATCTCAACAAATGTCACATGACCAGTTAAACTACTTATAAAATATACTTACAGTATTAATAACATCAAATAATGATTCAAGTGATCTATACATATTGCAATAAGTATAATAAAATCTTCAATGTTTTTACACATCATAATAAGGAACATATTATAAACTATTTTTAATAAGTATTGTACACTGTCACGTGATCAATTTCGCTACTTATAAAATATACTTCCAGTAATATTATCATCAAATGATGATTCAAGTGATCATGATAATCCATATATTATGCTTAATCACAGTCTAACAAACACAATTAGGTACAGTATTAAATTCACACCACAGATAAAGTATACACATGGATAATTAAACCAATACTTATTTTCCTCTTAAAAACCACAGAGTATATTTAAAACAAAATGAGAATGTCACATTAAACCAGTTGTTTAATCTTAAGCTTAAAGCTAATCAAGTGAAGATGAACAAATATTTCATTACATAGCAAGTCAATTTTCAAATAATCTATCACGGCCATACTGACCAGTACTTTGCTCTCGAAGTACAACCTCAATTTTCATTTCACTTTATTTCATTTCATTTCATTTCATGTTTCATTTCATTTCATTTCATGTTTCATTTCATTTCATGTTTCATTTCATTTCATGTTTCATTTCATTTCATGTTTCATTTCATTTCATGTTTCATTTCATTTCACGTTTCATTTCATTTCATGTTTCATTTCATTTCATGTTTCATTTCATTTCATGTTTCATTTCATTTCATGTTTCATTTCATTTCATGATTCATTTCATTTCATGTTTAATTTCATTTCATTTCATGTTTCATTTCATTTCATGATTCATTTCATTTCATGTTTCATTTCATTTCATGTTTCATTTCATTTCATGTTTCATTTCATTTCATGTTTTCTTTTTTTCAAGTCATGTCATGTCAAGTCATGAAGTTTCATTTTATATTGTTATAAGAGGTCTCTGGCCTTGACATACTCTACCCATCATCTGCTGCGCATGACTTCTAATAGAGTATCAGGGCAGTGACCAACCAGCAGTATTTTCATTTAACAGATCTCTGGCCTTGACATACTTTACTTATCATCTGCTGCGCATGACTTCCAGTAAAGTATCAGGACAGTGATCGACCAGCAGTATATAACAGATCTCTGGCCTTGACATACTCTACGTATCACCTGCTGCGCATGACTTCCAGTAAAGTATCAGGACAGTGACCGACCAGCAGTATATAACAGATCTCTGGCCTTGTCATACTCTACCTATCACCTGCTGCGCATGACTTCCAGTAAAGTATCAGGACAGTGATCGACCAGCAGTACTTTTTATGTTCATGTTTTTAAAGTGCTTTTAGCCTCTGATATTCAATGTATATTAGTCCTACCACCCTCTGCCAGTGGTATTACCGGGACCTTTAACTTCCTTTTAGCCCCTGACCTTCAACGTATATTAGTCCTACCAGACGCTGCCAGTGGTATTACCGGGACTAATGGAAGGTCAGAGACTGACCAGCATGACAGTCATATTGTCATATCGTCATAAAGTCTACATTTAGTAATATAATGTTTTCCCAAAATATTTATTATTATTATTTAAGATTTCCACGGACGTTCACTCACAAAATCTTGAAATACTTTCCATCACATATAATGTTTGCTACCACATATATATATATATATATATTTTTTTTTTTTTTTCTTTTACATTTTTTTTTCAATGTATTTGCTTTATTCACTTCGGGTTATCATTACAATATTGTATATTTCTACAATCAATTTATTTAACAATTATTTTTATAAGTTTTATAATACCATTTAATATAATCTATCACGGTTCATTCAAATAATTATATGTAACTGTCGATTTCATGTTATAACATCTTCTATATTTATAAGCTTCAGCTTTACTTAAACTTGTTCAAAATAAACGTTTTGATCCACCCATTCACCGGACTACAAATGAATGGCATTTTTTTTGGCAACATCAGTATTTATTTAACTGCTGTGTTGCTTTGGTGTCTTAGTCGATCATTTCGTAAGAAATCTTTTCTAACTTATGGTTTTGGCTGACATAGACCACACCACTCACAACTTCTGTTTAGTCTTTACGCTGGAGTCGCAACGTTCCTTTCATCTTTCAGCAACACTTTACAACATTGGTCTGCTAGGTCTATATTGGAATGTACATTTATCATAGTTTCTTAAGATTTATCTACTACATCAGACAGCAGAGCCCGTATGGATGGTATATTAACACATGTGAACCTGATTTCACAAATCTTAAGATACTGATATTTCCCTCCCTAAATATTTATGAGGCATCGCTTTTAATCAGGTCAAATATACAAAACTATAACACTTTCTTTAGCAGTACACACAAAACCACACTACGTAACATAAGGTGTAACATAACAACACCCTATACAAAAAAAAAGTGTATTTGTCTTAGGCATAAAATTGTATAACCAATTACCATCATCGCCAAAGGATATCAATTCATTTTCCATTTTAAAAGAAAATTTAAAGTTTTACTCACTAAGAGAGACAAATTACTTAGCATTCCATGGATTCACCGTATGGGTGCCGGGTCCATAGCGTTGCAGAGGAAGAGGCTAGAGGGGCCTGGTACTTGCAACCCAGGCGTAGGGTTAAGAGGGCTCATTACAATGCATCAACGTTCCCCTTCCCACTCAAGCCTCCTCCCCTATCTAACCAAATTTGCTAAGATTCTACTAATGCCGCCTTAGACGTTCTAGGATGGAAGTTACAGTTGTTCTTGGCAGGCCAAGGTCTTTAAGTAGGTTATATAGGGATTTCGCTGGTATTCACCTTGCTCCAACTTCTACAGCCTATAAATTAAGCACATAACCGTTTTTGGTTAATTCATTTGTTAGGTCATAATATTTGTTTGTTTTTAATGTGTGGTCCTGAGGTATGTTTGTTTCCCACGGCACAGTAAGTTCTATAAGAACTATGCGTTTTAGATCTTTTGAGTATAGAAATATGTCTGGTCTGGAAGACGAAACACCAACATCCTCAGGAATTTCGTAGTACCCTTCATACGTGTCCATCAAAAGAGTCCAATTGGGAGCTGCGCCTAAGATGGAGTAAAGCTTGGATTTAGACCTTGTAAACGACACGTCAATTTTGTAAAAGAAGGGTCATCTTCTTTTACAAAATCGACGTGTCGTTTGTTCGTGGTCAAACCTTTTTTTTTTTTTTTGCTCCTGCCACAAAGAGACTCGCTGCCTCACGCATGATTTCGAGGACTCTATCATGGCGACGTGAATAATGACCCCTATCAAGGAGCACCTTGCATCCTACCAATAAGTGCCTTGCTGTACCTATCACCTCTCGACAAATACTGCAAGACTTTTCGGTAGCTTTCCCCCATCTTACTAAGTTACTTTGGTCTGATGGGGCCATGTGAAAGGCGCTTAGATAAAATTTTAATAAGGCAGTTGACCAATCGTATGTCAAGGTACGCCACTTTAACGCCAGAGGGATACAAAATTCACCTATGGTAACGGTAAGGGTATAAATCATACTACTAAAATTGATGATTTTTTAGCTGACCGCTGTTTTAAAAATATTGACGTTAGTGTATAGCTATATACATCAAATTCACGGTTAATGTTTCTTCATCATCATCATTATCCGGAAGACGTTCACTGTTGAACAAAAGCCTCCCCCATGGAACGCCACAAAGAACGGCTACTAGCCGCTTGTAAACATCGGCTACCCGCGGCTTTTACGATATAGTCATTATCCACGTTCCGAATTTTATCGCACAAAGAAACTCCGAGCATAGCTCTTTCCACCATCGCTCGTTGGGAGACTGAGCTTGTTCAAAAGGGTCACAGTCAAAAACCGCGTCTCGGTGCCATATGTCATTACTGGCAACAAACACTGGTTGAAGACTGGTCTTTAGGTTCTACAGGATCTTTGACGAAAAGAGGTCGCGTAACTTCCCGAATGCTGCCTATCCAAGTTGGATTCTTTGGGCGACCTCTTTGCCGAAATTGGACCTACCTAACTGGACAGTCTGTCCCAGGTAAATGTAATGGTCAATAACTTTGAACTTTGCCCAATGTTCACTGTTATTAAATAACTTATGTTCAATGTTATTAAAATATGTGTAGTCTTTTTTTTGTAGTGTTTACACGTATTTATTTAATTAATGTGTGATCAATATTGAAATGTATAATTGTACCATTATATGTACATTGAACAATGATAACTAATATAAGTACCATTTTTTTATCTACAGTTGTATTTAGTTTCCAAATAATATAATGTGAACCGAATTTTGCACACTTATTAACACCCATTAAGGGCAGAATATAGCGGACACAATTTACTAAAACAAGTCCAAGATATATGTATGTAAACCATCCATATTCCTGGAAAAATTAATTTGAACATTTCCCGTTGTACCGATTATTATTTTTCTTACAGGGAAAATCTTAATTTTCATTTGAGTTTTGTCATGTGTTTGCTGAATCTCTCACAGACCGTTTGGCTATTCTGACGAATTATTTATCGTATTTGTTAACCGTAGCCACGTAACGTTTAACTTGACCATTGCTAACGAGAAATAAATATATTATAGCGTGATGTTAAATATATTTCTCATCAAATTCAACGACTGAACATTATAACGGGAGAAATTTGAGCCTTTAGCGAATTAATGTAATCATTTTCATCTATAATAAGAAGAATATTGTCATACCCTTCCTCAGATTGTCTGAAAATCACAAAGTATTCCAAGTATAATAAATCAATTTCCCTATATGATTGAAAAAAAAATTCTTAGATATTAAGTAATCTTCTGTTAAAGTGTAAATTAGACTGGTTCACTGTCTGTAGTTTCTAGTTTTGTTTAGTGTTTGTCATATCTTACGTGACAGTCGTCATCGTTTAAAGTTATAAAACTTTACCAGTTCTTACACTGCCTATGTCATCATAGAACGACAATAGTATTGATGAGAATTTCCCAAAAATCGTGTAATTTTGTTTTGTAGATCGATATCTAAATGACCTTTCAGTTCCTATAGTTGTTTGACAAGGACCAAGTACCCTAATAATGTTCGAGCAAAGGTATACGCTTTTAAGCCTACGTTTATCTTACATTTGATTTACAATAAAATGTTCTATCTCTCGGAGCAAGGTTTAAAATTGCAGTTGAACAGTATTGCTTATTGTATTGTAATCCATTTATGTGCCACCAGGAGCCTCTCTTTTCGCATTTTAATATTAGCCATAGAAGGTTTGACAGTTTTAGACATAATATACAATTGGACATCATTGTATATATATTTTTTTTTTAGATCATTTCATTGTACGTTTGTGATTTAGTGATGGTCTAATTCATGTTTGGCATGGTCAGAGTCTTCGGATTATGGTCTTGTATGTATATGTTTCATATACGCTTTGTGATTTAAAATAAGCCAATTTGTAACAGAAAACAACGTATGTCTTGACCATTGTCAGTTTTAGGTGGTTTAGCAGTGGCGTCTAACACGTCGTGTAATCTAACAGTCTGCTAAATAATAATAATTTAATCGTATTTAAACAGTTGTTTTTGGGATTTTCTCCAGATGTTGTGAATAGTGAAATAAGTTCTGAAATAGTATTAACACAATTGTTAAGAGAAGCAATTCTTACATTTACTTCCTGGCTTTATCAACTGTGCTTCCGTAAGGCTATCTAACTATTTCATAGTAATCTGAGTTTTACTCTGGTGTATTCACATATGAATAGATAGTTTCCAAAATTAACAGAAAAGCTATCCCTCTGAAGCACAGCTTTTGTATGTATATCTGATAAAATGTTTACTCCCAGACGAAAGTCCCCAAATAAGTTCGAAACTGGTTGAAGAAATATCCGGTAAAATTTACGTGAGTGCTACTCGGTTGCTAAACTATATATTATTGTCTGTTATGTATAATTTTTCGGGGTGGGGTTCAAATCCTTTTTGTTCCTTTGAACAGGTCCCACTTTTCAATGTGAGGATCCTAGGTTTTCACCATAACAATACGTAGCCCATAAAGGCCTTACCTGATAACAGTAGTGATGGTGATCTAGCCATGATCACCAAATAGCGGTATACCTGCTGTCTGCACCGTTGTCATTCTTGTCAGGATCAAAGGGTGGTAGCACCACGTCATCGCCATGGTGTGAGCCAGCTGCTGCGTCGCAAATGGCCTTTAGCAGACCCTCCAAAACAGCCATCAGAAGCCACGTCCACACATTCTGAAAGCATTTGAAATAATATGAAGTACATATTGTGTTCTATCCCACTTCTGATGTTAGTTGGAATAATGAAAGTCAAAGTCAAAGTCAAAACCATTTATTCAATTTAGGCGTCTACGACGCTCTAATGAAATTTTAACATTGAAATATTTTAACATTACTGCCTCGTTCAGTAAACAAAGTTGTATAGAGCCACTTCGAGAAGAACGGGCAAGAAACTCGAGGCCATTCTTTTAAATGTCTTTTAACAATGTGATACTTACTTACATTACACACTTCATATACACTTATCAATTATTGATTGACATATTCGTCGTTATATAATACCAAAAAAGAGTATAATAAATTACTTAACTTCACAACATCTTGATTGGGCAGCACTTCGTCGTTAAAGACTATTTCCACACCACCGGAGGTCTGCTCGGCACGGCGGTCCGACAGACACTGAATCGGGCAGCACTTCGTCATTAAAGACTATTTCGAAACCACTAGAGGTCCGCTCCGCACGGCGGTCCGACAGACACTGAAGCTACTCGCAGTGAGTTTAACAAACAAAGTGACAAAGCGACTACCGTCACAAACACATTACTCTTTATAATTGACAATTGTGTGATCTCAAGCTCACGTATGGCAATAAGTATAATAAAATCTTCAATGTTTTTACACATATAAATAAAGCACATAATATAAACTATTTTATATAAGTATCTCAACAAATGTCACATGACCAGTTAAACTACTTATAAAATATACTTACAGTATTAATAACATCAAATAATGATTCAAGTGATCTATACATACTGCAATAAGTATAATAAAATCTTCAATGTTTTTACACATCATAAATAAGGAACATATTATAAACTATTTTTAATAAGTATTGTACACTGTCACGTGATCAATTTCGCTACTTATAAAATATACTTCCAGTAATATTATCATCAAATGATGATTCAAGTGATCATGATAATCCATATATTATGCTTAATCACAGTCTAACAAACACAATTAGGTACAGTATTAAATTCACACCACAGATAAAGTATACACATGGATAATTAAACCAATACTTATTTTCCTCTTAAAAACCACAGAGTATATTTAAAACAAAATGAGAATGTCACATTAAACCAGTTGTTTAATCTTAAGCTTAAAGCTAATCAAGTGAAGATGAACAAATATTTCATTACATAGCAAGTCAATTTTCAAATAATCTATCACACGCGTGGTTTTTTAGGGTTTCGTACCTATAAAGGAAAAAAGGAACCCTTATAAGATCACTTGGTTGTCCGTCTGTCTGTCAATACCCTCTTTCTTAAGAACGCGTGGAGGCTTCAAGCTGAAATTCATAACAAATACTTAAGCCTTTTGTCCCGAGCCTATAGCTCTAGCTATGCAAAAATAAAAACTTTTAAACCTACCCAATCAAAAGATACAGGCGTTTATGCCACACATTTTTGATACTATCAAGGGAATCAAAACCTACAGGGTACTTATCGTGAACTTAACTTACGAAGCAACGTCTTATGGCACAGATATCTAAAGAAAAAATTGCGAAAAGCATATTTTTTTAGTTATTCCACATAATAAAAATATTTTTAATATATATAAAACGTTATGGATTTTATTTATAAATAAAAGTACCATAACTTTTACTAATATATATATTTTTTTTTTTATGCCTAATAGGTTAGCCTTTGAACACTATCTCACCTGATGGTAAGTGATGATGTGGTCGAAGATGTTGTACAGGCTAACCTAGAAATACTAGCTCTCAAGGACAGCTGCCGGAACACACCGTTAGGTGCTTGGCGACAGATTTTCAACTTGAGGGTGGTAGCTAGCCAGGCGGGCATTCGCAAAGTGCCCTACCACCATGCTGTAACGACTGCCATCCTAAGAAAACAACCGGGACCGACGGCTTAACGTGCCCTCCGAAGCACGGAAGCGCTCAGTAGTAATGTCACCAGCGGTCACCCATCCAACTCCTGACCGCGGCGGACGTTGCTTAACTTTGCTGATCGATTCAGAATGGCTAAGCAAAGTTCGCTACGAGCGCTTCAAAATATACCTACAGGTTTGTATGGAACCCTCGGTGTGCGAGTCCGCCTCGTACTTGGCCAGTTTTTTACTTTTCCTACCGCATTTGTGATATATAGAAAAAGAATCAACTTTTCCACACTCCTCACTAAGGAGACTGTAGTTTGTTTCATTCGTTTTTCATATAGCATAAACCAAAGAGTTTTTATACCTGAAGTAAACCTTTAAAGGATATAATTATAATGTTGTCTTAGGTTTTCGCGATTGTTGCACATAGTAATAAAACAACTTTAAACGGTTTAAATCGCGTATATTTGTCATTATTTTTGTCCCGACGTTTCAAACACTTTGCAGTGATCGTGGTCACGGGGTGACTAATTGGTTTTATACATAAAAACCCATTAGTTATAATAAAACCAATTAGTCACCCCGTGACCACGATCCCTGCAAAGTGTTTGAAACGTCGGGACAAAAATAATGACAAATATACGCGATTTAAACCGTTTAAAGTTGTTTAATTACTAGATATAATTATAAACCTATTGCTATCAAAAACATAATAGTACATTATGGTACAAGTGTGTAATGATGGTGATTACTGCTGAGGCGCCATAAGAGAGTCGAGGACGGTAATAATCAATACACACGTGTATCATAAACGACGTTTTACAACACACTTGTGAAGTAAAGAATACTAAAAAGTAATTTAATTTCAACAGTGAAAACAAATTATGAAAAATTTTTCGCATTGGCGGGAAAAATTAATCAAGTTTCCTGTGCGCGCGCATGGTGCTCGGCGATAGAATTACTTACAAAATTACAAATTTACGAGAGAAAAAATTATAGTCATGTGCGGGATTCGAACCCGCGTCCATCCACCCCTTTAGCCGGGGTATGCTCTAACCAATTGAGCTAACATGACACTTTGACAAATTGGTTAGAGCATACCCCGGCTAAAGGGGTGGATGGACGCGGGTTCGAATCCCGCACATGACTATAATTTTTTCTCTCGTAAATTTGTAATTTTGTAATGTAATTCGCCTAGCAGGCGTCATTGCAAACTTAACAATATTAAAATTAAATATTACTTGCTCATTGGACGACAGAATGATGTTTCCATTTTTTTGGCATTTGCGGACGGCGTTATAGCCACGTACA